>JAIOJX010000005.1:88123500-89496000 GCA_022376925.1 Tragulus kanchil | reverse complement strand
GCAGTGACCCCCTTTTCAATATTCTCTGAATCCTTACGTCATTAAAGAGAAACTTAGTTCGGTTTGGAGACTTCAACACTTCAGAAAGTGCTTGTGCTCAGATGATAAGTCATATCTGACTCTTTTGCAACCCCATGGACTATAGCCCATCAGGCTCCTCTGTCCATGGGATTCTCCAGGCAAGGATACTTGAGGGGGTAGCCAACTTCTACTCCTGACCCAGGGGTTGAACCCACGTAATATCCTGCATTGGCAGATGGATTCTCTACCACAAGCACCACTGGCAAGTGCTAATCTTGCCTTAAAAAAAACAGTTCCTGGATCAAAGCCTAGAACAAGACTCAGTATCTATCTAGAATTCTGTAACACTGTTTTATTTTCATCATATTCTTTATGCTTATTCTCTATTTCAGAAAAGCCATAACAATCCTCAATTTACAACAGTGATGCTTCCTTTCTTAAAAAACTGATTTATATTTGTAAAACCTGAGTTGTTTTAAAGAATAATTATTATGTAAATAAGGCAATATATAGATATAACAAAAAATTATGGCCTCTGAGATCAGAGCCACACTGCCTGGGATTGAAATTCCACTCTGTCTCTTACTCTGTGACCTTAATCCATTGCTCTAATCTCTCTCATTTTCAACTGCCTCATTCATAAAACTGGATCAGTAATTACACCTATTTCATAGCAATCTTGTAAAAATCAAATAAGTTAGTACAATTAATGATCTTAAAACCGCAACTGGCACATAGAAGACTCTCAACAAATGTCTTATCATTCAAAAAAGAAAGGGAGGAGGAAGGAAATGTAATAAATTTCATTGAGCTATTTTTTAAAATCAACCATGTCAACTGAAGTCGATAATATAAATATCTAGATAATTATCTTTTTTCCTTAGAAAGCACACAAGACAGGAAAAGCTACATTCGAGGAACCCAAGAGGTCAGGAAAGCAGCACACAAGACAATCACTGGAGGGGCCTTGTACTAAAATGAAAACTGCCCATTAGCAAAGTAGACATAATACAATTATCAAAAACCATAAAACTATACACTATAAAAGTGAGTACAGGACTTCCCTGGTGGTCCAGTGGGTAAGGACACCGCCTTGCAGTGGGGCCCAACCCCAAAAAAAAGTCCTATTAAACCAGAGCTCTCGGCGCATGCCAGGTTCAAGTGCTTGTGGGTTTTTCAGATGATAAGTCATATCTGACTCTTTTGCAACCCCATGGACTATAGCCCATCAGGCTCCTCTGTCCATGGGATTCTCCAGCAAGGATACTTGAGGGGTAGCCAACTTCTACTCCTGACCCAGGGGTTGAACCCACGTAATATCCTGCATTGGCAGATGGATTCTCTACCACAAGCACCACTGGCAAGTGCTAATCTTGCCTTAAAAAAAACAGTTCCTGGATCAAAGCCTAGAACAAGACTCAGTATCTATCTAGAATTCTGTAACACTGTTTTATTTTCATCATATTCTTTATGCTTATTCTCTATTTCAGAAAAGCCATAACAATCCTCAATTTACAACAGTGATGCTTCCTTTCTTAAAAAACTGATTTATATTTGTAAAACCTGAGTTGTTTTAAAGAATAATTATTATGTAAATAAGGCAATATATAGATATAACAAAAAATTATGGCCTCTGAGATCAGAGCCACACTGCCTGGGATTGAAATTCCACTCTGTCTCTTACTCTGTGACCTTAATCCATTGCTCTAATCTCTCTCATTTTCAACTGCCTCATTCATAAAACTGGATCAGTAATTACACCTATTTCATAGCAATCTTGTAAAAATCAAATAAGTTAGTACAATTAATGATCTTAAAACCGCAACTGGCACATAGAAGACTCTCAACAAATGTCTTATCATTCAAAAAAGAGAAAGGGAGGAGGAAGGAAATGTAATAAATTTCATTGAGCTATTTTTTAAAATCAACCATGTCAACTGAAGTCGATAATATAAATATCTAGATAATTATCTTTTTTCCTTAGAAAGCACACAAGACAGGAAAAGCTACATTCGAGGAACCCAAGAGGTCAGGAAAGCAGCACACAAGACAATCACTGGAGGGGCCTTGTACTAAAATGAAAACTGCCCATTAGCAAAGTAGACATAATACAATTATCAAAAACCATAAAACTATACACTATAAAAAGTGAGTACAGGACTTCCCTGGTGGTCCAGTGGGTAAGGACACCGCCTTGCAGTGCAAGGGGCACCAGTTCAATCCCTGGCCTGGGAAGATCCCACGTGCCACGGAGCGGCTGGACTGATGTGTCCTATTACCAAGCCAGAGCTCTCGAGCGCATGCGCCCAGAGCCGGTGCTCTGTGACAACAGAGGCCACTGCGATGGGAGGCCCACACGGGCCAGAGAACAAAGATGGATGAAAATAGACAAAGACCAACAGAAGTGGCCCGCCTGCTCCCCTCCCTCCCCACTCTCCCCAAAATAAATAAATAAATAAAATAAATCTTTAAAAAAAAAAGTGAGTACTAACAAAAACTACAGGCTTTAGTTTATAAAATGTGTCAGTGTGTATTTATCAATGGTAACAGATGTGCCATGCAAATACAGGATGTTAATGACAGGCTGTTAGACCGTGGGGCTGAGGGACAGAGCGGTGTATGGGAGGTCTCTATACTTTCTACTCAGTTTCTCTGTCAACCTACAACTGCTTTAGAAAACCAAGTCTCTTAATCTAGAGGTATATTCAAAAGATGGATATAAAGTACAGGAGACCTTTCCCAGGTGGGTAAGGGTGGTAAAACACACAAAGAGAATGATGTGAACAAAAGCACAGAGACAAGGAGCGGGTATGTTTGCATAACGGCAAGAGGATAAATCCTGAGGACTCTCTATTCTTTCTAAAGCCAAAATAAAAGTTATTTTAGATACTGCAATTAAACAGCTATAAAATTTATAAAGTTTATTCTTGAATGGCAGTTCTATACATTCGCAACTCTCCTCTAACACAGATTCTATGCTAGTGACTTTTAAAGGTTTCTTTCTTTTTAATCCAAAGTTCATTTTTTCCCAACCATGTCAACTGAAGTCGATAATATAAATATCTAGATAATTATCTTTTTTCCTTAGAAAGCACACAAGACAGGAAAAGCTACATTCGAGGAACCCAAGAGGTCAGGAAAGCAGCACACAAGACAATCACTGGAGGGGCCTTGTACTAAAATGAAAACTGCCCATTAGCAAAGTAGACATAATACAATTATCAAAAACCATAAAACTATACACTATAAAAAGTGAGTACAGGACTTCCCTGGTGGTCCAGTGGGTAAGGACACCGCCTTGCAGTGCAAGGGGCACCAGTTCAATCCCTGGCCTGGGAAGATCCCACGTGCCACGGAGCGGCTGGACTGATGTGTCCTATTACCAAGCCAGAGCTCTCGAGCGCATGCGCCCAGAGCCGGTGCTCTGTGACAACAGAGGCCACTGCGATGGGAGGCCCACACGGGCCAGAGAACAAAGATGGATGAAAATAGACAAAGACCAACAGAAGTGGCCCGCCTGCTCCCCTCCCTCCCCACTCTCCCCAAAATAAATAAATAAATAAAATAAATCTTTAAAAAAAAAAGTGAGTACTAACAAAAACTACAGGCTTTAGTTTATAAAATGTGTCAGTGTGTATTTATCAATGGTAACAGATGTGCCATGCAAATACAGGATGTTAATGACAGGCTGTTAGACCGTGGGGCTGAGGGACAGAGCGGTGTATGGGAGGTCTCTATACTTTCTACTCAGTTTCTCTGTCAACCTACAACTGCTTTAGAAAACCAAGTCTCTTAATCTAGAGGTATATTCAAAAGATGGATATAAAGTACAGGAGACCTTTCCCAGGTGGGTAAGGGTGGTAAAACACACAAAGAGAATGATGTGAACAAAAGCACAGAGACAAGGAGCGGGTATGTTTGCATAACGGCAAGAGGATAAATCCTGAGGACTCTCTATTCTTTCTAAAGCCAAAATAAAAGTTATTTTAGATACTGCAATTAAACAGCTATAAAATTTATAAAGTTTATTCTTGAATGGCAGTTCTATACATTCGCAACTCTCCTCTAACACAGATTCTATGCTAGTGACTTTTATAATGTTTCTTTCTCTGTTTCTTTCTTTTTAATCCAAAGCTTTCCAATGGCTTTTGTCCAAAACACATTAAGGTTCTGATTTGAAGATCACAAGAATGAAATCTGAGGACCATGCTGAACAAATTAGCTTGGTTTTATTCCTTAACAAAAAACTGTCCTTAGTACAAGAAATACAAGAAAAGTGTATGCACAAATTAGAATAAATCTAGCTCCAACATTAGGTAACTCATCTTGAGTGGTGAGTTAGGAATGTTTCCTCCACGTAATCGTACACTACTGCTACCTATAATACATAGGTACGTATTCACGTTTTTTGCGCACCTATTACAAAACATGAATATGCTATGAAAATAATCTTGATTAAGAATAATAATACTATGTTCCATTAAAAGTTTATTTTAACACCAAAATTTAAAGTTAGAAAGTACTATTCTAAATACTGAATTTAACTTCTTTACAAAATTTCTCACCATCTCTTACGGGGAAATTTTAAAAACTGTGAAAGAAGCGAAGGCTACAACTTAAGTATAGATTCTCATAAACATAGCCAGTATTTGAAGGAACAAACTTGGTACTGCCAAAGCAAATTATGTGATTAAATATTTAAGGAAGAAAATTTCCAACTTAGTAAGGACAATTTTGTGGATCACTAGCTCGAAATGTAACTCTCAATCATCCACTCAAGCCATGGATTGCTCTTTACTGTCTCTCAGAATTTCACATTTGTCAATCCTAAAGGGAAAAAAATTCATTATGAGGACTTCATTGGTGGTCCAGTGGCTAAGACTCTGCGCTCCAAACATAGGGGACCTGGGTTTAACACATTGTTAGGGAGCTAGATCCCACATGCCAGAACTAAGAGTTTGCATGGGTGGTAAAACACACAAAGAGAATGATGTGAACAAAAGCACAGAGACAAGGAGCGGGTATGTTTGCATAACGGCAAGAGGATAAATCCTGAGGACTCTCTATTCTTTCTAAAGCCAAAATAAAAGTTATTTTAGATACTGCAATTAAACAGCTATAAAATTTATAAAGTTTATTCTTGAATGGCAGTTCTATACATTCGCAACTCTCCTCTAACACAGATTCTATGCTAGTGACTTTTATAATGTTTCTTTCTCTGTTTCTTTCTTTTTAATCCAAAGCTTTCCAATGGCTTTTGTCCAAAACACATTAAGGTTCTGATTTGAAGATCACAAGAATGAAATCTGAGGACCATGCTGAACAAATTAGCTTGGTTTTATTCCTTAACAAAAAACTGTCCTTAGTACAAGAAATACAAGAAAAGTGTATGCACAAATTAGAATAAATCTAGCTCCAACATTAGGTAACTCATCTTGAGTGGTGAGTTAGGAATGTTTCCTCCACGTAATCGTACACTACTGCTACCTATAATACATAGGTACGTATTCACGTTTTTTGCGCACCTATTACAAAACATGAATATGCTATGAAAATAATCTTGATTAAGAATAATAATACTATGTTCCATTAAAAGTTTATTTTAACACCAAAATTTAAAGTTAGAAAGTACTATTCTAAATACTGAATTTAACTTCTTTACAAAATTTCTCACCATCTCTTACGGGGAAATTTTAAAACTGTGAAAGAAGCGAAGGCTACAACTTAAGTATAGATTCTCATAAACATAGCCAGTATTTGAAGGAACAAACTTGGTACTGCCAAAGCAAATTATGTGATTAAATATTTAAGGAAGAAAATTTCCAACTTAGTAAGGACAATTTTGTGGATCACTAGCTCGAAATGTAACTCTCAATCATCCACTCAAGCCATGGATTGCTCTTTACTGTCTCTCAGAATTTCACATTTGTCAATCCTAAAGGGAAAAAAATTCATTATGAGGACTTCATTGGTGGTCCAGTGGCTAAGACTCTGCGCTCCAAACATAGGGGACCTGGGTTTAACACATTGTTAGGGAGCTAGATCCCACATGCCACAACTAAGAGTTTGCATGCTACAACTAAAGATGTGCTTCGTAACCAAAAAGATACCACAGCAGCAACTATGACCTGGCACAACCAAGTAAAGAAATATTAAAAAGAAATGTTTTTCAAAATAAAGATCTCAATGTTGAAATATAATTTAATAACATATTACACAACTGTGACCAGAAGTAAAAGGCGTAACAATGTAATATGAGTAGCTAAGCTCCTAGGATAATTATAAAGAGCAGAGATCCATCACAGCTTCTTATCCAGCCAGTGATTTATAAGGCTGTCAGGTATTAGTGCTCTCACACTTTATCCCATAAGCATCTTTCTTAAAAACTAGCATTGTATATTTTACTGTTATACTGACCAAAAATTTATAACCCCAAAGAAAAACTATGTGAGGTCTGTTTTCACCAATCATGCCAGTGAAGGTAAAGAAGGCAGTAATAATACTGTCTTGTTGGGAAGGTCAGGAAGTAGGCCCACGTGTATACTTTCTTGAGAAATAAACTGGTGCATGCATGCTAAGTCGCTTCAGTCATGTCCAACTCTTTGCAACCTAAGGATTATAGCCTGGCAGGCTCCTCTGTCTATGGGATTCTCCAAGCAAGAATACTGGAATAGGTTGCCCTGCCCTCATCCAGGGGATCTTTGTGACCAAAGGACAGAACCCACGTCTTCTGTGGCTTCTGCATTGCAGACAGATTCTTCACTGTTGAGCCTTGTATAACTCATGATCTAAACAAGATGTGGCTCTACTCAAAAAATCAAAATCAAAACATCTATATCCTTTGTGCATGTTCCACTTTAGGCAACATTATAAGGTTCTGTGGGTCCTGGAGGTGAGCAGTTTATGATCCCTCAGTCTTTAAGGCAACAAAAAATAGCCTAGTAGAGCCACAGTCCCACAGCACCGCCTGCATTTGGAAGCAGCCTGGTCCTTTGACCCCAATGCACTATGTTATAAAAAAAAAAAAAAAAAAAAGTTCAGAAACATAGTGACTGATGCCTCTGTACTGAACATGTATTATTTATGCAATAAAAAAGTAATAAATACAGCTGCTGTTGTTCAGTTGCCACTGAGTCATGTCCAACTCTGCAACCCCATTAACTGCAGCATGCCAGGCTTCCCTGTACTTTCCTATCTCTCAGAGTTTGCTCAAACTCATGTCCGTTGACTTAGTGATGCTATCTAACCAGCTCATCCTCTATTGTCCCTCCTCCTGCCCTCAATCTTTCCCAGCATCAAGGTCTTTTCCAGTGAGTCAGCTTTTTGCATCAGCTGCCCAAAGTACTGAAGCTTCAGCATCAGTCATATACACGAAATGCCAACATAGCAATTAAAAGAACTATGAACCCAGTACTGAGCTTCACAATCTAATGCTTGTAACAGCTCCGTGGTACTACTTATTATGCCTATTTTCCAGATAAGAAAGCTAAGATACAAGACAAAGAACCCTAAAGAAGGAAACTCAGATGGCATGTATACTGCAAATTTCTCAAACTTCTTATTTTCCTGATGTCTCACCATCCTCAGACATAGGCAATGAACAACTCCCCCCCCCAGGTGACAGGCACACCAGTGTGAGAAGGCTGGTGTCTGCCACAACAAGTTCCCCTTCTGGCCAATCCTTAACTGGGACCCAGTGACTTTCCATCACACTAGTGAAATTCCCTCATGCCTCTGCCTTGCATCATCCATCTCGACCTGTTGAAACTCCTTCTCTATGTTCCTCTGCATGTCAGGCCATGCCCCACTCTCCTAGACTCATAAATACACTACATTTCTTTCACTTTCTTTCACCTCTCTGATCTGTCATGCACACCTGGGAGCAATTGATTATCCAAAAAAAACCATGTTCAAGTAGCATCATTATTCCTTACAACATACTCTGACACTTAAAAGCCTTCATCTTCATTATAGATCTACAGAAAATATTTTCAATGCATAGTTTGAAATCAAGTTACAAAGCAACTGACAATATCAAATGAGTGAGACATGCATGATTTTTTGCTTTGGGCCAAAGGGAGTTAGGTTTGTTGGTATTTACTTCACTGTTTCTGATTTTTTCCAGAATGAAATAGTGACCTTTATAATTTTAAAAAAAGAGTTCTTATAGAAATTTTTAACTTTAATCAAAGGCAAAAAATAATTAAAACTGAGAGGAATCAATGAGACAAGAACATTATTTTAACTTTTTAGAAATAAAAAGGAGGAAGCTAAAGTCACCTCAATTTGGGGCATGAACAGAGAGGAAAATAAGCATTCTTAACCCCACCCTCTAAAAATATGTATATGCTATCAAAATCCAAGCCAAATTTCTATACAGCTCCAGCTCAGTGTTAAGTGTAATGTCTATACAGTAGGTCTGTGTACAGACACACACACACACACACACACACACACACACACACACAAAGGCCTAACTAAAACTGAGAAAAGTTTTAAAAGTACAGATACCAAGATATTTCAAAGAGTGGAATTCTGTGACTATGTGAGAAAGAAACATCTGTAAGTACAATAAATGGTAGTATAAAAATGTATGTAAGCTATGCAAGAGAACAGGCTTTCTGTTTTTCCTTTAACTTAAAATTTTCTTTCCTTAATTTTGTTTTACTTTATTTTTCAAGCAAAAATAAAATCAAATTATCCCCCTTTAAATCCTGAAGTCTCACCATCCTCAGACATAGGCAATGAACAACTCCCCCCCCCAGGTGACAGGCACACCAGTGTGAGAAGGCTGGTGTCTGCCACAACAAGTTCCCCTTCTGGCCAATCCTTAACTGGGACCCAGTGACTTTCCATCACACTAGTGAAATTCCCTCATGCCTCTGCCTTGCATCATCCATCTCGACCTGTTGAAACTCCTTCTCTATGTTCCTCTGCATGTCAGGCCATGCCCCACTCTCCTAGACTCATAAATACACTACATTTCTTTCACTTTCTTTCACCTCTCTGATCTGTCATGCACACCTGGGAGCAATTGATTATCCAAAAAAAACCATGTTCAAGTAGCATCATTATTCCTTACAACATACTCTGACACTTAAAAGCCTTCATCTTCATTATAGATCTACAGAAAATATTTTCAATGCATAGTTTGAAATCAAGTTACAAAGCAACTGACAATATCAAATGAGTGAGACATGCATGATTTTTTGCTTTGGGCCAAAGGGAGTTAGGTTTGTTGGTATTTACTTCACTGTTTCTGATTTTTCCAGAATGAAATAGTGACCTTTATAATTTTAAAAAAAGAGTTCTTATAGAAATTTTTAACTTTAATCAAAGGCAAAAAATAATTAAAACTGAGAGGAATCAATGAGACAAGAACATTATTTTAACTTTTTAGAAATAAAAAGGAGGAAGCTAAAGTCACCTCAATTTGGGGCATGAACAGAGAGGAAAATAAGCATTCTTAACCCCACCCTCTAAAAATATGTATATGCTATCAAAATCCAAGCCAAATTTCTATACAGCTCCAGCTCAGTGTTAAGTGTAATGTCTATACAGTAGGTCTGTGTACAGACACACACACACACACACACACACACACACACACACAAAGGCCTAACTAAAACTGAGAAAAGTTTTAAAAGTACAGATACCAAGATATTTCAAAGAGTGGAATTCTGTGACTATGTGAGAAAGAAACATCTGTAAGTACAATAAATGGTAGTATAAAAATGTATGTAAGCTATGCAAGAGAACAGGCTTTCTGTTTTTCCTTTAACTTAAAATTTTCTTTCCTTAATTTTGTTTTACTTTATTTTTTGCTTACAAAATACACGCTCATTTTATCAAGCAAAAATAAAATCAAATTATTCCTCCTCCCTTCAAGACCCCATCCCCCAGAGGTAAGCAAATCTATCAACAACCTGTGCTCAGACAAATATTATGACTATCCTTTGTATTACTGTTTACAAAACTGGATTGCACTATACTCATAAAGAAGTAATACACATCTTCCAAGTTTACTATGTGCACCTCTAACTCATTATTAAATCACCTTAGCTTCATTCCACATAAAACCGTGATACATTCAATCAGTCCTGTTAAGGTAAAGTTAGTTTGTTTCCAGTGCTTTTGCTTTACAAACATTGTTATAATACATATGCCTGTAAATATGTCCCCTTATATTAACGCTTTAACTTCTATAGCAGAGATTCCCAAAACTAGGGTGCTAGAGCAAAGAGTAAGCATGCTTTTGTTCTATTTTAATAGTGTCCCTAATTTGCTCCCATCCAAAAAAGTTGTACAATTGGCACTCAAACCAAGGACATTTGGAGAGATCATATCCTCAATACTTGAAAGAGGAATTTCCTTTTTATGTCAATCTAATAGATAAAATGCTATCAAATAGAAGTCAGTCATTTAATCTCCTTTAGGAAATAAACATCTTTCACATGTTCACTAGACAGCTGCATTTCATCTTCTGTTCATACTATAGACCTTTTTCCTTTTGCTCCTCTGTCCTTTTCTTCGCAATATCTAAGAGCTCTTGGCATACTAGGGACACAGTGTTTTGTCATAATACTATAAATATTTTCTCCTAATCTTTCTTTTCACTTTAACTATGATGCCATTTGCTATTTTTCTTCGCAATATCTAAGAGCTCTTGGCATACTAGGGACACAGTGTTTTGTCATAATACTATAAATATTTTCTCCTAATCTTTCTTTTCACTTTAACTATGATGCCATTTGCTATATTATTTAATTAGAAATCTTACAAATCAATCCAAAGAATATAGCATTGGATTGGTGGTTATAAAAAGCAGACAAGGGGGCTTCCCTGGTGGTCCAGTGGGTAAAGAGTCCGCCTTGAAGTGCAAGGGGCACCAGTTCCATCCTTGGCTGGGTAAGATCCCACATGCCGTGGAGTGGCTAGACCAGTGTGTCCAATTACGAGCCAGCGCTCTGGAGCCCATGAGCCCAGAGCCAGTGCTCTGCTACGAGAGAGGCCACTGTGATGGGAGGCCCACACATGCCAAAAAGAATAAAGACAGATGAAAAATAAATGATGACTTAGAGGCCAAAAAAAAAAAGAGCACAAAATTCTTAAAAAAAAAAAAAAAAAAAGCAGACAAGGGTGTTTCTTTGCTTTAAACATGAGATCTCTGGAGCCTTCACAGCCTGCAACCTATCATAAGCAAGGAGGACGGATGTTAGCTTCATTTTATCATCAAAAGATTATGTCAAGGGGCTTCCCAGCTCAGTGGTAAAGTGTTCGCCTACCAATGCAGGAGACATGGGTTCAACCCCTGATCCAGGAGGATTCCACATGCTGCGGAGCAACTGAGCCCATGAGCCACAACTATTGAGCCGGTGCTCTAGAGCCTCAGAGCCGTAAGTACTGAGCCCTTGTGCTGAAACCATGAATGCTCTGTGCCCTACAGCCATATCCTCATTTTAACCTTTGCCAAAAAGTTGTACAATTGGCACTCAAACCAAGGACATTTGGAGATCATATCCTCAATACTTGAAAGAGGAATTTCCTTTTTATGTCAATCTAATAGATAAAATGCTATCAAATAGAAGTCAGTCATTTAATCTCCTTTAGGAAATAAACATCTTTCACATGTTCACTAGACAGCTGCATTTCATCTTCTGTTCATACTATAGACCTTTTTCCTTTTGCTCCTCTGTCCTTTTCTTCGCAATATCTAAGAGCTCTTGGCATACTAGGGACACAGTGTTTTGTCATAATACTATAAATATTTTCTCCTAATCTTTCTTTTCACTTTAACTATGATGCCATTTGCTATTTTTCTTCGCAATATCTAAGAGCTCTTGGCATACTAGGGACACAGTGTTTTGTCATAATACTATAAATATTTTCTCCTAATCTTTCTTTTCACTTTAACTATGATGCCATTTGCTATATTATTTAATTAGAAATCTTACAAATCAATCCAAAGAATATAGCATTGGATTGGTGGTTATAAAAAGCAGACAAGGGGGCTTCCCTGGTGGTCCAGTGGGTAAAGAGTCCGCCTTGAAGTGCAAGGGGCACCAGTTCCATCCTTGGCTGGGTAAGATCCCACATGCCGTGGAGTGGCTAGACCAGTGTGTCCAATTACGAGCCAGCGCTCTGGAGCCCATGAGCCCAGAGCCAGTGCTCTGCTACGAGAGAGGCCACTGTGATGGGAGGCCCACACATGCCAAAAAGAATAAAGACAGATGAAAAATAAATGATGACTTAGAGGCCAAAAAAAAAAAGAGCACAAAATTCTTAAAAAAAAAAAAAAAAAAAGCAGACAAGGGTGTTTCTTTGCTTTAAACATGAGATCTCTGGAGCCTTCACAGCCTGCAACCTATCATAAGCAAGGAGGACGGATGTTAGCTTCATTTTATCATCAAAAGATTATGTCAAGGGGCTTCCCAGCTCAGTGGTAAAGTGTTCGCCTACCAATGCAGGAGACATGGGTTCAACCCCTGATCCAGGAGGATTCCACATGCTGCGGAGCAACTGAGCCCATGAGCCACAACTATTGAGCCGGTGCTCTAGAGCCTCAGAGCCGTAAGTACTGAGCCCTTGTGCTGAAACCATGAATGCTCTGTGCCCTACAGCCCGAGTTCCACAACAAGAGAAATTACCGCAACAAGAAGCCTGCTCACCTCAACTAGAGAGGAGCTCCCGCTCTCTACAACTAGAGAAGAGCCTGCAGCAGCAGTGAAAACCGAGAAAAGCCAAAAATAAATGAATTTTTTAAATTTTTTAAAAGACAAACATTTGAATAGAGAGCTACACTGAAGACAGTAACACTTGCTCTTAAATCAGTGAAAAAACAAGCATACCACTGACACAATCATTTAAAAAAAAAAAAAAGATTATGTCAATAATCCCTATTTTCAAAAAAATCACTTTAAAGAAAAAATTTGGACAAATTCCCACATAAGAGGAAGAGAGGAGGAAGTTTAAGCAAAAGAATGTAATGTTCTTTCACAAATGAAAATGTATGAGAACAATCCCTTCCTTTACTAGGATAATGAACTGTAGGAATGTATAGTATTAGCAAATATCATCACAGATATTACACATACACAGTAAACTCAATATTATTGGTAGGTACCAGGCATTATGTTAGGTGCTTTCCATGGAGGATTTCATTTAACTCTCTCAACAACCCTGTGAGATATGCATCTCCATTAAAAGAGGAAATGAATCTCTGAATAGTTAATTTCACTTGCTCAGGAGACATAGCTACTATAAAATCCAAAGAGCACACTAGCAGAAAATGGATGTGAAGTCAAACCTTCCAAAAGACAAAAATATTACTAGATATCATCATCTATGCATAGTCTTGCCAGATCGCTGACATATTCCCAAAATTTCATCATATACCCATATCCGACTTATTTATGAATACCTTTTGAAAGTTTTTGAATAGCAACCTCAACACTATCTTATAGGATACTGTGTGAGCGAATATGGTCAAACTGACAAATTTCTCCTTGTTCACTAGTCATAAAGAGAGCATCAGATATGCTAGATCCTAGATAGGGGAAGGCAGACAAAATTGAAGGGGGAAAAGGTAAAGGAGCCTCCAGGAGCCCACTGTTCAGCTACTTAGACAGGGTAAATAAATAGTTCCAGTAAACCATGATAAATGTCATGACTGCTAAATGTACAAGAAATGCCATAACACTGCAGAAGACTGAGTGTCACTATCGGCAGACGCCCAGGAAGCATGTCTAGAAAAGGCAACATTTGAGCTAGGTATTGAAGAATTTGTAGGGATTTTCCAGGAAGAAACAAAATGAGAATGGCACAAACTAGCAGAGAGAAAAACTTGTGCAAAGACACAGACAAATGCACAGGTACCATTTATTTGGGGAAAGGTTGGAGAAATAAGAATAACATAGTCACAAAGCTAGATGCTTCGGGGTGGGGGTGGGGGGGGAAATGTAGGATAACAATGGGAAGTTGTATTGCAACAAGATTATAAAAGACCTTCTGTGCAATCCAAAAATGTTTGGACTTTATTTATAATGGACAATGATAAAGCATTTTTAAACAGGGGAATGACATCGTGTTTTGCAAAGAAAAGCAGCAAAGCCTGCTGTAAATTAGAAGACCCTGTGGAAGCAAGGAGACAATTTAGATAACCGTGGCTTAGGTGAAAGGACTTAGGTCAAAGATAAGGAGAGCCAGAACCAAAGCAGTGGTACAGAGCTGAAGAGAGGGTTGGACTTCAAAAGTCACGTAGGGGGGTGGAGGTAAGATGGCAGCATAGAAGGATGTGCACTCATCTCTCCTGCAAAATCGCCTGAATTGCGACGAGTTCCTGAAAAACCATCGACAGGAGGAGGCTGGATCTGATTACGGAGAGGATACCCCACATCAAAGAACAAAGGAGAAGCCGCATCAAGACGGTAGGAAGGGCTCAATCGCACTTTTAAAAGTCAAACCATATACCCGCCAGAGAGGCTGGGCAGGCCAAAGGCGCAAAGCCTGTTGCAGATCAAGACCTGGGAAAGGAGCGGTGATGCCCACAAAGGACGGAGCCAGACCTGCTTTGGAGGGTCCAAGTGCCCCCTTGAGCTAGAAGTGCCCTTGAGCAGTCCTCGGAAGGATGGCACTCAGTTTCCTTTGGAGGAGGTTACCATTAACCCGATCACAGAGCCCCTGAGGAGGACTGGAAACTCTGTGCGCACTGTGATCCGGGAGAGGGGAACAGCGATCCTTCATGAGACTGAGTCAGATTCACCTCTGAGTAATCTGATATCTCCCGCGGTGGTGGGGGTCGACGGTGGCCTGCAGCAGGGTCGGGGTCACTGCGGAAATGCTCCCCATAGAGCGTGTGGGAATAAATCCTTTGTGAAACAGACGCCATTTTCCCTACTGTAGTTTGGCTGCTGGTCAACCTGCAGGGCTGCTGGTCAAGCTACAGGGAGGGAATTTAGCTCCACCCAGCAAGAAAAGGGATTTGGATTAAAAAACTCCCAGGGCCAGCCTGGACAGGCCTTTTAGTTCTGGAATAGGCCGAAATAAACAAGCAGTCAAAGAGGTCTTCAGATCCAACCACTGCCAGAGGCAAGAAAAAGACTGATAATTCCTGAATAGTCAGCAAGAGACAGAAGAACATAAACACTATTTTCACGTTTTGTCTGAAGCTGGAGTTACTCCTGGATTTTTAAAGTTTCATTTTATTCCTTATTCTTTTTTATTGCTTTTTTTTTGGTATTGTATTGCTTTGTTTCAATTGTTTTTTTCCCTTTTTTCCAAACCCACTCAGTGCACCCCCCTTTTTTGGTTTGTTTTTGTTTGTTTGTTTTTGTTTGCTTTTTTGGGGGTGTGTGAGAGTGAGTGTGTTTATTTCCTCCATTGAATTCTATTGAAGCTACTAATCTTATCAGTAAGACTGAATATATTCAAGTTTACATAATTTTTTTTTTCTTTCTTGTTTTTCCTTTTAAACCACACTTTATTTTGGTATAAACTTCTGGTTCTCCATTGGCCTTTTAAGGTTCTGTGGGGATTTTGTTTGTTTTTATTGTTTTTGCTTTGTTTTTCTATATTTTTCTATATACTTATCTCTGTTTTAATTTTTAAAATTTTTCATTTGTACTACTACTTCCTCTATAATTCATTGCTTTCTCTGATGCTCCTTTCCTAAAGCACTAAACTCTAATACATACAAATCTTTATCTCCCTATATTTAACTTTGCAGTATTATTCTATATTTCTCTTCTACTCTCCCTTTCTCTTTTTCCCTTTTCCCACCATATTTCTTGGTTCTGTTCTGTCCTCATTGTCTTATCCCCAATGGGGACCCTGCTCTAGCATTATTCTCCAATTTGTGCTCTACTTAGTTTGGTTATTAACTGGTGGATATCATTCTTGGTTTTCTCTATTCGCCGTGCTAATGTATTGTACTGTATTTTTGGTTGGAATGCTTTGTTATGTTACAGCTGTATATGTTTGTGTGTATAATTCAATACGCTAGATAGTATTTGCATAATATTTTAATTGCCATTTGTCAAAGGTATACCTTCCGTTTCTCATTCGTATATATATGCTTTAATATCATTTAATGCCATAACAAACCAGCCGTGAAATCTTCATTCCCTGGTCAGGCAACAAGCCCTGGGGCTTTAGGGAGGGAGCACTGACTCCAAAACTCTACAATACTAGAGAACGCCTAACACTAGAGAGCAGTATACAATTGAGAACGCCAACAAGGGTAATCACTTGTATGCAAGTCCTGACATCACCCAACCACCAGCATCACCCAGAATAAGAAGCCCCCTCCAAACAACAAACACCAACAGACGTAACTCAAAGTCTGGGAAAAGGAAATCCCAAACAGAGTCAGTTAAAAAATTAATAATAACAATGAAATGTCAAAGAAATACCACACAAGTAAAGGAACAATCTACAAATACACAAGATCAAATCAATCAAGAGAATTTGGACAAACTTTCTGAAAGTGATTTCAGAAGAATGATAGTAAAGATGACCAAAGACACTGAAAACAGAATGTTAAAGAAATTGCAAGACACAACTAACACACTGAATAAAGAAATACAAGAACTTACCAAAAAAGTAACAGAGACAAACAACTCAATTGCTGAACTGAAAAACACTGTAGAAGGAATCAAGAGCAGAGTATCTGAGACAGAAGACCGGATAAGTGAGCTGGAAGACAGAATGATGGAAGTAACTGCTGAAAAACAGAATCCAGCTCAAAGAATGAAAAGAGCAGAGGATAGCCTCAGAGACCTCTGGGATCATATCAAACGCACCAAAATTCGAATTATAGGGGTTCCAGAAGAAGAAGAAAAAAAAGAAAAGATATGAGAAAATTTTTGAAGAGATTCTAGTTGAAAATTTCCCCAACATGGGAAAAGAAATAGTCAATCAAGTCCAAGAAGCACAAAGAGTACCATACAGAATCAATCCAAGAAGAAACACACCAAGACACATATTAATGAAGCTAACACAAATTAAACACAAGGATAGAATTCTCATAGCAGCAAGGGAAAAGCAACAAGTAACATACAAGGGAAAGCCCATACGTTCAACAGCTGATCTTTCAACAGAAACTCTGCAGGCCAGAAAGGAATGGCAGGACACATTCAAACGGCTAAAGGAGAATAATCTGCAACCAAGAATCCTCTACCCTGCAAGGATCTCATTCAAAATTGATAGAGAAATCAAAAGCTTTACAGACAAGCAAAAATTAAAAGAATTTAGTCACACCAAAGCAGCCTTACAGCAAGTGTTAAAGGGACTTATATAGAAAACAAGTATAAAAGAAGGAGAAGATCCACAAAACAAACCCATCATAACATCTAAGAAGATGACAATAGGATCATTTGTATCAATAATTACTTTGAATGTAAATGGACTAAATGCCCCAAACAAAAGACACAGAGTGGCTAAACAGATTCAAAAATACGACCCATACATATGCTGCCTCCAGGAAACTCATTTCAGACCTAGAGACACTCATAGACTGAAAGTGAGGGGCTGGAAAAAGATATTCCATGCAAATGGAAATCAAAAGAAAGCTGAAGTAGCAATCCTCATATCAGACAAAATAGACCTCAAAATAAAGAGATCAGAAGAGACAAGGCAGAACACTATATAATGATCAAGGGATCGATCCAAGAAGAAGACATAACAAACATAAATATCTATGCACTCAATACAGGAGCACCTCAATACAAAAGACAAACACTTTCAGACATAAAAGAAGACACCAACACTAACACAATAATAGTAGGAGACTGTAACACTCCTCTCACACCAATGGACAGATATTCCAAACAGAAAATTAATAAAGAAACACAAGCCTTAAATGCCACACTAGAAGAAATGGACCTCATTGATATCTTTAGGACTTTCCATCCAAAAGCAGAAGAATACACTTTCTTCTCAAGTGCTCACGGAACATTCTCCAGGATAGACCACATCTTGGGCCACAAATCAAAATTCAGTGAATTCAAGAAAAGTGAAATTCTGTCAACCATCTTCTCGGACCACAATGCAATGAGACTAGAGATCAACTACAGGAAAAAAAAACCGCTAAAAACACAAACACTTGGAGATTAAACAACACATACCTAAAAAACCAACTGATCATTGAGGAAATCAAAGGAGAAATAAAAAAATTCCTAGAAGAAAATGACAATGAACACACGACAGTGCAAAACCTATGGGATACTGCAAAAGCAGTTCTAAGAGGGAAGTTTAGAGCAATTCAATCCTACCTCAAGAAACTAGGAAAACCTCAAACAGACGACCTAACCTTACGCTTAAAACAATTGGAGAAAGAAGAACAAAAACACCCCAAAGCCAGCAGAAGGGAAATCATAAAGATCAAAGCAGAAATAAATGATAAAGAAACAAAAGAAGCAATAGTAAAGATAAATAAAACAAAAAGCTGGTTCTTTGAAAAGGTCAATAAAATCGATGCACCACTGGCCAGACTCATCAAGAAAAAGAGAGAGAAGAATGAGATCACCAAAATCAAAAATGAAAAAGGAGAGCTTACAACAGATAATGCAGAAATCCAAAGGAGTGTAAGAGACTATTATGAACAACTCTATGGCAACAAACTGGACAACCTGGAAGAAATGGACAGTTTCTTAGAGAAGATTAATCTCCCAAGACTCAACCAGGAAGAAACAGAAACTATGAACAAGCCAATCACAAGCTCAGAAATCGACTTTGTGATCAAAAATCTACCCCAAAATAAAAGCCCAGGGCCAGATGGTTTCACAAGTGAATTCTACCAAACATTTAAAGAAGAGCTAATGACTGTCCTAAAACTCTTCCAAACAATTGCACAGGAAGGAACACTTCCAAACACATTCTATGAGTTCACCATCACCGTGATACCAAAGCCAGGCAAAGACAACACACAAAAAAGAAAATTATAGGCCAATTTCACTGATAAATCTAGATGCCAAAATTCTCAACAAAATCCTAGCAATAGCAAACAGAATTCAACAACACATCAAAAGCTCATACATCATGATCAAGTTGCGTTCATCCCAGGCATGCAAGGATTCTTCAATATCTGCAAATCAATCAATGTGATACACCATATCAACAAATTGAGAGAAAAAAATCACATGATCATCTCAATAGATGCAGAAAAAGCCTTTGACAAAGTACAACATCCATTTATGATAAAAACTCTTCAAAAAGTGGTCTTAGAAGGAACCTATCTCTACATAGTGAAAGCCATCTATGAGAAGCCCACAGCGAACATTATCCTCAATGGTGAAAAACTGAAAGCATTTCCTCTAAGATCAGGAACAAGACAAGGGTGTCCACTTTCACCACTCTTATTCAACATTGTCCTGGAAGTTCCAGCAACAGCAATAAGAGAAGAGAAAGAAATCAAAGGAATCCAGATTGGAAAGGAAGAAGTCAAACTCTATTTGCAGATGACATGATATTAAACATAGAAAATCCCAAAGACACTATTAGAAAACTACTAGAGTTAATCAGTGAATTCAGCAAAGTTGCAGGATACAAAATCAATATACAGAAATCACTGGCATTTCTATACACAAACAATGAAAAATCAGAAAATGAAATCAAAGAGGCAATACCCTTCACCATTGCAACCAAGAGAATAAAACATCCAGGAATAAACCTACCCAAAGAAACAAAAGAACTGTACACAGAAAATTACAAGACACTCATGAGAGACATTAAAGAAGACTTAAACAGATGGAGAGATATTCCATGTTTCTGGGTCGGAAGAATCAATATTGTGAAAATGACCATACTACCAAATGTCATCTATAGATTCAATGCGATCCCTATCAAACTACCAATGACATTCTTCACAGAACTAGACCAAAGAATAACACAGTTCACATGGAAACACAAAAGACCTCGAACAGCCAAAGCAATCCTGAGGAAGAAGAATGGAGCTGGAGGGATCAGCCTCCCTAACTTCAGAGTATACTACAAGGCAACAGTCATCAAGACAGTATGGTACTGGCACAAAAAACAGAACTATAGACCAATGGAACAAGATCGAGAACCCAGAGATAAACTCACACAAAACAAAGGAACTAAAAAGACCAATGGAAAAGGCTCATACATCATGATCAAGTTGCGTTCATCCCAGGCATGCAAGGATTCTTCAATATCTGCAAATCAATCAATGTGATACACCATATCAACAAATTGAGAGAAAAAAATCACATGATCATCTCAATAGATGCAGAAAAAGCCTTTGACAAAGTACAACATCCATTTATGATAAAACTCTTAAAAAAGTGGTCTTAGAAGGAACCTATCTCTACATAGTGAAAGCCATCTATGAGAAGCCCACAGCGAACATTATCCTCAATGGTGAAAAACTGAAAGCATTTCCTCTAAGATCAGGAACAAGACAAGGGTGTCCACTTTCACCACTCTTATTCAACATTGTCCTGGAAGTTCCAGCAACAGCAATAAGAGAAGAGAAAGAAATCAAAGGAATCCAGATTGGAAAGGAAGAAGTCAAACTCTATTTGCAGATGACATGATATTAAACATAGAAAATCCCAAAGACACTATTAGAAAACTACTAGAGTTAATCAGTGAATTCAGCAAAGTTGCAGGATACAAAATCAATATACAGAAATCACTGGCATTTCTATACACAAACAATGAAAAATCAGAAAATGAAATCAAAGAGGCAATACCCTTCACCATTGCAACCAAGAGAATAAAACATCCAGGAATAAACCTACCCAAAGAAACAAAAGAACTGTACACAGAAAATTACAAGACACTCATGAGAGACATTAAAGAAGACTTAAACAGATGGAGAGATATTCCATGTTTCTGGGTCGGAAGAATCAATATTGTGAAAATGACCATACTACCAAATGTCATCTATAGATTCAATGCGATCCCTATCAAACTACCAATGACATTCTTCACAGAACTAGACCAAAGAATAACACAGTTCACATGGAAACACAAAAGACCTCGAACAGCCAAAGCAATCCTGAGGAAGAAGAATGGAGCTGGAGGGATCAGCCTCCCTAACTTCAGAGTATACTACAAGGCAACAGTCATCAAGACAGTATGGTACTGGCACAAAAAACAGAACTATAGACCAATGGAACAAGATCGAGAACCCAGAGATAAACTCACACACCTACGGGCACCTTATTTTTGACAAAGGAGGCGAAAATCTAAAATGGGACAAAGACAGCCTCTTCAACAAATGGTGCTGGGAAAACGAATGGATACAGAAGCCCTGGGACATATATACAATGGAATACTACACAGCTGTAAAGAGAAATGCAGAAGAATCAGCCCTAATGAGGTGGCTGGATCTAGAACGTATCATCAAAAGTGAAATCAGTCAGAAAGAGAAGGACAAATACAGTATATCAACACATATATATGGAATCTAGTAGAATGGTGATGATGGCACATGCAGTGAAGCGACGGAAAGACAGACATGGACAGTGGACATATGGACATTGTGGGGAAGGAACAGAGCGTAGGAGGCGTAAAGGAAGTAACGTGAAGGCCTGTACTATCATAAGTGAAGAAAATAGCTATAGTCATTGCTCTGTGAGAAAAGGGGACCCTTCAGGGGTGCTGTGTGATGGTTGGGAGGGGTGGGAAGGGGGGGATATACATATGACTAATCTGGGAACATACATATCTGTAAACAACAAAACTCTGTAAAAGTTAAAAGCAAAATAAAGGTTTAAAAAAAAAAAAGTCACGTAGGAGGGGGCTTCCCTGGTGGTCCTGTGGGTAAGGACACCGCCTTGCAGTGCAAGGGGTGCCAGTTTGAGCCCTGGCCTGGGAGGATCCCACGTGCTGTGGAGCAGCTGGACTGATGTGTCCATTTACTGAGCGGGAGCTCTGGAGCGCATGTACCCAGAGCCGGCGCTCTGCGACAACAGAGGCCACCGCGATGGGAGGCCCACACGGGCCAAAGAACAAAGATGGATGAAAATAGATAAATGAAAGGCCAATAGAAGTGGCCCGCCCGTCCGCCCCCCTCCCCCCCCACACCCCCCAAAAAAATTAAAAAAAAAAAGTCACGTAGGAGGCAGAATTCAAAGTATTTGTACCTCATTAAATGAGAGAAGAAATTTTTCATTAATGACTCAGATTTCTAATTTAAAGCAATGATCACAAACAAATAAAAGGCTTCTTCAGGATTCCTTGTAAATGAATATCAAGTATTTACTCATCTCTTCAGAATCTTCATCAATTTCTGAGAAACCTTACAGTTTAGATTTAACTCAGTGGAAGGTTCACATATACTAGTTTTGATTGACATCTCCTCACAGTTTGGATCTCAAAGCAGAGAATTTTTAAGCAAGAAGAAATTTTACCAGTTAGGGGGATACTCTCTAAAAGTGAAACGATTTGACCAAGCTCATGTATATTCTGAATAATAGACTGAATCAAAATTTTCCAGCTCAGAGAGCAATTCATTAAACTGATTTTTCAAACATCTGGAGAATTCCAGACTGATCAAGTTCCACATACTGAGAGATTCAATCGAGACTTAAGTAGACATCCACACAATCTAAGCCACACCATTTCAAACTTGGTAACAGCTTCAGAATCCAACCAGGGGCTTCCCTGGTGGTCCAGTGGGTAAGGACATTGCCTTGCAGTGCAAGGGGCACTGGTTCGATCCCTGGCCTGGGAAGATCCCACGTGCCGCAGAGCGGCTCAAGCCGGACCTCTGGAGCGCATGCGCCCAGAGCCGGTGCTCTGCAGCAAGAGAGGCCACTGTGATGGGAAGCCCACACAGGTCAAAGAACAAAGACAGATGAAAACAGACAAATGAAAGACCAATAGAAGTGCCCGCCCGTCCGCCCCCTCCTCCCACCCCCAAAAATTAAAAAAAAGTCACGTAGGAGGCAGAATTCAAAGTATTTGTACCTCATTAAATGAGAGAAGAAATTTTTCATTAATGACTCAGATTTCTAATTTAAAGCAATGATCACAAACAAATAAAAGGCTTCTTCAGGATTCCTTGTAAATGAATATCAAGTATTTACTCATCTCTTCAGAATCTTCATCAATTTCTGAGAAACCTTACAGTTTAGATTTAACTCAGTGGAAGGTTCACATATACTAGTTTTGATTGACATCTCCTCACAGTTTGGATCTCAAAGCAGAGAATTTTTAAGCAAGAAGAAATTTTACCAGTTAGGGGGATACTCTCTAAAAGTGAAACGATTTGACCAAGCTCATGTATATTCTGAATAATAGACTGAATCAAAATTTTCCAGCTCAGAGAGCAATTCATTAAACTGATTTTTCAAACATCTGGAGAATTCCAGACTGATCAAGTTCCACATACTGAGAGATTCAATCGAGACTTAAGTAGACATCCACACAATCTAAGCCACACCATTTCAAACTTGGTAACAGCTTCAGAATCCAACCAGGGGCTTCCCTGGTGGTCCAGTGGGTAAGGACATTGCCTTGCAGTGCAAGGGGCACTGGTTCGATCCCTGGCCTGGGAAGATCCCACGTGCCGCAGAGCGGCTCAAGCCGGACCTCTGGAGCGCATGCGCCCAGAGCCGGTGCTCTGCAGCAAGAGAGGCCACTGTGATGGGAAGCCCACACAGGTCAAAGAACAAAGACAGATGAAAACAGACAAATGAAAGAGCAATAGGAGTGCCCCCCCCCCCCACAAAAAAGAAAAGAATTCAACCAGACTTTGCAAAATGCAGCATGCAAGATTTTAATTATCGCGTATATACCTGCTCTACTGGACCCAGCAAACTGAAACAGAACAGCTTCCTGGCATACTTAATGCTTTACTAAAATTAAAAGCTATCAAAATCTCAAAGAAATGCTAAAAATCTCAAATCTCTTAAGAAATTAACCTTAAAATATCTTACTGTCACTGAGATGTTATTTGCTACTACTTGTATTAGCAAAATGCTAAGTTAGTTCAATGGAAAAGCTACGATACTAAACAAGAAGAGTACATTTACAAAATAACTTGTAGGGACTTCCCTGGTGGTCCAGTGGTCAAGAATTCGCCTCGCAATGCAGAGGACAAGGGTTCAATCCCTGATTAGGGAACTAAGATTCCGTATGCCTTGGAGAAATGAAGCCTATGGGCCAAAACTAGAGAGTCCCTGCCCCTCAACAAAAGATCCTGCCTGCTGCAACTAAGACACAATGTAGCCAAATAAATTAACTAATAAAGGAGTAGCCTCTGTTGCTGTAACAAGCGAAAGCCCATGTGCAGCAACAAAGACCCAACACAGCCAAAAATGTAAACAAATAAATAACATTTTAAGAAACAATATGTAAATATATGTATATTTATACAGGACTAAAGTTCAATGAATTATCATATCACACAATGCGATCCTTCCCACTCTGAGATGGATAAAGTAGGCATTATCATTACCCTCATTTTGTAGATGAGGAAATTAAATTGCGTATAAATCCAGAAACACACTGATGAATCATACTTTCACATTTCTGGCTCTGAGTTTGTATCCCTTCTACTAGACAGCAATGATTCCCTTTTCTTATTATTTCATTTGAATTGTTGAGGAAGATAAAACACATGAAAATCCTTTCTGGGACTTCCCTGGTGGTCTAGTGGCTAAGACCGAGCTAAAGGGGCACCCCCGCAATGATCACACGTGCCACAACTAAACCCCCCTTTTCTTATTATTTCATTGGGAAGCCCACACAGGTCAAAGAACAAAGACAGATGAAAACAGACAAATGAAAGAGCAATAGGAGTCCCCCCCCCCCCCACAAAAAAGAAAAGAATTCAACCAGACTTTGCAAAATGCAGCATGCAAGATTTTAATTATCGCGTATATACCTGCTCTACTGGACCCAGCAAACTGAAACAGAACAGCTTCCTGGCATACTTAATGCTTTACTAAAATTAAAAGCTATCAAAATCTCAAAGAAATGCTAAAAATCTCAAATCTCTTAAGAAATTAACCTTAAAATATCTTACTGTCACTGAGATGTTATTTGCTACTACTTGTATTAGCAAAATGCTAAGTTAGTTCAATGGAAAAGCTACGATACTAAACAAGAAGAGTACATTTACAAAATAACTTGTAGGGACTTCCCTGGTGGTCCAGTGGTCAAGAATTCGCCTCGCAATGCAGAGGACAAGGGTTCAATCCCTGATTAGGGAACTAAGATTCCGTATGCCTTGGAGAAATGAAGCCTATGGGCCAAAACTAGAGAGTCCCTGCCCCTCAACAAAAGATCCTGCCTGCTGCAACTAAGACACAATGTAGCCAAATAAATTAACTAATAAAGGAGTAGCCTCTGTTGCTGTAACAAGCGAAAGCCCATGTGCAGCAACAAAGACCCAACACAGCCAAAAATGTAAACAAATAAATAACATTTTTAAGAAACAATATGTAAATATATGTATATTTATACAGGACTAAAGTTCAATGAATTATCATATCACACAATGCGATCCTTCCCACTCTGAGATGGATAAAGTAGGCATTATCATTACCCTCATTTTGTAGATGAGGAAATTAAATTGCGTATAAATCCAGAAACACACTGATGAATCATACTTTCACATTTCTGGCTCTGAGTTTGTATCCCTTCTACTAGACAGCAATGATTCCCTTTTCTTATTATTTCATTTGAATTGTTGAGGAAGATAAAACACATGAAAATCCTTTCTGGGACTTCCCTGGTGGTCTAGTGGCTAAGACCGAGCTCCCAAGGCAAGGGGCCAGGGCTCCATCCCTGTTCAGGGAACTAGATCACACGTGCCACAACTAAGACCCAGAGCAGCCATATTTCTTTACTGTGAGCATTTTATCGCATGGTACTGAAGATGAAGCTCTTACACAAGACTTAGGCTTCATCTGCACAGCACAGGTAAAGGTGAACTTCTCCTCCGGACATCACTCACAAGCAGGTAGACACTGGGGCATTACTGACAGTGCACGGAATTTCTCTCCAGCTTCTACACCTATTATTAAAATCAGTGTGTGACCTTCCCATCCCAGCAGAGTCTGCTTGCTGAGTACGACACCTCCACAGCAGTGACAGATAAACACTTTCAAAAGGTTGATCATTTTGACTTGAATCTTAAACCATTATGACTTTGTTGAACAGGAAGGATAGCTGTTGTTATAAACATGTACAATACGTACAAAATAAAAGCATAACCATTTTACACAACTACCCTTTCAGAAGGATCACAAACAGTGAGAAGTCAAAAGAGAAAGTAAATTAAAAAACGATTATTCAAAATGGTGGTCAAAGCAGAGGTCAGAGTGATGCAGAGCCAGGAGTCAAGAAACAGGTTCTAGACACTGAAAAAAATAAAGAATTCTCTTCTAGAGAATACAGAAGGAACAAAGTCCTGCCAACACATTTTAGACTTCAGACATTCAGAGCTGCATCGTAATAAATACTTGTTGTTCTAAGACAAAAAAAAAAAAAAAAGGATCTAGCATACTTCAAATTTAACTTAGAAAACAAATAATACAATGAAAAGAAAGAAGTGAAAGTCTTAGTCACTTAGTCGTGTCCGAGTCTTGGCAACCCCATAGACTGTAACCCATCAGACTTCTCTGTCCATTGAATTTTCCAGGCAAGAATACTGCAGAATAATTCCCTCCATCAGGGGATTTTTCCCAACCCAGGGACCAAACCTGGGTCTCCTGCATTGCAGATAGATTACAAGATATATCTGCAAAATAAAACAAAACTACACATTTAGATCCATTAAGGATAAAACACATGAAAATCCTTTCTGGGACTTCCCTGGTGGTCTAGTGGCTAAGACCGAGCTCCCAAGGCAAGGGGCCAGGGCTCCATCCTGTTCAGGGAACTAGATCACACGTGCCACAACTAAGACCCAGAGCAGCCATATTTCTTTACTGTGAGCATTTTATCGCATGGTACTGAAGATGAAGCTCTTACACAAGACTTAGGCTTCATCTGCACAGCACAGGTAAAGGTGAACTTCTCCTCCGGACATCACTCACAAGCAGGTAGACACTGGGGCATTACTGACAGTGCACGGAATTTCTCTCCAGCTTCTACACCTATTATTAAAATCAGTGTGTGACCTTCCCATCCCAGCAGAGTCTGCTTGCTGAGTACGACACCTCCACAGCAGTGACAGATAAACACTTTCAAAAGGTTGATCATTTTGACTTGAATCTTAAACCATTATGACTTTGTTGAACAGGAAGGATAGCTGTTGTTATAAACATGTACAATACGTACAAAATAAAAGCATAACCATTTTACACAACTACCCTTTCAGAAGGATCACAAACAGTGAGAAGTCAAAAGAGAAAGTAAATTAAAAAACGATTATTCAAAATGGTGGTCAAAGCAGAGGTCAGAGTGATGCAGAGCCAGGAGTCAAGAAACAGGTTCTAGACACTGAAAAAAATAAAGAATTCTCTTCTAGAGAATACAGAAGGAACAAAGTCCTGCCAACACATTTTAGACTTCAGACATTCAGAGCTGCATCGTAATAAATACTTGTTGTTCTAAGACAAAAAAAAAAAAAAAAAAAAAGGATCTAGCATACTTCAAATTTAACTTAGAAAACAAATAATACAATGAAAAGAAAGAAGTGAAAGTCTTAGTCACTTAGTCGTGTCCGAGTCTTGGCAACCCCATAGACTGTAACCCATCAGACTTCTCTGTCCATTGAATTTTCCAGGCAAGAATACTGCAGAATAATTCCCTCCATCAGGGGATTTTTCCCAACCCAGGGACCAAACCTGGGTCTCCTGCATTGCAGATAGATTACAAGATATATCTGCAAAATAAAACAAAACTACACATTTAGATCCATTAAGGATAATGATATACATGCAGACAACTATTTCTGGATATAAGATAGTACACAGATTCTGAACCCATGAAGAGTGATAACAATAGTATATCACTTTAGAATTAAATATTTAGTACTATATTACAGTTGAATCTCGTAAAAACTGACAGTATTATATGACACATCAGTCTCTATTATACAAAATACAAAATTAATAAGGAAGCTAATTTTTAAATTATACCAACTCAAGAGTACAGTATTGTAAACCTTTAAAAAGAAAAGGATGTTCTCTGTGCAAAATTACACTTGAAACTTTAGATACCAATCCAAATTTTATTTCTCTTGGAACCTCTGCCCTATATATAATGATAACAAGGTCTCTTTAGTTAAGCCTAGCAGTAACAGAGTTCATCATATAAAAAGTATTGAAACTGTATCAAGTGATGCATTGTTTTTAATGTCACCATTCAGAGGGCTGAATTATCCATACATACTGGGAACACCATCATTATTTTCTTTCCTTATTTATTTCCTTTTATCTCCTTAACCAACTCCAATGCACTGGGTAGCCATTCTAATATGCTTGATGAGTTCTTTAGGAAAGTGTTCTTATGAGAAGTATACTATGCTGTGCTTATGTGTTTTCACTTAATGTGTTAGTTGCTCAGTCAAGTCTGACTCTTTGAGACCCCATGGACTATATATAGCTCACCCCGCTTGTCTGTCCATGGAATTCTCCAGGCAAGAATACTGGAGCGTGGCTTCCCTGGTGGCCCAGTGAGTGAAGAATCCAGCTTGCAATGCAAGGGCCACGGGTTCGATCCCTGGCCCAGGAAGATCCCACGTGTCACAGAGCAGCTGGACTGGTGTGTCCAATTATGTGCCAGCGCTCTGAAGCGCATGTGCCCAGAGCCAGCACTCTGCAGTGAGAAAGGTCACTGCAATGGGAGGCCCACGCAGGCTGAAGAATAAAGATGGATGAAAATAAATAAACAAAAAATCAATAAAAGATGCCAAAATTTTAAAAAGGGAAAAAAAGAATACTGGAATGGGTGGCCATTCCCTTCTCCAGGGGATCTTTCCAATCCAGGGATCAAACCTGGGTCTCTCATATAACAGGCAGATTCTTTACCCTCTGAACCATCAGGGAAGCCCACTGCAAATCTTTTAATTCACATGAATGATAAATATCACTCACCCTCTTACATTTTTCACCAAGCACTACATTCTTCAGATCCATTCACGATGCTTCTGTTTACCTAACCTATTGCTGTTAATGGGTGCAAATAATTCCATCATGCATACCTGTCAGTCTACCCCTCCCCTTTCCAGCAATGGTCAACCAGTTACCTCCCCGCCACCATCACCCCTGCTAATAATACAGCAGTGAATAGCATTGCTTACATTCTCTTGGGGACTTAGGGGACACATTCCAGTGTCCAACTGCAGAAATGGAATTGCTGGGTCACAGAGCAATAGCCTAGTTAATTTGTTTAAATAATACCAGACTGCTTTATAGAACAACTGCCTGGTCTATGCTCCCACCAGCAACACACAATGTTTCCTCTTTACTGCTGTCTTCCCTCCCTCAGCTTTGCCACTTATTAGCTTCATGGGCTGTTACCATACATACTGGGAACACCATCATTATTTTCTTTCCTTATTTATTTCCTTTTATCTCCTTAACCAACTCCAATGCACTGGGTAGCCATTCTAATATGCTTGATGAGTTCTTTAGGAAAGTGTTCTTATGAGAAGTATACTATGCTGTGCTTATGTGTTTTCACTTAATGTGTTAGTTGCTCAGTCAAGTCTGACTCTTTGAGACCCCATGGACTATATATAGCTCACCCCGCTTGTCTGTCCATGGAATTCTCCAGGCAAGAATACTGGAGCGTGGCTTCCCTGGTGGCCCAGTGAGTGAAGAATCCAGCTTGCAATGCAAGGGCCACGGGTTCGATCCCTGGCCCAGGAAGATCCCACGTGTCACAGAGCAGCTGGACTGGTGTGTCCAATTATGTGCCAGCGCTCTGAAGCGCATGTGCCCAGAGCCAGCACTCTGCAGTGAGAAAGGTCACTGCAATGGGAGGCCCACGCAGGCTGAAGAATAAAGATGGATGAAAATAAATAAACAAAAAATCAATAAAAGATGCCAAAAATTTTTAAAAAGGGAAAAAAAGAATACTGGAATGGGTGGCCATTCCCTTCTCCAGGGGATCTTTCCAATCCAGGGATCAAACCTGGGTCTCTCATATAACAGGCAGATTCTTTACCCTCTGAACCATCAGGGAAGCCCACTGCAAATCTTTTAATTCACATGAATGATAAATATCACTCACCCTCTTACATTTTTCACCAAGCACTACATTCTTCAGATCCATTCACGATGCTTCTGTTTACCTAACCTATTGCTGTTAATGGGTGCAAATAATTCCATCATGCATACCTGTCAGTCTACCCCTCCCCTTTCCAGCAATGGTCAACCAGTTACCTCCCCGCCACCATCACCCCTGCTAATAATACAGCAGTGAATAGCATTGCTTACATTCTCTTGGGGACTTAGGGGACACATTCCAGTGTCCAACTGCAGAAATGGAATTGCTGGGTCACAGAGCAATAGCCTAGTTAATTTGTTTAAATAATACCAGACTGCTTTATAGAACAACTGCCTGGTCTATGCTCCCACCAGCAACACACAATGTTTCCTCTTTACTGCTGTCTTCCCTCCCTCAGCTTTGCCACTTATTAGCTTCATAAGGACCATGAACAAGTCTACGTCTGAACCATGCTTTTCTTTTCACTAAAATTAGGCTATTTACTCCAATTGCCTGATGTGGTTGTTGTGAGGCACAAATGTTTTAAATAACATAAAAATGCTTTAAGGAATATAAAGAGTTGTCTACAAATCTCAATTTAGTCAAGGCTATGGTCTTTCCAGTAGCTATGTACTGATGTGAGAGTTGGACCATGAAGAAAGCAGAGCCCCAAAGAACTGATGTTTTCAAACTGTGGTGCTGGAGAAGACTACTGAGAGTCCCTTGGACAGCAAGGAGATCAAACCAGTCAATCCTAAATGATCAACTCTGAATATTTATTGGAAGGACTGATGCTGAAGCTGAAGCTCCAATACTTTGGCCACCTGATGTGAAGAGCCAACTCAAAGGAAAAGACCCTGATGCTGGGAAAAACTGAAGGCAGAAGAAGGAAATGGCAGCAGAGGATGATATGGTTGGATTGCATCACTGATTCAGTGGACATGAACTTGGGCAAACTCTGGGAGATGTTGAGGGACAGGGAGGCCTGGCATGCTGCAGTCCATGAGGCTTCAAAAAGTCAGACACAACTTGGCGACTGAACAATAACAAATAAAGCAAGTATTGTTGCAATTTTTGTTCTTATGATAATTTCTAATTATCCTGCACCCACCACACATATTCACGCACTTAAACACACCTCTGCCAAATGAGAGGAGTTAAATGAATATACTTGAAGTTGGGAAAATAAAACTCTCTTCTGGATACCTAAACATTGAGAGAGACTGAAACAGAAAGAGGAAAATACTTTTTCGTCTTTATTTACTCATCTATGCATTTACTTGGGGCTTCCTGGTAGCTCAGCAGTCAAGAATCCACTTGCAATGCAAGAGGTGTGGGTTCAACCCCTGGATCAGGAAGATCCCCTGGAAAAGGAAATGGCAATTCACTCCAGTATTGTTGCCTGGAGAATTCCATGGGCAGAGAAGCTTGGAGGGCTACAGTTCACGGGGCTACAATAGAGTCAGACATGACTTGGTGATTAAACAACAAGAACAATGCATTTACTTAATCTTTTATTAAGGACTGGCACTTCACTAGTAGTAAAATACAAAATTTTGTAAAGTAAATATGCATGTAGTACATGAGCAAATTTTCTATCTATATCTTGAATTTTGTACATAAATTTTATTCCAAGATATAATTACCTCAAAGTTGGAAGCTTCTGATTTTACAACCTAACAGCACCTATTTACTGAGCACCTACAGCATCAATGTATCATGTATATTTCCTGAAACACTTAGACTAATCCTGCAAGGTAGATATTACTCTAGTTCCTCATATAAGGAAACAGACACAGTAATTCACCCAATAGAGTAATTAAAAGTAATTAATGGACAATAGAGCCAGAAAATCCCAGTAGGTTATTCTACAGTTCAAGCTTCCTCTTTCCATACCACCTTATTCCTTCTTGAAAGATATATTCAAAGGTACTTTCAACAGAGAGGGCAGACTATCCATAGAAGCTATAAGGGTATGAGCAAAATGCCACAGAAACTACAAAAATGTGGGCTTCCCTGGTAGCTCAGTGGTAAAGAATTCACCTGCCAATGTAGGAGATGTATGTTGGATCCTCGAGCCAAGAAGATCCCACAGGCTACAGAGCAGCTAAGCTTATGAGTCACAACTCCTAAGCCTGTGCTCTAGAGACCAGGAACTGCAATTACTGAGCCCTCTCACAACTACTGAAGTCCATATGAACCCTAGAGCCTGTGCTCTGTAACAAGAGAAGTCACGGCAATGAGAAGCCTGTGCATCTCAACTAGAGAGTAGTCCCCACTCACCATGGCGAGAAGACAACATGCACAGCTATGAAGATCCAACACAGCCAAAAATAAATAAGTATAATTTTTTTAAAAAAGAAACAACAAAGATGTAAACACAGTTCAACAATAAACACTAACATTTATTTAATATTCATTATGTACCAAGTGCTTTATGTATATTATTTATTACCCTTATAAAAATAATTTAAGGGAAGTATCCTCATCCTCATCTCTATTTTCAAGCCTTTAGAAAGTGATATTCAGCTTACCAAGGTCAAACAATTGCTAACTAGTAAAACTCACACTAAAACACAACTCTTCCTAACTCCAAGACCATGTTGTTCTTACTGTAAATGAGTACCTCTTTCAGAACAACAGAAATGTTCTCAAATCATATTGTGGTGATAGTTTTCCAAGTCATTGAATTTACTCATTAAATGAGTAAGTTTTAAGTATACAAATTATATTTCAATAAAGTTGTTTACAGGGCTGCCCTGGTGGTCCAGTGGGTAAGGACACCGCCTTGCAGTGCAAGGAGCACTGGTTTGATCCCTGGCCTGGGAAGATCCCACGTGCCACGGAACGGCTGGACCGATGTGTCCAACTACCTAGCAGGAGCTCTGGAGTGCATGCACCCAGAGCTGGTGTTCTGCAGTGAGAGAGGCCACTGCGATGGGAGGCCCACACAGGCCAAAGAACAAAGATGGACAAAAATGAATAAATGAAAGACCAATAGAAGTGGCCAAAAAAAAAAAAGTTGTTTACACAAGCTTAAACTTTATGTTTCCTTTTTCAAACTTGGAAACTCTTACTAACTCAATTGTTTTCAATATCCACCTTTTAGGCATAGTTAAAATTATAGTTTCAAAATTCTCAGATTAAGTACATGCCAAAGAAATAGTTTCCTTGTGTATTTTTCCCTCCCCCTAATTTTGATCTGAGATCATTCATTCTCTAGAGATGCCTTTTTCTGGTACAGTTAAGCATACACCGTCTTTTGATTCTACAACCCCACTCCTGATATTTCATCTCCTACACACACAACAAAGGTTTGGGTGGGGGAATATTTATGTCAACAAAAAGACTTATCCAATAACATCCATAGCAGCTTTATTCATATAGCCAAAGCTGAAAACAATTCAAATGTATGACAAATGAATGAACAATCTGTGGTATACTCATACAATGAAATATTGTGCTATGTGCTAAGTTGCTTCAGTCGTGTCTGTCTCTTTGAGACCCTATGGTCAGGAGCCCATCAGGTTTCTCTGTCCATGGGGTTCTTCAAGCAAGATTACTGGAGTGGGTTGCCATGCCCTCCTCCAGGGGATATTTCCGACCCAGGGATTGAACCGGCATCTCTTATATCTCCTGCACTGGCAGGGGAGTTCTTTTACCACTACTGCCACCTGGGAAGACCAAGTGCCTCAGATGATAACAAATCGGTCTGCAATGCGGGAGACCCAGGTTTGATCACTAGGTCAGGAAAATGCCCTTGAGGAGGAAATGGCAACCCACTCCAATATTCTTGCCCGGGTAATCTCATGGAAAGGAGCCTGGTGAGCTACAGTTCATGGGATCACAAAGAGTCATACACAACTGAACAACTAACACAATGAAATATTACTCAACAACAAAAGGAATAACCAGTAATACCTATAAGAGCTTGGAAAATACCAGAAACATTGTGCTAAGAAAGAATTCAGACACAAAAGAAAACATATAGGTAAAGCAAATCTATGGTGAAAGAAATCAAACCTAGAGGAGTGGACAACCCAGAGCTGGTGTTCTGCAGTGGAGAGGCCACTGCGATGGGAGGCCCACAGGAGCCAAAGAACAAAGACGGATGAAAATAGAAAAATGAAAGACCAATAGAAGTGGCCAAAAAAAAAAAAGTTGTTTACACAAGCTTAAACTTTATGTTTCCTTTTTCAAACTTGGAAACTCTTACTAACTCAATTGTTTTCAATATCCACCTTTTAGGCATAGTTAAAATTATAGTTTCAAAATTCTCAGATTAAGTACATGCCAAAGAAATAGTTTCCTTGTGTATTTTTCCCTCCCCCTAATTTTGATCTGAGATCATTCATTCTCTAGAGATGCCTTTTTCTGGTACAGTTAAGCATACACCGTCTTTTGATTCTACAACCCCACTCCTGATATTTCATCTCCTACACACACAACAAAGGTTTGGGTGGGGGAATATTTATGTCAACAAAAAGACTTATCCAATAACATCCATAGCAGCTTTATTCATATAGCCAAAGCTGAAAACAATTCAAATGTATGACAAATGAATGAACAATCTGTGGTATACTCATACAATGAAATATTGTGCTATGTGCTAAGTTGCTTCAGTCGTGTCTGTCTCTTTGAGACCCTATGGTCAGGAGCCCATCAGGTTTCTCTGTCCATGGGGTTCTTCAAGCAAGATTACTGGAGTGGGTTGCCATGCCCTCCTCCAGGGGATATTTCCGACCCAGGGATTGAACCGGCATCTCTTATATCTCCTGCACTGGCAGGGGAGTTCTTTTACCACTACTGCCACCTGGGAAGACCAAGTGCCTCAGATGATAACAAATCGGTCTGCAATGCGGGAGACCCAGGTTTGATCACTAGGTCAGGAAAATGCCCTTGAGGAGGAAATGGCAACCCACTCCAATATTCTTGCCCGGGTAATCTCATGGAAAGGGGAGCCTGGTGAGCTACAGTTCATGGGATCACAAAGAGTCATACACAACTGAACAACTAACACAATGAAATATTACTCAACAACAAAAAGGAATAACCAGTAATACCTATAAGAGCTTGGAAAAATACCAGAAACATTGTGCTAAGGGAAAGAATTCAGACACAAAAGAAAACATATAGGTAAAGCAAATCTATGGTGAAAGAAATCAAACCAGCACTTGCCTGGAAGATTGGAGGCAGTTTAACCGGGAAGGAACACAAGGGAACTTCTTAGGATAATAAATCTTCTGTTCAGATGGAATATAACGTTTGCAAGAGTGAGAGAATGGTACACTTAATTTTGGCAAACTTTACTGTATATAAATTATACCTCAATGAAAGTGATTAATAAACTTGCACACAACCTTCATATACTAGTGAAGAGGGGAAAAAAATCTATTATGCTACATGACTTCCAAAGCAATAGAACCTTAAAAATTCCAGTTACATCTTCTAACATTTAATAATCTAGTTACAGGCCTCTCATTTTGTTTTTTAAGTTAATGTTTATTATAGTTGATTTACAATGTTGTATTAGTTTCTGCTGTATAGCAAAGTGAATCGGTTATATGTATACATATACCCACTCTTTTTTAGGTTCTTTTCCCATTGAGGTCATTACAGAGTACTGAGTGCTGTTCCCTGTCTATTTATACTACAGTGGGTTCTTGATTTTTTTTTTCACACAAGAGTAGGTTATAAATTCCATTTAAGTTTTCATAGACTATAAAGCAGGCAACATGGGAACATATCCAGGGACATGAACCAAGGTGCAAAAACTTCATGGTCTAAAGGCAATGAAATTATACAGAGTCTATTCTCTTGTCACTGTTGTATTATGTTAGAAGTCAATACCAAAAATATTTTGAAAATAACCCACATATTTTGAAGGTCAATGTGACATTTACCAAGAGAAATCTTGACTTAGCCATTGAAAGTGTAAATAAAGCTAAAAGACTGAAAAAATACAGAGGGCAATTACAGAGAAGAAAGTATTTAAATGAAAAGGTCTGCAATGCGGGAGACCCAGGTTTGATCACTAGGTCAGGAAAATGCCCTTGAGGAGGAAATGGCAACCCACTCCAATATTCTTGCCCGGGTAATCTCATGGAAAGGGGAGCCTGGTGAGCTACAGTTCATGGGATCACAAAGAGTCATACACAACTGAACAACTAACACAATGAAATATTACTCAACAACAAAAAGGAATAACCAGTAATACCTATAAGAGCTTGGAAAAATACCAGAAACATTGTGCTAAGGGAAAGAATTCAGACACAAAAGAAAACATATAGGTAAAGCAAATCTATGGTGAAAGAAATCAAACCAGCACTTGCCTGGAAGATTGGAGGCAGTTTAACCGGGAAGGAACACAAGGGAACTTCTTAGGATAATAAATCTTCTGTTCAGATGGAATATAACGTTTGCAAGAGTGAGAGAATGGTACACTTAATTTTGGCAAACTTTACTGTATATAAATTATACCTCAATGAAAGTGATTAATAAACTTGCACACAACCTTCATATACTAGTGAAGAGGGGAAAAAAATCTATTATGCTACATGACTTCCAAAGCAATAGAACCTTAAAAATTCCAGTTACATCTTCTAACATTTAATAATCTAGTTACAGGCCTCTCATTTTGTTTTTTAAGTTAATGTTTATTATAGTTGATTTACAATGTTGTATTAGTTTCTGCTGTATAGCAAAGTGAATCGGTTATATGTATACATATACCCACTCTTTTTTAGGTTCTTTTCCCATTGAGGTCATTACAGAGTACTGAGTGCTGTTCCCTGTCTATTTATACTACAGTGGGTTCTTGATTTTTTTTTTCACACAAGAGTAGGTTATAAATTCCATTTAAGTTTTCATAGACTATAAAGCAGGCAACATGGGAACATATCCAGGGACATGAACCAAGGTGCAAAAACTTCATGGTCTAAAGGCAATGAAATTATACAGAGTCTATTCTCTTGTCACTGTTGTATTATGTTAGAAGTCAATACCAAAAATATTTTTGAAAATAACCCACATATTTTGAAGGGCAATGTGACATTTACCAAGAGAAATCTTGACTTAGCCATTGAAAGTGTAAATAAAGCTAAAAGACTGAAAAAATACAGAGGGCAATTACAGAGAAGAAAGTATTTAAATGAGAAATTAATGTTAAAGATACTTTTAAAAACCCACATACTTGAAAATTACACACAAAGACTTTTGAAAACCCTATATATTTGGAAATGCAGTTAAATTACCACTTTTAAATGGAAATTTATTAAGAACCTACAGTAGGTTCTTATTAGTTATCTATTTTAATAGATAACACTATTGTGTATATATATATGTATATATAATCCCTCAATCTATTCTCCCCCAATCCTTTCTCCCTTGGTAACTATAAGTTTGTTTATCACATTTGTGACTCTGTTTCTTTTGTAAATAAGTTCACTTGTACCATTATCTTTTGATTCCACATATAAGTGATATTATTTGACACTTCTCTGTCTGACTGACTTCACTCAGTATAACAATCTCAAAGCTCATCTGGTTCTCTCATTTCTAATCCAGACATTTCAGGATCTACTCGGTATTTATTTTGTTCCCAGTGGAAAATGAGACCTGATCAACCACTTTCAGTATGGGTTCTTTCTTTATTGAAAGTTCATTTAAACAGCCTACTAAACTATGAGATTCTGGAGAGTGAAAACTAGTTCTAATTTACTCATGCTTCCCCCTGTGTGCCTGATTATCTGTTAAGTGCCAAATATATTTTGGATAGATTATTGATTCAACTAAAAAATTCAGTGCTTTGTATAATATAAAAGTAGTGTGCTGGAACGAGCTAATACCAGCTTTCAAGACAGCCAACCATGTACATCTCTTCCCAACTCCATGTTCACCTCCCACTAGCAGCCTGAAATCAGTCATGCTGGAAGTATTTTGTGATACTGTGGTTTATAGTAAGAAATACAGGGACTTCCCTGATGGTCCAGTAGTTATGACACCTCCTCTCCAGGGCAGGGCTCAGTTTTTGGTTGGGGAACTAAGATCTTATCTGCCTTGAGGAGTAGTCAAAAACAAATAAATAAAATAGGGATTTATTGAAAAAAAAAAGAACTATATTTATTTGGTCATGAACCTGTTCATGCACACACATGCATGTTCTGTTGCTCAGTCATGTCTGACTCTGTGACCCTATGGACTGCCGCTTGCCAGGCTCCTCTGTTCATGGAATTTTCCAGGCAAGAATACTGGAGTAGACTGCCATTTCCTGCTCCTAGGGATCTTCCAGACCCAGGACTGAACCTGTGTCTCCTGGGTCTCCTGCATTGGCAGAAGGGTTCTTTAACTCTGGAATCTTTACCTCTGTGCCACCTGGGGAGCCCCTGTTCCTGGTACAGAGCCCTAAAACCCCTAAGAGCTGAGAGCAGCAAAGGTGTCTTGTTATATTAATAAAGTGACTTTTGGAAAGCTCCTAAGGAAGGGAGTGGAGAAGCCAGGAGAGCCAACCTGGTGAGAGAGCTGGGCCTGAAAGTGCTCCCCCACCCCACTCCCTCCACCTCTGGGGAGGGAAAAAAGAAGCTGAATCAATCACCAACGGCCAAGGATTTAATCAACCATGCCTCTGTAACGAGGCCTCCATAAAAACCCAAAAGGAGAGGGTTAGCAGAGCTTCCAGGATGGAGATGGAGCTTCCCTGAGGAGACAAAGGCAGAGCGGTATCCTGTGAGAAAACATGGAAGCTCTGAGTCTTTTCCACAGCCTTTGCCCTATGATTCTCTTCCATCTGGCTGCTGCTGCATTATATACTTTTATAATAAACTGGTAATCTAATAGCTGAAATGTTTCTCTGATTTCTGTGAGCCACTCTAGCAAATTACTCAAACCCAAGAAGGGGGTCACTGGAAACTCTAATCTATAGCCAAGTGGTCAGAAGCATGCTTTATAATAAAAGTAGTGTGCTGGAACGAGCTAATACCATTCCCCTGACATCTCTTCCCAACTCCATGTTCACCTCCCACTAGCAGCCTGAAATCAGTCATGCTGGAAGTATTTTGTGATACTGTGGTTTATAGTAAGAAATACAGGGACTTCCCTGATGGTCCAGTAGTTATGACACCTCCTCTCCAGGGCAGGGCTCAGTTTTTGGTTGGGGAACTAAGATCTTATCTGCCTTGAGGAGTAGTCAAAAACAAATAAATAAAATAGGGATTTATTGAAAAAAAAAAGAACTATATTTATTTGGTCATGAACCTGTTCATGCACACACATGCATGTTCTGTTGCTCAGTCATGTCTGACTCTGTGACCCTATGGACTGCCGCTTGCCAGGCTCCTCTGTTCATGGAATTTTCCAGGCAAGAATACTGGAGTAGACTGCCATTTCCTGCTCCTAGGGATCTTCCAGACCCAGGACTGAACCTGTGTCTCCTGGGTCTCCTGCATTGGCAGAAGGGTTCTTTAACTCTGGAATCTTTACCTCTGTGCCACCTGGGGAGCCCCTGTTCCTGGTACAGAGCCCCTAAAACCCCTAAGAGCTGAGAGCAGCAAAGGTGTCTTGTTATATTAATAAAGTGACTTTTGGAAAGCTCCTAAGGAAGGGAGTGGAGAAGCCAGGAGAGCCAACCTGGTGAGAGAGCTGGGCCTGAAAGTGCTCCCCCACCCCACTCCCTCCACCTCTGGGGAGGGAAAAAAGAAGCTGAATCAATCACCAACGGCCAAGGATTTAATCAACCATGCCTCTGTAACGAGGCCTCCATAAAAACCCAAAAGGAGAGGGTTAGCAGAGCTTCCAGGATGGAGATGGAGCTTCCCTGAGGAGACAAAGGCAGAGCGGTATCCTGTGAGAAAACATGGAAGCTCTGAGTCTTTTCCACAGCCTTTGCCCTATGATTCTCTTCCATCTGGCTGCTGCTGCATTATATACTTTTATAATAAACTGGTAATCTAATAGCTGAAATGTTTCTCTGATTTCTGTGAGCCACTCTAGCAAATTACTCAAACCCAAGAAGGGGGTCACTGGAAACTCTAATCTATAGCCAAGTGGTCAGAAGCACATGTGATAAACTGAAGTTGGGCAGGGAGGTTGGGGGCAGACTCTTGGGATTAAACTGTGGAATTTCACGCTATCTCAGGGTGATAGTGTAGGAAATGAGTTGAAGGGCAGGACACCCTTCTGATGTCAGAGCCCTGCTAGCTTAATGACGGAGAAAAAACCCTATGATCCCCAAACACACAATGGACTTGGTCACTAAAAGCTATATTTTCACTGTAGAAACAGACAAATGCTATAAATCAGGGCTTCTTGCTTTGGTTTTGTTTTTTCTGAGAGCTACTTGAGCAGCATATTGGCTTCTCAAGTGCCTGCCAGTGCTGGAGATGTAAGAGACAGGGATTTGATCCCTGGGTCAGGAAGACCCCCTGGAGGAGGGCATGGCAACCCACTCCAGTATGTGGCCTGGAGAGTCCCCATGGACAGAGGAGCCTGGAGGGCTATTGTCCATAGGGTTGCAAAGCGTCGGACACAACTTAGCATGCACATGTATGTTACCATCATATTACTGATCATATCAAATTTAAGAAAGAAGGAGAAGATGATGAGGGAGATGGAGAGAAAGGGAGAGGAAGAAGAAAGAGGGAGAGGAAAGTAGGAAAGAGGGGAGGGGAGGGGGAAGAGTAACAAGAAGGACGTACAGAGGTCAGGCAGTTACCCCGCAGCTCTCCACCAACTAAACGAAGTGTCCCCACATCACTCCCAATCAAATCCCTTTGCATTGATGAGTGTTCTATTACCAGTTAAGATTCACTGAGATGTCCTCTTGCTATCTTCCCTTGGAACTAATAAGTTCCTGATGCTCCAAAACATCATGAATTGCAAAAAGCACAGTTTTCTTAAAATCAAAATTTCAGAGGAAAATAAATCACTTAAAATAAACAATACAAAATAAACTTGAAAGTTCCCAACATTTGGAAAACTATCCTTACTTCAGGCATGACAAAAGAGGAGTGAGAAAATGCTTCTGTATCACTTTATTACTAATTATCTCTTACACCCTTTTAGAGTAACAAGAAAAAAATCTTTTCAATTTTTCTTTTAAACCACAGACTATTTCAGTTGGAATATACCCTTTGAGTAGTTTTCTCCAACTCTCTTCTCTTTTTCCAAGGGTAGAAATGGAAGCCCAAGCAATGATAAGATTCTGAGGTTGCAGTGCTAAAGTTAATTGGCAAATGGGGGCTCAATTCCTGGTTTCCAGATCTCACCATCATGACTATGTCTATTGCTCAAGCAAACTGGGGCTCCAATCCAGGTTCAACCTTTCCAACCATAACTTGCATGGCCTTCCTGATGCTCACTCAGTTGCTTTGTGTATAAAACAAGGAGAGGTAATGATTTATACCCCACAGTTTGTTTTAAAGCATAGAGCATCTATCATGAGAATCATAGCTGTTATTGTTAAGGATGCATATGCCCTCTCTATTCAATTAAATTTGAACTTTCTTAACATATAAGGATATTAACTTGCCCTACTGTCTCTAGGGGCCAAAAAACTAAAAATAAGGCATAATTTACTCAGTGAAATTATGAAATAAATTGTGGTCTATCCACATGGCGAATATTACATCACCATAAACAAGAATAAATCAAAACAGATGGAGAGATATTCCATGTTCCTGGGTCGGAAGAATCAATATTGTGAAAATGACCATACTACCAAATGTCATCTATAGATTCAATGAGATCCCTATCAAACTACCAATGACATTCTTCACAGAACTAGACCAAAGAATAACACAGTTCACATGGAAACACAAAAGACCTCGAATAGTCAAAGCAATCCTTAGAAAGAAGAATGGAGCTGGAGGGATCAGCCTCCCTAACTTCAGAGTATACTACAAGGCAACAGTCATCAAGACAGTACGGTACTGGCACAAAAACAGAACTATAGACCAATGGAACAAGATCGAGAACCCAGAGATAAACCCACGCACCGATGGACACCTTACTTTTGACAAAGGAGGTGAAAATCTAAAATGGGACAAAGACAGCCTCTTCAACAAATGGTGCTGGGAAAATGGGACAGCTACATGCAAACAAATGAAGTTGGAAGATTCCCTGAGAAAATGCTTCTGTATCACTTTATTACTAATTATCTCTTACACCCTTTTAGAGTAACAAGAAAAAAATCTTTTCAATTTTTCTTTTAAACCACAGACTATTTCAGTTGGAATATACCCTTTGAGTAGTTTTCTCCAACTCTCTTCTCTTTTTCCAAGGGTAGAAATGGAAGCCCAAGCAATGATAAGATTCTGAGGTTGCAGTGCTAAAGTTAATTGGCAAATGGGGGCTCAATTCCTGGTTTCCAGATCTCACCATCATGACTATGTCTATTGCTCAAGCAAACTGGGGCTCCAATCCAGGTTCAACCTTTCCAACCATAACTTGCATGGCCTTCCTGATGCTCACTCAGTTGCTTTGTGTATAAAACAAGGAGAGGTAATGATTTATACCCCACAGTTTGTTTTAAAGCATAGAGCATCTATCATGAGAATCATAGCTGTTATTGTTAAGGATGCATATGCCCTCTCTATTCAATTAAATTTGAACTTTCTTAACATATAAGGATATTAACTTGCCCTACTGTCTCTAGGGGCCAAAAAACTAAAAATAAGGCATAATTTACTCAGTGAAATTATGAAATAAATTGTGGTCTATCCACATGGCGAATATTACATCACCATAAACAAGAATAAATCAAAACAGATGGAGAGATATTCCATGTTCCTGGGTCGGAAGAATCAATATTGTGAAAATGACCATACTACCAAATGTCATCTATAGATTCAATGAGATCCCTATCAAACTACCAATGACATTCTTCACAGAACTAGACCAAAGAATAACACAGTTCACATGGAAACACAAAAGACCTCGAATAGTCAAAGCAATCCTTAGAAAGAAGAATGGAGCTGGAGGGATCAGCCTCCCTAACTTCAGAGTATACTACAAGGCAACAGTCATCAAGACAGTACGGTACTGGCACAAAAACAGAACTATAGACCAATGGAACAAGATCGAGAACCCAGAGATAAACCCACGCACCGATGGACACCTTACTTTTGACAAAGGAGGTGAAAATCTAAAATGGGACAAAGACAGCCTCTTCAACAAATGGTGCTGGGAAAATGGGACAGCTACATGCAAACAAATGAAGTTGGAAGATTCCCTGACACCATGCACAAAGGTCAACTCAAAATGGATTAAAGACCTAAATGGAAGACCAGAAACCATCAAACTCTTAGAGGAGAATATAGGCAAAACACTCAAGGACATAAATCAAAGCACCCACCTACTAGAATAGCGGAACTCAAAACAAAAATGAACATGTGGGACCTAATGAAACTTAAACGCTTTTGTACAGCAAAAGAAATCACAAAAAAGCTGAACAGACAGCCCACAGATTGGGAGAAAATCATAACAAATGAAACAACAGACAAAGAATTCATCTCCAAAATCTACAAGCAACTCAGACAACTCAGCACCAGAAAAATGAACCCAATCAAAAAATGGGAAAGGGACCTGAACAGACACCTTTCCAAAGAGGACATACAGATGGCCCAAAAGCACATGAAATGATGCTCAACCTCGCTTATTATTAGAGAAATGCAAATCAAAACTACAATGAGATATCACCTCACACCCATCAGAATGGCCATCATCAACAAATCGACAGACAATAAGTGCTGGAGAGGCTGCAGAGAAAAGGGAACACTCCTGCATTGCTGGTGGGAATGTAGATTGATACAGCCTCTATGGAAGATAGTCTGGAAATTTCTTAAAAAACTAAAAATAGAAGTACCCTATGACCCAGCAATCCCACTCTTAGGCTTATACCCTGATGAAATCAAATCTGAAAGAAGCACCTGTACCCCAATGTTCATTGCAGCTCTCTATACAATAGCTAGAACATGGAAGCAACCTAGATGCCCTTCAATGAATGAATGGATACAAAAGCCCTGGTACATAAATACAACGGAATACTACACAGCTGTTAAAAGAATTGCAGAAGAGTCAGCCCTAATGACGTGGCTGGATCTAGAACCTATCATCAATAGAGTGGCCAAGTAATGGATACAACTACCACCGATGGACACCTTACTTGACAAGGAACAAGATGGAACCCAAGATAACCCCCACATGGACACCTTACTTTTGACAAAGGGAAAATCTAAAATGGGACAAAGACAGCCTCTTCAACAAATGGTGCTGGGAAAATGGGACAGCTACATGCAAACAAATGAAGTTGGAAGATTCCCTGACACCATGCACAAAGGTCAACTCAAAATGGATTAAAGACCTAAATGGAAGACCAGAAACCATCAAACTCTTAGAGGAGAATATAGGCAAAACACTCAAGGACATAAATCAAAGCACCCACCTACTAGAATAGCGGAACTCAAAACAAAAATGAACATGTGGGACCTAATGAAACTTAAACGCTTTTGTACAGCAAAAGAAATCACAAAAAAGCTGAACAGACAGCCCACAGATTGGGAGAAAATCATAACAAATGAAACAACAGACAAAGAATTCATCTCCAAAATCTACAAGCAACTCAGACAACTCAGCACCAGAAAAATGAACCCAATCAAAAAATGGGAAAGGGACCTGAACAGACACCTTTCCAAAGAGGACATACAGATGGCCCAAAAGCACATGAAATGATGCTCAACCTCGCTTATTATTAGAGAAATGCAAATCAAAACTACAATGAGATATCACCTCACACCCATCAGAATGGCCATCATCAACAAATCGACAGACAATAAGTGCTGGAGAGGCTGCAGAGAAAAGGGAACACTCCTGCATTGCTGGTGGGAATGTAGATTGATACAGCCTCTATGGAAGATAGTCTGGAAATTTCTTAAAAAACTAAAAATAGAAGTACCCTATGACCCAGCAATCCCACTCTTAGGCTTATACCCTGATGAAATCAAATCTGAAAGAAGCACCTGTACCCCAATGTTCATTGCAGCTCTCTATACAATAGCTAGAACATGGGCGCAATCTAGATGCCCTTCAATGAATGAATGGATACAAAAGCCCTGGTACATAAATACAACGGAATACTACACAGCTGTTAAAAGAATTGCAGAAGAGTCAGCCCTAATGACGTGGCTGGATCTAGAACCTATCATCAAAAGTGAAGTCAGTCAGAAAGAGGACGACAAGTACAATATACTAACACATATATAGGGAATCTAGTAGGATGGTGACGATGGCACATGCAGTGAAGTGATGGAGAGACAGACATGGACAGTGGACATATGGACATTGTGGGGAATTAACAGTGGGTGGGAGGCATTAAGGAAGTAGCATGAAGGCCTGTACTATCACATGTGAAGAAAATAGCTATAGTCATTGCTCTGTGAGAAAAGGGGACCCTGCAGGGGTGCTGTGTGATGGTCTGGAGGGGTGGGATGGGGGGATATACATATGACTAATCTGAGAACATACATATCTGTAAACAACAAAACTCTGTAAAAGTTAAAGGCAAAATAAAAGCTTAAAAAAATAAAATAAAATAAAATAAAAAGAATAAATCAGATCACTTTTTCAGATAGTTCTCTATGCCTTTTGGTACAGGCTTCCATTCCGTGGCATTTTTCAGTAGAGAAATTAGGAAGTATAAGTCTATTTCCTGATGCACCTCTCCTTAAATTCTTAGGCATCTTTACCTTCATTTTCCTTTCTTGATTATATTCTAAAGCCCAAGCTAAATATGAGGCACCTGATTAAATGATACCAAAGATCTGTGCCATGCTACACTGTGCTAAATCACTTCAGTCATGTCCAACTCTTTACAACCCTGTGGACTGTAGCCCCGCTGCCCAAAGGGATTCTCCAGGCAAGAATTTTGCCCCCGGGTTCATTCATGCCCTCGAGAGCTGCAGAAAAGGAACACTCCTGCGTTGCTGGTGGGAATGTAGATTGATACAGCCTCTATGGAAGATAGTCTGGAAATTTCTTAAAAAACTAAAAATAGAAGTACCCTATGACCCAGCAATCCCACTCTTAGGCTTATACCCTGATGAAATCAAATCTGAAAGAAGCACCTGTACCCCAATGTTCATTGCAGCTCTCTATACAATAGCTAGAACATGGGGCAATCTAGACGCCCTGCAATGAATGAATGGATACAAAAGCCCTGGTACATAAATACAACGGAATACTACACAGCTGTTAAAAGAATTGCAGAAGAGTCAGCCCTAATGACGTGGCTGGATCTAGAACCTATCATCAAAAGTGAAGTCAGTCAGAAAGAGGACGACAAGTACAATATACTAACACATATATAGGGAATCTAGTAGGATGGTGACGATGGCACATGCAGTGAAGTGATGGAGAGACAGACATGGACAGTGGACATATGGACATTGTGGGGAATTAACAGTGGGTGGGAGGCATTAAGGAAGTAGCATGAAGGCCTGTACTATCACATGTGAAGAAAATAGCTATAGTCATTGCTCTGTGAGAAAAGGGGACCCTGCAGGGGTGCTGTGTGATGGTCTGGAGGGGTGGGATGGGGGGATATACATATGACTAATCTGAGAACATACATATCTGTAAACAACAAAACTCTGTAAAAGTTAAAGGCAAAATAAAAGCTTAAAAAAATAAAATAAAATAAAATAAAAAGAATAAATCAGATCACTTTTTCAGATAGTTCTCTATGCCTTTTGGTACAGGCTTCCATTCCGTGGCATTTTTCAGTAGAGAAATTAGGAAGTATAAGTCTATTTCCTGATGCACCTCTCCTTAAATTCTTAGGCATCTTTACCTTCATTTTCCTTTCTTGATTATATTCTAAAGCCCAAGCTAAATATGAGGCACCTGATTAAATGATACCAAAGATCTGTGCCATGCTACACTGTGCTAAATCACTTCAGTCATGTCCAACTCTTTACAACCCTGTGGACTGTAGCCCCGCTGACCAAAGGGATTCTCCAGGCAAGAATGCTGGGTTGGGTTGCCGTGCCCTCCTCCAGTGGATCTTCCCAACCCAGGGATCAACCCTCATCTCTTAAATCTCCTGCACTGGCAGGTGGGTTCTTTACAACTAGCACCACCGAAGATCTAGGCGTGGAAAATGGTCTGGTGCTGGCCTTCTGTGAGTGTTGCCCCATGTAAACTGAAAGTCATTTGGATTACAAGACTGAAAACCAAGACTCTGCAGGTTTCCCTAGTGGTCCAGTGGTTAAGAATCCACTGCCAATGCAGAGGACATGGGTTTGATTCTTGGTCCAGGAAGATTCCATATGCCTTGGGGCAACTAAAGCCGGTGCACCATTAACTACTGAGCCTGCACTCTAGAGCCCAAGAGCCACAACTACTGAGCCCACGTGCTGCAATGAACGAATGACGGCCACATCCTAGAGCCTGTGCTCCACAAGAGAAGCCACCGCACCGCAACTAGAGCATAGCCTCCAATTGCCACAACTAGAGAAAGCTCTCACTCAGCAACGAAGACCCAGTGAGTGCAGCCAAAAACAAATAACAAATTAAACAAGTAATTACTTTAGGTAAAAAAATGAGACCTTGTGTATCTAAGAGTGTCTTTCACATGACAGGAATGCAAAGTACTATTCATATGGTTAACGCCATTTCTAAATCTGAGTGCCAGATCCTTTCCAATGTTTATTTGATCATCAAATATTAATGGAAGGCCTATGGTGTATCAAGCCCTGTGTTTGATATTAAAGAGCAAAGCTGCAGTCATTAAACTGCTTTTCTGTCAGATTCTACATAAAATGTCATGACACAAAAAAACGAGGGACAAGAGAAGCCCCACTCCTGTATATGCATATCCTTGCCATAAGTCAGGGCATCACCCAGAGAGCTGCAGAGTAGCAGTGTAGTTCCATGCCCGAGGGACAAGACAGCTACTAATGAATCACCATAGCTATCTTTAAAACTCTAGGAAACAGTCTTTCCAAATCAGTCACACTCAGTTTCTTCACCTACAAGGGCATTTAAATTCACTTCCATTCTGCAGCTTTCTGCTAACCAAACCAGGTCCAAATGTTCATGCCCTGTCCAGAAAACAAAATGTATGTTAGGGCCAATTGTTCAATATGGCAGCTACTAAGCATCATCTGGTGAAAGAAATCCAGAAATAATTTTTTTCATATTTTGAAGCTCCAATTCCAAACACTAGCTCACCTAATATTTATTAATATAAAGTATCAAGTACTGAAGATAGTTTCTTCTATGAAAGATATTAATACCACCTCTATTCAGTTCTGAAAACATGTAACTTCCATGTTACATTTGATTGTTTTCTTCTTGGCACATCAGAGTGTCCCAAGAGAAGAAATTCAAGAGTAATTTCCACAAAACATCAAGAATCAGTTCTATTTTTGTGTCATTAATCTCACTCCCATGGTCAAAGAGGAATCTGACTGGTTCCTGGGGAAACCTATGTCCTTTGAACAGACAAATCCATCAGAAAATAGTCTGCCCACTACTTCAAACACAATGGGATAAGTTTCCAGGTATTTTGACCATGACTATAGATTTTGAAGATTTATTACATCTTTTATAGTTCAACCAGGAACATTTTACGCAAACCAATACTGCACCTAATTTTGATAGAACTTTCAATCTGTAACTAATCACAGATTAGAAGCTATGCCTATAGTACTTAAAAACATGGCTAACAGAAAGTACACAATATCAAAATAACTTTTAAACATATATCACAAATAGAAGGCAATCAAAGAAATTTTAAGCTGCTTTCACATACTGACAAAGGATGAAGATGAAGAAAATCACAATTCAGTGACCCTACTGCTCCAGGTACCTTAGCATTAACCCAACATCTCTCTGGTATTTACATTTGCAGGACCCGAGGCTAGAGTTCCCTGAACAACAGCCCAGTCAATACCGACAGGGAAAGGTTACTTCAGATCTGATTAGATCATTAGTAACCTTGATCTTTTCGGAAGGGTAGACTTTAAGAAGTTTGCAGATGTTTGTGGCAAGGCTAAACATTTCACTTACAATTCATTAACTTAGAAGCATTCTTATGTAAAAGTGTCAGGTAGCTAATCTTATCAATTTCAGATATTTATTCAAAAAATTTTAAATGTCATTTATTTAACCTAGAACACATAATCACCAATTTGGATTATCATTATTTCGTGTAACTACAGTAACATGTTCTACGAAAATATACATTTTGTGCATAAAAACTGGATAACTTTTAAATAAACATGTTACTAATTAGAAATGAATCTAAGAAGAACCACTGAGAGTCCAAAACAATTCCAGTATTATCAGTTACCAAAATCCTATTCTTCAATTAGGCAGATTCAATGCATTAACACTGCAAAAGTGAGAAAAACTTGAAGTACTGAATAAAGAGAAAACCACAGCCCTAATGTAGCCACTGCCACAAAAACGCAAACAAATTCAGAAGCCACAGTGTCTCCTTGGATTTCAAAACACACCACTGGTCTTTATATTGTCTAAAGGACACGGAGCCACATTTATGGAGCCTCACTCCCAGGGAAGAGGAATAGTCGGGCTATGTCCTTTGAACAGACAAATACTTCCCCAAACACAATGGGATAAGTTTCCAGGTATTTTGACCATGACTATAGATTTTGAAGATTTATTACATCTTTTATAGTTCAACCAGGAACATTTACGCAAACCAATACTGCACCTAATTTTGATAGAACTTTCAATCTGTAACTAATCACAGATTAGAAGCTATGCCTATAGTACTTAAAAACATGGCTAACAGAAAGTACACAATATCAAAATAACTTTTAAACATATATCACAAATAGAAGGCAATCAAAGAAATTTTAAGCTGCTTTCACATACTGACAAAGGATGAAGATGAAGAAAATCACAATTCAGTGACCCTACTGCTCCAGGTACCTTAGCATTAACCCAACATCTCTCTGGTATTTACATTTGCAGGACCCGAGGCTAGAGTTCCCTGAACAACAGCCCAGTCAATACCGACAGGGAAAGGTTACTTCAGATCTGATTAGATCATTAGTAACCTTGATCTTTTCGGAAGGGTAGACTTTAAGAAGTTTGCAGATGTTTGTGGCAAGGCTAAACATTTCACTTACAATTCATTAACTTAGAAGCATTCTTATGTAAAAGTGTCAGGTAGCTAATCTTATCAATTTCAGATATTTATTCAAAAAATTTTAAATGTCATTTATTTAACCTAGAACACATAATCACCAATTTGGATTATCATTATTTCTGTAACTACAGTAACATGTTCTACGAAAATATACATTTTGTGCATAAAAACTGGATAACTTTTAAATAAACATGTTACTAATTAGAAATGAATCTAAGAAGAACCACTGAGAGTCCAAAACAATTCCAGTATTATCAGTTACCAAAATCCTATTCTTCAATTAGGCAGATTCAATGCATTAACACTGCAAAAGTGAGAAAAACTTGAAGTACTGAATAAAGAGAAAACCACAGCCCTAATGTAGCCACTGCCACAAAAACGCAAACAAATTCAGAAGCCACAGTGTCTCCTTGGATTTCAAAACACACCACTGGTCTTTATATTGTCTAAAGGACACGGAGCCACATTCCCTGCTATGGAGCCTCACACATTGCTGTGCAGATTATGAAACTGATGTTTATTTATGCTCTAACGAAAAGAACAGTGAGAACTGACATAAATGGTTCATCATAAATAACCACCTAACTGCAGTCCAGATTCACAACTCACTTGCTCATCCACAGATTTGAGAACTAAGAAAACCCAGCTCTCTAAATATTAGTAGTTGGGTTGAAATCATTCAATGGATTGCTCGATTCCAGTCACTTTTTGTTTCAGAGACGAGGTTTTAACTCTACATTCACTTTCAACATTAAAATTTTGCTTCCTTGAAGATGCATCCATTTGAGCCAAGGTCAGTAGATTATAAAGATACCTGAACAGCTTCTCCAGCAAATCATATGCACTCTGAGGCTGTCTCCTTCTGGTATTCCTTCTAGAGCCTACTTACAGTGGCCTACCCTTCTGGAGTAAGTCCTGGGAGAAGCCTAGCATGTTTCCTAGTTCTACTTTTACCAGAAAGCTGCCTCTTCCAAAATTTGGCAAACCACACTTCCTCCAAAAAAACAAAACGAAAACTCAAAATCAAGGGAGCAATAAAACCCACCACTGGCCAGACTTAAGAGTCTTCTTTGGAAGACTTCCCCTTGATTCCCTGAGGATTTCAAGAGATGATAACTGAAAGATATAAGAGGGGCCAGGAGATTCCTGTGTTTTAAGAGCAATTCCAAATAATTTGAAACTCGATAAACTACTGCTGTCAAGGCTATGCAAAGGTGCTTCGGTTTCTGGAATGGTAATATTTGTCTTTATTCTAACACAGATAATGTATGCACAATGTTTTGTTTTTTTACAAAAGTCCCAAAAGATATATGAAACTAAGTCTGCCTCCCACCCATGAGAGTCCAAAACAATTCCAGTATTATCAGTTACCAAAATCCTATTCTTCAATTAGGCAGATTCAATGCATTAACACTGCAAAAGTGAGAAAAACTTGAAGTACTGAATAAAGAGAAAACCACAGCCCTAATGTAGCCACTGCCACAAAAACGCAAACAAATTCAGAAGCCACAGTGTCTCCTTGGATTTCAAAACACACCACTGGTCTTTATATTGTCTAAAGGACACGGAGCCACATTCCCTGCTATGGAGCCTCACACATTGCTGTGCAGATTATGAAACTGATGTTTATTTATGCTCTAACGAAAAGAACAGTGAGAACTGACATAAATGGTTCATCATAAATAACCACCTAACTGCAGTCCAGATTCACAACTCACTTGCTCATCCACAGATTTGAGAACTAAGAAAACCCAGCTCTCTAAATATTAGTAGTTGGGTTGAAATCATTCAATGGATTGCTCGATTCCAGTCACTTTTTGTTTCAGAGACGAGGTTTTAACTCTACATTCACTTTCAACATTAAAATTTTGCTTCCTTGAAGATGCATCCATTTGAGCCAAGGTCAGTAGATTATAAAGATACCTGAACAGCTTCTCCAGCAAATCATATGCACTCTGAGGCTGTCTCCTTCTGGTATTCCTTCTAGAGCCTACTTACAGTGGCCTACCCTTCTGGAGTAAGTCCTGGGAGAAGCCTAGCATGTTTCCTAGTTCTACTTTTACCAGAAAGCTGCCTCTTCCAAAATTTGGCAAACCACACTTCCTCCAAAAAAACAAAACGAAAACTCAAAATCAAGGGAGCAATAAAACCCACCACTGGCCAGACTTAAGAGTCTTCTTTGGAAGACTTCCCCTTGATTCCCTGAGGATTTCAAGAGATGATAACTGAAAGATATAAGAGGGGCCAGGAGATTCCTGTGTTTTAAGAGCAATTCCAAATAATTTGAAACTCGATAAACTACTGCTGTCAAGGCTATGCAAAGGTGCTTCGGTTTCTGGAATGGTAATATTTGTCTTTATTCTAACACAGATAATGTATGCACAATGTTTTGTTTTTTTACAAAAGTCCCAAAAGATATATGAAACTAAGTCTGCCTCCCACCCATCCTCCAGTTCCCTTCCCAAGGACAGCCACTGTTTGAGTCGCCTTCCGTGGACTTCCACGCAAACACGCGAGTGTTTTAAACCTCTATCATCCTCTAATTACACACACAGTGGCAGCTACAAAATGAACACTAAACGCCTCTGGGCTTCAGGGCGGCAATCTGCCGAGGGGGTGTGCGGTGGGAGGAAGGAGACCTAATCCTGAACCTGCGACTTGGCACAGCATGCACCCGGTTTTTACTTTGCGGGTGTCTGACTTGTAGGCCCATGGAAGGCTCTCTGAGATTAGGGCAGAAGATAAACTGACCACTAGCCACCTCCCCGGCACTGCATTATCTATCCTCACGGGCCAGTTCTCTGTCTATGTCTCAGTCTTGAGAGGAGATTTTATATTCTCACTGGGTTAAATGAAGTGTCTCGACTCACCTTCAGAAAAGAAAGGGGAAAAAGAAGAGGAGGAAAAAAAAAAAAAAACCACTCTGAAAGCAACTTTCTGAACCAGGTGATTTCCTCCCTCCCCGCCAACGCGCTCGCGTCCTCAGGGAGGGTTCAGCCTGGGACGGAGTCGGAGCGGCGAGCCCACAACACAGAAGCCCTAAGACGGGAGACGGAGGTGAGGGCGTCCCGCGCCCTGGGCCGCGCTTTCCTTCTGGACGAACGTTTCCAAAAAGCAGGAGCCTCCCGTCTTCAGGCCCTCCCTCCTTCCCCGGGATGCTCGCGTGCCCCGGGGGCGGACTGAGCGCTCCCGACTCGGCCCGGGGCCGCCTCTCGCGTCCCGCGCCCTCGGGCGCCGCCGGACCCCAAAACCCAGCCGGGTCCCGGCCTCTGGCCTCGGAGGCGCCGCCCGGCACCCCCAGGAGGGCAGGGCTCCAGGCGGCGACCGCCCCCGCCACGACTCCCCGGTCCCCTCTGTCTCCCGCGCGCCGCGATCCCCGCGCGCCCCCGGCGGGAAGCCACAGGTAGAGGGCGGCGCGGCTCTCACCTGCGCAGGAGGGGTGCTCGGGGCGCCGGCCGCCGACGAGGAGGCGGAGGAGGCCATGTTGTGGAGCGGCGCCGGCGGCTCCTTCCAGGAATTCCGCTCTTCCCTCGGCGCCCCGCCGCTCCGTCCCCCCAGTGTGGGACTTGCCGGAGAAAAGTTCGGCGGTGTCTCGGGAACGTCGAGCGCGGCTCCGCGACGCCCGCTCCGCGCGGCGCCTCCTCCCCCCGGCGTCTTCCCAGCGCCCGCCACGTGCCCGCCCGAGCCGGTGCGCAGGGGGCGTGCCCGCGCAGGTGGAGGCGCCGGGCGGCCGAGCCCGCTCCCCGCTGGCCCCGGGGAGCATGCCCAGTAGGGCGGCGCCAGGGGTCAGGACGGGGAGGGGAGGAGGAACGCGGGCCCGAGGTGGGAGCGGCCGGGCCTAGGACGGAGGGGCGGGAGGCTCACCTGGAAAGATAGGGGAGCAGGTGGCTCCGGGGAGGGACGGAGGGCAGGTCCTTTTTCCTGCGGACTGCTGAATAGACTTCCAATAGCAAAATGATAATACCACTAATAACAATCATCTCTATTTGGTTACTTATTCAAGCGCTAAGGGAATAAAATGTGTCGCTAATTTTACTTTGGTGTTTTTATGATTAATCCACAGTCGGCAGTCCATGGAGAAATAGTGTTTCCCAGAGCAGACAGCTTCAGAACAATGTCCATGAACTCCTTCCACCCCTCCGGGGTCCCAGCGGCATCGAGGTGGCCACAACTCCCAGTCCAGTGAAAACCTTCTGGACGAACGTTTCCAAAAAGCAGGAGCCTCCCGTCTTCAGGCCCTCCCTCCTTCCCCGGGATGCTCGCGTGCCCCGGGGGCGGACTGAGCGCTCCCGACTCGGCCCGGGGCCGCCTCTCGCGTCCCGCGCCCTCGGGCGCCGCCGGACCCCAAAACCCAGCCGGGTCCCGGCCTCTGGCCTCGGAGGCGCCGCCCGGCACCCCCAGGAGGGCAGGGCTCCAGGCGGCGACCGCCCCCGCCACGACTCCCCGGTCCCCTCTGTCTCCCGCGCGCCGCGATCCCCGCGCGCCCCCGGCGGGAAGCCACAGGTAGAGGGCGGCGCGGCTCTCACCTGCGCAGGAGGGGTGCTCGGGGCGCCGGCCGCCGACGAGGAGGCGGAGGAGGCCATGTTGTGGAGCGGCGCCGGCGGCTCCTTCCAGGAATTCCGCTCTTCCCTCGGCGCCCCGCCGCTCCGTCCCCCCAGTGTGGGACTTGCCGGAGAAAAGTTCGGCGGTGTCTCGGGAACGTCGAGCGCGGCTCCGCGACGCCCGCTCCGCGCGGCGCCTCCTCCCCCCGGCGTCTTCCCAGCGCCCGCCACGTGCCCGCCCGAGCCGGTGCGCAGGGGGCGTGCCCGCGCAGGTGGAGGCGCCGGGCGGCCGAGCCCGCTCCCCGCTGGCCCGGGGAGCATGCCCAGTAGGGCGGCGCCAGGGGTCAGGACGGGGAGGGGAGGAGGAACGCGGGCCCGAGGTGGGAGCGGCCGGGCCTAGGACGGAGGGGCGGGAGGCTCACCTGGAAAGATAGGGGAGCAGGTGGCTCCGGGGAGGGACGGAGGGCAGGTCCTTTTTCCTGCGGACTGCTGAATAGACTTCCAATAGCAAAATGATAATACCACTAATAACAATCATCTCTATTTGGTTACTTATTCAAGCGCTAAGGGAATAAAATGTGTCGCTAATTTTACTTTGGTGTTTTTATGATTAATCCACAGTCGGCAGTCCATGGAGAAATAGTGTTTCCCAGAGCAGACAGCTTCAGAACAATGTCCATGAACTCCTTCCACCCCTCCGGGGTCCCAGCGGCATCGAGGTGGCCACAACTCCCAGTCCAGTGAAAATAAGAAACTTTGGAGCCGTCGTCGGGGTGTGAGAGTGTGAGGCAGATTCCGAGTCCCACAGGAAAGTAAGGGGCAGGACCTCTGAGTGTCCTTGCTTCTAGGAGCTCAGATGACAAGGCCTTAGGGAGCTCCTGTCCTGGGAGACAGTTGGATTCGGAACACCGCTTCCACAGAATTTGCTCAGGTTGGGGTGCGGAGCGAGCCTCACATAACGTCTCCCAAAGGAGAGTCCCTCGCTGGAGTCAGGGGTGATGGGTTTAGTCGGTACACGGAGCAGGCCTGGGCATTAAAGGACAGCCAGTCACATTGGAGAGCAAGTTATTCCTTTTTCAAATATCCCTCAGATCTTCTGATTGCAAGACGAAAGTGTTCTTTCTCAAATACTGGCTAAACTTCGTGTTTCTCAGGGCCCAGACTCAAAAACCCTAGGTTAACACTGGTGTCTAAAATACTTAGTTCATTGTTTAGTTTCATTGTTTACTGTTACTTTCTGTTTATGGCAAATGACATTGGTTTTGGACTTTTTGTTTGTTTTTTAATTTTGGTCTTTTTTATTGGTTTTTTATTTATTTATTTTCATCCTTTTTTTGGGGGGGGGGGCACTTCTATTGGTCCTTCATTTATTCATTTTCATCCATCTTTGTTCTTTGGCCTTTGTGGGCCTCCCATCCCAGCGGCCTCTCCCGCTGCTGAGCACCGGCTCTGGGCACTTGCGCTCCAGAGCTCCGGCTTGGCAACTGGACACATCCGTCCAGCCGCTCCGCGGCATGTGAGATCTTCCCGGCCGGATCAAACCGGAACCTCCTGTACTGCACGGCGGTGTCCTTACCCACTGGACCACCAGGGAAGCCCCGTCCATCCTTTTATTCGTTGTTTGGCCTGTGTGGGCCTCCCATTGCAGTGGCCTCTGTTGTTGCAGAGCACCGGCTCTGGGCACGTGCACCCCAGAGCACTGGCTCATAAATGAGCACACCAATCCATCTTCCCGGCGGGCCAGGGACCGAACCGGTGCCCCTTGCATTGCAAGGCGGACTCTTTACCCACTGGACCACCAGGGAAGCCTGTGACAGCGGTTTTTTAATCGATGGTCCAGATTCAAAGCTTTCTTTTTAAGCAAGTACATATAAATTTAGCAACATTATATAAATAATGATAGTAATATGTAAGTATCGCTGGGATGGAACTGAGATGAAGCAAAAATTCTAGAGCTAGCTAGAGAACGACTGAATTATGAAAAATGACAACAAAGTTTTCACCACCTCCTGAAAACAAAATTCTGAAATAACTCCTGCACCAGAGAGCAGTGAGTTAGCTGTGCCTGGCATTAAGCACCTAGTGCACTTCCTCCAGACAACACTGAAAGCTGAAATCACATTTACTGGCATCAGCTCTGTGCTAAGTCCCGTCTCATTTAGTCCTCACAGAATCCTCGCGAGACAGGCAGCACAGTCTGGAAGATGGAGACTCAGAAACATTGTCTTAGCCAAGGTCACAAGCTAATGGAGCACCAACAACTCTATAGTTTGAGCACGCTTAACTTGCTTTTGAAAAACCACTTCCTTCGGAATTTAGCAAGCCCACAAACCCTCTGTTTATGGCAAATGACATTGGTTTTGGACTTTTTGTTTGTTTTTTAATTTTGGTCTTTTTTATTGGTTTTTTATTTATTTATTTTCATCCTTTTTTTGGGGGGGGGGGCACTTCTATTGGTCCTTCATTTATTCATTTTCATCCATCTTTGTTCTTTGGCCTTTGTGGGCCTCCCATCCCAGCGGCCTCTCCCGCTGCTGAGCACCGGCTCTGGGCACTTGCGCTCCAGAGCTCCGGCTTGGCAACTGGACACATCCGTCCAGCCGCTCCGCGGCATGTGAGATCTTCCCGGCCGGATCAAACCGGAACCTCCTGTACTGCACGGCGGTGTCCTTACCCACTGGACCACCAGGGAAGCCCCGTCCATCCTTTTATTCGTTGTTTGGCCTGTGTGGGCCTCCCATTGCAGTGGCCTCTGTTGTTGCAGAGCACCGGCTCTGGGCACGTGCACCCCAGAGCACTGGCTCATAAATGAGCACACCAATCCATCTTCCCGGCGGGCCAGGGACCGAACCGGTGCCCCTTGCATTGCAAGGCGGACTCTTTACCCACTGGACCACCAGGGAAGCCTGTGACAGCGGTTTTTTAATCGATGGTCCAGATTCAAAGCTTTCTTTTTAAGCAAGTACATATAAATTTAGCAACATTATATAAATAATGATAGTAATATGTAAGTATCGCTGGGATGGAACTGAGATGAAGCAAAAATTCTAGAGCTAGCTAGAGAACGACTGAATTATGAAAAATGACAACAAAGTTTTCACCACCTCCTGAAAACAAAATTCTGAAATAACTCCTGCACCAGAGAGCAGTGAGTTAGCTGTGCCTGGCATTAAGCACCTAGTGCACTTCCTCCAGACAACACTGAAAGCTGAAATCACATTTACTGGCATCAGCTCTGTGCTAAGTCCCGTCTCATTTAGTCCTCACAGAATCCTCGCGAGACAGGCAGCACAGTCTGGAAGATGGAGACTCAGAAACATTGTCTTAGCCAAGGTCACAAGCTAATGGAGCACCAACAACTCTATAGTTTGAGCACGCTTAACTTGCTTTTGAAAAACCACTTCCTTCGGAATTTAGCAAGCCCACAAACCCTCTGAAAGTTTATGTTAAATTCTCTGTGCTGAGGCCTTCCCTGATGGTCCAGTGGCTAAGATTCTGTGCTCCCAATGCAGGGGGCCTGGGTTCATTCCCCAGGCAGAGAACTACATCTCACATGCCGCAACTAAGACCCAGAAAAAATTCTGTGTGCTGGTTCATGAAAACAATTTTTCAAAAAGATGTACAGTTTGAAAGACATTATGATCATTAGAAGACAGTGCCATGAGCAGTGGAGAGGCGGACATGGAGAACAGTCTTACAGACATTGGGGTGAGGGAGGGAATATGCTGTGGGACCAGGGGATCTCAAACAGGGGCTCTGTGGCAACCTGGAGGGGTAGGATGGGGAGAGATATGAGGGGAGATTTGGAGGGGCATATGTATACCTATGTCAGATTGAGGTCGATATGTGGCAGTAAGAAGCAAAACCCTGTTAAAAATAACAATAATAATAATAAATAAATAAATAAAATAGATTGGCAAAAAAGATGACAGTGCCATGACTTGGATTATACGATCCATGGAGGCCAAGGCCCTACTTTCTATCTCCACTGTGCCTAGCCTGGTGCTTTATCCCTTTCGACTGTTTGTGACCCCATGGACTGTAGCTCACTGGGCTCCTCAGTCCAGGGAATTCTCCAGGCAAGGATACTAATGTAGTTAGCCATTCCCTTCTCCAGGGGATCTTCCGGGCCCAGGGATCAAACCTGGACTGAATTATGGAGTCATCTCCCACACTGAAGGCAGATTCCTTACCATCTAACTCACCAGGGAAGCCCTTTATCCCCTCAGTCCCTCACTGGAATAGATAGAACTCAATCCAATGTGTGATGCAGAAAGTATCTGCTAAAGAACTGAGTAGAGGTGACACAAAAGAGCATCGCCTTTGTAAAACCTGTGCACGCACAGGTAATTTACAAGCCAGCTCCCAGGCACCCCCACAGCTCTCAGAGCTTAAAGCAGTGGCAAGCGGCCAACCAGGTAGATGAGAGAGGAAAGAAGCAAAAACTCTACAGGAAGTTAGCACAAGAAGCAGTACCCGAGACGCCAGCCCAGAAAGCCTGCATTCCTGCAGAGCTATTCCAGTCCAGTCTGCTTCTGTGGCCATCTCTTGAGAAACACTTGTGTTCAGGTTAAAGACACTTCTCCTCCAGAGGCCAGCTGCAGTGCTACCAAAAAAAAAAAAGAAAAAAGCTGACTACTGGGAGTGGAGCAGCATCTCTCCTCTCCTAAACCTTTCCATACAGCCCATGACTGCTTCTAATTTTATCCTACTCTGTGTCCCGCTGCCCCTCCTTCACAGCCACGTGTCCAACCCTGTGTCCCTGCCTTCTCACCTGCACACTCCTTTATTCAGAGTCACCAGCCGCTGCTCCTCCTCAGCTACAGAAACTGCTCTTCTCAAATCGCCTTGACCTCCTATTTGCCAAGTCCATCAAGGATTTTTCCAGACCATGCCTCAGTTCATCTTTCGAGGGCATTTAGCACGGTTGACAGTGCCAATCCCTTCTCCTTACATCTCCTCTAGAATTTTGACCTCAGTCTTTCTAACTTCTTGAACCATCCTCTGTCTCTCTGTAATCTCACCCACATGAAGGCTGTGACTTTCACATGGTGGCGGTGGTTGGTGTGGTTTAGTCACTAAATTGGATCCAACTTTTTGTGACCCTGTGGACTATACTCCACCAGGTTCCTCTGCCCATGGAAGTCTCTAGGCAAGAATACTACCAGGGGTAGCCGTCCCCTACTCCAGGGGTGCTTCCCCATCCAGGGATTGAACCCAGGTCTTCTGCAATGCAATCAGATTCATTACCATCTGAGCCACCAGGGAAGCCTTGCAGCTTTCACATAACATCTTCCAAACACATCTTAGAGAATTCTCCTGAACCCTAACCCCATATTTCATCCAAAATGGAACACCAAAGGAACGTTCTTGGTAGTGGTCCAGTGGTTAAGACTCTGCACTTCCACTGCAGGAGGTACTGGTTCAATCCCTGATTGTGGAACTAAGATCCCACATGCCTTGAGACAAAAAAGAAAAAGAAAGACCAAGGAACACAGACCCTGAAGCCAGAGGTCTGGAAGGGAGGAGACTCCTCAGCCTCACCCCTGCTCCCTGCAACTCCAAACAGATACTGAGCCCCAAACGATTCTTTACAGTATCTCTTCATTGTCCCCTGTTAGCCACCCCCACAACAGCCCTGCCTTTGCCCTTCTAAGTACCACGGTTTACTGAGCAGTTAGTGTGCACCATACCATGCCAATTTGCACTTTCTCATCATCTCTCACCCTTGACAACAATTTCCTCAATTTCGTGTAGTGCATCATCTCTGTCATCCAATATCAAGATTGCCTTGTAATTTCACATCTGTTCGCATGACTACAAACAAGATTTGAAAATCCCTTAAAGCTCTCTTTATCCTTTAGGATAAGGTTAGATTTAGCAGGGGTCCCTGTCCACTGCTCCCACCTGATCTCGGCATTTCTCCATCAGCATTTCCATCACCATGCCCTTCCTCCTCTGCTGTCTCAGCACACCACATGCACAGCCGTTCTGAATTACTTGCAGTTCCCCTCAGACACCAGGCTTATTGTCTTTTTCTACCTGACCTTACTGCCTAGAAAATGCTTCTCCCCATCCTCCAACCCTCTGCCTCCGCCATCCTTCCATCATCTCTGTCTCACGTGAGTGCTGAGTCATGTCCAAATCTCTGCAACCACATGGACTGTAGCCCACCAGGCTCCTCTGTCCATGGGGTTTCCTAGGAAGGATACTGGAGTGGGTTGCCATTTCCTCTTTCAGGGGATCTTCCTGACCCAAGGATTGAACCTGCATCTCCTGCATTGGCAGGTGGATTCTTTACCATCTGAGCGACCTGGGAAGCCCCCCTCACCGCCTTGGAACTCTATCAGGTTAACTCCTATTCATCCAGCAAGACCCTGGCAAAAAATACATCTTTAAAGAAAGCTTCCTTTACCCCCTTTCTATTGCTATTAAAATGTGCTCATTGCCCTTACTTTGTTCTTTCCAAGCAAAGTATCTCTAGTTATTGTGAAGAATGTGAGGTGTGTGCTCAGTTGTTGACTCTCTTTTATTTTTTTTAATTTTTAAATTTTTTTATAAAAGCATCTTTATTTTACTTTTAACTTTTGCAGAGTTTTGTTGTTTACAGATATGTATGCTCCCAGATTATGTTGACGCTTTGAGATTCCATGGACTGTAGTAACATTTAAGATTTCTGAATGGTAGAAAGCTTGGACCTATTGGGAAGAATAGATCTACACTTACTGCAATTCAGGAATCTTAAACATTGCAAAAACCAACAACCTCCACTGAATCGACATGAGGCTATTTATCATCTCTATTCCATTTAGTGTGATTGAATATGTTTTCATTATACGATACCTGCCCTAGACCCCTTTATGGGTGTTATGTAATATACAGTTTGTGCACCATATCAGCATTCTAAAAATTCAGAATTGTGAAACACATCTGTCCTTTTTTAATTTCACATCTGTTCGCATGACTACAAACAAGATTTGAAAATCCCTTAAAGCTCTCTTTATCCTTTAGGATAAGGTTAGATTTAGCAGGGGTCCCTGTCCACTGCTCCCACCTGATCTCGGCATTTCTCCATCAGCATTTCCATCACCATGCCCTTCCTCCTCTGCTGTCTCAGCACACCACATGCACAGCCGTTCTGAATTACTTGCATTTCCCCCTCAGACACCAGGCTTATTGTCTTTTTCTACCTGACCTTACTGCCTAGAAAATGCTTCTCCCCATCCTCCAACCCTCTGCCTCCGCCATCCTTCCATCATCTCTGTCTCACGTGAGTGCTGAGTCATGTCCAAATCTCTGCAACCACATGGACTGTAGCCCACCAGGCTCCTCTGTCCATGGGGTTTCCTAGGAAGGATACTGGAGTGGGTTGCCATTTCCTCTTTCAGGGATCTTCCTGACCCAAGGATTGAACCTGCATCTCCTGCATTGGCAGGTGGATTCTTTACCATCTGAGCGACCTGGGAAGCCCCCCTCACCGCCTTGGAACTCTATCAGGTTAACTCCTATTCATCCAGCAAGACCCTGGCAAAAAATACATCTTTAAAGAAAGCTTCCTTTACCCCCTTTCTATTGCTATTAAAATGTGCTCATTGCCCTTACTTTGTTCTTTCCAAGCAAAGTATCTCTAGTTATTGTGAAGAATGTGAGGTGTGTGCTCAGTTGTTGACTCTCTTTTATTTTTTTTAATTTTTAAATTTTTTTATAAAAGCATCTTTATTTTACTTTTAACTTTTGCAGAGTTTTGTTGTTTACAGATATGTATGCTCCCAGATTATGTTGACGCTTTGAGATTCCATGGACTGTAGTAACATTTAAGATTTCTGAATGGTAGAAAGCTTGGACCTATTGGGAAGAATAGATCTACACTTACTGCAATTCAGGAATCTTAAACATTGCAAAAACCAACAACCTCCACTGAATCGACATGAGGCTATTTATCATCTCTATTCCATTTAGTGTGATTGAATATGTTTTCATTATACGATACCTGCCCTAGACCCCTTTATGGGTGTTATGTAATATACAGTTTGTGCACCATATCAGCATTCTAAAAATTCAGAATTGTGAAACACATCTGTCTCCAAGGGTTTCCTTTAAGGCATACAGACCTATGTAACCATTCCTTTCCTTGTCTCTGTCCCATGCTAATCAAAAGATTCTTGAAGCTTCAACTGTATCATTTTCATGTCCAGATCCCCAGTATCTAATGTAACATCTGGTTCTGAAGAGGTTTGCTGAATAAATTAAGGATATATTGATATTTATGAACTTGGACTGTATTTCATAGGCCTGATTCCCAAGACTGAAACCTGATACCTCCCCTTGCTTCCCACTGAATACCCTGCACACACAAGATTTCTCACTGTATAATAACTGTTTGCATGTCTGTATCACCGATGAGGCTGAACTTTTCAACAAAGCAAAAGTTGCTGCAGGTTAATCTGTATATTTCTGGGCTTGCTGTTTCTAGCACAATCTCAGGCACCTTATATACTGGCTCAATACGTCTTCTTGAATGCCAGAAGGTAGAAAAGAATAGTGGGCAAGAGAGAAAGAAGAAAAGATAAACAAGGGAGAGTGGAAGAAGTCCGGGTGAAGATGATTTAGTATCTACAGGACTCCAATAGTATGTTCTAAACATAGTATTTTATAGCTGTAACTTTACATTAGTCATATTTGTGGATCACTTTCATTATGTAATATTTTTATTTAAATTAACATTTTTTTAGCTAAGCACATTTGCTTGTTTATTTATTTATTTTGTCTGTGTTGGGTCTTCATTGCTGCACGGACTTTTCTCTAGTTGCAGAGAGTGGGGGCTACACTCTAGATATGGTACACACGCTTCTCATTGCAGTGGCTTCTCTTATTGCAGAACCCGGACTCTAGGGCATGTGGGCTTCAGGCTTGTGGGCCCAGTAGCTGTGACTGCTGGACTCTAGAACATAGGTTCAATAGTTGTGGTGCACAGGCTTGTTTTCTCCTCAGCACGCGGAATCTTCCTGGGCCAAGGATCAAACCCATGTCCCCTGAATTAGCGGGCAGATTCCTTACGGCCAAGCTACCAAGGAAGCCCCAACACATTTATGTTTAAAAGAAACTTTTTCTTCTTATCTTAATAGAAAATCAATTTCCCTTGCAATAAACGATATGATGAAAATGAAATATTGTTAATTCCTTGTTTTATTCTGTATTCTGTCGAGGTCTTCTATCATTATTAAAAAAGAGACTTAGTAAGTGTTAAGTGTTAAGTGAATGTGAGAACTGTCACTAGGTGTGAACTTTTTCTTTAATGTTAACTGAAGGAGTGAAAAAGAATTGAAAAGGTAATAACTCATTCTGATTCAATATTATTTAATACCCCATCCTTAAGCCATCTAGCTCGGGAACCACCAGTAAAAGGAAGACCATATGAACTTTCCTCTCTTTTTCCCTCATTTGGCTTCTACCTTTAGATTTCTCCACAATTTCAACTGAAAAATCTATTCCTTGCACAGTAATTCCTACTATAATTAGTCTCTAACACATGACTACATTTAAACAGTAGGAATTTTCCAGCTGACCATTAGCAAGGCTGCTTTCTCACGTGGTGTCCATGGAATTTTGAATCAACAAGGAAACAAGAGTTATACAGAAATTTTTTGCCTGTGAGAAAATATTTTTAAAGTTCAGGAGATTATAGTTAGCAAATGTGTATCTGTTTCACAAAATAATCAAGTAATAGAAAAGCATTTCTCAAATAAAACAACTACTGATTTGGTTACCACTACCCGTGGGGGCTGTGTGATCATATGTAGAAATATGTCCCTTAATTTGTAAGTTTTTATGAGGGAAAACAGCTCGCCAAGCACAAAGTTGAACCAAAATGTTTTCTCTCTTGTGGCTTTTGGCTTTCTCTCTCCCGTTTATGGTCTCAACTGGGTAGAAACTCATACTTCTAAGTACACAATAAAGATTATGGCTTAGCGATATTTTTATCAAAGTCAACTGGAATGAGAGTATAATGTTTATTGAGTAAATTTTGCAATCCCATGTAGAAATGTGGTTAAGTAATTTATTTAATATCTACTGCCATTTCTTAATTCCTTAAATATTTGAAAAGAAATGGAGATTTTTCTGATATTCCCCCAGAGAATAAGAAATATTATTAACTCAACACATTTAAGATAGCCAATTATTTTTTTTTTAAAGATTTATTTATTTATTTATTTATTTTTGGGTGGGGGTTGGGTTGGGGAGGGAGGGGAGCGGGCGGGCCACTTCTATTGGTCTTTCGTTTCTCTATGTTCATTCGTCTTTGTTCTTTGGCTCCTGTGGGCCTCCCATCGCGGTAGCGTCTGTTGTTGCAGAGCTCCGGCTCTGGGCACATGCGCTCCAGAGCTCCGGCTCGGTGATTGGACACATCAGTCCAGCCACTCCGGCACGTGGGATCTTCCCAGGCCAGGGCTCGAACAGGCGCCCCTTGCACTGCAAGGCAGTGTCCTTATCCACTGAACCACCAGGGGAAGCCCAAGATAACCAATTATTGCTTTAAAAAAGCCAGTCACCCATATGATCCAACAAACTCACTCCTGGCTATCCACTACTTGGACAAGATGAAAGCTCTGCTTCAAAAAGATACACGCACATATGCCCAATGTTAATTGAGGCACTATTTACAGTAGTATAAGACAGGGAAGCAACCTAAATGTCCATCAACAAATGAATGGATAAAGAAATGTACACATATACAAATAAATATTGCTTGTCTATAAAAAAGAATGAAATAATTCCATTTGTAGCAACATGGAAGGACCTAGAGATTATCATATTAAGTTTTAAGTTTATTAAAGCAAATATTACAGGATATCACTTATATATGATTTTAGAGGAACTACCGTGGGCTGTGTGATCATATGTAGAAATATGTCCCTTAATTTGTAAGTTTTTATGAGGGAAAACAGCTCGCCAAGCACAAAGTTGAACCAAAATGTTTTCTCTCTTGTGGCTTTTGGCTTTCTCTCTCCGTTGATGGTCTCAACTGGGTAGAAACTCATACTTCTAAGTACACAATAAAGATTATGGCTTAGCGATATTTTTATCAAAGTCAACTGGAATGAGAGTATAATGTTTATTGAGTAAATTTTGCAATCCCATGTAGAAATGTGGTTAAGTAATTTATTTAATATCTACTGCCATTTCTTAATTCCTTAAATATTTGAAAAGAAATGGAGATTTTTCTGATATTCCCCCAGAGAATAAGAAATATTATTAACTCAACACATTTAAGATAGCCAATTATTTTTTTTTTAAAGATTTATTTATTTATTTATTTATTTTTGGGTGGGGGTTGGGTTGGGGAGGGAGGGGAGCGGGCGGGCCACTTCTATTGGTCTTTCGTTTCTCTATGTTCATTCGTCTTTGTTCTTTGGCTCCTGTGGGCCTCCCATCGCGGTAGCGTCTGTTGTTGCAGAGCTCCGGCTCTGGGCACATGCGCTCCAGAGCTCCGGCTCGGTGATTGGACACATCAGTCCAGCCACTCCGGCACGTGGGATCTTCCCAGGCCAGGGCTCGAACAGGCGCCCCTTGCACTGCAAGGCAGTGTCCTTATCCACTGAACCACCAGGGGAAGCCCAAGATAACCAATTATTGCTTTAAAAAAGCCAGTCACCCATATGATCCAACAAACTCACTCCTGGCTATCCACTACTTGGACAAGATGAAAGCTCTGCTTCAAAAAGATACACGCACATATGCCCAATGTTAATTGAGGCACTATTTACAGTAGTATAAGACAGGGAAGCAACCTAAATGTCCATCAACAAATGAATGGATAAAGAAATGTACACATATACAAATAAATATTGCTTGTCTATAAAAAAGAATGAAATAATTCCATTTGTAGCAACATGGAAGGACCTAGAGATTATCATATTAAGTTTTAAGTTTATTAAAGCAAATATTACAGGATATCACTTATATATGATTTTAAAAGATAATGCAAATGAATCTATATGTAAAACAGACTAACAAAGAGAAAACAAACTATGGTTACCAAAAGGGAAAGGGAGGAGAGGAGGAATAAATTCAGAATAGGAGCTTAATAGATATCCATTGCTATATATAAAATAGATAAGCAACAAGGTTTTACCATATAACACAGGAGACAATATTCAATACCTTGCGACAAGCTACAATGGAAAATCTGAAAAATATATTTATATATATATGACTGAATCACTTTGCTCTGCACCTGAAACTAACACAATATTGTAAATCAACTTCAACAAAAAATTTTCAACAAAAAATACTTCAACCAAAAAATTTTAGATATCTAACAGGAAAATATTCCCCAATCGGAGAACACTATTTATATTATACTTATCTATTTTTTGGGGGGGGTTATTTCTCTATAAGTGAAATTTTTAAAATCACATTTAATTTTTGTATTTTAAAACTTTATATCACATTAATCTACAGGGCTCCAACTTAATATATTCAAAAGTTAGAGAATAAACCTCTTTACTTTGCAAAGAAAAAAATCACAAAGTAGTTCATGAAAATAAACTTTATCATCATAATAAACTTTATAATTATAATAAACTTCAGGAACTTCCCTGGTGGCTCAGTGGTAGAGAGTTTGCTTGCCAATGCAAGAGACACAGGTTGGATCCTGATCCATGAAGATCCCGCATGCCATGGAAAACCCACTAAAGCCCAATGAGCCAAACAGCATTGCCAAGCCTAGATAACCAATTATTGCTTTAAAAAAGCCAGTCACCCATATGATCCAACAAACTCACTCCTGGCTATCCACTACTTGGACAAGATGAAAGCTCTGCTTCAAAAAGATACACGCACATATGCCCAATGTTAATTGAGGCACTATTTACAGTAGTATAAGACAGGGAAGCAACCTAAATGTCCATCAACAAATGAATGGATAAAGAAATGTACACATATACAAATAAATATTGCTTGTCTATAAAAAAGAATGAAATAATTCCATTTGTAGCAACATGGAAGGACCTAGAGATTATCATATTAAGTTTTAAGTTTATTAAAGCAAATATTACAGGATATCACTTATATATGATTTTAAAAGATAATGCAAATGAATCTATATGTAAAACAGACTAACAAAGAGAAAACAAACTATGGTTACCAAAAGGGAAAGGGAGGAGAGGAGGAATAAATTCAGAATAGGAGCTTAATAGATATCCATTGCTATATATAAAATAGATAAGCAACAAGGTTTTACCATATAACACAGGAGACAATATTCAATACCTTGCGACAAGCTACAATGGAAAATCTGAAAAAATATATTTATATATATATGACTGAATCACTTTGCTCTGCACCTGAAACTAACACAATATTGTAAATCAACTTCAACAAAAAATTTTCAACAAAAAATACTTCAACCAAAAAATTTTAGATATCTAACAGGAAAATATTCCCCAATCGGAGAACACTATTTATATTATACTTATCTATTTTTTGGGGGGGGTTATTTCTCTATAAGTGAAATTTTTAAAATCACATTTAATTTTTGTATTTTAAAACTTTATATCACATTAATCTACAGGGCTCCAACTTAATATATTCAAAAGTTAGAGAATAAACCTCTTTACTTTGCAAAGAAAAAAATCACAAAGTAGTTCATGAAAATAAACTTTATCATCATAATAAACTTTATAATTATAATAAACTTCAGGAACTTCCCTGGTGGCTCAGTGGTAGAGAGTTTGCTTGCCAATGCAAGAGACACAGGTTGGATCCCTGATCCATGAAGATCCCGCATGCCATGGAGCAACTAAGCCCATGAGCCATAACGATTGAGCATGTGCTCTAAAGCCTGGAGACTGCAACTATTGAGCCCTCATGCCACAACTACTGAAGCTCTGGCACCCTATAGCCTGTGTTCGGCAATGGAAGCTACTGCGATGAGAAGCCTGTGCACTGCAGCTAGAGAGTAGCCCCCACTGGTCGTCCATGCAACAATGAAGACCTAGTATAGGCAATAAATACATAAATAAAAAGTTTTTAAATAATAATAATAAACTTCATAGTAGAGCTACAGAAGAAAACTTTAAAAAGTTAAGTCTACTTTACCTCCACATTTTGATTCTAATAACTTTTCATTAATTTTTCATTAGTTTCATTAATTTTTAGCTTGGTCTGGAGCTTCAAAAACACATAAAGTGACCATAATATGAATAATATTGGTTTCCCTGGTGACTCAGTGGTAGAGAATCCGCCTGCCAATGAAGGGAGCACAAGTTTAATTCCTGGGTTGGGAAGGTCCCCTGAAGAAGGAAATGGCAACCCATCCCAGTATTCTTGCCTGGAGAATCCCATGGATGGAAAAGCCTGATGAGCTACAGTCCATGGGTTCTCAAGTGTATATATATGGAGCTTCTGTGATGGCTCAATGGTGAGGAATCTGCTTCGGGATCTTTTCCAGTGGGTCAGTTCTTCGCATCAGGTGACTCAAGTATGGGAGCTTCAGCTTCAGCACCAGTACTTCCAAAAAATATTCAGGATTGATTTCCTTTAGGATTGCCTGGTCTATGCTTTATCATCAACCATTTTCTTCTCTGCATAGTTCTCATTACTATGGGAATTTTCTAGGTTATTGTTCAGTGCCTATCTGTCCTGCCAGAAGCAAGTTCCATAGAAGCAGGAATATCTTTCTGTCTTATTCATCACTACACCATCAAAGTATTCAGTAGTGCCTGGCATATATCACCCAAATACTGATAATTATCAATATCTGCTACATGAGTGCTTGTCAACAAAAATCCCATGTTCTTCTTCACACTTTAACCACTTCCCTGGACTGGCTGAGGCTATTTCCCATGAGACACATCATAGTGAGTCTACAACCTAGAAAGAGTTCTCAGAGTTCCTTATCTTCAGAGCTATGCCATATTGAAGGCTTGCCACATAGTGTCTTTTTTTTTTTTTTTTCTTTTCTGGACCACAGCTTGCAGCATATAGGATCTTAGTTCCCAGACCAAGAATCAAACCTGCATCCCCTACATTGAAAGTTCAAAGTCTTAACCACTGGGTCATACCCACCCAAAGTACAGCCTGGTCGTCCATGCAACAATGAAGACCTAGTATAGGCAATAAATACATAAATAAAAAGTTTTTAAATAATAATAATAAACTTCATAGTAGAGCTACAGAAGAAAACTTTAAAAAGTTAAGTCTACTTTACCTCCACATTTTGATTCTAATAACTTTTCATTAATTTTTCATTAGTTTCATTAATTTTTAGCTTGGTCTGGAGCTTCAAAAACACATAAAGTGACCATAATATGAATAATATTGGTTTCCCTGGTGACTCAGTGGTAGAGAATCCGCCTGCCAATGAAGGGAGCACAAGTTTAATTCCTGGGTTGGGAAGGTCCCCTGAAGAAGGAAATGGCAACCCATCCCAGTATTCTTGCCTGGAGAATCCCATGGATGGAAAAGCCTGATGAGCTACAGTCCATGGGTTCTCAAGTGTATATATATGGAGCTTCTGTGATGGCTCAATGGTGAGGAATCTGCTTCGGGATCTTTTCCAGTGGGTCAGTTCTTCGCATCAGGTGACTCAAGTATGGGAGCTTCAGCTTCAGCACCAGTACTTCCAAAAAATATTCAGGATTGATTTCCTTTAGGATTGCCTGGTCTATGCTTTATCATCAACCATTTTCTTCTCTGCATAGTTCTCATTACTATGGGAATTTTCTAGGTTATTGTTCAGTGCCTATCTGTCCTGCCAGAAGCAAGTTCCATAGAAGCAGGAATATCTTTCTGTCTTATTCATCACTACACCATCAAAGTATTCAGTAGTGCCTGGCATATATCACCCAAATACTGATAATTATCAATATCTGCTACATGAGTGCTTGTCAACAAAAATCCCATGTTCTTCTTCACACTTTAACCACTTCCCTGGACTGGCTGAGGCTATTTCCCATGAGACACATCATAGTGAGTCTACAACCTAGAAAGAGTTCTCAGAGTTCCTTATCTTCAGAGCTATGCCATATTGAAGGCTTGCCACATAGTGTCTTTTTTTTTTTTTTTTCTTTTCTGGACCACAGCTTGCAGCATATAGGATCTTAGTTCCCAGACCAAGAATCAAACCTGCATCCCCTACATTGAAAGTTCAAAGTCTTAACCACTGGGTCACCATGGAAGTCCCAAATAAGCGTCCTTTAAAGTGTCATCTCTAAGTAATTGGTTTGGGTTTAGTAGATAAGATGCTGTGATCGACTGATGATGCCTGCCACGGGTCAGATGTGGAGAAAAGGAGCCATGTGTGTCACGGGCTTGCCTTACCTGCTTAGATCTCTTAGGGACCTGCTTTCATGCACCACAATAAGAACATCTTGTCCCAATTCACGTTTATTCACATGAAAATATTTTCTCTTTGATATATTGGTATAAACTAATGTTGAGGTATTCTAATACCAAGATGGAAGAAGAAAACAAGAGGAGGTTTTTGCTTTTAGGAGTGGGTTCTCTCACTTTCTCCCCATATCCCTGCTCTTCAGCGCCTCTGCTTCTCAGACAGTATATGTGAGACTGAAGATGAGGAGGTGGAGGTTTCCTCAATAGTGTCAATGCAGGCACAGAGGCCTATCTGGGGACCTTTAAAGAGGCAGAGAGAGAATCAGTTTAGCAAGATTCCAGCTGAAAAGGGACTCAATCTCAGAGGTCCTCTCTATGTGTACATTTTCCTACTCATTCTCCTTTCAGTTGTAGCTCCTTTATTTTCTCATGTCTAGGAACAGTGGGAGGGACTTCCCTGGTGGTCCAGTGGTTAAGACTGCCTTTCAATGCAGGGAGTGCAGATTCAGTCCCTGGTCAAGGAGCTAAGATCCCACATGCCTTGCAGGCAAAAAACTAAAACATAAAACAGAAGCAATGCTGTAAACATATTCAATAAAGATTTTAAAAAGGATCCACATCAAAAAAATGTTAAAAAAATAAAAAGCAATAGTGGGATAAGGAGAGAGATGTGGAAACAGAAGAGGATCTCTGTGGCTTTGAAGCTCTCCAGGCACATGGGTTATGGAAAGGCCAAAGGGACCTTTTCTATCTGCTGGGTCCTAGGCCACCCTGGCTGTAGGGTGATTGCACTCCAAGTACACTTGGGCTGACATCTATAGTCAAAGACACAGACATATAACAACAATAATAAAAGCTAGCATGAATCAAGACCTTACCATATGCCAAACATGCTGCTCAGTCTTTGGAGTACATTTTTTTTGTGGTTAGAAATATGTAACAAAATGGAAAGACTGGCGTCTGATAGACTTTGGTTTGAATCTGGGCCCCATCACTGATCACATGTATGGTTTGGATTATAATAGTTTGCCTCTCTAAACCTCAGTTAACTTAAGGTGTTATAATATCTGCCTTGCATCATTACTGTAGTACTTAGAGATACTGTGTCTAAAGTATCTGCTACATAGGAGGCTCCCATTAAAAACAGGTATTAGGCTTTCACGGATGTGAAACAAATTATCATAAATTTGATAGCTTAAAACAGCACATGTGAGATTCCCTGGTAGCTCAGTGGTGACAAGTTCACTTGCCAATGCAGGAGACATGAGTTCAATCCCTGATCCAGGAAGATCCCACATGCTGCAGAGCAACTAAGCCCGTGAGCCACAACTATTGAGCCTGTATTCCAGGGCCTCAGAGTCGCAACTATTGAGCCCAGGCGCACAACTATTGAAACCCGTGTACCCTAGAGCCCGAGTTCCACAAGAGAAGTCACCACAACAAGAAGCCTGCTCACATCAACTAGAGAGTAGCCCCCACTCCCTGCAACTAGAGAAGAGCCTGCAGCAGCAGTGAAATTCCAGAATAGCCATAAATAAATAAATAAATAAATAAAAATTAGAAGAAAAAAAAATCCAGTACACGTTTTTCTTATTTTTTCTCTTGTGGTTCTGGAAGACAGATGTTTGAAATGAGTCTTACGGGAGGAAAACTAAGGTGACAGCAGGGTAGAAGTGTCAAGTCAGGGGAAGGCTCCAGGTGAGACTCTGTTCCTTGACTTCTCCAGCATCTAGAGACTGTCCTGATTCCTCAGTTCATGTCCTCGCCTCACATTGCCTTTTCTCCCCCTGCCTCTGCCTCCACATGGCCGTCTCCTCTCCTCCCTTCCTCTCCTTTCTCTCTCCCTCTTACAAGGACGCTTGTAAGGCCCACCTGGATAATCTGACCTAATCTCCCCATCTCAGAATCTTTTAACTTGGTCACACCTGCAAAGTGCCATTACCATGTAATACTCACAGGTTCCAGGAATTAGGATCTGGACATTTTGGTGGGCATTATTTCAGCCTTCTATAAGAGATATGTTAAAATGTGCCATAAATGGCCTCATTTTTAAGAGTGATGCTGCAGACTCATTTGAGTCTAGCAAGGGAGACCAGGCAGACCCCTTGGCAGATCAAGTTGAGACTGTTCCAACTCAACAGGATCCTATAGGCTTTCTTTGAGGCTTCCTTCCTTCCTTCTCAGGAAAGTTTTTCTAGAATGATAGCACTGCAAGGGTCCTCTGAGAAGAAATCTAGGTTCTTCACCTTATAGATGAAAAGACTGAGTATTTGCAACATGCCATGAAGCAACACAGACTAGAACCCAGGTATTCCCATTCCAAGTCTCCTGCTCCTTCCCTTCCCTATTTCTGAATACAATTACCTAGTAAATATCCATAAGTTTCAATGTTAGTAAATGTTATGTCTTTCATCAAATGAATATGGTAAAATATCTCTTTTTGAAAGCCAGCAAGCCGGAAATCCACCTGTGGGTGAAGAAACTGAAATGTGTATGTATTATAGTGTTGTATTTTATATATACATATATATACACATATATTCTTTTGAATGTTTCAGGTATACTAACATATACATAGTATTTGACATTGGCATCTATTATGAAATGATCACCATGATGGTGATCATCTGTCCCCATACAAAGTTATTAAAATACTATTGACCATATTTCTTATGCTATATGTTGCATTCTCGTGACTTACTAATTATACAAATGAAGGTCTGTACCTCTTTTTAAAAAGATTTTATTTTATATTGGAGTGTAGTTGATTACCAATGTTGTGTTAGCTTCAGGTGCACAGCAAAGTAATTCAGTCATACAGATTCTTTTCAGACTCACCAGGAGGGCTTTTTCCTCGGCCTCACAACTACCAGCAGTGGTTCTCAGGCAGTGGTGCCTGGAGCAGACGCACTGGTATCCCCTGGAACTGGCTACAATTGCAAATCATCGCACCCCTCACCCCAGAGCAGATCCCAAGGCTGAGGTTGGGACCCAGCAATCTGTATCACCAGGCCTTGCTGATGTCAGCTCCAGCGTGAGAACAACTTCCTAAGTCAAGGCCAGACTTCTCTGGGTGAAGGGCGTGGGTGGGCAGGAGAAAAGGGCAAGATCAAGGTTTGCTTCCCAAGTTGAGAAGGACCATGGACAGGATTACACCTGTGGGTTTTCTTCTTGGGCCCATTGTGGTGAAGAGCTCTGACCTAGACTATGACTGCCAGGACAAAAGAATCAGCAAAGGATGAAATCACGTGAGCTGATTTGGGGGTCTGATTTAGGGTGACAGCAAAGAGAACAGTTTCAACCCATGTGACAGGAAGACATGCAATATATAGGAAAAATAACCTTGCATCTTAGTAACCTAGAGATCTGAAAAAAATATATATCTTTGAACAAAAGAGCAAGGAAAGGAAACTGAGTATTTGCAACATGCCATGAAGCAACACAGACTAGAACCCAGGTATTCCCATTCCAAGTCTCCTGCTCCTTCCCTTCCCTATTTCTGAATACAATTACCTAGTAAATATCCATAAGTTTCAATGTTAGTAAATGTTATGTCTTTCATCAAATGAATATGGTAAAATATCTCTTTTTGAAAGCCAGCAAGCCGGAAATCCACCTGTGGGTGAAGAAACTGAAATGTGTATGTATTATAGTGTTGTATTTTATATATACATATATATACACATATATTCTTTTGAATGTTTCAGGTATACTAACATATACATAGTATTTGACATTGGCATCTATTATGAAATGATCACCATGATGGTGATCATCTGTCCCCATACAAAGTTATTAAAATACTATTGACCATATTTCTTATGCTATATGTTGCATTCTCGTGACTTACTAATTATACAAATGAAGGTCTGTACCTCTTTTTAAAAAGATTTTATTTTATATTGGAGTGTAGTTGATTACCAATGTTGTGTTAGCTTCAGGTGCACAGCAAAGTAATTCAGTCATACAGATTCTTTTCAGACTCACCAGGAGGGCTTTTTCCTCGGCCTCACAACTACCAGCAGTGGTTCTCAGGCAGTGGTGCCTGGAGCAGACGCACTGGTATCCCCTGGAACTGGCTACAATTGCAAATCATCGCACCCCTCACCCCAGAGCAGATCCCAAGGCTGAGGTTGGGACCCAGCAATCTGTATCACCAGGCCTTGCTGATGTCAGCTCCAGCGTGAGAACAACTTCCTAAGTCAAGGCCAGACTTCTCTGGGTGAAGGGCGTGGGTGGGCAGGAGAAAAGGGCAAGATCAAGGTTTGCTTCCCAAGTTGAGAAGGACCATGGACAGGATTACACCTGTGGGTTTTCTTCTTGGGCCCATTGTGGTGAAGAGCTCTGACCTAGACTATGACTGCCAGGACAAAAGAATCAGCAAAGGATGAAATCACGTGAGCTGATTTGGGGGTCTGATTTAGGGTGACAGCAAAGAGAACAGTTTCAACCCATGTGACAGGAAGACATGCAATATATAGGAAAAATAACCTTGCATCTTAGTAACCTAGAGATCTGAAAAAAATATATATCTTTGAACAAAAGAGCAAGGAAAGGAAAATGGAGTCTCAGCAGCAAAATCATTCATTACAAGAAAAACTGAGGGACTTCCTTGGTGGTCCAGTAGCTACATTCCAAGTGAACTATAAAGAAGGCTAAGCACTGGAGAATTGATGCTTTAGAACTGTGGTGCTGAAGAGACTCTTGAGAGTCCTTTGGACAGCAAGGACATCAAACCAGTCAATCCTAAAGAAAATCAACCCTGAATATTCATTGGAAACACTGATGCTGAAGCTGAAGCTCCAATACTTTGGCCACCTGATGCGAAGAGTTGACTCATTGGAAAAGACCCTGAGGCTGGGAAAGATTGAGGGCAGGAGGAGAAGGGGGCAAGAGAGGATGAGATGGTTGGATGGCATCATTGACTCAATGGACATGAGTTTGAGCAAACACAAGGAGATAGTGAAGGACAGCGAAGCCTGGTATACTGCAGTCCATGGAGTCACAAAGAGTCAGACAGGACTCAGGGATTGAACAGTAACAACAAATGTAGGGTGTCCTGGTTTGATCCTGGTCATGGAACTAGATCCCACAATCTGAGACCCAGTGCAGCAAAATTAAAAAAAAACAAAAAAACAAAAAAAAACCTAACAGCTTACTGGGTTACATCAGCAAAGATTTATCAAACTGGTGAAGAAACAATTTAGGAGCTTCCTATTGGAGGTTGGGGCTTCCCTGGTGGCTCAGGCAGTGAGGAACCTGCCTGCTATCTCAGGAGACCCTGGTTTCATCCCTGGTGGGGGAGATCCTCTGGAGAAGGGAACAGCACCCCACTCTAGTATTCTTTCCTGAAGAATCCCATTTTACAGAGGAGCCTGATGGGGTATAGCCCACAGGATAGCAAAGAGCCAGACACAACTGAGCAACTGACACTTTGCTTTGCTTACTGGAGGTTGACATGGGGGTATGAAGTGCAGGAGGAGAGGATGCCTTTCTCGTCTTAGATCATGAGATAAGATAACAAGACTTTTCCCTCTTACAAAGAGCAGAAATTCCTCCTTCCACCTACCAGGACTGGGATCTGGGGTCCTAATAGGGGGGTATTTGTTCCCCAGGACAGATGTGACAATGTCTGGAGATATTTTTAATTGTCACAACCTGAGCAGTTGCTGTTGGCATGACAGAGTAAAGGCCAGGGATGCTGCTGACTAACCTCTAATGCACAGGACAGCCCTGCGCAAGAATTATCTGGCTCCAGAGGTCACTGATGCTGAGGTCAGGAAACCCTGCTCTTGGATAAGATGCCCTGACGTTCCCCACCTCAGTCACACATTAAGTATCAATTTTCCCTAGTGAAAACCTCATGTTTTCAGGCAGCAAGACTGTACCTTGGAGTATACCTACCGAGTCAAAGTGAGGACTTTGGGAATAAGTGATTGGGTGAACTGAGGGTGGTGAGCTCTTGACCAGATGAAGACCTGATGGCTGGACTCAGTAATAGCAAGTAAACAGGTCAGATAGACAGTCCCCCATCTTCTCTGTCTAAAGGACCTTAGTGCTTTAAAAATTGGTCACCTTCTTCTAGCTCTTTCCCAGTGGGTGGGCAATCGCTGTCTTCACATCAGCAATTCCAGCCTTGCAAGGGTTGGTACCCAAAGATACATATAGCCTTAGGATGGGAAATGTGCTATTTAGTCAACCACTCTGAACATCAAACACAAATTACACTGATCCTGAATCACCAGTACCATTTCATCATTTAACTAGCAAAAGTAAAAGCTAGTCATTAGAACAGAAGCCCTGTAATGAACTTCTCCACAACCTTGTGTGATGAAAGATCCAAGAGACTAGTATTTTGCACTTAATGTGTTCCAAGAATGCATTGTGTGCTTAACATGAAGATCTATATGTTAATACTTCCTGTCTAGAGTCACCCATGGTTACCAGATGTTCAAGAGATTTCACTAAAGGTACAGAAGAAAAGAAGCTCTGATTATACTCATCTCTAGTGTCTTTCCCCCAAATTGTTCATACTTAAATATAACCCCTTCCCCACTCCAACTCCCCAATTTTTGGTTCACTTAATTAGGCAGTGATGATGTAAAAATTTGCAGGTAAAATACAGTTTTATTGGATTACTTTGTTGATTTTTATTGCTCTTTTAATTAGAGTTAGGTAACATTTCTAGGTTTGCCTTGATTTATAGCCCCCTTTAAATTTAAAAATGCCTGAAATTTAATTAACTTCTAATTAATTCGTCTACTTCTTCCTCTACTTCATAAGCAAAGGGGTTGAGATAAAGATATTTGAGATATGGTTTTCAGTATGTAAACTGGAACTAAAGCAGTTGGCTCTTATAATTGGGTAATTTGACTAGATAAGCTCAGTCTTTTTTAAAAAAAATTTTTTTGGTTTAGCTCTGAAGGTCTTAGTTGAGGCATATGGGATCTAGTTTCCTGACCAGGGATGGAACCCTGTCCCCCTGCATTGGAAGTTCAGAGTCTTAGCCACTGGACGATAGGGAAAGTCCCACCTCAGTCTTTTCAGGATGTTACTGAGGGTGGTGAGCTCTTGACCAGATGAAGACCTGATGGCTGGACTCAGTAATAGCAAGTAAACAGGTCAGATAGACAGTCCCCCATCTTCTCTGTCTAAAGGACCTTAGTGCTTTAAAAATTGGTCACCTTCTTCTAGCTCTTTCCCAGTGGGTGGGCAATCGCTGTCTTCACATCAGCAATTCCAGCCTTGCAAGGGTTGGTACCCAAAGATACATATAGCCTTAGGATGGGAAATGTGCTATTTAGTCAACCACTCTGAACATCAAACACAAATTACACTGATCCTGAATCACCAGTACCATTTCATCATTTAACTAGCAAAAGTAAAAGCTAGTCATTAGAACAGAAGCCCTGTAATGAACTTCTCCACAACCTTGTGTGATGAAAGATCCAAGAGACTAGTATTTTGCACTTAATGTGTTCCAAGAATGCATTGTGTGCTTAACATGAAGATCTATATGTTAATACTTCCTGTCTAGAGTCACCCATGGTTACCAGATGTTCAAGAGATTTCACTAAAGGTACAGAAGAAAAGAAGCTCTGATTATACTCATCTCTAGTGTCTTTCCCCCAAATTGTTCATACTTAAATATAACCCCTTCCCCACTCCAACTCCCCAATTTTTGGTTCACTTAATTAGGCAGTGATGATGTAAAAATTTGCAGGTAAAATACAGTTTTATTGGATTACTTTGTTGATTTTTATTGCTCTTTTAATTAGAGTTAGGTAACATTTCTAGGTTTGCCTTGATTTATAGCCCCTTAATTAAAACTGCCTGAAATTTAATTAACTTCTAATTAATTCGTCTACTTCTTCCTCTACTTCATAAGCAAAGGGGTTGAGATAAAGATATTTGAGATATGGTTTTCAGTATGTAAACTGGAACTAAAGCAGTTGGCTCTTATAATTGGGTAATTTGACTAGATAAGCTCAGTCTTTTTTAAAAAAAATTTTTTTGGTTTAGCTCTGAAGGTCTTAGTTGAGGCATATGGGATCTAGTTTCCTGACCAGGGATGGAACCCTGTCCCCCTGCATTGGAAGTTCAGAGTCTTAGCCACTGGACGATAGGGAAAGTCCCACCTCAGTCTTTTTCAGGATGTTTTATCCTGGGTCCCCACCTGGTTACCTATTAAAGCACCTGGAGAAATTTTGGTCCAGCCTCTGGGCCTCTCAGCCTCTGGGAGACCATGAGCCCACTTTCTTTCCTAAAGTGACGAATATATTTGGTCATATATTTATTTGCTCTGATCACCAAAGGTTAAATATTTGTCTGGATAAAAAACTAGCATATTGTGAAATCTGCTAATTTTTTTTCTAGTCACTAAGTTCTGAGTCATAATGAGGAAATCACTCTGACTTTGCACCAGGCTATCAGAGTCAGGGAAAGGAATTCATGTGTCAAGCCAACGCTCAGGAAACTGGCCTGGTAACAATTACTGCAGTTACTGTTAAGAATGTCAGAAAAGACATGTGATCTGAAATAAGACCTAGTTTTCTATGAAATGTAATTTCCTTTTCACTCTGATCTTAAACAATCACACAGGCTTAAACAATCATGCAGGCACCTACATGTGCATGCATGCGTGTACACGCGTGCATACACACACATGCATTCACACTTCTCTCTGCACACAGTTTCTTTTTATTTTTCCTGGCACACAACTTTCAGATCTCCACTTTTTTTTTTTTTAGGATATAAAAATTTATTACACATACAGAATGTTACCACTAACAAATGCAGACAGGTGAGGACACCACGGAAGGGGATGGAGGACGCTAGCTCTTTGGAAAGTAAACAGGTTGGGTGGCTTGGAGCCTCATGCCACCCGGGAGTCAGACAGTCGAGAAAGCACATGCCAAACACCAGGACACGGCAGGGTGTCCAGTGACTGCTGTGTGTGTCCACTGCCTTCCAATCTGATCTAGGGCTTCAAAGGATGCCACATCCAGAAGCAAGCAACTGAAGCGAAGGGGCTTCCTAAGGTGGCCCAGGCTTGCCTCTGCAGTCACGGCAACACCAGTGTCCACAGTATGTTTAACTGGATGATTTCCACAAACTCTACACAAAGTTTCTAGCCATCACAATTCAGTGAAGTACAAAATATTAAGTCACAGGCTGTGGGAAGAGAAGGCAGCACCTTCCAGTCCCGGATGGTCTAGGGGTACAGGTCAGGGGAGGTTTCTTTTTAAACCGAGCCCCTCATTTCAATGTACAAAAGAATTACTCTGATCGGTATTAAATTGTATTGAAAACAAAATGGACTAAAAAGCAAATAGTACTCTATGTTGGGGTGAAAATGGAAGGAAAGAGTGAGTCCTTCAAAGCAGAAGGGGAGATGGGTGAGGGAAGGTTCTGTGGCCGTGACCCCTGGCAGTCACCATGACCCCTGGCAGTCATTCGCTACTCCATTTTTACTTTTGGTGTTCTCAGGAAGGTCCAGTTTTTCTTCTCTTTCTTCCCCTTTGTACTTGCTTGTAAGTTTCACCAGGTGTCCACGTGACCGTCTCAACTTTTCTCAAAATTTTTCTACCACTCCCTTTCTCGTTTGGCTTTTTCTTGAGCTTCAATCTCTTCCTCCCTTTGTCGCTTCCTTTCGTTCATCTCTTTGGCTTCTCTCTCTTTCCTTTTAATTTCCAGCTCAGCAAAGAGTTTCATTGTCTGTCTGTATACAGCTTGTTTAAACAGCTCAGGATCATCCTCCTCCACATTTGTAGGCTTTCCTTCCTTCTTTAATTGCTTTTTCTCGTTCTTTCACGGTGTGTTCCACGTATTCTTTTCCTGCCTGAATTACATTCAAGGCCCTCTTCTTTTGTTCCTGATCCAGTAGCAACTTGTAAGCTTTGTCCACAGCTTCAAAGGCATTTTGTGCTCTGTCAGCATCATCTTGATTTTGTCAGGATGCACCAGTATGGATAACTGCCGAAACCGCTTTTTTATTTCCTCATCTGACACTTCAGGATCTATCTGAAGAACCTCAAACGGGTTCAAATTGAAGGAGGAGGAACCAGGACGAGACAAACTTTCAATTTGATTTTTTGGGCGTTAGAACTGAATCTCTCTTCTCTATATGCTTCACCTTACTGTAGAAGGTCATAAATGCTTCTTCTGTGCTGCCTCCTCCACCTGAAGCCCCGCTCTCTCCTGGAGCCGCCATTTCCCCGGCTCAGCCACCATGTGACTCCAGAGCTCCACTTTCTTATCTTAATTAACACATCCACATATATTGTGAGGATTCTTATCAGAGAAATCTTTTCTTAAAATTGTTAAAGGGCCCCTTATCTTTTTTTCACATCAGTCATCTTATTTGAGATAGTGGAAGAGAGGCAGCACCTTCCAGTCCCGGATGGTCTAGGGGTACAGGTCAGGGAGGTTTCTTTTAAACCGAGCCTCATTTCAATGTACAAAAGAATTACTCTGATCGGTATTAAATTGTATTGAAAACAAAATGGACTAAAAAGCAAATAGTACTCTATGTTGGGGTGAAAATGGAAGGAAAGAGTGAGTCCTTCAAAGCAGAAGGGGAGATGGGTGAGGGAAGGTTCTGTGGCCGTGACCCCTGGCAGTCACCATGACCCCTGGCAGTCATTCGCTACTCCATTTTTACTTTTGGTGTTCTCAGGAAGGTCCAGTTTTTCTTCTCTTTCTTCCCCTTTGTACTTGCTTGTAAGTTTCACCAGGTGTCCACGTGACCGTCTCAACTTTTCTCAAAATTTTTCTACCACTCCCTTTCTCGTTTGGCTTTTTCTTGAGCTTCAATCTCTTCCTCCCTTTGTCGCTTCCTTTCGTTCATCTCTTTGGCTTCTCTCTCTTTCCTTTTAATTTCCAGCTCAGCAAAGAGTTTCATTGTCTGTCTGTATACAGCTTGTTTAAACAGCTCAGGATCATCCTCCTCCACATTTGTAGGCTTTCCTTCCTTCTTTAATTGCTTTTTCTCGTTCTTTCACGGTGTGTTCCACGTATTCTTTTCCTGCCTGAATTACATTCAAGGCCCTCTTCTTTTGTTCCTGATCCAGTAGCAACTTGTAAGCTTTGTCCACAGCTTCAAAGGCATTTTGTGCTCTGTCAGCATCATCTTGATTTTTGTCAGGATGCACCAATATGGATAACTGCCGAAACATCTTTTTTATTTCTTTATCTGTCACTTTAGGATCTATCTGAAGAACCTCAAACGGGTTCAAATTGAAGTAGGAGGAACCAGGACGAGTCAATCTTTCAATTTGATTTTTGGACGTTAGAACTGAATCTCTCTTCTCTATATGCTTCACCTTACTGTAGAAGGTCATAAATGCTTCTTCTGTGCTGCCTCCTCCACCTGAAGCCCCGCTCTCTCCTGGAGCCGCCATTTCCCCGGCTCAGCCACCATGTGACTCCAGAGCTCCACTTTCTTATCTTAATTAACACATCCACATATATTGTGAGGATTCTTATCAGAGAAATCTTTTCTTAAAATTGTTAAAGGGCTTGTCTTGACATCAGTCTCTTATTAAAAATACTGTCTATTCCTTGATGTTAGCCTCATTCCTACTTGGCCACTAAACCTTAGCTCAGTGACTGTCACCTCCTCTGAGAAGTCTTTGAGGATGCTTCACTCCCAGTCAAAGGAAGCTGTTCTTCCTCTGGGCTCTCTGGGTATGTGCACTTTTCTCTCTCTCTCTATTGTAAACATGTAATGACTAGGGAAACTCCCTCCCCACCTTTTGCCTCTGCCTATGAGTTCCTTACAACTGACTTTTAGTTGAAATACAGGTGATTTACAAGGCTGTGTTCACATGTACAGCATATATATATATATATATGTATAACTGAGTCTCACACACACACACACACGCACACATTCTTTTCCATAATAGGTTATTATAGGATATTGAGTATAGTTCCTGTGCTATACAGTATGCCTTTGTTGTTTACTTATTTTATATATTTTATATATAAAATTAATATATTAATTTAATATAATTAATATATTATATATAAAAATTAATATATATATTTTATATATTTTATATATAGTAGTGTGTATATAGTGTGTATATATTAAACTGGCTGTTTTATTAGCCCTATATGTCTGGTGCTCAGGACAGAACCTGCTACATACTATGAATATGTACCTTATATATACTTAATTGATTTTCCTCAACAAGTTTAGTGACAGAATGAAAAATTACTTTTTAATTACACAGTTCAAGAATGTATTTGTATCCAAAACATGGAATTCACAATGATATGTCTGGAAAGATAGATATTCCTGTGAGGCAGCCAACCAATATGATGAGGAAACACCAGACTCCATAATGCCCAGAGACATGCTAAGCTGAATGACTTCTATTCCAGCTTAGAACCAATTCATTCATTTATCCAACAAATACTTAGCTGTGTGTTTAAAGTCAAGCACTGAACTGTTTCATAGGGACTGAACTGTTAATGAAAGCACCGGTGCCAAGATTACAAAGTTAAAACAAAGCGAGATAAGACTCCAACGAAGGAACATATAATATGATAGCACAGTTAGGAGGTCATAAACCCTAGAGTTAGACTAAGTTTAAGACACTCACCACTGATTACTGATTGCTGATTATTATCAAGGTTACTTGGGCTAGGGACTGACCTTTGCCAACTGGACCTTACTGTGAATGTTAGCCTCATTCCTACTTGGCCACTAAACCTTAGCTCAGTGACTGTCACCTCCTCTGAGAAGTCTTTGAGGATGCTTCACTCCCAGTCAAAGGAAGCTGTTCTTCCTCTGGGCTCTCTGGGTATGTGCACTTTTCTCTCTCTCTCTATTGTAAACATGTAATGACTAGGGAAACTCCCTCCCCACCTTTTGCCTCTGCCTATGAGTTCCTTACAACTGACTTTTAGTTGAAATACAGGTGATTTACAAGGCTGTGTTCACATGTACAGCATATATATATATATATATGTATAACTGAGTCTCACACACACACACACACGCACACATTCTTTTCCATAATAGGTTATTATAGGATATTGAGTATAGTTCCCTGTGCTATACAGTATGCCTTTGTTGTTTACTTATTTTATATATTTTATATATAAAATTAATATATTAATTTAATATAATTAATATATTATATATAAAAATTAATATATATATTTTATATATTTTATATATAGTAGTGTGTATATAGTGTGTATATATTAAACTGGCTGTTTTATTAGCCCTATATGTCTGGTGCTCAGGACAGAACCTGCTACATACTATGAATATGTACCTTATATATACTTAATTGATTTTCCTCAACAAGTTTAGTGACAGAATGAAAAATTACTTTTTAATTACACAGTTCAAGAATGTATTTGTATCCAAAACATGGAATTCACAATGATATGTCTGGAAAGATAGATATTCCTGTGAGGCAGCCAACCAATATGATGAGGAAACACCAGACTCCATAATGCCCAGAGACATGCTAAGCTGAATGACTTCTATTCCAGCTTAGAACCAATTCATTCATTTATCCAACAAATACTTAGCTGTGTGTTTAAAGTCAAGCACTGAACTGTTTCATAGGGACTGAACTGTTAATGAAAGCACCCGGGGTGCCAAGATTATAAAGTTATAACAAAGTGAGATAAGACTCCAACGAAGGAACATATAATATGATAGCACAGTTAGGAGGTCATAAACCCTAGAGTTAGACTAAGTTTAAGACACTCACCACTGATTACTGATTGCTGATTATTATCAAGGTTACTTGGGCTAGGGACTGACCTTTGCCAAGCCTCAGGATCCTTACCTGTAGAATGGAAATATAATAATTCAGAACCTTATAATGTTATTTGATTAGTAACATATAATCCGTATAAAGCATTTAACTGTAAGTGCTTTAAGTAAGGCATTAACAGCAATGCCTCAGACACGGGAAACAGTAAATGTCAGTGCTTCTATCACCACTACTTGAAGACTACAAAATATGGAAGAACGTCCTACATATTGAGTAGAGACAGGGACAGTGAGAGGTGGTATTTTTTAAACTTTTGTTTCTTTAATACATAAAAATTTTAGATTTGTCAACTTTATACATGTATTTTAATTGAAATATAGTTAACTTGCAATGTTGTGTTACTTTCAAGTATACAGTAAAGTGACTCAATTGTATATATATATATATATATATATATATATATATATATATGTATTCGTTTTCAAATCCTTTTCCATTACAGCATAGGTTATTTTAAGATATTGAGTATAGTTTCCTGTGCTGTTATAGTAGGTCCTTATTGTTAATAGGTTTAATATAAAGTGGTATATATAGATTAATTATAACCTCCTCATTTATCTCTTCTCTCTTCTTTAATACATAAAAAATTAACACATTAGAAAACAACGATTAGGCCTCACTCATCCTCTGCAAAGGCCCACACTCTGTCTGTGGAGTATGTTTCTTTCTAAATAAATTCACTTCTTACCTAAAAAGAGAAAAAGAAAGAAAAGAAAACAGAGGTTAAACATAAGACACCTATATTCTCAAATGAGCACTTTGGTAAACGTTTTCCACCATTGTTTATTTCCTTGTATAGAGAACATAATAAGCATACTATTTGATATCATATTTTCCTGCTATTACTCTCAATAATTATGTTTTTACATCATAGTTCTTTGCAGTTTCATGTAGTCACTGTATAATTGCTTACTATTGTATCTAGTTGATTGCCTGTCAGAGTTATTTTTTCTGGTTCTTTTAGCTAAAAATGAAGGAACATATAATATGATAGCACAGTTAGGAGGTCATAAACCCTAGAGTTAGACTAAGTTTAAGACACTCACCACTGATTACTGATTGCTGATTATTATCAAGGTTACTTGGGCTAGGGACTGACCTTTGCCAAGCCTCAGGATCCTTACCTGTAGAATGGAAATATAATAATTCAGAACCTTATAATGTTATTTGATTAGTAACATATAATCCGTATAAAGCATTTAACTGTAAGTGCTTTAAGTAAGGCATTAACAGCAATGCCTCAGACACGGGAAACAGTAAATGTCAGTGCTTCTATCACCACTACTTGAAGACTACAAAATATGGAAGAACGTCCTACATATTGAGTAGAGACAGGGACAGTGAGAGGTGGTATTTTTTAAACTTTTGTTTCTTTAATACATAAAAATTTTAGATTTGTCAACTTTATACATGTATTTTAATTGAAATATAGTTAACTTGCAATGTTGTGTTACTTTCAAGTATACAGTAAAGTGACTCAATTGTATATATATATATATATATATATATATATATATATATATATATGTATTCGTTTTCAAATCCTTTTCCATTACAGCATAGGTTATTTTAAGATATTGAGTATAGTTTCCTGTGCTGTTATAGTAGGTCCTTATTGTTAATAGGTTTAATATAAAGTGGTATATATAGATTAATTATAACCTCCTCATTTATCTCTTCTCTCTTCTTTAATACATAAAAAATTAACACATTAGAAAACAACGATTAGGCCTCACTCATCCTCTGCAAAGGCCCACACTCTGTCTGTGGAGTATGTTTCTTTCTAAATAAATTCACTTCTTACCTAAAAAGAGAAAAAGAAAGAAAAGAAAACAGAGGTTAAACATAAGACACCTATATTCTCAAATGAGCACTTTGGTAAACGTTTTCCACCATTGTTTATTTCCTTGTATAGAGAACATAATAAGCATACTATTTGATATCATATTTTCCTGCTATTACTCTCAATAATTATGTTTTTACATCATAGTTCTTTGCAGTTTCATGTAGTCACTGTATAATTGCTTACTATTGTATCTAGTTGATTGCCTGTCAGAGTTATTTTTTCTGGTTCTTTTAGAATCAACACTGTAATTAACATTTCCTCCTGTCAGTTGTCTGATACTCATCTGATAATTTTTTTGATTCATTTCTAGAAGGGAACAAAATACTCATCAACAGTTAAACCCTCTTTTACTACTTTCTACTCTTTCCAGTAGATAAAATATTTGCATATTTCAAATAGCAAAACTATATAGACATTAAAATTAAGATGTCTTACTAAGTCTCTATCTCCATCTAGCTTCTCAGTTTCTCCCAACATAGAAAATCATTTTAATTTGGTTATTATATAACTTTATCTATTGTTATGCAAATATTAGCAAATGCTCCATATATATATTCCTATTTTCTCATTTCTTACCCCAAATCTAACATTGTATACTCATGTTCTGAGTCTTGTCTTCTCATATAGCAGAGATGATATGATTTTGGTACATAAGAAGCTGTCTCTTTTCCCTCCCCTTCTCTTTAAAAAAAGATAATTTAGGATTACACTTTGTGGAGATATCATTTGTTCCCTATAGGTTGTCTCCCTGCTTTAGTCCCCAGGATAGGTTTGGATGAATTTAACACTGCCATCTACACCCCTCCAACCCCTTCCTGGCTTAGTACTGACAGGACAGAAAGAGCAAGCCAATCTAGGAAACTGCCTGAAAGTCGATGAAGAAAATGTTAGTTGCTCAGTTGTGTCTAATTCTTTGCACCTCCATGGACTGTAGCCCTCTAGACTCCTACTGTCCATGGAATTCTCTGGGCAAGAATGCTGTAGTGGGTTACCAGTCCTTTCACCAGGAGATCTTCCTGACCCAGAGATCAAACCCAGGTCTTTTTCATTGTAGGCAGATTCTTTACCATCTGAGCTACCAGGGGAGACCAGGAAACTGTCTAGATTGTTGCAGACTCCCGGGAGATAGCAAGTGACCACCATTTTTACCAGTCTATTCTTCTTCTTCTTTTTTTTAACCTTTTGACCATGTCTGGTGGCATGTGAGATCTTACTCCCCTGACTAGGGATCAAACATGTACCATCACCTTCATTCAGAGGATAGACTACCATAAGGTACCAGAGAAGTTCCTCCATCTAGCTTCTTGATTACTAGGGCTTCTTTCCAAACAGAAACATGTGAGCAGACTCTGAGAGACATTTATAACCACATGCTTTATTTGTTTACAGCAACTCTGACCAGAAACAGTGGGGAAAATACAGGTGTACAGTACCAAAAAGCTCTCTCAAGCACAGGCTCGTTAATCCTGTATATATATAAACCCCTTTCTTCTCCTTCATGACCTCATTCTTTGTTTATAGCACAGACCCCTTACAAAATGATCCCCTGACTTTCTTCCAAAGAATGCTAACTAGGCCAAGATCCCTAATGACTGTTTTATTTGCATGTAGATTTATTTTCTCATTATGACACAGTTATCGTAAATTGATGACCCCATCACAAGGTCAGTGGGAACCTGATAATGGACAATGAAACGTTAACTAATTGCTCTATTTCCTTTTGCTTTGCCTTCATCTCTATGAGGCTGCTGTTTCTTGTGCTCTGGCTGACCTTCAGTTGTTTTTGAAATTACTGACTTTCGGAACTTCTTGGTGGTCAAGTGGTTAAGGCTCTATGCTTCCAAGGCAGAGGGCCCGGGTTTGATTTCCTGGTCAGAGAACTATTCCTCAGATGGCTCAGTGGTAAAGAATCTGCCTGTAATACAGGAGACTCATTAGGAACATTCCCTGTAGAAAGAAATGGCAACCCACTCCAATATTCTTGCCATGGAAATCCCATAGAGAGAGGAGCCTGCAGGGCCACAGTTCATGTGGTTCACAAGAGTCAAACACGACTTAGTGACTAAATAACAATAACAGAGAATTAGATCCTATATGCCTCAACTAAGAGTTCACATGTCACAACTGAAAATCCCTTGGGTTGCCAAGAAGATCGAATATCCCGCATGTCACGACTAAGATGTGGCACAGCCGAATAAATACATACTGAAAAAAATAACTAATAAAAGGTGATGAGGAAATAAACTAAGGAAGCAGCAGTTGGAATGGAGGAAAGGATAGAATGGACATGTCGAATTAGGCATGACTGGGGGTGAGGAATGGAACATCACAACTCCAAGAGTGAGTGAAATGGAAGAATTATATTTGATTGGGGAAGATATTAGAGGTTAAGATACCAGTGGGAAATCCAGGTGGAAAGAAGAGAGGTGAGGATTGGAAATATGCATGTGGTCACCTTGAAATTCAATGAGACTGTCTCTGCAAGGAAAGAGAATAGAGTGAGAAGCGAACACCCAGGTGGAACCTTGAGAACCATAATGGAGAGAAGAGACATCAAGCAGTGAAGACACTGGGAAGTGGAAATCAGTGGCAAGAAGAAAACCACAAGAGAGGCTGGTATTGAGAAAGATATGTCTTTTGTTATTCTTTTTAAAAATTTTTGGAAAGGTGTTTTTTAAAAGTTTCAAAATAAAATGTTTTGCCAAAAATATTGAGCACCTCATAGAGGTCATAGAAACTTACACATGTATAGCAAAAGAAATACTCCTAGTCTGACTTTTATATCTGTATGAATAATGAATTAAATCCTTTATACTTCTGTAAAATAACCTAATAAACTTAACTTCTCCCCCAAATTCCTTGTATAGACTTGCCTTCTATCTTTAGTCTTGTTAGATAGAGAGTATGTTTGTCATCAATATGTACATACCATTCTTGCCCTACTCTTGTCTCTATTCCATTACATAATCATTTACTGGATCACTGTCATGTACTAAGCCTTTTGACCCCTGTGAACTCAGCGTCTGTCTTCAGGACCTCATCATTTGCATTCTTGTCATCCTAAACTAAACAGCTGTAAATCACTAGGAGCCTAGCAGAAAGTGCTGGACCAGAGGGCAGCATGGAAGAGATGTTTTTTCTTTGTTCCAGGGTCCTAGTTCCCAGACCCAGGGATCCAAGCCATGCCCCCTCCTTTCAATGAAACCATGGAGTCTTAGCCACTGGACTGCCAGGAATGTCTCCAGACCGATAACTCTTGAAAAGCCCTTTCCCACCTCTCCCCTGGTATTTCCTGGGCAGTTACACATTTTAAGGAGGGAGTGAGGGAGGTATGAAAGAAGAGAGAAGATATATGTGCTCAGTTGGTCAGTCATGTCTGACTCTTCTGTGACCCCATGAACTGCAGCCTGCCAGGCTTCTCTGACTATGGAATTTTCCAGGCAAGAATACTGGAGTAGGTTGCCATTACCTCCTCTAGGAGATCTTCCAGACATAGGGATCAAACTGGCGTCTTGTGCATGCTGATCCTTTACTACTGCACCACCTAGAAATTCAATGAGACTGTCTCTGCAAGGAAAGAGAATAGAGTGAGAAGCGAACACCCAGGTGGAACCTTGAGAACCATAATGGAGAGAAGAGACATCAAGCAGTGAAGACACTGGGAAGTGGAAATCAGTGGCAAGAAGAAAACCACAAGAGAGGCTGGTATTGAGAAAGATATGTCTTTTGTTATTCTTTTAAAATTTGTGGAAAGGTGTTTTTTAAAAGTTTCAAAATAAAATGTTTTGCCAAAAATATTGAGCACCTCATAGAGGTCATAGAAACTTACACATGTATAGCAAAAGAAATACTCCTAGTCTGACTTTTATATCTGTATGAATAATGAATTAAATCCTTTATACTTCTGTAAAATAACCTAATAAACTTAACTTCTCCCCCAAATTCCTTGTATAGACTTGCCTTCTATCTTTAGTCTTGTTAGATAGAGAGTATGTTTGTCATCAATATGTACATACCATTCTTGCCCTACTCTTGTCTCTATTCCATTACATAATCATTTACTGGATCACTGTCATGTACTAAGCCTTTTGACCCCTGTGAACTCAGCGTCTGTCTTCAGGACCTCATCATTTGCATTCTTGTCATCCTAAACTAAACAGCTGTAAATCACTAGGAGCCTAGCAGAAAGTGCTGGACCAGAGGGCAGCATGGAAGAGATGTTTTTTCTTTGTTCCAGGGTCCTAGTTCCCAGACCCAGGGATCCAAGCCATGCCCCCTCCTTTCAATGAAACCATGGAGTCTTAGCCACTGGACTGCCAGGAATGTCTCCAGACCGATAACTCTTGAAAAGCCCTTTCCCACCTCTCCCCTGGTATTTCCTGGGCAGTTACACATTTTAAGGAGGGAGTGAGGGAGGTATGAAAGAAGAGAGAAGATATATGTGCTCAGTTGGTCAGTCATGTCTGACTCTTCTGTGACCCCATGAACTGCAGCCTGCCAGGCTTCTCTGACTATGGAATTTTCCAGGCAAGAATACTGGAGTAGGTTGCCATTACCTCCTCTAGGAGATCTTCCAGACATAGGGATCAAACTGGCGTCTTGTGCATCAGCAGGTGAATCCTTTACTACTGCACCACCTGCGAAGCCCTAGGATAAAGCAAATTCTAATTTTTTAAATAAGAAGTTGAAGGGATACATATACATTTTTACAGACTGTATAGCTGAGATAAAACTATACAAAAGTACAAGCAAAGAAATGATGATTCAGGATAGCAGTTTCTCAAGGTTGGTTGTGGGATAAGATGGTACACAGAGAATCACACATATGTAAGTTATTGTTAAGCTATTTGAGGTAGGGTTATGGTTTCATGAGTTCTTATTATGTTACTGTAAATTAATAATCATATAAATAAAGATGGCTAAAGAGGCACCAATGATGAAAATGTGTCACAAACCATTAATTCACTTCCTTGTGGATTATTACTCCCAGAAAAACACTGAAAATAAACAGTTATCTTTTTAAAAATCTTTTTATTGCAGTAAAAGTTGCATAATATAAAACATACTATTTTAGGGGCTTCCCTGGTAGTTCAGTGGTGAAGAATTCACCTGTCAATGCAGGAGACACGGTTCGCTCCCTCATCCGAGAAGAGTCCACGTGCCGCGGAGCTACTACGTTCGTGAGCCACAACTATGGAGCCTGTGCTCTAGAGTCTCAGAGATACAACTATTGAGCCCATGTGTCGCAACTACGGAAGCCCGTGTGCCCTAGAGCCCAAGTTCCACAACAAGGGACGTCACCACAACAAGAAGCCCGCTCACCTCAGAGAGTAGCCCCCATTCTCTGCAACTAGAGAAGAGTCTGTGACAGCCATGAAAACCCAGGATAACCAAGAGAAGTTAAAAACTCCAAGCCATGCCCCTCCTTTCAATGAAACCAGGGCTTCAGGAAATGTCTCCAGACCGATAACTCTTGAAAAGCCCTTTCCCACCTCTCCCCTGGTATTTCCTGGGCAGTTACACATTTTAAGGAGGGAGTGAGGGAGGTATGAAAGAAGAGAGAAGATATATGTGCTCAGTTGGTCAGTCATGTCTGACTCTTCTGTGACCCCATGAACTGCAGCCTGCCAGGCTTCTCTGACTATGGAATTTTCCAGGCAAGAATACTGGAGTAGGTTGCCATTACCTCCTCTAGGAGATCTTCCAGACATAGGGATCAAACTGGCGTCTTGTGCATCAGCAGGTGAATCCTTTACTACTGCACCACCTGCGAAGCCCTAGGATAAAGCAAATTCTAATTTTTTAAATAAGAAGTTGAAGGGATACATATACATTTTTACAGACTGTATAGCTGAGATAAAACTATACAAAAGTACAAGCAAAGAAATGATGATTCAGGATAGCAGTTTCTCAAGGTTGGTTGTGGGATAAGATGGTACACAGAGAATCACACATATGTAAGTTATTGTTAAGCTATTTGAGGTAGGGTTATGGTTTCATGAGTTCTTATTATGTTACTGTAAATTAATAATCATATAAATAAAGATGGCTAAAGAGGCACCAATGATGAAAATGTGTCACAAACCATTAATTCACTTCCTTGTGGATTATTACTCCCAGAAAAACACTGAAAATAAACAGTTATCTTTTTAAAAATCTTTTTATTGCAGTAAAAGTTGCATAATATAAAACATACTATTTTAGGGGCTTCCCTGGTAGTTCAGTGGTGAAGAATTCACCTGTCAATGCAGGAGACACGGTTCGCTCCCTCATCCGAGAAGAGTCCACGTGCCGCGGAGCTACTACGTTCGTGAGCCACAACTATGGAGCCTGTGCTCTAGAGTCTCAGAGATACAACTATTGAGCCCATGTGTCGCAACTACGGAAGCCCGTGTGCCCTAGAGCCCAAGTTCCACAACAAGGGACGTCACCACAACAAGAAGCCCGCTCACCTCAGAGAGTAGCCCCCATTCTCTGCAACTAGAGAAGAGTCTGTGACAGCCATGAAAACCCAGGATAACCAAAAATAATAAAGAAAAAATTAGTTTAGGAACTAGCCTTTAAAAAAAGAACACACAATTTTAATCATATTTAACCGCACGTCAGGGGCACTGAGGACATTCACGTTGTTGTGCAGCCCTTACCATCATCTATCTCCCAAAGTCTTCACTTTCCTAAACTGAGACTCTGTCCCTGTTAAACACTAGGTCCCCATGCCCCCTCTTCCTCCCCTCCAACCACAGGAGCATGTATCAATGTCCTTTCTGACTCTATGAGTCTGACTATTCTAGATACCTTATATAAGTGGAGTCAAACAGTATGTGTTTGTATCTACTGTATATAGAAATGCACTTCTAAGGAATAACCAGGTATCTTGATTGTAAAATTCTTGTAAGGAGAGAAAAGCTGAACCTACGGCTGTTTGAGAACGAACTCTGAATTTTTGTCCCTTTCATCTCAAACTGATCATTGTGGTATCCCAAGAATAATGAACAACTGTTTTAAATACTCTACTATTAACCAATGATTCAATCGTGTTTAATCACATTCTTATTTAAAGAAAATGATACACTTCTATTGTTCTTTAAGGAAACCCTAATGAGACCATAACTATCTTTGAAATATGCAGTGGGAAGGCTAAACATAAAATTCCTATTTACCAATATTAGTGTCAATAACATTTCCAGTAATTTAGAGTGTTATATTTACTTTCTTGCACATACGTGGAATGCACAGTACTAGATAAGCTGAGCTTTGGAGTCAGAAAATCCTGGGTTTGAGGCTTTGTTCTACCTCTTACCCGCTATCTAACACTGGGCAAATTATTTATCCTCTCCAGATGTTACTTTCCTTCCCTGAAGCTTAACCTGTATCAATAGGACTGTTGCATTTTTGAAGAAAGGCCTTGTAAAGTTCTCAGCACAGTTCATGGCATAAGTTTAAATGCTATAAAAGACAGCTACTATTTTCGGACTAAAACATTTAAACTGATTTGCTTTGTCTTTTTTTTTTTTTTTTTACTTTTTGTTTTACAGAGTTTTGTTGTTTACAGATATGTATAATGCCAGATTAGTCATGTATATATCCCTGGCTCCCTTTCTCCTCCACCCCGCTCCCAGTCCCCTACACCCTACCACTCCAGGCCGTCACACAGCGCCCCTGCAGGATCTCCTATTCCTGCAGCACAATGACAATAGCTATCTTTTCCACATATGATAGTGTAGGTTTCCATGTTACTCCGTTTATGCCTCCCACCCACTGTTCATTCCCCACAATGTCTATATGTCTGTTCTCCATGTCTGTTTTTCCATCACTTCACTGCTTGTGTTATTATTATCATCTTATAAGGTTCCATATATATGTGTTAGTATACTGTACTTGTCTTTCTCTTTTTGACTTACTTCATTTTTTATAATAGGTTCTAGATCCAGCCACCTCATCAGGGCTGATTCTTCTGCATTTCTTTTTACAGCTGAGAAGCACTCCATTGTGTATATGTATCAGAGCTTTTTACCCATTCATTCGTCAGTGGACATCTAGGTTGCTTCCATGTTCTAGCTATTATATACAGAGCTGCGATGAACATTGGGGTACAGGTGCCTCTTTCATTTTTGATTTCATCAGAGTATAAGCCTAATAGTGGGATTGCTGGGTCATATGGTGCTTCTATTTTTAGTTTTTTTTTTTTTTAATATTTATTTATTTATTTATTTTGGGGGGGGGGGGGGGGGGGGAGGGGAGCAGGCAGTTCACTTCTATTGATCTTTCATTTCTCTATTTTCATCCATCTTTGTTCTTTGGCCCGTGTGGGCCTCCCATTGCGGTGGCCTCTGTTGTCGCAGAGCACTGGCTCTGGGCGCATGCGCTTCAGAGATCCGGCTGGGTGAATGGACACATCGGTCCAGCTGCTCCACAGCACGTGGGATCTTCCCAGGCCGGGGATCAACCTGGCGCCCCCTGCACTGCAAGGTGGTGTCCCTACCCACTGGACCACCAGGGAAGCCCTATTTTTAGTTTTTTAAGGAATCTCTATACTGTCTTCCATAGAGACTGTATCAATTTACATTCCCACCAGCAATGCAAGAATGTTCCCTTTTCTCCACACCCTCTTCAGCATTTACTGTCTGTTGATTTGTTGATGATGACCATCCTGACGGGTGTGAGGTGATATCTCATTGTAGTTTTGATTTACATTTCTCTAATAATAAGCGACGTTGATCATTGTTTCATGTGTTATTTGGCCATCTGTATGTCCTCTTTGGAGAGGTGTCTGTTTAGGTCCTTTTCCCATTTTTTGATTGGGTTGTTCGTTTTTCCAGTGCTGAGTTGTCTGAGTTGCTTGTAGATTTTGGAGATTAATTCTTTGTCTGTTGTGTCATTTGCTATGATTTTCTGCCATTCTGTGGGTTGTCTGTTCAGCTTGTTTGTAGTTTATTTTGCTGTACAAAAGCTTTTAAGTTTCATTAGTTCCCACATGTTAGTTGTTTTTATAAACTGATTTACTTTGTCTTTTGCTATGCATACATGGGCTTCCCAGGTAGCACTAGTGGTAAGGAACCCACCTGCCAACGGAGGAGATGTGAGAGACACGGATTTGAACGCTGAATGGGGAATATTCCCTGGAGGATGGCATGGCAACACAGTCTAGTATTCTTGTCTGGAGAATCCCATAAACAGAGGAGCCTGGCAGGCTACATACAGCCCATCAGGTCGCAAAGAATTGGACACAACTGAAGCAACTTGGGTCACACAGCACACACATACATATATTAATACATTTACCTATTTCCTGCTTACTGACAGTTACAGTGTTTATTGTCTGTGACTTGAACAATACAAATAAGTCTGAGGAACTCTGAAAATAGGGGAAATGTGAAAACTTTACCTCTTTTCTGAGTAGATGATTTCTAATGCTGTATCACCTTTAACATTTTATTATCTTATAAATTCCATGATTATTGCTTTGCAAGTGTTCAGAAGGCACTGAAAGGAAGGTGAGTTTATTTTGGCTTTGGAGTTTTATTATGTTTTTGACGATGGAAGAGGATGGTCAACTCAGACATTTTCATGACTGAACAAGTTTACAAAGCATCTACTCCTACACTGGACCACCAGGAAGCCCTATTTTTAGTTTTTAAGGAATCTCTATACTGTCTTCCATAGAGACTGTATCAATTTACATTCCCACCAGCAATGCAAGAATGTTCCCTTTTCTCCACACCCTCTTCAGCATTTACTGTCTGTTGATTTGTTGATGATGACCATCCTGACGGGTGTGAGGTGATATCTCATTGTAGTTTTGATTTACATTTCTCTAATAATAAGCGACGTTGATCATTGTTTCATGTGTTATTTGGCCATCTGTATGTCCTCTTTGGAGAGGTGTCTGTTTAGGTCCTTTTCCCATTTTTTGATTGGGTTGTTCGTTTTTCCAGTGCTGAGTTGTCTGAGTTGCTTGTAGATTTTGGAGATTAATTCTTTGTCTGTTGTGTCATTTGCTATGATTTTCTGCCATTCTGTGGGTTGTCTGTTCAGCTTGTTTGTAGTTTATTTTGCTGTACAAAAGCTTTTAAGTTTCATTAGTTCCCACATGTTAGTTGTTTTTATAAACTGATTTACTTTGTCTTTTGCTATGCATACATGGGCTTCCCAGGTAGCACTAGTGGTAAGGAACCCACCTGCCAACGGAGGAGATGTGAGAGACACGGATTTGAACGCTGAATGGGGAAGATTCCCTGGAGGATGGCATGGCAACACAGTCTAGTATTCTTGTCTGGAGAATCCCATAAACAGAGGAGCCTGGCAGGCTACATACAGCCCATCAGGTCGCAAAGAATTGGACACAACTGAAGCAACTTGGGTCACACAGCACACACATACATATATTAATACATTTACCTATTTCCTGCTTACTGACAGTTACAGTGTTTATTGTCTGTGACTTGAACAATACAAATAAGTCTGAGGAACTCTGAAAATAGGGGAAATGTGAAAACTTTACCTCTTTTCTGAGTAGATGATTTCTAATGCTGTATCACCTTTAACATTTTATTATCTTATAAATTCCATGATTATTGCTTTGCAAGTGTTCAGAAGGCACTGAAAGGAAGGTGAGTTTATTTTGGCTTTGGAGTTTTATTATGTTTTTGACGATGGAAGAGGATGGTCAACTCAGACATTTTCATGACTGAACAAGTTTACAAAGCATCTACTCCTACACTAGGATGTGCATACATACATAATACTTGATATTTACTAACCACAGCCCTGCTTCCATATTTCATTCAAAATTTCTGTTTGCTCGGCTGGTTTCTTTGCATTCCTTTCCTTAAACTGCTGAGGAAGTCGTTTATAAATCTTTTCAAATACTATAGTGCACTCCAGAGATGTATTGATTGTAGACATATTCATTCCAGGTGTCTCAGTTTAGTTTCTTCCTTTCCTTTGTTCCTTCCTTTCTTTTTTCTTAATAAAAAATCGAGATCATTGACAAGAGCTCTTCTGATATGAATTTTAATATATATTGATCTTTGCACTGTGAAGCCTTGGTGTGTTAGTTAAATCGCAGCATCTTGAAATTGCAAGTAAATTTTAGTAGTAGTACATTACCTTTGAATGTGTGGTCATTGTCCAGGTTTGGTGGTATAGAATCCACCAGCCAAGCAGAAGACACAGGCTTGATCCCTGAGTTGGGAAAATCCTGTAGAGAAGGGAATGGCAACCCACTACATTATTTCTTGCCTGGGAAATCCCATGGACAGAGGAACCTGGCAGGCAACAGTCGATGGAATTGCAAAAGAGTCGAACAGGACTAAACAGCAGCAGCAGCAGCAGCAGCATTGTAAAACCAACAAAAACTAGTTGGGTAGAAATGCTTTTAAGTGACCACACTTCCCATCACACTAAGAGAACAATTCTGTGTCTATTTCTTCCTAGGATAAAGTCATGCTTTTGTAAACTAGGTATCATAGTGCATGTGTGTGAGTGTGTAGTATTTGATTAAGAGAAGTGTTAACAATTTGCCTATTTAACTATTTTCCTTCTAGATTGATTTAAAATTTTTGTTATTATATTAACAGAAAAGGTTACAATCTTTTTTCAAATATATGATTAATTCATATAAAAATTTCCTTATGATGATAAAATAATGTTGGAAGAAACACTAAGTTTCTAGAAGCAAAATACTAGTTTGTTCATTTTAGCTCTTCAGTGCTATACTACTTTCCAGGGATGTGGAAAAAAGTATACCAATATATAAAACACAGCAATATATATTTTAGGATATTATCTATAGTGAGTATACCAAAAATACATTTCTCCCATCTTTATTTAACCATGAATACACCAGAATTGACTTTTACCATTTTTTATTTTCTTCTTCTTTTCTATTCCTCCTCTTTATTCATCTTTGTCTTCCTATTCTCCTTCTTCCTTCTTTACAATAATCGATAGGAGACTTGGATGTAATATTCTTGGCTCATTTTTTGGACAAAGATCTTTTCATTCAAAGTAATAAGGAGATATTGGTTACTGAATAAAAGGATAAATACCAGCTAGTTTTTTGGGGGCTTGCTAACCCAGTTATACCAACTTTTAAAAATGGGTACTCTTGACTTTACTCACTTGTCTAAAGCTACAACCTACTAAATGTACTTGTCATATTTTATTCACCATGGAATGACTGAATCAAGCTTACAACCATTGCAAAATACAGACAAGAAGAAAAATACTTGGTTTATAATAGGTAGAGATGGTATCATCTTCATCTATTTTACCAATTTGTCTCTACTACCCTCTAGTGGAACCGTAGTCATAATATCCTTGCAGCATTGCCTCCAGATTAAAGACACACACACACAGAGTACACAGATGCATGCGTGTTTGTGTGTGTGCATGTGTGTAAAGAGATACATTTCTGCTTTATAGAGCTGATCCCACCCTTGGCTATGAGAAATGCCTGGAGGGAGTTATCTTAAAACTGGCATTCTTTCTCCTCTGTCTTCCCACTCTAATCCTTTCTGGCAAGCACTGCCAGATTAATCTATTTAAAAAGGAAATGGGATCCTATCATTCCCCTGCTCAGCCTAATGAGAAAACCTTCAGTCCTTCCCTTTGGGCTTTCTGAAGTGCTGCTGGTAAACTTCCCCACTGTGACTTCCAAAACTCTCCACAACATGAACCCAGCTCTCCTCTTCACTACTCTACCCCTCTACCTCTTGTCACACTCCGCCTTCCAGCCAAATCCCACTGCGGGATGCTCTCCACATCTGGTCCATGCTTTTCCTTTCTGCCTACCTCCCCACTCCAGGAGTCATCGCCACCTCACCAACTCCCTTCTTCCATTTCTGTTTGCCAGAACTGTATTCACATTTCAAGACCTGTTCAAATGAACTCCCTACTTAAAAAAAATTTATTTGGCTTCTCTGGGTCAATCGTGGCATGTGGGATCAGGTTCTCTAATCAGGGATCGACCCTGGACCCCCTGCATTGGAAGTTTGGCGTCTTAGCCACTGGACCACTCAGGAAGTTCCTCAAATGCACTTTGATTCAGTGGTATCAAGCTCCCTTCATCAATTTTGTGCAACCTAGGTACCTCTCTGCCACCTGTTACATATGCTGTTTCCTTTTGTCTGGAGGTTCTCTCCTCTCCTTCCCAATCTAATGCAAGGGTCATGTCATTTAATGAAGACTAATCTGCCTCCTCTATTTTTTTACCCTTCTCTTCTGTGACCTTGTAGCAATTCACCCAAGTCTCTGTGCCAGTGCCAACCACCAGAGCTATTTTTGTGATCAATACAATCAGAAAAAAATCCCATGCGTGAAGCACCTCCTATGGGTGAGGCATTGATCTAAGTAAACATCTCATGGAGGGGCTTCCCTGGTGGTCCAGTGGGTAAGGACACCGCCTTGCAGTGCAGGGGACGCCGGTTCGATCCCCGGCCTGGGAAGATCCCACATGCTGCAGAGTGGCTGGACCGATGTGTCTGATTACCGAGCCGGAGCTTTGGAGCACATGCGCCCAGAGCTGGTGCTCTGCGACAACAGAGGCCACTGCGATGGGAGGCCCACACAGGCCAAAGAACAAAGATGGGTGAAAACAGACAAATGAAAGACCAATAGAAGTGGCCCGCCCCCCCCCCCCCCCCCCCCCCCCCCCCCCCCCCCCCCAAAAAAAAAAAAAAAAACATCTCATGGACTGCCTCACTCATGCTCAAAGTCACACAATCGGTTGCTAGCACTATTGTCATCTGAATAAATGAGGCACAGAGAATGGAAGTGACTTGCCCAAAGTCACAGAGACATTAATGGCAGAAACCCGGATTTCAAAGGATTTGAGTCTAGGTGATCTTTGGGCCCTGCGGATCCACATCTGGTCCATGCTTTTCCTTTCTGCCTACCTCCCCATCCAGGAGTCATCGCCACCTCACCAACTCCCTTCTTCCATTTCTGTTTGCCAGAACTGTATTCACATTTCAAGACCTGTTCAAATGAACTCCCTACTTAAAAAAAATTTATTTGGCTTCTCTGGGTCAATCGTGGCATGTGGGATCAGGTTCTCTAATCAGGGATCGACCCTGGACCCCCTGCATTGGAAGTTTGGCGTCTTAGCCACTGGACCACTCAGGAAGTTCCTCAAATGCACTTTGATTCAGTGGTATCAAGCTCCCTTCATCAATTTTGTGCAACCTAGGTACCTCTCTGCCACCTGTTACATATGCTGTTTCCTTTTGTCTGGAGGTTCTCTCCTCTCCTTCCCAATCTAATGCAAGGGTCATGTCATTTAATGAAGACTAATCTGCCTCCTCTATTTTTTTACCCTTCTCTTCTGTGACCTTGTAGCAATTCACCCAAGTCTCTGTGCCAGTGCCAACCACCAGAGCTATTTTTGTGATCAATACAATCAGAAAAAAATCCCATGCGTGAAGCACCTCCTATGGGTGAGGCATTGATCTAAGTAAACATCTCATGGAGGGGCTTCCCTGGTGGTCCAGTGGGTAAGGACACCGCCTTGCAGTGCAGGGGACGCCGGTTCGATCCCCGGCCTGGGAAGATCCCACATGCTGCAGAGTGGCTGGACCGATGTGTCTGATTACCGAGCCGGAGCTTTGGAGCACATGCGCCCAGAGCTGGTGCTCTGCGACAACAGAGGCCACTGCGATGGGAGGCCCACACAGGCCAAAGAACAAAGATGGGTGAAAACAGACAAATGAAAGACCAATAGAAGTGGCCCGCCCACCCCACTCCCTCCCCACCACCCACCCCACCTCCAAAAAAAAAAAAAAAAACATCTCATGGACTGCCTCACTCATGCTCAAAGTCACACAATCGGTTGCTAGCACTATTGTCATCTGAATAAATGAGGCACAGAGAATGGAAGTGACTTGCCCAAAGTCACAGAGACATTAATGGCAGAAACCCGGATTTCAAAGGATTTGAGTCTAGGTGATCTTTGGGCCCTGAACTTTTTGTTTGTTTATTTAAATTGAAGTATAGTTAATTTAAAATGCTGTGTTAGTTTCAAATGTACAGCAAATGATTCAGTTGTTCATACATATGTAATTTTTCTTTTTCAGATTCTTTTCCATTATGAGTTATTACAAGATATTGAGTATAGTTCCATAGATTATACAATAAGTCCTTATTGTTTACCTACCTTATTTATAGTAGTGAGTATATGTTAATCCCCAATTTCAAATTTATCTCAATCCCCCTTACTGCTACTCTCTTTCCTACCCTCTACCCCTCTCCTACCCCTTTGCTATTCCTGTTGGTAACCATAAATTTGTTTTCTGTCTTAGAGGAGACAGTGTCCTGACAATGAGCCCTTCTGGAATGGCTAGCTGTGCCATCATGGTTAAAGCTCAAGGGCCCAATGTTCATAGCAGCCTCTTACAATAGCCAAGACGTAGAAGCAGCTTAAAAGTCGATCAACAGAGGAATGGATAAAGAAGATGTGGTACATATATACAACAGAACATTACTCAGCCATAAAAAGAATAAAATAATGCCATTGTCATGGATGGACCTAGAGACAATCATATTAAGTGAAGCAAATCAGATGAAGACAAATATCATATGATATCACTTATATGTGGAATGTGAAAAATGATACAAATGAATTGCAAGAGCCACAGGAGATGTGGGTTCAATCTCTGGGTTGGGAAGATTCCCTGGAGCAGGAATAGCAATCGAGTCCAGTATTCTTGCCTGGAGAATCCCTTAGACAGAGGAACCTGGCAGGTTATAGTCCATAAGGTCACAAAGAGTCGGACACAACTGAAGCAACTTAGCACACATGTGGAAGAAATAAAAAATTATTTCTGGAGTAGGAAAAGATTCTTGTTTGTCTTGTTGAATGAAAAACTCTCCTTCCCTCTTTTTCATTTTATGTTTCCTCATCTGGACCCTGAAGTTTGGGGGCTTACATTGATTCTTGTTTGTATGCCAATTATTTTAACTAGTACTTGACACATAATAAGGGCTTCATAAAGTTATTAGATGTTATCAAACCAGCAGATATCTTTCTCTCTTTGTCTTTTCCACATATTAATAAGATCATTTTGCCTTATTTCCTCAGTAGCTGGCTCAAGGTACCAGTTAAAGGAAGGTATTTAATTAACTAGCATAAAAGAATAATCATTTGGTGCATTTTTCTTATCTTGGCCCCTCCCATCAAGCTCAGTGAGAACAGTTATCTAATTCTTTTTTGTATCTTTGACGGTCACCAAGTAATGCCAGATAAACAGAAGGAACTCGAATATTAGATGAGTGGAGACAATAGAGTTTGATTTGCTGTCATATTTTACTCTCACATCACAGGTATAAACTGATGCACAGCCAACAGGTAAACAATTGATGTTCATGGTTGGGAGGGAGAAACCTCATGCTCTACAGGGCTATGCGGTGCCTGTTTCATTTTGAAGGATAGAGTAAATTATGTTTCATGTCATCTTAGCAGCAAGAGGTTGCTCCTCTAACTTTGCTCTTTGGAAGTTGTCAGTTATAGTAAACATTTCACATGAAGCAGAATATTTCATGATGTGAAATCTCAGGCCTGCATCATTCAAGGTGACAGTTTACTGAGTTAAAATAGAACCTCATTTGGTTAACACCATTAGAAAGTGAATTTTTACATGAATTCCTTAACTAACTGATTAGAGATCTAGTTATAATCCATTGCCCTTGTTTATTGAAGTGATTTATCTTATTTTTTTAATTGAAGGAAGCTTTACAAAGTTGTGTTGTTTACTGCCAAACATCAACATGAATCCACCACAAGTATATATACATTCCCTCCCACCTGAATGAAGTGACTTTTTCAAAGAGAATGATTTAAAGAATTACTTCTCACCATACATTTTTAGCTCTGGCAGAAAGCCCTATTATATGTATGGAAAGAGAAATATGGAAACACACATTGTCATATATAAAGTAGATAACCAATGGGAATCTGCTGTAAGACTAAGGGAACTCAAACAGGGGCTCTGCAACAACCTAGAGGGATGGGGTGGGGAGGGAGATGGGAGGGAAGTTCAAGAGGAAGGAAACATGTATACCAAAGGAAACATAGGTATATCGATAGCTGATTCATGTTGATATTGGCAGTAAACAACAAACTCTGTGTAAATACATAAATAAAAGGTCCTTGGTGTCTCTTCCTGTAAGAACATTCGTTCCCACAGCGAGAGCTCAATTCTATGACCTTATTTAAACCTAATTACTCTCTCATGGCCCCATCTTTAAATAACACCACATTTAGAGGTGTGTTAACACCAGAGGGCTGCAGTGTACAGATGAAGGGGGTGAGGGCTCAGAGAAAAACAGTTCAGTCCATAGCAACACTTATCTGAAAGCAAAGCAAAGCAAAACAAACCTTCTGTGCAGTGCCAACAGATCTCTGCTCCCCGCTTCTAAATGCAGGATACCTTCCTATCCCTCCATTTAAAAATCTTCCAGGGCTTCCCCTGGTGGTCCAGTGGGTAAGGACACAGCCTTGCAGTGCAAGGGGCGCCGGTTCGAGCCCTGGCCTGGGAAGATCCCACGTGCCGCGGAGCGGCTGGACTGATGTGTCCAATTACCGAGTCAGAGCTCTGGAGCGCATGCGCCCAGAGCCGGCGCTCTGCAGCGACAGACGCCACCGTGATGGGAGGCCCACAGGAGCCAAAGAACAAAGACAGATGAACAGAGAGAAACAAAAGACCAACCTCCTCTCTCTCCCCAACCCGACCCCCACCCAAAAAAAAAAAAAAAAAATCTTAAAAAAAAAAAAAATCTTCCATGCCACTTTATATACATTCAAAAATTTTTACTTTTCTGGCCCCGTCACATGGCATATAGGACCTTAGTTCTTACCAGGAATCGAATCTGCACCGCCTACTTTGAAAAGAAGAAGTCTTAAGCACTGGACCACCAAGAAAGTCCCCTAGTTCTAAAATACTGTGCCAAAGTCACACCTCTCCTGAGCAGCCTCTTAGAGCAGCATCCAGGGCTCTTTAAGATTCTGACTCCAAATACCATTCCCTGCTTGACCCCTAAGGGTCCCTACAGCCTCTGATGGAGGCACCCTGATTTATGTGGGCAGACTTCAGTGCTTTACTCTTGCACCTTCTTCTGCTTGGAAGGCCCGCCCCACCATTCCTTCTCCAGTGTTCCTGGAGAATGTCCCATACAGCGTTCCTTCAAATGTCACATCTTCTGTTTGAATTAGTAATTTCCTCCTTTATGTTTTCATGTCACCTTATAGCATAAGTTACAACGTAAGTGCCAGAAGCAAGTTATAATGGTTGTGTTCTCCCACCTTCAACACCTAGAGCCGAAAAAGTACCAGACTCATTTTTGTGACATGGCATAGAAGCCAACCCAATGTATAATAAAGTGCTAAGATGAGAGCCTAAACTTACAATAACCCCTGAAACCTTAAAAGATGAGTAAAACAAACAAACAAAAACAAACATAAGCCAGAAAAATAGAGAAAGATACCTGAGTTAAATTTAAATAAAAATCTACCTTCAAAGCTGTGGCACCTTGTGGTCTTTTTTATGTTGAATGTCAAATGTATATAATGAAATACAAGCTGTTTTTAGATTATATAAATGGAATTCTTTGCTTAGGCCTCTTAGAGAAAAAGATACATATAAATATTCTTTAAAGTCAGTACTGTAAAGTAGCAGAGAATAGCCTTCTCTAGAACACAGTTTTTATTTCATTTAAGGGGGTTTTCATTTAAGATGTGTATTTGAGATTTTTAAAAATAAGTTTTAAAATTTATTAGGCCAGATCAAGATTTCTCAAATCTTCTACTTCTACCATGAATCCAAAATATTCTGTCATCCAAGAGCACAAAATTGCCAATGCTGAGTGTTTGTGCCACCTCTAGGATCATGTGATATGCTTGTTCCATTCCTTATTCTAACCTTACACATAATTGTAGAGGGCATGGTAATCAATCTTTGTTCCACATCCCATTACAATCAGCGTAAAGACTCTTACTATCCCTAGTTTTATTTCCTTTTTCTTATTTTCTTATAGACTTAAGAATGATGTTCAAGTGCAGAAATCTCTTTAGGATATGGTGGAGAGCAATGAAAGAGTTTGGGGATACTGGATTATTTAAATTGTAATTTAGACCTCTTTTTCTTCCTCCACAGAAGTGTGATTTTTTATGTTTTCAAGAACATTTAAAATTCTGATGTGAGAATATTTTAACATTTAAAAAAAGAAAAAAAAAGTTTAAATTTTTAAATAAAATGTTGTATAGATCAAGAAATTTAAATTAAAAATGAGATGAAAACATAACACAGCCATATATGCATGTGTAATGTGACAAAAATTTATCTAAGGTCATATATATATATATAAGTTATATATATATCTGTATGTTATATATATATATATATATATATATATATATATATTTAATTTGTTTTTACCCTGTTGAGTAGATCTCTCCTAGTTTTCCATTCTTTCTTTCTTTTTAAAAAATTATTTATTTATTTTTTGGCTGCATTGGGTCTTAAGTTGTGCATTGCAGGGTTTTTCTTGGGGCATGTTCAATTGAGCTTTGGCTTAGACTGAGATTCATTAATTTAGAAAAGCATGTGTGTATGTATGTGTATATATATATATATATATATATATATATATATATACACACACACACACACACACACACACACACACATATATATATCTTCGAGTATCAAAATTGAAAGTAATGGGGTCTGGATTACGTGATGAGCTATTTGAGCACCTCAAATTTTGATTGTGCAAATACTGAGCGAGAATAAACCAACTCAGAGAAAACAGTAGATTCCTTATGACTAGAAACAATAAGATGACGCTATCGTGGAACGCGCTAGCGCTCAGACTCAGTTGGCGCCCGCCCTTCTGCTTTTTCTCCAGCCGCCGTTTCCTCCTCCTTTCGCGCTCTAGCCTCCCGGGAAGCCTAGCGTAAGGCCGGCTAGGCTCTGATTGGCTCCTTTAAAAGTCTACGGGCTGTCTGATTGGTGGATCCAGGATCCTTTAGCGCGGCGAGTTTGAAACTGTTCGCACTTTAGTTCCAAAGCTGGTGCTTGGAAGTTAGGGTAGACGAACACCGACCTGGTAGCCGCCGCCGCTGCAGCTTTCGCCGCGGAATATAAACCGGGTAACGATCTGGGTTCAGGGTCATACCTATAGGGTGTGGACTCGGGAGGGCCGGCTCGCGGACCTCGGGGGTGTTGGGAAATATTAATGAGGCGGGTGGGAATGGAGAGGCTGGGCTCTGGGCAGCGAGGTCCTGCGTACCACCTGGCCGGGTCTTCACCTGAGGTCCTGGGCCTGCGCGCGGCAGCGAGGCCGGCCCCGGCTTCTGTGGGAGGCCTGGGGGAGGCCAGCCCGGGCGGGGTTGCTCCGGCAGGGCTGGCGTTGCCCTGGCCTCTGAATTGCCGTCAGCGGGCGCGGGCGGCTTTCGGGGCTTGACTAAAGCCAACTAACTCCGTGCCTTCGTTCGCCGCGCCCAGCGCCTGCGGAGTGCCAGGCTCGGCCCTCGGCCCTGGTTCCTGCAGCGCATAGCCTCGCCCCCGGGGGTGGAAAGCAAGCCCGTACCAGAGCCCGTGTCTAACCCCAGGCTGCCCCAGAAAGCCGGCCGGAAGAACGAATCTTGTGGGCCTTCTTAGGCTTGTCTCTGCTCGCCTGACCCTGGCCTGCCTGGAGCTTTTAAGAACACTTAGCCTGGGCGTAGGGCCCGGGAGAACCTGAAGTTTGAGGTTTTTATTTTATGCTTGGTGGTGGTTACATATAACGAAATTGGCAAAAAGTGGAAATGTAAGAAACGCCGAGAGTTAGGAACATGTGTGCGTGTTTTAAGTCTTTCAGTCAGTTTTTTTTTAATACTGAAGTTACCCTTTGAGCAGCTCTTGCTCGCTGACCTGGAGGTGTCTAGGTGGATGAAGCCCTTGGTATTTTACATCTTGCCACTAGGAGTACAGGAGACCTTCAAAAGGCATTCCGAAGCCGCCTCCTTTATTTAAAATAGTTACAACAAGGAAAAGGTGGAAGAGTAATTGAACCCATCTTTGAAATTGAGTATGTTTTCAGTTATTTTGTTTAAAGTAAGCTCAACAGTTTCATTGTGCTTTAGGCATATTACGTCTGGGTGTTAAAGAAGAGATAATTATCCTAAGCATTCATTGCCATTTGTAAAATTGGACATTTTTAAGATAGCCAGTATAGCGCAATTTTGTTTATTTAAAAAGATTTATTTCTGCTTATGTCTGGGATGATTTTGAAAAAGAACGAAAGAAATGTAACATAAGGGTCAATGATAAAAAATGATGCCTTTGGGCTTCGAAGTTAATGTTTCCTTGGCAAACTTACCAGGAAGTCTTGACTATCTGGTTGTTGTTTAAGCTCTTTTTTTTTTTTTTAAACCATTTTTTTGTGATTCAGGTGTTATGGACATTCTTTGTTCTTGGCATCGCATGGGGTACTAATTCTTTGTTTTCTTTGGAGCCCTGCTCCGGCAGGGCTGGCGTTGCCCTGGCCTCTGAATTGCCGTCAGCGGGCGCGGGCGGCTTTCGGGGCTTGACTAAAGCCAACTAACTCCGTGCCTTCGTTCGCCGCGCCCAGCGCCTGCGGAGTGCCAGGCTCGGCCCTCGGCCCTGGTTCCTGCAGCGCATAGCCTCGCCCCCGGGGGTGGAAAGCAAGCCCGTACCAGAGCCCGTGTCTAACCCCAGGCTGCCCCAGAAAGCCGGCCGGAAGAACGAATCTTGTGGGCCTTCTTAGGCTTGTCTCTGCTCGCCTGACCCTGGCCTGCCTGGAGCTTTTAAGAACACTTAGCCTGGGCGTAGGGCCCGGGAGAACCTGAAGTTTGAGGTTTTTATTTTATGCTTGGTGGTGGTTACATATAACGAAATTGGCAAAAAGTGGAAATGTAAGAAACGCCGAGAGTTAGGAACATGTGTGCGTGTTTTAAGTCTTTCAGTCAGTTTTTATTTAATACTGAAGTTACCCTTTGAGCAGCTCTTGCTCGCTGACCTGGAGGTGTCTAGGTGGATGAAGCCCTTGGTATTTTACATCTTGCCACTAGGAGTACAGGAGACCTTCAAAAGGCATTCCGAAGCCGCCTCCTTTATTTAAAATAGTTACAACAAGGAAAAGGTGGAAGAGTAATTGAACCCATCTTTGAAATTGAGTATGTTTTCAGTTATTTTGTTTAAAGTAAGCTCAACAGTTTCATTGTGCTTTAGGCATATTACGTCTGGGTGTTAAAGAAGAGATAATTATCCTAAGCATTCATTGCCATTTGTAAAATTGGACATTTTTAAGATAGCCAGTATAGCGCAATTTTGTTTATTTAAAAAGATTTATTTCTGCTTATGTCTGGGATGATTTTGAAAAAGAACGAAAGAAATGTAACATAAGGGTCAATGATAAAAAATGATGCCTTTGGGCTTCGAAGTTAATGTTTCCTTGGCAAACTTACCAGGAAGTCTTGACTATCTGGTTGTTGTTTAAGCTCTTTTTTTTTTTTTTAAACCATTTTTTTGTGATTCAGGTGTTATGGACATTCTTTGTTCTTGGCATCGCATGGGGGTATAATTCAAATAGACTTTCTTTGTGGAACTGCACTTTTTCTTTCTTTTAGAGAGCTCCGTGATATTTCCTACTTTACAAAAGGTGCCTTGAAAGTTTGTATCGTGTTTTGTGTTATGCGACTGCTGACAGCAGGAGAAAGATTAAAACTGTCATTTGAGCCAGTTGAAACGAATATACTTTTGCTGCTTTAAACATTTTCTAATGATTGAGCAGTGTGACTACATTTTAGCTCCCTACTCTATCTTTAAAAATTGCTTATCGTCTTCATAAAAGTATCCGTAAACTGCAAATTCAAGTAACATTCTTTGTTAAAATATTTGGGTATAACTGGCACACACTGGTGAAACTTAGGCATAGTATGTAAAGAAAACATCGGGGTTTTGTTTATTTTTTAATTTGTTTTTGACTGCACTGCGTCTCGGTTGCGGCAAGCAGGCGCCCTTCTTCTACTTGTGGCAAGTAGGGGGCTGCTCTTCCTTGCTCTGGGGGCACAGGCTTCAGTAGTTGTGGCCTACGGGCTCAGTAGTTGTGATGCCTGGGCTTGGTTTCCCCACGCCATGTGGAGTCTTCCTGAACCAGGGACCCAAGCTGGGTTGCCTGCATTGGCAGGTGGGTTCCTATTCACTGCACTGAGGGAAGTCCTGTTTCGGAAAACCACTGCTCTGGGCTCTGTGGGAAGTTCTTTACTTATAGCATCTCATTCATAACTTAAAAGCACTCTTTGAATTAGTGGCATGTAATCACATCAGCTTTTCTTCTCATTTTAGGCTCTACCGTACCCATTGATTAACTATGGAAGACTATACCAAAATAGAAAAGATTGGAGAAGGTGAGTGGTTTTAATAATATAGAAGGATTTTTTGAAAATGATTTAAAGATGCAATAACATCTTTGACATAAAGCTATGTAAATATTCAGATCTAACAGTACATTAGTGCATTAATACAGATGTTCCCTATGTAATAACTTGAGGAAAACATAATTAACATTTCAATAGAATTGAAATTATTCTGACATGTCTCTGCCACAGCACCCCTCTAATAATCTTACCATTCTTCTAATACTAAACACTTACAGCAATATTTCCTCTTATTTTTATTTTTTTTTTGAAAAGCACTGTTGATATTTTGTAGGTGTGTCATGGAGAGTGTTAGGGCACTGAAATTATGTGCTTTAATTTTTTTTTTTTTCTACATTTTTTTTAAAATTGATTCAATGTAAATTTTTTTTTTTTAATTTTGATATCTTTTACTAGTGTTTTACCTATTTTCATCCATCTTTATTCTTTGGCCTGCGTGGGCCTCCCATCGCAGTGGCCTCTCTCCTCACAGAGCACTGGCTCTGGGCCCATGTGCTCCAGAGCGCTGGCTGGTAACTGGACACACTGGTCCAGCCATTCTGGGGCATGTGGGATCTTCTTGGGCCAGGGATTGAACTGGTGCCCCTGGCACTGAAAGGCGGACTCTTTTCCCACTGGACCACCAGGGAAGCCCCAGTGCTTTCATTTTAAGTACGTCTGCATATATACTCTGAAGTTCTAGTCAGGGTCATGTATTTTGTTTTGGTGGTTAATGTCTCCTTAATACCTTTTAAATAGAATAGCCCTCTTGTCTTTTCCCCCTTGACACTGAGTTTTTGACAACTCAATTTATATCTTAAATATATCCAGACTTTTCTTATTTATTCCAGTTTGTTCTCTGCTTTCTTCTGAATTATGCAAATATTTCATTGAACTCAGATAATAATTTGAACTCCTTCCTGTTTTTTTTATTTTTATTTTTTTAAATGTAGATTTCAATGAATTCATCTTTTTTAAAAAAAATTTTATTTATTTTTGGCTATTCTGGGTTTTCACTGCTGCTGGAGCCTGTTCTCTAGTTGCAGGGAGTGGAGGCTACTCTCTAGTTTAGGTGAACAGGCTTCTTCTTACAGTAACTTATCTTGTTGTGGAACTTGGACTCTAGGGCACACGGGCTTCAACAGTTGTGGCTCTGAGGCTTTAGAGCACAGGCTCAACAGTTGTGGTTCATGGGCTTAGTTGCTTTGCAGCATGTGGTATCTTCTAGGATCAGGAATCAAACTCAGGTCTCCTGCATTGGCTGGCGAACTCTTTACCGCTGAGCTACCAGGGAAGCCCCTCCTTCCTGTCTTTTTAAAGCATGGAGAACATAGCTATATCCATGATTTGGAATCTTAGTTGGCGTTTAGTAGCCACTCTGTAAACTTTTTTTTTTTTTTGATTTATCTATTTATTTATTTGAGGTGGGTTGGGTGGGGAGGGAGGGGAGCAGGCGGTTCACTTCTATTGGTCTTTCGTTTCTCTATTTTCATCAGTCTTTGTTCTTTGGCTCCTGTGGGCCTCCCATCGCGGTGGCCTCTGTTGTCGCAGAGCACCGGCTCTGGGTGCATGCGCTCCAGAGCTCCGGCTAGGTAATTGGACACATGGGTCCAGCCGCTCCGCGGCACGTGGGATCTTCCCAGGCCAGGGATGAACCGGCGCCCCTTGCACTGCAAGGCGGTTTCCTTACCCATTGGACCACCAGGGAAGCCCTGTTAGTCTTTTTTGAAATTTATTATTTTTGGAGAATAAAGCTTTTCAAGAAAATTTTCATAAAATTAAGAGAGTCAAGACCTCCCTAAATTGGCCAACCCCAGCTTAAAAAGCACTTACCTCGGGGATTCAGCATGCCATGCATATGAACTTGTTTTTAGCTGACCAGTTCATCTCCCTCATTACTATTTCTATTCTGTGCACCCACCCATTCCAGGGTCCCTTATATTGACATTGTTGCCCGAATTTGTGTTCTCAGCTTCCAAATAGATGTGTGGCTTCCTGCTGTATAGTAGATAATATGAACTCAAATAGACTAAATATTTATTAAAATATTTTATCCTCTTTCTTTTCTGGGTGAGGAATGTTGACTATATGTGTGAATCTGTGAAGTGCTCTGTATGAAGTTTACTGAAAGTGTCACAATGTCTCCAGTTAGTGTTATTTCCAAATCTTTTTTTTTTTTTCATCAAAGGTTTTTATTTCAGCTGCTTCAGGACCTTGACTTTATGCTTTCTGGTTCTGAACTCTGCCTAACTTTTCTGAACACTGGGAAGGGACAATCCAGATTCCTTAATTTCTGACTCTTTGCAACCCCATGGACTGTAGCCTGCCAGGCTCCTCTGTCCATGGAATTTTCCAGGCAAGAATACTGGCGTGGGTTGCCATTTCCTTCTCCACCAAATCTTTATACTATATATTATGCCTACCTTGGGTAGGATATTTGACAGGACATACATTCCATTTTGCAAACAATCTTGTTCTCTAAAATGTGCTGGAGAATCCCTGGTAATTGCAGTATATGGGGAGCCTGTGCTGACTATTATGTATTTTCTAAGCTACAGATAGGTTAGTTTATAGTTAGCCTTTTTTTTTTTTTTTTTAGGAGTGATAGGATTCTTGTTGTGAGTAAGATGCGCTCTCTCTGGCCACAGCAGGCATTTCTATTATGGGATTGAATCTTTTTTTTTTTTCTTTTATAAATCTTTTGTAGTTTGTTGAGGTTGTCACATAGCAGGCACTTGCTTTGTGTATTTCAGGTACCTATGGAGTTGTGTATAAGGGTAGACACAAAACTACAGGTCAAGTAGTAGCCATGAAGAAAATCAGACTAGAAAGTGAAGAGGAAGGGGTGCCTAGTACTGCAATTCGGGAAATATCTCTATTAAAAGAACTCCGTCATCCAAATATAGTCAGGTATGGTATAATGTCTGAGCTTGAATCATTCTCCGCATGCTATTTCAAATGTGAATCTCACTGGAAATTTTTACATTTGCTTAATTTCTGGTCTAACCTTTCTGAGAAGAACAGCAGCCTATTTTTGTTCATTGAGAGTGCTGGGCATAGAAAAACATAGGCTGTTAAAGCAGGAACAGTTACAGGAGTTTGGTGATAGAGGTTAGTAGTTGGGGCTGGGAAGTCAGGGTAAACTGGTCAAGGGGGACAAGGGTGTGTTTTCCACAGAGCTTTGTCACCATTCTCGTTTTGAGTGCTCTGGTCTTTAAGGATTCCTTAGTTATAGACCTGAAATAGGCCAGATGAAGATTGGAATGTGCCTTCGTACCAGTCCAAACTAGGATTTAATTGCATTTGGAAGGACTTGAGATAATGAACCAACTGGCAAAGTTAGATAATACTTTGAAGTTTATTTCTATAATTTACCTCAGTGAAAAGACAAGCTCTGAGCAAGAAGCAGTTAGCCTAGAAAGGTTCTTCTGGAGCATAAGCCATTTGCCAAGTTAGCATCAGTAGTCTGACTTAATTTTCAGTTGCTTCCTTGAGGTTCTTTTCTCAAATTCTAACTTAGTACAATGGTTTTCTCTACTAGGAAAGCTGCCACCTCTTTTTTCCCCAACACGGGATAGTATGTATTTGTTACTGTAGAAATTTCCTGTGGTTCTACTTTTTCTAATAGCAACTATGAAATGTATAAAAGCTATTTTATTTTGTGAGAGGTCAAAAATGTTAGATTTTTAAGCTTTTATAAAATTGTTTTATTCTTCAGCCTTCAAGATGTGCTTATGCAGGATTCCAGGTTATATCTCATCTTTGAATTCCTTTCCATGGATCTTAAGAAATATTTGGATTCTATCCCTCCTGGTCAGTTCATGGATTCTTCGCTTGTTAAGGTAAGAATCTTGCCTAATTTTACTATTACTTATCCATTGTGAATGTGAAGGGTCTACTCTTTGTTTCATGAGGAAAATAGCTTTACAGAATTGTGTTGCTTACTGCCAAACATCAACCTGAATTGGCCACAGGTATACACATGTTCCCTCCCTCCTGAACTTTCCTCCCGTCTCCCTTCCCATCCCATCCCTCTAGGTTGTTACAGAGCCCCTGTTTGAGTTCCCTTAGTCTTATAGCCGATTCACATTGGTTGTCTATTTTACATATGGTAATGTAAGTTTCCGTGTTATTCTTTCCATACCTCTCACCCATTCCTCCCTCCCCACAATGTCCATAAGTCTGTTCTCTACATCTGCTTCTCCATTGCTGCTCTGCATACACATTTATCAGTAAGGAGTTTGGTGATAGAGGTTAGTAGTTGGGGCTGGGAAGTCAGGGTAAACTGGTCAAGGGGGACAAGGGTGTGTTTTCCACAGAGCTTTGTCACCATTCTCGTTTTGAGTGCTCTGGTCTTTAAGGATTCCTTAGTTATAGACCTGAAATAGGCCAGATGAAGATTGGAATGTGCCTTCGACCAGTCCAAACTAGGATTTAATTGCATTTGGAAGGACTTGAGATAATGAACCAACTGGCAAAGTTAGATAATACTTTGAAGTTTATTTCTATAATTTACCTCAGTGAAAAGACAAGCTCTGAGCAAGAAGCAGTTAGCCTAGAAAGGTTCTTCTGGAGCATAAGCCATTTGCCAAGTTAGCATCAGTAGTCTGACTTAATTTTCAGTTGCTTCCTTGAGGTTCTTTTCTCAAATTCTAACTTAGTACAATGGTTTTCTCTACTAGGAAAGCTGCCACCTCTTTTTTCCCCAACACGGGATAGTATGTATTTGTTACTGTAGAAATTTCCTGTGGTTCTACTTTTTCTAATAGCAACTATGAAATGTATAAAAGCTATTTTATTTTGTGAGAGGTCACAAATGTTAGATTTTTAAGCTTTTATAAAATTGTTTTATTCTTCAGCCTTCAAGATGTGCTTATGCAGGATTCCAGGTTATATCTCATCTTTGAATTCCTTTCCATGGATCTTAAGAAATATTTGGATTCTATCCTCCTGGTCAGTTCATGGATTCTTCGCTTGTTAAGGTAAGAATCTTGCCTAATTTTACTATTACTTATCCATTGTGAATGTGAAGGGTCTACTCTTTGTTTCATGAGGAAAATAGCTTTACAGAATTGTGTTGCTTACTGCCAAACATCAACCTGAATTGGCCACAGGTATACACATGTTCCCTCCCTCCTGAACTTTCCTCCCGTCTCCCTTCCCATCCCATCCCTCTAGGTTGTTACAGAGCCCCTGTTTGAGTTCCCTTAGTCTTATAGCCGATTCACATTGGTTGTCTATTTTACATATGGTAATGTAAGTTTCCGTGTTATTCTTTCCATACCTCTCACCCATTCCTCCCTCCCCACAATGTCCATAAGTCTGTTCTCTACATCTGCTTCTCCATTGCTGCTCTGCATACACATTTATCAGTACTGTCTTTCTAGATTCCATATATATGTGTTAGTATACAATATTTCTCTTTCTCTTTCTGACTTACTTCACTCTGTATTATAGGTTCTAGGTTTATCCACATCATTAGAACTGACTGGAAAGCATTCCTTTTTATGGCTGATCAGTATTCCATTGTATATATGTACCACCACTTTATCCGTTCATCTCTAGATGGACATCTAGGTTAGATAGTGCTTCTTGTTGTAAAATGAGAAGTAGTGCCTGAGATGACAAAGGTACTAAGTATATATTAAAGGAAACTAGGATATTCTAGTCTTTGTAAGTCAGATATGTGTAAAATGAAGTAACAGAAGCCTGGGGCAGGGTGATGGTGGCAGATGGTTTCATTTTATTCTGGGTTTCAGTATATTGGTTAATTTATTGTAGAGGTTAAATTTCATGTAAATTTAAATGTATAATTGTCCATAGCACCTCTACTAAACCAGTCCTCACAGATAGACAAATATTCCTTTATTAGTAATCCTAACGATACTTGTATGTCAGCTTTGTGTATCTATATACATAGACTTTTTATAAAAATGCGATAATATATATTTATTTATACACATCACTTTCCCTTTTTCTGTGTAAAATATTACCCGACATAGGTCTACCCATTTTTCTAGTATCTGACATAACTGTGTAAACCAGCCACAGTGGTGGACATTGGAGTTGTTTTCAAGCTTGATGATTCATGTCCTTATGATCAGTCCTGCAATGCATGTCTTTATGTCTTCGTGTGCATCTTTTTAGGGTAGAGTGTCTTTTGTTTATGGTGTATATACACCATTAGTTACTTTTATAGTTTAACATACTTGTACATGACTTTTAGAGATTTTTATGTCTTATTTAAGTCTTCTTCATTAAAAGATCCACATGTATTAGAACAATTCATGAGAGCGTTTTCCTAGTAGTTTCAGTAGATTACCATTTCTCATTTTGTCTTAAATTCTAGATGGTCCAAAGGTTTATTTTGATGTAAGAACTAGGGTTAGAACTAGGGTTCTAACTAGGGTCCTTAATTTTTTTCCAAATGACTAACCAGTTGTTCTAACTGATAGACTTTATGTGTGTTATAATATTGAGCTTAATAAGTCAATACTATAACTATGTATACTTCATATTTCTGTAGTATCCATGCTGCTTCACATGTAATTACATTGTCTTGGCAACAAGTATCTTGTAAAACACTTCTGAGCTACTAAACAGTGTTTTGCCATAATTGTATCTATTTAAATACAGTCATAATATTCTCTTTGTTGTTTTTTCTGTATGTGTGCTGTTTCTCTTTGTTGTGTTTCCAAAGAGAAAATGAGTGTATAAAGATAAAAGTTAGAAATGGAAAAGACTAAACTTATTCAGAATAAAACTAGAGTTACTATAAGTATATAAAACGAAAGTTTAAGAAACTTTCTATATAGAAAACTAACTCATGCCTTAAGAATTAGGGACCAAAACAAGTGAAAGAAGACTAAATGAGCTCATACAGATGTGCCCATAGGTGACTATCGTTGTGTAGTCGTACAAGCATGATACTTGGTATAAATTGGCCTCTTACTCCCCAGATACTTCCTGTTAGTCTCAAGTGGCCTGAGAACTGTTCTGGTAAATTATTTGTTTCTCTGCATTATAATTCCTTATTTCTTTTAAAGAAGCCCACCAGGATTATTTAGAAAATCATTACGTGATAATGATCAAGTTTCTAATGTCTGTTTCTTTGTTCCAGAGTTATTTGTATCAAATCCTCCAAGGGATTGTGTTTTGTCACTCTAGAAGAGTTCTCCACAGAGACTTAAAACCTCAGAACCTATTGATTGATGATAAAGGAACAATTAAACTGGCAGATTTTGGCCTTGCCAGAGCTTTTGGAATACCTATTAGAGTATATACGCATGAGGTATGTGTTTTGGGCCTCCTACTGCAGTGGTGGCTACTTTCCCCCCGGGAGAGCCAAACCAGCTCCACATGTATTAGAACAATTCATGAGAGCGTTTTCCTAGTAGTTTCAGTAGATTACCATTTCTCATTTTGTCTTAAATTCTAGATGGTCCAAAGGTTTATTTTGATGTAAGAACTAGGGTTAGAACTAGGGTTCTAACTAGGGTCCTTAATTTTTTTCCAAATGACTAACCAGTTGTTCTAACTGATAGACTTTATGTGTGTTATAATATTGAGCTTAATAAGTCAATACTATAACTATGTATACTTCATATTTCTGTAGTATCCATGCTGCTTCACATGTAATTACATTGTCTTGGCAACAAGTATCTTGTAAAACACTTCTGAGCTACTAAACAGTGTTTTGCCATAATTGTATCTATTTAAATACAGTCATAATATTCTCTTTGTTGTTTTTTCTGTATGTGTGCTGTTTCTCTTTGTTGTGTTTCCAAAGAGAAAATGAGTGTATAAAGATAAAAGTTAGAAATGGAAAAGACTAAACTTATTCAGAATAAAACTAGAGTTACTATAAGTATATAAAACGAAAGTTTAAGAAACTTTCTATATAGAAAACTAACTCATGCCTTAAGAATTAGGGACCAAAACAAGTGAAAGAAGACTAAATGAGCTCATACAGATGTGCCCATAGGTGACTATCGTTGTGTAGTCGTACAAGCATGATACTTGGTATAAATTGGCCTCTTACTCCCCAGATACTTCCTGTTAGTCTCAAGTGGCCTGAGAACTGTTCTGGTAAATTATTTGTTTCTCTGCATTATAATTCCTTATTTCTTTTAAAGAAGCCCACCAGGATTATTTAGAAAATCATTACGTGATAATGATCAAGTTTCTAATGTCTGTTTCTTTGTTCCAGAGTTATTTGTATCAAATCCTCCAAGGGATTGTGTTTTGTCACTCTAGAAGAGTTCTCCACAGAGACTTAAAACCTCAGAACCTATTGATTGATGATAAAGGAACAATTAAACTGGCAGATTTTGGCCTTGCCAGAGCTTTTGGAATACCTATTAGAGTATATACGCATGAGGTATGTGTTTTGGGCCTCCTACTGCAGTGGTGGCTACTTTCACCGCAGAGCACCAGCTCTGGGTGCATGAGCCCCAAAGTACTGTCTAGCATCTGGACACACTGGTCCAGCCACTCCTCGGCACATGGGATCCTCTTGTGCCAGGGACCAAACTGGCATCCCCTGCACTGCAAGGCGGACTCCCTACACAGGATCACCAGGGAAGCCCTGGACTTTTGTTTTTAAGTGACGACTATCTTGACTGTTTTGATCCTTACATTTTAAAGAAAAGACCTGGCATGCTGTATCTTTTTCTCCCTTAGTGTATATAACCTACCAACATTTAGTATTGCATATTGCTAATTGACTTTTTAAACACTATTAGAGACAATAATGCATTTTTAAGGACAATCTGAATGAAATACAAATGTTTACATTTAGGTAATTTAATTTGCCACATTTATTCCAAGTAAGGTATTTTCTTTGTAATAGGTAGTAACACTCTGGTATAGATCTCCAGAAGTATTGCTGGGGTCAGCTCGCTACTCAACTCCAGTTGACATTTGGAGTATAGGTACCATATTTGCTGAATTAGCAACTAAGAAACCGCTTTTCCATGGGGATTCAGAAATCGATCAACTCTTCAGAATTTTCAGGTATTTTTGTTTTATATTTGGGATGTTAAGAACTTTTAACATGTTGGTAACAAGAATAATGTTGACACTGTAACTTGAAGTTTTTGTTTTGCTCTGGCCTTTTAGAGCTTTGGGCACTCCCAATAATGAAGTGTGGCCAGAAGTGGAATCTTTACAGGACTACAAGAATACATTTCCCAAGTGGAAACCAGGAAGCTTATCATCCCATGTCAAAAACTTGGATGAAAAAGGCTTGGATCTGCTCTCGTAAGGAATGCCTCGTATAGTTTTAACACTAGGTGATAAAATTGTTTCTTTCAATGTCTGTTTCTTTGTTCCAGAGTTATTTGTATCAAATCCTCCAAGGGATTGTGTTTTGTCACTCTAGAAGAGTTCTCCACAGAGACTTAAAACCTCAGAACCTATTGATTGATGATAAAGGAACAATTAAACTGGCAGATTTTGGCCTTGCCAGAGCTTTTGGAATACCTATTAGAGTATATACGCATGAGGTATGTGTTTTGGGCCTCCTACTGCAGTGGTGGCTACTTTCACCGCAGAGCACCAGCTCTGGGTGCATGAGCCCCAAAGTACTGTCTAGCATCTGGACACACTGGTCCAGCCACTCCTCGGCACATGGGATCCTCTTGTGCCAGGGACCAAACTGGCATCCCCTGCACTGCAAGGCGGACTCCCTACACAGGATCACCAGGGAAGCCCTGGACTTTTGTTTTTAAGTGACGACTATCTTGACTGTTTTGATCCTTACATTTTAAAGAAAAGACCTGGCATGCTGTATCTTTTTCTCCCTTAGTGTATATAACCTACCAACATTTAGTATTGCATATTGCTAATTGACTTTTTAAACACTATTAGAGACAATAATGCATTTTTAAGGACAATCTGAATGAAATACAAATGTTTACATTTAGGTAATTTAATTTGCCACATTTATTCCAAGTAAGGTATTTTCTTTGTAATAGGTAGTAACACTCTGGTATAGATCTCCAGAAGTATTGCTGGGGTCAGCTCGCTACTCAACTCCAGTTGACATTTGGAGTATAGGTACCATATTTGCTGAATTAGCAACTAAGAAACCGCTTTTCCATGGGGATTCAGAAATCGATCAACTCTTCAGAATTTTCAGGTATTTTTGTTTTATATTTGGGATGTTAAGAACTTTTAACATGTTGGTAACAAGAATAATGTTGACACTGTAACTTGGAAGTTTTTGTTTTGCTCTGGCCTTTTAGAGCTTTGGGCACTCCCAATAATGAAGTGTGGCCAGAAGTGGAATCTTTACAGGACTATAAGAATACATTTCCCAAGTGGAAACCAGGAAGCTTAGCCTCCCATGTCAAAAACTTGGATGAAAATGGCTTGGATCTACTCTCGGTAAGGAATGCCCTCGTATTAGTTTTAACACTAGGTGATTCTCCATGTACTTAATTCTTGCTTTTACCTAGGAAATAGGAAGAAAACCAACATCTACTAAACTAGGCATAATATTATCTGTTATGTTTATTGTATTAGTAGCTCCATTTTAGTGTATGTGCTGCTGAAGCGAGCACATTATTAGTTCCATTTTAGATATGAAAAGCACTAGTGGTTTTGAGAAGAGGATTTGGCATTGTTTTTGTTGTTGTTGTTCATTTGTTATAATCTGATAGGTAGCTGTAGGTAATTGGAAGGAGAGAACAGGGTTACCAATAACCCTTTAAGTGATTGAGTTGGAGTGGCCCTCCTTTCCAGCTTTTTGTCTTGGTATTTACTGCTTTTAGTTTAGACATAGGTGTCTTCATTATTGTTTCACATTTGTAGCTGTTACTGCATCAATTTCCATTTCTCTCCTTTTGCCTTGTTTTCCACATCAGCTAGATTAGCAGAGGGAGGTAGTTCTTAAGACCTTCCTCTCTATTACATTGTTGTTGCAACTGAAGTATTCTTTAAAAACAAGACACACACAACAAAGATTGTTGGAAAGAAAAATAAATTGTCCTAGATCTGCCGCAGGAAATTTATTTTAGAACGGTATTTAAATACTGAGGAAAAAAATCTACTGCTGTATCATCATGCATGTGTTCTAATTGATCCTTGGGCCTTTCACAATTTATAAATCATGCCACTTAAATCCAACTCAGATTTCCCATATGTTTACAGTGCAGTCCAGGGTCCTTTACTGCCTCTCAGGTATTTGTGCATCAATACTGATGGTGTGATGTAAAAGGCCCTCTGTCCTCCTGGCCAGTCTGGGATTCTTGAACATGAAGAATTTCACTTCAGTTAACCAAATGAAAATCATACTGTCAACCTTGGTTCCTTAGTCTAGCCAGCCAGTATTGACATCTTAGCCTGGGTTGTTTTTAAGATATTTGACAGTGTCCCAGTCATCTGGCCTATGGATACCATTAACACATCCCTCCTAGTTGGGAACAACCCCAAATGTTGTTGCCAAATGTCCCCTGAGGGGCAAAGTCTCACCACGTTGAGAATCACTGCTGTAAGTCATGTCAGTGTTGGTTTCAATCTTCAGCTTTATTATTCTTAAGTTTTATGAACTTCAGCAAGTTCCTTAACCTTTTTGAGCTTCAGTATTCTTATTTGTAAAGTGGGACTAATTCCTACCTTTTGTTGTGAGGATTAAGTAACATGAAATGTACAAACTATTTAATAGAGTGCTAGCTATAGAATAAGAGCTTAAAGGATAACAAGATAGCAGAAGTTTCTTCAGGTCAGCTTATTGATTTAGCTTTCTTTAAGGGACATTTTAACATGATACAGCCTTCTCTACTGATGTGTAAATAAACTTTAATACTAGGTTTTCTGACCATAATTCATTTAGTGACTCATTTTAACTATGTTTGTAACATATTGCATGCTAGTTTTGTTTTTACTGTGAACTTACTGAAAGCTACATTAGAAACCTCTATAGTTAATTGCCACAATTTCAAGAAAGTTGTAAATAACTTAGAGGGACTTTTAATTCTCAATGTAAATATAACTAACTAAATAATCTTTCTTAAATTTATACCTTGGTTCCAAAGCTAGCTGTGAATGCTTGTGTCTTAAACTAATTTATAGCAAAAATGTTATCAAATATCTGTGATTTAAGGAATAGATCATTTTATAGCTAGAGAATAAGGTAAAACATTCATGTGGTTTGGTATTAAACTAATGCAAATGTTCATTTAGTAGTTTTTCATTAAAATTATTAGCTTATGGCTTATTGGTAGAAAAATAAGACTTTTGGGGATCTTTTTTTAATGGTTTATTTCTTAAATAAATAACCTTTTTAAAAATTTTTTCCTCCCACAGAAAATGTTAGTCTATGATCCTGCCAAACGAATTTCTGGCAAAATGGCACTGAATCATCCATACTTTAATGATTTGGACAGTCAAATTAAGAAGATGTAGCTTTCTGACAGTTTCCACGTGTTGTGTCGAGAACAGATAATTGTATTCTTAGTGTTCATCTTTGTTTTTTGTCTTGTGTATTTTTCTTTTCTTTGTTGTAAAACTGTACTTCATCTTCTAATTTCAAACATGTAACTTAAAAATGTAAATACTGTTCTATATGAATTTAAATATAATAATGCTGTATATGTTTGTAGATCCAACTGTAACAACTGTTGTTTTTTTTGTCAGAATCAGAAGAGCTTTAAATTAGCTTAAACTCAATCTACACCACGTTGAGAATCACTGCTGTAAGTCATGTCAGTGTTGGTTTCAATCTTCAGCTTTATTATTCTTAAGTTTTATGAACTTCAGCAAGTTCCTTAACCTTTTTGAGCTTCAGTATTCTTATTTGTAAAGTGGGACTAATTCCTACCTTTTGTTGTGAGGATTAAGTAACATGAAATGTACAAACTATTTAATAGAGTGCTAGCTATAGAATAAGAGCTTAAAGGATAACAAGATAGCAGAAGTTTCTTCAGGTCAGCTTATTGATTTAGCTTTCTTTAAGGGACATTTTAACATGATACAGCCTTCTCTACTGATGTGTAAATAAACTTTAATACTAGGTTTTCTGACCATAATTCATTTAGTGACTCATTTTAACTATGTTTGTAACATATTGCATGCTAGTTTTGTTTTTACTGTGAACTTACTGAAAGCTACATTAGAAACCTCTATAGTTAATTGCCACAATTTCAAGAAAGTTGTAAATAACTTAGAGGGACTTTTAATTCTCAATGTAAATATAACTAACTAAATAATCTTTCTTAAATTTATACCTTGGTTCCAAAGCTAGCTGTGAATGCTTGTGTCTTAAACTAATTTATAGCAAAATGTTATCAAATATCTGTGATTTAAGGAATAGATCATTTTATAGCTAGAGAATAAGGTAAAACATTCATGTGGTTTGGTATTAAACTAATGCAAATGTTCATTTAGTAGTTTTTCATTAAAATTATTAGCTTATGGCTTATTGGTAGAAAAATAAGACTTTTGGGGATCTTTTTTTAATGGTTTATTTCTTAAATAAATAACCTTTTTAAAAATTTTTTCCTCCCACAGAAAATGTTAGTCTATGATCCTGCCAAACGAATTTCTGGCAAAATGGCACTGAATCATCCATACTTTAATGATTTGGACAGTCAAATTAAGAAGATGTAGCTTTCTGACAGTTTCCACGTGTTGTGTCGAGAACAGATAATTGTATTCTTAGTGTTCATCTTTGTTTTTTGTCTTGTGTATTTTTCTTTTCTTTGTTGTAAAACTGTACTTCATCTTCTAATTTCAAACATGTAACTTAAAAATGTAAATACTGTTCTATATGAATTTAAATATAATAATGCTGTATATGTTTGTAGATCCAACTGTAACAACTGTTTGCTACTATAATAAAACTCTAAAAATCTAATATTGATGTCAGGAATCAGAAGAGCTTTAAATTAGCTTAAACCATCTAAAGTACTACACCAGTCTGCTTTTCTTATAGTTGGAAATACTAAAATTTAGGCAAGTGTGGTAAGTTCAAAGTTCATAACGCTTTTAAGTGTGTTTGTGCTCTGAATGTTTAAATTTTCTTGTCAGTTTCTTGCCAGTCTGCCTAAAGATGAATATTTTTCTTCTGATGCTTGAATTTGTGACCCAAATGTTTAGGCATTCAGAATGAGAATTGAGATTTGAGAGACAATGGTTAATTTATAGAGGTTTTTAGTAACTTGTAAAACTAACATTAGTGTATGCCAAAGTTTGGTAAGTTTTACAGTTAGAGACCAAGGGTTGTCCATAGCAGGAAAGAACAATAAAGAAAAATGATGAGCTATCCTATTTTTAGGTAGGTTATGAGAGTTACTTGTCTGAGTGAATTCTGGTACTTTGGTCAGAGGTAATAACTGTAGAAAAGAGTTGGTTATCTTTCAAGTCTGACAAACTCTTTGCAGATTTTGATATGGTCTAGTTTATTAGCAGCCTTTTTAGAAGAGTCTAATGTATAATTATTTAGCTAAGATCACCAGCTTTGTTTAATAATGCTGCTCAGTGTGATTTTTTTAACCACCTCATTTAGATTGTAATAGCTGAAAAAAAACTCTTGCAGATTTTTATGTCTATTTAATGTTATAAATATTTCCTCCCACAGAAAATGTTAGTCTATGATCCTGCCAAAGAATTTCTGGCAAAATGGCACTGAATCATCCATACTTTAATGATTTGGACAGTCAAATTAAGAAGATGTAGCTTTCTGACAGTTTCCACGTGTTGTGTCGAGAACAGATAATTGTATTCTTAGTGTTCATCTTTGTTTTTTGTCTTGTGTATTTTTCTTTTCTTTGTTGTAAAACTGTACTTCATCTTCTAATTTCAAACATGTAACTTAAAAATGTAAATACTGTTCTATATGAATTTAAATATAATAATGCTGTATATGTTTGTAGATCCAACTGTAACAACTGTTTGCTACTATAATAAAACTCTAAAAATCTAATATTGATGTCAGGAATCAGAAGAGCTTTAAATTAGCTTAAACCATCTAAAGTACTACACCAGTCTGCTTTTCTTATAGTTGGAAATACTAAAATTTAGGCAAGTGTGGTAAGTTCAAAGTTCATAACGCTTTTAAGTGTGTTTGTGCTCTGAATGTTTAAATTTTCTTGTCAGTTTCTTGCCAGTCTGCCTAAAGATGAATATTTTTCTTCTGATGCTTGAATTTGTGACCCAAATGTTTAGGCATTCAGAATGAGAATTGAGATTTGAGAGACAATGGTTAATTTATAGAGGTTTTTAGTAACTTGTAAAACTAACATTAGTGTATGCCAAAGTTTGGTAAGTTTTACAGTTAGAGACCAAGGGTTGTCCATAGCAGGAAAGAACAATAAAGAAAAATGATGAGCTATCCTATTTTTAGGTAGGTTATGAGAGTTACTTGTCTGAGTGAATTCTGGTACTTTGGTCAGAGGTAATAACTGTAGAAAAGAGTTGGTTATCTTTCAAGTCTGACAAACTCTTTGCAGATTTTGATATGGTCTAGTTTATTAGCAGCCTTTTTAGAAGAGTCTAATGTATAATTATTTAGCTAAGATCACCAGCTTTGTTTAATAATGCTGCTCAGTGTGATTTTTTTTTTAACCACCTCATTTAGATTGTAATAGCCAAGAGAAATGTCTCTAAAAATAATTTTATCATTTAGTGTACATCCATTGGCAGCCTGTATGCTCTGTTTTTCAGGCTGATTACCTGTGACTGGAATGAGCCTTCTTATGTGGCTGATCCAGTTGATTGACTGTGTAATAGGTGATCTACATAATTTTCTAATTTCACCTGAGGAGAAAGTATGGGTAACTTCTTTGGCAACAGGGTTTATAAAGTGAGAGGTTTGGTGGTCTGTTCTAGGTCTTTTGGTGGAAGCCAGCCTGCAGAAAGGGAATGCAGGCCCTGGAGATGAAAGTCATTTGAGGTCACACTGGAGAAGTTTGATAGTGGGAATTTGGTAAGTGAAAGGTCACACAAAAGATAGAACTGAGATGGTGAAATGGATATCTATAGACTTGTGCTTTCTTTTCTATAAAGTATTAAAATAGGTCTACTTTTCAAATTGTGCATTACAGTGCTTTAGTGATGTAGGATCAGCATTAGTAACTGATACTCTACCTCCTGCCCCCTAAACTACCAGTGTGTCTTATAGAGTTCTTTCTTGGTCCTTGTGCTTCAATAACACATAGATGCACTGGTGTCACCATTGTCTGGGGCCTTGTGGATTTGGCAGAAGAAGCATACAGCCTTATTGCTGTTGTTCCATGCAGTCTAATTGTTTGAAACGTCAGTAAGTCGTCAGTTTAGAACCTACTTACGGGGCTGGGAAAATGAGGTGGTAGAACCCTGCCATCACTCGCTGTAGTGAGTGACATGCTCTGTTCTGCTTGAGCTGTCTGTGTGGTCTCTAATTTTGGCCTCCGTGATTGAAAAATGATGAGCTATCCTATTTTTAGGTAGGTTATGAGAGTTACTTGTCTGAGTGAATTCTGGTACTTTGGTCAGAGGTAATAACTGTAGAAAAGAGTTGGTTATCTTTCAAGTCTGACAAACTCTTTGCAGATTTTGATATGGTCTAGTTTATTAGCAGCCTTTTTAGAAGAGTCTAATGTATAATTATTTAGCTAAGATCACCAGCTTTGTTTAATAATGCTGCTCAGTGTGATTTTTTTTAACCACCTCATTTAGATTGTAATAGCCAAGAGAAATGTCTCTAAAAATAATTTTATCATTTAGTGTACATCCATTGGCAGCCTGTATGCTCTGTTTTTCAGGCTGATTACCTGTGACTGGAATGAGCCTTCTTATGTGGCTGATCCAGTTGATTGACTGTGTAATAGGTGATCTACATAATTTTCTAATTTCACCTGAGGAGAAAGTATGGGTAACTTCTTTGGCAACAGGGTTTATAAAGTGAGAGGTTTGGTGGTCTGTTCTAGGTCTTTTGGTGGAAGCCAGCCTGCAGAAAGGGAATGCAGGCCCTGGAGATGAAAGTCATTTGAGGTCACACTGGAGAAGTTTGATAGTGGGAATTTGGTAAGTGAAAGGTCACACAAAAGATAGAACTGAGATGGTGAAATGGATATCTATAGACTTGTGCTTTCTTTTCTATAAAGTATTAAAATAGGTCTACTTTTCAAATTGTGCATTACAGTGCTTTAGTGATGTAGGATCAGCATTAGTAACTGATACTCTACCTCCTGCCCCCTAAACTACCAGTGTGTCTTATAGAGTTCTTTCTTGGTCCTTGTGCTTCAATAACACATAGATGCACTGGTGTCACCATTGTCTGGGGCCTTGTGGATTTGGCAGAAGAAGCATACAGCCTTATTGCTGTTGTTCCATGCAGTCTAATTGTTTGAAACGTCAGTAAGTCGTCAGTTTAGAACCTACTTACGGGGCTGGGAAAATGAGGTGGTAGAACCCTGCCATCACTCGCTGTAGTGAGTGACATGCTCTCTGTTCTGCTTGAGCTGTCTGTGTGGTCCTCTGTGAAGTGTTTAGGCCGCCTCCGTGATGGGGTGAAGAGCTACTGAACTGGGTCCTCATCTCATGTGTATTTTTTAAATTGACTTGTGCTGTGGTGCTTCTCTTTGATTTTAAAGTGGATCTTGTCTCTGGGCCAGTAGCTCTTAAATCTGTTGTGTGCTTAAAACACCTGAGACTAACTCTTGTCCTACCCTGAACTTGAAAATTGGGAAAATTTTTCTTTTCACCGAAGTTCCCCAAGATGATTCTGATGTAGCCACTTATCACCAGTCAATGGTGACTTTAATAGCATTAGACTGACAGCGAGTTCTAGTTGTCTTAAAGCTTCATGTTATCCTGCTTTATCTTTAACTTGTTGTCTGCTTTATCTTTAACTTGTTCTATGTCTGTTTTAGGCTCTTTAGTGAGGGGAGACGGTTGTGTATTTTATCACCAATAGAAAACTTTGATATACTGTGACTATTGCTGTATCTTACTGTCTTTCGGGAAGGATTTTTTTTTTTTTGTTATTGTTAAAAACATATAGGCAGTAATGATGCAAAGAAGTTAATATGTAGTGTATAATAAAATCATTAATTTATATGTGGACATGGCCTATGTGAATTTAAATCTGAAAAAAGGATAGTGCTTTAGAGTGAATAAATGGTCTTTTGGGGACTTGGATTAACATATTACAATGCTTCTTAATTAGTTAAATAATTTAAAAAGTACTTAAGGAGACTTGAAAGTTCTTGGTGGCATGTACTTATGCATTAGTGCTTTAAGCAAACTGTACTTAATAGCAGGTCAGCCTCAGGTCCACTCCTATTTAAACAGTTGCCATATTCAAACCCACGTCAGTGAGGTTCCAGGGAGGACCCTAGGATCATTTTGCATTTTGTGGACAGGGTGGAGACATTTAGAGATGTTTGCTGGCTGTGGAGTTAAGAGAATTGTGGGTATTGTTTAAATAGATCTGAGACAAGATGGACAGAATATTAAATGACTAAAGGGAAAGCAGAAGATGGAGAGATAAACTGTGAAAGTTCCCGAAGAGGGAGATACTTCTGACTAAAAAAATAGTATTTAGGAAAAAGCTTAGGAGGGACAATAATGGTACTGACAAGGATTGTAACTAAACCATTTGGAGAAAGAAATGATGTCTTAATGTATTTGGAAGCAGGAGGAGATCTTTTCAGTCCCATACTGCAGTTTGAATATTGCGTTGCTAAGATGCCTTCAAAGCTTCAAAAGAAAATGTATGTGAGTCATATGCTTATTTATTGAGGAGGGAAAAGGTATCACAACACCAGAATTCCTTAGAATGCTGGAGGTCTGGTTTTCCAACTTATATTAGGATCTGGAGAGCTTGTTAAGAGATTTTCTGATCCATCCCCAGAGTTTGAATTCAGTACGCCCTGCATAGCCATGAATACAGTTTCTTGCCAAGTTCTGGGTGAGGATGCTAATGGTCTAGGGACCACACTCTGAGAATCACTGCATGAGGAGTTCCCAGTTCTGGAGAACTGAACAGAAGCTTCCAGGCATCAGGATGCCCTAATTGTTTTCTGCCACAGTAATTGGTGCTTAAATCTGTTCAACAATGACACAAGGTGCACTAGGTGAGGAATACGGGTAAAGATCCTGGCACATGGCAATTCCTTTCTCCTTTCAAGTCTCAACACTTTTTTCTTTAATACTCATAGCACTTTAATTTTCTCCCTTACTCAATTCCAAGCCTGAGGGCTGGGATCTTGTTCTTTCACGCCACAGCCCATAAAAGTCATAGCCACTTTAACCTCCCTTCAACTGGAATTAGTTAAATAATTTAAAAAGTACTTAAGGAGACTTGAAAGTTCTTGGTGGCATGTACTTATGCATTAGTGCTTTAAGCAAACTGTACTTAATAGCAGGTCAGCCTCAGGTCCACTCCTATTTAAACAGTTGCCATATTCAAACCCACGTCAGTGAGGTTCCAGGGAGGACCCTAGGATCATTTTGCATTTTGTGGACAGGGTGGAGACATTTAGAGATGTTTGCTGGCTGTGGAGTTAAGAGAATTGTGGGTATTGTTTAAATAGATCTGAGACAAGATGGACAGAATATTAAATGACTAAAGGGAAAGCAGAAGATGGAGAGATAAACTGTGAAAGTTCCCGAAGAGGGAGATACTTCTGACTAAAAAAATAGTATTTAGGAAAAAGCTTAGGAGGGACAATAATGGTACTGACAAGGATTGTAACTAAACCATTTGGAGAAAGAAATGATGTCTTAATGTATTTGGAAGCAGGAGGAGATCTTTTCAGTCCCATACTGCAGTTTGAATATTGCGTTGCTAAGATGCCTTCAAAGCTTCAAAAGAAAATGTATGTGAGTCATATGCTTATTTATTGAGGAGGGAAAAGGTATCACAACACCAGAATTCCTTAGAATGCTGGAGGTCTGGTTTTCCAACTTATATTAGGATCTGGAGAGCTTGTTAAGAGATTTTCTGATCCATCCCCAGAGTTTGAATTCAGTACGCCCTGCATAGCCATGAATACAGTTTCTTGCCAAGTTCTGGGTGAGGATGCTAATGGTCTAGGGACCACACTCTGAGAATCACTGCATGAGGAGTTCCCAGTTCTGGAGAACTGAACAGAAGCTTCCAGGCATCAGGATGCCCTAATTGTTTTCTGCCACAGTAATTGGTGCTTAAATCTGTTCAACAATGACACAAGGTGCACTAGGTGAGGAATACGGGTAAAGATCCTGGCACATGGCAATTCCTTTCTCCTTTCAAGTCTCAACACTTTTTTCTTTAATACTCATAGCACTTTAATTTTCTCCCTTACTCAATTCCAAGCCTTCGAGGGCTGGGATCTTGTTCTTTCACGCTCACAGCCCTCAGTCTAGAACTTTGAGTATTAGACATGATCCCAGCCCTTTAAGGTTGTTTACTGATTGTGATACCTCCCCTTCAACAACTGAGCACCTTTGGTAAGCAGCACCTGTGCTTTACGTACATTTCCGGTTTTCCCCAGAAACCTTGTAAGGGAGTGGGCGTCTTCATATTATAGATGATGAAATTAAGATTTGTAGAGCTTAAGTGATTTGCCAAAGGTTGCAAGGCTAGTTAAATGCCAAAGCAAGGATCCGGGAGTTTTCTGACTTTCCATGGCATCATGTTGGTCCCCAAGGTAAACTGATAAAACATTTATTTAGTTTCTAAAGCTTAAGAAGAAAGAACTGAACAAGGCAGTCAGATATAAAGCCAGTGTAGCCCATGTGCCAAGGAGTTCCCTCCCAGGGTTGTCCAAACCAGCCTCCTCAGGTCTGCAGGCCCCCTCTGAGCACCAAAGCTCCTGAGACCTCTACTTCAAGGTTAAAAGCACCAAGGTGAGATAGTTTTCGGTTCAGTTCATTTCACTGTCCCACTTTAGGTAGTAGCAGTATGCTGTAGTATGCGGTCCTCTTGAGCCTCTTAATTCTAGCTTCGTATGGGTAACCTGGATTGGATCAGCGTGATAAGCCCAGCAACAGTAATTGGTTCAAGGAGTGGGCAAATGACCTAAACAAGCCATGAGGGTCCAATTTCTGTAGAAACCTTGAGATAATGAAGTCTTCCTCCTGACACTGCTAAACTGTGATGACAGGCCTAGGAGCCCAAGGCATCTCCCTCCTTGTGCTGAGAAAGCAATGGCTAGAGAAAGGTTCTTGAGAGGTTGGTGTCCCTGGTTCTGGGCCTCAGGCGCCGGTCCAGCAGTGCTGCCTTAACACTGGAGCTACTTAGTATCCCTTGTGAGTGTAGGCGTTGTGGGGTTTTTGTTTTTCTTGATCTGGTTTGAGTTGGAATTCTGTCATTTCATCCCTGAAGAGTCACAGCTGTCACTACCAAGATGAAGACTGGATAAATAATTTTAAACAGATCCCCAGTTTAAGCACCTTTGCAACTCACTCCAGGATTCTTGCTTGGAGAATCCCATAGACAGAGGAGCCTGGTGGGCTACAGTCCATAGGATTGCAAAGAGTCAGACTGCAGTGACTTAGCACATAGTTATACATCCTGACATAGGTGTCTTCCCTTTAAAAACTCTCTACTTATATTCGCTACAGCTTCTAGTTTTGGTTGTGTAAAATGGTACTGATAGAAATATATCCCTATTGACCTTTCAAAGAACCTCCAAACTTAAGGAATGTTTATGTACATGTACCTACTCTTTCTACCAGTCAGAAGTAGAAATGCCTAAAATACGCTTGTATGGCCCGTCATTTCTTCTCTTGACATACAATTTCAAAACCATTTTATACTTTGCTGTTAAGGAAATGATGGAATAACAAAAGCAGAATGTTTGGGGAGAATTTATTTCCTAATGCGTAGCAGTTTTTGTAAAGAGCTTTGTAGTAAGTAGCCTGTGCTGTTTCAACTGAAGTTTCCTATAGTGTAAACATGCCCTCAACTGTAAAACCACAAGAATAATTATACCATAATATGTACTTTATAATATGGACAGAAAAGATACATTTCCCATCTGAACCATTTGTCTCAATGATTCTGGTATCTTGACAAATATATTTATGTGCAAGAAAATATAAATCTATTCTTCATGAATTGTAAATTTGCTCCATCTTGAACTTCTGAATGTTTCCCACTTGGGGCCCAGCTTAACAGTATTAACCTGGATTGGATCAGCGTGATAAGCCCAGCAACAGTAATTGGTTCAAGGAGGGCAAATGACCTAAACAAGCCATGAGGGTCCAATTTCTGTAGAAACCTTGAGATAATGAAGTCTTCCTCCTGACACTGCTAAACTGTGATGACAGGCCTAGGAGCCCAAGGCATCTCCCTCCTTGTGCTGAGAAAGCAATGGCTAGAGAAAGGTTCTTGAGAGGTTGGTGTCCCTGGTTCTGGGCCTCAGGCGCCGGTCCAGCAGTGCTGCCTTAACACTGGAGCTACTTAGTATCCCTTGTGAGTGTAGGCGTTGTGGGGTTTTTGTTTTTCTTGATCTGGTTTGAGTTGGAATTCTGTCATTTCATCCCTGAAGAGTCACAGCTGTCACTACCAAGATGAAGACTGGATAAATAATTTTAAACAGATCCCCAGTTTAAGCACCTTTGCAACTCACTCCAGGATTCTTGCTTGGAGAATCCCATAGACAGAGGAGCCTGGTGGGCTACAGTCCATAGGATTGCAAAGAGTCAGACTGCAGTGACTTAGCACATAGTTATACATCCTGACATAGGTGTCTTCCCTTTAAAAACTCTCTACTTATATTCGCTACAGCTTCTAGTTTTGGTTGTGTAAAATGGTACTGATAGAAATATATCCCTATTGACCTTTCAAAGAACCTCCAAACTTAAGGAATGTTTATGTACATGTACCTACTCTTTCTACCAGTCAGAAGTAGAAATGCCTAAAATACGCTTGTATGGCCCGTCATTTCTTCTCTTGACATACAATTTCAAAACCATTTTATACTTTGCTGTTAAGGAAATGATGGAATAACAAAAGCAGAATGTTTGGGGAGAATTTATTTCCTAATGCGTAGCAGTTTTTGTAAAGAGCTTTGTAGTAAGTAGCCTGTGCTGTTTCAACTGAAGTTTCCTATAGTGTAAACATGCCCTCAACTGTAAAACCACAAGAATAATTATACCATAATATGTACTTTATAATATGGACAGAAAAGATACATTTCCCATCTGAACCATTTGTCTCAATGATTCTGGTATCTTGACAAATATATTTATGTGCAAGAAAATATAAATCTATTCTTCATGAATTGTAAATTTGCTCCATCTTGAATCTTGCTAGAATTTTAACATAGTTTTAGAAATGATTTTTGACTTCTTGTTTGAATTACTTGTCATGCATAAGCACTAATGGAAAATGGTTCAGAACATAAAAGGGTTGCAATTTCCCAGGTGAACACACAACTTTTTAGATCAGTCAATGATCTGAAGCCACAGGAACTGGATGACAAATGAAATGTTATTTATATGTTGAGAGCTCTTAACTATGCTACCAAAGGGTCTAGCCAAATGGATAACCCTGAAGGGCAAGCATCTCACCTCTCTCAGCCAGGTTTTGGCATTCCCTGTGACCCACCCACTTGCAACAAATCTCATGTCCAAATTAGAGAGCAAAATTTTAGAATTGAATGGGATCTTGGACATCATTTAGTACCTTTTCCCAAGGAGGAGCCTACAGATGTCAGCACTGAATGAGAAATAGAACCTAGTTTTTCTGACTTTGAGTTTAAAGAGATTTCTGCTCTCTTTTAGACTGGCTGTGACAGGAGTTGGGAGTCAACAATGGAGTCGAGGAATTATGTATTTTAAGGATAAAATGTTCAGATAGGGGAGAACCCAAAGGATCAAGAAGTCAAAGCAGAGAATATTGCATTGATTTTCAGTTCCTAGAAAGTAAAAGTGAAATAGCCAACAGTGCATGTAGCGCATGAGAACCAAGCACACTGAAAGGTATGGAGTGGGTTCTGTGCAAGAGCAATAGTGATTTTCATTCTCTGCTTTTTCTCAGAGGGTAACTAGAGGTTTAACTCGGATCTACAGGTATTTTATATAGTCACATTCTAAAATATAACTAAAAACAAACTTTACCCAACTGCAATTTAGGTATGCATCAGATAACATTGTGATGTTGATACTACGTATTGTACCATCTCTGTCACAGGAGTAGCTGGCTTATGTATAGTAAAGGAAAAAGGCAAAGAACTCAGCCTTATCTCTTTTATCCACACGAATAATTATACCATAATATGTACTTTATAATATGGACAGAAAAGATACATTTCCCATCTGAACCATTTGTCTCAATGATTCTGGTATCTTGACAAATATATTTATGTGCAAGAAAATATAAATCTATTCTTCATGAATTGTAAATTTGCTCCATCTTGAATCTTGCTAGAATTTTAACATAGTTTTAGAAATGATTTTTGACTTCTTGTTTGAATTACTTGTCATGCATAAGCACTAATGGAAAATGGTTCAGAACATAAAAGGGTTGCAATTTCCCAGGTGAACACACAACTTTTTAGATCAGTCAATGATCTGAAGCCACAGGAACTGGATGACAAATGAAATGTTATTTATATGTTGAGAGCTCTTAACTATGCTACCAAAGGGTCTAGCCAAATGGATAACCCTGAAGGGCAAGCATCTCACCTCTCTCAGCCAGGTTTTGGCATTCCTGTGACCCACCCACTTGCAACAAATCTCATGTCCAAATTAGAGAGCAAAATTTTAGAATTGAATGGGATCTTGGACATCATTTAGTACCTTTTCCCAAGGAGGAGCCTACAGATGTCAGCACTGAATGAGAAATAGAACCTAGTTTTTCTGACTTTGAGTTTAAAGAGATTTCTGCTCTCTTTTAGACTGGCTGTGACAGGAGTTGGGAGTCAACAATGGAGTCGAGGAATTATGTATTTTAAGGATAAAATGTTCAGATAGGGGAGAACCCAAAGGATCAAGAAGTCAAAGCAGAGAATATTGCATTGATTTTCAGTTCCTAGAAAGTAAAAGTGAAATAGCCAACAGTGCATGTAGCGCATGAGAACCAAGCACACTGAAAGGTATGGAGTGGGTTCTGTGCAAGAGCAATAGTGATTTTCATTCTCTGCTTTTTCTCAGAGGGTAACTAGAGGTTTAACTCGGATCTACAGGTATTTTATATAGTCACATTCTAAAATATAACTAAAAACAAACTTTACCCAACTGCAATTTAGGTATGCATCAGATAACATTGTGATGTTGATACTACGTATTGTACCATCTCTGTCACAGGAGTAGCTGGCTTATGTATAGTAAAGGAAAAAGGCAAAGAACTCAGCCTTATCTCTTTTATCCTTTTTCGAGAGAAATATCTCATGTGTTACCATGTCTGGAATATTTCCTAGCATGGCTGAAAAACAGGGAATAAACAGCAATAATTCAGTGTGTCTAATGGCACAAAATAAAGGAGTTATTCACAAACAGAAAACTGGACTTGAGAGCAAATGCTTATTTAAAACACAAACAGCAACTCCTACTTTTCCTGTTATCTCTAATTATGTGATGCAATATTCTTACCAGAAGAAGCACTTTTTAAAAACAGCCTTCCAGAGAGTGAATAAACAATACTATATTTGGCTAACAGCTGCTTTTGGAAAATGAGATGTCAGCAAAGCTGAATGTTGTTTAAAGAAAACTAATTATGCTGTTACCTTTGACTTGGATCAGAGTAAATAAAGTACTTCCCTATTTACACAGAAATGTTTTGTCTAGGATTTAAATATTAGGTATTAGTCAGATAGTTCACTTCCTCATTCATTTGCCAGGTGGAGCAAATTGCAGTAAAGTGTCCCTGTGTATGATTAGACTACCAGGACCACTTCAGGTCGTCTGGTGCTGCAGAGCCTCTGGTGCTATTTTGCTTCACCATCCACTCGTTCTGTTGAGTGTGAAACTGTGTTTATGGACACACTGAAACACAGGTGACCTAGTGGCATGCGGAGCGGTGCCATTTGTGTGAATTGTGCAAATGTCAAATAATGTAAGTTTGTGTTTAACCTCACAAGTAGAATCTGAAGTAGTGGAATCACCACCAGTGTTTGAAAATTTGTTTGAAGGTTGGCAAGCCAAGCGAACTGTAGAACTGGTATATGCCATTGCTGTTGAGCCCTTTGGCAGGAAAATCAAAGACCTGCAGCTCTTTGTCAGCACTGTGTCAGCCAGGATGTGGCTTCCCTGAGTTAGAGCTTTGAGGTAGGTGCCTGTGGTGATGACTCTCCTTATTTTCACTTGACTTTTTTTTTAAAAAAAGTATATATTGCATATCATTAACATTTACCTTATCAGTTTTTTTTCATGGCTGCATAGTATTTTCTTATACAGTTGTATTTTGATTTACTTAACTAGTAATGGATGAGACTTCAGGGGGCTGTTTTCCTTGTCTTTTCTTTTTTTTTCCATTATATTGACTTTTAGTGGTGGCGCTCAATGCCTTAGTTACACATGAGGGCTTAGTTGCCCTGAGGCATGTGGGATCCTAGTTCCTGGACCAGGAATTGAACCCATGTCCTTTACATTGGAAGGCAGATTCTCAGACACGATTACCAGGAAGTCCTCACATTGACCATTTTATAGTTTTAGACATTTCTACTTTCTGAGGCAATCTCAACTGGGCATTCATTAAATGACAATGCTAGGGCTGAAAAACAAACTGAAACTTTGGCATTTGGGGATGAACTTTAGATAAGCTTTAATATCATGAAGATCAAGCAGTTCCTGTAACACATTTTAGAGCAAGACTGTAAAATGTTAGTGTTAAAAATAAAAAGTAGCATGAAAACAAAACGTACAATAGATTTTGAGGAAGCATCTCCCATTCAGAGTAAATAAAGTACTTCCCTATTTACACAGAAATGTTTTGTCTAGGATTTAAATATTAGGTATTAGTCAGATAGTTCACTTCCTCATTCATTTGCCAGGTGGAGCAAATTGCAGTAAAGTGTCCCTGTGTATGATTAGACTACCAGGACCACTTCAGGTCGTCTGGTGCTGCAGAGCCTCTGGTGCTATTTTGCTTCACCATCCACTCGTTCTGTTGAGTGTGAAACTGTGTTTATGGACACACTGAAACACAGGTGACCTAGTGGCATGCGGAGCGGTGCCATTTGTGTGAATTGTGCAAATGTCAAATAATGTAAGTTTGTGTTTAACCTCACAAGTAGAATCTGAAGTAGTGGAATCACCACCAGTGTTTGAAAATTTGTTTGAAGGTTGGCAAGCCAAGCGAACTGTAGAACTGGTATATGCCATTGCTGTTGAGCCCTTTGGCAGGAAAATCAAAGACCTGCAGCTCTTTGTCAGCACTGTGTCAGCCAGGATGTGGCTTCCCTGAGTTAGAGCTTTGAGGTAGGTGCCTGTGGTGATGACTCTCCTTATTTTCACTTGACTTTTTTTTTAAAAAAAGTATATATTGCATATCATTAACATTTACCTTATCAGTTTTTTTTCATGGCTGCATAGTATTTTCTTATACAGTTGTATTTTGATTTACTTAACTAGTAATGGATGAGACTTCAGGGGGCTGTTTTCCTTGTCTTTTCTTTTTTTTTCCATTATATTGACTTTTAGTGGTGGCGCTCAATGCCTTAGTTACACATGAGGGCTTAGTTGCCCTGAGGCATGTGGGATCCTAGTTCCTGGACCAGGAATTGAACCCATGTCCTTTACATTGGAAGGCAGATTCTCAGACACGATTACCAGGGAAGTCCCTCACATTGACCATTTTATAGTTTTAGACATTTCTACTTTCTGAGGCAATCTCAACTGGGCATTCATTAAATGACAATGCTAGGGCTGAAAAACAAACTGAAACTTTGGCATTTGGGGATGAACTTTAGATAAGCTTTAATATCATGAAGATCAAGCAGTTCCTGTAACACATTTTAGAGCAAGACTGTAAAATGTTAGTGTTAAAAATAAAAAGTAGCATGAAAACAAAAACGTACAATAGATTTTGAGGAAGCATCTCCCATTCTGTGGAAAAATCAGTACTGAGTTATGCACATTCTTCAAGAATATATCCTCTAAAATCTGGTATACGCTTTTCATATAAACAGTTGTTAGTAAACAAGTCTAGGACAAGCACAGGTTTAATGATTCTGAAAATGTTTGGTCTTTCAATGAGTATTTATTGAAAAGGTATTATGAGCCAGATACTAGGTCATGAGGACAGCATACAACCCCTAGTTGGGAAGACAGGTTGCAAGCAAGTAAATAAATGTAATGGGATATTAGCAAGGGGCTCTTTTGCCTGCTTTGACATTGGCCAATAAGGTAGCTTGTCAGAGGAGTTCTCAGAATTCCATACCTGGTATGCAGATTTTAAGAAAATGACTCTTAACCTGTCCCACAAGTCTTAGGTCCAGAATAATCTATACAATTTCCAGGGCCCAGTGCAAAATGAAAATATGGAATCTCCTGTTAAAATATTAAATGCCAGGCAAGAGCAACAGAGCGTTTAACCAACCACAGGGTCCTTCCAAGTGTGAGGGCAGATTACATGCCTATGATGCTGGCCTGCTTAGAGCCTTTAGCCAAAATAAATAAAAGTGAAAAAGCTTGGAGTGGAGAAGAGAGATTTGGGGGGATGGTGATCTTTGGAAAACTCTACTGTGCTTTGGGAATGCCACTATCTAGCTTGCCCAAGTCTAGTGGGGAAGTGGTTTAAAGGGACCCTTGAAGAACTCTGAAACATGTCTCCTGTCCTGGTCCTGCCATCTGAAACGTGTCTCCTGTCCTGGTCCTGCCAGGAGGATGCCACTGGGATGGGAGCCACCTAAATGTCTAGAGCTCGTGGGGCCAGGGTTGTTTGTCTAATTGGACTGGGTCCAAGGGGGAGAAGCTGGAGGGGGTTTCTCGGGCTAGTCTGCATTTGCCAAATGGCATCAAGTTCTGCCTCCAAACCAAGAGTGGTGGAGCCTTTCCTGCCATTTAGAATAACTACTCACAATCCTCCAAGGTCCTTTGTAAAGTGAAATATACTATGAAAAAATTTTCTATATAAACTTATCAGTAGCAATGTACAGTGCCTCCATGTGCCCATCACCCAGTATCATTTTTATGACATTTGAAACCATTGGCATATCTCTTTCTGTTAACATCTCCTTTTTTCCAAAACATGTTTCTTTATACTTTTCCAATTTTTTGGTATACTTTTACAATACATCTATCTTCATCATCATCTCGTTGCATACTTTTATGCTTTATATAAATATATAAAACTGACGTTTATTTGTTTGGCTTTGTGAGATGATCGATGTTGGTAAATGCTGTTACCTGTAGATTATGCCATTGTATGACTCTTACTATAATTTATTCACTTATACTAATAGACACTTGTTTCTCCTGTTTTGCTCTTATAAACAGTGCTGCTATAAGTTTAGTTAATTATGCCTCCATCTGCTCGTGTGCAAGGGCTATTGGGGGGGTGTGAGGGTGGGGACAGACCCATTCCGTGTCCTTCCCCTGCTCTATTCTGTATCGCAGGAAACTGACCCACATAGGTTGGATTTCCCAGATTCCTGTGTTCCCTGTTTGGCTTCTGAGCTTAGCCAATGAGAGGCAAGGTCCGGAAAGGGGACAGAGAATTCAGGGGGCGTCTCTCTTTCTCACTCCAATGATGTTGCTTCTGCACCTCCAGCTCCCATGGCACAGGATCACCCTAGTTCTAGCTTCTGCCCAGATACTCCAACTGAGTCCTGGTCTGTAGCCTCACCCTTCTCTATTTATAGACTGGGGTGGGAGTGCGTTCCTGAAGTGGCAGCTCATTCGTTGCCTCACTGACTTCTCTAACTTTCAACCTACAACTCACCGATGTGGCTGTGGGCAGCCCTTAGCACACATTGCTGGGCCGTTACCGTTATGCTCCAATCTGGTTACCAGTCAAGGTTACCGCCAGTCCTGCTCAGCCACTGGCCTGTGCTATTGTGGGCCCCTCCCCCGAGCAACCAACAGACAATGAGTGACCGTTAGAGGTCCTGCTCAGCCATTGGCCAGTACTACTGTGGGCCCTCTCCCAAGCAACCAACTGACGATGAGTGACCGTTAGAGGTCCTGCTCAGCCATTGGTCTGTGCCATTGTGGGCCTCTCCCCCATGCCATCATCTGTTAATGACTGACCGGTTAGAGGTCCTGCTCAGCCATTGGCTGGCACTGCAGAGGGTCCCTCCCCAAGCAACCAATTGTTAATGAGCGACCGTTAGCGGTCCTGCTCAGCCATTGGTCGTCACTACAGTGGGCCCCTCCCCCAATGTCAGATGAGAAACACGCCTGGGTGTCAGGCAGCCGCTTGGGGATGCCCGTCCTCCCGCGGAGAGTGAGGTAAGAGGCGGGTCAGGGCCTTCTCTCCGAGGCCCTTCCGCTCCGCAAGCGTCAGGCCAGCGGGAGAGCTGGGCCGGAGCCCGGGTAGCAGGCCGGGGGCTGTGTCCTGCAGGGCTCCAGAGCCCTCGGCAGGGCTGCCTTGAGGCGCAGGAAGCTCGTCCCCATCCCCGCCTCTGTGACCCGAGGGCAGCGGCCGCCTGTCTGGGACGCAGTCCGAGGGACCTGCCTCGGCAGTGCGGGTGCCTGAGTAGCTCGAGGGCCAGCTGGGTCCTGGGCTCCTCGCTCCCTCAGTGGTGACAGCCTGGGCTCTGGCGCCGAGGAGCTGCCTCCTCCTTTCTGCAACCCATGGTGCCACCCCGAGAGAGGGCAAGGTCCGGAAAGGACAGAGAATTCAGGGGCGCTCTCTTTCTCACTCCAATGATGTTGCTTCTGCACCTCCAGCTCCCATGGCACAGGATCACCCTAGTTCTAGCTTCTGCCCAGATACTCCAACTGAGTCCTGGTCTGTAGCCTCACCCTTCTCTATTTATAGACTGGGGTGGGAGTGCGTTCCTGAAGTGGCAGCTCATTCGTTGCCTCACTGACTTCTCTAACTTTCAACCTACAACTCACCGATGTGGCTGTGGGCAGCCCTTAGCACACATTGCTGGGCCGTTACCGTTATGCTCCAATCTGGTTACCAGTCAAGGTTACCGCCAGTCCTGCTCAGCCACTGGCCTGTGCTATTGTGGGCCCCTCCCCCGAGCAACCAACAGACAATGAGTGACCGTTAGAGGTCCTGCTCAGCCATTGGCCAGTACTACTGTGGGCCCTCTCCCAAGCAACCAACTGACGATGAGTGACCGTTAGAGGTCCTGCTCAGCCATTGGTCTGTGCCATTGTGGGCCTCTCCCCCATGCCATCATCTGTTAATGACTGACCGGTTAGAGGTCCTGCTCAGCCATTGGCTGGCACTGCAGAGGGTCCCTCCCCAAGCAACCAATTGTTAATGAGCGACCGTTAGCGGTCCTGCTCAGCCATTGGTCGTCACTACAGTGGGCCCCTCCCCCAATGTCAGATGAGAAACACGCCTGGGTGTCAGGCAGCCGCTTGGGGATGCCCGTCCTCCCGCGGAGAGTGAGGTAAGAGGCGGGTCAGGGCCTTCTCTCCGAGGCCCTTCCGCTCCGCAAGCGTCAGGCCAGCGGGAGAGCTGGGCCGGAGCCCGGGTAGCAGGCCGGGGGCTGTGTCCTGCAGGGCTCCAGAGCCCTCGGCAGGGCTGCCTTGAGGCGCAGGAAGCTCGTCCCCATCCCCGCCTCTGTGACCCGAGGGCAGCGGCCGCCTGTCTGGGACGCAGTCCGAGGGACCTGCCTCGGCAGTGCGGGTGCCTGAGTAGCTCGAGGGCCAGCTGGGTCCTGGGCTCCTCGCTCCCTCAGTGGTGACAGCCTGGCAGGGCTTGGGGCTCTGGCGCCGAGGAGCTGCCTCCTCCTAGCCGGACCTGGACCTCCCAGCATGAAAGCCGAGCCTTGGGCCCTTGCCCTTTTTTTGTCAGAACAGAGAATAGTTTGGTGGCGGTTTACAGGAGCATCATTACCTGACCGGGACCTGACCGGGACCTGACCGCAGGAACAAAGGGTCTGACCCCAAGAAGTCCGCAACCACTCACCTCACCCTCCCTCACTTTTCCTGGAAAAGGGCTTTGCTGAGAGCTTTCTGGAGTTGGAGGGTTTTCAGGCAGGAGCCGCCCGTCTCCCTGCGTGGCCCTCAAGTAAGCCCTTCTCTGCTCCAAGCTCTGATGTTTTGGTGTCGTCTGGCCTCACTGTGAGTCAGGCACATGGACTTGTGTTTTGGTAACACCATCTCTAACTACCTAAAAGGTATAAAATTATTTGTCTATTTGTTTTTTTTTTTTTTCTGCAAAAAGCGTTATTGTTTCCATTTGGCCTAAGGCTTGTGTAAGGGTTCCAGGGTGGTTAGAAGGCTGCCGCAGAGAGGGGCTCCAGGCAGATGCCCTGAGACCAGAGGGGCACCCCTAAGCCCACTGGGCTTGGGAGGCTCCTGGTCATGCAGCAGGGTAAGCATGAAGCCCCGCCTGGGGACCCGCCAGCTGGCAGAGGTTGGTCAGGGGAGTTGCCCATCTTCTTGATAAGTTTCACTTGCCTTTCTAGGAAGCCACTCTCCTGGCAGTCTCAGGGGTGGGCTGAAATCAACAGAAGCAGATCCGAAAGGGCCTGGCTCAAGTTCATTTCCAGAACAGCGGATTCTGGAGCCTCCTGGGTATTGCCCCATTCATTCTTTTTTCCCCCTCTATTTACTATTTTATTTTTGGCTGCGTTGGGTCTTAGTTGTGGTGTGCAGAAACTTCATTGTGGCACATAGGCTTCTCTCTAGTTGAGATGCCAGGACTCAGTAGCTGCTGTGCAGGCTTAGAACAAAGGTCAGGAACACTTACATTTGCATTTGAGCCTTGGTATTACTTGCCCTGAGGCATGTGAGATCTTAGTTCCCCAAACCAGGGATTGATCACTCGCCCCCAGAATTTGGAAGATGGGTTCTTAACCACTGCCCTGCCAGAGAAGTGCCTACCTGACCCATTCTCGAGATAGTTTCTGCTTGTCCTGAAAGAGAGCTAGCTGCCATGCTGCTTTTGCATTTTCAAGAGACTCAGCCTTCCTGCTTCTGCTCCCATTCGTGGAAAAAGTGGCTCACACCCTTCAGAGCCACATTATCACAGTGGAAACAGAAGCCACAAGAGAGGTATATGTAGGAGGCCTGCAGGCATATGTTGACCTGGCGGCTGACAACAGGCTTCATCTTGGCAAGAATACTCATGATCTGGGAGCTCAAGGCTGATCAGTATTAAGGAGTTAAATTCAGAAAATTTTTATGGGGTTTAAAGTCTGATTCTGAAGGTTGTGGCTTTTTGTGGACTGGGGATAGCTGAATTTTTCTACGGTCACATGGACTTGTGTTTTGGTAACACCATCTCTAACTACCTAAAAGGTATAAAATTATTTGTCTATTTGTTTTTTTTTTTTTTCTGCAAAAAGCGTTATTGTTTCCATTTGGCCTAAGGCTTGTGTAAGGGTTCCAGGGTGGTTAGAAGGCTGCCGCAGAGAGGGGCTCCAGGCAGATGCCCTGAGACCAGAGGGGCACCCCTAAGCCCACTGGGCTTGGGAGGCTCCTGGTCATGCAGCAGGGTAAGCATGAAGCCCCGCCTGGGGACCCGCCAGCTGGCAGAGGTTGGTCAGGGGAGTTGCCCATCTTCTTGATAAGTTTCACTTGCCTTTCTAGGAAGCCACTCTCCTGGCAGTCTCAGGGGTGGGCTGAAATCAACAGAAGCAGATCCGAAAGGGCCTGGCTCAAGTTCATTTCCAGAACAGCGGATTCTGGAGCCTCCTGGGTATTGCCCCATTCATTCTTTTTTCCCCCTCTATTTACTATTTTATTTTTGGCTGCGTTGGGTCTTAGTTGTGGTGTGCAGAAACTTCATTGTGGCACATAGGCTTCTCTCTAGTTGAGATGCCAGGACTCAGTAGCTGCTGTGCAGGCTTAGAACAAAGGTCAGGAACACTTACATTTGCATTTGAGCCTTGGTATTACTTGCCCTGAGGCATGTGAGATCTTAGTTCCCCAAACCAGGGATTGATCACTCGCCCCCAGAATTTGGAAGATGGGTTCTTAACCACTGCCCTGCCAGAGAAGTGCCTACCTGACCCATTCTCGAGATAGTTTCTGCTTGTCCTGAAAGAGAGCTAGCTGCCATGCTGCTTTTGCATTTTCAAGAGACTCAGCCTTCCTGCTTCTGCTCCCATTCGTGGAAAAAGTGGCTCACACCCTTCAGAGCCACATTATCACAGTGGAAACAGAAGCCACAAGAGAGGTATATGTAGGAGGCCTGCAGGCATATGTTGACCTGGCGGCTGACAACAGGCTTCATCTTGGCAAGAATACTCATGATCTGGGAGCTCAAGGCTGATCAGTATTAAGGAGTTAAATTCAGAAAATCATGTTGACTTGTTCTGGTGACTGGGGATAGCTGAATGTCTGATTCTGAAGGTTGTGGCTGTTAAAAAGTTTGGAGGGTGGTGGGAAGCTGGAGCAAGGGGTGTCCCTGGGTCTATGCCATCCTAATACTGTGGAAGTGGCAGATGTTCAGAACCACAGAGTATACTGCCTGTTTGTCTCTTTTTTGATTGTTTGGTTCTTATTGATCTGGTTTGGAATGTTTCTTGAACAGGGCAGGTCTCTGAAGCATAATCAGCTGTGCTCAGTGTGATCAACTGACAACCAAGAGCCATGCGGGGCTGAAGCAGAGAACATAGGTAGTGCGCGGCCAGAGCCTTACAGTGCCAGAGGAAGCAAATAAATCTAAGGAGGACTACACAGCAGGTAAGGAAAGTGAGCCCTGGAACTTCTCCGGCTACATAGGCCTCCACATCCATCTCTCCACTGGGGAGGGCAGCCTCTGGCACAGACCTGGTGTGAGGCCCAGCTCCCTAGAACAAAGGTCAGGAGCACTTAATAACATTTGCATTTGAGTCTTGTTATTACTTGCACATGATATTTTTATTGTTTTAATTTTTAAATTCATTTTTATTGGAGTATAGTTGATTTATAATGACACATGATATTTCAAAAATTTAAACACTATAAAAAGTGAAAAAAGTCCTGCTCCTTTTTTAAAAATTTCATTTATTTATTTAATTTTGGCTATGCTGGGTCTTTGTTTCTGCACAGACTTTTCTGTAGTTGCAGTGAGCTGTGGCTACTCTCTAGTTGTGGTGTGTACATTCTGCACAGGCCTTCTGTAGTTGCACTGGCTTCTCTTGTTGCAGAGCATGGGCTCTGGGGCTGCATGGACTTCAGCAGTTGTGGCATGTGGGCTTAGTAATTGCAGTTCCCAGGCTCTAGGGCGTGGGCTCAGTAGTTGTGGCACATGGGCTTGGTTGCCCTATGGCATGTGGGATCTTCCGAGATCAGGGATTGAACCAGTGTCTCCTGCATTGGCAGGTGAATTTTTTATCGCTGAGTCATCAGAGAAGCCCAGTCCTACTTCTTTATTGTCCTCGTCATCTGGGTTCCCGCCTTTCATTCGGCTCTCCACCCTACCCTGCTAATATTTTATTTATACAAATGAGCAAATATGAATGTATGTTGTTATACTTCTCCTTTTTTACACAAAAATAGCATAGGCAGATTTTTCTTTTAAGCCATAGATCTAAGAGACGTTTGAGGAAGAATTTTAAAATCAGGTTTTTTTGATTATATTTTTCCTATGAATAGACTATGTCATTTTGATGAATTTTTCCTCATCTCCTACCACAGGTTAAAAATGTTCTTAAAAAAGTCTGTGATCACCCACCAGTCCAAGACAAAAGTAAATCAGATATAAACTCAGTGAGTTTTTTTTCTTTTTAAATCAGACAAAAAGTTGTGTGATGAATTTATTAAAGAAAATTTGGAGAAAAGAGAAAAGGACAAAGAAGAAAATAAAATTTAACAATAATTTACTACACAGAAATATCCTAGTGATAACAATTATAGTGATCAGGATACAATATTTTGTAATGGGTATAGTGTATATCCCAATAAAGCACATGTATAATTAATATATATTTTAAACTGTAAAGTGGAAAAGTATTTATCAAAACTTTTAAAAAATTATTTATTTATTTATTTTTGGCTGCACTGGATCTTCATTGCTATGTGTGAGTTTTCTCCAACAGGGGCAAGTTGGGGCTACTCTCTGGTTGTGGTGTGCAGGCTTCATTGCAGTAGCTTCTCTTGTTGCAGTACATGGGCTTAGTTGCTCTGAAGCTTGTGAGATCTTCCCCGACCAGGGATTGAACCTGCATCCCCTGCATTGCAAGTAGATTCCCAACCACTGGACCAAAAGGGAAGCCCAATACTTGTTTATTTACCATAAAATTACAGTCACTATTTCCAACTTATTGGTAACAATAATGTGATGTCTTGATGTATATGTAAGCTATTTTTTTATATTTTCTATATATGCTGTTTTCAAAAAGAGTCTTAAGTTGAGGCACATACTGAATTTTTGTCAAATATAAAGAATTCCATCACCTCTGTATTCAGTTCAAGGGGCTTCTACAAGCGTTTATTTTCTACTTTAATGATATTATTAATAGTAATTCCTTACATTTCTGTACAGTATCACAGTTAACAAAAGTCTTGTTTGGTGTTTTGAATAGCCTGTTGAGTGAAATAGTACTATTCTTATTGTTTTGATAAAGAGACTGAGAGTCACAGAGGTTGAGTTACTTATCTAAGGCTGGCTAGCTAGTTAAGTAGAAGATTTGTAAGTTTGGAATCCAAGTCTGCTTCTTATTCTACCAGACTGTGTGGGAACAGATAAAAGGAGAAACACTCTATGTTCCCAGACCTTTTTACATTTACAAGGTAGTTGATGAGACAAGTCACAAAACCATTAGAACACCAGAGGCTGGTTACCCTACACCTAAAAGTTTGTGTACTCAATGCTCTTTTAAAAAAGGTTAAAAATGTTCTTAAAAAAGTCTGTGATCACCCACCAGTCCAAGACAAAAGTAAATCAGATATAAACTCAGTGAGTTTTTTTTCTTTTTAAATCAGACAAAAAGTTGTGTGATGAATTTATTAAAGAAAATTTGGAGAAAAGAGAAAAGGACAAAGAAGAAAATAAAATTTAACAATAATTTACTACACAGAAATATCCTAGTGATAACAATTATAGTGATCAGGATACAATATTTTGTAATGGGTATAGTGTATATCCCAATAAAGCACATGTATAATTAATATATATTTTAAACTGTAAAGTGGAAAAGTATTTATCAAAACTTTTAAAAAATTATTTATTTATTTATTTTTGGCTGCACTGGATCTTCATTGCTATGTGTGAGTTTTCTCCAACAGGGGCAAGTTGGGGCTACTCTCTGGTTGTGGTGTGCAGGCTTCATTGCAGTAGCTTCTCTTGTTGCAGTACATGGGCTTAGTTGCTCTGAAGCTTGTGAGATCTTCCCCGACCAGGGATTGAACCTGCATCCCCTGCATTGCAAGTAGATTCCCAACCACTGGACCAAAAGGGAAGCCCAATACTTGTTTATTTACCATAAAATTACAGTCACTATTTCCAACTTATTGGTAACAATAATGTGATGTCTTGATGTATATGTAAGCTATTTTTTTATATTTTCTATATATGCTGTTTTCAAAAAGAGTCTTAAGTTGAGGCACATACTGAATTTTTGTCAAATATAAAGAATTCCATCACCTCTGTATTCAGTTCAAGGGGCTTCTACAAGCGTTTATTTTCTACTTTAATGATATTATTAATAGTAATTCCTTACATTTCTGTACAGTATCACAGTTAACAAAAGTCTTGTTTGGTGTTTTGAATAGCCTGTTGAGTGAAATAGTACTATTCTTATTGTTTTGATAAAGAGACTGAGAGTCACAGAGGTTGAGTTACTTATCTAAGGCTGGCTAGCTAGTTAAGTAGAAGATTTGTAAGTTTGGAATCCAAGTCTGCTTCTTATTCTACCAGACTGTGTGGGAACAGATAAAAGGAGAAACACTCTATGTTCCCAGACCTTTTTACATTTACAAGGTAGTTGATGAGACAAGTCACAAAACCATTAGACACCCAGAGAAGAAAGCACCTGGCCTAATGGAGGCTGGTTACCCTCATCAGGCCCTATGCATCATCTTCTGTTTCACCAGTTTCTATCACTTGTCCCAGTTGCCTTACTTGGTCTTCTTCTGGCCTCTTTGGTACCAACCTGAACCTCAGAGACCTTTGAAGAAGAGCCACCGTTGAGAAACTGGAAAGAACTTTAGCTAAATTCTGGTCCTGGGAATTTCAGACTGGGTAAGCCAGGCAGAAAGTGTTCATTCCTCCAGCAGAGGAGATTTTTCAGTGGCAAGTAAGAATTACACTTTAAATATTGTGTTTTTTTCTATTTGTCATACAGTCATTTGATTGTTCAATTACTTACTCACTGATGTTTGAATTCAACAAGCGTCACTGAGGATCCAGCATGATCTGGGTGTCCTGTAGCCCCCCACTAGTCTTAGTGGAAGACAGGATAAATACAACATGGGTTATACCCTTAAGGAACTCCATTTGCACATGACTTTTTCTGGTTACTCAGGCAACAGACTTGAACACAACATTATTAGGTAACACACAATCTGTACTTTCAACCTAGACACAACTAAGGGACAGCTCTGTAGAAGTATCACTTAGCTTAAACCCCAAGCCAATAGTTGTTTCTCATCTTTTTTTGATGCCACAGTCATTCTTGTGAATATAAAGTCTCTGTTCCAGGATCAAGATTTGAAGGTGGGGGCTTCCCTGTAGCCAGTGGTAAAGAGTTTGCCTGCCAATGCAGGAGACATGAGTTCAATCCCTAATCCTGGAGGATCCCACATGCTGTGGAGCAATTAAGCCTGTGAGCCCTGACTATTGAGCCTGTGCTCTAGAGCCTCGGAGCTGCAACTATTGAGCCCTTGTGCCACAACTACTGAAGCCTGTGTGCCCTAGAACCTGAGTTCCACAACAAGAAAAGTCACTGCAACAAGAAGATCCCATATGTTGTGGGACAACTAAGCCCATAAGCCACAACTATTGAGCCTGTGCTCTAGAGCCTCAGAGCTGCAACTACTGAGCCCATGTGCCACAACTATTGAAGCCGTGTGCCCTAAAGCCCGTGTTCCACAACAAGAGAAGGCACCACAACAAGAAGCCTGCTCACCTCAACTAGAGAGTAACCCCTACTCCCTGCAACTAGAGAAGAGCTTGTGGCAGCAGTGAAAACCCAGAATAGCCCAAAAATAAATAAATAAATTAAATTAAAAAGAAAAGGTTTGCAGGTGGTAGTGGTATCCAACATGTATAAGACAAACCCATATAGCATGTAAGAAGAAAACGTTAATATGTTAGTATTACATGCAGTAGTGCACATATATGCTTTCTTAATCCATAACTACACATGTGTTTAGTAGTATTTTATCAATGGGTGGGCAGTCAAGAATTTGGGCTTCCTAATTATCTGCCTGTCCTTTCTCAGCAGTGTATAAAACTGCTGAAAGGCACATTTGGGAAGCTTCCAAAGTCATTGGGTACAGATTTGGCTTGATGGCTGAGAAGAGACATTTTTAAAAAATTTTTATTTTGTTTTTTACAGAGTTTTGTTGTTTACTGCCACACATAGACCTGAATCCACCATTGGTATACATATGTTCCCTTCCAAAACTCCACGCCATCTCACTCCCCATTTCACCCCTCCAGGTTGCCACAGAGCCCCTGTTTGAGATACCTTAGTCCCACGGCATTTTTCCCCTCCCTCACCCCAATGTTCGTAAGACTGATCTCCTTGTCCTCCAGAGGAGAGACTTTATATAAGGTTTCTAGAGCAATAAAGTTTGAACAAGGTCCTCCAGTCTGTGCCAAATCCTCTAACTCAGACAAAGGAAGAATAGATTTCTTCTTAGGTCAATAAACCCTTCCTTCCTGCCAGGATCTTGAGTTTTAAGAGCTTACTTTTCCCCTTCTTATTTGAAGAATTCTTTTAATGTTTATTTAATGTTGGAGCTCTTCTCTAGAGTGACCTTTCACCTATTTTCCCAAATAAGCACCATACTTTGTCAACCCCCCTTCTCCCCTTGCCCTCATCTGGGTTGGGAGGGCATCTGTTGGGGACAGAGTTCACCTCTCTTCTATTGCTAGACATTTACGTTTGGCAAAAGATACCAGCCAAGCACCATCTATCATCACCATTTTATCTCTGGAATAGAATTCCAGAGCATTCTACCAACTTCAAGAAGTTCTGCTTATTTACCTGCTGTCTGTGCATTTAAGACTCTGCCTGCTTTCTGCCCAGGAATCCTTTTGGCTGTACCATAGTGGATTTCTAGGCTGAGGATTATTTTCACTTTCATCTAAGTGTACTGTTCATATTTTCTTCTTTCTCCTTTATGCCTCTGCTCTTGCTTCAGTGATGTCATCAAAGTCATTACAGCTTCTAAAAAATATAGATTGTGTTTCACTAAAAGAATTACTAGTCTGTCATATTTCAATAAGTACTTAGGTGGGGAATGTGGATTGTGATTTGAATTGCAAAAAGATCTTAAAAGATTATTTTTATCTTCTTATCAGTTTGATAAAATTTCAATTTTTATCAACTCTTCCAGAGATTCATCTGTAGTATAATGTGAATTTCACTTGAAGTATCCCTTTCCTCCAGTTCAGGCCTTGGCTAAAATCTCAGTTTTTTAAGACATTTTAAAAATTTTATTTTGTTTTTACAGAGTTTTTTTGTTTTTTTTTTACTGCCACACATAGACCTGAATCCACCATTGGTATACATATGTTCCCTTCCAAAACTCCACGCCATCTCACTCCCCATTTCACCCCTCCAGGTTGCCACAGAGCCCCTGTTTGAGATACCTTAGTCCCACGGCATTTTTCCCCTCCCTCACCCCAATGTTCGTAAGACTGATCTCCTTGTCCTCCAGAGGAGAGACTTTATATAAGGTTTCTAGAGCAATAAAGTTTGAACAAGGTCCTCCAGTCTGTGCCAAATCCTCTAACTCAGACAAAGGAAGAATAGATTTCTTCTTAGGTCAATAAACCCTTCCTTCCTGCCAGGATCTTGAGTTTTAAGAGCTTACTTTTCCCCTTCTTATTTGAAGAATTCTTTTAATGTTTATTTAATGTTGGAGCTCTTCTCTAGAGTGACCTTTCACCTATTTTCCCAAATAAGCACCATACTTTGTCAACCCCCCTTCTCCCCTTGCCCTCATCTGGGTTGGGAGGGCATCTGTTGGGGACAGAGTTCACCTCTCTTCTATTGCTAGACATTTACGTTTGGCAAAAGATACCAGCCAAGCACCATCTATCATCACCATTTTATCTCTGGAATAGAATTCCAGAGCATTCTACCAACTTCAAGAAGTTCTGCTTATTTACCTGCTGTCTGTGCATTTAAGACTCTGCCTGCTTTCTGCCCAGGAATCCTTTTGGCTGTACCATAGTGGATTTCTAGGCTGAGGATTATTTTCACTTTCATCTAAGTGTACTGTTCATATTTTCTTCTTTCTCCTTTATGCCTCTGCTCTTGCTTCAGTGATGTCATCAAAGTCATTACAGCTTCTAAAAAATATAGATTGTGTTTCACTAAAAGAATTACTAGTCTGTCATATTTCAATAAGTACTTAGGTGGGGAATGTGGATTGTGATTTGAATTGCAAAAAGATCTTAAAAGATTATTTTTTTATCTTCTTATCAGTTTGATAAAAATTTCAATTTTTATCAACTCTTCCAGAGATTCATCTGTAGTATAATGTGAATTTCACTTGAAGTATCCCTTTCCTCCAGTTCAGGCCTTGGCTAAAATCCTTCCATAGAGTGGGTTTTGAGATGAAATTTGAAAAATTTGCTCATCCATGTAGATGTAAGCCAGGTGACCCTTACAAACATCTCCACCTGATTTCACATAAGAATTCTGAGCTTATCAGTTCCCAGACTGGCAGTGCTCTAACATCTTCAACCCATGGCTTTCAGAATTACCTAGGAGGCATCTCCATACCAGCTGTACAGAAGGCAGATGAAAACACAGAGAAATGTGCCTGGCCAGGTCTGGACATTGCACACCTCAATTCTCACATTCCATCAGCTGGAACACTGTCACATGACCATGCCTAACTGCAAGCCAGGCTGGGGAACAGAGGCTAGTTAAAAGAGAAAAAGGAGGGGCTCCCCTTGTGGCTCAGTGGATAAGAACCCGTCTGCCAATGCAGGAGACGTGGGTTCGATCCCTGACCCGGGAAGATCCCACATACCGCAGAGCAGCTAAGCCCACACATCAACAAATACCCAGCACAGCCAAAAATAAATAAATAAAAGGTTTAAAAAAAAAAAAAAAAAAGAGAAAAGGAGAATGTGGTTACCCATCTCTGCCACTGAATACTCACCCTTTGGCTCATGGAAACATTTATTCCAAAGTCCTCCTGTATCAACCAGTTTGAGAGTCAATTGTGTGTTCAGAGGTAGTGCTGGAATTTATTTCTCTGGAATAGAATTCCAGAGCATTCTACCAACTTCAAGAAGTTCTGCTTATTTACCTGCTGTCTGTGCATTTAAGACTCTGCCTGCTTTCTGCCCAGGAATCCTTTTGGCTGTACCATAGTGGATTTCTAGGCTGAGGATTATTTTCACTTTCATCTAAGTGTACTGTTCATATTTTCTTCTTTCTCCTTTATGCCTCTGCTCTTGCTTCAGTGATGTCATCAAAGTCATTACAGCTTCTAAAAAATATAGATTGTGTTTCACTAAAAGAATTACTAGTCTGTCATATTTCAATAAGTACTTAGGTGGGGAATGTGGATTGTGATTTGAATTGCAAAAAGATCTTAAAAGATTATTTTTTTATCTTCTTATCAGTTTGATAAAAATTTCAATTTTTATCAACTCTTCCAGAGATTCATCTGTAGTATAATGTGAATTTCACTTGAAGTATCCCTTTCCTCCAGTTCAGGCCTTGGCTAAAATCCTTCCATAGAGTGGGTTTTGAGATGAAATTTGAAAAATTTGCTCATCCATGTAGATGTAAGCCAGGTGACCCTTACAAACATCTCCACCTGATTTCACATAAGAATTCTGAGCTTATCAGTTCCCAGACTGGCAGTGCTCTAACATCTTCAACCCATGGCTTTCAGAATTACCTAGGAGGCATCTCCATACCAGCTGTACAGAAGGCAGATGAAAACACAGAGAAATGTGCCTGGCCAGGTCTGGACATTGCACACCTCAATTCTCACATTCCATCAGCTGGAACACTGTCACATGACCATGCCTAACTGCAAGCCAGGCTGGGGAACAGAGGCTAGTTAAAAGAGAAAAGGAGGGGCTCCCCTTGTGGCTCAGTGGATAAGAACCCGTCTGCCAATGCAGGAGACGTGGGTTCGATCCCTGACCCGGGAAGATCCCACATACCGCAGAGCAGCTAAGCCCACACATCAACAAATACCCAGCACAGCCAAAAATAAATAAATAAAAGGTTTAAAAAAAAAAAAAAAAAAGAGAAAAGGAGAATGTGGTTACCCATCTCTGCCACTGAATACTCACCCTTTGGCTCATGGAAACATTTATTCCAAAGTCCTCCTGTATCAACCAGTTTGAGAGTCAATTGTGTGTTCAGAGGTAGTGCTGGAATTCTTTCGCAGCTGATGGGAAAGGCAGGCTGATGACCCTATTGTTTTATAGAGAATGAGAAACCCCTTCTAAATAGCACACAGTGGATCTGAATGTTTCACTAAAGGATTTCAGATGATCAGGAAATCTCTACAGAAACAAGCAGGGGTAACCTTTCTGGAACCATGCACACAAGTGTGGCATATATACCTCTTCACTGGAGCCTGTGAGCTAGTGTTCCCAAGTGTCTGAAAAGCTAAGCTTCACGACCTTTTCATCTGATCAGGGAAAATTCTGGTCTTTGCAAATAAAAACAATTTTTCCACTGAAATTACCCACTTGTTATCTGGAAAGAATAGCAGGAATTCTTTAGCAAGAAGGGTCCTGGCAACTAACCTTAAACCTGGGCGATGGAAATAGATGATCTGGACAAATGCAAGAGATTTTCATCTTTTGGAGAAACTAACACATAGGGCATCAGCTGAGTTTCCATTTCTGTGCAACTTAAGCCTGAGTGATAAAGGCAGCCTGCTCTGTGAACCTTGTATTACATAACGCTCATGTGATTCAGGCTGCTATTCATAGTTTTCCATTGGGTGGAAATGGAGTGGGTTACAGGGCTGCAGCTTCCTTCTTTCCCAGTGTCCCAGAAGGAGATCAAAATGACCGTATTTACCATCTAGCCTAGGGCTTTCAAACAATTTTGGTATCTTGTTGTTTAGTTACAGAGTCATAGCTGATTCTTTGCAACTCTATGGACTGTAACCTGCCAGGTTTCTCTATACTTCTCTGTCTCCTGGAATTTGCTCAAATTCATGTCCATTAAGTTGGTGATGCTGTCTAACCATTTCATCCTCTGTCACCCCCTTCTCCTTTTGCATTCAGTGTTTTCCAGCATCAGAATCTTTTACAATGAGTCATCTCTTCACATTAGATGGCCGAAGTATTGGAGCTTCAGCTTCAGCATCTGTCCTTCCAATGAATATTCAGGGTTGATTTCCTTTGGGATTGACTGATTTGATCTTCTTTCAGTCCAAGGGGCTCTCAAGAGTTTGTTCACTCATTGGTTTATTCTTTCATCATCCATCCATTCATTCAGATAACAGACATTTAGTGAATGTCTACTAGGCACTAGGGGTGCAAAGTTGGAGTGGAGATAAGTGGTTGAAAACACTGATCCCTAGATCTCATCCCAGTCCAGTGAAAACAAACTGTCTAAGGATGAGTTCTGGTCATACGTATGCATAGATAGATAGACAGATAGATAGATAGATGTAATTTTTGATCTTGCTGGGTGGCTTGTAAGATCTTCGTTTCCCAGTGAGGGGATTGAACCTGGCCAGAGTAGTGAGAGTGCTAAGTCTAACCACTGGTAGATAAAGAGAAAGAGAAGCAACTTTGGTTGTTTTCTGATAAAGAAAAAGAGAAATAACTTCGGTGTCTGATCCATCTGTGGCAGAACGTTAGACTTTCTACTTTTTAGCTTGTGTGATGCTGGGCAAGCAGTTTAACCCTTTGAACCTTAGCCTCTGCATTTTAAAAATGAGAATAATAATTTTTATTCTTTATGTCCTTGATTGCTAAATGATACTAAATCAATTCTTTTGGAGAAACTAACACATAGGGCATCAGCTGAGTTTCCATTTCTGTGCAACTTAAGCCTGAGTGATAAAGGCAGCCTGCTCTGTGAACCTTGTATTACATAACGCTCATGTGATTCAGGCTGCTATTCATAGTTTTCCATTGGGTGGAAATGGAGTGGGTTACAGGGCTGCAGCTTCCTTCTTTCCCAGTGTCCCAGAAGGAGATCAAAATGACCGTATTTACCATCTAGCCTAGGGCTTTCAAACAATTTTGGTATCTTGTTGTTTAGTTACAGAGTCATAGCTGATTCTTTGCAACTCTATGGACTGTAACCTGCCAGGTTTCTCTATACTTCTCTGTCTCCTGGAATTTGCTCAAATTCATGTCCATTAAGTTGGTGATGCTGTCTAACCATTTCATCCTCTGTCACCCCCTTCTCCTTTTGCATTCAGTGTTTTCCAGCATCAGAATCTTTTACAATGAGTCATCTCTTCACATTAGATGGCCGAAGTATTGGAGCTTCAGCTTCAGCATCTGTCCTTCCAATGAATATTCAGGGTTGATTTCCTTTGGGATTGACTGATTTGATCTTCTTTCAGTCCAAGGGGCTCTCAAGAGTTTGTTCACTCATTGGTTTATTCTTTCATCATCCATCCATTCATTCAGATAACAGACATTTAGTGAATGTCTACTAGGCACTAGGGGTGCAAAGTTGGAGTGGAGATAAGTGGTTGAAAACACTGATCCTAGATCTCATCCCAGTCCAGTGAAAACAAACTGTCTAAGGATGAGTTCTGGTCATACGTATGCATAGATAGATAGACAGATAGATAGATAGATGTAATTTTTGATCTTGCTGGGTGGCTTGTAAGATCTTCGTTTCCCAGTGAGGGGATTGAACCTGGCCAGAGTAGTGAGAGTGCTAAGTCTAACCACTGGTAGATAAAGAGAAAGAGAAGCAACTTTGGTTGTTTTCTGATAAAGAAAAAGAGAAATAACTTCGGTGTCTGATCCATCTGTGGCAGAACGTTAGACTTTCTACTTTTTAGCTTGTGTGATGCTGGGCAAGCAGTTTAACCCTTTGAACCTTAGCCTCTGCATTTTAAAAATGAGAATAATAATAATCTTTATGTCCTTGGATTGCTGTGAACATTTAAACAGAATGCCGAGTATACAACAAATCTTAGCTATTTTGTTCTTATTTGGAATTCAGGTGAAAGATCAAGCGTAATAAGGCAGATAGTTAAAAATGTGAGTATGATCCTAAGTGATTCTCTCTTGCTGCCAAAACTGGGTGAAGGCCACCATGTATCTGTCCATATCTGAGACCTCAGCCAACTGCATCTTCCTTGGGGAAAATAAATCATTATTCTTATCTTAAACAAATATAAACATGTTGTTGATGAGAATGTCAGATTTATATCAATTAATTAAGAGAAAATGCAAGTTCACATGTTTTTAAAAAATTATTCTCCATTTTTGGGAGGACACATGTAGGGAGTGCTCAGGCCTCCCTGAGCGTACTCCTCACACTTCTGCTGTTAGTTGCCTCTGATCTTCCTGTGGTGATTGTATATCCCTGAGCATCGCCGAGGTCTCACCATGCTGAGTGAGTGGGGACATTCAGAAGTCATTCCTTCTAGATATTTAACTAAATACTGTTAGGATTTCTTAAAGTGACAGATTGTGTGTGTGTGTGTGTGTGTGTGTGTGTATAGATATTCAGTATATTCCTTTCTTGATTTGTAAGACAAATAATACTTTTTTAAGCCTTGAATTTCACCTTAACAATATATCTTGGAGATGATCAATATCCATCCATAAAGAATGTCACCCTTTTCTTCTTCTGCTTCTATTTTTTAAAAAATTTTGGCCTCTTTTATTGGTATTTTTTTAAATTATTATTTATTTTTTATTTTTTGGGCGGAGGTCGGGTTGGGGAGGGAGGGGAGCGGCGGGCCACTTCCATTGGTCCTTCATGTCTCTGTTTTCATCTGTCTTTGTTCTTTGGCTCCTGTGGGCCTCCCATCGCGGTGGCGTCTGTTGTCAGAGCGCTGGCTCTGGGTGCATGCGCCCAGAGCTCGGCTCGTAATTGGAACACATTCAGGGTTCCACGTTAGACTTTCTACTTTTTAGCTTGTGTGATGCTGGGCAAGCAGTTTAACCCTTTGAACCTTAGCCTCTGCATTTTAAAAATGAGAATAATAATAATCTTTATGTCCTTGGATTGCTGTGAACATTTAAACAGAATGCCGAGTATACAACAAATCTTAGCTATTTTGTTCTTATTTGGAATTCAGGTGAAAGATCAAGCGTAATAAGGCAGATAGTTAAAAATGTGAGTATGATCCTAAGTGATTCTCTCTTGCTGCCAAAACTGGGTGAAGGCCACCATGTATCTGTCCATATCTGAGACCTCAGCCAACTGCATCTTCCTTGGGGAAAATAAATCATTATTCTTATCTTAAACAAATATAAACATGTTGTTGATGAGAATGTCAGATTTATATCAATTAATTAAGAGAAAATGCAAGTTCACATGTTTTTAAAAAATTATTCTCCATTTTTGGGAGGACACATGTAGGGAGTGCTCAGGCCTCCTGAGCGACTCCTCACACTTCTGCTGTTAGTTGCCTCTGATCTTCCTGTGGTGATTGTATATCCCTGAGCATCGCCGAGGTCTCACCATGCTGAGTGAGTGGGGACATTCAGAAGTCATTCCTTCTAGATATTTAACTAAATACTGTTAGGATTTCTTAAAGTGACAGATTGTGTGTGTGTGTGTGTGTGTGTGTGTGTATAGATATTCAGTATATTCCTTTCTTGATTTGTAAGACAAATAATACTTTTTTAAGCCTTGAATTTCACCTTAACAATATATCTTGGAGATGATCAATATCCATCCATAAAGAATGTCACCCTTTTCTTCTTCTGCTTCTATTTTTTAAAAAATTTTGGCCTCTTTTATTGGTATTTTTTTAAATTATTATTTATTTTTTATTTTTTGGGCGGAGGTCGGGTTGGGGAGGGAGGGGAGCGGGCGGGCCACTTCCATTGGTCCTTCATGTCTCTGTTTTCATCTGTCTTTGTTCTTTGGCTCCTGTGGGCCTCCCATCGCGGTGGCGTCTGTTGTCGCAGAGCGCTGGCTCTGGGTGCATGCGCTCCAGAGCTCGGCTCGGTAATTGGACACATCAGTCCAGCTGCTCTGCGGCACGTGGGATCCTCCCAGGCCAGGGATCGAACCAGCGCCCCTTGCACTGCAAGGCGGTGTCCTTATCCACTGGACCACCAGGGGAAGCCCTTATTGGGTTTTAATTTATTTATTTTCATCTGTCTATTTTTTAAAAAAACTTTGGCCTCTTTTTATTGTTTTTTAAAATTATTATTATTTATTTTCATCCATCTTTGTTCTTTGGCCTGTGTGGGTCCCCCATTGTTGTGGCCTCTCTCGTTGCAGAGACATGCGCTCCGGAGTGCTGGCTCGTAATTGGATACACTGGTCCAGCCACTGCACAGCATGTGGGATCCTCCCGGACCAGGGTTCCAACCGGCGCCCCTTACACTGCAAGGTGGACTCTTTACCCACTGGACTACCAGGGAAGCCCCCTTTTCTTCTTTTAGAGCTGCACAGTATTCTCTTATGTGGAGTATTATAATTTACTTTACCAATATTCTGCTGATATTTTCAGCATATTGCTGTAGTGAATGACCATGTACATAAGACATTTTGCATATGGGAGCACATTTTGCTCTATAAGTTCCTGGGGAAAGAATAGCTGTGTCAAATGATACGTTCATTCACAGATTGCCCTTCACAGGGATTGTTCTAATTTCCACTTCTGCAGCAGCATTGTAGGAGAAGGCCTTTTCACCCATACCCCCACCAACACAGTCTCCCATCAGGTTTGGTTTCTGCTTATGAACTAAGTGCAAAATGACATTTTATGGTAGTTGTAAAGTATATCTTTCCAATTGTGAGCGATTTTGAATTTCTTCTCACATGTTTTGAGACTTGGGTTTTTTTTTTTGCTGGGAAGAGTTGGTTCATATCCTTTGTGTATTTTAAATGAATTAACCAATGTTATTGAAAGTGCAATTGATTTATAATGTTGTATTAGTTTCTGATTATTACTTTCTGTGTATGTATGCACACACACACACATTCTTTTTCAGGTTCTTTTCCGTTATAAGTTATCACAAGATGCTGAATATAGTTCTCTGTGCGCTACAGTAGAGGTCCTTATTGCTTCTCTATTTTATATATAGTATTGTGTATCTGTTAATCCCAAACACCTAATTTATCTCTTTCCGCCTTTCCTTTGGTAACCATAAGTTGGCTTTCTATGTCTGAGTGTATTTTTGTTTTGTAAATCAGTTCGTTTGTATCAGTTAAAAAAATTCCACCTGTCTTGTCTTTCTGACTTATTTCACTTAGTATGATAATCTCTAGGTTCTTCCATGTTGCTGCAGATCATTGCCTATGTTTTAATAGCATCATTGATATTGTTTCTTGTTGATTTTTAGGATTCATTATATATTTAGAAAAACTAGCATGGTGTCTATTACAAATATTTCTTCCTTTCAGTTTGGTCATTTGTCTTTGATTTTTTTTTTCTGCACAATGTTCAGACTTCTGTGTTTCATGTATGTCATAAATGCAAAGATATTCTGCGCTCTCAGATTATTCAATAGTTATCTCATGGTTTCTTATACCACTTATAATATACTATTCTTTTTTCCCCTCGCAATTGCAAGTGTTTTATTTTGCTTTTTTGATTTTACAGTTTTGTTGTTTACAGATATGTGTAATTCCAGATCAGTCATATGTATATCCCATTCCCCCCATCCCATCCCTCTAGGCCGTTGCATAGCCCCCATGTATGATCCCTTAGACCCACAGTGCACTGACAATAGTTATCTCTTTTACATAAGATAGTATAGGGTTCCATGTTGCTCTTTCCATATCTCTCACCCACTTTCCCCTCTCTCCAGTGTCCGTAAGTCTGTTCTCTATGACTGTTTTTCCACTGATGCTCTGCGCGTGTATTTATCAGTATGATCTTACTAGATTCCACATATATGTGTTAGTATACTATACTTGTTTTTCTCTTTTTGACTTACTTCACTTGTATAATACATTCTAGATTCATTCATCTTATTAGGACTGAATCTTCTGTATTCCTTTTTGCAGCCGAGAAGTACTCCATTGTATATATGTACCAGAGCTGCTTTATCCATTTGTTCCATAGTGGTTGTATCAATTTACCTTCCCACCAACAATGCAAGGGTGTTCCCTTTTCTCCACACCCTCTCTAGCATTTATTATCTGCAGATTTTTTGATAATGGCCATTCTGACTGGTGTGAGGTGGTATCTCAAATGTTTTGATTTGCTGCATTTCTCTAATAATAAGCAACTTTGAGCATCTTTTCATGTAAGTTTTATTTTTGTAAATCAGTTCGTTTGTATCAGTTAAAAAAATTCCACCTGTCTTGTCTTTCTGACTTATTTCACTTAGTATGATAATCTCTAGGTTCTTCCATGTTGCTGCAGATCATTGCCTATGTTTTAATAGCATCATTGATATTGTTTCTTGTTGATTTTTAGGATTCATTATATATTTAGAAAAACTAGCATGGTGTCTATTACAAATATTTCTTCCTTTCAGTTTGGTCATTTGTCTTTGATTTTTTTTTTCTGCACAATGTTCAGACTTCTGTGTTTCATGTATGTCATAAATGCAAAGATATTCTGCGCCTCAGATTATTCAATAGTTATCTCATGGTTTCTTATACCACTTATAATATACTATTCTTTTTTCCCCTCGCAATTGCAAGTGTTTTATTTTGCTTTTTTGATTTTACAGTTTTGTTGTTTACAGATATGTGTAATTCCAGATCAGTCATATGTATATCCCATTCCCCCCATCCCATCCCTCTAGGCCGTTGCATAGCCCCCATGTATGATCCCTTAGACCCACAGTGCACTGACAATAGTTATCTCTTTTACATAAGATAGTATAGGGTTCCATGTTGCTCTTTCCATATCTCTCACCCACTTTCCCCTCTCTCCAGTGTCCGTAAGTCTGTTCTCTATGACTGTTTTTCCACTGATGCTCTGCGCGTGTATTTATCAGTATGATCTTACTAGATTCCACATATATGTGTTAGTATACTATACTTTTTTTTCTCTTTTTGACTTACTTCACTTGTATAATACATTCTAGATTCATTCATCTTATTAGGACTGAATCTTCTGTATTCCTTTTTGCAGCCGAGAAGTACTCCATTGTATATATGTACCAGAGCTGCTTTATCCATTTGTTCCATAGTGGTTGTATCAATTTACCTTCCCACCAACAATGCAAGGGTGTTCCCTTTTCTCCACACCCTCTCTAGCATTTATTATCTGCAGATTTTTTGATAATGGCCATTCTGACTGGTGTGAGGTGGTATCTCAAATGTTTTGATTTGCTGCATTTCTCTAATAATAAGCAACTTTGAGCATCTTTTCATGTGTTATTTGGCCATCTGTAAGTCTTCTTTGGAGAGGTGTCTGTTTAGGTCTTTTTTGCATTTTTTGATTGGGTTGTTTGTTTTTTCAATGTTAAGTTGTCTGAGTTGCTTGTAGATTTTGGAAATTAATTCTTTGTCTATTGCTTCATTTGCTATGATTTTCTCCCATTCTGTGGGTTGTCTGTTCAGCTTTTTTGTAGTTTCTTTTGCTGTACAAAAACTTTTAAGTTTCATTAGGTCCCACATGTTTATTTTTGTTTTTATTTCTGTTATTCTACTGGGCAGGTCATGGAAGATCTTGCTTTGATTTATGTCCTTGAGTGTTTTGCCTATGTTCTCCCCCAAGAGTCTGATGGTTTCTGTTCTTACACTCAGGTCTTTAATCCATTTTGAGTTTATCTTTGTGTACGGTGTCAAGGAATGTTCCAACTTCATGTTTTTGCATGTAGCTGTCCCAGCACTATTTGTTAAAGAGGTTGTGTTCATCTTATTGTATATTTTTGCCTCCTTTGTCAAAATTAAGATACCCATATGTGTGTGGGTTTATCTCTGGATTCTCTTATCTTGTTCCATTGGTTGATGCTTCTGTTTTTGTGCCAGTACCATACTGTCTTGGTGACTGTTGCTTTGTAGTACAGTCTGAAGTTAGGGAGGCTGATCCCTCTAGCTCCATTCTTCTTTCTCAGGATTGCTTTGGCTATCTGGGGTCTTTTGTGTTTCCATATGAACTGTGCTATTTTTTGGTCTAGTTCTGTGAAGAATGTCATTGATAATTTGATAGAGATCGCATATAACATACTATTCTTCTTTACATTTAACTTTCTATACCACTTGGAATTTTTCTGGTGTAAGGTGTGAGGTATGGAATCCAACTGTCTTTTTAGATGGCCATTCTATTGTTCTAAAAGTCAACCGAGTAAACTATCTTTTCTCCATGGATTTGTGATATTGTTCTTTAAGCTGTATTAAATTTTTCACATAGTAAATTTCCCTTCCCACCAACAATGCAAGGGTGTTCCCTTTTCTCCACACCCTCTCTAGCATTTATTATCTGCAGATTTTTTGATAATGGCCATTCTGACTGGTGTGAGGTGGTATCTCAAATGTTTTGATTTGCTGCATTTCTCTAATAATAAGCAACTTTGAGCATCTTTTCATGTGTTATTTGGCCATCTGTAAGTCTTCTTTGGAGAGGTGTCTGTTTAGGTCTTTTTTGCATTTTTTGATTGGGTTGTTTGTTTTTTCAATGTTAAGTTGTCTGAGTTGCTTGTAGATTTTGGAAATTAATTCTTTGTCTATTGCTTCATTTGCTATGATTTTCTCCCATTCTGTGGGTTGTCTGTTCAGCTTTTTTGTAGTTTCTTTTGCTGTACAAAAACTTTTAAGTTTCATTAGGTCCCACATGTTTATTTTTGTTTTTATTTCTGTTATTCTACTGGGCAGGTCATGGAAGATCTTGCTTTGATTTATGTCCTTGAGTGTTTTGCCTATGTTCTCCCCCAAGAGTCTGATGGTTTCTGTTCTTACACTCAGGTCTTTAATCCATTTTGAGTTTATCTTTGTGTACGGTGTCAAGGAATGTTCCAACTTCATGTTTTTGCATGTAGCTGTCCCAGCACTATTTGTTAAAGAGGTTGTGTTCATCTTATTGTATATTTTTGCCTCCTTTGTCAAAATTAAGATACCCATATGTGTGTGGGTTTATCTCTGGATTCTCTTATCTTGTTCCATTGGTTGATGCTTCTGTTTTTGTGCCAGTACCATACTGTCTTGGTGACTGTTGCTTTGTAGTACAGTCTGAAGTTAGGGAGGCTGATCCCTCTAGCTCCATTCTTCTTTCTCAGGATTGCTTTGGCTATCTGGGGTCTTTTGTGTTTCCATATGAACTGTGCTATTTTTTGGTCTAGTTCTGTGAAGAATGTCATTGATAATTTGATAGAGATCGCATATAACATACTATTCTTCTTTACATTTAACTTTCTATACCACTTGGAATTTTTCTGGTGTAAGGTGTGAGGTATGGAATCCAACTGTCTTTTTAGATGGCCATTCTATTGTTCTAAAAGTCAACCGAGTAAACTATCTTTTCTCCATGGATTTGTGATATTGTTCTTTAAGCTGTATTAAATTTTTCACATAGTAAATTTCCATATGTTCTTAGGTCTGTTTTTGGACTTCCTCTTTCATTGATCTTAGTCTATTCATGTATCAGCAGTACACTTTTTTTTTTTTTGCTTCTAGGTCATCGTTTATTTTTCATCCATCTTTATTTTTTGGCATGTGTTCGCCTCTCTCATTGCAGAGCTCTGGCTCTGGGCACATGCGCTCCAGAGCGCTGGCTCATAATTGGACACACTAGTCCAGCTGCTGTGGGGCCTGCGGGATCTTCCCAGGCCAGGGATTGAACCAATTCCCCTTGCAATGCAAGGCAGACTCTTTACTCACTGGACCACCAGGGAAGCCCAGCACTACACATTTTTAATCACTGTAGTTTTATAATATGATTTAGTTTCTGGTCTGGAAGAAATTTGGAAGAAGCTTCTGCGGGGACCTTCCGCAGAAAGGGAAGGCAGCGGGATTGCCCCCAGCTGAACCGGGAGATCTCGGAGAGGGTTGAATCTTGGCTGCCCGCCCCGCAGCCACCTGGCTCATGTAGGGGACAATCAGACGCGACAGGGGTTCCATCAAAGTAGTTCCACTTTATTAATGAAGATACACATCTTTTATAGGCAAGTGAAGGGGGTCTTGCACGGGACTTCCTATAGATTACACCAATCAAGCTAAAGGTCAAGCAATCATTCATGAGCGCGGAAGCCAGGGGAACCAATCAGAAATTTTGACCATCAATTAACAATTTAGATCACGCCCTGTCTCCTCCCGTAGGCGTCATCCTAGCTGCAAACGTGTGCTTAAGCTTCTTTAAACAATGTGCTTAAGCTTCCCTTCATTCCCACGTCCCTTCCTGTAGGCGCCATTTTAGCTCCAAACTGCAACAATGTACTTAAGCTTGCTTCACTCCCACGTCCCTTCCTGTAGGCGCCATCCTAGCTCCAAACTGCAAACATGTGCTTAAGCTTCTTTAAACAATGTGCTTAAGCTTCCCCACGCGTGCAACGGTCCTCTCTCAATTCAGAGCCCCACAATTTCGTTCTTTTCACTAGAAACATTTTTATTGGGGTATAGACAGTTAACAATTCTGTGATAGTTTCAGGTGATCAGTAAAGGGGCTTGACCATGCATAAATACATGTATCCATTCTCCCCCAAACCCCTTTCCCATCCAGGCTGGTACATGACATTAAGCAGAGTTCCATGTATTGTACATTGGATTTTTGTTGGTTATCCATTTCAAACATGGCAGTCTATATTTGACTTTCCCAAAGTCCCCAACCATCCCCTACCCTCTGCAACCATGAGTTCTTTTACCAAGTCTGTGAGTCTCTAAGATCATTTGTATCATTTCTTTTTGGATTCTACATAAAAGGGATGTCATATGATAGTTCTCCTTCTCTGTTTGACATACCTCACTCAGTATGACACTCTCTAGGTCTATCGATATTGCTGCAAATGGCCTTACTTCATTCTTTTTAATGGCCGAATGATATTCCTAAATATATATATATATATATATATATATATATATATATATATATATATTTATTTCTATATGCCACGTATTCTTTGTCCGTTTCTCTGTTGCTAGACATTTAGGTTGTTTCCATGTCTTGGTTGTTTCCATGTGTTGGCTATGGTAAACACTGTTGCAATGAACACGGGAGCATATATCTCTTTGGGCCATGTTTTTCTCTGGATATATGCCCAAGAGTGGGGTTTCAGGGTCATATGATAGTTATATGTTTAGTTTTTTAAGGAACCTCCACAGAGTTCTCCATAGTGTCTGTACCAATTTACATTCCCACCAACAGTGCAGGAGGGTTCCCTTTTCTCCACACCTTCTCCAGAATTTGCTATTTGTGGAATTTTTGATGGTAACCATCCTGAATGGTGTGAGGTGGTATCTCATTGTAGTTTTAATTTGCATTTCTCTAATGAATAGTGATTTTGAACATCTTTTCATGTGCCTGTTGGCCATCTGCATGTCCTACTTAATGGATTTTTTTTTTTTTGGCCACCTCTATTGATCTTTCATTTATTCATTTTCATCCATCTTTGATCTTTGGCCTGTGTGGGCTTTCCATTGCAGTGGCCTCTCTCCCTGCAGAGCACCAGTTCTGGGCACATGCACTCTAGAGCTCCAACTCGGTAGTTGGACACATTGGTCCAGTTGCTCTGCAGCACATGGGATCTTCCCAGGCCAGGGATCAAATCAGCACCCCTTGTACTGCAAGGCAGTGTCCTTACCCACTGGACCACCAGGGAAGCCCCTGCATGTCCACTTTAGAGACATATCTATTCAGGTCTTCTGCCCACTTATCAAGTGGGTTGTTTGTTTTGATGTTGTTGAGTGTCATAAGCTGTTTATAAATTTTGGAGACTAATCCCTTATCAGCCACATCATTTGCAGATATTTTCGCCCAGTGTGTGGGTTGTTGTCTTTCTGTTTTATTGTTTCCTTTGCTGTGTAAAAGCTTTTGCCCTTAAGTAGGTACCATTTGTTTATTTTTGCTTTTATTTATTTGCATTATTTTGGGGGGATGAATTAGGACTGCAAAAACTTGGACGTGACTGAGTGAACAACAACCACAGTAATATCATGAGACAGAAAATGTTTATTGTTTTATGTGATTTTTCTGGGCTTATTTCTGTGTCTATGCCCCCCTCCATGTGGACCTTGATATTGACATTTAAATCCATACTTGTGTAGATTTCAACACCCGTATAGATCTTCACATTGATGTACATATGGATCACAGCTGGTATATAATTTGTTGTTTTGTTTTTTATTAACATTATATCATATCTTTTTTGCATGTTTTACAAAATTTCCAATAAGAGATCTTCTTTACTGCTGGGTTTCAGGGTCATATGATAGTTATATGTTTAGTTTTTAAGGAACCTCCACAGAGTTCTCCATAGTGTCTCCAAATTCATCCAAAATTTCCTTTCCAAGAATTTGCTATTTGTGGAATTTTTGATGGTAACCATCCTGAATGGTGTGAGGTGGTATCTCATTGTAGTTTTAATTTGCATTTCTCTAATGAATAGTGATTTTGAACATCTTTTCATGTGCCTGTTGGCCATCTGCATGTCCTACTTAATGGATTTTTTTTTTTTTGGCCACCTCTATTGATCTTTCATTTATTCATTTTCATCCATCTTTGATCTTTGGCCTGTGTGGGCTTTCCATTGCAGTGGCCTCTCTCCCTGCAGAGCACCAGTTCTGGGCACATGCACTCTAGAGCTCCAACTCGGTAGTTGGACACATTGGTCCAGTTGCTCTGCAGCACATGGGATCTTCCCAGGCCAGGGATCAAATCAGCACCCCTTGTACTGCAAGGCAGTGTCCTTACCCACTGGACCACCAGGGAAGCCCCTGCATGTCCACTTTAGAGACATATCTATTCAGGTCTTCTGCCCACTTATCAAGTGGGTTGTTTGTTTTGATGTTGTTGAGTGTCATAAGCTGTTTATAAATTTTGGAGACTAATCCCTTATCAGCCACATCATTTGCAGATATTTTCGCCCAGTGTGTGGGTTGTTGTCTTTCTGTTTTATTGTTTCCTTTGCTGTGTAAAAGCTTTTGCCCTTAAGTAGGTACCATTTGTTTATTTTTGCTTTTATTTATTTGCATTATTTTGGGGGGATGAATTAGGACTGCAAAAACTTGGACGTGACTGAGTGAACAACAACCACAGTAATATCATGAGACAGAAAATGTTTATTGTTTTATGTGATTTTTCTGGGCTTATTTCTGTGTCTATGCCCCCCTCCATGTGGACCTTGATATTGACATTTAAATCCATACTTGTGTAGATTTCAACACCCGTATAGATCTTCACATTGATGTACATATGGATCACAGCTGGTATATAATTTGTTGTTTTGTTTTTTATTAACATTATATCATATCTTTTTTGCATGTTTTACAAAATTTCCAATAAGAGATCTTCTTTACTGCTGCAAAGTATTTGCTACATTTATCTTTCAAAAGTCAAGAATTATGCAATCAAGTTTTTGTCTCCATTTGCACTAGTTTGGGAGAAGAAATAAAGATTGGAGGGTTATTATTTATACATTTCCACTTAAATACTAAACAAGCAAAATAAACAAGCCATCTTTGAAAGTTTAGAGTTAGAAAGAATGAGAGCTCATTTAGAATCACTGTTTCTTGTCTCTTTTTAGGGAAAACATTTGGGTATTTTTCAGAGATATTACAGAGTAGCTTGTGCAATATTGTTTGCTTGAAGGGGATCCAACAAAAAGCCAAAAGCAAGAGTTACGTCCTTCTATTCCCTTCCAAAGCACAGCATGTTTATCCTTTCTATGGGATAAAGTTGAGTATTTTCCATAGAGAAAAACAACCTGGAACTCTAGAGCTATTTGAGCCAATTGGTAAAGAAAAAGCAAGTAAAGTAAATCAAGAAATATTTGAGGTACATATCAGACAAAATAGACCTTAAAATAAAGAAGATTATGAGAGACAAGGTAGGACACTACATAATGATCAAGGGATCGATCCAAGAAGAAGACATAACAATCATAAATATCTATGCACCCAATACAGGAGCACCCCAATACATAAGACAAACACTTTCAGACATAAAAGAAGACACCAACATTAACACAATAATAGTACACTTTAACACTCCTCTCATACCAATGGACAGATCATCCAAACAGAAAATTAATAAACAAACACAAGGCTTAAATGCCACACTAGAAGAGATGGACCTCATGGAAGTCTTTAGGACCTTCCATCCAAAAGCAGAAGAATACACTTTCTTCTCAAGTGCTCATGGAACATTCTCCAGGATAGACCACCTCTTGGGCCACAAGTCAAACCTCAGTCAATTCAAGAAAACTGAAATTCTATCAACCATCTTCTCGGACCACAATGCAATGAGACTAGAGATCAACTATAGGAAAAACACCGCTAAAAGCACAAACACGTGGAGATTAAACAACACATACCTAAAAAACCAACTGATTACTGAACAAATCAAAGGAGAAATAAAACAATTCCTAGAAGAAAATGACAATGAACACACAATAGTGCAAAACCTATGGGGCACTGCAAAAGCAGTTCTAAGAGGGAAGTTTATAACAATACAATCCTTCCTCAAGAAACAAGAAAAATATCAAACAGACGACCAAACCTGACGCTTAAAACAGTTGGAGAAAGAAGAACAAAAATACCCCAAAGTTAGCAGAAGAAGAGAAATAATAAAACAGAAGAAGAAGAAACAAAAATCATTTAGAATCACTGTTTCTTGTCTCTTTTTAGGGAAAACATTTGGGTATTTTTCAGAGATATTACAGAGTAGCTTGTGCAATATTGTTTGCTTGAAGGGGATCCAACAAAAAGCCAAAAGCAAGAGTTACGTCCTTCTATTCCCTTCCAAAGCACAGCATGTTTATCCTTTCTATGGGATAAAGTTGAGTATTTTCCATAGAGAAAAACAACCTGGAACTCTAGAGCTATTTGAGCCAATTGGTAAAGAAAAAGCAAGTAAAGTAAATCAAGAAATATTTGAGGTACATATCAGACAAAATAGACCTTAAAATAAAGAAGATTATGAGAGACAAGGTAGGACACTACATAATGATCAAGGGATCGATCCAAGAAGAAGACATAACAATCATAAATATCTATGCACCCAATACAGGAGCACCCCAATACATAAGACAAACACTTTCAGACATAAAAGAAGACACCAACATTAACACAATAATAGTACACTTTAACACTCCTCTCATACCAATGGACAGATCATCCAAACAGAAAATTAATAAACAAACACAAGGCTTAAATGCCACACTAGAAGAGATGGACCTCATGGAAGTCTTTAGGACCTTCCATCCAAAAGCAGAAGAATACACTTTCTTCTCAAGTGCTCATGGAACATTCTCCAGGATAGACCACCTCTTGGGCCACAAGTCAAACCTCAGTCAATTCAAGAAAACTGAAATTCTATCAACCATCTTCTCGGACCACAATGCAATGAGACTAGAGATCAACTATAGGAAAAACACCGCTAAAAGCACAAACACGTGGAGATTAAACAACACATACCTAAAAAACCAACTGATTACTGAACAAATCAAAGGAGAAATAAAACAATTCCTAGAAGAAAATGACAATGAACACACAATAGTGCAAAACCTATGGGGCACTGCAAAAGCAGTTCTAAGAGGGAAGTTTATAACAATACAATCCTTCCTCAAGAAACAAGAAAAATATCAAACAGACGACCAAACCTGACGCTTAAAACAGTTGGAGAAAGAAGAACAAAAATACCCCAAAGTTAGCAGAAGAAGAGAAATCATGAAGACCAGAGCAGAAATAAATGAAAAAGAAATGAAAGAAACAGTAGTAAAGATAAATGAAACAAAAAGCTGGTTCTTTGAAAAAGAAAACAAAATCAACAAACTGCTAGCCAGACTCATCAAGAAAAAGAGAAGAACCAGATCAACAAAATCAAAAATGTAAATGGAGAGATTACAACAGATAATGCAGAAATCCAAAGGAGTATAAGAGACTATTATGAACAACTCTGTGACAACAAACTAGACAACCTGGAAGAAATGGACAGTTTCTTAGAGAAGATTAATCTCCCAAGACTCAACCAGGAAGAAATAGAAACTATGAAGAAGCCAATCACAAGCTCAGAAATTGAATTTGTGATAAAAAAAATCTATCCCCAAATAAAAACCCAGGGCCAGATGACTTCACAGGTGAATTCTACCAAACATTTAAAGAAGAGTTAACGCCTGCCCTTCTAAATCTCTTCCAAACAATTGCACAGGAAGGAACACTTCCAAACACATTCTATGAGCTCGCCATCACCCTGATACCAAAGCCAAGCAAAGACAACACAAAAAAAGAAAATTATAGGCCAATTTCACTGATGAATCTAGATGCCAAAATCCTCAACAAAATCCTAGCAAACAGAATTCAACACACAACACATCAAAAAGCTCATACAGAGTTGGGTTCATCCCAGGCATGCAAGGATTCTTCAATATCTGCAAATCAATCAATGTGATACACCATATCAACAAATTGAGAGACAAAAACCACATGATAATCTCAATAGATGCAGGTTCCATCCCAAAGGCATAAAGGACAAACACGTGGAGATTAAACAACACATACCTAAAAAACCAACTGATTACTGAACAAATCAAAGGAGAAATAAAACAATTCCTAGAAGAAAATGACAATGAACACACAATAGTGCAAAACCTATGGGGCACTGCAAAAGCAGTTCTAAGAGGGAAGTTTATAACAATACAATCCTTCCTCAAGAAACAAGAAAAATATCAAACAGACGACCAAACCTGACGCTTAAAACAGTTGGAGAAAGAAGAACAAAAATACCCCAAAGTTAGCAGAAGAAGAGAAATCATGAAGACCAGAGCAGAAATAAATGAAAAAGAAATGAAAGAAACAGTAGTAAAGATAAATGAAACAAAAAGCTGGTTCTTTGAAAAAGAAAACAAAATCAACAAACTGCTAGCCAGACTCATCAAGAAAAAGAGAAGAACCAGATCAACAAAATCAAAAATGTAAATGGAGAGATTACAACAGATAATGCAGAAATCCAAAGGAGTATAAGAGACTATTATGAACAACTCTGTGACAACAAACTAGACAACCTGGAAGAAATGGACAGTTTCTTAGAGAAGATTAATCTCCCAAGACTCAACCAGGAAGAAATAGAAACTATGAAGAAGCCAATCACAAGCTCAGAAATTGAATTTGTGATAAAAAAAATCTATCCCCAAATAAAAACCCAGGGCCAGATGACTTCACAGGTGAATTCTACCAAACATTTAAAGAAGAGTTAACGCCTGCCCTTCTAAATCTCTTCCAAACAATTGCACAGGAAGGAACACTTCCAAACACATTCTATGAGCTCGCCATCACCCTGATACCAAAGCCAAGCAAAGACAACACAAAAAAAGAAAATTATAGGCCAATTTCACTGATGAATCTAGATGCCAAAATCCTCAACAAAATCCTAGCAAACAGAATTCAACACACAACACATCAAAAAGCTCATACAGAGTTGGGTTCATCCCAGGCATGCAAGGATTCTTCAATATCTGCAAATCAATCAATGTGATACACCATATCAACAAATTGAGAGACAAAAACCACATGATAATCTCAATAGATGCAGAAAAAACCTTTGACAAAATTTGGCACCCATTTATGATAAAAACTCTTCAAAAAATGGGCATAAAAGGATCCTATCTCAACATAGTGGCAGCCATATATGAGAAGCTTACAGCGAACATTATTCTCAATGGTGAAAAACTGAAAGCATTCCCTCTAAGATCAGGAACAAGACAAGGGGGTCCACTTTCACCATTATTAGTCAACATTGTCCTGGAAGTTCTAGCAACAGCAGTAAGAGAAGAAAAACAAATAAAAGGAATCCAGATTGGAAAAGAAGAAGAAAAACCCTAATTGCAGATGACATGACATTACACATAGAAAACCCCAAAGACACTATTAGAAAACTACTAGAGCTAATCAACAAATTCAGCAAAGTAGCGGTATACAAAATCAATACACAGAAATCACTGGCATTCCTACATACAAACAATGAAAAATCAGAAAATGAAATCAAAGAGGCAATACCTTTCACCACTGCAACCAAGAGAATAAAATATGTAGGAATAAACCTACTCAAAGAAACAAAAGAACTGTACACAGAAAATTGCAAGACACTCATGACAGACATTAAAGAAGACCTAAACAGATGGAGAGATATTCCATGTTTCTGGGTTGGAAGAATCAATATTGTGAAAATGACCATACTACCAAATGTCATCTATAGATTCAATGCGATCCCTATCAAACTACTGATGATATGCTTGACAGAACAAGATCAAAGAATAACACAGTTCATATGGAAACACAAAAGACCTCAGATAGCCAAAGCAATCCTGAGAAAGAAGAATGGAGCTGGGGGGATCAGCCTCCCCAACTTCAGACTCTACTACAAAACAACAGTCATCAAGACAGTATGGTACTGGCACAAAAACAGAAATATCGACCAATGGAACAAGATCGAGAACCCAGAGATAAAGCCACGCACCTATGGGTACCTTATTTTTGACAAAGGAGGCGAACATATAAAATAGGCCCAATTTCCACAAAAGAATTCTTTAGATGCCAAAATCCTCAACAAAATCCTAGCAAACAGAATTCAACACACAACACATCAAAAAGCTCATACAGAGTTGGGTTCATCCCAGGCATGCAAGGATTCTTCAATATCTGCAAATCAATCAATGTGATACACCATATCAACAAATTGAGAGACAAAAACCACATGATAATCTCAATAGATGCAGAAAAAACCTTTGACAAAATTTGGCACCCATTTATGATAAAAACTCTTCAAAAAATGGGCATAAAAGGATCCTATCTCAACATAGTGGCAGCCATATATGAGAAGCTTACAGCGAACATTATTCTCAATGGTGAAAAACTGAAAGCATTCCCTCTAAGATCAGGAACAAGACAAGGGGGTCCACTTTCACCATTATTAGTCAACATTGTCCTGGAAGTTCTAGCAACAGCAGTAAGAGAAGAAAAACAAATAAAAGGAATCCAGATTGGAAAAGAAGAAGAAAAACCCTAATTGCAGATGACATGACATTACACATAGAAAACCCCAAAGACACTATTAGAAAACTACTAGAGCTAATCAACAAATTCAGCAAAGTAGCGGTATACAAAATCAATACACAGAAATCACTGGCATTCCTACATACAAACAATGAAAAATCAGAAAATGAAATCAAAGAGGCAATACCTTTCACCACTGCAACCAAGAGAATAAAATATGTAGGAATAAACCTACTCAAAGAAACAAAAGAACTGTACACAGAAAATTGCAAGACACTCATGACAGACATTAAAGAAGACCTAAACAGATGGAGAGATATTCCATGTTTCTGGGTTGGAAGAATCAATATTGTGAAAATGACCATACTACCAAATGTCATCTATAGATTCAATGCGATCCCTATCAAACTACTGATGATATGCTTGACAGAACAAGATCAAAGAATAACACAGTTCATATGGAAACACAAAAGACCTCAGATAGCCAAAGCAATCCTGAGAAAGAAGAATGGAGCTGGGGGGATCAGCCTCCCCAACTTCAGACTCTACTACAAAACAACAGTCATCAAGACAGTATGGTACTGGCACAAAAACAGAAATATCGACCAATGGAACAAGATCGAGAACCCAGAGATAAAGCCACGCACCTATGGGTACCTTATTTTTGACAAAGGAGGCGAACATATAAAATGGGACAAAGACAGCCTCTTCAACAAATGGTGCTGGGAAAATTGGACAGCTACATGCAAAAAAATGAAGTTGGAACATACCCTGACACCATACACTAAGATCAACTCAAAATGGATTAAAGACTTAAATGTAAGGCCAGAAACCATCAAACTCTTAGAGGAGAATATAGGCAAAACCCTCAAGGACATCAATCAAAGCAAGATCTTCTCTGACCCACCTACTAGAATAGTGGAACTAAAAAGACAAATGAACATGTGGGACCTAATGAAACTTAAAAGCTTTTGTACAGCTAAAGAAATTACAAAAAAGCTGAACAGACAGCCCACAGAGTGGGAGAAAATCATAGCAAATGAAACAACAGACAAAGAATTAATCTCCAAAATCTACAAGCAACTCAGACAACTCAGCACTGGAAAAACGAACAACCCAATCAAAAATGGGAAAAGGACCTAAACAGACACCTCTCCAACGATGACATACAGATGGCCCAAAAACACATGAAACGATGCTCAACTTCACTAATAATTAGAGAAATGCAAATCAAAACTACAATGAGATATCACCTCACACCCGTCAGAATGGCCATCATCCACAAATCGACAGACAATAAATGCTGGAGAGGCTGCGGAGAAAAGGGAACACTCCTGCATTGCTGGTGGGAGTGTAAATCGATACAGCCTCTATGGAAGACAGTCTGGAGATTTCTTAAAAAACTAAAAATAGAAGCACCATATGACCCAGCAATCACACTCTTAGGCTTATACCCTGATGAAATCAAAACTGAAAGAAGCACCTGTACCCCAATGTTCATTGCAGCTCTCTATACAATAGCTAGAACATGGAAGGAACCTAGATGCCCATCGACGAACGAATGGATCCAAAAGCTCTGGTACATATATACAATGGAATACTACACAGCTGTAAAGAGAAATGCAGAAGAATCAGCCCTCATGAGGTGGCTGGATCTAGAACGTATCCTAAAAAGTGAAGTCAGTCAGAAAGAGAAGGACAAATACAGTATATTAACACATATATATGGAATCTAGTATATATGGAATCCAGATGGTGATGATGGCACATGCAGTGAAGCGACAGAAAAACAGACATGGACAGTGGACATATGGACATTTTGGGGAAGGAACAGTGGGTGAGAGGCGTAAGGGAAGTAGCATGAAGGCCTGTACTATCATAAGTGAAGAAAATAGCTCTAGTCATTGCTCTGTGAGAAAAGGGGATCCTTCAGGGGTGCTGTGTGATGGTCGGGAGGGGAGGGAAGGGGGGGATATACATGTGACTAATCTGAGAACATGCATGTCTGTGAACAACAAAACTCTGTAAAAGTTAAAAGTAAAATAAAGGTTTAAAAAACAAAAAACAAAACAAAAAAATCTAAAAATAGAAACACCATACACACTATTAGGCTTATACCCAGATGAAATCAAAATGGAAAGAAGCACCTGTACCCCAACGTTCACTGCAGCTCTCTATACTATAGCTAGAACATGTGAGCAACCTAAATGTCCGTCGACAAATAAATGGATAAAGCAGCTCTGGTACATATATACAATGGAGTACTGCTTAGCTGTAAAAAGAAATGCAGAAGAATCAGTCCTAATGAGGTGGATGGATCTAGAACGTATCATAAAAAGTGAAGTAAGTCAAAAAGATAAAGACAAGTACAATATAACTAACACATATATATGGAATCCAGTAGGATGGTAATGATAACACATGCAGTGAAGCACTGGAAAAACAGACACAGAGAATAGACATATGGACATTGTGGGAATGAACAGTGGGTGAGGCGTAAAGGAAGTAGCATGAGAACCTGTACTATCACATGTGAAAAAAGTAGCTATTGTCATTGTGTTATGAGAAAGTGGGATCCTGCAGGGGTGCTGTGTTATGGCCTGGAGGAGTGGGATGAGGGGGATATACATAGGACTAATCTGGGATCATATATATCTGTAAACCACAAAACTCTGTAAAAGTAAAATAAAATTAAAAAAAATAATAAAATAAAAATAAGCTAAAAGAAGAAATACGTGAGGTAGACTGAATTAGATCACTTGTCATCCCACCACTTTTTCTGTGTCTGTGGCAGTTGACCACAAGATGTCACTATGGCATCTTTAATCCTAATAATCCTGTAGCTGGCTGGGGGTGGGGAAAGAACAAGGGAAGAAAATCTTACAGTTCTATGCAAAATGGAAAAGTTTTTTTTTTTTTTTCTGGCTGGCAGCCAGGCTAATAAAAAAAAAAATTTTTTTTTAAACCAACACTATGAATTGAAAAGCCTTTCGAGAAACATCTGCACAGTGAAACTGTTAACTCCAAAGAAGTCCAACATTGTATTTATACTGTATAAATTAAAATGGAAAATAAAACCCCATTTGGGCCAATGTGCAAAATCTCCAAAGCAAGAGAAATATACTTCTGATGTCAATCCATTTTCAAAACGATGGTATTAAATATGGAGGATGTAATAGCCGAAAACAACTGAAAGCTTGCCCAGTGAAGCCTTAAATAACCAGTTTCCCAAAACAAATACTGTTAATTAACCAAATTTCCCTCCATGGACTCAGATTTTAGGGGAAAGAAACAAATCTTTTTAAAAAGTGCAATGTCTCATGTTACTTGGGTGAAATGATTTTCAGAAATGGCTAGCACAGACTGTAGCATCCCCTCCACAGGCCTCATCTATAGTTAGGCAAGGAGAGCCATTGTTTCGAATCATGATTCTGAAGGACTGAAAGTCATAAAAAAAAAAAAAAATCCTATTTCTTTATTTACATAGAAGGCGAGGAAGTGGCTTAAAACAACAGCTGTACAAAGAATGGATCCCTGTATTTGAACAGCCATCTTTTAGGTGGTCTACCCAAAGTATCTAGCAACCTGAGCAAGATCCCTTTCTTAGGAATTTGGAATTAAGTCAGTTGAGCCTCTTTCCTAATGACTGGACGTCACAGTTTTCCATCTTGCCAGCCGAGAAGCCAAACCATAAGTCTACAGAGAGAGAGAAGGATAAAGGATGCAGGGGGTCACGGGGTCACTGACAGAGAGGGCGCCTTGCTGGCATCCAGGTGTCCAGTTCCAACTTGTCCTTGAGTTGAGTCCACTCTTTTTTTTCTTGTTGCATGAGAGAAAGCCCTGCATCCTCATAGTAAATAATCATTTTGTTCAACCAAACTACTATTATGGCTTTTCAGGATAATTTGGAACTCAAGTCTCTGTAATTCTTTCTCTTTGTAGCCCAGTCCTCCTCTGGTTAGGAGGATATTTAACTTGGTCACTTGAAGCAACTCTTATGGCTTACAGAGAAACAGTGAGAGTAACCTAGAAAGGCCACAGGGAAAGCTTTGAAACATCAGTCTGCACAATCTTTGGGTGAAGTGGATCTATGAATTAGGATTCTACAACACTTCCCCAACTTTGTCCCTTAGAATATTAATCTTTAAAGTGTTAAGAATGCAATGAAGTATTCCATAGTAAAATGAGTTTGTGAAAAAAAAATGCAAAATATGTCTCTCTTGTACTTGTGTCCTCAGTTTTAGAATATTAACTCTGTTCCAAAGAAGTCAACAACTGAAAATTGGAAAATAAAACCTTGGAACTCCAAAAATTTTAGGGGATTAAATATGGAGGATGTAATAGCGAAAACAACTGAAAGCTTGCCCAGTGAAGCCTTAAATAACCAGTTTCCCAAAACAAATACTGTTAATTAACCAAATTTCCTCCATGGACTCAGATTTTAGGGAAAGAAACAAATCTTTTAAAAAGTGCAATGTCTCATGTTACTTGGGTGAAATGATTTTCAGAAATGGCTAGCACAGACTGTAGCATCCCCTCCACAGGCCTCATCTATAGTTAGGCAAGGAGAGCCATTGTTTCGAATCATGATTCTGAAGGACTGAAAGTCATAAAAAAAAAAAAAAATCCTATTTCTTTATTTACATAGAAGGCGAGGAAGTGGCTTAAAACAACAGCTGTACAAAGAATGGATCCCTGTATTTGAACAGCCATCTTTTAGGTGGTCTACCCAAAGTATCTAGCAACCTGAGCAAGATCCCTTTCTTAGGAATTTGGAATTAAGTCAGTTGAGCCTCTTTCCTAATGACTGGACGTCACAGTTTTCCATCTTGCCAGCCGAGAAGCCAAACCATAAGTCTACAGAGAGAGAGAAGGATAAAGGATGAAGGGGGTCACGGGGTCACTGACAGAGAGGGAGCCTTGCTGGCATCCAGGTGTCCAGTTCCAACTTGTCCTTGAGTTGAGTCCACTCTTTTTTTTCTTGTTGCATGAGAGAAAGCCCTGCATCCTCATAGTAAATAATCATTTTGTTCAACCAAACTACTATTATGGCTTTTCAGGATAATTTGGAACTCAAGTCTCTGTAATTCTTTCTCTTTGTAGCCCAGTCCTCCTCTGGTTAGGAGGATATTTAACTTGGTCACTTGAAGCAACTCTTATGGCTTACAGAGAAACAGTGAGAGTAACCTAGAAAGGCCACAGGGAAAGCTTTGAAACATCAGTCTGCACAATCTTTGGGTGAAGTGGATCTATGAATTAGGATTCTACAACACTTCCCCAACTTTGTCCCTTAGAATATTAATCTTTAAAGTGTTAAGAATGCAATGAAGTATTCCATAGTAAAATGAGTTTGTGAAAAAAAAATGCAAAATATGTCTCCCTCTTGTATGTGCATGTGTGCTCAGTCACTCAGTGGTATCCTACTCTTTGCGACCTCATGGACTGTAACCCGCCAGCCTCCTCTGTCCATGGAATTCCCCAGGCAACAATACTGGGATGGATTGCCATTTCCTTCTTGAAGGATTGTCTTACGTTTCATATTAATATATTAAATGCTCTGATAAATCCTGCAGTCGAAAAGGGATCAAAATTTGTTTAGCTTAGGATTTTCAAAGTTTATGTCATAATAACAGATTTCTTTGGGGAGGGGAGTTAATCCTTACTTGCAACATTTTAAATGTTACTTAAAATGTCTGTTTATTTTCGCTTTACAGCCAAACTGAATTTGAGGTGGGTTGACCTTGGGAATTTCGATAGGAAAGATCCTGAATAATTCTCACTCCTCTACCTCCTACCACACAACCCTTTACTGGTCAGGTAGTTAGTGAGAAGGGTAGGAAATGGCCTAGACATCCAGTGCTGCGGGAGAGACCACCTTACTACCTTTTCTGAAGCCCTTACTATTCCTACAGCCCTGCCTTTATGCCTTCATTTTGTCTTTTTCAAAATAGTACACACAAAGAAAAGTGCCTACATTACCAGTGTACAGTGATGAATTTTTCCAAACTGTTTCACATGCTACTGTAACAAACACCAGGGCAAGGAACATTAGAGGCTCCCAGAAGATCCTTCATGCTTGTTTAGTCACTTTGCCACACAAGGATAACCACTCTCTGACTGTATGCCCCACTTAAACCGTTGCATGAGAGAAAGCCCTGCACTATGTAAATTATTTGGCTTTTCAGGATAATTTGGAACTCAAGTCTGTACTTCGTCCCAGTCCTCCTCTGGTTAGGAGGATATTTAACTTGGTCACTTGAAGCAACTCTTATGGCTTACAGAGAAACAGTGAGAGTAACCTAGAAAGGCCACAGGGAAAGCTTTGAAACATCAGTCTGCACAATCTTTGGGTGAAGTGGATCTATGAATTAGGATTCTACAACACTTCCCCAACTTTGTCCCTTAGAATATTAATCTTTAAAGTGTTAAGAATGCAATGAAGTATTCCATAGTAAAATGAGTTTGTGAAAAAAAAATGCAAAATATGTCTCCCTCTTGTATGTGCATGTGTGCTCAGTCACTCAGTGGTATCCTACTCTTTGCGACCTCATGGACTGTAACCCGCCAGCCTCCTCTGTCCATGGAATTCCCCAGGCAACAATACTGGGATGGATTGCCATTTCCTTCTTGAAGGATTGTCTTACGTTTCATATTAATATATTAAATGCTCTGATAAATCCTGCAGTCGAAAAGGGATCAAAATTTGTTTAGCTTAGGATTTTCAAAGTTTATGTCATAATAACAGATTTCTTTGGGGAGGGGAGTTAATCCTTACTTGCAACATTTTAAATGTTACTTAAAATGTCTGTTTATTTTCGCTTTACAGCCAAACTGAATTTGAGGTGGGTTGACCTTGGGAATTTCGATAGGAAAGATCCTGAATAATTCTCACTCCTCTACCTCCTACCACACAACCCTTTACTGGTCAGGTAGTTAGTGAGAAGGGTAGGAAATGGCCTAGACATCCAGTGCTGCGGGAGAGACCACCTTACTACCTTTTCTGAAGCCCTTACTATTCCTACAGCCCTGCCTTTATGCCTTCATTTTGTCTTTTTCAAAATAGTACACACAAAGAAAAGTGCCTACATTACCAGTGTACAGTGATGAATTTTTCCAAACTGTTTCACATGCTACTGTAACAAACACCAGGGCAAGGAACATTAGAGGCTCCCAGAAGATCCTTCATGCTTGTTTAGTCACTTTGCCACACAAGGATAACCACTCTCTGACTGTATGCCTTTTCTTTCCACATAAACGGATATATCTTAGAGGGTAAGGATTGACCCTAGGTCTCCTTGTAACCTTGTAGTCTGGAATAGGATTTAGGATAGTTAATTAGGCTTATCTATAAAGCAAGAACCACGAAAGCACAAGTGCCCCTCAGGGCCCTGGCGTCAAACTGCCTGGGTTCAAACCTGTGTCTGTGACTCCAACCTGTACGACCAGGGTCAGTCAGTTAACCTTTGGAACCTCAATTCCCTTCTTTGCAAAGAGACTAGCTTGGATTATCTGGGTGGGTCCTGAATGCCGCCACAAGGATCCTTATGAGAAGGGAAGGGGAGATTTTCAGATGGCGGTGAAGACTGGATGATAAAGCTGCAAGCTAAGAACTGCCACCAGCCACCAGAGACTACAAGAAACAAAGAATTGATTCTCCCCCACAGTGCCTGGAAGGGAATGTGAACTTTGCCAACACCTTGATGTTAGCTCAGTGAAACTGATTTTAGACTTCCAGCCTCCAGAAACGTAAAAGAATGGGTTTCCATTGTCTTAAGCTATCAGATTTGTGGTGATTTGTTAGCTCAGTCATGGGAATCTGATACAAGTATCCTGTGATTGGTGCTGGGGAGACAGCAGGAAAGAAAAAGCAACCTTTGTGGAGCTTACATTCTACAATGGAAGACAGATAATGAGCAGACACATGGATGCACAATCTAATGTCAGAGAGAGCTGCAAGCTATACACTAAAGCATGGGAGCCCATGGAGCCTGGGAAAAGGGTAGAAAAAGTTGGGCAAGGTGTGTAGAGCTCTGCAGGCCCTGAGTGATAAGGAGATAAGGGTTTTGTCTTCTATTTATGGCTTTGGGGATTTGCCCTAGGTGTGGGAAGCCCCATCCAGTGCTCGGAGAGACCACCTTACTACCTTTTCTGAAGCCCTTACTATTCCTACAGCCCTGCCTTTATGCCTTCATTTTGTCTTTTTCAAAATAGTACACACAAAGAAAAGTGCCTACATTACCAGTGTACAGTGATGAATTTTTCCAAACTGTTTCACATGCTACTGTAACAAACACCAGGGCAAGGAACATTAGAGGCTCCCAGAAGATCCTTCATGCTTGTTTAGTCACTTTGCCACACAAGGATAACCACTCTCTGACTGTATGCCTTTTCTTTCCACATAAACGGATATATCTTAGAGGGTAAGGATTGACCCTAGGTCTCCTTGTAACCTTGTAGTCTGGAATAGGATTTAGGATAGTTAATTAGGCTTATCTATAAAGCAAGAACCACGAAAGCACAAGTGCCCCTCAGGGCCCTGGCGTCAAACTGCCTGGGTTCAAACCTGTGTCTGTGACTCCAACCTGTACGACCAGGGTCAGTCAGTTAACCTTTGGAACCTCAATTCCCTTCTTTGCAAAGAGACTAGCTTGGATTATCTGGGTGGGTCCTGAATGCCGCCACAAGGATCCTTATGAGAAGGGAAGGGGAGATTTTCAGATGGCGGTGAAGACTGGATGATAAAGCTGCAAGCTAAGAACTGCCACCAGCCACCAGAGACTACAAGAAACAAAGAATTGATTCTCCCCCACAGTGCCTGGAAGGGAATGTGAACTTTGCCAACACCTTGATGTTAGCTCAGTGAAACTGATTTTAGACTTCCAGCCTCCAGAAACGTAAAAGAATGGGTTTCCATTGTCTTAAGCTATCAGATTTGTGGTGATTTGTTAGCTCAGTCATGGGAATCTGATACAAGTATCCTGTGATTGGTGCTGGGGAGACAGCAGGAAAGAAAAAGCAACCTTTGTGGAGCTTACATTCTACAATGGAAGACAGATAATGAGCAGACACATGGATGCACAATCTAATGTCAGAGAGAGCTGCAAGCTATACACTAAAGCATGGGAGCCCATGGAGCCTGGGAAAAGGGTAGAAAAAGTTGGGCAAGGTGTGTAGAGCTCTGCAGGCCCTGAGTGATAAGGAGATAAGGGTTTTGTCTTCTATTTATGGCTTTGGGGATTTGCCCTAGGTGTGGGAAGCCCCTCTTCAAGTTGTCCTGGGAAGGGTTGGGGACTGGGGTCAGTTGAGTGATGTTCCTGTCCTAGGTTAGCCCTTTAATTTGCTGTGCCCTCAGGACATTTCTTTAACATCTCTAGATTTTAACATCCTAAACGCAAGTTGGATTAACTGATGTATAAGGCTCTTGCTCCTAAAACAGGAAACCAGTGCTCATGATTCTTTTCTAAACAGGGAAGCCACGGTCAGAAACACAATGGCTCTCCCGGCCATGGCGATCCCCCTCGTGGCCACTAGAGGGAGGCGGGAGAGGCAACTTGTGCAGAACTGGATTGTTAAGAAAAGACTAAGGGTGTGTTGTTTTAAAAAGAAAGAAAGAAAAAATTCTTCCGCTCACTCCCAGAATCTGCTTCTAATTATCCCTAGGGCTAGACTCCTAACCACATACATTTCAGCCAATCCTAGACGGCCCAAGCTCCTTTTCAAAGCAGTGAAGCCACAAAGAGATGCAGTTTCAGACCAAAAGAATGGAACAAAGATTCACGGATCCCTTGTCCCACCCACTGGCTTTGCTGTCCAGAGCCTCAGGCAACTGACAGCCACTTGAGGTTTAGCTTCCCTCCCAGATGTCCTAACTCCTGATGGCCCAAGCTAAAATGGAATGCAAGGGCCTTTCTAAATTCTTCCAAAATTAATTCTGTAATTACTCTTTCCTCTTCATTCTGTGTTAAAGGCTGGCAAATGATCCTCTTTCTCTCCACATCAGAGTAGAAGCAGAATAATTTGCAGTTCACATAATGAAAACCTCAATTTCTGGGGCCTAAAGGCCTTTAAAAAATAAATGACCAAAGGAGGTATAAATTTGGGAGACACTTTTAGCACATATTGCTGGGGAGACAGCAGGAAAGAAAAAGCACCCTTTTACATTCTACAATGGAAGACAGATAATGAGCAGACACATGGATGCACAATCTAATGTCAGAGAGAGCTGCAAGCTATACACTAAAGCATGGGAGCCCATGGAGCCTGGGAAAAGGGTAGAAAAAGTTGGGCAAGGTGTGTAGAGCTCTGCAGGCCCTGAGTGATAAGGAGATAAGGGTTTTGTCTTCTATTTATGGCTTTGGGGATTTGCCCTAGGTGTGGGAAGCCCCTCTTCAAGTTGTCCTGGGAAGGGTTGGGGACTGGGGTCAGTTGAGTGATGTTCCTGTCCTAGGTTAGCCCTTTAATTTGCTGTGCCCTCAGGACATTTCTTTAACATCTCTAGATTTTAACATCCTAAACGCAAGTTGGATTAACTGATGTATAAGGCTCTTGCTCCTAAAACAGGAAACCAGTGCTCATGATTCTTTTCTAAACAGGGAAGCCACGGTCAGAAACACAATGGCTCTCCCGGCCATGGCGATCCCCCTCGTGGCCACTAGAGGGAGGCGGGAGAGGCAACTTGTGCAGAACTGGATTGTTAAGAAAAGACTAAGGGTGTGTTGTTTTAAAAAGAAAGAAAGAAAAAATTCTTCCGCTCACTCCCAGAATCTGCTTCTAATTATCCCTAGGGCTAGACTCCTAACCACATACATTTCAGCCAATCCTAGACGGCCCAAGCTCCTTTTCAAAGCAGTGAAGCCACAAAGAGATGCAGTTTCAGACCAAAAGAATGGAACAAAGATTCACGGATCCCTTGTCCCACCCACTGGCTTTGCTGTCCAGAGCCTCAGGCAACTGACAGCCACTTGAGGTTTAGCTTCCCTCCCAGATGTCCTAACTCCTGATGGCCCAAGCTAAAATGGAATGCAAGGGCCTTTCTAAATTCTTCCAAAATTAATTCTGTAATTACTCTTTCCTCTTCATTCTGTGTTAAAGGCTGGCAAATGATCCTCTTTCTCTCCACATCAGAGTAGAAGCAGAATAATTTGCAGTTCACATAATGAAAACCTCAATTTCTGGGGCCTAAAGGCCTTTAAAAAATAAATGACCAAAGGAGGTATAAATTTGGGAGACACTTTTAGCACATATTGCTAAAGCAAGGTAAGGGTATAATAATAATCATTAAGAGAAATTTTGTTTTTTTTTTTGGTTATATATATATTCATTTTCATATTATTTCCATTAGAGTTTGTCATAGGATATTGAATATAGTTCCCTGTGCTATACAGTAGGATGTTATTTACCTGTCCTACATATGAGTTTACATCTGCTAATCCCAGACTCCCAATCCCTCCCTCTCCTACCTCCCATCATCCTTGGCAACCACAAGTCTGCTGTGTCTGTAATAGACTTTTCTCTTTCTTCCATTTAATCCTTCTTATATCTAAATCCAGAAGCTAAAGAAAGTGGAGTATCTAGAAAATGATTCACCTGTGTATTTGTTGAGTAAACCTTTTCTGTTTAACTTCTTGTTTTGACAAAATTTTGGACTATCAGAAAGTTGCACTAGTAAGCAAGGAATTTCTGAACTTCTTTTTCCCAAATTCCAAATGTTAATATTTTACCATGTTTGCTTTTTTCTCCCCCTTCTCACATTGTTTTCTGACCAATCTCAGTCAAAACAGAAATGATGCCTTTCTACTATTAACTGTGTATTTCCTAAAAACAAGAACATTCTCTGACATAATCCTGTGTAATAGACTAAATCAGGAAATTAACATTGACTATTATTTTCTAATCTGCAGACTTTGTTCAAGTTTTTCCAATTGCCATTACTATTACCCCCAAGAGGACAGGAGGCATTCTGTTATCATATCTCTTTAGGTTAGTTTAAACTGAAACCATTTCCTGGTTTTGCTTTGCTTTCATTTTTGTTATATATTGATATTTTTTAAAAGTACAAGTAAAATATTTGGTAGAAAATCAGTGTTTGGGTTTGTCTGATGTTACTGTATGATTAGATTCAGGATGTGCATTTTGGCTTGGATTGCCATAGGAATGATGTTGTGTCTTTCTCAGTCTGTTACATGGAAAGCATATGATATTGATTTGTCCCACCATTGGTGCTGTTAAATTCGATCACTTGTTAAGATAATAGTAAACATATTATGAAAACTATAAAATATATTATATATTAACATATAATATATAAGCAAAATGTAATATATAAGTGAAATATAGTATGTAATATGTAAACAAATATAAGTAATAGGAAATGTGCTAGGCAAGTGGTTCTTAAACTTCCGGTCTCATCTCAGAAATACTTTACACTCTTAGAAATTGAGGATCTCGGGCTTCCCTGGTGGTCCAGTGGGTAAAGAGTCTGCCTGGCAGTGCAAGGGGCACTGGTCCGATTCCTGGCCCTGGAAGACCCCACATGCCATGGAATGGCTGGGCTGGTGTGTCCAATTACGAGCTAGTGCTCTGAAGTGTATGTGCCCAGAGCTGGTTCTCTGCAACAAGAAAGGCCACCGCAGTGGGAGGCCCACATAGGTTGAAGAATAAAGATGGATGGAAAAAAAAGAAAAAAGAAATTGAGGATCTCAAGGAGCTTTTGTTTATTTTCATTATGTCAATACTTATTGTATTAGAAATTAAAACAGAAATTTTAAAATATTGACTTATTATTTAAAGATAATGGTAATGAACCTGTTAGATGGAAACATGAATAATGTATGTTTTATTAAAAATAGACGATATTTTCCCAAACAAACAAAAAGAATAGAATGTCATTGTTTTACATCTTCGCAAGCCTCTTTAATGTCTGGCTTCATAAAAGAAAGCCAAGCTTTAATTTTTTCATATCTGCTCGTAATAGACTAAATCAGAAATTAACATTGACTATTATTTTCTAATCTGCAGACTTTGTTCAAGTTTTTCCAATTGCCATTACTATTACCCCCAAGAGGACAGGAGGCATTCTGTTATCATATCTCTTTAGGTTAGTTTAAACTGAAACCATTTCCTGGTTTTGCTTTGCTTTCATTTTTGTTATATATTGATATTTTTTAAAAGTACAAGTAAAATATTTGGTAGAAAATCAGTGTTTGGGTTTGTCTGATGTTACTGTATGATTAGATTCAGGATGTGCATTTTGGCTTGGATTGCCATAGGAATGATGTTGTGTCTTTCTCAGTCTGTTACATGGAAAGCATATGATATTGATTTGTCCCACCATTGGTGCTGTTAAATTCGATCACTTGTTAAGATAATAGTAAACATATTATGAAAACTATAAAATATATTATATATTAACATATAATATATAAGCAAAATGTAATATATAAGTGAAATATAGTATGTAATATGTAAACAAATATAAGTAATAGGAAATGTGCTAGGCAAGTGGTTCTTAAACTTCCGGTCTCATCTCAGAAATACTTTACACTCTTAGAAATTGAGGATCTCGGGCTTCCCTGGTGGTCCAGTGGGTAAAGAGTCTGCCTGGCAGTGCAAGGGGCACTGGTCCGATTCCTGGCCCTGGAAGACCCCACATGCCATGGAATGGCTGGGCTGGTGTGTCCAATTACGAGCTAGTGCTCTGAAGTGTATGTGCCCAGAGCTGGTTCTCTGCAACAAGAAAGGCCACCGCAGTGGGAGGCCCACATAGGTTGAAGAATAAAGATGGATGGAAAAAAAAGAAAAAAGAAATTGAGGATCTCAAGGAGCTTTTGTTTATTTTCATTATGTCAATACTTATTGTATTAGAAATTAAAACAGAAATTTTAAAATATTGACTTATTATTTAAAGATAATGGTAATGAACCTGTTAGATGGAAACATGAATAATGTATGTTTTATTAAAAATAGACGATATTTTCCCAAACAAACAAAAAGAATAGAATGTCATTGTTTTACATCTTCGCAAGCCTCTTTAATGTCTGGCTTCATAGAGAGCAGCTGAATTCTCATATCTGCTCACAATATGGATTCAATCTGTTGCAATATGTTTTTTGCTTATATATAGGAAAAGAGAAAATATGTACACAATTTGGAAAGGAAGGAGTATCTTAGTAGCATTTTCAGAAAATCTTGGATCATCTTTGATACTATACTAAAACTCACTAAGTAAAACTTCTTAGTTATATGCAGTATAAAACTTGAAACCACATCAATGAACATTTTTTTCTCTGTTAGGTTAAAATTTTGGTTTATTGTGTACTTTGATGGGCTCTTTTACCCATGCATGATTTTGTTAACATTATACACTGGTCATTTGGAAAATATTGGCTCCCTGAGCTATACATATCTTCCAGATGTTGCCACTTCTTTATGTAACAAACACAAAAATGTTTACATTTGTTAATATGCCCCCTAACTTCTTCAGAAAAGCATTTAGATATAGAGAAACTGTGAAATTCACAGTGGTATATACAAATTTTCCAAAATTTGAAAGCTCAAGTATTTATTATTGGCGATAAATATTGTGAGTTGTTTCCTTTGAAGCGACAGGTTTACTTTGTTTATTTTGAGAAAATGTCCACTGAAGTCTCAGTTCTGAATGATCATGGTTTGTCAGTTGTTCTTTCAAGTAAAAATGGTGTTACATGTAGCCACTAGCTCAGTTCACAGCTCAATTACACAAATGCTTTTCTCGTACAACGTTTGCAGGTCGATGTGCAGTAGAAGTGCTTTATGCATGCCATCCCTTATGACAAAGAATATTACAGAGATGAGCATTGAAGGATCAAGATTTAGTGAAATTAATACATTTTAATGCTTAATCAGGGGTTTTTAAGTGAAGCTTTCTTTTTAAAACACAAAAAACAACAGTGTATGTCATTGACAATTACAAGGGCTACCAGTATAGTATGGGGCTACTACTATGATATATGCTATGTTGCCAGCAGTTTTACACTCCATTGCTTTCATAATTTGTGTAAATGTCAACCTATAAAAAAGGCAAGTGATGCCTTAATATTATTATAAAAACACATTGAACTGAAAGTGTCTCAGGAACTTCCAGTGTCTAGGGACCACACTTGGAGAAGACGATAAAACATAAACATCTGTATATTAATACATGTTCTTTCCTCCATAAACTTAACCTCTAGCTGGACTGACAGAACAGCTGACAAAAAGAAAAATGAGAGAAGTAGCTATAGGTAAACATAGATTATTGGTAATAGTTTACTTCTTGGTTTTAAGGTCATGTGTGCATGGAGTTTGGCTGTATTATAAGTTTATGCTATCCAATATGATACCCACTGGCCATTTATGACTATTGGTCATCTGAAACATGGCCATACCCAATTAATATATGCTTTAAATGTAAAATACAAACCAGCTTTTGAAGGATTCATATGGGAAAAAAATGTAAATATCTCATTAGTATTGTTTGTATTGATTATTTGTTAGAGTGATAATCTTTTGGCTACATTAGGTAAAATAAACATATTATTAAAATTAATTTCACTTGTTATTTAAAATTTTTTAAATGGAGCTACTAGAAAACTTAAAGCTACATATGAACCTTCCATTATATTTCTACTAGGTGGTATGGTTAAAATAAGTACAGAGATAAAATAAAACACCAACTGGACTTCCCTGATAGTCCAGTATTAAGACTCTGAGCTTCCACTGCATGGGGAATGGAGTTAGATTCCTGGTCCAAGAGCTAATATCTCATGCCATGTGGAATGACTAAAAATCAAATAAATAAAAACATGATTATAAAAAAAAGGTTAACCATAGACCAGTGATAATATTGCGTTACAAACCAAGGATTATTTTTCAACCAGTCTGTGCCTATGAAGTCAAGGGCAAAAAGTAAATTTAAATAGTGTGGTAAAGATTATTTACATTATTTGGTAAAGACTCAGGTTTCTGAGAGAGCATAGTTGAGAGGTAACTGACCCAGTCTTGGAGCAATCATAGTTCTGGGAGAAGATACTTCGGAGAAAGGGCTACCAGTATAGTATGGGGCTACTACTATGATATATGCTATGTTGCCAGCAGTTTTACACTCCATTGCTTTCATAATTTGTGTAAATGTCAACCTATAAAAAAGGCAAGTGATGCCTTAATATTATTATAAAAACACATTGAACTGAAAGTGTCTCAGGAACTTCCAGTGTCTAGGGACCACACTTGGAGAAGACGATAAAACATAAACATCTGTATATTAATACATGTTCTTTCCTCCATAAACTTAACCTCTAGCTGGACTGACAGAACAGCTGACAAAAAGAAAAATGAGAGAAGTAGCTATAGGTAAACATAGATTATTGGTAATAGTTTACTTCTTGGTTTTAAGGTCATGTGTGCATGGAGTTTGGCTGTATTATAAGTTTATGCTATCCAATATGATACCCACTGGCCATTTATGACTATTGGTCATCTGAAACATGGCCATACCCAATTAATATATGCTTTAAATGTAAAATACAAACCAGCTTTTGAAGGATTCATATGGGAAAAAAATGTAAATATCTCATTAGTATTGTTTGTATTGATTATTTGTTAGAGTGATAATCTTTTGGCTACATTAGGTAAAATAAACATATTATTAAAATTAATTTCACTTGTTTTTTAAAAATTTTTTTAAATGGAGCTACTAGAAAACTTAAAGCTACATATGAACCTTCCATTATATTTCTACTAGGTGGTATGGTTAAAATAAGTACAGAGATAAAATAAAACACCAACTGGACTTCCCTGATAGTCCAGTATTAAGACTCTGAGCTTCCACTGCATGGGGAATGGAGTTAGATTCCTGGTCCAAGAGCTAATATCTCATGCCATGTGGAATGACTAAAAATCAAATAAATAAAAACATGATTATAAAAAAAAGGTTAACCATAGACCAGTGATAATATTGCGTTACAAACCAAGGATTATTTTTCAACCAGTCTGTGCCTATGAAGTCAAGGGCAAAAAGTAAATTTAAATAGTGTGGTAAAGATTATTTACATTATTTGGTAAAGACTCAGGTTTCTGAGAGAGCATAGTTGGAGAGGTAACTGACCCAGTCTTGGAGCAATCATAGTAAAACCTCTTCCTGGAGAAAGGGCCGTCTCCCTTGTAACTAAAAGAAAATTAGAAAAATTTCAAATGACTTAGGTACAAGTAGGGAGGAAGGGAGAGGGTACTTCAGGGAGAAGGAACAGAGTTTGCAAAGACTTAGCCTTTGCTTAGAGCACAGTTGGAAAACTCCAAAATTTACAGGGGCTATTGTAATACTGTTACATCACCACCTGCAGTTATTTACATAAAATTCTGTTTTCCCTGAGGCATGTGTATATAAAAGAGAAGATTTATTTGACTTTCCTGCATTTTTTTCCTCAAAAGGATCATGAATTTTAAATTATATATTTTAAAACCTGGGAAACATCCCAGGCTCATACTAAGAGATACTTTGGAATTACTGTTGAGTTTTATAGACACACATGGGGTTTGCTTATCCACATCTTGCCAAAAATGTGACCTTTCACATTCAGGATAGTAAAAACCTGACTCCATGATACATGGAGCTGCACATGGTTCTCAGCAAGAGGAAAAGTTAAAAAAAAAAGTCTACAAAAACATAAAAATCATATTATGCAATGACATCACATCAGTATCATGGTTAATGTTAAATTGAGCAGTGAGATCCTGATGTCAGGACTCTGAGAAGTAGCCACCTTGCAGCCCAATTGCCACTCCATCAATTGAGAGACCAGGCACAGGTGAATGGTGCAGACAGGATTTATTTTTTTAACTTTTTATTTTGTTTTGGGGTATAGCCTATTAACAAGCAATGCTGTGATAGTTTTAAGTGAACAGCACCTAAGGAACTCAGCCATACATGTACCTATGGTCATTCTTCTGCAAAGTCCCCTCCCATCCAGGCTGCCACATGACACTGAGCAGAGTTCTCCGTGTGTTGTATAGTAGGTCCTTGTTGGTTATCTACTTTAAATATAGCAGTGAGTATACGTCCATCCCAAACTTCTTAACTATCCCATCTCCCCCTCCCCCTCCTCCACTCCCTGTAATCACAAATTGATTCTCTAAGTCTGTGAGTCTCTTTCTATCTTGTGAGTTCATTTGTATCGTGTCTTTTTAGAGTCCACATATAAGGGATGTTACGCAATGTTTCTCCCTCTCTGTCTGACTTACTTCACCCAGTATGACAGTTCCTAGGCTTATCCATGTTGCTGCAAGTGGTATTGTTTTGTTCTTTTCAATGACTGAGTAATATTCCATTATATATAGGTGCCACATATTCTTTATTTGTTCCACTGTTTCTCTGGTGGCTCAGATGGTAAAGAATCTGCCTGCAATGTGGGAGACCTCGGTTTGATCCTTGTGTCAGGAAGGGAATGGCAAGCCACTCTAGTATTCTTGCCTGGAGAATCCTGTGGACAAAGGAGCCTGGGGGCTATAGTCCGTGGGGTCACAAGTGGTCGGACATGACTGAGTGACTAACACTTTCACTTCAATATTCCATTGTATATATGTACCACATCTTCTTTATCCATTTCACTGTCAATGGACATTTAAGTTGCCTCCGTGTCTTGGCTATTGTGAACAGTGCTGCAATGCACATTGGGGTGGATGTACCCTTTGGGTCATGCTTTTTCCTGAATATATGCCCAGGGAAATATGGTAGCTCTAGTGTTAGTTTTAAAAGAACCTCCATGTTGTTCTTCATAGTGGCTGAACCAGTTTACATTCCACCAACAGTGTAGGGAGAGTTTCCTTCTCCAAACTTCATTATGTTGTTGAAATTGAGCAGTGAGATCCTGATGCACTAGTAGCCACCTTGCAGCCCAATTGCCACTCCATCAATTGAGAGACCAGGCACAGGTGAATGGTGCAGACAGGATTTATTTTTTTAACTTTTTATTTTGTTTTGGGGTATAGCCTATTAACAAGCAATGCTGTGATAGTTTTAAGTGAACAGCACCTAAGGAACTCAGCCATACATGTACCTATGGTCATTCTTCTGCAAAGTCCCCTCCCATCCAGGCTGCCACATGACACTGAGCAGAGTTCTCCGTGTGTTGTATAGTAGGTCCTTGTTGGTTATCTACTTTAAATATAGCAGTGAGTATACGTCCATCCCAAACTTCTTAACTATCCCATCTCCCCCTCCCCCTCCTCCACTCCCTGTAATCACAAATTGATTCTCTAAGTCTGTGAGTCTCTTTCTATCTTGTGAGTTCATTTGTATCGTGTCTTTTTAGAGTCCACATATAAGGGATGTTACGAATGTTTCTCCCTCTCTGTCTGACTTACTTCACCCAGTATGACAGTTCCTAGGCTTATCCATGTTGCTGCAAGTGGTATTGTTTTGTTCTTTTCAATGACTGAGTAATATTCCATTATATATAGGTGCCACATATTCTTTATTTGTTCCACTGTTTCTCTGGTGGCTCAGATGGTAAAGAATCTGCCTGCAATGTGGGAGACCTCGGTTTGATCCTTGTGTCAGGAAGGGAATGGCAAGCCACTCTAGTATTCTTGCCTGGAGAATCCTGTGGACAAAGGAGCCTGGGGGCTATAGTCCGTGGGGTCACAAGTGGTCGGACATGACTGAGTGACTAACACTTTCACTTCAATATTCCATTGTATATATGTACCACATCTTCTTTATCCATTTCACTGTCAATGGACATTTAAGTTGCCTCCGTGTCTTGGCTATTGTGAACAGTGCTGCAATGCACATTGGGGTGGATGTACCCTTTTGGGTCATGCTTTTTTTTTCCTGAATATATGCCCAGGGAAATATGGTAGCTCTAGTGTTAGTTTTTAAAAGAACCTCCATGTTGTTCTTCATAGTGGCTGAACCAGTTTACATTCCCACCAACAGTGTAGGGAGAGTTTCCTTCTCTCCACACCCTCTCCATTATTTATTTGTTTGTGGATTTTTTGGTGATAGCCATTCTGGTTGGTGTGAGGTGATATCACATTGTAGTTTTGATTTTCATTTCTCTAATAATTAGCAATGTTGAACATCTTTTCATGTGCCTCTAAGAGATAGGATTTAATCTGGTTCCTGACTTCTCCTTTCCTCCTCCTTAGATGAAAATCATGTCTGAAGTCCTCACACTTTCAAAAAACTGGAGACTAGGACATCTTCAGTATGGAAAAACATAGTAAAACCCTAAATCAACAGCCTGAGTGTCTAATTTACTTCCGTAACCATCTCACTCAGGCATTACCCCAGAAACATGACCCTAGTTCTCTGTGCTGGCTTGTTAGTTGTCCACCAGAGTCTAGATGCTTTGAGAAATGGGGTGTCATCTGCCCTGTTTGTATCACTGAGAATAATAACGTGACCACTTACCGCTGACGCTCTTGGTTCCCCAGGCAGTAAAATGCTCTCCTAGCTCCTCCTGTCCTCTGCCTCACAATCACTCCCGTGGATGCAGTGCTTCCTCTGAGTTGGGCACTTCACAAACATCATTTTTTGTTCTTACAACAGTGCTACACGATGGAGATGTTGTCATTGTCTCCATTTTACAAATGAAGAAACCAAGGCCAATTGCTCAGGTCCATGCTGTTGTTAATAATCCACTTAGCTGGGATTTGAACCCTGCTCTAATTTCACCCCAGAGCTCCTCTTCCATCCTTAGGTAATCTGATCTGAGGTTCCGGAGTGCTGGCAGTTGGAGGAGGAGAATCAGTGTGTGTGGGGTCACCCAGAAGAAAGTAAAAATGAAGAGCAAGTGGAATCAGGCACCTTTAACACTTCCTGAGCAAGTCATGAGCCTGCCTCACATCAGCCATGTTACTGGTGTATCTCAGTTACTGGTGGGCTTGATTTTCTATGGAGAAAGAAATCTCAGCCTTGGAAAAGTCATAAATTTTGTAATTTTGTGCCAGGCTATGGTAGCTCTAGCGTTAGTTTTTAAAAGAACCTCCATGTTGTTCTTCATAGTGGCTGAACCAGTTTACATTCCCACCAACAGTGTAGGGAGAGTTTCCTTCTCTCCACACCCTCTCCATTATTTATTTGTTTGTGGATTTTTTGGTGATAGCCATTCTGGTTGGTGTGAGGTGATATCACATTGTAGTTTTGATTTTCATTTCTCTAATAATTAGCAATGTTGAACATCTTTTCATGTGCCTCTAAGAGATAGGATTTAATCTGGTTCCTGACTTCTCCTTTCCTCCTCCTTAGATGAAAATCATGTCTGAAGTCCTCACACTTTCAAAAAACTGGAGACTAGGACATCTTCAGTATGGAAAAACATAGTAAAACCCTAAATCAACAGCCTGAGTGTCTAATTTACTTCCGTAACCATCTCACTCAGGCATTACCCCAGAAACATGACCCTAGTTCTCTGTGCTGGCTTGTTAGTTGTCCACCAGAGTCTAGATGCTTTGAGAAATGGGGTGTCATCTGCCCTGTTTGTATCACTGAGAATAATAACGTGACCACTTACCGCTGACGCTCTTGGTTCCCCAGGCAGTAAAATGCTCTCCTAGCTCCTCCTGTCCTCTGCCTCACAATCACTCCCGTGGATGCAGTGCTTCCTCTGAGTTGGGCACTTCACAAACATCATTTTTAGTTCTTACAACAGTGCTACACGATGGAGATGTTGTCATTGTCTCCATTTTACAAATGAAGAAACCAAGGCCAATTGCTCAGGTCCATGCTGTTGTTAATAATCCACTTAGCTGGGATTTGAACCCTGCTCTAATTTCACCCCAGAGCTCCTCTTCCATCCTTAGGTAATCTGATCTGAGGTTCCGGAGTGCTGGCAGTTGGAGGAGGAGAATCAGTGTGTGTGGGGTCACCCAGAAGAAAGTAAAAATGAAGAGCAAGTGGAATCAGGCACCTTTAACACTTCCTGAGCAAGTCATGAGCCTGCCTCACATCAGCCATGTTACTGGTGTATCTCAGTTACTGGTGGGCTTGATTTTCTATGGAGAAAGAAATCTCAGCCTTGGAAAAGTCATAAATTTTGTAATTTTGTGCCAGGCTATGGAGCTCGTGTGTGGTAGAGCCAGAGTTCAGACTTTTCATGAATCTGAGGATCATGCTCTTTTTCAGTAAAAAAAAAAAAAAAAAAACCCAAACTAACAATCTGATGTTTGTTTGTTTGTTTGTTTGTTTGTTTTTGACTAGGCATTAAATCCATAAGACTCAAAAAGTCAGGACATTCAAAGATACGCACTTCAAGAAGTGTCTCCCATCTGTGTCTAGCACCACACCCCCTCCTCCCGTAAGTATTTTTCTTATGCTACTCTGTCCAAAAAATAAGCAAATATAAATTGGGTTCTTATTTCTTTCATTTCTTACATTTCTTTAAAATGTAGCATATTATACACCTCCAAACTTTGCTGTTTTCACTTAATGGAATATAAAAGTAAGTAACACTTATATGATTCTTTTCTGCTGTATGCCAGGCACAGTTCTGTGTGTTTGATGCATATTAACTTACTTAATACTCTCATCAACTCTATAAAATAAGTACTATTATTATTTCCATTTCATAGATGATTATATCAAGATTCAGAAAGGCTAAGTGGCTTGCCCAAGATGACACAGATAGGAAGAGATGGAGCCGGCTCCTGACTTAGGCAATCTGGCTCTAGAATCTGTGCTTTCAACCACTCTCCAAACTTCCCTTTCTCACTTGTGTACATATATGGTACATAATGAATATATAATATAGATCACATATAAAAAATCTCTTCACTTTCATATAATATGAATTATGTATCTTCTGTATGGTATTAAATGTCTACTATATCAATATGTAGAGGGTTTTCTCATTTTTTAAACATCTATATAACATTTTGTTATGTTGAGGTATTATAATTATTTAACCAGTCTTTTACTGATGGATATTTTGGTTATTTCTAAACCTTTAGCTATAATACCAATAATAATAATGATATAGATGAATAATATATATTTACATATAACATGTTAGTATACCATTATCAAATATAATTATAACAAAATAATATAATAAATTGAATGCTACAATAAATATCAATAATAATAGTATCATATAAAACAGTATAACAATATATACTTATATTATTCTATTATAATATATAGTTATAATACACCATTATATTATAATATGTAATTAGAATAAATAGCAATAATATAAACACTACAATAAGGATCAAGCACCTATTTATTTCCTATATGTGCTATCTATCTGTGGGGTACATTCCCAGAAGTGGGGTTACTGAATTGAAGGCTATATGCATTTTTAACTTTGATAGTTAGTGCCAAATTGCCTTCCAAGGAACTTTGACCCTTTTCCATTCCTACCAGCTTGGTACCAACGTGCCTGTTTCATCTCAGTGTTCCTCAGTGTGTTTTTATAAGACCCACACCCTTAACTGCTGCACCATACTGTCTCCCAGGGACAAATTAATTTGAAAGCTGTTTGAGCCCAAGAAAAACTAAATTACCTATGAAAACGTCAGAAAGATTGGAATTGACAAATACACACTATGATATATAAAATTTATATAAATATATATATAATAGATAACTAATGAGAACATACTGTATAGCACAGGGAGTACTTCTCAATACTCTATAATAACCTGTATGGGAAAAGAATCTAAAAAAAGAATGAATATATGTACATGTATAACTGATTCACTTTGCTGGAAAACAGAAAGTTGCACCACATTGTAAACCAACTATCCTCCAATAAAAACTTTATAAAAATGTCAGGAACTTGACCTGAGTCGTGTTTGACAAGAAGTACTAAAAACAAGAAGCAAAATAGAATGTACTTGAAAATTATAGTCATGAAAAGCAGTATAAAGATGTTTATGCCAATAATTGAGTTCTCTTTCTGGAGAATCTAGGTTTCTAAAGCTATTCACTTCCTCTGCAGAGAGAGGAAATCAGTTGAATTCCAGGAAATGCCACTGGATTTGGAACACAGACAGAAACACAGACTTATCCTGTAAGTGATAAGGAGGAGGAACTGCTAGTCTGGGCTTCCAAAAGCCCTCTGAGTTAAGACAAGATAAAACCACCATTTCTGGTTCCAGTTCTGGAGACCTGGTTAAGTACAAATTTCTGGGAGCTGATCAAAAAGGAACAGGCAGGACCCAGCTTCTCCCTTGGGCTGTAGACACCACATGGGATCAAGATGAGGGTAGAGTGGTTTCTAAGTAAGTGCACTGAGCTAGTGATGCAATCCTGCTGATTATTTTTTTCTTAATTCTTTTGGAGATAGTATTTTTCAGATTTTTAATAGGAAGCACATACTACTTTTACAGCCAGGACAAGTAAAGGTCATTGAAACCAAAACAGTTCTTTCTTTTTTTTTCCTCCAAAATAATTCCTTCAAAACAGGCCAGCAGCCTTCTACATGGTGAGATTCAAGGGCCTCAGAAAGTTCCGGGCTAGCCCTAAGGCCTTCCACCAACCTTGTAGCTTCTAGTAGCAGACAAATCCTCTTTAAGATGTATCTATTTCTAGATTATTTTATATGTATTTTTAGTTCTAAAAAATATGGCTCCAGCGATTGACTCTGTCGCGGGCACTGTGCTGTAGCGTACTCTGATTCCTATTTTTATTAGTTCTCACTAAGAGGCACTATCTTAAATAGATCAGAGACCTTTTACAGTCACAGTGTAGTCCCCTCAGTGCCGTGAGCGTTGGACTTGGACAATAAGGTGTCGTGGTCTCAAGTACTGTCAAACTAAGAGTAGTTTTATTAATCATAAAACATATAATAATCAGAATCAAGATTCCATTAATCAGGATTCAAATAAAGGCAAGCACAAATAATCAGAACTCAATTAAGTAAAATCAGAACTCAATCAAATGCAAACAGATGTTCTTACCCCAGAGCTGGAGAGTCTCAACCTCACATTGGGCCCAGTCGATCTCCGTGAGCGAGCCTCCGGCACAATCTTCCTTTACCCCTTTATATTTTTTCAGCTTTAAAAAATTTTTTCACTTCCTCTGCAGAGAGGGGAAATCAGTTGAATTCCAGGAAATGCCACTGGATTTGGAACACAGACAGAAACACAGACTTATCCTGTAAGTGATAAGGAGGAGGAACTGCTAGTCTGGGCTTCCAAAAGCCCTCTGAGTTAAGACAAGATAAAACCACCATTTCTGGTTCCAGTTCTGGAGACCTGGTTAAGTACAAATTTCTGGGAGCTGATCAAAAAGGAACAGGCAGGACCCAGCTTCTCCCTTGGGCTGTAGACACCACATGGGATCAAGATGAGGGTAGAGTGGTTTCTAAGTAAGTGCACTGAGCTAGTGATGCAATCCTGCTGATTATTTTTTTCTTAATTCTTTTGGAGATAGTATTTTTCAGATTTTTAATAGGAAGCACATACTACTTTTACAGCCAGGACAAGTAAAGGTCATTGAAACCAAAACAGTTCTTTCTTTTTTTTTCCTCCAAAATAATTCCTTCAAAACAGGCCAGCAGCCTTCTACATGGTGAGATTCAAGGGCCTCAGAAAGTTCCGGGCTAGCCCTAAGGCCTTCCACCAACCTTGTAGCTTCTAGTAGCAGACGCAAATCCTCTTTAAGATGTATCTATTTCTAGATTATTTTATATGTATTTTTAGTTCTAAAAAATATGGCTCCAGCGATTGACTCTGTCGCGGGCACTGTGCTGTAGCGTACTCTGATTCCTATTTTTATTAGTTCTCACTAAGAGGCACTATCTTAAATAGATCAGAGACCTTTTACAGTCACAGTGTAGTCCCCTCAGTGCCGTGAGCGTTGGACTTGGACAATAAGGTGTCGTGGTCTCAAGTACTGTCAAACTAAGAGTAGTTTTATTAATCATAAAACATATAATAATCAGAATCAAGATTCCATTAATCAGGATTCAAATAAAGGCAAGCACAAATAATCAGAACTCAATTAAGTAAAATCAGAACTCAATCAAATGCAAACAGATGTTCTTACCCCAGAGCTGGAGAGTCTCAACCTCACATTGGGCCCAGTCGATCTCCGTGAGCGAGCCTCCGGCACAATCTTCCTTTACCCTTTTATATTTTTTTTTCAGCTAGAAATTTCAAGTTAACTAGTAATAATAAAGAAACTTTTTGTTTCTCTAGAGATGTAAAAGAGGTCATCACTGGAGCCCTTTGCTCCTCCACCAGCACCTTTATTCTCCAGGGGAAAGAGTTGTTTACAGTAAAAACATTCTTACAGTTCTTAATCTACAAAGGGGACTAGAGTTGTAAAAAGTGTGTTCCATTAGCATTGAAAAGGGTAAGAGGAAGAGGTTTTGCTCTCTGCATTAGCACCTCTATCAATGTTTGCCAAAGGTAATAGTTTAAAACTGCTAATCTTATGAGTGGGGCTATTCCGGCCCAGGCTTTTATCAGTAACTAGCTACCTATTTATCCTCAAAGGAGGTTTTAGAGAAATGAGGCTTGCAGGCAGCACTTATGTCAGTGTGAGGAGACATTTGTCTGCTCGGCCTGGATATCTTTTCTTGATCTTTCCTGTGAGAAATGAACATGCCTTCACTTGCCCATGACAACTCCCCACTGGAGTACACAGGTCCAGTGTGGAGAGGCAGAGGCACTGTAGGCCTGAAGGGGAAGAGGACAGGAGAGGCAGGACAGGGGTAGATCAAGATGGCTGCATGAACAGGCGTGAAAGGCAAATGAGGTGGCACCAAGGACGTTCTTTTCTGACTTCTGCAGGTTGTCTGCAGCCAGCTCTTTGAAGAAGAATCCAGAAGAAAATTATTTCGATTGAGAATGATTGGTGAACTGACACAACTGGTAAAAGAGAAACCAGTCTGACCTCAATGGAAGGTAGGTAAATACAGACGAAGATGCTAACAATGGGAGGATTGATTCTGAGGATACAGCCTGAAATGTGAAAATAGTGTTAACTGAAAGATAATTGAAGCATTCTTTTTTTTTTTTAAACTTCATGCCATGAGCTCTTTCTTATTTATTATTTTCATCCATCTTTATTCTTTGGCATGTGTGGGCCTCCCACTACAATGGCCTCTCCTGTTGCAGAGCATCAGCTCTGGGTGCATGCACTCCAGAGCGCTGTTTCCTGATTGGACACACTGGTCCAGCTGCTCCGCGGCACGTGGGATCTTCCCCTGCCAGGGACTGAACTGGTGCCCCTTGCACTACAAGGTGGACTCTTTGTCCACTGGACCACCAGGGAAGCCCCAGCATTCTTAATAAACCTGAAAAATGAGGTTGAACTTAAATGTTCAATAATAGGGAAATAATTATATAAATCTGGGTGCATACACACAATGCAGTATTAAGCAGCGACTAAAAAATTGAGTTATTAAAATCAGATGCAATGGGCAAAAGTGATTTAATTTATGATTAAAATTGTGTAGAAGTAAGAATAAAAAGAATACTTAAAGAAAGATACTAAAATATTAAATACTAGTCTTTGAGTGTTTGGAATTACAAAAAATTTAATATTTTTCTTATTTTCCATGAGTATGAATATTTTAAAATTAAAAAAAGATTAATTATTTGCTAATCTTATGAGTGGGGCTATTCCGGCCCAGGCTTTTATCAGTAACTAGCTACCTATTTATCCTCAAAGGAGGTTTTAGAGAAATGAGGCTTGCAGGCAGCACTTATGTCAGTGTGAGGAGACATTTGTCTGCTCGGCCTGGATATCTTTTCTTGATCTTTCCTGTGAGAAATGAACATGCCTTCACTTGCCCATGACAACTCCCCACTGGAGTACACAGGTCCAGTGTGGAGAGGCAGAGGCACTGTAGGCCTGAAGGGGAAGAGGACAGGAGAGGCAGGACAGGGGTAGATCAAGATGGCTGCATGAACAGGCGTGAAAGGCAAATGAGGTGGCACCAAGGACGTTCTTTTCTGACTTCTGCAGGTTGTCTGCAGCCAGCTCTTTGAAGAAGAATCCAGAAGAAAATTATTTCGATTGAGAATGATTGGTGAACTGACACAACTGGTAAAAGAGAAACCAGTCTGACCTCAATGGAAGGTAGGTAAATACAGACGAAGATGCTAACAATGGGAGGATTGATTCTGAGGATACAGCCTGAAATGTGAAAATAGTGTTAACTGAAAGATAATTGAAGCATTCTTTTTTTTTTTTAAACTTCATGCCATGAGCTCTTTCTTATTTATTATTTTCATCCATCTTTATTCTTTGGCATGTGTGGGCCTCCCACTACAATGGCCTCTCCTGTTGCAGAGCATCAGCTCTGGGTGCATGCACTCCAGAGCGCTGTTTCCTGATTGGACACACTGGTCCAGCTGCTCCGCGGCACGTGGGATCTTCCCCTGCCAGGGACTGAACTGGTGCCCCTTGCACTACAAGGTGGACTCTTTGTCCACTGGACCACCAGGGAAGCCCCAGCATTCTTAATAAACCTGAAAAATGAGGTTGAACTTAAATGTTCAATAATAGGGAAATAATTATATAAATCTGGGTGCATACACACAATGCAGTATTAAGCAGCGACTAAAAAATTGAGTTATTAAAATCAGATGCAATGGGCAAAAGTGATTTAATTTATGATTAAAATTGTGTAGAAGTAAGAATAAAAAGAATACTTAAAGAAAGATACTAAAATATTAAATACTAGTCTTTGAGTGTTTGGAATTACAAAAAATTTAATATTTTTCTTATTTTCCATGAGTATGAATATTTTAAAATTAGAAAGATATAATTATCTAAAGCTTTGTTATATTATAAGTAGATTAAAGATTTAGTTTATATTTATTTAAAGTAGATATATGATTAATGATTAGTTGTACTTCAATATATGTATGTGATTAATAGAACTCTGTATATAAAAGTGGGCTAATTTTCTGCACCACCAGTAAGTTTGTGAAAGGTAAACTCAGATTTCAGTATATTGTCATTCAGGTCAGTACCAGGTGCAAATAAAATGTGTCAGGGAGTCTTATTGGAAGTATTTTAAGTAATTGAAGATTCATTTTACTTGGTATAATTTGCATATAAGCAATAATATAGTCAATTAATTTATAATTTATATAATCAATTATATTATTAATTATTATATTATTAATAATATATTATATTAATATATTATCAATCATCAATATAATTAATAGCATCAATTAATTTATAGTTAATTTATAAGCAATTAATAGAGTCAACTAGTAATAGAGTCCCTTAATTTTTTTCCCTGATAAGTAGGTGAAACAACTCCTATAAGTTTTGTTTATGCTGTTAAATTGCTTGGCAAAATATACTCTCCTAGAAGATTCATATATCAGTTTCAAACTGGACTATTCCAGTCTTCATTGGATTATCAAAATTAGTAAAATCTTAAGAGTTGTACTTTTTCTAAAGCTTATTAAACTTGAATCTTTTCTTGGGATGAGAACAGAGAATCCAACTCTATAATCTGTACAAGCCACTTGCATTTTGTTAAATAGTGTTTGGTACCATTTCCTAATGATTTTGTGAGTAAAATCTTATTTCCCTTTGTTTATCTGGAAAGCTAGGATTTGAACTTGATTGAACTGATTTTAGGCAAGAGCCCAATGCAAGACAGTGCTTTGAGAATTTATTAGCTGGTAAAATGAAAAAAAAAAAAAGGAAGATAGGAGGTGCAGAAACATGTTCCAGAACACAGCACTCTTATAATGCCAGAGAGGTAACAATTCAAGGTTATTTATTATGTCCATGCTACTTATCAGGTACTGTTCAGGTTACTATAGGGATGCAAAGATGAATAGAACATGGCCCATTCCCAGCAATAGTTGTTGCTTATAAATTTATTATGATACCTTATGCAGGTAGCATTAATTAGTAGCAAAATGAGATAAATATGAGACAATAAGGAAGGATAAAGACTGTGGCAAGTTTGGGGAGGGCTCTCGATTTAAAGGTGTAGGTCAAATCTCATATTTAGGCCCTCTGAGTTTCTGTAAGACAGGTTAACAAAATGGATTTTTATATAAAATATCCAGATTTTTAAAATGTCACCAACTAATTTAAAGCTTTTAAAAAACACTGTGACTTTGAACCAAACAAAAAAAATTCCACTTGATTGTAATGAGACACATATGTGCAGCTTCTGTCTTTGAGAAACAGCTCTACTGAATGACATAGCACTTAAAAATGTGTCTAATTGCAAAGTCATATGATAATACTTGGATTTATTGGAAATACTGAATTAGATATTGGCTATGAAGTACTTGGCAAAATGACAGGTCTTAATTGTTGTAAATTAGTGATAAAAATTCATGTGCCTCTAATAGAGATAATCAGAGGATGGAGTTAAAATCTGTTCAGGGAAGAGCTGAAGTTTCCTTGCACATTGTTTTACTTAAAAAATGTTTATTTCGTATTGGAAAATAGTTGATTTACAATGTTGTGTTACTTTCAGGTGTATAGCTAAGTGAGTTGGTCACCCATATTACATGTATCTGGGCTTCCCTGGTGGCTCGGTGATAAAGAATCTGCCTGCCAGTACAGGATATGTGGGGGTTCAATCCCTGGGTTGGGAAGATTCCCTGGAGAAGGAAATGGCAATCCACTCCAGTAGTCTTGCCTGGAAAATTCCATGACAGAGGTGGTTGGTTGGTTACAGTCCATGGAGTCACAAAAGAGTTAGGAATGACTTAGCCACTCAGCAACAACATACACATATCTATTCTTCTTCAGATTCTTTTCCCATGTAGTTTATCTGAGTATTGAGTAGACTTTCCTGTGCTATACAGTAAGTTCTTGTTGATTATCTGTTTTTTATATAGTAGTGTGTATATGTTAATCCCAAACTCCTAGTTTTTCCTCCCTGAGCATTGTTTTAATAACAGCTTTATTGAGAGATAATTCACGTACCACACAATTTTCTCATTTAAAGTACACAGTTCAATGGCTTTTAATATACCTCATAGAGATGCGCAGCCATCACCCACAATCAATTTTAGAACATTTTTGGTACCCCACCCAAAATTAATTCTGTACACATTAGCAGTTGCTTCCCATTTCTCCCAACTCTTCCATCCTCTAGGCAGCCACTAATATGCTTTCTATATTTATAGACTTACCTATTCTAGCTATTTAATGTAAATGAAATTTTACATTACAGTGTTTGGTCCTTTGTATCTGGCTTCTTTCACTTTGCATAGTGTTTTCAAGATTCATTCATGTTGTAGAGTATGTTAGTATTTCATTCCTTTTAGTACCAAGTAATATCCTACTATATGGGCATACCCCATTTCATTGATCTGTTTATCAACTGATGTACAATAGTGTTGTTTTACTTTTGGGATATTATGAATAAACCTGCCATAAACATTCAGGTGTGTATACCTGGGAGTGGAATTGTTTGACTATGCCCTATTTCAAATAATTAGGGTTTTAGGTTGAAGCGACAGAGAGAGTCAGAGGAAGGAGAAAAAATGCAGGAGAATGGCAGGTGTTTTACTTAAAAAATGTTTATTTCGTATTGGAAAATAGTTGATTTACAATGTTGTGTTACTTTCAGGTGTATAGCTAAGTGAGTTGGTCACCCATATTACATGTATCTGGGCTTCCCTGGTGGCTCGGTGATAAAGAATCTGCCTGCCAGTACAGGATATGTGGGGGTTCAATCCCTGGGTTGGGAAGATTCCCTGGAGAAGGAAATGGCAATCCACTCCAGTAGTCTTGCCTGGAAAATTCCATGACAGAGGTGGTTGGTTGGTTACAGTCCATGGAGTCACAAAAGAGTTAGGAATGACTTAGCCACTCAGCAACAACATACACATATCTATTCTTCTTCAGATTCTTTTCCCATGTAGTTTATCTGAGTATTGAGTAGACTTTCCTGTGCTATACAGTAAGTTCTTGTTGATTATCTGTTTTTTATATAGTAGTGTGTATATGTTAATCCCAAACTCCTAGTTTTTCCTCCCTGAGCATTGTTTTAATAACAGCTTTATTGAGAGATAATTCACGTACCACACAATTTTCTCATTTAAAGTACACAGTTCAATGGCTTTTAATATACCTCATAGAGATGCGCAGCCATCACCCACAATCAATTTTAGAACATTTTTGGTACCCCACCCAAAATTAATTCTGTACACATTAGCAGTTGCTTCCCATTTCTCCCAACTCTTCCATCCTCTAGGCAGCCACTAATATGCTTTCTATATTTATAGACTTACCTATTCTAGCTATTTAATGTAAATGAAATTTTACATTACAGTGTTTGGTCCTTTGTATCTGGCTTCTTTCACTTTGCATAGTGTTTTCAAGATTCATTCATGTTGTAGAGTATGTTAGTATTTCATTCCTTTTAGTACCAAGTAATATCCTACTATATGGGCATACCCCATTTCATTGATCTGTTTATCAACTGATGTACAATAGTGTTGTTTTTACTTTTGGGATATTATGAATAAACCTGCCATAAACATTCAGGTGTGTATACCTGGGAGTGGAATTGTTTGACTATGCCCTATTTCAAATAATTAGGGTTTTAGGTTGAAGCGACAGAGAGAGTCAGAGGAAGGAGAAAAAATGCAGGAGAATGGCAGGCTGTTTTGTATTTTGACCAAAACCATGAAGAGACTGGCTTCAGGTTTTTCGGCAATGAAAAGTGAACTTTTTTTGGTCACCCCAACATAAAATAAAAAGACATAAAAATTCAGTAAACTTGAAATAGTTCTATATGGAGATAAATATAAGGCTAATGAGAAAAGCTGGCCTTGGAGAGGCTTGCTGGTCTGTCTTTTCTTCTGAAGGTACTAGAGAGCCATTGAATGACTAAAAGCTAGGAAGGGGCAAGAACTTTCTAGAGGTCATATGGAGGATTGGATTTGGTTTCATAGCTGGGATCCTACCTAGCAGGCAGCTCTGGTCAACATGTTGCTACCTGCAGAGAATTTTGCTCTTCAGAGCTATCCACATTAAATATTTGGGCTGGCTTCTTGCAGTCAGAAAAATATAATATGGATTTGTGATATGTGATATATTCATAACCTGGTTAAAGGAGTTTTAAGAAAAACCATTTTGTTGTTTTAAAAGACACTGCAAATTGGGTGAGGCCTGTTTATGTTGGTACCAAAATGTGTTTGGTTTAAGTTTCTGAAAGTGAGTGTGTCAATTTTCTTATATTATTTTTTTCCTACAGTAAGAAATACTCATTTTAGCCAATAAAAAGTATACCAGAATTATTATTGAAAAGGAAGAAGATGACTCATGATTTGAACTTGAATCTTCTGAAATTAAGATCCCTTCTGCTCAGGTCACTTTTAAAAATAAGACATTCAGTGCTCTTTGTTTATTCCTGAGTGAAGGACAAGAAACTGAATTGAGATGTTGTCGTTCAGAATGAATATTTTTCCTGTCCCTATGCTATGGTAATTATTAGACATTATTAGAATGCTGTTGTGTATTTCTTCTTTCAAAACTGCAAATATCAGGTTACAATTGATTCCAAGTTTTATTTAATATATTTTCTATTCCTTTTCAGTTAAGGGCCTTCAAAAATAATATATCTCTCTGCTGATTCCAAATTGAATTTAAATCTGACTCTTAAAACAGCTTGTAGCTGCTTTTTAATTTCCTTATTCACTTGGTAAACAGCAGAAGTGGAGTGATATAAAAGAATTTGGAAAAGTTGTATAAAGCCTCCTAGTGTCTGCTTTCTAACATTTAATTTATTGGATTTGCTTTCTCCTATTGAAATTGACTACAGACTGGGAAAGTTTAAAATGCTAATATTACGTCCGCAAATATGTATTGAATACCTACAGTGCGTCAGATACTGTGATAGGTTTGGAGGATAAGAAGACTAGGTCCATTTAGAGGTGTTTACGACCTACTGGAAGAGATGACAAAGCTACTCAAATGGTTCTGCTAGAAGGCAAAAGGGGATAGAACCCAGGAGTGCTGCAGCTGAAGTTCATGGAGTGTAGCCCATTTTTATGGGTGATTTTATAAGGGTTGTACAGAAAGGCGGCCTGTGATTGGGAATATGTTAGGAAGCCCTAGTTTAAACAGAATTATATGGCTAAGAGTGTCTGAGCTCAAAACTGGGATCTCTTTTATCTATAGTGCAGTGTTGGTCAAATTATTTAGTCTTATTATTATTATTATTATTATCTTATTATTTCCTCATCTGTAAAATCAATGTACTCTGTAGAGTTAGCAGTGAGGGTTAAATAAGGTAAGACACATACAGAAATTGAACATCTTAGTATAAAGTAAACCAGAATTATTATTGAAAAGGAAGAAGATGACTCATGATTTGAACTTGAATCTTCTGAAATTAAGATCCCTTCTGCTCAGGTCACTTTTAAAAATAAGACATTCAGTGCTCTTTGTTTATTCCTGAGTGAAGGACAAGAAACTGAATTGAGATGTTGTCGTTCAGAATGAATATTTTTCCTGTCCCTATGCTATGGTAATTATTAGACATTATTAGAATGCTGTTGTGTATTTCTTCTTTCAAAACTGCAAATATCAGGTTACAATTGATTCCAAGTTTTATTTAATATATTTTCTATTCCTTTTCAGTTAAGGGCCTTCAAAAATAATATATCTCTCTGCTGATTCCAAATTGAATTTAAATCTGACTCTTAAAACAGCTTGTAGCTGCTTTTTAATTTCCTTATTCACTTGGTAAACAGCAGAAGTGGAGTGATATAAAAGAATTTGGAAAAGTTGTATAAAGCCTCCTAGTGTCTGCTTTCTAACATTTAATTTATTGGATTTGCTTTCTCCTATTGAAATTGACTACAGACTGGGAAAGTTTAAAATGCTAATATTACGTCCGCAAATATGTATTGAATACCTACAGTGCGTCAGATACTGTGATAGGTTTGGAGGATAAGAAGACTAGGTCCATTTAGAGGTGTTTACGACCTACTGGAAGAGATGACAAAGCTACTCAAATGGTTCTGCTAGAAGGCAAAAGGGGATAGAACCCAGGAGTGCTGCAGCTGAAGTTCATGGAGTGTAGCCCATTTTTATGGGTGATTTTATAAGGGTTGTACAGAAAGGCGGCCTGTGATTGGGAATATGTTAGGAAGCCCTAGTTTAAACAGAATTATATGGCTAAGAGTGTCTGAGCTCAAAACTGGGATCTCTTTTATCTATAGTGCAGTGTTGGTCAAATTATTTAGTCTTATTATTATTATTATTATTATCTTATTATTTCCTCATCTGTAAAATCAATGTACTCTGTAGAGTTAGCAGTGAGGGTTAAATAAGGTAAGACACATACAGAAATTGAACATCTTAGTATAAAGTAAACTCTCAGTAATTATTCTCATTGAGCAGAACTTCTCAACCCCCAAAGTACTAGTAGGCATATTGACAGATGAATAGATAAAAAGATATGATATATACATACAGTGATATATTACTTAGTCATAAAAAAGAAGGAAATAATGCCATTTTCAGCAACATGGATGGACATGGAGATTATCACACACAGTGAAGTAAATCAAAGATAAGTATCTTATGATATCACTTATATGTGGAATCTTGAAAATAATACAAATGAACTTATTAACAAAACATAAACAGACTGACAGACATAGAAAACAAACGTGAATATCGAAGTGGAGGAGGAAGGAGGAGAGAGAAATTAAGAGTTTGGAATTAACATATACACACTACTATATATAAAATAGATAATCAACAAAATCCTGCTATATAGTACTATATAGGAAATTATGCTCAATACTTTGTAAGAAGGTATGGTATAAGGGAAAAGACTCTGAAAAAGAATATATATATTATAATATATACTATATAAAAAGAGCATTATATTGTATTTGTATATTATAATAAATATATATGAATCACTTTGCTGTATATAACTTTGTAAATCAAGTATACTTCAGTTTTTTAAAGAAAAAACAAATTCAATTGTGAAAAATAAAAAAGAAAAGGGAGAGAAGGAGAGAGACCATGCAACTTTCCCCAAATCTGTTTGACCATAGAACACTTTTTTTTTTTTTTTAAATAAAAGAGCACCTTGGGCTTCCCTGGTGATTCAGTGGGTAAAGAGTCCACCCTTGCAGTGCAAGGGGCACTGGTTTGATCCCTGGCCCAGGAAGATCCCACGTGCAACTGGACCGGTATGTCCAATTGTGAGCCTGTGCTCTGCAAGGAGAGAGGCTGCTGCGGTTGGAGGCCTACACAGGCTGAAGAGTAAAGATGGATGAAAAATAAATAAATGAAAAATCAATAAAAGAGGCCAAAATTAAAAAGAGCATCTTGGGCTTCCCTGGTGGTCCATTGGGTAAAGACACCGCCTTGCTGTGCAAGAGGCACCAGTTCAATCCCTGGCCTGGGAAGATCCCATGTACCGCGGAGCAGTTGGACCAATGTGTCCAACTACTGAGCAGAAACTCTGGAGCGCATCCGCCCAGAGCCGGTGCTCTGCAAGGAGAGAGGCCACTGCGATGGGAGGCCCACAAAGGCCAAAGAACAAAAATGGATGAAAATAGATAAATGAAAAACCAATAGAAGGGCCAGAAAAACAAAAACAAAAAAGATTATAAAAAGAGCATCTCAAGGAGCTAGTGTTCTAAGAAACAGATTTTGAAAACCCTAGGATAGGGATATAAGAGGTTAAAAAAAAAAAGAACAGCCCTTGAGCCTAGATGGGAATGACTAGGTCAAATAAAGACAGGATACAGAATACTCTAGGGATAAAAAAGCAAAAGCAAAAACAAAGTGTCATTTTAATTGAGGTCAGCAAAAAATGTTTTATAGAAGGTATATTTTACTCATGGGGAAAAATGGACTTAGCGATGGGAGAAATAAAAGCCAACATAATTGTAATGGACAGCTACTATTTTGACCTGCCAGAATCCATTCCCTGATCTTCAGGAAATAGCTTCAGACTTTTCCTTGGGGAACCAGCAGAGGTGGGTATACGGTGAAGCTACTGAAGCCTAAATCTCCAAGCCTCTCATTTGCATGACACTATCTTTCCATCCTGACCTTCCTCATTCATATGTCCCCTTGTGTTTGAAGTATTAAAAGGGCTGAAGGCATATTTTTGAGTCCAGTTAAGGAAAAGTTGAGTTGGGAATACATTTAGTTTGTATGGATATATTTATGTAGTTCAATGTCACTTGATTATAGTTCAGTGTTTGCTGGCATCCTAATGTGATTCCTGATTTCCAGAAATACTCAACACTGGCTACTGTAGTGACTGATCTTGTATGACAAGAGAACATTTACAGCAAACTGGTTAATAAGTGCTATCAATTTGAAGAGTAATTAGGAGTCAAATTTGGTCAAGAAAATTGAAATATCTTGAAATCATATAGCTCATTCATAGGAGTGATTTGAAAGAAGTCCTAAATTTGTCAATGATAATTATATAGTAATAATTTGCCATCAAGCATACAGAAAATTATCAATGCATTGTGAGGCTGCAAGTATATTTTAAAGTTCAGTTCAATCATTCGGTCATGTCCAACTCTTTGCAACCCCATGGACAGCAGCACACCAGCCTTCCCTGTCCTTTACCATCTCCTGCACCTTGCTCAAACTCATGTGCATTGATTTGGTGATGCCATCTAACTATCTCATCCTCTGTCATCCCCTTCGCCTTCTGCCTTCTATTTTTCCTAGCATCAGTCTCTTTTCCAGTGAGCCATTTCTTCGCATCAGGTGGCCAAAGTATTGGAGCTTCAGCTTCAGTATCTGTCCTTCCAGTAAATATTCAGGGTTGATTTCCTTTAGCATTGACTGGTTTGATCTCCGTGGACTCTAAGGAACTCTCAAGAATCTTCTCCAACACCACAGTTTGAAGGCATGAATCTTGAACACTCAACCCTCTTTATGGTCCTTTTCTCACATCCATACATAACTACTAGAAAAACCATTGTCTTTGATTGTACAGACCTTTGTTGGCACAGTAATGTCTCTGCTTTCTAATCCACTATCTAGGTTTGTCATAGCATTTTTTCCCAAGGAGCAAGTGTATTTTAATTTCATGGCTGCAGTTACCATCTGCAGTGATTTTGGAGCCCAAGAAAATAAAGTCTGTCACTGTTTCCATTGTTTGCCCATCTATTTGCCATTAAGTGATGGGACCGGATGCTATGATCTTCTTTTTTTGAATATTGAGTTTTATGCAGGCTTTTTCATTCTCCTCTTTCACATTCATCAAGAGACTCTTTAGTTCCTCTTCACTTTCTGCCATTAGAGTGATGTCATGTGCATTTCCGAGGTTATTTATATTTCTCCCGGCAATCTTGATTTCAGCATGTGATTCATCCAGCCCAGCCCTTCATAGGATGTACTCTGCATATGAATTAAATAAGTAGGGTGACAATATTCAGCCTTGTAGTGACTGATCTTGTATGACAAGAGAACATTTACAGCAAACTGGTTAATAAGTGCTATCAATTTGAAGAGTAATTAGGAGTCAAATTTGGTCAAGAAAATTGAAATATCTTGAAATCATATAGCTCATTCATAGGAGTGATTTGAAAGAAGTCCTAAATTTGTCAATGATAATTATATAGTAATAATTTGCCATCAAGCATACAGAAAATTATCAATGCATTGTGAGGCTGCAAGTATATTTTAAAGTTCAGTTCAATCATTCGGTCATGTCCAACTCTTTGCAACCCCATGGACAGCAGCACACCAGCCTTCCCTGTCCTTTACCATCTCCTGCACCTTGCTCAAACTCATGTGCATTGATTTGGTGATGCCATCTAACTATCTCATCCTCTGTCATCCCCTTCGCCTTCTGCCTTCTATTTTTCCTAGCATCAGTCTCTTTTCCAGTGAGCCATTTCTTCGCATCAGGTGGCCAAAGTATTGGAGCTTCAGCTTCAGTATCTGTCCTTCCAGTAAATATTCAGGGTTGATTTCCTTTAGCATTGACTGGTTTGATCTCCGTGGACTCTAAGGAACTCTCAAGAATCTTCTCCAACACCACAGTTTGAAGGCATGAATCTTGAACACTCAACCCTCTTTATGGTCCTTTTCTCACATCCATACATAACTACTAGAAAAACCATTGTCTTTGATTGTACAGACCTTTGTTGGCACAGTAATGTCTCTGCTTTCTAATCCACTATCTAGGTTGGTCACAACTTTTCCTTCCCAGGAGCAAGTGTATTTTAATTTCATGGCTGCAGTTACCATCTGCAGTGATTTTGGAGCCCAAGAAAATAAAGTCTGTCACTGTTTCCATTGTTTGCCCATCTATTTGCCATTAAGTGATGGGACCGGATGCTATGATCTTCTTTTTTTGAATATTGAGTTTTATGCAGGCTTTTTCATTCTCCTCTTTCACATTCATCAAGAGACTCTTTAGTTCCTCTTCACTTTCTGCCATTAGAGTGATGTCATGTGCATTTCCGAGGTTATTTATATTTCTCCCGGCAATCTTGATTTCAGCATGTGATTCATCCAGCCCAGCCCTTCATAGGATGTACTCTGCATATGAATTAAATAAGTAGGGTGACAATATTCAGCCTTGACATAAAGCTCTCAATAAATAAAAACATATTCAACCATGGTAGAAGAGAACTGAATTATCTTTTTATTCTCCTTTAAAGAATGATATTCTGAAATGATTGTCCTATGAAGAAGTGATTGAAGGTATTTGGCCAGAAATTGTAGGAAAAAAGCAGTAATTGAGATATTCTAAGGAGGATTTTGTGATAATGGTGACATTTATTTGTTTGGGGGAATTTAGGCTTTATATTTTCTTCTCCTTTGAAATATTTTCTTTTAATATTTAATTTTAAATTTGTAATGTTGTCTTCTTTTCCTTAAAAAGCTAAACCTTCTCTAATTGGAAAAGTGTTAGAACTCACAAAACTGATCTGCCTCTGGGAACGACCTTTGTTTCACACTTCACTTTATGGCATTCATGTGGAGCTGAGTCCATTCCGAACCCTAGAAGGGCAGGTCTTTCCCGGTTGGTCAATGGCACTTTGCATTCAGTTGATTGGAGAGAATGGTTCAGGGCTCAGGGTCACGTGACCCATGTGACCCAAAGAGACTGAGTTCTGGCTTATGTCTGGAAGCTGGTGGGTTGGGAAGCAGAGCTAACAACAAAGCTGCTGTGGCAAGGGCACAAATGAAAGTCATGCCATACATCTAAAAATGATTAAGTTATAAATTAAGGTATGTGCTATGGTACATTGTCATAGCTGCTTTCTAATTTTTTCCCAAGGAGCAAGTGTATTTTAATTTCATGGCTGCAGTTACCATCTGCAGTGATTTTGGAGCCCAAGAAAATAAAGTCTGTCACTGTTTCCATTGTTTGCCCATCTATTTGCCATTAAGTGATGGGACCGGATGCTATGATCTTCTTTTTTTGAATATTGAGTTTTATGCAGGCTTTTTCATTCTCCTCTTTCACATTCATCAAGAGACTCTTTAGTTCCTCTTCACTTTCTGCCATTAGAGTGATGTCATGTGCATTTCCGAGGTTATTTATATTTCTCCCGGCAATCTTGATTTCAGCATGTGATTCATCCAGCCCAGCCCTTCATAGGATGTACTCTGCATATGAATTAAATAAGTAGGGTGACAATATTCAGCCTTGACATAAAGCTCTCAATAAATAAAAACATATTCAACCATGGTAGAAGAGAACTGAATTATCTTTTTATTCTCCTTTAAAGAATGATATTCTGAAATGATTGTCCTATGAAGAAGTGATTGAAGGTATTTGGCCAGAAATTGTAGGAAAAAGCAGTAATTGAGATATTCTAAGGAGGATTTTGTGATAATGGTGACATTTATTTGTTTGGGGGAATTTAGGCTTTATATTTTCTTCTCCTTTGAAATATTTTCTTTTAATATTTAATTTTAAATTTGTAATGTTGTCTTCTTTTCCTTAAAAAGCTAAACCTTCTCTAATTGGAAAAGTGTTAGAACTCACAAAACTGATCTGCCTCTGGGAACGACCTTTGTTTCACACTTCACTTTATGGCATTCATGTGGAGCTGAGTCCATTCCGAACCCTAGAAGGGCAGGTCTTTCCCGGTTGGTCAATGGCACTTTGCATTCAGTTGATTGGAGAGAATGGTTCAGGGCTCAGGGTCACGTGACCCATGTGACCCAAAGAGACTGAGTTCTGGCTTATGTCTGGAAGCTGGTGGGTTGGGAAGCAGAGCTAACAACAAAGCTGCTGTGGCAAGGGCACAAATGAAAGTCATGCCATACATCTAAAAATGATTAAGTTATAAATTAAGGTATGTGCTATGTTGTGTCAGTCATGTTTGACTCTGTGCAACTCTATGTACTGTAGACCGTCAGGCTTCTCTGTCCATGGGATTCTCCAGGCAAGAATGCTGGAGTGATTTGCCATGTCCTCCTTTAGGGGATCTACCTGGCCTAGGGATTGGACCTGGGTCTCTTGTATTGGAAACAGTCTGTTTCCTGACTGAGCCACAAGGGAAAGCCCATAAATCAAAGTACTAAGTTAGTTATTAAGATATTCTGCCCTTGGGCTTCCCCTGGTGGTCCAGTGGGTAGGGACACCGCCTTGCAGTGCAAGGGGTGCCGGTTCGAGCCCTGGCCTGGGAAGATCCCACGTGCTGCGGAGCAGCTGGACGGATGTGTCCAATCACAGAGCCGGAGCTCTGGAGCGCATGCGCCCAGAGCCGGTGCTCTGCGACAACAGAGGCCACCGCGATGGGAGGCCCACAGGAGCCAGAGAACAAAGACGGATGAACACAGAGAAACGAAAGACCAATAGGAGTGGCCTGCCTGCTCCCCTCCCTCCCCAACCCGACCCCTGCCCCCCCCCAACAAAAAAAAAAAAAAGAAAAGAAAAAAGAAAAAAGATATTCTGCCCTTTCATCATGGCAAGTGCATCTTAATTATGACAGAATCAAAATTAGTAAAACAATGGGTTTTATATGATTGAAAATGATCAAATACTCAAAGACAAATCAAATTTTTACTGAGCATAATTGGGCATTCTGTTAGTGGGCCAAAGATGATTAGATACACACATACATATAGCACAAAAATTTCAAGCATTTATCTTTCAAACTTAAAAAATGACATTCATGTGGAGCTGAGTCCATTCCGAACCCTAGAAGGGCAGGTCTTTCCCGGTTGGTCAATGGCACTTTGCATTCAGTTGATTGGAGAGAATGGTTCAGGGCTCAGGGTCACGTGACCCATGTGACCCAAAGAGACTGAGTTCTGGCTTATGTCTGGAAGCTGGTGGGTTGGGAAGCAGAGCTAACAACAAAGCTGCTGTGGCAAGGGCACAAATGAAAGTCATGCCATACATCTAAAAATGATTAAGTTATAAATTAAGGTATGTGCTATGTTGTGTCAGTCATGTTTGACTCTGTGCAACTCTATGTACTGTAGACCGTCAGGCTTCTCTGTCCATGGGATTCTCCAGGCAAGAATGCTGGAGTGATTTGCCATGTCCTCCTTTAGGGGATCTACCTGGCCTAGGGATTGGACCTGGGTCTCTTGTATTGGAAACAGTCTGTTTCCTGACTGAGCCACAAGGGAAAGCCCATAAATCAAAGTACTAAGTTAGTTATTAAGATATTCTGCCCTTGGGCTTCCCCTGGTGGTCCAGTGGGTAGGGACACCGCCTTGCAGTGCAAGGGGTGCCGGTTCGAGCCCTGGCCTGGGAAGATCCCACGTGCTGCGGAGCAGCTGGACGGATGTGTCCAATCACAGAGCCGGAGCTCTGGAGCGCATGCGCCCAGAGCCGGTGCTCTGCGACAACAGAGGCCACCGCGATGGGAGGCCCACAGGAGCCAGAGAACAAAGACGGATGAACACAGAGAAACGAAAGACCAATAGGAGTGGCCTGCCTGCTCCCCTCCCCCCCCAACCCCGCCCCCTCCCCCCCCCCCCCAAAAAAAAAAAAAAGAAAAGAAAAAAGAAAAAAGATATTCTGCCCTTTCATCATGGCAAGTGCATCTTAATTATGACAGAATCAAAATTAGTAAAACAATGGGTTTTATATGATTGAAAATGATCAAATACTCAAAGACAAATCAAATTTTTACTGAGCATAATTGGGCATTCTGTTAGTGGGCCAAAGATGATTAGATACACACATACATATAGCACAAATTATTATATATTTGTTCCATAAGCTTCTGCAAAAAAAAATGCCATTTTATTATCATGGTTTTCACATAACTAATGTTCTGTTGACAGTCATGATTGAATAAATCAAAAATGAAATTTGAATATATTTCATCAAAAATACAGAATTAAGGTAAATGTAAATCTTTAAAAGCTAACAATATGTGCATGTTTTCACAAAGTTATTTGGCTCTTAATATTTTAACATTATTAAAGTAAAATAAAAATACATATTATAGTTAATATTAAAAATTATCAATCAGATATATACTATAGCTTAAGTTTTAAATTAATTTTGAAATTTTAATTTAATCTTATTAAATTTTAAAAAACCTATTCACAATTCTAGTGATCAGTGTTCTAGTTGCCACTGAATTAAATCAGGATCCACTTGTGTGTGCAAAATCTAAACCCGTGTGTAAAATACTTGAACAATATGATTTCTTTAATATTGTGAAATGTTTCTTCACTACTCTGTCCCAATATTGTTGACTTGCTCTGTAACAATAAATTAGGGAATAAAGAATGGAAGGAAAAAGAATCGCTGGCATTTATGAGAATTAACACTTCATTTTCAAGACTTACTCCATTCATGCTAGTTGAAAGGATTTGACAAATGAATTCATTTCTCTTTTCTCTTACTTAAACTCTTCCTCCTCTCAAATCACCCACTATACTTGCAAGCAGTTCCTATCTCTGACATTGTCAATGGGACAGTGTATAAAATTTCATGGCATTCAGATGCAGTTAGTTTGGGAAAATAGAACAAGGAATGGGCAGAAGTATTTCCCTGAGACCTAAAGTTGCTATGCATAAGAGCAGATTTTTAAGTATGTTCTTTAATGAATATAAACGTATTGATATGTGTGCTTGTGTTAAATGAAATCTTCTAAATAATGGGGCTGAGGACAGGGGTGCCTCTTGTCTCTGGGAAGAACTGCCCATATTCTGTTTCTTTCCAGAATTCCTGGGGCTTAGTCTTCTATATACACTTCTAGTCTCCAGGGTTGAGGGTGGAGGAGGGAGAGGTGAGGAGAGCTGTGAGTGATAGAGGCTATCTTTCCCTTGCTTTCTATGCTTTCAAAATCTGTTTTCTCCTGTTTTTCTCAAGAACTATTTGTGTAATCTCTCTCATGAGTTAAGTATTTATAGAAAAAACAGTACAGCTAACCTCAGACTTCTGGGTGGGTGTTGAGGGAGAAGAGGTAATCCTGAGACAAGGGATTGTGAAGAGTCTGGCTGTCTGTTTAAAATAGGAAAGTCACAGGAAAAACAAATAGAAATTATCTCAGTGAATTATCCTGCCTGTAACTGGCATAGCTACTTACTTCCCAGCTGGTTAGTGGAAAGGTAAGTTTCAACAATTAGCCCCTGAATTGCAATGGGGGTCATTCTGGAAATCATGTTAGAGAAGTGGAAATGGATATGAGAGATAAAACCTGCAAGTCCCACCACCTGAGAGTGCTAGAGTTTCAAGGGTCAGATGACAAGGGTGGGGCCTGAGGTCTAGAGGTCTTCAGTTGGTGGAGTGCCTTTCCCCCAAACAGGAAGTAATATCTTGTCTTTAAGAACAGGACTTCTTTTGTTTTGTTTTGTTTTTTGGCAGCTTGCAGGATCTTAGTTCCCCTACCAGAGATTGAACCTGGGCCCTCGGCACCCTTGACAGTGAAAACACAGAGTCCTAGCCACTTTGCCACCGGGAAATTCCCAGGAACAGGTATGTTTAAGCAGGAAAATGACCAACTAGCCAGATTGTATTTTATAAGCCTAACATGAAAAGAGGGGCTGTTTTGCATCAGATTGAGCAGGCATAATTACAATATGGGTTACGAAAATGATAAAAAGAAATTAGACCCAGAGGAAAAAAAATATCAAAAGTGACTTGTAATTTTATGTTGAGAACTAATTGGAAGCTTTAAATGGCAATTGGAATTCTTTCTGGGCCTCAGGGAGATGAGGTGGCCTTCTTTAGGATGCTTGAACATAATTACCAGGTGTAGCAAGAGTCGAATAGGTTTTGTAAAATTACTTAAAATAATTATGTTGGGCATCAGAAATGGTTATATTTATCTAAGGGCCTTAGCACCTTTAAAATTGAAAGATAATTTGCATCATTGAAAATTTAGTAGAATTTTAATGCATCTACAGATGAGCGGGAGAATGAAAAATGTGCTTTGTACCCTATTAGAAATTCATTTCTGTTTAAAAATGTATATGGTTATTTCTTTCATGGAATATTGGTATGCTAGCTGCCAACAGTTTTTACATCCTTAAAAATATTTTTAAATGGTAAAAGTAGTACAGTAACATTACAAAGTGTTAGAAAACCAGCAAAAAGAATTTGTCTGTGATTTTACCAGTCTGCTATAAGAATTCATCCTTTTATAATCCTTTGTGGACATACAATTTTCATATTGTTATACAATTTTATATCATGTTATTTTTTCCTTACTATAAAATAAGGTGTTTTTTTTTCCTTATGTTTCTACATATTCCACATTTTAATTTAAAATTTTAATGATTACATGGTATTCCTTCTAGGAGATATGCCAAAATTCACTCTTTCCTCTAGGATGGAACATTTAGATTTTTTTTTTCCATTTAAAAAATGCAATGAATGTATAAAATGCCCCTCCTTCATCTCTTGTCCTGGTTCCAGACTTTCAGTTATTTCTAAGAAATGAGATTAATGGGTAAAAGTGTATAGGACATTTTCTTGACTCTGAATTTGTATTGTTAAATTATTCTACAAAAGGATTGTTCCAATGAAATAAAATGCTGCAGTGTATCAGACTAGCACATTCATTATACTCATTAGCATTTTGTCTTTCTTTCCTTTCTATTGATAATTTAACAGGAAAAGCCATCTTATAATGTGTGTTTCTTTGATTGTGAGCAGAGCTAAATGTTTTTGCTTATATTTATTTTTTTCCTAGGTCCATTATGTGTTTAGATGAGAACCTAAATTCAACTGATAACAAATCCATTAAATTTCTGAAGCTTTGTTAGAGGAAAGTAGTTACTTCAAACTTAAGTGAAAACATTTTAGTTATATTTGAATTGAAAATTGAATGTTTTTTAAGTAGTTTATATAATACCTATAGGTAAGTGTTTTCTCTGATTACCTCCATTTCAAACTAATTTCTCTCAAAATGTTAATAAAGATTCACGGAAGAAAAGAGTTCCATGATCAAATAAGTTGGTGGTGAGTGAAAAGAAGAATAGGTTTTCTGAATAGCTGAGTCAGATTGAATCATAAAATGCCATATTCCCAGTTGGTAATGTTCTTAATCTCTTCCAGTTGAACCAGTCTCCAGCCTCATCCAGGGACTTTCCAAAGTGTATTAGCATAGTCACAATTCTGGGAGGTCCTATGCTAAATCTTTTTAACAAATCACTTGATCATATTATTTACATTTTTTTTTGTGGGTATGATCTGAGGTACCAATGACCTTCTACTCTTCAGCAAGAGACCTTTTGTCCCTTTGATTCCGCCACTTCCTACCAGAGCCGAATGAGTAGGAAGGGGGTGTAGAAGCAGGGGTTGTTTTCTCTGGCTCAGAGAGAGAAGGCTTCATTGCCTTGAATCTCCCTATTTTTGCCCCTCTCATCTTTAAATGATAAGATCTGCAGTGGCGGTGGTGGTTGAGGATGCTTTGGCGCATAAGAACACCCACTAGAGCTTTAGAAGCGTATATAGAACCTCTAGTCATGTTTATTTTTTTCATTTTATCTTTTGGATGTTTTTATTTCTTTGTATTTTAGCATGAGGAGTAGTGTATATTCATAATAAATACACATGTATTAGGTGTACACACTCAAATTTGGGTATTAATGATTGAAAATGGCAAAGATTAGGTTGTTAACTTAAAAGTAAAGAAGAGAGGCTGTTCATTCATTCATTCATTTGTTCAAAGTTCTACTTCTTGAATAACTATTGACAGTCACACCTACTAGGCATTGAGAATATTATAATAAACAAGGGTCCCTACCTTCACAGAGCTTTCTGACTCTGTGAAGCTTTCTGACTCAGATGACAGGGATGAAAGAAATTCTGGTACATGTGTAATGAATATGGCTTATTAGATTGGAGCATAAGGATTTGGAGCAAAGTTTTGCCTGGAGTTTTCTTTCTGCTCATGTCCATCTCGAAACGATGATGGCAGCTAATGACTCATTAAGAATTTGGGACTGCTATTACCTGGTCTTTTTTTTTTTTTTTTAAAGATTTATTTATTTATTTATTTTGGCAGGGGTAGGGTGGGGAGGAAGGGAAGCAGGCGGGCCACTTCTATTGGTCTTTCATTTGTCCATCTTTGTTCTTTGTTCTTTGGCCCATGTGGGCCTCCCATCGTGGTGGCCTCTGTTGTTGCAGAGCTTCGACTCTGGGCGTATGTGCTCCAGAGTTCCGGCTCGGTAATTGGACACATCAGTCCAACTGCTCCACGACACGTGGGATCTTCCCAGGCCAGGGATCAAACCAGCGCCCCTTGCACTGCAAGGCGGTGTCCTTACCCACTGGACCACCAGGGAAGCCCTACCTGGCCTTCTTTCTTCCTATGTGTTTCCTTATTAAAGGTATGACGTACAGTACACTAGATTTTAAAATTCATGGTATGCAAAACTCAGTTTGATGGTTGGATGGCATCACCAACTCAATGGACATGAGTTTGAGCAAACTCTGGGAAACAGCAAAGGACAGAGAAGCCTGGCGTGCTGCAATCCATGGGGTTGCAAAGAGTCGGACACATCTGAGTGACTGAACAACAACAGGGGGGCTGTTGTATACAACAGAGTGCTGCAAATGGAGTGGCGTAAACAAAATTTATTTTCTGGTGGCTGGAAGTCTGAAATCAGGATGTCGGCATGTTTGATTTCTACTGAAGGCTCTGAAGGAGAATATGTACCATCCCTTTCTCCTAGCTTCTGGTGTTTGCTAGGAATCTTTGGTGTCCCTTGACTTGTAGATCCCCATGTCTGTTTTCCTCCTCACATGGTATTCTTTCTGTATGTGTCTGTCTCTTGTGTCCCAATTTTCTCTTTTTATAAGAATCCCATTTATATTGGATTAAGTCTTACTCTAATGACCATCTTAACTTGATCATCTGCAAATACCCCATTTCCAAATATAAGATCAGCATTTTGGTACATGTGTAATGAAAGTTATTAGTTGGAGCATAAGGATTTGGAGCAAAGTTTTGCCTGGAGTTTTCTTTCTGCTCATGTCCATCTCGAAACGATGATGGCAGCTAATGACTCATTAAGAATTTGGGACTGCTATTACCTGGTCTTTTTTTTTTTTTTTTAAAGATTTATTTATTTATTTATTTTGGCAGGGGTAGGGTGGGGAGGAAGGGAAGCAGGCGGGCCACTTCTATTGGTCTTTCATTTGTCCATCTTTGTTCTTTGTTCTTTGGCCCATGTGGGCCTCCCATCGTGGTGGCCTCTGTTGTTGCAGAGCTTCGACTCTGGGCGTATGTGCTCCAGAGTTCCGGCTCGTAATTGGACACATCAGTCCAACTGCTCCACGACACGTGGGATCTTCCCAGGCCAGGGATCAAACCAGCGCCCTTGCACTGCAAGGCGGTGTCCTACCCACTGGACCACCAGGAAGCCCTACCTGGCCTTCTTTCTTCCTATGTGTTTCCTTATTAAAGGTATGACGTACAGTACACTAGATTTTAAAATTCATGGTATGCAAAACTCAGTTTGATGGTTGGATGGCATCACCAACTCAATGGACATGAGTTTGAGCAAACTCTGGGAAACAGCAAAGGACAGAGAAGCCTGGCGTGCTGCAATCCATGGGGTTGCAAAGAGTCGGACACATCTGAGTGACTGAACAACAACAGGGGGGCTGTTGTATACAACAGAGTGCTGCAAATGGAGTGGCGTAAACAAAATTTATTTTCTGGTGGCTGGAAGTCTGAAATCAGGATGTCGGCATGTTTGATTTCTACTGAAGGCTCTGAAGGAGAATATGTACCATCCCTTTCTCCTAGCTTCTGGTGTTTGCTAGGAATCTTTGGTGTCCCTTGACTTGTAGATCCCCATGTCTGTTTTCCTCCTCACATGGTATTCTTTCTGTATGTGTCTGTCTCTTGTGTCCCAATTTTCTCTTTTTATAAGAATCCCATTTATATTGGATTAAGTCTTACTCTAATGACCATCTTAACTTGATCATCTGCAAATACCCCATTTCCAAATAAGATCATATTCACAGGTAGTGGGTTTAGAACTTCAGCATTTTGGGGAGGAACACGATTCTACCCATAACAGATGTTAGAGCATCTAGTCTACTCTGAACAGAACAGATGCAGGAGTCCTACTCTGAACCTGCCCTTGTGGTGAGAGCTCAGGTCATCTACCTAGCCTTTGTGGAACTTGATCTCCAGGATGAAGGGGCCTATCCTTGTCATCCTTCCACTGGTTTCTTTTTTTTTTTTTTTTTTAAACATATATTTTATTTATTTATCTTTTTTGAGGGGTGGGGTGGGGAGGGAGGGGGATGGGCGGGCCACTTCTATTGGTCTTTCATTTCTCTATTTTCATCCGTCTTTGTTCTTCGGCTCCCGTGGGCCTCCCAGCGCGGTGGCCTCTGTCGTCGCAAAGCGCCGGCTCTGGGCACATGTGCGCCAGAGCTCCGACTCAGTAATTGGACACATCAGTCCAGCCGCTCCGCGGCACACGAGATCTTCCCAGGCCAGGGATCAAACTGGCGCCCCTTGCATTCCAAGGCGGTGTCCTTACCCGCTGGACTACTAGGGGAAGCCCCTTCCACTGGTTTCTATTAGAAAAAATGTGGTTACATGAGGAACTGCAGAGGATTTTTGATGTCTCCAGAGACTTGGGAAGTTGTGTTTTGATATTGAAAATGGGAGAGAAATGGAAAATGTCATGATAATACATTGCTACCATAAACACAGAGGTGGCAAAAGATTTGTAAGCAACAATGATTCTTATCTTGGAAGGGATGCATTACTCAAAACTCTCTGAAATTATCCTCCATGCTAAGAACTCCCTAGGGAATCTCTCTCCATGCCTAAGAGTCTCGTTTCCTACCTTGTGCATCCCTTTATCACAGGTATTACTATACTCTGCACATTTGCTTATCTGCCTGTCTTTTCACAAGATTGTGAGTTCCTCAGTAATTCATCTTTACATCCTTACCATTTGGTAGAGTACCTGACATTGAGTAGGTGCTCAATAAATGTTTGAGCAATGTAAATAAGTGAAAGGTTTGAGTCACTTTTTATTAAACCAAGTGGGAAAGGTATCAAAAACTAAAATAAGCAAAAACAAAAACAAAAACAAGCAAAAAAAAATTGAACCATTATTAATGGTCAACATTAGAGGAGTGGACAGATACATTTTGATCAGACCCACATGACTAAACGTGATATGAACAATTATGTTTTCAAGGAAAGTTTAATGACATGAGATAGTACATACTTAAGTTAAAAAGCAGTGTATAATACTCACTCTGATATCACTTCTGATTTATAAAGTATGTTCTATATTTTGGTGCATATGTAGATAAGGGTGTAAAACATAACTGTGTATATATATTAGACATACAGGACTAAGGAAGGAAACAGACTCACATATGATCTGTGATCATCTCTGCTTGGTGAACTAGTTTTTATTTTCTTTGATAAAAGTGTCTGCATTTATATTACAAATTTTCTGTGTGTATTTTTATGTTCTGGGAGAAATTGATGGACTGGATTAAAAAAATAAAGCACAAACTAAGAAGCCTTCATGGAGACTTGTGAAGGCTGTTCTCACACAGAATAAAAAGGGGGACAGGATCATTCATTACTCCAAGAGTAAATTCAAAATTTATTTCAGGCCTCGAGGGTCTTAGAGGGACTCTTGGTTGCTTCATTTCTAAAAGTGATTCCTTGGAATAACCCCACCTGCCCTGAAATGACCTGGGTCATCCTGGCCGGTGCCATTTGAGCCATAGCAGCTGCTGGCAATTTTGCTGTTTCCTCTGTTACAATGCAAGGTTCTACAAGGACAAGAACTCCACACAGAGCTGTCCCCCAGTGGTGGCCTTCCCTCTTTGTCCCACCGAGGTGGACACCTTCTCCAGGTGCACTGGCAGCCTCAGGGGCCAGAGTGGGAAACACAGCACAGCCGTCTGCCTATGCAGAGCAACTCGACTGGCCACAGCTTAAAACCTTCCAACAAATAATTTATTATTTAGGAAGAAAAAAATTATTGCAAGGATTCTTAAGTGAGGGCTATGGACACTTTCTAGGATTGACTTAAGGAGGGGTTATGGCTAGAGAATTGGTCCTGATAGAGGAAGATGAGGAATGTACTGGAAGCTTCTGAAAGGAGATGTAACCAAGGAGAGCCAGAGATAAGGCTAGATTTATACTCATCATCTGGGTCAGGCTGACCTGCTTGGGAGAGGGAAGTTGAGATCTGGGCTGAGAGTGAAGTATGAGAACTAGAAGTGGCTTAGGCCAGTGCTGCTCTGACTTTCCCCCCAGGCATCTGGTTAAAACACAACTTCTGATCCAGTCAGTCTGAGTGGGGCCCAAGGGTCTGCATGTTTTAACAAGTTCCCAGTGCCTGTGCTGCTGGGCCATGGACCACGCTTTGAGAAATAAGGACTTGGAAGGCAGAGGGGACAAAAAATGAGCTCTGAGAGGCCCAGAGGGGTACTCTCCACCTTATTGACTGAGCTAGCAAGCCTCTAGGACTTCAGAGTGACAGGGGTGATTGTTTGATCAAGTGAGAGGCCATCTTGTTACAGCCAGTAGTATTTGGGAACCCGTGTGGTTGAAAGGAGGTTAGTGTTTTGAATCTCGTTGACATGATTGTGAATCTCAGGGAGCTTGGTGTTTATTTCGTAGGGGATGGGGAGGCTTTGAGGGTGTAATTCTCTACTCGTCAACTCCTTTGACCTCTTGGCTAAATGCTGCCTACGTGCTTGAGGCATGGCCAGGTTTTCAGTGGAAATGGCCAGCTGCCATCATCCTGGCCAGGCTGAGGAACGCCTTCTGCCCAGAGCCACTTGCCCAGAAAGAGAGAAAGGTTTGAAAGACCAGGCTTCTAGCTGTGCTCAAGGTACACACTGGACCCTCACAGCATCTTCTCATTATGAGGTTGACTTCCTGGTAACATTATCTGTATTTTATACCTTCCATATTCCAACCTTGTTCCGTGGCCCAGCGGGATCTGCATTACCTTGTTGGAAACACAGAATGACTCTGTCTCAGACCTTCTAGATCAGAAGCTCCCTAGGTGATGTGTGTGCACATGAAAGCCTGGGAAGCATAGACAGCCGTACATGAGTCTTCCCTGGCACCCCTCTGTCCAAGGAAAGAAACTGAATATGTTAAACATATGTTTGCATAGTTTTACTGCATAGCCTTTCTGTGAACTAGGCAACATTCTGAACACATTCCAAATAATTAACTTTTCTAAGAACACATCACTCACACCATTGTACTCTTCTTTTCACTTGATACCTGTATCAGGCCCACCCTGTAGTATCACAGAGGGTGGCAGGCGCCCTGTTCTGTGGAGCCCCCACACCAGCCTGGCCAGCAGGGGATGACTGGAACCTTTCTGGGGCTCAGCATAAGGCAGTGTGGGAGAGGGGTAGACTTGTGTGTGTGTGAGGGAGCACTCTATCTGGACTAGTCTTTTCCAAGCATCATGGTAAGCTTTCTGGGTCCTGCCAGTGACTGCAGTCCAGAAATGGGACTGGTAGACTGGCTTCCACTCTCCAACAACTTTACAAACTCTAGAGGAGGGAACATGCTGTTTTAAATCTCAGATCATACTGATGGAGTGACTCTGGAAGGGGAGAAGCTGAGATGGTGTTTCCAGCTCCTCACTCCCAAGGATGGGAACTTTTTGCTGCATAAAGCAGTGGTTTAGAGATTGGACTTTGAAGAAAGAACTTCTTGAGTTTAAATCTACATTTTGTTACTTACCAGTGGTATGGACCTTGGATATATTACTTAACATATTTGTGCCACAGCCTCCCATCTGTAAAGGGGAGGCATAAAGTACCTACTTTACAGACAGTGAGAATTAAATGAATTAATACACATCATGTACTTAGAAGCACTCAATGTTATCTATTGATGGGATGGGTCTCTTCAAGATCAGACTTAACTTCTTCTTCTTCCAGTAGAGTTTGGTTTGGGTCAGAATCAAGCTGAAGGATTTCAAAGGTGCCCCAAAATTTGAAAAGGGGATTGACAGATCTTCCAGGGTAGAGGGATTAGGGGCTGTATTGCTTTTCATCTTACAATTTAGTCCAGCGGGATCTGCATTACCTTGTTGGAAACACAGAATGACTCTGTCTCAGACCTTCTAGATCAGAAGCTCCCTAGGTGATGTGTGTGCACATGAAAGCCTGGGAAGCATAGACAACCGTACATGAGTCTTCCTGGCACCCCTCTGTCCAAGGAAAGAAACTGAATATGTTAAACATATGTTTGCATAGTTTTACTGCATAGCCTTTCTGTGAACTAGGCAACATTCTGAACACATTCCAAATAATTAACTTTTCTAAGAACACATCACTCACACCATTGTACTCTTCTTTTCACTTGATACCTGTATCAGGCCCACCCTGTAGTATCACAGAGGGTGGCAGGCGCCCTGTTCTGTGGAGCCCCCACACCAGCCTGGCCAGCAGGGGATGACTGGAACCTTTCTGGGGCTCAGCATAAGGCAGTGTGGGAGAGGGGTAGACTTGTGTGTGTGTGAGGGAGCACTCTATCTGGACTAGTCTTTTCCAAGCATCATGGTAAGCTTTCTGGGTCCTGCCAGTGACTGCAGTCCAGAAATGGGACTGGTAGACTGGCTTCCACTCTCCAACAACTTTACAAACTCTAGAGGGAGGGGAACATGCTGTTTTAAATCTCAGATCATACTGATGGAGTGACTCTGGAAGGGGAGAAGCTGAGATGGTGTTTCCAGCTCCTCACTCCCAAGGATGGGAACTTTTTGCTGCATAAAGCAGTGGTTTAGAGATTGGACTTTGAAGAAAGAACTTCTTGAGTTTAAATCTACATTTTGTTACTTACCAGTGGTATGGACCTTGGATATATTACTTAACATATTTGTGCCACAGCCTCCCATCTGTAAAGGGGAGGCATAAAGTACCTACTTTACAGACAGTGAGAATTAAATGAATTAATACACATCATGTACTTAGAAGCACTCAATGTTATCTATTGATGGGATGGGTCTCTTCAAGATCAGACTTAACTTCTCTTCTTCTTCCAGTAGAGTTTGGTTTGGGTCAGAATCAAGCTGAAGGATTTCAAAGGTGCCCCAAAATTTGAAAAGGGGATTGACAGATCTTCCAGGGTAGAGAGGGATTAGGGGCTGTATTGCTTTTTCACTGCTACTGTAACATTACCACAATTTAGTGGTTTAAAACAACATGAATTTAGTATGTCACAATTCTGAAGGTCAGAAGGCTGACATGAGTTTCATCCGGGTGAAATCAAGGTATCCTCATAGCAAAGTGCCCTCAGGAGGCTCTCTGAGATAATTCGTTTCTTTGCCTTTTTCCTTTCTAGGGGATTCTTTGGCTCATGACCCTTTCCTGAATGCTCAAAGCCAGCACTTTAGCATCTGCAAATCTCCCTTGCATCGCTCCCTTTGCTTGGGTTTAACCTCTCATTCTCTCTCACTTCCCTGCCTTCCGCTTTCACATATATGGACCCTGGTAATTACACTGGGCTCCCCTGGATAATCCAGGATCACATCTTTTTCATCTCACAATCCCTAGCTTAATCACATCTCTAAGATCGCTTGTCACATAAGGCAGCATCGGTAGGTTCTAGGGATTAGAACACGGATATTTTGGGGGAGAGAAACATTATTTTGCCTACAACAAGAACCAAAAAGATTCAGCAGGATTTTGCTAAGTAAATGAAGAAAACGTTTTTTAGTGCTCAGATGAGGTTGGTAAGAACTTCTTGATAATCAGAGGGCACTGTTACTGTTGGGCATTTATATGTGCCCAATCTTGCTACAGGTGCTCCTGTGGTTTTTTTAGCATTTAATTTGCATATTCACCCAATTTACAAATCAGGAAACAGGCTGAGAGAGAAGGGTCCCCTCTCAGATGGCAGGGCTGGTGTTTGAAGTCATGTATCTAATTGCAAACCTCATCCTCTTCCCACTGTGCCATGATTTTATTCAGAGTAAACAGAGCCCAATGAGGCATGCTCTTTCAGAAGACTTAATGTCCTCCCTGGAATCCATTTTTACAAATGTTACTTGAGTATTTCTCCAGCTGGGAGGTGACCAGAGTGGAATTTGGCATGAGCCTTTGGAGTCTCATTACACAGCGTAGGGGAAGACCAGGAGAGCCCCTTAGGGAAAGGGCCTCCATTTGCTGTGGGCCCCCTGTGGGCATCATCTCAAAACCCCAGAGTTTCCAAGCCAATGTGGCCCAGAAACCCAATGCCCTGTACTTCCTGGCCCAGTTGGATGCTCAGCCCAGGATAGGACCCTTTCACATAAATAAATGAGAAGATATTATACATATTGTGCAAAGCACTCCACAAAATCAATTCTGCACCTCTGGCAGCAAAGCTTTTGGCATTAGGACTATTGGAAGAGTTCATGAATAATGTAGATCATACTAAATGGCAGGAGAGAGAAACATGGTTTGCTGAAAGTACTATTTTGTTGGAGACAGAATGTTTTAAGAGTGCATATAAAGCTGGAAACCACCCCCCCCAATCCTGATGGAATGGTGGGCAAGGGGAAGAGCCCCAGGAGTGACCATGATGAAGGCGTTCTTTTACTGACAGTGGAACTGGGGAGTATCTCTGAATGGCTTCTACTGGAAGCAGCTCTAGGGGATCCCAGTGACCAAATGGGTTCATGGGGAAATGATAGAGAAGCAAATTTCAGCTTCATGGGAGAATGAGCTTTCCAGAAACTAGGGCTTCTCATAGATATAATGGGCCAATGCAGAGAGCACTGAGCTCCCTGTGTCCAAAGTTATTTAAGGAGAGGCCACGCGTAGATCTGTTAGGGAGCTTGGAGGAGGAGGTCCTATTGTAAACCCTTACTTGTGGGTTTAAAGAAGGTGATGTTAGCCTCTAAGTCTATATTCGAAAGGTCTTTCTCACATATAGAGGTCTCCCAGGTTGTTATTACTGGGAGTCCCAAGTATTTCATGTATGCTCAAATCAGTCCTCCTATGTTTTTTTGAAACATTCTACTTTCTTTTTTAAAATTTTGGCCTCTTTTATTGTTTATTTATTTATTTATTTTCATCCGTCTTTATTCTTTGGCCTGTGTGGGCCTCCCGTTGCAGTGGCCTTTCTCACTGCAGAGCACCAGCTCTGGGTGCGTGAGCTCCAGAGTGCTGGCTTGTAATAGGGTATACCAGTCCAGTAGCTCTGTGGCACGCGGGATCTTCCTGGGCCAAGGATTGAACCGGTGCCCTTGCACTGCAAGGCAGACTCTACCCACTGGACCACCAGGGAAGCCCCGTCTTGCTTTTTAAAAATAATAATTATTTTGCTGCACCAGGTCTTAGTTGAGGCATTTGGGATCTTTAATTGCAGCATGTAAACTCTTAGTTGTGTGGGATCTAGTCCCTTGATCAGGGATCGAACACCAGGTCCCCTGCATTGGGAGTGGGTGTCTTAGCCACTGGACCACCAGGGAAGTCCCTGTCCTACTTGTTGCTATCACCTGCCTGTGAGTTGCTTGAGGAAGGGCCTTCACGCCCATCACAGCTCCGCTCCATCTGTGCAGCTGATTGCCAGATGCTTTATGTACCAAATACACTGTAGTCCTGAAGAAGAAGAAAGCAGTAAATGTTTAATCCTGGGCTCTCCAGAAGAAACAAAGAGAACCTTTCTGAGTTATAGTATTTTTCCACTTTCTGTGGAATGGTGGGCAAGGGAAGAGCCCCAGGAGTGACCATGATGAAGGCGTTCTTTTACTGACAGTGGAACTGGGGAGTATCTCTGAATGGCTTCTACTGGAAGCAGCTCTAGGGGATCCCAGTGACCAAATGGGTTCATGGGGAAATGATAGAGAAGCAAATTTCAGCTTCATGGGAGAATGAGCTTTCCAGAAACTAGGGCTTCTCATAGATATAATGGGCCAATGCAGAGAGCACTGAGCTCCCTGTGTCCAAAGTTATTTAAGGAGAGGCCACGCGTAGATCTGTTAGGGAGCTTGGAGGAGGAGGTCCTATTGTAAACCCTTACTTGTGGGTTTAAAGAAGGTGATGTTAGCCTCTAAGTCTATATTCGAAAGGTCTTTCTCACATATAGAGGTCTCCCAGGTTGTTATTACTGGGAGTCCCAAGTATTTCATGTATGCTCAAATCAGTCCTCCTATGTTTTTTTGAAACATTCTACTTTCTTTTTTAAAATTTTGGCCTCTTTTATTGTTTATTTATTTATTTATTTTCATCCGTCTTTATTCTTTGGCCTGTGTGGGCCTCCCGTTGCAGTGGCCTTTCTCACTGCAGAGCACCAGCTCTGGGTGCGTGAGCTCCAGAGTGCTGGCTTGTAATAGGGTATACCAGTCCAGTAGCTCTGTGGCACGCGGGATCTTCCTGGGCCAAGGATTGAACCGGTGCCCCTTGCACTGCAAGGCAGACTCTACCCACTGGACCACCAGGGAAGCCCCGTCTTGCTTTTTAAAAATAATAATTATTTTGCTGCACCAGGTCTTAGTTGAGGCATTTGGGATCTTTAATTGCAGCATGTAAACTCTTAGTTGTGTGGGATCTAGTCCCTTGATCAGGGATCGAACACCAGGTCCCCTGCATTGGGAGTGGGTGTCTTAGCCACTGGACCACCAGGGAAGTCCCTGTCCTACTTGTTGCTATCACCTGCCTGTGAGTTGCTTGAGGAAGGGCCTTCACGCCCATCACAGCTCCGCTCCATCTGTGCAGCTGATTGCCAGATGCTTTATGTACCAAATACACTGTAGTCCTGAAGAAGAAGAAAGCAGTAAATGTTTAATCCTGGGCTCTCCAGAAGAAAAAAAGAGAACATTTCTGATTTATAGTATTTTTCCACTTTCTGTGGTATAAATACTTCCATGGATTGGAAGCTACCAACTTGTGATCAACTGGCTTATGGAATCCCTGAGAAACTGACAGGTGCATGTCAGCCCCAGAAGCTTCTATTTGTTTGTCATTGTCATTCAGACCTCCTGCTTCTTGTGGCCAGAATGCACTGTGAGAGCAGTCATTAGGTTTCTGTAACTGGCATCTTTTTCCAGAGGGGATCTGATCAAAGGTCTGTGGCAGGCTGTGGAATGTTGTGCCTTTCTTACTTCCTCCCCATTCCCTCAGTACAATATTTTCATGGCTCTAGACACAATTAGAACACAAACTCACTGTTTCAGGAGAGACCTTCCCACATGTACTAGTAGGTAACCTTGTAGAGTCTCCAGGTTATCATCCTTCAACCTCAGTTTAAATTTAGCTGCTTTTGCAAAATGGCTGATCATCAGAATTTAATGGAAAGCCTTAGAAATGTAGAATCCTGTGCTGCTTCTTCCTCCAATGATCCTGTTTCAGTAGATAAGATATGGAACCTGGAAATCTGTAATTTTCTAAAGTTCTCTGGTTGGTTCTGGTAGGTTTGGAAGTCTCCAGACATCATTGCCGTGGGAAGGAGGTTAGTTAGAGAGCAGAGCCTTTATTAGCCCTTCCAGAAGAGTCAAAGCCATCAAATATGCTTCTCAGCAGGGGTGATGTCCGGAGAAGTGAAGCAGTGAACCCAAGGGAAAAGATTGCCTTCCTTCTGCCTATTGTGAAGCAGGTTTGGAGAGCCAGTGGTTCCTATACCACAATCCAAGACAGCAGCTAAGTAGCAGAGTGACAGGTGCCCGAGTAGCGCTGAATCCTGTGATTTTTTTTAAAAAAATTGAAATATAGGTGATTTTCAATGTTGTGTTAGTTTCTGCTATATAGCAGAGATTTGGTAGTAATAATAATACATATTATTTTTCATATTCTTTCTGATTATGATTTATTACAGATATTAAATACAGTTCTTTGTGCTATACAGTAGGACCTTGTTATGTATCTTTTGTATATGCTGTAGTTTATATCTGCTAATCCCACACTCCTCGTTTGTTCCTCCCCTCACTTCTTTCTCCTTTGGTAACCACAAGTTTGTTTTCTATGTCTGTGAGTCTGTGAGGCAGTTTGTATTGTTTTTCTAGACTTCACATATAAGTAATATCATATGACCTCTGTGTTTGTCTGACATACTTCACTTAGTGGGATAATATCTAAGTTTATCGATGTTGCTGCAAATGGCATTATTTCATTCTTTGTTTTATAGCTGATTAATATTTCAGTGCATATATGTACCACATCATCTTCATCCATTCATCTGTTGATGTACACTTAGGTTACTTCCATGTCCCAGCTATTGTACATAGTGCTGCTATGAATGTAGGAGTGATTGCATCTTTTCAAATTACAGTTTTCCCCAGATATATGTCCAAGGTCAGAATTGCTGGGTTATATGGAAACTTTATTTTTAATTTTCTGAGGAACCTCTGTGCTGTTTTTCATAGTGGCTGCATCAATATACATTCCCACCAATAGTGTAGGAAGGTTCCCTTTTCATACACTCTCTTTTGCATTTGCTATTTGTAGGCTTTTTAGTGATGGCCATTCTGACTGGTGTGAGATGGTATCTCTCTGTAGTTTTGATTTGCATTTCTCTAATAATTAGAGCTATTGAGGATCTTTTAATGTGCCTATTGACCATCCATATGAACCGTGTGTTTCTAATGACCATCACCCAGTGCCACTGGGCTATGATTGAGTATTCTTCAGGTTCTGCTAACCTTGCCCTCCTTCCTCATCCTTTCTCCGTAAGTCTTCCTCTGCAGCTTGCATACCTGATGCAAAGCTTGTATACTGCGAGGGTAGAGGAAATTTTTTCTCAGCTTGGCCTAAGAGAGAGTGGTCTCAGACACAGGCAAAGAAGATAGAAAGGGAAAAAGGTCTAAGGTGGCTGTAGTGGAAAGAGACCAGAGTGAGGGTGCTCTGACACATTTCAGAGTCCACAACCGAAGTGACAACCCCAGGCTGCAGAGCCTGCTATGAGTAGGTCGGGGTGGTGGGATAAAATAGCAAGGCTGCTTACAGGAAGAACGCTTAGGCTTAGGGCCGGGGTGGGGATAGCTCACAAACAGAACCTGGGTAAAACTCTGTAACTAATCCTCTGTCTCTTCATGTGTAATCTCTGCCTCTGATCTGGACCTTCTCTGAACTCTAGCCCATTCTGTGCTGTACACACCAGCACTGATGACCTAGGATTACCTCCTGGCTTCTCAGTGATGCCTCCTTAGAGACTAGTAGCTGGTTTATATGACCTCACAGGTTCCTTCCATCCTCCTAATTGCCAAATTTTCTACCAAGACACTTGAGGAGAGAGAATAGGTTTTTTTTTATATCATCCTTATCTCTCCTAACAAAATGTCTCCTAAACAGGGGTTACTGGAGAAATAGTGTATCCGGATGACCTTCTGCCTCTCCAGAGAGTAAAGATGCAACTGCAAAGCCCTTGTCTGCCAGACTTAGGGTTCATCTGTTACCTATACCTGTAGATAGCAGCTCTGGCGAACTTTGGATGACTTCAGAATCCCATCACAGGTTAAACTTTAGCCAACTAGTAAGGTGGAAAGGAGATGCACATTTCATTTAAGGACCCTGGAGCTAACACTGGATTCTGTGCACATGCAGTAAGAGGGCTTTGAAGGTGTGAGAGAGTTTGCAGCAGTGGCTTCTAGTAGAGAACAGGAGTGTTATGAGCAGTAGGAGGGAGTCAGGGTGGACAACAGATACCCAAGAGTGGGGCCAAAGAACCTGGAGCACTCAGGAGCTTACACCACCAGGCCTGTGACACTCATATTCTCTGGCTCTCGAATCTTACGGATAGAACTTTGGTTGAATCTATCAGTTGTTCCTTTTATTTCCTAAAGATTTGAATCAGACTCATAAATGTCATCTCACTCTTAAGTTCACAACCAGACACAGGCAAAGAAGATAGAAAGGGAAAAAGGTCTAAGGTGGCTGTAGTGGAAAGAGACCAGAGTGAGGGTGCTCTGACACATTTCAGAGTCCACAACCGAAGTGACAACCCCAGGCTGCAGAGCCTGCTATGAGTAGGTCGGGGTGGTGGGATAAAATAGCAAGGCTGCTTACAGGAAGAACGCTTAGGCTTAGGGCCGGGGTGGGGATAGCTCACAAACAGAACCTGGGTAAAACTCTGTAACTAATCCTCTGTCTCTTCATGTGTAATCTCTGCCTCTGATCTGGACCTTCTCTGAACTCTAGCCCATTCTGTGCTGTACACACCAGCACTGATGACCTAGGATTACCTCCTGGCTTCTCAGTGATGCCTCCTTAGAGACTAGTAGCTGGTTTATATGACCTCACAGGTTCCTTCCATCCTCCTAATTGCCAAATTTTCTACCAAGACACTTGAGGAGAGAGAATAGGTTTTTTTTTATATCATCCTTATCTCTCCTAACAAAATGTCTCCTAAACAGGGGTTACTGGAGAAATAGTGTATCCGGATGACCTTCTGCCTCTCCAGAGAGTAAAGATGCAACTGCAAAGCCCTTGTCTGCCAGACTTAGGGTTCATCTGTTACCTATACCTGTAGATAGCAGCTCTGGCGAACTTTGGATGACTTCAGAATCCCATCACAGGTTAAACTTTAGCCAACTAGTAAGGTGGAAAGGAGATGCACATTTCATTTAAGGACCCTGGAGCTAACACTGGATTCTGTGCACATGCAGTAAGAGGGCTTTGAAGGTGTGAGAGAGTTTGCAGCAGTGGCTTCTAGTAGAGAACAGGAGTGTTATGAGCAGTAGGAGGGAGTCAGGGTGGACAACAGATACCCAAGAGTGGGGCCAAAGAACCTGGAGCACTCAGGAGCTTACACCACCAGGCCTGTGACACTCATATTCTCTGGCTCTCGAATCTTACGGATAGAACTTTGGTTGAATCTATCAGTTGTTCCTTTTATTTCCTAAAGATTTGAATCAGACTCATAAATGTCATCTCACTCTTAAGAAATCCACCCACAGTTTTATATTAGTTCTCTCTAGTTACATTTATTTTTACATTGAGAGTTAAAAATGATGTGGAAACATGGATGCTTTTTATTTTTCTTTGCAAGTGCCTATCCAGGTGTCTCAACACCTTGATTAAAAATTCCAGTCCTGTGAAGTACAACTTTAATCATAGGATAAATATACTCTGCGTGTGTCTATTTCTAGACTTTCTATTCTGTGCTATTTTTATGTTGGTTCTTGCACTGGCATTAACTGTGTTCACTGTAAAGCCCCCTTACACATTTTCATAGGGCTGTCCATCTCTTATTTTTTTTCTCCTTGTTTTTAGAATTTTCATGCTGTCTTAGTTGTTTGGGCTGCTATAACAAAAATACCATAGGCTGGGTGACTTATAAACAACAGAAATTTATTTTTCACAGTTCTGAAGGCTGGAAAGTCTAAAATTAAGGCATCAGAGCATTCTGTGTCTGGTGAGAGCCCACTACCTGGTTCACAGGTGGCTGTCTTTTCTTTGTGTCCTCACTGAAGGAGGGAGGGAACTTTCTGAGGTCTGTTTTAAAGGTCACTAATCCCACTCATGAGGGTTCCATCCTCATGACCTTATCACTTCCCAAACGCCCTGCTTCCTAGTACCCTCACACTGGGGATTAAGTTTCAACATATGAATTTAGGGGTGGGACATAAACATTCAATCTATAGCACCTGGCTATTGTTATCTGTCTCTAAGAACTTGAGGATAAATTCTTCTAACTCTAATAAGTAAGTGGGCTTCCCTGGGTTCAGATAGAAAAGAATCTGCCTGCAATGTAGGAAGACCAGGCTTCAATCCTTGGGTTGGGAAAATCCTCTAGAGAAGGGAATGGCTTCCCACTCCAGTATTCTTACCTGGAGAACTCCATAGACAAAGGAGCCTGGCAGGCTGTAGTCCACGGGGTTGCAAAGAGTCTGACACAAACAAATGAAGGCTGCAGATAATGTACTGAAGTGAGTTAACAATCCATGCTCTGGTACTAAGTGTGGAAACTTGGTGAATTATTCCACTTCTTTGGGTCTATTTTCCCATTTGCAAAGCAAAAGGGAAGGTGTATGATTGCAGAGCACTATAAATTGTTGTGAAGACAGTGGAAAGAAAAAAGTAGTTACGTACTTGGGAATTATTTAGTCATCTCTTCCCGTTTTTAGGTTCTAACCACTGGAGAAAATATATAAGCAGCTAGAAGGTGATAACTGTTAGCTATATGGTGTCAAGTATGCAATAATCCTGAATTTCAGGGTTTTTGGTGAAACTTGAATGGAGACCAAGTCAGGGCTTCCTGCTGCTTCTCAGGCCTAAGTCTTTGTCCCTGTTTGTGGGAAACACCGGCTTCAGGGAGGGCAGGAGCTGCTCACATGTCCCTTGCAGGCAGAGAAGGAAGGCCCTTGAGGGAATGGTGGTCTGAAGGCTGCCCCTTATAATCGTGGCCCAGGTGTTCTGTCTACCCAGGTAGGGAATAAAAAAAGTTCTGGCCCTTCCTGTATTCCCTCAAGGCCAGGGAGAGAGAAAGACAGAGCCATCCTGTTGGCCATTGCTCTGTAGGGGAGGAGCCACAGGCATACAGAGTGGCTCTGGGACTATCACTCTGGGATGTCTCCAGCATGGAAAGGGTCATGAAAACTCTGCCAAAACAATAATGATTGTACCTGTGGTGATAAAAACAACAATTAGATTATAATGAAGAGCTTGGGCTGAAGGCAGTTGCAAAATCTGTCTCTTGGATGGCTCCAGGAAACCTGTTGGATGAATATCCTTCCCTACACCTTTCTCAGACATAATCTGCCATGTGTACATCCACTTTGAATGATCTGAATATCAGTTCTTGTTGAAGTTTGTAAAAGTCAAGGACATAACAGCTGGAGCTTTATAGTGCCAGATGCCCAAGAATACGTAATGAGTGAGTGATTTTGATAGAAACATTATGTCTATTTGTGGAAAAGTTACCCTGGGATTTGGTGGAATTTTTCTCCATAGACAAAGGAGCCTGGCAGGCTGTACCCTCCACAAACAAATTCTTTGAAGTGAGTTAACAATCCATGCTCTGGTACTAAGTGTGGAAACTTGGTGAATTATTCCACTTCTTTGGGTCTATTTTCCCATTTGCAAAGCAAAAGGGAAGGTGTATGATTGCAGAGCACTATAAATTGTTGTGAAGACAGTGGAAAGAAAAAAGTAGTTACGTACTTGGGAATTATTTAGTCATCTCTTCCCGTTTTTAGGTTCTAACCACTGGAGAAAATATATAAGCAGCTAGAAGGTGATAACTGTTAGCTATATGGTGTCAAGTATGCAATAATCCTGAATTTCAGGGTTTTTGGTGAAACTTGAATGGAGACCAAGTCAGGGCTTCCTGCTGCTTCTCAGGCCTAAGTCTTTGTCCCTGTTTGTGGGAAACACCGGCTTCAGGGAGGGCAGGAGCTGCTCACATGTCCCTTGCAGGCAGAGAAGGAAGGCCCTTGAGGGAATGGTGGTCTGAAGGCTGCCCCTTATAATCGTGGCCCAGGTGTTCTGTCTACCCAGGTAGGGAATAAAAAAAGTTCTGGCCCTTCCTGTATTCCCTCAAGGCCAGGGAGAGAGAAAGACAGAGCCATCCTGTTGGCCATTGCTCTGTAGGGGAGGAGCCACAGGCATACAGAGTGGCTCTGGGACTATCACTCTGGGATGTCTCCAGCATGGAAAGGGTCATGAAAACTCTGCCAAAACAATAATGATTGTACCTGTGGTGATAAAACAACAATTAGATTATAATGAAGAGCTTGGGCTGAAGGCAGTTGCAAAATCTGTCTCTTGGATGGCTCCAGGAAACCTGTTGGATGAATATCCTTCCCTACACCTTTCTCAGACATAATCTGCCATGTGTACATCCACTTTGAATGATCTGAATATCAGTTCTTGTTGAAGTTTGTAAAAGTCAAGGACATAACAGCTGGAGCTTTATAGTGCCAGATGCCCAAGAATACGTAATGAGTGAGTGATTTTGATAGAAACATTATGTCTATTTGTGGAAAAGTTACCCTGGGATTTGGTGGAATTTTTCTTCCCCAACACTCCCATCCTCTGGCCCTCATCACTGATAGTCTACATAACTGGTCTCCCTACTAGTCACGTTCCCCATTGGCCTTTCAGCATGGCATCCTTGTTCCCCTGCCTGGGATTGAACCCATGCTCCCCAGAAGCACGGAGTCTTAACCACTGGTTAGCCATGATGTGTGTAATTACAGAACTTCCAGGCCGAATTCTTTTTCAACTATAAGCTGAGATTGTTGCTTCTAGTTACCACATGAGCCCTTAGGGCCTCCTTGAAGACGATTTAAGCAAATGGATAGGAACTCAAAGAGTTCCTGGGGACACCCAAGAAGGCTGCCTCTTGAAGCTTTCTGGTCCTGGGTTCTTGAAATGAGGAGTGAGTCAAGCAGATAACTTGGGAAAGAGCATCTGAAAGCTGAGGGAAAATCATGTACAAAGACCATAGAACAGGAACACAGCCTAGGAAAGTCTCATTGAGAAGATCTATTTGACTGTATATAAAATAGAAAACCAATATGAACCATCTACATGTCACAGGCAACTCTACTCAATACTCTGTAATGACCTACATAGGAAAAGAACCTAAAGAGTAGATACATGTGTATGTAAAACTAACAAAACATTGTAAATAAACTGTACTCCAATAAAAATCAGTTGGAGGGGGGATATACATATGACTAATCTGGGAACATGCATATCTGTAAACAACAAAACTGTAAAACTTAAAAGTAAAATAAAGGTTTTTTTTTTTTTTTTTTAATCAATTGGAAAGAAGAAGACATGTTAGGCTGAAACACAATAGGCAAGGGGAGGAGGCAGAAAGGGAGTCAGGACACATCAGACTGACAGTGCTTCTCAACTTTCATGCACAATAGAATTCCCCAGAATGCTTTCCGAACAAGAGACTCTGGCACCATCCTTTTGGTAGTTTGAATTAACTTTTAATTATCTTTTAGATTTTTTTTTTTTGGTGTGTGTGTGGACCATTTTTAAAGTCTTTATTGAATTTGTTACAATATTGCTTCTGTTTTTCATGTTTTGGTTCTTTGACTGCAAGGCATGTGGGATTTTAGCTCCCTGATCAGAGATTGAACCTGTACCCACTGCACTGGAAGACGAAGTCTTAATCCCTGGATTACCAGGGAAGTTCCTGAATTGACTTTTAGACTGTTTGGATCCTCCACTGATGTTGATGCTGTTGTTTATGAAGAAATGTTTTTTGAACTTTCACTGAACCAAAGATCATAGCTCAAGAAGTTCAGACCCTCTCTGAGAAGTTTGTGTGAGGACAATGAAAGGACATGTTCTTTAAAGAGATTGTTTCTTTCCTGGGAGATCTAATAGGAAAATAGCTGGGCCTCCTTTAGGTCAATAATTTACAGACAGTTGAAACTGCTGAAATACAGTAGATGCTCCTCTTGGGAAGTAATCATCTTTTTTTCTTTCGTTTAAATTTTATTGAAGTATAGTTGATTTACAATGTTGTGTTAATTTCTTCTGTACAGCAAAGTGACTCATTTATCCATCTACACACACACACACACACACACACACACACACACACACACACACACACACACACTGTTGTTCTCTAGTCACTAAGTTGTGTCTGAGTCTTTTGTGACCCCATTGACTATAGCCTGCAAGGCTCCTCTAAGAATACGGGAGTGTCTTGTTATTTATATATTGCCTTTTTCATATTCTTTTACATTATGGTTTGTCATAGAATATTGAATATAGTTCCCTGCACTATACAGTAGGACCTTGTTGTTTGTCTGTCCTATATATGTAGTTTGTAGCTGCTAATCCTAGGCTCCCAGTCCTTCCCTACCTTCTCTTTGGCAACCTCAAGTCTGTTCTCTGTATTTGTGTGTCTGTTTTTGTTTCATAGATATTTTGATTTGTATCATATTTTAGATTTCACATATAAGTGGTATCATATAGTATTTATCTTTCTGACTTCATTTAGTGTGATAATCTCTAGATCCTTCCATGTTGTTGCAAATGGCATGATTTCATTCTTTTTCATGGCTGAATAATATTCCATTATGTTTGTGTACCACATCTTCTGTATCTATTCATCTGTTGATGAACATTTAGGTTATTTCCAAGTCTTGGCTCTTGTGAATAGTGCTTCTATGAACATAGGGATGCAGTATCTTTTTTTTTTTAAAGATTTATTTATTTATTTATTTGAGGAGGGTGGGGTGGAGAGGGAGGGGAACAGGCGGGCCACTTCTATTGGTCTTTCATTTGTCCATTTTCATTTGTTCTTTGGCCCATGTGGGCCTCCCATCGCAGCGGCCTCTGTTGTCGCAGAGCACCGGCTCTGGGTGCATGCGCTCCAGAGCTCTGGCTCGATAATTGGACACATCTGTCCAGCCACTCCGTGGCACGTGGGATCTTCCCAGGCCAGGGATCGAACCGGCATCCCTTGCACTGCAAGGCGGTGTCCTTAACCACTGGACCACCAGGGAAGTTCCAGTATCTTTTTAATTATAGTTTTATGTAAATGTATGCCCAAGAGTGGGATTACTGAATCATATGGCAACTCTGTTTTGGGGCAGGTAGCCATCATGATGACTGAAAGCTTGGGTGAGATGAGTGGAGTTCTTGTCAGTTAAGTGAATGTGAGTTAATGCAGGAATTGGGCAAGGAAGTTCAGAAAATAGTCCAGACAGTAGATTTTCAAGCAAAAGAAGATGCCAAACAGTAAAGCAGACAGTGGCAGAGCTTTTTTCCTTGCTCTTAGCCCTGATTCCACCTCAGGCTCTCCTTTACTCCCTATGGACATAGAGTATCTTTCATGTCTCTCCTTCTCTTTTTTCTCTCTTCCAATCAAAATCTGGTTCCAGAAAACCAGTGAACTCTCAGTCACTGTGGCAGAAGATAGAGCAGAACTCTACAGTGTGTTGTTTGTCTGTCCTATATATGTAGTTTGTAGCTGCTAATCCTAGGCTCCCAGTCCTTCCCTACCTTCTCTTTGGCAACCTCAAGTCTGTTCTCCGTATTTGTGTGTCTGTTTCTGTTTCATAGATTAGTTTCATGTGTGTCATATTTTAGATTTCACATATAAGTGGTATCATATAGTATTTATCTTTCTGACTTCATTTAGTGTGATAATCTCTAGATCCTTCCATGTTGTTGCAAATGGCATGATTTCATTCTTTTTCATGGCTGAATAATATTCCATTATGTTTGTGTACCACATCTTCTGTATCTATTCATCTGTTGATGAACATTTAGGTTATTTCCAAGTCTTGGCTCTTGTGAATAGTGCTTCTATGAACATAGGGATGCAGTATCTTTTTTTTTTTAAAGATTTATTTATTTATTTATTTGAGGAGGGTGGGGTGGAGAGGGAGGGGAACAGGCGGGCCACTTCTATTGGTCTTTCATTTGTCCATTTTCATTTGTTCTTTGGCCCATGTGGGCCTCCCATCGCAGCGGCCTCTGTTGTCGCAGAGCACCGGCTCTGGGTGCATGCGCTCCAGAGCTCTGGCTCGATAATTGGACACATCTGTCCAGCCACTCCGTGGCACGTGGGATCTTCCCAGGCCAGGGATCGAACCGGCATCCCTTGCACTGCAAGGCGGTGTCCTTAACCACTGGACCACCAGGGAAGTTCCAGTATCTTTTTAATTATAGTTTTATGTAAATGTATGCCCAAGAGTGGGATTACTGAATCATATGGCAACTCTGTTTTGGGGCAGGTAGCCATCATGATGACTGAAAGCTTGGGTGAGATGAGTGGAGTTCTTGTCAGTTAAGTGAATGTGAGTTAATGCAGGAATTGGGCAAGGAAGTTCAGAAAATAGTCCAGACAGTAGATTTTCAAGCAAAAGAAGATGCCAAACAGTAAAGCAGACAGTGGCAGAGCTTTTTTCCTTGCTCTTAGCCCTGATTCCACCTCAGGCTCTCCTTTACTCCCTATGGACATAGAGTATCTTTCATGTCTCTCCTTCTCCTTTTTCTCTCTCTTCCAATCAAAATCTGGTTCCAGAAAACCAGTGAACTCTCAGTCACTGTGGCAGAAGATAGAGCAGTATCTCCCGTTCCACGTGTTCTTCTTACAAGTTCCCTTGACACTTCTCTCATTGGGTGGTAAAGTCTGTGTCCTCTCTCCTTGAACTTGGAGAGACCTTTTCGATTGCCTTAAACAATAGAATATAGTAGAAGTGATATCATGTGAGTCCTAATACTGGATCAAAAATATATACCATGTAGGGGGACTTCCCTGGTGTCCAGTGGTTGACTCCCAGTGCAGGAGATGTGGGTTTCATTCCTGGTTGGGGAACTATGATCCTCATGCTATGAGACATGGCCAAAAAAAAAATAAGAAATAAAGTATACTTATACACACACACACACACACACACACACACACACACACATACCATGTACTTCTGCTGTTTTCTTTGGGAACACTCAGTCTTAGAACCCAACTGCTATGCTTTAGGAAAGGCAAAGTAAGTCTGTGCAGAGAGATAAGATGAGAGTCCCTATAGAGGTGTAGTCGACAGCTGGCTGAAGTTTACCCTAAGAACCAGCATTAACCAAGTTATGTGAGTGTCAACCCTTAAAGGTGATTTCAGCCCCGAGCCTTTTAGTAACCTCTGACCTCTGAGTTCTTGTCTACAGCACAAACACTGTGAAATAGAGACAAGCTGGCCTTGTGGTGGCCTCTCTGATTTTCTGACTCACATAATTTGACTGTCCACTCCAATAATACCTCCTTGGGGAGGATTTCTCTCTCACCACCTTTGTCTAAAATGGTATTTTTGATTATTTTCTATCTTCTTCCTTTTTCCTTCATGACAATTATCTGATCAGAATACATATTGGTTGGTTTTCCATGACTCCCACAGTGGAATGTAAACTCCAAAATGATAGGGACATTGGTTCTTGGAGAAGTAATTGCACATATTAGGTATCTGTGCAATAAATATTTGTGAAATGAATAAAACTTGACAATTATACTATCAACTCATTCTCTCAGAATTATGTCAGACATGATATGTTAAGCTACCCCAGCACTCTTTGCCGTGGAGCCTAGATTATGCTTCAAGTAACTCACAACATAGTCATGCATTACTGAGTGTAATTTTGACGTGTTTATTTTTATTGTTGTTTTTATTTGGGTGTGTCCATCCAGATACTAGGCGCTACCCCTGCTCAAAGGCTAATGGTCTCATACTATTTTTGGCACAAGGTAGAAGTACCAAAAGTCCTAGATGAATTGATTTGTGGTAAGCTTAAATCAACCCTTGGGCAAGGTAGAAGGAGGACTAGATCAACTTATAATCACAAGGCTTTCCAGGATAAGGTGTGGGTGATTTGCACCACATCAGTTGAAAACATGTCAAAGACGGAATGGAATGAAGCTTCCTCCTGGCAAAAGATAGTAGACAAGAAAGTCAGTGCTAGGAATTTGTTGGTAGTCCAGTGGTTAAGGCTCTGTGCCCCCACTGCAGAGGGCACAGATTCGATCTCTGTCAGGGAGCTAAGATCCTGCTCACCTTAAGGCCAAAAAAGAGGTAGTTCTGATACCTGAGATTTTGGGTTACAATGTGTTTAGTATGAAGTTCTGTGGGATTTGAAAAGGATTTGAGAGACCTTTTTCACCTATCCTGCCAAAAAGCATCCAGACCTTTATTTGCATTGTCTGTTTGGTATGACGTTGGTCAAAGGGGATTTCTACAGGGCCAGGTCTAGAAGCAGGGTCAGGCTTGGGGCAAAGGAGAGGGTAGGATGAGAAAGTGACAGTTATAATGCATTCTTTCAGACCTGAGGATCAAAGAGTCCCTGTTAACAGATTTTGCGAGGAGTGGGTGGTCTGTTTTAGGAGAAATGAGATCTGGAATGATGTTCAACCTGGAAGGCTCTGACTTCCTGGGTGGATTTTAGGTCAAGACACTCTCAAAAGAAGCATCTTTTCATGGCTGTCATCTGAGGGTCTCACTCATACCAAGTGTTTTTAAGACAGGGGTGATATATCCTAACTGGTTATGAAGGCAGTCATTTCTGATTTAGGGTATACATAGTCCAGAAGAACTTCCATTGAAGAGGAGAAGATGAATGCTGTTTTTGGAGTTTCAGCAAAGATGATCATCACATATAGAGACATCATTCACCTCTATTACCAATATATCCATCAATCAGAAACAACTCAAACTCTGAAAAGAAAAAAAAAGATACCCCATTGGGAAGAGCTCAGATATTTATACACATATCCCTGCCATCTTGCCTCAACAAGTTGTAAGAAGAAATAAGGATCGATGAAACCATTCTCTTCCCCACAGAATTACCTGAATAAAATCAGAAAAATGATCCATGGGGAGGCACTTCCCTGTGGCTGCAGCTGGCAGGGTTGCTTAGTATTTGGGCAGCTGGAGGAATACTCTGTTATTTTCCTTAAACCAGGATAAGGTGTGGGTGATTTGCACCACATCAGTTGAAAACATGTCAAAGACGGAATGGAATGAAGCTTCCTCCTGGCAAAAGATAGTAGACAAGAAAGTCAGTGCTAGGAATTTGTTGGTAGTCCAGTGGTTAAGGCTCTGTGCCCCACTGCAGAGGTCACAGATTCGATCTCTGTCAGGGAGCTAAGATCCTGCTCACCTTAAGGCCAAAAAAGAGGTAGTTCTGATACCTGAGATTTTGGGTTACAATGTGTTTAGTATGAAGTTCTGTGGGATTTGAAAAGGATTTGAGAGACCTTTTTCACCTATCCTGCCAAAAAGCATCCAGACCTTTATTTGCATTGTCTGTTTGGTATGACGTTGGTCAAAGGGGATTTCTACAGGGCCAGGTCTAGAAGCAGGGTCAGGCTTGGGGCAAAGGAGAGGGTAGGATGAGAAAGTGACAGTTATAATGCATTCTTTCAGACCTGAGGATCAAAGAGTCCCTGTTAACAGATTTTGCGAGGAGTGGGTGGTCTGTTTTAGGAGAAATGAGATCTGGAATGATGTTCAACCTGGAAGGCTCTGACTTCCTGGGTGGATTTTAGGTCAAGACACTCTCAAAAGAAGCATCTTTTCATGGCTGTCATCTGAGGGTCTCACTCATACCAAGTGTTTTTAAGACAGGGGTGATATATCCTAACTGGTTATGAAGGCAGTCATTTCTGATTTAGGGTATACATAGTCCAGAAGAACTTCCATTGAAGAGGAGAAGATGAATGCTGTTTTTGGAGTTTCAGCAAAGATGATCATCACATATAGAGACATCATTCACCTCTATTACCAATATATCCATCAATCAGAAACAACTCAAACTCTGAAAAGAAAAAAAAAGATACCCCATTGGGAAGAGCTCAGATATTTATACACATATCCCTGCCATCTTGCCTCAACAAGTTGTAAGAAGAAATAAGGATCGATGAAACCATTCTCTTCCCCACAGAATTACCTGAATAAAATCAGAAAAATGATCCATGGGGAGGCACTTCCCTGTGGCTGCAGCTGGCAGGGTTGCTTAGTATTTGGGCAGCTGGAGGAATACTCTGTTATTTTCCTTAAACTAGGAATTAGGTCTCGATTATAATGCCTAGACTCTTTGAGTAGTGACTTAACTTTAGGTCTTGTGGGAAGCTCAGTAAAAATCAAGCATGAATGCTGTGTGTATCAAGCAGTTGGTATTGAAATAAAAATTTAAAAGACTGAAAATCTTGCAGTTTTGATCCTTTCTCTTGGACTGATTCTGGTCCATGGCGGGAGATGTTAGGATCGTTGAGGGAGAATCAGAATTACCATCCTGGGCTTTTTTTTCCAAAATTGCTATAATTCTAGAAAATGCTGCATGGCAGAAATTTGTTTAGGTTCAAGTAGGTTGTTATTAAATTTGTTTTGCACAGTCAAGAGAAAATTCAGTGATGCCCTTTCCAATAAGGTCTTGTGTATGTTTTGAGAGAGGATGATTATGGTTGAGATTCACTAATTTTTAGAAGTCAATCCAAGAAGAATTTATCTTTTGATGCATTTCACATTGATTTCTGAAGCTTTTTGACGCGGACGCAAAAGAGGATGCAATGTTCTGTCAGCATATAAAACTTCCATCAGTGTGCCTCATCAAATAGTCTTGTTTTTCAGAATTTCGAAATAGAGATTAGTGGACAAATTAACCTGATGCCCTTGGGTACATTTTGCTTTCCGGGGTGTCCCTCCTTGACTTTTGTGTTCTTCTGCTTACCTTAAACAGCTCACACCCATGACTCTCCTCAGAGGATTTCCTACATGCTGTTGGAGCCAACACAGGCCTATGATGCCTGGAAGTTTACACTAATCCCCTCCCGGCCCCAGCCCAGAGTACGGAGGCTTTGGCTACCTGTGCAGGCATAGGAAAGCCCACTATGAGGTGATGATTACACTGCAGGGTGCACCTTGAGACCAGGCTAAGAGTGGGCTGTCTGAACCAGGGCCCCTTCTTGGCTTCTTACCTTCCTGCTTCCACCCTCTCCAGTGTTGGTCTCACCTCACCTGTGAATCACCATCTCAGGGTCAGCTTCTGGGGAACCCATCACCTTCCCCATAAGAGAGTGTTGTGAGAACTGAATGAGCTAAATGCATGTAAAGCACTTATTGTCTGGCCACAGTATATACTGAAAAATGTTATATAGTATTATCATGGTTCTCAAATCAGTGTTTTGCATTCTGATAGATTGGTACCAAGCTTGGGACATCAATTCATTGGGCTAGGCACAGTGAGAAAACACTGGAATAAGACTGAAAGAACACATGAAAGTGCGTCTTAGCATTCCTAGGCCTCACTGTCCCTGGCAACCTGTGCAAATGTTGCCTCAATGGGAACAATAATCAGCAGTACAGAATTTGCTGGGGAGAGAGTCCACCTTATTATTACTATTTTGTAAATGATCAGTTAGCCTCTTTGTCTGAGTTGGAAATTTCAAATGTTTAACCATTTACTATGACTATTTACTTTAAAGAATTCTTTCTGATATGCAAATTGAAAGATATCTTAGTAGTGGTCATGAGGTCCTAGCATCCCAATGAGGGTGAGGTTGGGAGAGAAATCAGTGGTCTGAACAACCTTCAACTTGTGAATCAGGTGGTGTTGCTCTGTCGTTCACAACCCAGAGTGAAAAACTAAGTTTTATATTCAATAAAGAATATGAAAGGCTCTGAGGCTCTGAACAATCTTTAGAATTTGTATTGATAAGTTACTTTTTCTTTAGGTTTCATATGTAAAATAAAATTAGGAGGCAACCATCAATGCAAATGGACGAGTTCTCTAGGAGTTTAGTTACTTATTTATTTTTTTAGAGCAAAGGAAAGTTTATTGCAGGACCAAGCAAGGAGAATGGGTTGCTTGTTGCTAAAAACCCCTAATTCTCTGATGGTTTGGGGGGAAAGTTTTTTTTATTTATCCCTAGGGATTTTTTTAAAGGTAGAAAATCAGAAATCTTAGCATTCAAGGGCCTTTTGAGAAGTCATCTTGTCCTCTTGCCTTTTATGAGGGTCAGATGACTCAGAATTCCAAGACCAGATGGGACTGGCTAACTCATTCTGTCATCTGACAACTTGCACCATCAGGAAAGCCTCAGGTGACCTCACCTGTGAATCACCATCTCAGGGTCAGCTTCTGGGGAACCCATCACCTTCCCCATAAGAGAGTGTTGTGAGAACTGAATGAGCTAAATGCATGTAAAGCACTTATTGTCTGGCCACAGTATATACTGAAAAATGTTATATAGTATTATCATGGTTCTCAAATCAGTGTTTTGCATTCTGATAGATTGGTACCAAGCTTGGGACATCAATTCATTGGGCTAGGCACAGTGAGAAAACACTGGAATAAGACTGAAAGAACACATGAAAGTGCGTCTTAGCATTCCTAGGCCTCACTGTCCCTGGCAACCTGTGCAAATGTTGCCTCAATGGGAACAATAATCAGCAGTACAGAATTTGCTGGGGAGAGAGTCCACCTTATTATTACTATTTTGTAAATGATCAGTTAGCCTCTTTGTCTGAGTTGGAAATTTCAAATGTTTAACCATTTACTATGACTATTTACTTTAAAGAATTCTTTCTGATATGCAAATTGAAAGATATCTTAGTAGTGGTCATGAGGTCCTAGCATCCCAATGAGGGTGAGGTTGGGAGAGAAATCAGTGGTCTGAACAACCTTCAACTTGTGAATCAGGTGGTGTTGCTCTGTCGTTCACAACCCAGAGTGAAAAACTAAGTTTTATATTCAATAAAGAATATGAAAGGCTCTGAGGCTCTGAACAATCTTTAGAATTTGTATTGATAAGTTACTTTTTCTTTAGGTTTCATATGTAAAATAAAATTAGGAGGCAACCATCAATGCAAATGGACGAGTTCTCTAGGAGTTTAGTTACTTATTTATTTTTTTAGAGCAAAGGAAAGTTTATTGCAGGACCAAGCAAGGAGAATGGGTTGCTTGTTGCTAAAAACCCCTAATTCTCTGATGGTTTGGGGGGAAAGTTTTTTTTATTTATCCCTAGGGATTTTTTTAAAGGTAGAAAATCAGAAATCTTAGCATTCAAGGGCCTTTTGAGAAGTCATCTTGTCCTCTTGCCTTTTATGAGGGTCAGATGACTCAGAATTCCAAGACCAGATGGGACTGGCTAACTCATTCTGTCATCTGACAACTTGCACCATCAGGAAAGCCTCAGGTGACTCTCAGATGTCAGGGAGATAAGCTCAGGTTTTTGTCAGAAGACAGCCATCTCTAGGCTGGAAGACAACCTTTCAAATTCTTTATGATTTTTGAGTTCTGTAGAATCATGTCAACTTTCATCATGGACTCTGGTGTCCCTCACCTCAGAAGGCCTTGATTCTGTATGCCTGGAGCCAAACTTGGAGTCTGGCTTTGGATCTTGACCTGAGGGCATGTGCCAAGAGGTCTACTGTAGGGCCTGGGAATGGCATTGGTTGTTCTGTTGCCAGTGGAATGGGAGAGAAAAATGTGGTAGATGTTGCAGAACACTGAGCAGCCATGGGAAGCAAAGGGCTGATGCACACATTGCAACATGGCTAGATTTCTAAAACAGTGTGGAGTCTGAGAAGCAGAATAAATGGAATTTATTAGATAACACCATTTGTGTAACAATCATACCCCCACAAAACAACATGGTGTATAAGGTCATCTGTACTTTTAAAGATGTATGTCAAACATGTTATGGGAGTAGTAGTGGATATTATGGAAGAAACGGAAGAAATTATGAAAAATAAAAAAGAGACCTTGGAAGATGATAATGCCAAGCACTGCAGAGCACTGAAAAGTCTGGTTAACTTGACTCTCCAGTCAAGCTTCAAGAAAAATTTAAAAAGTAATTGGGAGCAATAAAAAGGAAAGAGCTTGATGTGGATGAGAGGCTCAGTCAAGTTTCACCTTAGGGTGGTCCAACCCTTATTCCATAGAGAGAACAGTTAGGAGCAATGTCTTGGAAAGAGACATATTTTCCCCCATCTTCCCACCACCTGCCTTTTCTCTTGCTGTAATTCTTATTTTCTAATTATTTAATCAGTGTCATGGAGCACTAGGCTTCCCCAATGGCTCAGACAGTAAGGAATCTGCCTGCAGTGCAGGAGACCTGGGTTTGATCTCTGGATCAGGAATATCCCCTGAGGCGGGCATGACAACCCACTCTAGTATTCAAGACCAGATGGGACTGGCTAACTCATTCTGTCATCTGACAACTTGCACCATCAGGAAAGCCTCAGGTGACTCTCAGATGTCAGGGAGATAAGCTCAGGTTTTTGTCAGAAGACAGCCATCTCTAGGCTGGAAGACAACCTTTCAAATTCTTTATGATTTTTGAGTTCTGTAGAATCATGTCAACTTTCATCATGGACTCTGGTGTCCCTCACCTCAGAAGGCCTTGATTCTGTATGCCTGGAGCCAAACTTGGAGTCTGGCTTTGGATCTTGACCTGAGGGCATGTGCCAAGAGGTCTACTGTAGGGCCTGGGAATGGCATTGGTTGTTCTGTTGCCAGTGGAATGGGAGAGAAAAATGTGGTAGATGTTGCAGAACACTGAGCAGCCATGGGAAGCAAAGGGCTGATGCACACATTGCAACATGGCTAGATTTCTAAAACAGTGTGGAGTCTGAGAAGCAGAATAAATGGAATTTATTAGATAACACCATTTGTGTAACAATCATACCCCCACAAAACAACATGGTGTATAAGGTCATCTGTACTTTTAAAGATGTATGTCAAACATGTTATGGGAGTAGTAGTGGATATTATGGAAGAAACGGAAGAAATTATGAAAAATAAAAAAGAGACCTTGGAAGATGATAATGCCAAGCACTGCAGAGCACTGAAAAGTCTGGTTAACTTGACTCTCCAGTCAAGCTTCAAGAAAAATTTAAAAAGTAATTGGGAGCAATAAAAAGGAAAGAGCTTGATGTGGATGAGAGGCTCAGTCAAGTTTCACCTTAGGGTGGTCCAACCCTTATTCCATAGAGAGAACAGTTAGGAGCAATGTCTTGGAAAGAGACATATTTTCCCCCATCTTCCCACCACCTGCCTTTTCTCTTGCTGTAATTCTTATTTTCTAATTATTTAATCAGTGTCATGGAGCACTAGGCTTCCCCAATGGCTCAGACAGTAAGGAATCTGCCTGCAGTGCAGGAGACCTGGGTTTGATCTCTGGATCAGGAATATCCCCTGGAGGCGGGCATGACAACCCACTCTAGTATTCATGCCTGGAGAATCCCCTGGACAGAAGAGCCTGGTGGGCTACAGTGCATAGGGTCCCAAAGAGTGGGACATGACTGAAACGGCTAAACACGCACACATGCAGCAGTAAGCAGTGGAGTTGGCATGTGGGAAGAGAAATGCAGGAAAACACATCTTTGTTCCATTTCGTAACTTTCAGAGTTGTCCTTCTCTTGAATTTCTTGCCTGAGTACTTGACATTCTGAATATACATGTTCATTTACTGGATTGCTACATGCCAGGCACTGTGCCAAAGTGTTTCACCTAAATCATCTCATTTAATCTGCACCAAAAACCCAGTGAAAGGCAGTCCCTTTCTTTTTTCTTTTTTTTTTTTTAATATGACTAAAGCTTAGAGAGGTTGTGTTTCTCTTCATGTAACAGTTAACATTCCATGGGTATTTTCCCTCCAACTGGAACTATCGTGAATCATCAAAAGGATGTTTAATTTTATCAGATTGGGAGAGAACAACAACAAAAAATGCTCAAACTTTGGTTGGCATCCAAACAGAGAGATATGAATCAAGTTCTTTTCTCATTGATTGCCTGTAAGTAACATCTAAACATTCTTGTCTTTGGGATTAAGAATGTATTCAGACTCAAAAGAATTTAAATACTCTTTCCAGGGGGCCATATTTGGGAATCACCCATTTTATTTATATTCTACTAGAAATGCTTGTCACAGGATTTCTCTTCTCAGAGCAGTAGGAGTGAGTTGCTGGCAAGTCACTTCTTGTCTCTTAATGTTGTTTCTAACACTTTCATGTATGTGGATGTGTATCTTTATGATTGATTTGTTTCCATCCAAGAGTTATCTGCTCCCAAATTATTTCCATATTTTGTAGACTATAGTCTGCAGAAGTCTAACTGATGAGACACCTGCACATGAACCCAGTGAAAAATCTTGCATCTAAATGGCTTAAGTAGAAATAATAAACTTAAAGGCGCTAGCAGCACAGGGTAAGGTTTACAAATGCAGCCAAAAAGAAAAACATGGCTCCTCTTTTGACAGGAGGTCAGCAGAATTGACACACCAATGCATTTCCATAGTGCATACATCACCTGCCTCCTAACTGGAAATTCAATAGAGCAAAATCTTTATCTGAAAATAAATCATGAGAGATTGAATAATCTCATAAACTAGCACTAGAAGAAAGAGGCACATCTGGAGATCACAGTGCTTAATTCAACTTCCATGGATCTGGTCAGTTCCTTCCTCCTCTATATTTTAAAAAATTATTTTAGCCTTTTTTTCCTTCTACATGTTTCTTCTTGATTAACTGCACACATACACACATAACACAAACACATTCTCCCTAGCTAACTTTTAACTCTACGTCTTTTATGCAGTAGTTGCATTCTTCTAGAAAAGAGGAGTTATTGCTACTTGCCCACTAGCATCCAATTAAAGACATACCCATATGTATTTCTCTAAGAAAAAGCCTGGTAAATCTTGAGCTTACAGAAAAGGATTCCCTTTAGAAATGCTATACTCATACATTTCCAAATTCAGAATTCATTTTGTTTTCTTCCCGACTAGTAGAATTTATTCTACTTAGCCAATGTTACCGTGGTAAAAAACTGAATTCTGACAGCTGATATACCATACAATGGAAGCAAGTGGGAAAACAATCTTAGGGGCATGGAATTCTTGCTTTTGAACGTCTATAATGAAAATATTTGAGTTAGCTCTAAACCAGTAAAATTTGTGGTTCCTACAGTGGTTGTGGTCCCCTATAGGGTTGCTGAGATCCTTAATGGTTTGTCAGAAACTTAGACTGAGACTTTCTAGAGGAAAGACCTCACTGGTATGCATTAGGCAAAAGGTGCCTGGCCTGGTGGAAACTGTCTTCTACTCCTTTTCACAGAGTCACGGGGCACTTGCCACTCAGAAAATCCCCCTTGAGACCTCACTGGAGACCCTTCTTCCTCTGAACTTGGGCAAATATTACACTACCTAGAAGGTCAGAGATTCTTTATATTTTTTTGCGAAGGCTTTCTCAGATCTGCTTCTGAAGAAAAGACTGATCTCCATGAGCCCACCAATGCAAACTTTGACTTAATTGCTCCTAGAATCACCCCAAATCAGATTAAAACCAATGCATTTCCATAGTGCATACATCACCTGCCTCCTAACTGGAAATTCAATAGAGCAAAATCTTTATCTGAAAATAAATCATGAGAGATTGAATAATCTCATAAACTAGCACTAGAAGAAAGAGGCACATCTGGAGATCACAGTGCTTAATTCAACTTCCATGGATCTGGTCAGTTCCTTCCTCCTCTATATTTTAAAAAATTATTTTAGCCTTTTTTTCCTTCTACATGTTTCTTCTTGATTAACTGCACACATACACACATAACACAAACACATTCTCCCTAGCTAACTTTTAACTCTACGTCTTTTATGCAGTAGTTGCATTCTTCTAGAAAAGAGGAGTTATTGCTACTTGCCCACTAGCATCCAATTAAAGACATACCCATATGTATTTCTCTAAGAAAAAGCCTGGTAAATCTTGAGCTTACAGAAAAGGATTCCCTTTAGAAATGCTATACTCATACATTTCCAAATTCAGAATTCATTTTGTTTTCTTCCGACGAGTAGAATTTATTCTACTTAGCCAATGTTACCGTGGTAAAAAACTGAATTCTGACAGCTGATATACCATACAATGGAAGCAAGTGGGAAAACAATCTTAGGGGCATGGAATTCTTGCTTTTGAACGTCTATAATGAAAATATTTGAGTTAGCTCTAAACCAGTAAAATTTGTGGTTCCTACAGTGGTTGTGGTCCCCTATAGGGTTGCTGAGATCCTTAATGGTTTGTCAGAAACTTAGACTGAGACTTTCTAGAGGAAAGACCTCACTGGTATGCATTAGGCAAAAGGTGCCTGGCCTGGTGGAAACTGTCTTCTACTCCTTTTCACAGAGTCACGGGGCACTTGCCACTCAGAAAATCCCCCTTGAGACCTCACTGGAGACCCTTCTTCCTCTGAACTTGGGCAAATATTACACTACCTAGAAGGTCAGAGATTCTTTATATTTTTTTGCGAAGGCTTTCTCAGATCTGCTTCTGAAGAAAAGACTGATCTCCATGAGCCCACCAATGCAAACTTTGACTTAATTGCTCCTAGAATCACCCCAAATCAGATTAAAACCAAGTCCATTAGTACATTAACGGAACATTGTAATGTAGACACATTATTTTTGTTTGTTTGTTTTGCTTTCCAAAATTGTACCATGTCTAATGACATAATATATTAGCCAAAAGCAAATAGCCAGACCCCTCATTTGCATCATGGTGTACAATCTGCTGGCAATACTGAAGACACATTCAAGCTGCTTTTTTCCTAGAGAACACAGAGCCCCCATGACCTAGTACTTGGTTCTTTTAAAAAGCAATGGAAATTACACACAAAAGAACAATGGTAGTCCTTTAAGAAAAAAAAAAAAAAACTGGAGGCATTTTATAGCTAAACAATTTTATTGGCTTTTTGTGAAATAAAAAACAAAACACAAAACAAACCACCATGGTTAAAGGCCATAATCAGCATCAACCAAATGAACCAGCCACTTGGTTACAGCAGCTGATAACAAACACTAGTGGATATTATTGCTTATACCCAGGTTCATTTATATGTTCATCACATTTTGGCAAGTTTACAATCACATGGGAGCTTTGGTTGTATAAATTCAACTCTATTTGAAAACTCAACTTTTACCTATCTATGGTGGGATATATGCCGATTCTTCCTCTCATTCTGTCTCCTTTCTCCTATTCATGACTTACAACCTATTGACCCCACATTAAAAAATGCATTTATAATCATCCATCTTTGCCTACTCTACTGCCCCAACTGCCCCACCCTTTGTCATGAGAAAGTGATAACATTTCTGGGTCTATCCCGATTCTCATATCTTACTGCTAGTAATAAATGCCCATCTGTAATCTGGATAGATTTTCGAATATATTTGGTTGTTAACACTGGAGTTTGGACTTATCTGTCTCTTTTCCAACTTCTGAAAGCTAGAAAAAAACCCAAAGCAGCCTTTAGCATCAGTAAATTGACCTCTGGACAGAATAAGCCCGAGCCTCCACCACACAACATCCCGTGACTAGACAAAAAGGCCTTAAAATGTTCTGTGTGAGTGCTGTCACATTTTAATTTACAGAGAAGCAGTGACTGATGGCCTCTCAAAAAGCCCCGTGCTCAATACCTTCTATTTTAACACTGAAAACTCAGAATGACAAAGGGTCAGAACTAACTCACAATAGCACCATTTCCTCAACTTTTGGAGTAAAACTCCCATCTGGGTTGGAGAATGCAGCAACCCTAGACGACCCAGCCTCCAGCTTAATGCCTTCACAGGCCCTCCCGCTGAATTATAGCAGGGGTGGGTGGTCTGCCTTGGTCTACTTCTGCAGTGATGTGAAGTTTCCCTGGGAAGAGTTAAAAATACGATTCTTACAAAGTGAAGTTGGCTGCAGGTGAGAGACCTGAGGAAGCCTGTTTCCTGTGGGGAGATGTGACAAGTCTGCAGATGTGGGGACAGGGTCCAGGGACCCTTACCCTTGCCTATCTCAATTCAAGTCAGTGGCAAAACTGCATGCAGAAGCCTGGCAAGATCAAGGAACACTGAGAGACAAACATCCTAATACAGCAATCTGAATACCAGCGCTCTTGCAGTATCTTTTGTATTCAGGTCCATCAGAGAGTTTGCCCTGGATAATGCTGGGATTTAATAAGCCCTTCTAATGATTATAAAGATTATCCTCTAAAATCTAGACATTTTAAACAACAGAAGATTTGATATCACTATATTTTACATGGCACATATAACCATATAATTACTAGCACTTACACAGCAAATATTGTAAATACACATTCTTGTAGTTGACTTGGTAATTATACCGATGTTATTCGGCAGAACAAGGATGAAACACTCCCTAACTTGCACTTTGGGGAATTTCATTCCAACCCTTTACTTCATAACAAAAGGAAGACCCTCTAATTATGTAATAAAAATGCAGGCGATTAATGGTTAATGTGTGGCCTGTAAAATAAAGTAATACACAGTATTTTCATTTACAAGAGACCATATAAAAATATTTTCCAATTTTGAATTTGAAACATGAAAGCTTGATTTCTTTATTCCTTTGTATAAAAAATGAGACAACGGACTAAAGTTTCGTATGCCTTTAGCATCAGCCTCTGGACAGAATAAGCCCGAGCCTCCACCACACAACATCCCGTGACTAGACAAAAAGGCCTTAAAATGTTCTGTGTGAGTGCTGTCACATTTTAATTTACAGAGAAGCAGTGACTGATGGCCTCTCAAAAAGCCCCGTGCTCAATACCTTCTATTTTAACACTGAAAACTCAGAATGACAAAGGGTCAGAACTAACTCACAATAGCACCATTTCCTCAACTTTTGGAGTAAAACTCCCATCTGGGTTGGAGAATGCAGCAACCCTAGACGACCCAGCCTCCAGCTTAATGCCTTCACAGGCCCTCCCGCTGAATTATAGCAGGGGTGGGTGGTCTGCCTTGGTCTACTTCTGCAGTGATGTGAAGTTTCCCTGGGAAGAGTTAAAAATACGATTCTTACAAAGTGAAGTTGGCTGCAGGTGAGAGACCTGAGGAAGCCTGTTTCCTGTGGGGAGATGTGACAAGTCTGCAGATGTGGGGACAGGGTCCAGGGACCCTTACCCTTGCCTATCTCAATTCAAGTCAGTGGCAAAACTGCATGCAGAAGCCTGGCAAGATCAAGGAACACTGAGAGACAAACATCCTAATACAGCAATCTGAATACCAGCGCTCTTGCAGTATCTTTTGTATTCAGGTCCATCAGAGAGTTTGCCCTGGATAATGCTGGGATTTAATAAGCCCTTCTAATGATTATAAAGATTATCCTCTAAAATCTAGACATTTTAAACAACAGAAGATTTGATATCACTATATTTTACATGGCACATATAACCATATAATTACTAGCACTTACACAGCAAATATTGTAAATACACATTCTTGTAGTTGACTTGGTAATTATACCGATGTTATTCGGCAGAACAAGGATGAAACACTCCCTAACTTGCACTTTGGGGAATTTCATTCCAACCCTTTACTTCATAACAAAAGGAAAACCCTCTAATTAGGTAATAATGCTTGGTGGTCATGTGGGCAGAGAAAACTGCAGGGCGATTAATGGTTAATGTGTGGCCTGTAAAATAAAGTAATACACAGTATTTTCATTTACAAGAGACCATATAAAAATATTTTCCAATTTTGAATTTGAAACATGAAAGCTTGATTTCTTTATTCCTTTGTATAAAAAAATGAGACAACGGACTAAAGTTTCGTATGCCTTCTAACAAAAAAATATACATATAAGTTTAAGGAATGCAGTGAGCATCAACTTCCCTTTTTGTCCAGGCTCATGGATGGTGAGCTTGTGCTTTGATCCCAACAAAGATAAATGCACAAAAGTGGAGGAAGATCAGTGCCTGAAACCTGAACTACATGTTATCTCTAAAAATAAGACTAATTTTACAGTAGTGCTTTTAAGAGTGGTGTGTCAGATTTCTGATTTTTTTTCCTCTCCCGCCTCAGGCGACCGCTGGAGATGAATTCCAGAAGCACCACTTTCGCCTCGAGTGGTGTTTATTTAGCGCGGTGTCTTCCTTCTCTCTTTCCCTTTTCACCCGCTGATAGTGGTCTTCTTCCTTCAGGTACCACACGGGGGGCCAGCGGTGCCGCTCAAAGTATTCCTGGTTGTCTGGGGAGGGAAGGGTGCAGATGATGATACCTGCTCTTCTTTCATGGCTAGTTCATTCATTCTGTGTTCTAGGCTCTGTGCCTAGGCTTCTCTTAGATGATTATCATGTGCATCCTCTCAGCAATCCAATAGGCAGGGATGCTGAGTAGGATAAGTGGTAGACTGAGACACTAAAGTTTTGAGAGGCAGAATCACTTTCCTAAAACCACACAGCTGGACACAGAGAGCCTAAAGCTAGGACCTCTTGAAAAAATCAGAGCATAAGCTTGCTCCCACGTGTGCCTCCCCATACAAGGGTGAACCAATAGCCTCTGCTCGCTCTGCAGCATGGCACCTTGAACACTCCCACAACCACCTCCACCCAAATTCCCCCCACTGTGAAGTTCTCCAGAGAGAATTCCCAACATCCAGTTCCTTGGGTCATGCACATCACATGAATCTGTGACTGCCATATGGCTACAAGGAATTCTCCATGAGCCAGGGGCTGTCCATGTTCTTTCTTGAGGGCAGTGAAGGGAAACCTTTCAGTCTTAGAACTGGACAGATGGGGACTGCACGGCCTCACCTGCAGATTTTGATTTGATTTCCTTGCGGAACTTGGAACAAACACTGTTGTAGTTGGTGCAGATGTGGTGCAAACACCAGGCGGCCAGCTGGTGGGCATTGTGAAACTGCAGGGAAGTGACCAAAAAGGGGTCAGACTCTATTTTCTCAAGTAGGACTACAAAGAAATAAAAAGCCATAGTAGGGACTCAAAGAAATAAAGGGCCCAGATGACCAGTTCAGAAACTTCTCGTTTTGACCATAGTGTTTCAACTTTGGCCATGGTTTTGACACCCGAGAAGAGCAAGCATTTGGCATCCTCCTCTCCCCACTGGGATATGTGCACTAAAAATAATCACTGTATCAGTTCAGGAGTCTAAAGTTTGCCTTGCCCTCTCTCCCTCCCCTCACACCTGCCTTCTAATCATAAGTGGCCATGGCCTCTGGAAGGCACCAGCCTGCAGCAGAAAGCAGAGATGTCATCTCTGTTTAAGGAAGCCTCGGCAACAGAATCCTCCGTGTCGCATGTCAGAGCTCAGCTGGCTGGGACCAGTGATCTGAAAGAGGAGACTGCAGCATGTATGACTATCCTATACCTGTCCTTTGGAAGCCAAACAATCCATGTGCCCTCTCTTTTCTGAATTGACGCACAGGATCACGGCAGTTGAGGAAGCTGTGATTGCAAAAGATCCGGTGTGCAAACAATCCATAGTCAACTCTTCATTCTATCCCCAGATTTGGCAGGTCTCTCCCATTCCTCACTCTTTCTGTCCAGGCCGCTTTCAGACATCCTTTATATTGTCTGTTGCTCTTGTTGCTTTAAGGATCCGAACCCTTGAAACCCTCAGCGTGCTTCCTCTGAGACTCCCTTCAATGCCCTGAATAGAAGTCAAGAGAAAAGCCAGCATCCCCAGAAACTAATTCAAGAAACTTTCTGCGGATTAACCACAGCACACCACACCACACCCTCACCTCCTGCCCCTGGCCAGTTTTAGCCAGTGCTTCCAACTTCTCTGGGTAATAGATTTCTCCCTGCAAGTCAGATTAGAGCAGTGCTGTACTGGAGTTGACTTGTTCCTGCTCAAGAGCATCGCTGAGTACAGCTCTTCGCTGCTCTGAGCTCAGTGACTTTGAATTGTTAAAAGTGGGCCAGGTGGGGGTATTTATGCTGTGGAAACTGGAAAATGCAACAGATCAGAGTCTCTGTTGTCCTCAAGCTGATAGTTAAATACTTTACCAATGCAACCCGAGGTTTGAGTCTAATGAATGAGTTAAGATATCAAGAGACTCGATCCTAATGCTTGTCAGAGCTTAGCAGGAATCACATTATTTCCCTGTAGGGTTAAGTGTGCGTGAGGTTGGGAGAGGGAACAGAGTGGGAATAGAAAGTAAAGAAATAGACACAACTGCTACACTGCCTCATTGGCTGGGCCTACATGCGGGTGGGAGGAACACTTCTGGAAGGGGAACAAGTCCTAAGCTCTCCCCTAGTCCTGTTTCAAAATGTCCTCCAATTCCAAATGTGGACAGTCAATGTTGATAGGGGCTTGTTGATTTTACTGCAGTTGATGTCTGCTCTCAGTTTTAACTGTAACCTCTATGAGGTTGTTTTTCACAATGGATTTTAATGATTTGTGCTTGTGTCTGTTTCCCTCAGTGGCCTACGATGGTCCCAAGGGCAGAGACTCTGCATGTCCTCTTGTCGAAGGTGGAGCCTGTAAGAGGGGGAGGAAATAACAACTCCCTTGTTGGGTGTTAAGTCTGAGTGAGGAGGCTGCTGTGAAATCCTAATCCACCTTTTCCCCTTGTGAACCTGAGCATCTCCCAGGGCTATAGCTGCAGTGGCCCGAGGAACATGTGCTATAGGTATGCCTCCTTTTCTCCCTCTATTTTGAGAAATTCTGAAACCTAAGACATAGTAAACCACTGCCCTAACTGAGACAGGGAACAAAGAAGGCCAAACCCAGTAGGTCACAGAAAAGACTGAAGAATTTGTTCTTAGTTCCTTCAGAGTATAAACTCATGGCCAGTAAGTCTAGGTCAAGGACTAGATAATGCAGCCTCTGTGCTTTGTATTATGCCCCTCTTCAGTGCTCTTCTGTAAGGTGGACAAAAGGTGAATTACTATCCCTATTTCCACCAGATGAGAAAACAGAGGCAGAATTCAGCTTTGAGCCTTAAGTACATTACATGGAGAAAAAGCCAAGACTGGATCTCTTACCCTCTCTAGAGGAAGAGGCAAGTATGTACTGGGATTATACAAACACAGCTTCAAAAGTAACAAGTACTCATACAGACTTAAAACCAGGAGAGCTGCAGTGAGTCAGGCATCCCTGGACTTCATGGAATTCTAGAAACTGATCTCAGCCAATCCATGTTGGAGAATTCAAAAGAGACAGAGGCTTCCCCTCCCATGCCCCCAGCTCTTCTTCCACATGTGAAGCTGGTGCCTCCAGAGGGAGGGGCACAAAGGATCTGTCCTGGGTGAGGGGCCTTGTTTTTTCAAATGAAGCCCAGCAGGGTGAATGGTGCATGAACTCTCAGATCTTTTCTGCTGCACATAGCAGGGGGCCTCTGTGACTTGTTGGTGACATCTTTATTTGTTCAGATGCAACAGTGGAATATTTTATCATCATTAAATGAACTGGCTGAACACACTGAAAAGGTGGGAGGCAAACTGCTACAAACCTGGGCCAATTCCAAATAAGAGAGGACTTCTCCGTCAATTCCCACACCACTCATGGCGGCCTTGGTCAGCTCCTGAACCGCATGCTGTTCTGGGGAGAAGAGAGAGTAGGAGAAAGTCAGCACCTGCAGGCTGTGGTCTGGGGCCAGTTCAGAGGGGAGGAGGTGGGGACACTGTTTTGTGTGAATTGAACCAAGGCCCACTCTGATGTGTTGCCTTTCAGTAGGGGTAGTCCTGATTCCAGCCAGTGCACCAAAGACTGCTGACACTTGTTAGCCTTTCTGAAATAGCCAGAGTCCTCCAGACTGCCTCTGTCCAGTATGGTGATTACTGGCCACCAGAAACTATTTAAACTTAAATTTTAAAATTAAAGAAAATAAAAAATTCAGGTCCTCATTTAAGGACTAGCCATATTTAAGTGCTCAGTGGCCACATGTGTATTGGCCAACACGGACACTGAAAGTTTCCATCACTGCAGGAAGTTCTATTGCAGAGTGCTTCTTTAGACAGGCCGGTACCTGCCTAGCATCCTCTAGACTCTCGTATCTTCCTGCTTGATGGTTTCCTCACTTACTCTGCAATACTTTTTGATGGTGGAGAGATTGAATAACAGGAATGAGTCCAGATGGGGAATTAAAATTGCGAACGCGAGTGTGTGTCTTGGCAGCAGCAGACGGGGGACAGAGAGTTCAAACTCTTAGATTCTGAAGACTGGAGGGGAGAACTTCAGCCACAAGTCACACAGATCTAGACGGGAGAGCCATTTCTGCTTGGAAGTTGTGTTCCAGGCTTTTAAGCTGCATTCAGTCTGGTGCTGAGACTGAGTTCTTCTGCCTCTTATTTAGGCTGTTGCCTTCCTCTGGCCTTGACATGTGTGAATACCGTCTTGGCTTAGTATTTCCAGCTCCTCAATGCTGATTTATTCTTTTTTCATCTCTAGCACCTCATTTATTCTTTTTTTTTTTAATTCTTTATTTTAAAGGTTTTACAGAGTTTTGTTGTTCACAGACATGTATGTTCCCAGATCAGTCATATGCATATCCATGGTCCCCACCCCCCCATCCCACCCCTCCAGACCATCGTCCCAAGCCATTGTAAGCACTCCTATTCCCTTAGCACTATGACACTAGCTATCTTTTCCACACATAACAGTATAGGTTTCCATGTTACTCCCTCCATGCTTCCCCCTCCCTGTTTCTTCCCCACAATGTCCCTGTGTCTATGCTCTGTCTGTTTTTCCATGAGTTCCCTGCGTGTGTTATCAAGACTATTCTACTAGATTCCATATATGTGTGTTAGTATACTGTATACTTGTCTTTCTCTTTTTGACTTACTTCACTTTTTATGATAGGTTCTAGAGTCACCCACTTCATTAGTACTGAGTCTTCTGCATTTCTTTTAACAGCTGAGTAGTATTCCATTGTATATATGTACCAGTGCTTCTGTATCCATTCATTTGTCGATGGGCATCTAGGTTGCTTCCAAGTTCTGGCTATTGTATAGAGAGCTGTACTGGAAGGTCTTCTGCTTCCTCATTTAAGGACTAGCCATATTTAAGTGCTCAGTCCCTGTATTGGCCAACACGGACACTGAAAGTTTCCATCACTGCAGGAAGTTCTATTGCAGAGTGCTTCTTTAGACAGGCCGGTACCTGCCTAGCATCCTCTAGACTCTCGTATCTTCCTGCTTGATGGTTTCCTCACTTACTCTGCAATACTTTTTGATGGTGGAGAGATTGAATAACAGGAATGAGTCCAGATGGGGAATTAAAATTGCGAACGCGAGTGTGTGTCTTGGCAGCAGCAGACGGGGGACAGAGAGTTCAAACTCTTAGATTCTGAAGACTGGAGGGGAGAACTTCAGCCACAAGTCACACAGATCTAGACGGGAGAGCCATTTCTGCTTGGAAGTTGTGTTCCAGGCTTTTAAGCTGCATTCAGTCTGGTGCTGAGACTGAGTTCTTCTGCCTCTTATTTAGGCTGTTGCCTTCCTCTGGCCTTGACATGTGTGAATACCGTCTTGGCTTAGTATTTCCAGCTCCTCAATGCTGATTTATTCTTTTTTCATCTCTAGCACCTCATTTATTCTTTTTTTTTTAATTCTTTATTTTAAAGGTTTTACAGAGTTTTGTTGTTCACAGACATGTATGTTCCCAGATCAGTCATATGCATATCCATGGTCCCCACCCCCCCATCCCACCCCTCCAGACCATCGTCCCAAGCCATTGTAAGCACTCCTATTCCCTTAGCACTATGACACTAGCTATCTTTTCCACACATAACAGTATAGGTTTCCATGTTACTCCCTCCATGCTTCCCCCTCCCTGTTTCTTCCCCACAATGTCCCTGTGTCTATGCTCTGTCTGTTTTCCATGAGTTCCCTGCGTGTGTTATCAAGACTATTCTACTAGATTCCATATATGTGTGTTAGTATACTGTATACTTGTCTTTCTCTTTTTGACTTACTTCACTTTTTATGATAGGTTCTAGAGTCACCCACTTCATTAGTACTGAGTCTTCTGCATTTCTTTTAACAGCTGAGTAGTATTCCATTGTATATATGTACCAGTGCTTCTGTATCCATTCATTTGTCGATGGGCATCTAGGTTGCTTCCAAGTTCTGGCTATTGTATAGAGAGCTGCAATGAACATTGGGGTACAGGTGCTTCTTTCAGTTTTGATTTCATCAGGATATAAGCCTAATAGTGGGATTGCTGGGTCATAGGGTGCTTCTATTTTTAGTTTTTTAAGAAATCTCCATACTGTCTGCCATAGAGGCCGTATCAATTTACATTCCCACCAGCAATGCAAGAGGGTTCCCTTTTATCCACACCCTCTCCAGTATTTATTGTCTGTCGATTTGTGGATGATGGCCATTCTGACTGGTGTGAGGTGGTATCTCATTGTAGTTTTAATTTGCATTTCTCTAATAATAAGTGAGGTTGAGCATCGTTTCATGTGCTTTTGGGCCATCTGTATGTCCTCTCTGGAGAGGCGTCTCTTTAGATCTTTTTCCCATTTTTTGATTGGGTTGTTCGTTTTTCCTGTGCTGAGTTGTCTGAGTTGCTTGTAGATTTTGGAGATTAATTCTTTGTCTGTTGTTTCATTTGCTATGATTTTCTCCCACTCTGTGGGGTGTCTGTTGAGCTTTTTTGTAGTTTCTTTTGCTGTACAAAAGCTTTTAAGTTTCATGAGGTCCCACATGTTCATTTTTCTTTTCAGTTCCGCTATTTTAGTTGGTGGGTCAGAGAAGATCTTGCTTTGATTGATGTCCTTGAGGGTTTTGCCTATATTCTCCTCTAAGAGTTTGATGGTTTCTGGTCTTACATTTAGGTCTTTAATCCATTTTGAGTTGATCTTAGTGTATGGTGTCAGGGAATGTTCCAACTTCATTTTTTTGCATGTAGCTGTCCAATTTTCCCAGCACCACTTGTTGAAGAGGCTGTCTTTCTCCCATTTTATAGTTTCACCTCCTTTGTCAAAAATAAGGTACTCATAGGTGTGTGGGTTTATCTCTGGGTTCTCGATCTTGTTCCATTGGTCTATAGTTCTGTTTTTGTGCCAGTACCATACTGTCTTGATGACTGTTGCTTTTTAGTAGAGTCTGAAGTTAGGGAGACTGATCCCTCCAGCTCCGTTTTTCTTTCTCAGGACTGCTTTGGCTATTCAAGGTCTTTTGTGTTTCCATATGAACTGTGTTATTCTTTGGTCTAGTTCTGTGAAAAATGTCAATGGAAGTTGAATACGTATTGCATTGAATCTGTAGATGATATTTGGTAGTATGGTCATTTTCACAATATTGATTCTTCCGACCCAGGAACATGGAATATCTCTCCATCTGTTTAAGTCTTCTTTAATGTCTTTCATGAGTGTCTTGTAATTTTCTGTGTACAATTCTTTTTTTTCTTTGGGTAGGTTTATTCCTAGATATTTGATTCTTTTGGTTGCAATGGTGAAGGGGACTGCCTCTTTGATTTCATTTTCTGATTTTTCATTGTTTGTGTATAGGAATGCCAGTGATTTCTGTGTGTTGACTTTGTATCCTGCGACTTTGCTGAATTCATTGATTAGCTCTAGTAGCTTTGTAACCGTGTCTTTGGGATTTTCTGTGTATAATATCATGTCAAAAATATGGAACGCTTCACGAATTTGCGTGCCATCCTTGCGCAGGGGCCATGCTAATCTTCTCTGTATCATTCCAATTTTAGTATATGTGCTGCCGAAGCGAGCACCACCTCATTTATTCTTCTAGTATATTGTCCAATTCATGCTTTCTTTCTACTCTGGTGTTATGTATTTACTTGTTAGTCAAAATGTCTCTTATCACATCAACATGGTCTCAAGATTGGGATGGTTTCTTTGGCACAGTCTTCCTTAATTGGACTGACAAAAAAAGAACTATTTGGAACTAAGTTTTTCAGAGGAGTCACTGGGTTTTCAATTTTAGGTAATGCTTGGCTTGCAAGGCATTTTCACCCCAGAAACCAATTTTTAAACACTGTTTTCTAAACATTCTATACTTATATTAAACAGTAAATACTATAGAAATGATTAAAGGAATCATTTTAGAAAACTGTTATTAAGTAATCATAACAGTTAATAATAGCATCACTAAGAAAAATAAACATACATAGAAGTCTATAGTTCAAACAAGAAGATTTCTTTGGGTCAGTTTCTTTTCTGGAGAAATCAATCCCATGTTTTCATCACCACACTTAATATATAAGCAACAATGGCACTCCTTCAAGACTGATCACAAATCCTGTTCAACAGATTAGGCTCCAAATTACTTTTGTAAAAAATTCAGTTTATTCTCAAAGGAAAATACGTATAAAAACTGGATAGTCAAATGGCTTGAGATTCTTACTTATGAAAAAAAGAATTGCCCATTGTAGCCTCCTAGAGTTAGTATTGAAAAGCAGCAATACTCATTTGAATTTATGACTTCAGGTGTATTGGGAAAAAACAGGTCAATTAAGAATAAGTAACAGGAACTCCCCTAGTAGTCCAGCAGTTAGGCCTCTGTGCTTCCAGTGCAGGGGGCCTGGGTTAGATCTCTGGTCAGGGAACTAAGATCCCACTTGTTGTGCAGTGTGGCAGAAAAAACCTAAAGAATGGATAGCAATACTTGTACTATTTCTTGCTATCCAACTGGTGAAGCAGGAAGGTGAGGAGAAAAGTTTGATCTCCAGTTGGCTAAGCATAGTAGAAACTTGGAATACAGAGAAATAAATCTTTTTTCCTGAAGACAATGTCAGAAAGTCAGGGGTAGGTGTGACTGGTTGGTTTGTTCACATATTCATTTTCACTTAATGATTTAACAGACTTTTACAGAGAACCTCCTATGCTCAGGCACTTTTCTGTGTGCAGGGGATAAGCCAGTGAAAAAACAGGCACTATCCTGTTTTTATGGTTAACAAGAGTCAACTAAATGTAACTCTTACTGCTCATCAACAGCCCTGGTGAATTAAGCAGAAAGTTTAAATTCAAGAAAAGGGTATTTGAAAGCATATATCTTATTTAGATCTGCTTTAGCTTACCAACTGAGCAAATCCAGAAATGATACATAAGATTCTGTGAGGTTAAGCCAAATCTCCCTTTTTTTTTCTTTTTCCCAAAATGATCTTGACAATGTCAGAACATTTTCTAAAATAGCTTTAAGAAAACCACTTACATAATCCTTACTAGGTGCCAGACACTGTTCCCAGGCCTCTCTCTCTCTTTATATATATAATCTCTTAACTCATTTAATCTTCATAACTGGTGGAATATTATTATCTTCATTTTAAAGAGAGAGAAAGCTGAGACACAGAGTAGTTAAGTCAAGTTTGAAGTCATCCAGCCAGTAAATAGTAAGTGGAGACAGGATTTGAACTCACACAATCTGGATCCATAGCCTGTGTTGTTAACCACTGCCTTTTATTGTCTCTTTCATAGAGACTGTGTCTGAGCGCACATTAGGGGAATACTTGGAAACAACAGCTTTATTTCCAATTCTGTGTTCCATCCACGAATGAGGCAGAGAGTGGAAAGCATGGGCCTCAGGGGCAAGGGCCATGCATTACTCATCTTCAAATATGCATCAGCAGGACCAGCTACAGAGTAGGTGCTTAAAAGATGCTGAATGAATTGGGCTGTCTGATACATTTGATCAGTTCCAATCACCCTATACAAGACAGTCCTAGGTTGGGTGATAAAAATTTAATTTTTATTCCCTGGAAATCTTATTTTTGATTAAATGCCATTTTGATAAATATGACAGTCAGACACTGCATGGCCCTGAGTCATCAGTCTTACCTGCGAGTGCGACCAAGTGTGGCAGGCAAAACCTGTTTGCCAAGGCAATTAGTTCCAGTGGGTCCAGGTCCAAGTTAGGTGACAACTGCTTACTATAGAGATAATCCAGTACTGCCTGCATCGACATCTTGTTTATGTTTGGGAGATAGACCTGAAATGTTATTCGAAAAGGTAAGTTCTGTTGAAGAAAGCAGTAGGCACATTTTCAGGCTATACTGCTTGTAAATATCTCTGCCTTGTGATTCATTATTAGCAAGTCTGGGACACCTGCTTTGAGACTGTGCAGAGAAGTCATTCACTATTTACAGCTGTAAATATAACCGTTTGATTTGTGGATGACAAAAGAACGGGGCTGCCTGACAAAGCCTGATTTAGAATTTTTAAATGGCTATTTGGGCTTATAAATCAGACCAATGGGCTGTAAATGTATGATGACATTATAGGCCCTCATTGCCAAGTACCTTATACTACTCTATTGTGGGGAAAGAAATCTCCTAGCAACATGACAGGTGTTGGGGGGAACTGCAGACCGCACTGTTGCTGACACACGGTAGAGCCCAGCTCTCTAAGATGTCAAAACAGAGGATGAGCAACCACCCAAGTTGCCACAGTGACTGGCTTGATTTCAACGTTCTATCAATAAATGCCAGCATGAAATCAACTATATGTCAGTAAAAAATAAAGTGTATGTTAGCATGATATACACACTTTATTTTTCCTGTGGCACAACCACATAGATTTAGAACCCCTGGAAGATTATCGGGTATCAGTAGATGCAGTGAATCCAGAGAAAGTTGTGCCTGGGACATCTTGGGTAATGACTGGGTAGGGGGATGGTTCCCTTGAGGACCCCCATAATCTCCCTCCTGAGCACCTGTAGCTGTTGCCCATATTCATACAAGCTAGAGTGTGCTGGGGATCCAGGGACTGCCTGGGAAGTAGCGTTCTGAATGGCTGGGCCTGGATCAGCAGGGATATACACGTTATAGCAGTTGTTCTTCATTTTAGGTGTCTAACTCCAGGAGAGACACCTAACTCCATCACAGAGAACGATGCCCGGAGTGCTTGCTATTGCAATGATGATAAGAATAACCTAACAGAAGGCCTCCTATGCACAAGATACTGTGCTAACAGGCTTTCCACAGGCATTACAATTTGATCCTTATATCCTTCCTAGGAGGGAGAGACTATTATTTTTGCCATTTTACAGATAAGAGAATGGAGGTTCAGGGAGGTTAAGTCCGTGTCCAGGGTCATGGAGTTAGGAAGTTGGGACTGATATTTGAACCCAGGAAATATGACTCTAAAGCCATGTTCAGAACTGCTGTGCATGGTAAGGAAGAAAGCTATAATACAGCACCATATTTCACTAACAGTGTTTAAGAATTAGATTAGCAAGTCTGGGACACCTGCTTTGAGACTGTGCAGAGAAGTCATTCACTATTTACAGCTGTAAATATAACCGTTTGATTTGTGGATGACAAAAGAACGGGGCTGCCTGACAAAGCCTGATTTAGAATTTTTAAATGGCTATTTGGGCTTATAAATCAGACCAATGGGCTGTAAATGTATGATGACATTATAGGCCCTCATTGCCAAGTACCTTATACTACTCTATTGTGGGGAAAGAAATCTCCTAGCAACATGACAGGTGTTGGGGGGAACTGCAGACCGCACTGTTGCTGACACACGGTAGAGCCCAGCTCTCTAAGATGTCAAAACAGAGGATGAGCAACCACCCAAGTTGCCACAGTGACTGGCTTGATTTCAACGTTCTATCAATAAATGCCAGCATGAAATCAACTATATGTCAGTAAAAAATAAAGTGTATGTTAGCATGATATACACACTTTATTTTTCCTGTGGCACAACCACATAGATTTAGAACCCCTGGAAGATTATCGGGTATCAGTAGATGCAGTGAATCCAGAGAAAGTTGTGCCTGGGACATCTTGGGTAATGACTGGGTAGGGGGATGGTTCCCTTGAGGACCCCCATAATCTCCCTCCTGAGCACCTGTAGCTGTTGCCCATATTCATACAAGCTAGAGTGTGCTGGGGATCCAGGGACTGCCTGGGAAGTAGCGTTCTGAATGGCTGGGCCTGGATCAGCAGGGATATACACGTTATAGCAGTTGTTCTTCATTTTAGGTGTCTAACTCCAGGAGAGACACCTAACTCCATCACAGAGAACGATGCCCGGAGTGCTTGCTATTGCAATGATGATAAGAATAACCTAACAGAAGGCCTCCTATGCACAAGATACTGTGCTAACAGGCTTTCCACAGGCATTACAATTTGATCCTTATATCCTTCCTAGGAGGGAGAGACTATTATTTTTGCCATTTTACAGATAAGAGAATGGAGGTTCAGGGAGGTTAAGTCCGGTGTCCAGGGTCATGGAGTTAGGAAGTTGGGACTGATATTTGAACCCAGGAAATATGACTCTAAAGCCCATGTTCAGAACTGCTGTGCATGGTAAGGAAGAAAGCTATAATACAGCACCATATTTCACTAACAGTGTTTAAGAATTAGATTTCTGAGTTCAAAATGATGAACAGTCATAGACTTCTTAATTCTAGTATAAGTATTCAAAAATATACATTATGACTTCATTTATGTATGGCATATGATTTTATCTGTATATGATTACATCAATATTATATTTAATAATTATATAATCTCTCCATATATTTGTGTGTATATGAGTGTTATATATATGTGTCTGTATATATATTTGTTTATAAATTGCCTCCACAACTTACACAGGGCTCAGTCTTCCAGTGGTGTGACTGCAAATTGTTTAAACTATAGCAACCATCTACAGCATTTTCCTGCATAGCCACCAGCCACCTCAGAGAGGGAATGTTCTTTCTGACACAGATTTCCCTAGATGTATCCAAGAGAGGGACCAGGAAAAATTCCTAGAAATATTATAAACATTACCCCTGTCTTCTCAGACATAGTGAGAACAATTATGATTCTGTTAATAAGCTGTGTGGGTTACTACCATCAATGACAAGTATAATTGTTTCAAGTTTCTAGCATAACTTCTACAGTCAATAAAACCTGGCAAGTAGAAACTACTAGTGATATCATTTTAAAATACAAATGCCCTTCTATTGTAATTAACTGCTATTCTAATAAATCTAACATCAGTTATATTTGCATGTATATGTTTTTATGTACCCATGCATTTATCTTACACTGATATGCACTTATATGGAAAACACGTCAAATTACATATGGTAAAATTTCATTTCCTTAGAATGATGTTTGCATTAGTACAACTTTTAAATAATTGAAGGTTAAGTTGTGAAACTTTAAAATTGGGGCCATTGTGATAGTAAAAATATATACATTTTAAGAAGTGCTAAGTGCTCTAAAATATTAGTGATTATAAATAAAGTCCCAGGGCTTCCTGTGAACACCTGCTCTCTCAGGAATGGGGATGTTTCTAAAAACAATGGCTTAGAGGATAGGGTAAGGGGCTGAGGAAGGCCCAGAGATGGTTGCTAAAATACTGTGTAACCTTTAACAAATCATTTCCCTTAGTTTTCTCATCTGTGACATGGAAGAGATTTGGAATAGATGACATCTAAAGCTTTTTCTTCACTGAGATTATGGATTCTGAAGATACTCAGATGACTTAAGCAAATTTTTATAAGGGTGTGTTCTAGGGCTTCCCTGGTGGTCCAGTGGGTAAGGACACCGCCTTGCAGTGCAAGGGGCGCTGGTTTGATCCCTGGCCTGGGAAGATCCCATGTGCCGCGGAGCGGCCAGACCGATGTGTCCAATTACCTAGCCCGAGCTCTGGAGCGCATGCGCCCAGAGCCAGTGCTCTACGACAACAGAGGCCACCACGATGGGAGGCCCACGCGGGCCAAAGAACAAAGACGGATGAAAATAGATGGATGAAAGACCAATAGAAGTGGCCCGCCCACCCCCTCCCTCTCCAACCCGCACCCCCCCAAAAGTAAATAAATAAATAAATCTTTAAAAAAAAAAAAGAGTGTGTTCTAAGTAATGGCAAAATGGGCATCCTAAACAAAAGGAGATGTCAGATTCCAGGAAGCAGCCCTGCCCCAACACTCCCAATGTCTTCAGAGCATCCTGACATTTGTAATCATCTATGACCTACCATTTTCTTCATGCTTAATATAACACTAACACTTCTTTTTTAAAAGCAATGGCTCTTTTGGCAAATAATGTTAGGTGCCCTCAGAAGTAACCAGCAAATGAAAATAAACATTTTTAGAACACATACTTTTTTCCTTCACTGTTGATTTTTTTCCTGTGATTTCAACATCACTAATGAATTAAACAGCAACAGAGACTATTTTCATAGAACTTTAACAAATAATATAAATAAAACAAATGGAATTAAAAATGTTGTGCCTCAACTGCTGAATGTAAAAAATATGAATACAATGCTACCCTAAACAATGACCCATATTCCAGTTTAGTTGGTTTAAAATTTTAATTGCAAAGATCAGCTCAGACTATTAGACTTATAATTAGAGATGGTCTCATAGAGAATGAGAAAGCATTCTAGATCCAGAGCATTGTTTACTACAACCCGGGCATGCATTTTTAATGAACCACTTGCTGAGTACCTCTGGGGAAAGAATTATGCTTACTACTACATTAAAAGTGATGAGAAAAACAGAAGTAAAATACAGTGTCTTCTTAAATATTAAATGACAAAAAAAGTTAAAAGAACATCAGTGGGCATATTTTATTCCTTTCTGGATATGCATGTGAATTCTATTAATGCCAAGAAAAAGAGGCTGAATTTTGTGGGGAATGTCAGATTTTCACAAGACAATAAAAAGTAACAGGTGGCCTAGAAAGCAGAGGTTCCTGAAAACATGGGCCTAAATTACCCATAGAGCATTTACTGAGCCTTTCCCCAAGCACCTCTTCTTTTTTTTTTTTTTTAAAGATTTATTTATTTATTTTTTGGTGGGGGTGGGGAGGGAGGGGAGCAGGCGGGCCACTTCTATTGGTCTTTCATTTGTCTATTTTCATCCATCTTTGTTCTTTGGCCCGCGTGGGCCTCCCATTGTGGTGGCCTCTGTTGTCACAGAGCACCGGCTCTGGGCGCATGTGCTCCAGAGCTCCGGCTCGGTAGTTGGACACATGGGTCCAGCCGCTTCACAGCACATGGGATCTTCCCAGGCCAGGGATCGAACCGGCACCCATTGCACTGCAAGGCGGTGTCCTTACCCACTGGACCACCAGGGAAGCCCCCAAGCACCTCTTCTTACTCTCCTAGCCATCTCTACCATACTTCGTTAGTTTAGGAAGGGACCTAGGGGCTTGTTATATGAGGGTTTGGGGGTGATCCAAGACCTTGAACTCCTCATGGAAACAATTTAACAAGAATCCTCTAGGAAAACAGTCATCAACATTGCTTGAGCCTCTGTATGTTCTAGGCACCAAACTTGATGCTTTCCACACATACTCATGCCTGACCTGCTCTTTGGAGATGGTTCTCCTGTGGTCCCAATTTCACAGATAAGGACATAACTATGTTGCAGAACACTTCTGTGCACCCTGGAAGTTGTGAGAAGGAGCAGAAAAGTGGATATATCCACAGCTCACCCCATTCCTTGTGTATCAGATGTCTTGTCACAGACTTTGGTTGCTTGGATCCATGGCCTTTGTGTTTTGAGCTGGGTTGAATCTACATGTCTGTATCAGGCTCAGCTGCAGTTCTCAGTGGTGAGTGACCTAGTCCTTGTGGTGGGGAGGGGCCGGGCAGGGCAATGTTAAACAGATGCCACCCCTGAGAGAGGCTGTGATGCCATCAGACACGTGTGTGTTCACATGGCTGCCAAGTTTGTTTTGGTCACCTCTCCTGCACATTTTAATCTGGAGACAATTACAGTCCATTCTGAGAAGGGATAAAGGGGATTAGCATCTGTGAGGTCAGCTCTGACAGCTCTCTTTGTGCCTGGGCTCCTGACCTCGATCAACTTCTCTCTGCTGTGTGACGAGCAGGCACCCTTGCACACATGCTTCAGCAAGTTGGAAAAAGAGGGGAAGCAAGTTCCAGCGCTCTTTTTATCTCCAGAGAATACTTAAGTCAGTTGGATGAGGATTTATTAATTGGTGGCGTCCCCCAATTTTCTTGGAAGTGAGAGGAAAAGGATATCATCAGTGCCACCAGCATCCAAATAAGACTGATGTCATTTTGCATTTAGTGCTTATAAGGTGCTTCACAAGTACTAACTCTCACACCTCACAACCACATTACAGGTTACAATCACATTTTCCAGATGGGGAGGCTGAAGCTCAGAAAGGTGATCACTGGCCCACGGCCACAGAGCTTGTACGTAGAGGAGGTGGGGAACTGAGCCCCACAGCCCCTTCTTCATTGGGTGGCCTCTACCAGTCATCTTAGTAATGATGTTCCAGATGCCTTTGATGGTAGAGGAAAGACTTAATTTAGCTCCAGGTGAGGACCTTCTGATTTACAAAGGCTGGCAGACACCAGAAGAGATCATCAGGATAATTCTAACATCTCTTCCCCCAACAGTGGACAGTCTATGGCTGCGAGTTGGTTTAGGAGTGGCTGCAGTTTGTTCTGGAAGCAGGAGGGTGGCCTAGTGACAGCCAGCCAGGCTGGCTTTGTGATTCCAGGATTCTGATTCCCTCCTTGGGGTTGCAAATGCAGGCTCCTGGGTCACAAAGGGAGTGCTCAGATTTCTGGTGTGAGTCACTCTCCTCTGGGAAAAGTTAGCTATTGTTTTCTGTGTTTGTTAAAAGTTTGGAGAGATGCTGAGATAAGCAAAATAAGCCCCTTAGGACAATAAGCTCGATGGGGTGTCCCCCTGTTGTTCTTTTTAAAAACGGTTAAGAAATACTTGCAAAATGCAATGAAAAAATGCCTACCTCTGGAAAAAAGTTAGCAATGCTTGAAGGGAATTTTTCTTTCTAATAGCTTTTGAAAAGGTGGAGAAACAAGGTGTCCAAGATACTGCCTGCTCTGCTCTAAGAATATCCCTCTTTTGGAGATAAGGCTGGCATTTGACAAGTGACCCAGTGGTTTCTACTAGATGTACCAAGTACTCTGGAGAAGCCTTTCAGTGGAGTGGCCCTTTGTTCTGTCACTGTTTCCCTAGAGCTGACAAATACCTAGAGTTGAGGTATGTCCGGGCAGAGCCTCAGGGACTATTACTGAGTGAGTAGACCTCGAGCAAGACCTAGTGGATCCCTCACATTTTGGATAAGGAGACTGAGGCACACAGGAGGGGCTTTTTAAGATCTCCCATCAATTGGTGGCCGAGTTAGGCCCAGGATGTTAAGTGACTGAAGACACTTTTCACTGTCTTCAACTTCTAGAAGACAGTCTGCCCCTCTTTGATGGGGTTTTCATAGTATCTTGCCTGGTGACACTTGTTAAAAAATACATAGCTGAGCATGTTTTCAGGGACAAGGAGAGCTTGAGGGTGAAAGGACACAGGGACACTTAGGGGCTCACACATCACAAGTGAGCGAAAGACTCGTCACAATTACAGAACTACAGAAAGAGGGTGACCTGACACTCGAGCACTGCCTGAAAAACTCTTCCAGGTTAGCAGTTAAAGAATCAAAGTCCTTTGGCAACACTTTCTAAGATAAATACACATGCATATTCATGAAGAGGCCGCTTGGGCTTTCCAGAAGGCACCTACCTCACTATTGGCGCTTTCAACAAACGCCCCCCCAAACATGGCAGACATCCACTTGCAGCTACAGATCAGCAGTGGTTTGTGGGCACTGATGGCTCCATCGTCCAGTTTAAATGTCACATCTGCTCAAGGATGGAGGAAGCACAAGCATGAGCCAGCCTTGCCGGGGGTTCCACCCACATCCATCAGCCTGGTCTCTCCTCATGTCTCTTCCTAACCCTTAATCACTCATGTGGGATCCACCCCAGCTTAGGCACACCCCATTCTCCCCATGTCCTCCAAGGATTTAAGGAGTGAGCATTCAAAATTACACGTAAGGTCACAACACAAATTCTCTGAACCATAAAGTAACATAAAGGAGAGCAATATTCTTTCCTTATTAAGAAAAAATTCAAACAGAGAGAAAGAATAATAAAATGACTCATTTATCACATGCTTGACATTTTGTCATGTTTGCCTTAGCTATATGTATGTTTGAATATATATAATATACAACATGTATATGTTTTTAACAGCATGATACTTCACTCTTAACTACTTAAACAAGGATTTTCTAAATATAAGAACATTCTCCTAGATAACCATATCATTATTACTTTTAAGAAAATTAGCAATAATTCTTTAATATCATTATCTAGTTCATAGCTCCAAATTTTTGTAATTACTCTGTAATTATATTTTATAGTTTTCTTTTAATAAAAAGAATCAATTGAGGCTTCCACTCTGTATTTGGTTACTATCCCTCTGTAGTCAGGAAAGGGAGATTTCATCATCTTCACTTAAGGTCCTCTGTTTAATTTACTGCAGGTGAATCTTTGTAATGTTTCTTTTCATTAACTTTCAAGACCGTCTCTCTACCATGATGGTCAATGTTTGCAGTAAATATTACTCAAAGCTTCACAATTGATAAACAGATTCAGCTACTAGTTATTAATGTTATTATGAGAGATAAAGACAAAAATAGAAATATCTATATAAATTGAAGTCAAGAAGTCAAATTTTTTCACAGTGAAACATACACAGAGAGGACAATTACAGAGCAAAAACAGCACAGGTCTGTGAGACAGGACCAGCATGGGCCAGCCGCCCATCTTGGATACAGGCCACCGGGGTGCTGAAGCAGTTACATAAGGGTGCCATGGGCAACCCTTGACACAGTTATCAAAGACAGTGAAGGGACAAGAAGACTCTAGATGAGCAGGGCACAGGGCGGTGAAGACCCAAAGCAGAGGGGAGAGAGACCGATGAGGTTTTCCAGATGGGATCCTTTCCAGAGGGACACCAAAATGGCCTCGGGTTTCAATGACCATGGGACCAAAGGCTGCTGATTTTTGTCATGGGTGCCTGGTAAAGGGAGAGTGGAAAATAGACTCAATTGGGGAAGGAATCCTGAAGGTCAACTGTGAGCACTGAGCTAACTGGCTCAGGCTCAGGGGCAGCTCGACCCACCTTTAAGAAGCACTATGACACCATGGGGCTGTAGGAGGCAGCTTGCATTCAAAGCCTGGCTCCATCACTGACTACCTGTGTAACCACAGGCCAGTTACCTAACCTCTCTGTCCCTCAGTTTCCCTGTCTGCAAAATGGAGATCATCGTATTTAACCCTTAAGTGTGATGAGATGAAATAGGTGAATATGTTTAACTTAGCTGCATTGGGGGAAAAGTACTTATTCATGCATGCAGTGATGGTAATCTCCCCCTCCTCATGTTTGGCTCACGTTTGATAAAACACAACCAAAGGTACTGGTGGCTTTGCCCTTGGGCCTGCTCACCTGAGAACGTCCCCTTGCTGAGACATTCTTTTATCCGATTGGCTTTCCGGACATGAAATGCTTTTGTAATCTCCTGGTTCATGAAGGCTTCCTTGTTCATAATGTTTTCTACCATCATTCGCAAATCAAACATCTCCAGGACCTCTGCTATCTGAGCCAGGCCCACCAGATCCTTTTCCTTTTCCTCCACCTGCCCCGTATAGAGAAACTGGAGCAGGGTCCGAAGGGGCCTGGCTGGATGTCCATTTAATGTTATTATGAGAGATAAAGAAAAATAGTCTATATAAATTGAAGTCAAGAAGTCAAATTTTTTCACAGTGAAACATACACAGAGAGGACAATTACAGAGCAAAAACAGCACAGGTCTGTGAGACAGGACCAGCATGGGCCAGCCGCCCATCTTGGATACAGGCCACCGGGGTGCTGAAGCAGTTACATAAGGGTGCCATGGGCAACCCTTGACACAGTTATCAAAGACAGTGAAGGGACAAGAAGACTCTAGATGAGCAGGGCACAGGGCGGTGAAGACCCAAAGCAGAGGGGAGAGAGACCGATGAGGTTTTCCAGATGGGATCCTTTCCAGAGGGACACCAAAATGGCCTCGGGTTTCAATGACCATGGGACCAAAGGCTGCTGATTTTTGTCATGGGTGCCTGGTAAAGGGAGAGTGGAAAATAGACTCAATTGGGGAAGGAATCCTGAAGGTCAACTGTGAGCACTGAGCTAACTGGCTCAGGCTCAGGGGCAGCTCGACCCACCTTTAAGAAGCACTATGACACCATGGGGCTGTAGGAGGCAGCTTGCATTCAAAGCCTGGCTCCATCACTGACTACCTGTGTAACCACAGGCCAGTTACCTAACCTCTCTGTCCCTCAGTTTCCCTGTCTGCAAAATGGAGATCATCGTATTTAACCCTTAAGTGTGATGAGATGAAATAGGTGAATATGTTTAACTTAGCTGCATTGGGGGAAAAGTACTTATTCATGCATGCAGTGATGGTAATCTCCCCCTCCTCATGTTTGGCTCACGTTTGATAAAACACAACCAAAGGTACTGGTGGCTTTGCCCTTGGGCCTGCTCACCTGAGAACGTCCCCTTGCTGAGACATTCTTTTATCCGATTGGCTTTCCGGACATGAAATGCTTTTGTAATCTCCTGGTTCATGAAGGCTTCCTTGTTCATAATGTTTTCTACCATCATTCGCAAATCAAACATCTCCAGGACCTCTGCTATCTGAGCCAGGCCCACCAGATCCTTTTCCTTTTCATCCAGTTGCCCCGTATAGAGAAACTGGAGCAGGGTCCGGAAGGGGCCTGGCTGGACAGACATGTCCATTCTGACCACAGTCATGGGGCCCAGCCGCTTTGAGATGGGGTTGACTTGCATCTCCTTGTGCATGCCAACAAACCCCTTACTCCAGCCTGACAGGCTCTGTGACTCTGCCACTGAGCCCTCAGCTTCCAGCCCCGGGGTCTCCTGTAGGGACAGGTTCTGGCTCAAGGAGGTCCACTGATTGGCCTGAGGTGTCCGTGGTGTGCCCTCCTCCTTTTGCTCGTCTGGGTCAAGACTTGGTGCCCGCCCCTGGGAATCCCGGCTCTGCTGCTCTCTCTCACAAGCTCCTTCACTCCAATGGGGGGTTTCTTCACATTCCATTAAGAAAAGGTCATAAAACTTGGAAGAGGAGGTAGCAAGGTAAATTCGGTGTGCAAAGATCTGCTCCTGGTCCTGGAGGATGAACAGGACGTCAGCACACAGAGGATTGTCCAGTAAACAGGCAGCCTCGTTCGTCCCTGTGGAGGGACACTCTGGAACTTTGATGACTGGCGGGGGCGCTTTTGGAGGTAGGAATGGAGCCTGCAGTAAAGGTTTCTGGACCTTTTTCAGGTGGGATTTCCAGAACTGCAGGTGCCGTCGGGAAATGAGCGCCGCTCGGATTGCGTTGTCAAACACGTCCTTGATGCCAAACTGGTCAAACACGCTTGTTTCATAGTAGGGTATGCCCAGCTCCTTTGCAACCTCTCGGCCTTTTTCTGGAGGCAAAATATCCCCCCTTTTTATGGGCCTGAAACAGAATATTTGAAAAATTAGAACCAGTCTTATTTCAGGGAAAAGATAAAATAACTAGGGCCTATCTAAGCTCCCAGTTGAACTATACATTTAAAATCCTATTCAGACTCTCAACTAGACCCTTGAAAGATCTTCTATCCGATTGGCTTTCCGGACATGAAATGCTTTTGTAATCTCCTGGTTCATGAAGGCTTCCTTGTTCATAATGTTTTCTACCATCATTCGCAAATCAAACATCTCCAGGACCTCTGCTATCTGAGCCAGGCCCACCAGATCCTTTTCCTTTTCATCCAGTTGCCCCGTATAGAGAAACTGGAGCAGGGTCCGGAAGGGGCCTGGCTGGACAGACATGTCCATTCTGACCACAGTCATGGGGCCCAGCCGCTTTGAGATGGGGTTGACTTGCATCTCCTTGTGCATGCCAACAAACCCCTTACTCCAGCCTGACAGGCTCTGTGACTCTGCCACTGAGCCCTCAGCTTCCAGCCCCGGGGTCTCCTGTAGGGACAGGTTCTGGCTCAAGGAGGTCCACTGATTGGCCTGAGGTGTCCGTGGTGTGCCCTCCTCCTTTTGCTCGTCTGGGTCAAGACTTGGTGCCCGCCCCTGGGAATCCCGGCTCTGCTGCTCTCTCTCACAAGCTCCTTCACTCCAATGGGGGGTTTCTTCACATTCCATTAAGAAAAGGTCATAAAACTTGGAAGAGGAGGTAGCAAGGTAAATTCGGTGTGCAAAGATCTGCTCCTGGTCCTGGAGGATGAACAGGACGTCAGCACACAGAGGATTGTCCAGTAAACAGGCAGCCTCGTTCGTCCCTGTGGAGGGACACTCTGGAACTTTGATGACTGGCGGGGGCGCTTTTGGAGGTAGGAATGGAGCCTGCAGTAAAGGTTTCTGGACCTTTTTCAGGTGGGATTTCCAGAACTGCAGGTGCCGTCGGGAAATGAGCGCCGCTCGGATTGCGTTGTCAAACACGTCCTTGATGCCAAACTGGTCAAACACGCTTGTTTCATAGTAGGGTATGCCCAGCTCCTTTGCAACCTCTCGGCCTTTTTCTGGAGGCAAAATATCCCCCCTTTTTATGGGCCTGAAACAGAATATTTGAAAAATTAGAACCAGTCTTATTTCAGGGAAAAGATAAAATAACTAGGGCCTATCTAAGCTCCCAGTTGAACTATACATTTAAAATCCTATTCAGACTCTCAACTAGACCCTTGAAAGATCTTCTACCGACCTCCAGTCTTTCAAATATCAAGGACTTTGGATGGCAGGGGAAAAATGCTCCCAGTAGTAACAATAGGAACTCAGGTATCAGCCATTTTACTAGCTGTTTGTTCCTGGGCAAGTTACGTAACCTTTTAAAGTCTTAGTTTTCTCATCTGTAAAACGGGAAGAATAATACTGAGTACTTGCATCTTAACGGATGACTAAAAGATTTAAATGAGATAATTTGTCCAGCATAGTACCTGTTCCACAGTAAGTGCTTGATCAGTGTCAGCTGATCCATCATTATTGCCACCATCAGCACCGTTTTCATCATTTCCTCCTTGTGCTTACATTTTTCTTTATACCTTAAAAAGGAATCCATTTTCTCACTTGGGCCTCCCAGTAACCTTACGGATGCTGTTTTTGTTTTATATCCTGAAGAATCAGGCACAGAGTTTAAAGGTCCTTTCCACTTGAGAAAGGTCTTAAGGTCACTTATTCAAGTCTCTGAGCAAGTACTTTACTAAGCAGAGTCTAGAACACCCCAGTTCTAGGTCCCTGTCCAACAGCTCACCTAAGCCTCCTCTCTTAGGTTTGTGAGCCTTCTTTCATAGCTCATTCCTCTTCCAGTGTTCCGTGAGGCCCTCATCATCTTTTGCCTCAATTAGTACATTAGTCCCTTAACTCCTCTTTCTGCAGAATTCTCCACATTTTAGCTCACAGTTCTCACTGTTGCACAAAACTTCCTTACATAATACAAGTATGACTTAGCTGCTATTCTTAAAATAAATTTCCTCAGGTTCTACAGAGCCCATGGAATAAAGTCTATATTCAGACTGGCACACAGGCCCATTAACAGTCTAATCAACCCCCATAAAGCCAAACCTTTGGAAGCAGTATTGGCAGAATAGCGCTGTAATTACTGTATAACCATGATTAAGACACAGATGAATTCCAGTACAAACACAGGCAAGATAGGATCTGTCATTACATTTTTCACGAACACATACTTGATTCAGAGATGCACTCTTTGGAGATGATCTTTGTAAATAAATGTAAGGCTTACAGGACCAAGGGTGATGTGTGTGACAGGGACTGATCTTAGGAGAAATAAGGTAATACTGGGCAGAATCTGAATTTGGGGATCTAGATGAAAAAGAGGGAAAACTGCAGGGTGTTGAATGGGTGGAAGGGAAGTGCAGGGAAGAAGGGTTAACTTCAAGCTTTGTGCCTGTGGGCATTTGGTGCATCACTAACTGATGAATCTCTTTATTAGCTCAAACACCACCTCCTTCAGGAAACCTCAGCACTGTCTAGGGAAAGGACTGTGTCCTGGAGCTCTGTAACCCTGCTCCAGGCCTCCACACATGCACACTGTGAGGCTGGAGTATCCTAACCTTTGAAACAGGAAGTCCTGAGGCCAAGTGCTAGTCTCTCATTTGCCAGAGACTCTCATTTGCCAGTCTCTCATTTCCCTCTGTGTGGTTTATAATGTTCACTTCCTAGTCCACGTACTTAAGAATAGAATGAACACAAAATGCTTTTAGGACATTTATCCAAGAGGTACCTAGAACATCAGAAATCATCTGGACCAAGTACCACTTGGTTTTGCTACGAAAGCCTAAAAACTTGTGTCCGTATAGTTTTGTAACAAGTTTATTAAGGCAAAGTACCTACTGCGCAGAAGGAAGGCATTAATATGAACATTTTTGGGAAAAGCTATGCTCACCAGGAGAATATGGAGTTAAGCATAAAACACATGAATTTTTTAAAGTGAATATTGAAAGAACACAGGTTTAAAAAGCCTCTTACTCCTCCCTAGATTGGTATCCGGACTGTATATAGTTGGAAACAAATCCTCCTTCAAACTGTATTTTAAACGTGTGACACTCTAAAATCATCACCACCAGAATCATTTAAAAAACAGTGCTGCTTGAGAGAGGCCACTGCAATGGGAGGACCACACAGGCCAAAGAATAAAGACGGATGAAAACAAATAAATAAAAACCAATAAAAGAGGCTAAAAAAAAAAGCCCTTCCCTAAGCTCTAGCCTAGAACTCCCTCCTACCTCTTCCTCTACCTCTTCCTCCTCCTAGTTTTCAGTCTTCAATAAAAAAACAAACAAACTAAACAGTGTTGCTGTTTTTAGCCATAGGTCGATAGAATTTTTAAACAGGACACTGCCATCTCAGGAATCAAATACTCTCAGAGGTTGGATGGAGAAAAATGAGAAGATAAAAAATATTTGGATATGCATATTTGCATGAATTTTATGTTCCTGGGGCCAGGAGTCATAGCTGATAGCTCTGAATGTCAATTACCTTTATTATAACAATCACAGTTTCCAGAAAGACATTTTTATGAGTAACTAACATTTTGTTTAACACTTTACAAATTTCAAAATGTTGGGTTTTTTCTTGCTGTATGTTGCAGCATAAGGGATCTTACTTCCCCAACCAGGAATCGAACCTGTTCCCCTTGCATTGGGAGTTCGACATCTTGACCACTGGACCACCAGTGAAGGCCCCAGAGCACTTTTACTCACCCATATCATAGTTAGGGAATTCCCTTTAAGCTCTAGCCAACTATTTTATAAAAATGGGTTCCTGCCTAAGAGGTGATGGTGAAATGAACATTAGAGTACATGTATCTTTTAGGATTATGATTTTTCTTTTCAGGGTATATGTCCAGTAGTGTTATTGCTGGGTCACATGATTTATTCCTAGTTTTTAAAGGAATGTCCATACTGTTTTCCACAATGGCTGTATCAGTTTACACTCCCACCAACAGTACAGGAGGATTTTTTTTTCTCCACAAACTCTATAGCAGTTTTGGTATGATGTTGTCCATTTTTACAAGTTTATTAAGGCAAAGTATATGAGAAGAACATTAAACATTTTTGGGAAAAGCTATGCTCACCAGGAGAATATGGAGTTAAGCATAAAACACATGAATTTTTTAAAGTGAATATTGAAAGAACACAGGTTTAAAAAGCCTCTTACTCCTCCCTAGATTGGTATCCGGACTGTATATAGTTGGAAACAAATCCTCCTTCAAACTGTATTTTAAACGTGTGACACTCTAAAATCATCACCACCAGAATCATTTAAAAAACAGTGCTGCTTGAGAGAGGCCACTGCAATGGGAGGACCACACAGGCCAAAGAATAAAGACGGATGAAAACAAATAAATAAAAACCAATAAAAGAGGCTAAAAAAAAAAGCCCTTCCCTAAGCTCTAGCCTAGAACTCCCTCCTACCTCTTCCTCTACCTCTTCCTCCTCCTAGTTTTCAGTCTTCAATAAAAAAACAAACAAACTAAACAGTGTTGCTGTTTTTAGCCATAGGTCGATAGAATTTTTAAACAGGACACTGCCATCTCAGGAATCAAATACTCTCAGAGGTTGGATGGAGAAAAATGAGAAGATAAAAAATATTTGGATATGCATATTTGCATGAATTTTATGTTCCTGGGGCCAGGAGTCATAGCTGATAGCTCTGAATGTCAATTACCTTTATTATAACAATCACAGTTTCCAGAAAGACATTTTTATGAGTAACTAACATTTTGTTTAACACTTTACAAATTTCAAAATGTTGGGTTTTTTCTTGCTGTATGTTGCAGCATAAGGGATCTTACTTCCCCAACCAGGAATCGAACCTGTTCCCCTTGCATTGGGAGTTCGACATCTTGACCACTGGACCACCAGTGAAGGCCCCAGAGCACTTTTACTCACCCATATCATAGTTAGGGAATTCCCTTTAAGCTCTAGCCAACTATTTTATAAAAATGGGTTCCTGCCTAAGAGGTGATGGTGAAATGAACATTAGAGTACATGTATCTTTTAGGATTATGATTTTTCTTTTCAGGGTATATGTCCAGTAGTGTTATTGCTGGGTCACATGATTTATTCCTAGTTTTTAAAGGAATGTCCATACTGTTTTCCACAATGGCTGTATCAGTTTACACTCCCACCAACAGTACAGGAGGATTTTTTTTTCTCCACAAACTCTATAGCATTTATTGTTTATAGATATATTTTTCTATGATGACCATTCTGACTGGTGTGAGGTGATATCTCATTGTGGTTTTGATTCACATTTCTATAATAATGAGCAATGTTGTGAATCTTTTCATATATTTATTGGCCATTTGTATGTTTTCTTTGGAGAAATGTCTGTATATGTCGCCTGCCCTTTTTTTTTTTTAATAGTATTTTAAAAAATTTTTTGCCACTTCTATTGGCCTTTTCATTTATTTCCATCTTTGTTCTTTTGGTCCATGTGGGCCTCCCACTGCAGTGGCCTCTTGCCGCAGAGCACCGGCTCTGGGCACATGCGCTCCAGAGCTCCAGATTGGTAGTTGGACACATCGGTCCAACTGCTCCGAGGCACGTTGGATCTTCCCAGGCCAGGGATCCAACTGGCACCCCTTGCACTGCAAGGTGGTGTCCTTACCCACTGGACCACCAGGGAAGCCCTTGTCTGCCCATTTTTTGATTGGATTATTTGTTTTTCTGATATTGAGCTGTATGAGCTGCTGATATACTTTGGAGATTAACCCTTTGTCAGTTGCTTCGTTTGCAGCCAGGACATAAAAGCAACCTAGATGTCTATCTCCATATGAATGGATAAAGAAGTTGTATATTTACATAATGGAATATTTCTCAGCCATAAAAAGGAATCAATTTGAGTCAGTTGTAGTGAGGTGGATAAACCCAGAGCCTCTTATACATACAGAATGAAGTCAGAAAAAGAAAAACAAGTGTTTTATGTTAATACATATATATGGAATCCAGAAAAAGTACTACTGATGAACCTAGCAGATAATGGACTTTTGGACAAAGCGAGAGAAGGTGAAGGAGGGACGAACTGTGCAAAGCAGCGTTAAAATAGATGCACTAACATGTGTAAAACAGATAGTGGGCAGTTGCTAAATAACACAGGGAGCCCAGCCTGGCACTCTGTGATGACCTAGAGGGGTGGGACGGGGGGAAGGGGAGGATCAGAAGGGAAGGAAAAAAAAAAAAAAAATATATATATATATATATATATAAAATTTGTGTTGTTGTATGACAGAAACTAACACAAAGTTGTAAAGCAATTTTCTATCAATTAAAAAAATTAAAAACAAGTTTTTTTTAGAAAAGAGGTGATGGTGAACATGAGGGGTCAGGACATATCTCTTCCTCTTGATTAACAAGCCAACTTAAAGCAATCAAGCTGACTGATGGGATATTGGAGCCACTAAAGAATAGAATCCAAGGCTACAAAGATATCTGCTATGTCTAAATTTTAATTTGGTCAACACACCGAGTCGCTTGGCTTACCTTGCTAAAGGGCGTCTGGCTCTATTAACAGCTTCAAGATCAGCATAGCGGAGATCTAGCTGGCAGCCAACTAGGACAACAGGTGTGCGTGGGCAAAAGTGCTTGATTTCTTGATACCACATGGTTTTCACATGATTGAGGGAATTGGGATTAGCGATCGAAAAACAGAGGACCACAACATCAGACCTACAAGGAAATCACAAAGGAAGCTGTATTGTATTGTTTTTTCACTTTTACTTTCCCTCTTATCATTAGGCTTCCTCCCCTCCCCTTTCCAATGAATGTCATATAATTTCACAATAATAAAAAAGATCGGATATTAAAATACACCTTGGAGTCATGCAAGCAGCCCATTAAGCCCCCACATTCCAGCATCCACAGAGCCTGAGTTCATGTCCATGTTATACTGCAGGAGGCCTATGCATTGGAAAGTTTCTGATGAAGTTATTCCACAGTATAGCTGGTTACCCAAACTGGACTCAGTCCTGGAACCACCACATGCTGAACTATTTCTGTCCATCACAAGAAATAGTTTCAAGATAAAAGAAAATAACAAAAACTACCATTTACCAGTGTAAACAGAAGGGCGATGATGAGTCAATGATATAAAGCAAACAGTTTTAACATTGCAGAAAATGTAACCGGTATTTGCTGTCCAGGGCCGGCAAATACACAGAAGGATTTCTGCCCTTCTTCACCCTTAAGCACAAATGTAGAGAGCACAACCGCTTATCTGTTTCTGAAAATAAAAGGTCCTGAATTTGCAGAAATTTGGGGTTTTCACTAGCTGTAAGGCAAGAAGGTAGTATTTAACAGAAAACTAGCCATAGTCAGATGGATGGCTAATCAGATGAGAAAATGCTGAAAGTAGATTTATCGTATGTTACATATGACACATAGCAGGTATATGGGAAAAAGGAAAATTGTTTTGTAGTCAGTTGCGACATAAGAATCTTCCATGTTTTATATAATAACTTACCATTCTAGAAGCCAAAATACTGTTTACAAAACAGTTGTTCAGTTATGGTGCTTGATAGATAACTGCTGAAAGGTATCTTTAATAAGAATTATAAACCATCTTTCTAGGTTCAAATATGCAGAATGATGACTTTGAAAATATGGAGGCAGAATAAAGAATAGAAAAGATTATACTTAAGGATTCAAGACTGTTATGCAGTTACATTCAGAAATAAACTTACAATTTTATTAGATGTTAATTTATTGCCTTTATTATTTATGTAATGAGAAGAATCAAGTCAATGAATCAAAACACCTTCTACTTAAATCATTAATGAGCTTTTCTCCCTACATATCAATGAAGACAAACAAATATATCCAGGCAACCATAAAATTTCTAAAAATAATCATTTGCAATGCAGCAAACTGCAGGGTGCTTACATTAAATGTAATTCACAAGTTGAGTCTTTAAATTTATATCCAAGAAAACCTGCACCAGACCACAACAAATAGAGGAAAAAGTCCTGACATTAAAATATTTACAAATTATAAAAGAGGACCTAGGACTTAAAGTAAATTAGTGTATTAATCTGCATGTTTAAAATGTCCTTGAAATAAAGATCTTATCAAAGATTCCTGGGTGCTGGAAAATATAGTGTGTGTAAAAATGTGCATAACTATATAAATGAAAGGGAGGCATGTCTTGTCTTTGGGATTCTAATTTAGTTAGTAGAATATTCTGTGCACAGTCTTACTTCTAATCAGCATAAATAACGGTATCCAGTATAGTCAAGAATGCTTTGAATTCTACATTTTTTAGGAGCTGAGTTTTCTATTATTCATAATCCTATTTCTATAGGATACCTGGTACAGATCTGCTATGAGCTTCATCCTGATCATAAAACAGAGCCGCCAAGAATTCTGGCACAGTGAGAGTAATATGGCAATATCTGAGGTTCAGAATCATAAAGAAAGAAAGGAGGAACTATATCCAGCACAGAAATGTGTAATAGTGTATATATATGATAAAAACTGTTCTAATTCATGCCTTCTATGTCCATATTAAGGCACATTGCTATAAAGGAAATCATTCTCAGAGCTTAATTTATATGACAGACATGTAGCAAAATGTCAATTCTGTTATCTAATTTTATGATACAGCATGTGAGGTTTTGAAATCAGAGCTAGTTCGGTTACCAAGGTTACCGTGCTAACTCTCACGGCATTGAATATATACTAGTTGCTATCCAGATGACCTGTAAACAAGTACAGACAGGACCTTGGGGGTTGGAAAAAAATGGAATCTCCTGATGATAGTAGCACAAAGCCATTGCACAATACAGGTCCGGAGGGCCCAACTTCTAACTATGTCACATCAATATCAGTGCATGAAATGCTGCTGGAAAGCTGGAAAAATAATTCAATCATCTGTAAATATTGTGCTTCAAAAGGATGATAGTTAAAGAAAAGAGGTTGTACTGAGAGCAACACTAGCTTTGAAGCGAAAATAACTTATTGAATCAAAATTCTATTTGCATCCTTGGACTGAAATTCTTTTACTAACACAAGTTGAGTCTTTAAATTTATATCCAAGAAAACCTGCACCAGACCACAACAAATAGAGGAAAAAGTCCTGACATTAAAATATTTACAAATTATAAAAGAGGACCTAGGACTTAAAGTAAATTAGTGTATTAATCTGCATGTTTAAAATGTCCTTGAAATAAAGATCTTATCAAAGATTCCTGGGTGCTGGAAAATATAGTGTGTGTAAAAATGTGCATAACTATATAAATGAAAGGGAGGCATGTCTTGTCTTTGGGATTCTAATTTAGTTAGTAGAATATTCTGTGCACAGTCTTACTTCTAATCAGCATAAATAACGGTATCCAGTATAGTCAAGAATGCTTTGAATTCTACATTTTTTAGGAGCTGAGTTTTCTATTATTCATAATCCTATTTCTATAGGATACCTGGTACAGATCTGCTATGAGCTTCATCCTGATCATAAAACAGAGCCGCCAAGAATTCTGGCACAGTGAGAGTAATATGGCAATATCTGAGGTTCAGAATCATAAAGAAAGAAAGGAGGAACTATATCCAGCACAGAAATGTGTAATAGTGTATATATATGATAAAAACTGTTCTAATTCATGCCTTCTATGTCCATATTAAGGCACATTGCTATAAAGGAAATCATTCTCAGAGCTTAATTTATATGACAGACATGTAGCAAAATGTCAATTCTGTTATCTAATTTTATGATACAGCATGTGAGGTTTTGAAATCAGAGCTAGTTCGGTTACCAAGGTTACCGTGCTAACTCTCACGGCATTGAATATATACTAGTTGCTATCCAGATGACCTGTAAACAAGTACAGACAGGACCTTGGGGGTTGGAAAAAAATGGAATCTCCTGATGATAGTAGCACAAAGCCATTGCACAATACAGGTCCGGAGGGCCCAACTTCTAACTATGTCACATCAATATCAGTGCATGAAATGCTGCTGGAAAGCTGGAAAAATAATTCAATCATCTGTAAATATTGTGCTTCAAAAGGATGATAGTTAAAGAAAAGAGGTTGTACTGAGAGCAACACTAGCTTTGAAGCGAAAATAACTTATTGAATCAAAATTCTATTTGCATCCTTGGAATGAAATTATTCTTTTTCCTTTTTTTTTTTTTTTAAATGCACACTTAGATGCTATGAGAATCTGTCCTCATGATTTTACATTGGAAGCGGTTAAAAAATTAAATCATATTTGATCTACCAACTTGCTTAAATGTCTTTAACCTTTGTTTATTTAAATACCAATTCAAGTTAAGAAACATTACATACAGATTATACAGAATCTTAGTCTTAAGGCTTGTCGTATAAACATAGTGTCCCTAAACCTGGTTTTAAGCAAAAGCCTGAGGATCAATGGACATAGGGATAGGGCTATAGGAAGATGCTGCATTGACACAGTCCTCCTCCCCCAGCATTCTTTTCTAATTCCTAATTTTCAATACATCAGTATCCTCTGTGATATAAACACAAGTAACTATTTTGAGAATACTGTTTATTCACTGTCGATTTTGAGCCATTTTTCTATCATCTAGTTGAAGAAGGCACAAAACCTGCAGCTAAGTATATCTCCAGCTTTAGGCAGAATTCCAAGGAGCTAGAGATATTAAATAACTTAATCAAAACATTCATTCCTGTGTAGAGACTGTTCAATGTCTGACATGAGTTTGTGTTTAAAAATGGCATTTTTGTAAGAGAGAAAAAGAAAAAGGCAAGTTCTAGAATTTCTGCTTCTATGGATCTGTTACACTTTTTAAACTTTAAATAGTTGTATTTAAAATAATTGAGTTGAGTTTAAAAAAATAATTGGGAGAGAAGTGTGATGAGGACATTCGCACATATTGGCAGCAGGGTTGGCCTAGAAATGACCTCAGGGTTCCTATTTCAGCTGTAAAAAGAATCTGATGGGATTTAAATGGAGTCTTACAGCTATTTGGAGTAGAAAGCACAAGAATTTGAGAATGCTGAGGCAAAAAGAACATAGGAGACAAAACTCAGAGCTCCAGAACTAGAATACTGAGAAGGGTGAGAAGGGCAGGAAGAGGTTTGCTTTTTTTTTTTTTTTTCTTTTAGACCAGGCTAAGTGGCCTTGTTCTTTTAAAGGAAGTCAAGATTACAAACGATTTAAGCGTATGGTCTTGGTTGCTTGCCAATGAATTTTTTAAAGATTTTTTGGAGAAATCTATAATTTATTGTTTCTAAGGGGATATATCAATATAAAAGTTCACTAGGGTATTGACACATCAAATGCCTGTGAAACAATCCAAAGGAAATCTATCAGTATGAGTTGAAACAATTGTGAATCTCTAGTTTCATGGAGGTGTGGGAGGCAGGGAGGAGACCAGAGGGATACCTAATCGTCCCCAGAATGCTTGAGCTGATAAAGCCAACATCAGTTGTAGCAGTGCTTCTTCAGATAATAAACAAATAAAAAACATTTTTTAAGCTATTTTTCAAGGAGAACACTGGCCAAAGACAGCATGTGAAAATTGGCAAAGATATTTGGATAACATAAGTAATGCATGCAAAGTTGGGGCCAATCTTTGTTGAAGGCTTAAAGAAAAAAAATCTGAAAAAATAAATGCAACTTACTCACATATGTTGGACCAAGAAAGACTTTTTAAAAAGTACACTTTATTATTATATTCTTTATTGTATATTGCTGTGGGCATACAGTGAAATTTTTATGTGAAGTCTATTTAAAAATAGATTGCAATTAAATCTATGGTGGGTTTTCTTTTTATGATAATACTGTGTGTGTGTATATACATATTATTATAGATGATAATAATGTGTATATGTGTATATACATATTATCATACATATATATATTGTTTGCTTGTTTGTTTTCTCTTTGGAGCCAGACTTTAAACATCAAATGCCCACCTATTTTCATGGTCTGTCTTTATCAAATATAGCAAACATGGTGGGAAAAGATCAGGGAAGCAAACAGACTAAACTCATCCTTTGAAGAAGTAATTGAAAAAGGGAGATATGATAGTATCAAAAATTTTCTGTTAGGAATGAATTGTCTATATTCTTTCCTATCACAAAAGTACTTTCTTTCTTCTTTGTTTGTCGTCCCCCTTTTAGTCCCATTGCTCAGCTAAGGAGCTGTGTGGGCCTTGGCTTTTCTTATCTGCTTAAGTGAAAAAAAAAATTACTAAATTATCCAGGCTAACATGGGCAGTGTGAAGGACAGTAGACTCCATCTAGTCCTCCAGATAGCTGTGAGCAGGACAGCCTGTTTCCAGGGTGCCACTTCTGGGTGGATCTTTTACTGATGAATACTTGGTGACCAAAAGAGTAATGTAATAATTCTGTTTACCTGAGTCTTCCTGAAGTATCTCCTTTTTAACATAGACCGTTATACTTTTCTATGGTAGGATTCCATCTCTTTATGTCACTATTGCCTATAATTACTTATTTTTTAGTAGAGATTTCCATATGCTTCATATTGGTAGAGATCATGATCACATTTCAGTGGGCTTGTTTGTTAACATACACAAGTCTTCTTCTGGCAAAGATTCAGGTAGGTGTCCCTGACCTCCTTCTTCCTCCCCAATAATTTAGGTAGGCTCTTTACAGAAATGTTTTCCAAACCATTCATGTCAACATATACCTTTCATGCATATACTGACAGCGCTTTGCAAACAGACAGATCAAAACAGCACAAAACAGCTGAGAGCATGGCAGAGAGAAGGAATGTGTAACACGTGGCTCAGAAGAGTTTTAGTAGGGGAGCAGCCCAGTGTCTATGAGATGTGGAGGGAGTTGTCAGTGATGGTGAACATAACCACCTGGAGATGAATGGCTGTGTAAGCTCATACTCATGAAAAATGGAGAGGCCTGTAGGAGAGCGCCTGGCAAGGGTCTGGGGAGAGCAGGGCAGTACCATGCAGCACCCTGGATGTGAGCAGAGAAATCAAGTCAATACTTTACCAATAGCAGTGAGGCTTCTTAAATACAGATGTTATGTGGGGAAAACTGTGAAAACACCCTGAAATATATCCAGATTTGGGAGTGATTAGCATGTACAACCATTTCTCCCAAGCCCATAACTGTATGTCTAGTAGGAAGTGACATTTTAAACCAGTCTTCCCCCCACCCTCCAAAAATGGGACTAAATGATGCACGCTCTTAAGTGCAGGAAAGTCATATCAACATCCCACCAATGCCACCAAATCCCAAGACAGATAATACCAAAGTCTTAAAAATGTTTGGTTCTGCCACCATAGTGCCAAAAATTACAGAAGCCAATGGCCTGATCCTTTAGAAGGCTGTGGGTTATCATCCTTGGAACCAGCTATTTTTTGAACTTTTATCCCATTTATCTATCTATTCTCCCTTGAGTGTACAAATCTTCTGTGACTTATGATGGGATTATGTCCTGATAAACCCATCATAAATTGAAATATCATAAATCAAAATGTATTTAATATATGTAACCTACCAAACGTCATAGCTTAGTTGAGCCTACCCTGAATGTGCTCAGAACACTTACATTAGCATACAGCTGGGCAACGTCATTGGACAAAAAGCCTATTTTATAATAAAGTATGGAATATCTCAGATAGCTTACTGAATACTGTACTGAATGTGAAGAATGGTTGTCTGAGTACAGAATGGTTGTAAATGCATCAGTTGTTTATCCTGTTGGCTGTGGGGCTGACTGGGAGCAGGGCTAGTATTTACATATAGCTAGCCAGGGAAAAAAATCAAAATTCAAAGCATATTTTCTACTGAATGTGTATCACTTTTACACCATCCTAAAGTAGAAAAATTGTAAGTTAGACCATTGTAAGTTAGAGACTGTCTGTATTCTTACACTTCACACAATCATCAGAAAAAGCTGAATGCATATGAAATAGGGTGAAGCACAAGTACTTAATTAAAAGAAATAGCGTAAGCAAGCTCATTTACCTCCTGGTCAATGAAAGCAGGAAACACTGATACCAGGAGAAGGTACAATTGTAGTAATAAATTCCCTGCCTACTCCACCTCATTCTCATTTCTCTCTGGCTTGCCCTGAAAATGCATGACTGAGGAACTTCCTTCCTTCACGAAAGGTAGACGTGTTCTCCTAAGAGCAAAGACAAGCTGCACATACAACAATGCCTACATGTCAGCTAGACGGCCAGATGGGAAGGCTCTGGGATTAACCTCCTTAACTCTTCTGAAACCCAACTGTGTAAACTAGCAGGATCACCCCACCACTTTTACCCAGGCCTCATCTCGTCCTCTGTGGAACAGTAAAGGTACAAGGACCTGCCAAGTCACTTACTCAGTGTCAATAAGCAATCATTTCTCCCAGAAATATTAACAGATAGCCTATTACATGCCGGGTGTTCTTCTAGACACTGGGGACACAGCAATTAGGTTACAGACACAAGTTGCTGTCCTCAGGATGCTTATCTGCATCATGCTTATATTCTACCAGAGAAGAGAGACAGACAATAAGCAAGAAAAATAGGTAGAATACTTAGTTCAATTATCCCTAGAGCTAAGGTGGCCAAGGTATGTCCTGATAACCTTTTGCATAAATCAAAATGAAAAGACTGATAGCTTAGTTGAGCCTACCCTGAATGTGCACAGAACACTTACATTAGCATACAGCTGGGCAACGTCATTGGACAAAAAGCCTATTTTATAATAAAGTATGGAATATCTCAGATAGCTTACTGAATACTGTACTGAATGTGAAGAATGGTTGTCTGAGTACAGAATGGTTGTAAATGCATCAGTTGTTTATCCTGTTGGCTGTGGGGCTGACTGGGAGCAGGGCTAGTATTTACATATAGCTAGCCAGGGAAAAAAATCAAAATTCAAAGCATATTTTCTACTGAATGTGTATCACTTTTACACCATCCTAAAGTAGAAAAATTGTAAGTTAGACCATTGTAAGTTAGAGACTGTCTGTATTCTTACACTTCACACAATCATCAGAAAAAGCTGAATGCATATGAAATAGGGTGAAGCACAAGTACTTAATTAAAAGAAATAGCGTAAGCAAGCTCATTTACCTCCTGGTCAATGAAAGCAGGAAACACTGATACCAGGAGAAGGTACAATTGTAGTAATAAATTCCCTGCCTACTCCACCTCATTCTCATTTCTCTCTGGCTTGCCCTGAAAATGCATGACTGAGGAACTTCCTTCCTTCACGAAAGGTAGACGTGTTCTCCTAAGAGCAAAGACAAGCTGCACATACAACAATGCCTACATGTCAGCTAGACGGCCAGATGGGAAGGCTCTGGGATTAACCTCCTTAACTCTTCTGAAACCCAACTGTGTAAACTAGCAGGATCACCCCACCACTTTTACCCAGGCCTCATCTCGTCCTCTGTGGAACAGTAAAGGTACAAGGACCTGCCAAGTCACTTACTCAGTGTCAATAAGCAATCATTTCTCCCAGAAATATTAACAGATAGCCTATTACATGCCGGGTGTTCTTCTAGACACTGGGGACACAGCAATTAGGTTACAGACACAAGTTGCTGTCCTCAGGATGCTTATCTGCATCATGCTTATATTCTACCAGAGAAGAGAGACAGACAATAAGCAAGAAAAATAGGTAGAATACTTAGTATGCCAGGTAGTGAGTGACAGTGCTGTGTAGGAAAGTGAGCAGGGAAGGGCACAGAGATACTGGGAAGCAGAAGTTGCTACTGAAGTGAGGTGGCCATGGAGGGCCTTACTGAGAAGGTGCTATCTCAGGACATACCTGAAGGAAGTCAAGGAGCTGACATGTTGATACCTTGGGGGAAGAACACCGTGGAAGAGGAAACAGCTAGGGGAAAGGTCCCGAGGCAGGAGCGTTCCTGTGGTGTTTCCCTGAAGGTGAGGGGGGAAACAGCAGGAGCTGAGCTCTGTGAGGCAGTGCTGTCTGAGGCAGTGAGGGCCTCATAGGTGTCTGGCTCTTACTCGGAGTGAACTGGTAGACGATTAGGGTTTTTTGATATAATTTTATTTTGTTTATTTATTTTTGGCTGGGCTGGATCTTCAGTTGCTGCATGGGCTTTTCTCTAGTTGTTGTGAGCAGGGGCTACTCTCCTGGCCTGTGGACTTCTTATTGCGCTGGCTTCTCTTGTGGAGCATGGGCTCTAGGCAGCTGAGCTTCAATAGCTGTGGCTTCTGGGCTCTAGAGCACAGGCTCAGTATGCTCCAGGGCATGTGGATCTTCCTGCATCAGGGACTGAACCCATGTTTCCTGCATTGGCAGGCAGATTATTTACCACTGATCCATCAGGGAAGCCCCAATTAGGGGTTTTTGGACTGAATGATAAAATGAGAACTGACTAAATGATGGTGAAGGGTGGGTTGTCAGGAGGCATAAGACAGAAGGAGAGGACGGTTAAAAAAAATAATCATCCAGAGAGAGATGATGGTGACTTTGGCCTGGGAGCAGTGCAGGTGGTAAGAGGTAGCTACACTCTTTATATACATGGAAGGAAGAGCCACTGGGGTGTGCTGATGCAGCAGGTATGGGATATGACCAAAAAGATTCAAGAAGGATGCTGGAAGTTTTGCTCTGAGCAGTTTTTTCTTCCCTCTTCCTGTTCTTGACATCTTTAGCTCTGCATTTTTTTTTTTTTTAATTTTGGCCTCTTTTATTGATTTTTTATTTATTTTTTTCATCCATCTTTATTCTCTGGCCTGTGTGGGCCTCCCATTACAGTGGCCTCTCTTGCTTCTGAGCACCGGCTCTGGGCACATGCACCCCAGAGCACTGGCTAGTAATTGGACACACCAGTCCAGCCACTTCGGGGCACATGGGATCTTCTTGGGCCCGGGATTGAACCGGTGCCCCTTGCACTGCAAGGTGGACTCTTTACCCACTGGACCACCAGGGAAGCCCTTGCTCTGCATTTTAACCCTGAATTGTAACTCTTTATGCTGCTGGTTTCCCCCCACTGCTCTGAGTTTTGTCTTTAGAGATTCTGTTCTGTCTGTTTCACTATGTACGACACAGTGTTTATAACAAAAGAGGCCTGTAACAAAACAGGCCCTATGACTGCTTATCAAGTAAAAAGGCCTTGTAGATATTGGTGGGTATAGATGAAAGTATGTCTGCAGACTCAAACTCTAAAAGGAATTTTAGGCATAAGATAAGTCAGGTGGTATGCTTACCTTTTAATAAAAAAAATGGTATGTGGGCTATTATATTTCTTCAGACAATTATTGCTGAAAGATAGATGCATAATCTGGAGGAAGAAATGGCAACCCACTCCAGTATTCTTGCTGGGAGAATCCCCTGGACAGAAGAGCCTGGTGGGGTACAGTTCATGGGGTCACAGAGAGTTGGACATGACTGAGCATACACGTATCTATATAATATCTCTGGTAGATAGCAGAGATTATCCACTAAATATATATTTAAATTTCCCTTTGTTTTTACTTTCAGTATGACTAAATGATGGTGAAGGGTGGGTTGTCAGGAGGCATAAGACAGAAGGAGAGGACGGTTAAAAAAAATAATCATCCAGAGAGAGATGATGGTGACTTTGGCCTGGGAGCAGTGCAGGTGGTAAGAGGTAGCTACACTCTTTATATACATGGAAGGAAGAGCCACTGGGGTGTGCTGATGCAGCAGGTATGGGATATGACCAAAAAGATTCAAGAAGGATGCTGGAAGTTTTGCTCTGAGCAGTTTTTTCTTCCCTCTTCCTGTTCTTGACATCTTTAGCTCTGCATTTTTTTTTTTTTTAATTTTGGCCTCTTTTATTGATTTTTTATTTATTTTTTTCATCCATCTTTATTCTCTGGCCTGTGTGGGCCTCCCATTACAGTGGCCTCTCTTGCTTCTGAGCACCGGCTCTGGGCACATGCACCCCAGAGCACTGGCTAGTAATTGGACACACCAGTCCAGCCACTTCGGGGCACATGGGATCTTCTTGGGCCCGGGATTGAACCGGTGCCCCTTGCACTGCAAGGTGGACTCTTTACCCACTGGACCACCAGGGAAGCCCTTGCTCTGCATTTTAACCCTGAATTGTAACTCTTTATGCTGCTGGTTTCCCCCCACTGCTCTGAGTTTTGTCTTTAGAGATTCTGTTCTGTCTGTTTCACTATGTACGACACAGTGTTTATAACAAAAGAGGCCTGTAACAAAACAGGCCCTATGACTGCTTATCAAGTAAAAAGGCCTTGTAGATATTGGTGGGTATAGATGAAAGTATGTCTGCAGACTCAAACTCTAAAAGGAATTTTAGGCATAAGATAAGTCAGGTGGTATGCTTACCTTTTAATAAAAAAAATGGTATGTGGGCTATTATATTTCTTCAGACAATTATTGCTGAAAGATAGATGCATAATCTGGAGGAAGAAATGGCAACCCACTCCAGTATTCTTGCTGGGAGAATCCCCTGGACAGAAGAGCCTGGTGGGGTACAGTTCATGGGGTCACAGAGAGTTGGACATGACTGAGCATACACGTATCTATATAATATCTCTGGTAGATAGCAGAGATTATCCACTAAATATATATTTTTAAATTTGAATTTATTTTAAAATCTATTCATCCCATATAATTGGATACTTTTATAATTCCAGAACAAAAATGGATTAATGATCTCTTCTTGGAATTAAGACTATATCCAGAAGCAAAAAGAAAATTTAAAGAAATGGACAGGTTATTTTCTGGATTAGTTTCATAGAATTAAGGCTTAAGATAACATCCTCTATTTCACAGGCCATCTTGTTTTTTAAAAGCATACCAACTCCACCCCTCTCCAAAATCACTAAAACAGAAAGATAACTAAGGTGATAAATTTAAAAGAGGCTGTTTTGCTAATCTGTTTTATCTTTTGGTAATTCAGTACATTATCCTTCTAACTCTTTATTTCTAGGCTGGAGGCAGAAATGTTTTGGGGAAAGATCAAAGTAGTGGAATAATTTTGGAAATCTGATAAACGGTCAATATTAAAAGTTACTGATAACAACTGCTGCTAACACTCACCAAGAAAAATATCTATGAAAGTGGCCTGTAAATCATAAGGTACCAATTATTGTTAGACAAACATGCTTTTAGGGGTTCAAAAGTCACCAAAGACATATCTTGTACATTGAGGCTAATAAGAATGGCCAATGTTTTCAATAAGAGATTTTTCCCTTTTGGTTTACCAGCTCATTGATATGGAACTGCTGAAAGATGGTAATAGAACTATCCTCTGAAGCCACTGCAGAATTACTCAGGAATCTCTTTCTTCTTACCACCTATTTTAAGTGGGCAAACCATACAGGTTGAAATATGCTTCTTCATCAGAAGATTCCAGAAGGGAAACATCACAAACTATTGTTTTCTCTTTGTTCATGATTTGCATTCAACACACTTAGCTGTATTTGACCCAAATTGTCAAGTTTACAGTTGTTAAGTAGTAACAGAAAAAAGGTAAAAAGAAGGCAGAACACCTGACAGTAATGTATTGAACAGGGTGTATGTTCCTCATTCTCTTTGCCCATCTCAGTGGCCTCGCTGTTTATATGTCTGTGTCATCTTGGGGTCCACAAATGTCTTCCTGGGCTCAGCCACAAAGGACCGTCTTTCCAGCCTCATGACCAGTGTCTGGGCAGTGGCCAGCATCCTTCCATGACTGGGTTCTGGAATGCGAATGACCCCAGTCATCAGTCGAGTCCTATTCCTATCTTGTTTGGCACTTCTGCTTCCCGAGGACAATTTCATCTCTGGGACAGGATTGGGTTGGGCCCAGGAATCCCAGCTCTTCTGATAATTTGTGCTCTGGTTACAAGATGTACCAGTTCAGAGCACAGAGGGCAGTGAGAGAAAGCAGGCTGAGCTGAGGGTGGTCAGAGACATATTTGCTGCACGCCACATGATTTGACATCACTGCAATCCTGTGCTTGAGTGCTTCCGTACAGAATCCATACATTTCCACTACATTAAAAAATTTTTAATTACTTGTATGCATTTAGTCTAACATATTTTTGTTTCGAATTAGCACAAAGCAATAATAACCCACCTTCAGTTTTTTTCTTAACACCCTTCTCTATGGGTAAATGGATTAAAAAGATAAGTATATAATTATTTTTTAAAATGATTCTTACAAAGAGCTTGGAAATGATACCCAGAGGAGAAACAAAAAAGTTGGAAAAACATTAGTGTTAATACATGTAATTCTCTGTTTAAGAATATTCATTCAAAAAAGGCATTCCCCCCCCAAATTTATAAATCCACAGATTTGTCCAAAAGAAGGAGTTATGGGGGGGCATGGCTGACTATACCCTCGTGCCTTTTTCTCTTGGCCTCACTCCATTCTCTAGTTCCAGGAAGAACTGACCATGAAAGACAAAACTGTTACTATTTGATAGAGAAATACAAAATTTTCAGGGAGTATGGTGTACTTTTTTCGGTTATTGCAGGGTACCTGGATGAATGTATCATCTCAGAAAAAAGATACAGAAGGCAGTCAAAACCACAGGCCACTTGGCTGGATTATGATCCACCCAGCTGAGGATTCCATCCCTGGGAAAAGGTATCCAGCCTGACCTGGGGACAACATTAGCTCTGAGGTGCCAGAACTAGCCCATTTCCTATATTCAGCTATTAAGAATCTGGTCTTATTTTTTTCCCCAGTAAGTTCACACAAATAATTTCTATTTTCGACGAGAACTAAGTTTAAGTTCTATAAAGAATCAAAACATATATTGTCAGCCTTGAAAATTTCCTCACATATCATAGACTATGATTTCCCATAAAAATATTTTATCTAAAGAAAATGGAGCTACAACTGAAATACACTAAACTTTGCATACTTAAAGTGTCCAATGTGATTAGTTTTAGCATAGGTACACAATCCCAATTCTGTCATCTCACTCAAGAAAATAAACATTTCTAGAGGCCCCAAAGTGTCTCTTGGTAATCCATTTCTCCCTCCACCTTCTTTCCCAGCCAACCAGCAATCGATTTTTTTGTCACTATAGATTACACCCCATTTTATAGAATTTTACAGCAATAGAATCACACACAATATATGCTTTTATTCCCCCTCACCCCAATTTCCTTCACTCAAAAGCTCTCCCTCTGATCTTCATAAGATTCTTTCCGTTTCACTGAGTTAAAGAGCACTGTGATATTTCCGTGGCAGTGTTTATCAAAGCAAAGCTGCTGTTTGATCATCCAGGTACTGGCTAACACATGCTGATTCACCTCTCCCCAGATCTCTGACATCAGATAACCAGTGGATTCGGCATACTCAAGTATGAGAGATAGCTTTGTTCTGTGTGCTCAGTCATTGTGTCTGACTCTTTGCGACCCTGTGAACTGCAGCCCGCCACACTCCTGTGTCCACGGGATTTTCCAGGCAAGAATACTGGAGTGAGTTGCCATTTCCTACTCTGGAGGATTTTCCTGACCCAGGGATTGAACCTGCATCTCCTGTTTCTCCTGTATTGGCAGGTGGATTCTTTACTACTGTGCCACCTGGGAAGCTCATGAGAACTAGGAGTTTTAAGCTAACTATTTAGGGAACAACTATTCTTCTCCCTTGGTCCAACTACTTGCTTGCACTTCTAACATCTTTCTACCATTTTGTATAACCCAGGCAAGTCTTAGTCCTTTATGCCACAGCAGGACTAAATATCTTTAGGAAACAAGCTACAGTAATTTTCCTAGATCCCTCTGGACCACACATTTAGAAGTGTGGTTTGGGTGACTTTTCCATAAAGTACATGCATTGGTAACTTTCCTCCCTTTGCTACTTCGTTATTCATCTAAAGCATCCACCTTCAGTACCAGGACCTGGGCGAAGAGTGAACCACAGGCCCGAGGTGTAACATTTAAAGAGGTGCCCAAATCTCAATGATCCAGATGACCAATATTTTTTCATAATCAAAATTAAGGTAAAAAAAATAAACCATGATAAACACAACACCAAAATTTTAAAATAAAGTCAGGACCAGGAACATTTGCCATGCTGTGCCTGAGTCAGAAAAAAGATCAGTTAACAATGATTTGATCTTTTAAAAACTATTATTATTTACATTTCACACCCAAGCCAAGTGCCTTACATGTCTCGCTCTTGTCCTGGCCCTGGTCCACCTCCATTGGATATGTTTCTCCGTCCAACAGGCCGTTTGCTGTACTGAAATCGCTGGAGTGTTAGCTCTGGTCCGGCATTTAGAATATGCCGTGGACAATGAGAGCTACTTCGGAAGTACTCTATTGAGACACATTAGCTGTTTCTTACTTTTCCCCTTGTCATTAACCACAAGTACAGACAATTCGAGACAAAGACATAAACACTGGTCACCCACAGTCCTGAATTTTTTAAAGGGCCTCAACCAAGCATTCAAGGTGGGATGTATTAATGCTGTATCTGATTACCTGCACCTTCAGTGTGGAACTAGAGCCATCTTATCTGAATAGATACGCAGAAACCATTGCTCTGTTTGATATTATCATTTAAAAATGTACTGTACTTCTCACTGGACCTAAAAACACACGAGAAAAAATCAGTGTGTAAAAATGGTCTTTGTAATAAATCAGTTCTGGACTGAAAATATGAATGGAAACTCTTTGCTGTTTGGGAAAATATAATGATTCTGTATGTTTACGTTCAACTGTGGGGAGAAAACACGTCATACAAAGTAACCAAGAGTCCTACTCACTCTCAGAAAGTGTGCTTGAATGCATCATTTTTCCTGGAAATGAAAGGACTCCTATTTGGCTACTCATGGATGCATACAGAGAATTAAGTTATTAACTACATAGTAAAGAACTTAAAAGGAACAATGGAATGTTAGAGCTAGTGAGAGATGATGAACACTGGTCTTCCATGTCCAGATAGAATCATGGAAGAATTAGACTGGACTGGGAATAAATGTAAAGTAAACTGGCCATCAGTCATCAGCTGTAGCCACAGCAGCCTGGGGGAGAGGGAAGAAACAGGCTTTGGAGCCAGACAGTATACCAAAAAAAGTTCAGCACGGCACTCTCCTAGCTGTCTGACCTCAGCCCCGTTCCGTGCATGCTTGCTCAGCTGTGAAATGAGCCTGCTTTACAGGGCCACCACAAGGATGACATGGCGGCCAGATATGCAGAGCACCAAGCACAGGCCTGGCTCGTGGGGAGCTCTGATTAAACTCCAGCTGCAGTTATCACCACCTCCAGCCCACAGGCTTTGTCTGTTTAAAGGTTATCTGACCCCAAGACAGAGCAATGGTGAAGGTTTTCAAAGAAAGAGAACAATAACGTTGGTAATTATTTATGTGTGGTATGACTATCATGGGGCCTAGGCATCCTGTTGAAGGCAGAGCCTCCTCTTCTTGTCTGCATTTCAGTGCCAGGTGTGTGAGGACTTCCTTCTTATATTTCTAGTAGAAAGCTCTTGAGCACCTGTCTCAGAAGTAAAGAATCTGCCTGCATGAAGGAGACCCAAGTTTGATCCCTGAGGTGCCAGTACAGCCTGATATTCCTTTAAGAAGAGATTTTCTTGCCAAAAAGAGAGCAGCTGATTACAGTCTTGGTTACAATGTACAATTTTATTTTTGACAGTCTAAAAGATCCAGGAAAGAGCTTCCAAAGTTCATCCAAAAGTGGGTAGAAAGTAGGTGGTAAGAAGAAGAAAGGCCACTAGACAGTTGGAGTCATTTACTCTAGACAATGAGGGTTTGAAACATTTCAGATATGTAAGGTAAGGGTTAGGATATTGGTGCTGCTCTGATGCCTTTCATGTTCATCGAATAGAAGGATTCTTATCAATACTTTTTCTTGGACAGGAGAAGGGACCAATCAGATGAATTTTTGAGATCTCTTGTCATTCTAAGCCATTGCACAAATATGAAAGAGCAAATGGATACCCAATCCATCAATATGTGTGTGTGTGTGTGTGTGTGTGTGTGTGTGTGTGTGCTGGGGATGATTTCAGTTTCATTCTGTTTAAAATGAGGTCAATGTGGCTTGTCACAATGGAAAGAGTGGGAGCCAGGACTTAGGCAGAGCTGAACTAGAATCTGGTTTTGAAACTCACAATTGTGCAGGCTATGGTAAAAGAATTCAACTATCTATTCAACAGTGACCTGGAAATAATCTTTGCCTCCTAGGCTCCAGGAAGGATTAACTAAACTAGTGCTGGCAAAGCACCTAATATTTTGATTGGCACACTGTAGGGCTTTGATAAATTGGAGCTATTAATCTAATTGGCTAAAAAATGAGTTGAATAGTTACCTTTAAATCATAACAAGAGCTATGACATTCTTGTAGTTATATCACACTAAGAAAATTGCAAATTCAAGTCAGCAGACTGACACTAGCCTGGCCCACTCTGCAAACTAGAATTTGTCTAGGCCAAAGAAGGTGTATGGGATAACTCGTTAACCAGCTTGGTGCTACGAAGTAGAGGAAACTGAAGCCAAGGTCTAAGGCATCTTGGTATGAGTCTAGTTTCTCTCACTGCCACCCTAAGAATCAAATGAATTACTTTTAAGAGGTTCCAAAGACATTTTCAAGTCTAAGGAATATATCACATCCCACAAACTTGTAATTCACACTAAGTACAGTAAAACATCAGTCAAAAAACAGGTCTGCAAACCAAACTGAATGTCAGAAACTGTAATTATGACTTTTCTCCTGCACAAATGATAGGGAGTTAAAAATGGAAGTTACACGGAAATTAAACAGCTCTTGCACAGCAATAAAATACAGTGGTCAGGGCCCTATACTGCGTAAAAGAAGCTTCTACTATCAGACTTGGCCACAAAATGTAATTTTTTGGTGCTACATCAACATGGTGTGACATGTTTAGTGTTTACAGAAAGATGCCATAGTCCAAGACAGAACAGCTCTGGTTTCTGTCCTTGACCAGTGGTGGGGTCTGTGGCAGGAAGCCCGGAGGCTGTGGAGAAGAGGAAAAGACAGAGCAGATACAAGGTACAAACATGCGCATAAAGTGAGGCCCACATAGAGGTAAGCCAGGAAAACGGAGGGTTTCCTGAGTCCCTCTGTGTTGCTCAAAGAATAAGACTTGGCTTGGAAAGCACGTCCTGTTTCCAGCAAAGGGGTGGTGGATGGGTCACAGTTGATAGAACTAAACATTGCAGATAGAGGAGCAGAACAATGCATTCTGTACTGACGGAGTCACATGAGAGACAAGCTTATTTTTGTTGGGGGTGACCTAGCACAGGCACGCCATATAAAATGACCCCAGGTCCATCAGGAAGCTGGATGAGGCCCAGTGGAGATGCCCGTCAATAGCAGATCTATGAAGGCCATTGTGCCATTAAATCAACCCTAAGCAGGAGCCTCACATGATAATGAAGCAGCCCTTATATTACCAAAAGACCAGCTTTACATGTGGGGCCAAGTTAAAATTCGTCACCTCAAATACATAAATTCCAAGTGGCAATAACCCACTGAGCTGCTGAGAGATAGCCTACAGAAGCTAAACCCAGGATCTCACTAATCTTATCTTTATTTACCACACCCTTTTAGAAGCCTTTGAAATCTATTGCATTTATCCTTACTTTGCTTCCAGTCATCTTTTTATTATGCTTCTTTAAACCCACAGGTATTACAAAATGTGGCTATACAGTACTTATAAGCAAGTCCATTGATTATTATTTTTGTGTGTATATAATAATGAGACAACAGAAGAAAAACCAAATGACAACTAAGATAAGAATCAAGAACATTATGTAAAGGAAAGAAAAAAACAAACCAGGAAACTCAAGAAGAAATGTAGTATCTATAATGCAAAGTTCAAAAATTCTTGTTGTTTAAGGAGATATTAAAATCAAAGTTTTACTTCTACATATGTCTTTCTGAGACCCCCTTAAACAAAATGGCCTAGACTGCAGATTCTTTCAGGGTGCCTGATAGGACAGACCCAGTTTACTCAGTATTTACAGAAAGATGCCATAGTCCAAGACAGAACAGCTCTGGTTTCTGTCCTTGACCAGTGGTGGGGTCTGTGGCAGGAAGCCCGGAGGCTGTGGAGAAGAGGAAAAGACAGAGCAGATACAAGGTACAAACATGCGCATAAAGTGAGGCCCACATAGAGGTAAGCCAGGAAAACGGAGGGTTTCCTGAGTCCCTCTGTGTTGCTCAAAGAATAAGACTTGGCTTGGAAAGCACGTCCTGTTTCCAGCAAAGGGGTGGTGGATGGGTCACAGTTGATAGAACTAAACATTGCAGATAGAGGAGCAGAACAATGCATTCTGTACTGACGGAGTCACATGAGAGACAAGCTTATTTTTGTTGGGGGTGACCTAGCACAGGCACGCCATATAAAATGACCCCAGGTCCATCAGGAAGCTGGATGAGGCCCAGTGGAGATGCCCGTCAATAGCAGATCTATGAAGGCCATTGTGCCATTAAATCAACCCTAAGCAGGAGCCTCACATGATAATGAAGCAGCCCTTATATTACCAAAAGACCAGCTTTACATGTGGGGCCAAGTTAAAATTCGTCACCTCAAATACATAAATTCCAAGTGGCAATAACCCACTGAGCTGCTGAGAGATAGCCTACAGAAGCTAAACCCAGGATCTCACTAATCTTATCTTTATTTACCACACCCTTTTAGAAGCCTTTGAAATCTATTGCATTTATCCTTACTTTGCTTCCAGTCATCTTTTTATTATGCTTCTTTAAACCCACAGGTATTACAAAATGTGGCTATACAGTACTTATAAGCAAGTCCATTGATTATTATTTTTGTGTGTATATAATAATGAGACAACAGAAGAAAAACCAAATGACAACTAAGATAAGAATCAAGAACATTATGTAAAGGAAAGAAAAAAACAAACCAGGAAACTCAAGAAGAAATGTAGTATCTATAATGCAAAGTTCAAAAATTCTTGTTGTTTAAGGAGATATTAAAATCAAAGTTTTACTTCTACATATGTCTTTCTGAGACCCCCTTAAACAAAATGGCCTAGACTGCAGATTCTTTCAGTGTGTGAATGACTTCTCAAGAGTAGGACAGACCCTTTTCAGCAGTTTACTCAGTATTTGAGAGCACTTGGATAAATGCCAGTATGAGTTCAGAAGCTTATGAAAGCTACTGGCTTGAAGAAAGAGAGGTCTTTTCAGAAATGCTTATCTCAATACCAAGGAGTAACTCATTGTTCGGAGTAATACAGCCCTGTGAAGTAGCATGATGTTTGATGTTAACAAAGATCTAAATTATAAACTTAAAAGGACATGTCTTCATTTATGATTAAGGGGTAAGGAAATCTCCTTATCTGTTTTGATAGTTATAACAGAGTCACTGAGAGAACCTTTAAGACAGCTGGAGTCCTGAAGACGCCGATGGAGTTATGGCGACAAGGAGAAGTTGCTAAATATTTTATGGTACTTTGGCTTTGTTTCCACTCATATTAATGTCCTTCTAGATTTATCTTCCCTTTAGTGTATTTTTTCCTCCTCCTTTTTTTTTAAAAAAATGAAAAGTAGACATTAATGCTACAGTTCATTTTGGAAATGTGCCTTTGTGAAGGATTTCAGAGATATTTTCCTTTCTTTTTAAAAATCACCTTCAAATAAAAATAATAGACTTTTCAGACAGCAAAGTCCAAAGCGAGTAACATCAGACTCTGTAGAGCGGTCATGAAAAGACCAAAGAGACCTTCAGAAGTAGGGTGGCCAAGTGTTCAATAAACTTAAAACATTTTAAGAGTAGGCAAATAAAGTATTATTCAGGAAAACAACAATCAAAGCAGCCCAGGGTTGGAGGACACAACAGAATCTTCATCCAGCAGACATCCAATTTAACTAGCACTGGTTATTTTAAATAAAGTACTTCCTGGAGGAAACAAGTGGCCATGCAGGCTGCTTTTCTTGACATCAGGAAACAATGTCTGTTTCTTTTTTTGTTTTCTTTTCTTAGACACAGTGCAGAGCCCAACACATTTCAAGGCCAAATGATGTGGTTTCTATTGGTTTATGAAGCAGAGACAGGCTTTGGAATGGAAATTATACTCAAGTTGAACTAAACTGCACTACACTTGGTTTACCTGCCATAGGCAAAACGCCTGTCTTTGTGATGATCACCAAAAGTATCCCAAAGCCTGAGAGAAACGCTCACTTCATCAACGACATCCCTGGAACGCTCCAAGACCTGCAGGAGAGAGAGGGCACCGGCTCACTGTCAGAAACTCCCCAGGGAAGAAAGCCTATGCTATCACCCCTTAAAGTGCCAGAGACTCACTTGCATTTAGTTTTCTTCTTGCATCTAACTTACATCTTAACTAAGTCCTAATTCTCTTTCTGGAACCACCTGCCTTAAAAACCCTCACTCAGTGCAGGGAGGCTGTGTGAAGGCCTGGAGGGGTGGGATGGGGCGGGGCGGGATATACATATGACTAATCTGGGATCATACATATCTGTAAACAAAAAACTCTGTAAAAGTAAAATAAAAATTAAAAAAAAAAAAAAAACCCTTACTCAGGATCCCAGTGCCATACTCCAAGTTAGCTTTCTGCTTTTTGTTTTCTCTTGAGGCATGAAAAAGTTGAGCTCTGTCTTGAACCTACTAGTTAACCTCTTCTTCTGCGTTTTAAAAATCTGGTTCTATTCTATAGCCTGTGATAAACCATAATGGAAAAGAATTTTAAAAGTGTAAACGTGTGTATAATAGAATCACTTTGCTCTACAGGAGAAAGTAATGCAACAATGTAAATCAACTAGACTTAAAAAAAAAAAAAAAAAAGAAGTAAATTAAAAAAAAAAAAAACCCCAGAATAAATTAAAAAAAAAAATCAAACTGACAACAGCAATGATATGTCCTTAGGGATGATATGTCCTTAGGATTCTAAAGAAACCCCACTGATCTTACCTCCTGGCAGACCCGGTACTGGTCAATGGCCCACACGGTGGGGACATGGGTAGCCAGCAGCTGGTACTGCGTCAGTGTCGTATTACATGCTCTGGCGCAGATCAAGCGCGTCTTTCCCACTGCGTTGTCTCCCACGACCACGCACTTGATGGTTTCTACGTTGGGTCTTTCGTAGTCCATGTCAGCGTCCATTTATAAAACTCTAGAAGAAGAGAGCGGATGGATATCACATTCGAGCCACCACGGCTATCCAGCGCAGTCAAAGATGGGAAGGAGTCAGGCGGTTTTCTCTTGGCTCAGACACTTCTTTGGAGGTGCCCAAGGGTAAGCCAAACGTTTGGAAGTTCTTACAAAGTCGAACTGAAACTTAATGTTTCTTTTTATACCTCACATAAATACAAAACCACCGGACTGTTATTTTGGCCCCAAACAGTACAACCTGCCTATTGGAGCTCCATCTGGAAGCGTCAGCGCTGCTGGCACACATACTTAGCTCACTGGCTCCTGGTGTTGACCCCCTAACAAGACTGGGCGCTTGCGGGTTTAACCCGACACACTGGAGCATAAGCAGCCTTTGTGATACCAGTGTTCACTACAATTTTCCAAAGACCCAAGCTCTCTCAATAAAAGTCCTGTACGTTCTAAACTATCCTGGGGGCTTAGAGGAGGATTCAAAGTGCAAGCAGAAAGGACTATCTGACTTTAAAGAAGAGTAAACTGTGAATGTGAATTTTGATATTGTTGCAATTAATTTATATTTATATTCATTCATGAGTTTTTATCAAATTCATTAAAGAAGATCTTCTTAAGAGGAGTACTATAAAGCAGGATTAAAATTTTTCTTTCTTCCTCTGAGTTTTCAAAGAAGAAAACATCCAGAGCATATGGCAGAGAACGGTTTTATTAAGATGAGGAACTACTTTGGAGAGGGGCTTCCTAGGTGGCGCTTGTGGTAAAGAACCTGCTTGCCAATGCAGGAGACATAAGAGAGGACACAGTTCCATTCCTGGGTCAGGAGGAGGGCATGGTAACCCACTCCAGTATTCTTGCCTGGAGAGTTCCTAGGAGAGAGGAGCCTGGCGGGTTGTAGTCCAATGGGTAGCACAGAGTTGGACACTACTGAAGTGACTTAGCACGCAGGCTACTTTGGAATGTTCTGGAAACCATCAAAAAAGGTTTAAAGAGGGTTGCTGGGTGAGGGGTAAAGAGGCAGAGGGAAAGCTACTGACAGCCCTGCTTCCCCAAAACAGGAGCCCCACAAACTGCAGGGCAGACTGTTTCCCTGTGGCAGCCTAATGGGTGGCCAGCCAACGCACAGTTTTAGTATATTGTGATGGCACGTTTGAGGCGTCTATTGTTACACTGAGAAAATCGGTTAGATGGTAATTCTTTAAAAATGGGTCTATGATGATCTTCACAGCCACAGTTAAAAAAAATGCTCAGAGTAGGGCCTAACACATAACTGGGACTGGATACATGTTTAATTCATTTGATTCAAGAAAAATGATACCTCAGATAATATGAGATTAAGGGTATAGAGGGAGAGGTAAAAGGGGAAATTTAAGAACTGTGCTTTTGCACAGTTACGACTGTCAAAACATGGATAACACCATCACAGGAGGTGTTAAACCCCAGGTTGGAGAACTATTTGGCAGGAAAGGAGTCGAGTGATTCAAAGAAAAGATGTGTGGTGATCTGAGCCTACACTGTGAAGAGGCTTAAAATAGAGAGGTAACTGTCCCCCCAGCTGACAGTTGCTGATTTTGAAGGTCTTAGGTGGGAAACGAGTGTTTTTAAACATCTCCAATTCTAATGTTTAGCCAGGCGTGATGACTTCAAAATTCAGCCTTAAAATTCTATAGTTTTATCAGTTCTGAATTTAATAGTATAACATGACAAAGGCATGACTTCAGCATGGGATCATTGGTTCTTAATACTGGCTCTCAAACATCTGGCAATGTCTGGAGACATTTTTGATTGTCCAAATGGAGTGTGGAGAGGTGCTACCAGCTTCAGGTGGGCAGAAGCCAAAGATGCAGCTAAACATATTACAATGCATAGGCCACCCCCTGTAACAGAGAGTTATTTGGCCCCAAATACCATAATGGGTTTCTGAGGTTCAGAGACCCTGCCTTGAATCAGTAGGAGTTTGAATCCTGGCCTCCCGTCTTTCTAGTCATTTTATTTGATTTTAGGCAAGTTATTTGCATTATCTGAACCTCAGCTTCTTCACCTGTTAAGCAGGAATTATAGTACCCCCATCTGCTATAATGTTGTGAGGATTAAGTAAATCAAAATATTCAGCTGCCAGTATAGTACCTGATACTCTGATGGCTTCAAAAATTATAATCAATGATGCTGAATGAATACCTTTAGATGACAACAATATTGAGTCAGATGGAAGACCAGAATTAGGTGCAAAAAATCATGAACTAAAACACTTATAAAGATCTACTAAAAGGATATATTTTAATAGAGCAATTAAAGGGTAATTCATTGAAAATTGAAGAACCCAAGTACAGGTGGAACACACCTGATCTGATAAAAAGAAGGCAGAAAAAGTTTTGGGTGGAGAGCGGGAGAAGAGGAGGACACAGGTAACTGAAGGATAACTGAGTTAGAAAGGTAGGTTAAAAATGTTTTTATGGGGCATTTCTAGATTGTAGAATAAAAATGGTAGCACTTCATAACAGTCTTTGACAAGCTTATGGTGATATTATCATGGGATAGCCTGTGTTATAAAAAAAAAAAAAAAACAAACCAGGTTCCATTTGGAGCTTTGCGACTCTAAAATCTAAGTGCTATAATTCTGAATGTCCTAATGACATTCAAACTTTATTCTTTTGAGTGAATGTTACTTTTTTATATAGATAAAAGTCAAATAGAGTCAATCCATAAAATTTGGGAGAATGTTTGGATTTAGTAAAAATTCAGACATGACACAGAAACTCTAAAATTGGTTTCCTTGTTGGCTTGCAAACTTACTCTGATAGCAGCCCCGAAACAGGAGTCCCCCAGATAATGTGAGCCATGGCAGCTCTGGTGGAATAGCTGTGTAGCTTTTACAGAAGATAACTTTGTGTGGGATGGAAGCCTGCCTAGCTTTATATTAAGGCTGTGGTTACAAAAATATCATTACTTATTTATAGACACATCTCATACACAGTCCTAAAAAAGTTTCTGTGTTAAAGGTGATAATAACATCCATTGGTCCTCTAATCTCTAGCAATCTGTGCAAAACTGAAGTGACTGCCAAAGGTGCTGACCTCTGTGCCAAGGGGACAACATGTAAGGAAAATGAAAAGTAGGTAGAATTAAATCCTCCCAGCCTGGATCACGCGCTCTGTATGGGGACACCTCCAGGAAGAGTTTGCTGGATATCCAAAATCTGAGGCTCCAAATCTTTCCTCTTGGGTAGAAATTTATTTTGTTGTAATCTAAAAAGTATTTTAAGAGTATGAAGTCACAGCCAAGGATGTAAACTCATACTATTCTTGTACTATACAACAATCATTCAACTGTTACACAGAAACAAACAGACATTAGATTATGGTATAATTTTATTTATTTTTGGTTATTCTGGGTTTTCACTGATGCCACAGGCTCTTCTCTAGTTGCAGGGAGTGGGGGCTACTCTCTAGTTGAGGTTAGCAGGCTTCTTGTTGCAGTGACTTCTCTTATTGTGGAACTTGGGCTCTAGGGCACACGGGCTTCAGTAGTTATAGCACAAGGGCTCAATAGTTGTGGCTCTGAAGTTCTAGAGCACAGGTTCCATAGTTGTGACTCACGGGCTTAGTTGCTCCACAGCATGTGGGATCTTCCCAGATCAGGGATTGAACCCATGTCCTCTGCATCGGCAGGCCAATTCTTTACCACTGAGCTAACAAGGAAGCCCTATTATGGTATAATTTTAAAAATATGCAATATCCTTCTTTGCTTGTTATGGGCTCAAATCTTATCTATATCTAGCACTCTTATGGTTAAATGAGCTCTTAGGACCATCTGGATAATGATTTTCTGGTTTCTGATTTTTATTTACCTGGAAAGAGAGTAATAAATGTTCATTTAACATTGTTGATAAATTTCACTAACATAAATCCTCGCTGGTCTGTGAAGATCCACTTTTGCCTCTAGGTCTGAGGAGAAAGAGAAGGTTTATGAAAGGGAAGGAATAGCTGGGAAGATCTAAGACTGTTAATCTGATACCATTGCAGCTCTGTAATCTCACTCAAAACCTACTTGAAATTGATTTCATACTTTCACTGACTCTTCAGGACATGAGTTCTGATAGTCAAAATGCTACCTGAAAAATATACTTATATACTTCCTTGAAGTCAAAAGTTTATTTAATACAAGTGATAAAATAAGAAATGGAAGGGGAGAAATAATGCAAAAAACCGTAAGAGAATACTATGAACAATTATATGCAATAAACTGGAGAACCTACAAGAAATGGACAAGTGTATAGAAACATACAGCCTACTAAAACTGAATCAAGAAGATACAGATAATTTGAACAGACTAAAAATAAAATAGAATCTGTAATTAAAAAAAAATTTCCTTGCAAATAGAAGTCCAGGACTGGATGGGTTCACTGGAGAATTCTACCAAACATATAAAGAAGAATTTATATTGAACAGTCCCAAACTTTTCCAAAAGACTGAAGAGGAAGGAACACTCTCAAAAATCATTCTATGACAGCACCAAAGACACTACCAAAAAAATTACAGGCCAATATCTTTGATGAATACAGGTGCAAAAATCCTCAACAAAATATTAGCAAACTGAATCCAGCAACACATAAAAATGATCTTACACCATGACCAAGTTGGATTCATCCTGGAGTCACAAGAATGGTTCAACATATGTAAAATCAATGTGTTATGCCACATCAACAACAGAAAAAACAAATCACATGATCATCACAATAGATGCAGAAAAAGCATCTGATACAATTCAATATGCATTCGTGATAAAAACTCTCAGCAGAGCGGGTATAGAGGAAACATATCTTAACATAATAAAAGCCATTTATGAAAAACTCACAGCCAACATAATACTCAATGGTGAAAAGATGAAAGCCTTCCCACTAAAATTTCAAACAAGACAAGGATGCCAACTCCCTTCACTTTTATTTAGCATAGTATTGGAATTCCTAGCCACAGACAACAACAAAAATGAAAATAAAGAAGAAGGAAGGAGAAAGAAAGGTGTCCACATTGGAAGGGAAAACGTAAAATTGTCATCTATACCATTGCAGCTCTGTAATCTCACTCAAAACCTACTTGAAATTGATTTCATACTTTCACTGACTCTTCAGGACATGAGTTCTGATAGTCAAAATGCTACCTGAAAAATATACTTATATACTTCCTTGAAGTCAAAAGTTTATTTAATACAAGTGATAAAATAAGAAATGGAAGGGGAGAAATAATGCAAAAAACCGTAAGAGAATACTATGAACAATTATATGCAATAAACTGGAGAACCTACAAGAAATGGACAAGTGTATAGAAACATACAGCCTACTAAAACTGAATCAAGAAGATACAGATAATTTGAACAGACTAAAAATAAAATAGAATCTGTAATTAAAAAAATTTCCTTGCAAATAGAAGTCCAGGACTGGATGGGTTCACTGGAGAATTCTACCAAACATATAAAGAAGAATTTATATTGAACAGTCCCAAACTTTTCCAAAAGACTGAAGAGGAAGGAACACTCTCAAAAATCATTCTATGACAGCACCAAAGACACTACCAAAAAAATTACAGGCCAATATCTTTGATGAATACAGGTGCAAAAATCCTCAACAAAATATTAGCAAACTGAATCCAGCAACACATAAAAATGATCTTACACCATGACCAAGTTGGATTCATCCTGGAGTCACAAGAATGGTTCAACATATGTAAAATCAATGTGTTATGCCACATCAACAACAGAAAAAACAAATCACATGATCATCACAATAGATGCATAAAAAGCATCTGATACAATTCAATATGCATTCGTGATAAAAACTCTCAGCAGAGCGGGTATAGAGGAAACATATCTTAACATAATAAAAGCCATTTATGAAAAACTCACAGCCAACATAATACTCAATGGTGAAAAGATGAAAGCCTTCCCACTAAAATTTCAAACAAGACAAGGATGCCAACTCCCTTCACTTTTATTTAGCATAGTATTGGAATTCCTAGCCACAGACAACAACAAAAATGAAAATAAAGAAGAAGGAAGGAGAAAGAAAGGTGTCCACATTGGAAGGGAAAACGTAAAATTGTCATTATATGCAGATAACATGATATTCTATATGAAAACCTGAAAGATTCCACACAAAAATTATTAGAACTGATACATAAATTCAGCAAGGCAGCAGAATACAAGATTAACATGCATGAATCTGTTCCATTTCTTTACAATAACAATGAAATATCAGAAAGAGAAAGCTTAAAAAAGTCACCTTTAATGTCATGTCCAAAGAAAAAACAAAAAACTCAAAAAAACAGCAAAACGAAATCAAGGAATAAACCTGACCAAGGAGGTAAAAGACCTGAGAGCTATAAAACATTGATAAAGGAAATTGAAGATGGTTGAAAGAAATGGAAACTATTCCATGGTCTTGGATAGGAAGAATTAATGTTGTTAAAAAAGGGCATACCATTTAAAGCAAACTACAGATTTATTGTAATCCCCATCAACTGTTTTTCACAAAGCTAGACCAAATAATCCTAAAATGTATATGGAGCCACAAAAGACCCAGAATTGCCAAAGTGATTCTGCAAAAAAAGAATAAAGATGGAGGCATAACCTTCCCAGACTTCAGACAATACTACAAAGCTAGAGTAATTAAAACAGAGTGGTACTGGCACAAAACAGACATATGGATCAGTGGAACAGAGTAGAGAGCTCAGGAATAAACCCAAAAACCTACAGTTGATCTTTGACAAAGGAGGCAAAGATATACAATGGGAAAAGACAGTCTATTTGGCAAGTGGTGCTGGAAAAGCTGGAGAGCCACATGTGCAGTCAGTGAAGTTAGAACACCCGGGCTCCTGGAGAACCACAAAAACATGAATAAAGCCCCACTCAAAAAGCCAACCAGCAGAGCGGGTATAGAGGAAACATATCTTAACATAATAAAAGCCATTTATGAAAAACTCACAGCCAACATAATACTCAATGGTGAAAAGATGAAAGCCTTCCCACTAAAATTTCAAACAAGACAAGGATGCCAACTCCCTTCACTTTTATTTAGCATAGTATTGGAATTCCTAGCCACAGACAACAACAAAAATGAAAATAAAGAAGAAGGAAGGAGAAAGAAAGGTGTCCACATTGGAAGGGAAAACGTAAAATTGTCATTATATGCAGATAACATGATATTCTATATGAAAACCTGAAAGATTCCACACAAAAATTATTAGAACTGATACATAAATTCAGCAAGGCAGCAGAATACAAGATTAACATGCATGAATCTGTTCCATTTCTTTACAATAACAATGAAATATCAGAAAGAGAAAGCTTAAAAAAGTCACCTTTAATGTCATGTCCAAAGAAAAAACAAAAAACTCAAAAAAACAGCAAAACGAAATCAAGGAATAAACCTGACCAAGGAGGTAAAAGACCTGAGAGCTATAAAACATTGATAAAGGAAATTGAAGATGGTTGAAAGAAATGGAAACTATTCCATGGTCTTGGATAGGAAGAATTAATGTTGTTAAAAAGGTCATACCATTTAAAGCAAACTACAGATTTATTGTAATCCCCATCAACTGTTTTTCACAAAGCTAGACCAAATAATCCTAAAATGTATATGGAGCCACAAAAGACCCAGAATTGCCAAAGTGATTCTGCAAAAAAAGAATAAAGATGGAGGCATAACCTTCCCAGACTTCAGACAATACTACAAAGCTAGAGTAATTAAAACAGAGTGGTACTGGCACAAAACAGACATATGGATCAGTGGAACAGAGTAGAGAGCTCAGGAATAAACCCAAAAACCTACAGTTGATCTTTGACAAAGGAGGCAAAGATATACAATGGGAAAAGACAGTCTATTTGGCAAGTGGTGCTGGAAAAGCTGGAGAGCCACATGTGCAGTCAGTGAAGTTAGAACACTCCCTGGGACTTCCCTGTGGTTAAGAATCCACCTGCCAGTACTATTTACAATAGCTAGGACAGAGACGTTCCTTAGATGTTCATCAACAGACGAATGGAAAAAGAAGTCTCGATACATGTGTACAATGGAATATTAACTCAGCCAGAAAAAGGAATGAATTTGATTCTGTTCTAGTGAGGTGGATGAACCTACAGCCTGATACACATAGTGAAGTAAGTTAGAAAGACTAAAATAAATGTCGTATATTAACACATATATATGGAATCTAGTGGGATGGTGATGATGGCACACGCAGTGAAGTGACGGAAAGACAGACATGGACAGTGGACATATGGACATTGTGGGGAAGGAACAGAGGGTGGGAGGCGTAAAGGAAGTAGCATGAAGGCCTGTACTATCATAAGTGAAGAAAATAGCTGTAGTCATTGCTCTGTGAGAAAAGGGGATCCTTCAGGGGTGCTGTGTGATGGTCAGGAGGGGTGGGATGGGGGAGATATAGATATGACTAATCTGGGAACATGCATATCTGTAAACAACAAAACTCTGTAAAAGTTAAAAGTAAAATAAAAGTTTTTTTTAAAAAAATAAACTAAGCACTGGGTTAACATATAATCTGGCAATCCTAATTCTGGGCATATACGTCAAAAAGATAAAAACTGTAATTTGTAAGGATACATGCACCCCAATGTTCATAAAAGCACAATTGTCAATAGCCAAGACATGGAAGCAGCCTAAATGTACATCAAAAGGTAAAATTGGATAGAGAAGTGTGTGTGTGTGCACATGCGTGCATGTGCATGCATACAGACATACTCACAATGGAATATTACTTAGCTGCCGAAAAGAATGATATAATGCCATTTGCAGTCACATGGATGGACCTAGAGACCATCGTGCTAAGTGAATTAAGTCGACAGAGAAAGACAAATACGATATCACTTCTATGTGAAATCTAGTCACATAGCTATAGTTAACTGAAACATGCAGATTCATACTTTAGGAAAAATCTCTAGAACCTTGACTTCTCCATATAAAATATACCACAATATATATATATATATATATATATATATATATATATTATGGTATATATAGTTATTTGTTGTTGTTTAATTGCTAAGTCATATCTGACTCTTTTGTGACTCCATGGATTGTAGTCCACCAGGCTCCTCTGTCCAAGGGATTTTTCCAGACAAGAATACTGGCATGGGTTGCCATTTCCTTCTCCAGGGGATCTTCCTGACCCAGGGATGGGACTCACCTCTCCTGCATTTGGCAGATAAGATTCTCTACCACTGAGCCACAGGGGAAGTCTATGTGTATATATATTTATGTATATATGCGTATATACATATATATTTGATTATAGACCCCTCTTGCATGATCTTTTCTACTTAGGGTTGATAAATCATGTCAGTTCTCTATACCATCAGCCTCAACTTTTTCTACTACAGGCATGGTATGGCAGAACAATAGTCCCTCAAAGTTCATGTTCTAATCTCTGGGAGCTATGAATATGTTCTTTTTTTTTTTTTTTAAAGATTTATTTATTTATTTTTAGGGGGTGGGGTGAGGCGAGGGTGGGTTGGGGAGGGAGGGGGCAGGTGGGCCACTTCTATTGGTCTTTTATTTGTCTATTTTCATCCATCTTTGTTCTTTGGCCCATGTGGGCCTCCCATCGCGATGGCCTCTGTTGTCGTAGAGCACTGGCTCTGGGCACATGCGCTCCAGAGCTCCGGCTTGGTAATTGGACACATCAGTCCAGGCGCTCCGCGGCACGTGGGATCTTCCCAGGCCAGGGATCAAACTGGCGCTCCTTGCACTGCAAGGCAGTGTTCTTACCCACTGGACCACCAGGGAAGCCCTATGAATATGTTCTGTGACATGACACGTTGGAATCAAGGTAGCAGATGGAATTAAGGCTGCTAATCAGCTGATCTTAATAAGGATATTATCCTTGGTTATCTAGGTAGGCCTAGTGTAATCACAAGGGTTCTTTACAGGTACAGGAGGCAGAAGGTCAGAATCAAATAGAAGATGATGTTGAAGACAGGGAAAGGCCCTAAGCCAAGAAATACAGGTACTCTCCAGAAGCTGGAACAGATAAGGAAATAGATTCTTCCCTAGAGCCCCCAGCAGGAACACAGCCTGCCAACACCTTAATTTTATTCCAGTGAGGCCCACTTCACTCTTCTGACTTCTAAGACTGTAAGATAACCTGTTGGTTTAAGACATTTAACTTTTGGTAATTTGTTACGACAACAATAGGGAACTAACACAGCTTGTTTTAACCACATAAAATGACTTTAAGAATTCTACACATTGTTTGTACCTCCACCGTTCCTCATCTGCCTGGTGAATTCTATTCATTCCTTAAAATCTTAACTCAGATATTGTGCTAAGTGGCTTCAGTCATACCCAACTCTTTGCAATCAGTCTGTAGCCTGCCAGGCTCCTCTATCTGTGGAATTCTCCAGGCAAGAATTGTGGAGTGGTTTGCCATGCCCTCCTCCAGAGGATCTTCCCCACCCAGGGATCAAACCCAAGTCTCTTATCTCTCCTGCATTTGCAGGTGGCTTCGTTACCGCTAGCTCCACTTGGGAAGGCCAACTCAGATATTACCTCCTCTAAAAAGTCCTCCTCATTGGCCTACCTCCCCAAAGACTAAATTTCTTTCTCCTCTGTACCAATAAATGGTTTTAGAAGAAGCAACTGAGAACACAAATACTCTCTTTCTCTCTCACCCATTTTTTCTTATATTAGCAAAGCATTGAATGGTGGTTTGTGACCTTTTATCTTTTTCCTGAGGCTGTAACTTCAAAGTGCCCATTTTGTGCACTGAATGAATCATCAGGTGCTTCTGGGGTACAGCTAGTTTGGCTAGAAAGTTCATTTAGATTTTTTCCATAATATCTTACAGAAAAACGTGAAGGAATCTTTCAGCCAATCCAAAGCTGTACATGAAAGTGCTTGGAATATATGAGCATACAATGGCCCTCTTCTCTAAAGCTCTGTCTCCTCACTCTGTGACTACTCACAGGTATGTCTACTCATACTTGGGACTCTTCTAGGGCCTATCGTGGCCTAAGCAGCAATGCAACCAACATAATCTTATCTGCCCTAGGCTCCTTTTCAAAGCATTTTCCTTCCTGTGGTGGTACTCCACCCTCCACCTTCAGTCTTTGAGACGATGGACTACCTGGTGTCCTGTTCTTAAGAGACAGGTTCTCAGAAAGTGTCAGGCACATTTGCTTCCTCAGTCACATGACAGCTAGATGAACATCAGAGCCTTGCCTCCATAACTGAGTAATTCAGGGGTGCTGGGGCTCATAAAACTCTAGGGAGCCCTTCTCAAATAAATGTCTGTTAGCGTAGGGTCACTATTTGAATTTGGGTAAGGGTGCAAGTCTCTTCTAATGCTAGAAATCAAGATCATAAGAGAGGATGGGCAGGGAAAGGTGTATCATTTGTCTAAGGTGCCTCTATGGCATCTCCTAACTGTTCCATGCCACCCCACTACTGGAAAATGTTGCCTCTTACTGCCACTTTTACTGTGTCTCGTTATATTTGCTACTGCCATCAAGGCTGGATGAGCAATCTCCTTAAAGACAGAAACCTAGGGCCAGAGAGGACCCTTTGTACTTTAAGCTCCATTCAGCTGTTATCGACAGTTTGAACAGGGGCAACTGCACAGCCACTAAATTTTCTTGTTCTTTAGAAAAGCATATACTCTGAACTTTAAGAAATAATTTAACTTGGTCATTAAAATCCTAGTGGAACAAATTTGAGCGTCTTTGAAGAGTTAACTCTGAAAGAAAACTGAGAATTGTATATTATTGGCAGAAACAAAAGGGAAATGTTAAGAGTTGCATAATAACCCATTTTTTCTTATATTAGCAAAGCATTGAATGGTGGTTTGTGACCTTTTATCTTTTTCCTGAGGCTGTAACTTCAAAGTGCCCATTTTGTGCACTGAATGAATCATCAGGTGCTTCTGGGGTACAGCTAGTTTGGCTAGAAAGTTCATTTAGATTTTTTCCATAATATCTTACAGAAAAACGTGAAGGAATCTTTCAGCCAATCCAAAGCTGTACATGAAAGTGCTTGGAATATATGAGCATACAATGGCCCTCTTCTCTAAAGCTCTGTCTCCTCACTCTGTGACTACTCACAGGTATGTCTACTCATACTTGGGACTCTTCTAGGGCCTATCGTGGCCTAAGCAGCAATGCAACCAACATAATCTTATCTGCCCTAGGCTCCTTTTCAAAGCATTTTCCTTCCTGTGGTGGTACTCCACCCTCCACCTTCAGTCTTTGAGACGATGGACTACCTGGTGTCCTGTTCTTAAGAGACAGGTTCTCAGAAAGTGTCAGGCACATTTGCTTCCTCAGTCACATGACAGCTAGATGAACATCAGAGCCTTGCCTCCATAACTGAGTAATTCAGGGGTGCTGGGGCTCATAAAACTCTAGGGAGCCCTTCTCAAATAAATGTCTGTTAGCGTAGGGTCACTATTTGAATTTGGGTAAGGGTGCAAGTCTCTTCTAATGCTAGAAATCAAGATCATAAGAGAGGATGGGCAGGGAAAGGTGTATCATTTGTCTAAGGTGCCTCTATGGCATCTCCTAACTGTTCCATGCCACCCCACTACTGGAAAATGTTGCCTCTTACTGCCACTTTTACTGTGTCTCGTTATATTTGCTACTGCCATCAAGGCTGGATGAGCAATCTCCTTAAAGACAGAAACCTAGGGCCAGAGAGGACCCTTTGTACTTTAAGCTCCATTCAGCTGTTATCGACAGTTTGAACAGGGGCAACTGCACAGCCACTAAATTTTCTTGTTCTTTAGAAAAGCATATACTCTGAACTTTAAGAAATAATTTAACTTGGTCATTAAAAATCCTAGTGGAACAAATTTGAGCGTCTTTGAAGAGTTAACTCTGAAAGAAAAACTGAGAATTTTATATTATTGGCAGAAACAAAAGGGAAATGTTAAGAGTTGCATAATAACTATAGCCAACAGCCAAGTTTCAACTGTGCAGATTTCATTATCCTGAGCTCTTAATCACCAGTCCTAGTCAGGCAGGAGCTGCCTTATGCATTATATAAACATCTCAGCTGGAATGGAGAATAGGTCCAGACCTGGGAAAGAGACAGTCAGAGCTGGGCTGGGCTTCTCTAAATCAAAACTTCACCAAAATATATCTCCAGGATAATATTGCCTTTTATCATTCCAATTGGCAATATTTGTTCAATTGAAAGTTATGATCAAAATAAGAGAGAGATTAACCAAAATAGTACCACAGAGAAGTTCAGGAATACAAATAATACAGGCACTTTTAAACATCCATTTGTTCTCAGCAGAGCCCTGTTAAAGCCTACGCCAGACTATGCTCTCATGTTTTGAAACTCCATGTCAGTGGGGAAGGTGGGCCAGGATTAGAAATAAATCACTTCTTCTATTTACTGCCCTTAACAAATACTGTCTCAATTAGAAAATGAACAACAGGTCTTCCCTGGCAGTCTAGTGGGTAAAGAGTCCGCCTTGCAGTTCAAGGGACACTCAATCCCTGGCCCGGGAAGATCCCATGTTTTGTGGCTCAGCTGGACGGGTGTGTCCAATTAGGAGCCAACGCTCTGGAGCACATGCACCCAGAGCTGGTGCTCTGCAATGAGAGAGGCCACTGCAATGGGAGGCCCACACAAGCCAAAGAATAAAGATAGATGAAAAAATAAATAAATAAAAAGGCCAAAATTTAAAAATAAATAAATAAATAAAAAATAAATGACAGATCAAAAACAGCTTAAAAGATGCATACAAATTCCAGGGTAGGTTTCAAAACCACCCTAAGTAAAGTGTGTGCTGTGTCTGAGACATGCTGGCCTACTTTTGCCTGCAAATATGCTTTGTAGCCTGGCCTTTGACAATGTTGATTATGCCATTATTTCTGCTTAAATGCCCTTTCTCCTGCTCCTGATTCATCGACTGAAATAGTTCTTAGACCTCAGGCTGTCTTAGTTAAAGAAATAGAGGCTTCACTTAGTGAGTGCCAAGCCTACAGGTGTACAGCAGTAGCAGGCCAGGCTGGGTGCTGGCCCTGGGACCTCAGTCAGATGGGGAGGGATCACTGAACAGGGGGACACTGTTGCATACTTGATAAGCTCCTTGAGGGAAAACAAAAGGTGTTATGGGAGAAAAGAATGGGTGGGGGCCTCCTCTCCGAACAGCAGAAGGGCCCAGTCATGAGATGGTAAAGAAGCAGATGGAAAAGCTTGAGTGGAGGGAATTGAGGAGAGGGAAGGCTGCTGGGCAGACAGAGGGCAGATCATTCATGGCCTTATAGGAGTTTGGAATTTATTCAGTGCAGTGAAAAGCCACTGACAAATTTTGAACAGAGGAGTAACGGGTTCTCATTTGCTTTTTATAAAGTATTACCAGGGAATTCCTCTGGTGGCCCAGTGGCTAAGACTCCAGGCTCCCAATGCAGGGGACGCAGGTTCTATCTCTGGTTGGAGAACTAGATCCCACATGGGGCAACTGAGACCCAGCAGAGCTGAATAAATAAGTATTTTTAAAGCTAAATAAACAGTACCCCCAGTATCACTGAGACTGCTTTGTGGAGAGAGCCTGCAGTAGGGATTCTGAGCAGTGGCAGAGGCCCAGCCTGGAAGCTCTTCTGTCACCCGAGAGGGAAAAGACGGTGGCAGGGATCAGGGTGGAATCGGCAGAGGTGGAGCGAAGCCGAGATTCAAATCCATTTTGGAAGCAGATGTACTTAGCACATTCTCCTTTTATCCTGTCTCCTACGGTATTTGTCAAATTCTCGTTTGCAATATTGACAATTAGGCTTTCATGCGTCTAGTTTCCACCTCATCAAGATTGTGCTCCTTTGACAACAGAGGCTGTTCCTCACCTTTAAATCCTCCGCTCTTTTCACGGTGCCTTGGCCATATGCAGCTTGCCATAAATATTTGTTCAGTTACATACACAAACACAGCTACTCCACCTTCCTTAGGAAACCTTCCACGTGGGGCTGGCAGAGACCTGGCACTGGGTTGTCTCTGGTGACTGATCATTAAGTCTGTGGCCTCGAAAGCTGCAGCGTGTGGCTAAGCCTGCAGAGGAACACGTTGTGGGACATCTGTGTGGCCCATCACGAGAGCAGTCTCTGACAGATGGCACTGTACCAGTCATGGCTACCTCAGCAGGAAGAGCATCAGTAACCATGGGAACCACCAGGGACCAAGGTCCAGGCCCCTCCTCCAAATGGGAAGCAGGGGCCAGGGAGGAGCCCTGATACAGGCAAACAGGAGTGGCTTAGGGCTGGATCTGACTTAGAAAAATGAATGTGGACTTTCACTCTGTTTTAGTGCCCAGAGTCAATTTATGAGTCTTTACATATTTATATACAGTATTTCCATATAAGGGTTTCATAAAGTTCTCATCCACTTTTAGACTCTGAGATCTTAATTCAAGGGACTCCCAACTCTTTTTTTGGTGAGTTATTGCTTGACTGGAAAAGAAGGGGAGAAGGGAGGCATGTGCAGCCACTACATAGGCAGAAAGATTAAAACTGATATGAAAGTTAGTCTAGAAGATGGAGTTCAATCTATGTCTACAAGAGTCATGCCACAAAAGGTGATCAGCTAGACTTCAAGGCACGTTAACCATGAAAGATCAGATGCCTTGTTATATGGAGTAACCATATACCAGACACTGGAAAGATCTCTGCCCAAATTCACCTCCATGGAGTCAACGAGAAGGCTGCAGAAGACCAGCAGACTGCCCGTCTGCACAGCCTAGAGGGAAGCAGGATGCTCTCTGCCACGGATGCCTGTGATGTGGAGTGATACAAGCTGGACTCACTGGGACAGGGTGCAAAGAGGAGACTGCGGAGCTGCTGGAGAACCATTATGAAACCGGCAGGCTGAAATATCACAGCCCTTCCTGGCGACGGGCAGGGAGATAACACTGAGCATGAGCACGGGGGAGACTGCTCACCCAGGCAGTTTCAGTTTTGACACAACACACAGAAGTGATTGATCTTGTGAGGTTGAAGCCAGAGGAGAGGGGCAGGGGTATCAGCCCTAAGGCTGAATCGGCCATATGCAGCTTGCCATAAATATTTGTTCAGTTACATACACAAACACAGCTACTCCACCTTCCTTAGGAAACCTTCCACGTGGGGCTGGCAGAGACCTGGCACTGGGTTGTCTCTGGTGACTGATCATTAAGTCTGTGGCCTCGAAAGCTGCAGCGTGTGGCTAAGCCTGCAGAGGAACACGTTGTGGGACATCTGTGTGGCCCATCACGAGAGCAGTCTCTGACAGATGGCACTGTACCAGTCATGGCTACCTCAGCAGGAAGAGCATCAGTAACCATGGGAACCACCAGGGACCAAGGTCCAGGCCCCTCCTCCAAATGGGAAGCAGGGGCCAGGGAGGAGCCCTGATACAGGCAAACAGGAGTGGCTTAGGGCTGGATCTGACTTAGAAAAATGAATGTGGACTTTCACTCTGTTTTAGTGCCCAGAGTCAATTTATGAGTCTTTACATATTTATATACAGTATTTCCATATAAGGGTTTCATAAAGTTCTCATCCACTTTTAGACTCTGAGATCTTAATTCAAGGGACTCCCAACTCTTTTTTTGGTGAGTTATTGCTTGACTGGAAAAGAAGGGGAGAAGGGAGGCATGTGCAGCCACTACATAGGCAGAAAGATTAAAACTGATATGAAAGTTAGTCTAGAAGATGGAGTTCAATCTATGTCTACAAGAGTCATGCCACAAAAGGTGATCAGCTAGACTTCAAGGCACGTTAACCATGAAAGATCAGATGCCTTGTTATATGGAGTAACCATATACCAGACACTGGAAAGATCTCTGCCCAAATTCACCTCCATGGAGTCAACGAGAAGGCTGCAGAAGACCAGCAGACTGCCCGTCTGCACAGCCTAGAGGGAAGCAGGATGCTCTCTGCCACGGATGCCTGTGATGTGGAGTGATACAAGCTGGACTCACTGGGACAGGGTGCAAAGAGGAGACTGCGGAGCTGCTGGAGAACCATTATGAAACCGGCAGGCTGAAATATCACAGCCCTTCCTGGCGACGGGCAGGGAGATAACACTGAGCATGAGCACGGGGGAGACTGCTCACCCAGGCAGTTTCAGTTTTGACACAACACACAGAAGTGATTGATCTTGTGAGGTTGAAGCCAGAGGGAGAGGGGCAAGGGGGTATCAGCCCTAAGGCTGAATGTTGGTGTATCTTCACGGGTGACATTCCTCACTGAGGTCCTTATCTCACACCCTTAAGTTCTTTCAACCCAAACCAAACTGAGTAGCTCTGCTTGTCTGCTGGGGACTGGGTGGGTTTGTGGGTCTCTGTAGAACTCTGCCTTGGTCCCTGACAAATCTACGGTTATCCAAGTATTTGGAATGTAAGTATATTTCAATCCTTGGCCAGCATAAATTCTTTTATATATGGATGGAGTAAACAGAACCCATTCAATATATGGTCTGTTAAAAATGTGGACATAGGGCTTCCCTAGTGGTCCAGTGGGTAAGGACACTGCCTTGCAGTGCAAGGAGCACCTGTTCGATCCCTGGCCTGGGAAGATCCCATGTGCCACGGAGCAGCTGGACCAATGTGTCCAATTACTGAGCCGGAGCTCTGGAGCACATGCGCCCAGAGCCGGTGCTCTGCAACAACAGAGGCCACTGCAATGGGAGGCCCACACGGGCCAAAGAACAAAGATGGATGAAAATAGATAAATGAAAGACCAATAGAAGTGGCCCCCCCCCCCCGCCCCCGCCAAAATCTATCTGGACATAAAAAAAGTGCAACCAAGTAGCTAAAGACATAGAGAAAAGTCTTCTACGGAAGTAGATATGTTCTAAGAAGCAGAAGAAAAGTTTAAAAATCCTATCCATGTGCTTGATTATGCAAAAAAGACAATGCAGGTAATACAGCAGATGAGGCTATAAGTAGGGAATAGGACATGCTAAGTAAAGGTCATATGTAAATGGAATACCAGATTTGTTGTGGTTTAGTTGCTAAGTTGTGTCTGGTTCTTTTGCAACCCATGGACTGTAGTCTACCAGGCTCCTCTGTCCATAGGATCTTTCAGACAAGAATACTGGAGTGAGTCACCATTTCCTTCTTCAGGGGATCTTCCTGACTAGGGGACTGAACTGCTGTCTCCTTTGGCTCCTTCATTGCAGGTGGATTGTTTACCATCAGCCAATGGGGAAGCCCAAAATACAAGATAGCCACATTCAAAACCATACTGGCAACAGTCAATAGCAGCCTTGGAAATACAGCAAAATGAATTAGTGAGGTAGAGGGTAAACATGAGAAATTCTACATACAGAAGGAAGGCCATCTGAAAACATTGTAACAGAAGATATCAGATAAGAGGCTAACTGTTGAAAAGCAATCTCCCAGAGAGTAGGGTTCTTGAAGAAATAAGGTTGCAAAATTTGACTTAGTAGAGCATAATTTTCCTGTTACTAAAAGGAGGATGTAGTGGAAACAAGGAGGAAAGAAAAAAAAAAAGCCTCCAAATCTATGCATTTTCAGCAAAAAAACAATTGTATAAAAATCCTATAAAAACCATTCTAAAACTAATGTCCGAAAACACTTCTATCAAGAAATGATAATATAGATGACCATACACATCACCAAGATGTTATTTCAACACAATAGCAAGACACATACAGAGCTTTCAAAGAAAAAGGACAGAATAACAAACTTCTAAATCAGGTCAAATTAATATTGATGTGAAAGCAACATAAAGCTATTTTTAGATTATCAAAGACTCAGGGGGGCAAAAACTCAAATGCCTTTAAGGAATTCAGCTGCTCAAAGATACCTGCCAAAACACTCAGAGATAATTTAAAAAAAATTTAAAATGGGCATTTCAGTTTTAAAGAACTGTGGAAACCAAAACCAATTAGGAATATAAGACCAGCCTATGGTTATTTAGATTTGAGTTTCAATTTATATAGAAAAACTATCTGTAAAAGAGAATTAAAAGGTTAAAAAGGGTAATGTGTAGTAAAAGCATCACAGCAGTAATGAATGTCATGTACTAAAAGGCATGTAATAAAAATGAAAGCAAACTGTTTAAGGATGAGAAGAAATTAATGCAAATAACTGATGCAGGAGATGAAAAACCAGAATCTCCATCAGATGAAGAAAGCCAAAATGAAAACTGACACATGGAAAGCTTGAATAGCAGAAAAAGTGGAACTGAGATAGCAAATAGTCCACATTTTAAAAATCTATGAGAGAGCACTTTCTTTTCAAGTGTTCTTAGCACATTTATAAAACTTAACTCGATAGGGACTGATTATAAGGACAAATATCCCTCCAAACATAAGCTATATCAACCACAACGAAGTAAATGTAAAAGCTAAGAGGAAAGGCTTTATGACAGCAAGGCAGTAATAATAATAATAATAATAATAATAATAATAATAATAATAATAATAATAATAATAATAATAAACTCAACCCTTTGGAAATTAAAAAAAAATACCCATCGAAAGAAATAACTTTATAAACAGACAATGTTTTAAAAGCAAATATATGTATCACACCTTAATTAAAAATAGGGAAAAACTGCCAACCACCTAAATCTATGACAAGTTGGGGAATAATAATTAAGGTATTTCGGATGTGGTCTTGGGCAAATAACTTAATCTCTCTAAGCCTCTCTTTCCTTATCTGTGAACTGGGGATAATTACCTCCCTCAGTGAATTGTTGTGAAGATGAAATTAGATAATGCTTGTAAAATATTTTAATCATTATGCCAGCCATCAAGAGAACACTCAGTAGGTCTGATCTATTGATTGTCATTATTTAAAATTATGTTTACCTAGAGTCTGCAATAATAGTGCTAATATTACACCACAGAGGGAAAAGTACAAGATCGTCATTTGAAATGCAGTTGACAAAACTACATAAAACACGTGTAACTCAAATAAAATCAAGGCTTATCATTATCTTGCTCTAAGTACTATCTTAGCACAGTGACACATCTAAAAGAAAGAAAAATGTGACTTTTAGAAAGCTGCGAATACAATATGGGTATTCAAGAATAGAGAGATGTGGTTTATATAATTTATCAGGCATCTTGCAGCAAAACTTCTAAGAAGTCTCTTTGGAATGTTTCCCTGAAGAGCTCCGCCTCTCATGGTCACTGCTCAAATGTATCTTTTTGCCTCTCAGGACCTCAGATCAGATCCCTTCAGGTGCTGCTTCATCCCCTCTCACAGAGCTGGCCATTGCTCTCACATGCATTCCCCTTGGCCAACCGCATGGATCTTCCTTGGGGACCCGCCCTTCTTTTGCAGGGGAGCAGATAAGTGGGTATTAACATGTGAAAAATTTAATGATTGTATCCCTGTCATCTAAAGGGAAGCAATACTAGTCTCCGTCTCCTGCAACAATACATGGAAGATAAATTGGAGGAAACACACTAAACTGGTAACAGTGATGGTGGCTGAATAATGGGGCTATATCTTGTTGCCAGTTTTCTACTTCCCTTTAGTTTCCAAATTTTCTACAGTGAATATGTATAGCTTTTTTTTTGGTAAATTGAGATAACATTCATATACCATAAAACTCACCCTTTTAAAGTATGCAATTCAGAGGTTTTTATTATATTCTCAAAGTTGTCCAAGTTTTGCCACTATTTAATTTTAGAACATTTTCATCACTCCCAAAAGACACCTCGTGCCAATTAGCAGACATTCTCATTCCCTCCTCTCTCCAGCTCTGGAAAATATGAATTTATTCTTGTTGCTATGGATTTTCCTACTCTGGATATTTATTACAAATGGAACCATACAGTATATGGCTTTTTGTGTCTGTCTTCTACTTGGCATCATGCTTTCAAGCTCATCCATGTTGTAACATGTTTTAGTACTTCATTCCTTTTTATAGCTGAATAATATACATAGCTGTATTAGTTCTCTAATGGGAAAACTATTTTAGCTTTTAAAAAAAGTAATAATTAAATATGATAACCCTTGATTTTTTTTTTAATTTGACTGCACTGGGTCTTTTTTTTTTTTTTGGCCTCTTTTATTGGTTGTTTATTTATTTATTTTCATTCATCTTTATTCTTTGGCCTGTGTGGACCTCCCATCGCAGTGGCCTCTCTCATTGCAGAGCACCGGCTCTGGGTGCGTGCACTCTAGAGTGCCGTCTCATAATTGGCCACACCAGTCCAGCTGCTCTGTGGCACGTGGGATCCTCCTGGGCCAGGGATGGAACCGATGCCCCTTGCAAGGCAAACTCCTTACCCACTGGACCACCAGGGAAGCCCCTGCACTGGGTCTTAATTGTAGCACATGGGTATCTTCGTTGCTGCATGCGGGATCTTTAGTTGCGGCATGTGCAATGTAATTCCCTGACAGGGGATTGGGCTCAGGTCCCTGAATTGGGACTGCAGAGTCTTAACCACTGGACCACCAGGGAGGCCCCAGCCTTGATTGTTAATTCTACTAAAAATACCCTGGTATACTCTATTCAAAATGATTTTATGATAAATGATTGTATAAAAAAAAAAATTGAAAAAACCCTGGTAACAGTGATGGTGGCTGAATAATGGGGCTATATCTTGTTGCCAGTTTTCTACTTCCCTTTAGTTTCCAAATTTTCTACAGTGAATATGTATAGCTTTTTTTTTGGTAAATTGAGATAACATTCATATACCATAAAACTCACCCTTTTAAAGTATGCAATTCAGAGGTTTTTATTATATTCTCAAAGTTGTCCAAGTTTTGCCACTATTTAATTTTAGAACATTTTCATCACTCCCAAAAGACACCTCGTGCCAATTAGCAGACATTCTCATTCCCTCCTCTCTCCAGCTCTGGAAAATATGAATTTATTCTTGTTGCTATGGATTTTCCTACTCTGGATATTTATTACAAATGGAACCATACAGTATATGGCTTTTTGTGTCTGTCTTCTACTTGGCATCATGCTTTCAAGCTCATCCATGTTGTAACATGTTTTAGTACTTCATTCCTTTTTATAGCTGAATAATATACATAGCTGTATTAGTTCTCTAATGGGAAAACTATTTTAGCTTTTAAAAAAAGTAATAATTAAATATGATAACCCTTGATTTTTTTTTTAATTTGACTGCACTGGGTCTTTTTTTTTTTTTTGGCCTCTTTTATTGGTTGTTTATTTATTTATTTTCATTCATCTTTATTCTTTGGCCTGTGTGGACCTCCCATCGCAGTGGCCTCTCTCATTGCAGAGCACCGGCTCTGGGTGCGTGCACTCTAGAGTGCCGTCTCATAATTGGCCACACCAGTCCAGCTGCTCTGTGGCACGTGGGATCCTCCTGGGCCAGGGATGGAACCGATGCCCCTTGCAAGGCAAACTCCTTACCCACTGGACCACCAGGGAAGCCCCTGCACTGGGTCTTAATTGTAGCACATGGGTATCTTCGTTGCTGCATGCGGGATCTTTAGTTGCGGCATGTGCAATGTAATTCCCTGACCGGGGATTGGGCTCAGGTCCCCTGAATTGGGACTGCAGAGTCTTAACCACTGGACCACCAGGGAGGCCCCAGCCTTGATTGTTAATTCTACTAAAAATACCCTGGTATACTCTATTCATAATAAAAGTGATTTTTGATGATGCATAAACTGTTTTTGAAGACCATGTATTTAAAAATCACAGTGAGCCTTTTAAATCTCTTCTTTTTCTGACTCAAGCTCCCAACTAAAAAGAACATAGGAATATAAATGATGTCTTGCTGAACATCAGACACAGAAATTGAACCTGAAGAAGACAGTTATGAATGACCAGGACACACATATACAATTCTGTCTTAAAAAGAAGAGAAGAAAAATTCTTAGCCTTTAAATTCTGAATGTTCAAAAGGAATACTTATGGTAACTGAAATGAGCAACTTTAAGAAATTGTTTGGAAATGTAGCATGTGAATTATTCTGTGGCAATCAATTGTAGTTAAGATTTTTTAAAGCTGCATAAATGTAGCAAAACTTACCTTTATATTCATTAAGAAAGAAAGTTATAAATTTGTTTATATGCATATTGTATATTTGTGTACCTGCAAATCACAAACAGAAACACTGTGCACAATTGGGGCATGGATTTAATGTTACAATCTTTACTTGGAAAGGCAGATTCTACGTATTTTCAGTCACAAGGGAGCTAGCTTGATTAAAGCTGACTGCAGCTAGCTCCTATTAGGTAAGGGTTCAGTGAAAAATCAAATTCTGTAAATGAGTGACTTAGCCAGGACATACAATTTTCAGTGGTTCAAACACACTGAGGGAGCTGTGGGGTGCTGACCAGAACTGGGGCACCGGTTGTTTCTGGTTCTTGACCACATGTATCTTCAGTTTGTAAAAATTCCTCAAACTGTACCCGTGTGATCCTCCTGGGCCAGGGATGGAACCGATGCCCTTGCAAGGCAAACTCCTTCCCCACTGGACCACCAGGGAAGCCCCTGCACTGGGTCTTAATTGTAGCACATGGGTATCTTCGTTGCTGCATGCGGGATCTTTAGTTGCGGCATGTGCAATGTAATTCCCTGACCGGGGATTGGGCTCAGGTCCCCTGAATTGGGACTGCAGAGTCTTAACCACTGGACCACCAGGGAGGCCCCAGCCTTGATTGTTAATTCTACTAAAAATACCCTGGTATACTCTATTCATAATAAAAGTGATTTTTGATGATGCATAAACTGTTTTTGAAGACCATGTATTTAAAAATCACAGTGAGCCTTTTAAATCTCTTCTTTTTCTGACTCAAGCTCCCAACTAAAAAGAACATAGGAATATAAATGATGTCTTGCTGAACATCAGACACAGAAATTGAACCTGAAGAAGACAGTTATGAATGACCAGGACACACATATACAATTCTGTCTTAAAAAGAAGAGAAGAAAAATTCTTAGCCTTTAAATTCTGAATGTTCAAAAGGAATACTTATGGTAACTGAAATGAGCAACTTTAAGAAATTGTTTGGAAATGTAGCATGTGAATTATTCTGTGGCAATCAATTGTAGTTAAGATTTTTTAAAGCTGCATAAATGTAGCAAAACTTACCTTTATATTCATTAAGAAAGAAAGTTATAAATTTGTTTATATGCATATTGTATATTTGTGTACCTGCAAATCACAAACAGAAACACTGTGCACAATTGGGGCATGGATTTAATGTTACAATCTTTACTTGGAAAGGCAGATTCTACGTATTTTCAGTCACAAGGGAGCTAGCTTGATTAAAGCTGACTGCAGCTAGCTCCTATTAGGTAAGGGTTCAGTGAAAAATCAAATTCTGTAAATGAGTGACTTAGCCAGGACATACAATTTTCAGTGGTTCAAACACACTGAGGGAGCTGTGGGGTGCTGACCAGAACTGGGGCACCGGTTGTTTCTGGTTCTTGACCACATGTATCTTCAGTTTGTAAAAATTCCTCAAACTGTACCCGTGTGATCTGTACATATTCATCTATGTGTGTTATACTTCAATATATTGTAAAGTTAAAAAACATAAAGCAACAGAAGACCCTACACATTGTTTTCACATTGGAGGGCCTGAAGTCCTCATCTGGGTGAGTCTTAGCTAAGGGATGGATCAGGAAGCTATGTCAAGAATTAATAATTAAAATATTGCTCAAGTCTTTAAAGAGATATCAAATGCTCATTTGAGAAAGCTAAGATCAGTCTGCAGACTAGATGTGCTTAAAAACATGCAGAGAAGTATATCCATAGTTCTCGGTCATAAGTTGTTCATTCAAAGTGTTCTCTAAAGATGTCAACAGCGCCAGAAGGACCACCTGCTGCAAAACCCTTCAGACATGATGACAGTCAACAGTTGCCTTTGATCATTTATAAGACTATAATCGTCAGTTAGGATTAGCTTATGCTCTCATTCAGGCAAATGAAGAAAGCATTTTTTCTACCCCTCCTCTCCTCCTCAGGATTCTTAGCAAAGTTAGACCATAAATGCAAAAGTGTTGGTGGACAAAAACCTTAAAAATCTATTTTATTCAAGGTTATTGGCTGCCAGAAATGTGTGGATTCTAGCTAGTATGCAGTGTTTTCAGGTCATGTTCCTATACTCTCCAACTCTCTATGGAAATTATTACAGGAAAGATTGTACAGTTATTAAAAGCAGGATGAGGCACTGTTTGTGAGAGTGGAAGATGGTATCATTATTTACGAGTGCCACTGCCCTCAAAAGACTTTAAAATGTCCATAACTTTCATACAATTATAAGACTTTATTCCTATAAAAATATTTAGGATTACAAAAAGATTTCATTAAAGGAGTGTTCATCACGCTATTGTGGAAACAAAATTTGGAAACAGTATTTTCAGTCACAAGGGAGCTAGCTTGATTAAAGCTGACTGCAGCTAGCTCCTATTAGGTAAGGGTTCAGTGAAAAATCAAATTCTGTAAATGAGTGACTTAGCCAGGACATACAATTTTCAGTGGTTCAAACACACTGAGGGAGCTGTGGGGTGCTGACCAGAACTGGGGCACCGGTTGTTTCTGGTTCTTGACCACATGTATCTTCAGTTTGTGAAAGTTCCTCAAACTGTACCCGTGTGATCTGTACATATTCATCTATGTGTGTTATACTTCAATATATTGTAAAGTTAAAAAACATAAAGCAACAGAAGACCCTACACATTGTTTTCACATTGGAGGGCCTGAAGTCCTCATCTGGGTGAGTCTTAGCTAAGGGATGGATCAGGAAGCTATGTCAAGAATTAATAATTAAAATATTGCTCAAGTCTTTAAAGAGATATCAAATGCTCATTTGAGAAAGCTAAGATCAGTCTGCAGACTAGATGTGCTTAAAAACATGCAGAGAAGTATATCCATAGTTCTCGGTCATAAGTTGTTCATTCAAAGTGTTCTCTAAAGATGTCAACAGCGCCAGAAGGACCACCTGCTGCAAAACCCTTCAGACATGATGACAGTCAACAGTTGCCTTTGATCATTTATAAGACTATAATACGTCAGTTAGGATTAGCTTATGCTCTCATTCAGGCAAATGAAGAAAGCATTTTTTCTACCCCTCCTCTCCTCCTCAGGATTCTTAGCAAAGTTAGACCATAAATGCAAAAGTGTTGGTGGACAAAAACCTTAAAAATCTATTTTATTCAAGGTTATTGGCTGCCAGAAATGTGTGGATTCTAGCTAGTATGCAGTGTTTTCAGGTCATGTTCCTATACTCTCCAACTCTCTATGGAAATTATTACAGGAAAGATTGTACAGTTATTAAAAGCAGGATGAGGCACTGTTTGTGAGAGTGGAAGATGGTATCATTATTTACGAGTGCCACTGCCCTCAAAAGACTTTAAAATGTCCATAACTTTCATACAATTATAAGACTTTATTCCTATAAAAATATTTAGGATTACAAAAAGATTTCATTAAAGGAGTGTTCATCACGCTATTGTGGAAACAAAATATTGGAAACAGTATTTTAGAAACCCGGCCACGGGGGAGGGATGTTTAAAAAGTGTACATTAACAGAAAAGTATAGAGCAGTTAAAAATGTGTGACAGGAGTGTATTTACAGTTATTGTTAGAGGCTCACAGGGAATACTATTCCTTAAAAATTATGTACTTAAATATACAGAAAAATATTTGGGATAGAGATATATTAAAATCTTAATCCCAACTAGGATTATAATTTATTTTCCTTTTTTCTTAGCCTACATATTTCATCTTTTCTATAATGAACATGTGTTATTTTATAATAAAGACATTTTACCAAAATGTGAGGCTGGGGAGTTAGGAAAATGAAGGGCTACCATATTTTTGTGTGTGGGAATGCATTCTTCTTTCATTATGTGAAATTAGGGCCTGTTCTTTACTTTCTCTCTGCATATCATGAAAGCTGTATGTGACATGCTTCTCACATGGCAGGAAATAGCCTCACTGCTCCTCTGCACCCTTCTTTCCATTCCGAGCAGCCATTCACTCATCAATACTGTCATCTTGGAGCTCCTGGTCATTCAGCTCTCTAGACTTGTATCAAAAGAACTAAAATCTCGGGCTTCCCTGGTGGTCCAGTGGATAAGGACACCGCCTTGCAGTGCAAGGGGCGTCGGTTCAATCCCTGGCCTGGGAAGATCCCACGTGCCGCAGAGCAGCTGGACCGATGTGTCCAACTACCCAGCCGGAGCTCTGGGGCACATGCGCCCAGAGCTGGTGCTCTTGTGATAAGAGAGGCCACCTGTGATGGGAGGCCCACACGGGCCAAAGAACAAGGAAAACAGATAAATGAAAGGCTAATGGAAGTGGCCCCTCAAAAAAACTAAACCTAATATCTCAATAGGCCCAAACTCACAAACTACTCGGCCACTCTGCCTAGAACAAGGCCAAAGGGCTACAGCAGCTGCACACCAGGGGCAGGAGCAAGCACCCAGGAAAATCTCCTGCTCTCTTTCCAGAACAAGTTGTGAGACTCAGAGAGATACCTGTTCTCATGTCAGAGGAGAGTCCCTGATCTACTTCGAATTAGCCATTTTTTAAGAAATCTCGAATCGGAAATATTCCAAAGGTTTACTGTTGATTTTTGTTTGATACACACAAAGGGAAACAATTTCCCTTCCTTGATGTCTCTTTCCAGGAGCCTTAATGATCGGCTGCCAAATTTAGCCTTGGCTCCATCTCCACCATGTCTATTATTCCTCCATGCTATTGATGTGAGGCCAAATCTCATTCCTATTTAGGGCCAAATCTCATCCCTATTTAGAGCGCCCAAGAGCAGATGTCTTGATGAAAGGGAGTGGGGGGTGTTGATGAACCTGTATTGAAAAGAGCCAGGAAAACACGCTGTAGTGAATGGAAGCACACAGCTTCATGGCTTACGGTATTAAGAGTACGTTCACAGGAGGAATCAGTAGTCCTGGTCATATCATATGAGAAATCAGAGACAGGAGGGGGAATTGTAGAGAAGGCAGTCAAGAAATCAGCTGGCTCATTAGAATCACTGTGGGAATTTGCTTTGTTTTGTTTCAAATACTGCTGCCTGCACAAGAATGTCCTTGGCAGCACTATTTGTGAAAGCCAACAACTGGAGGCAAACCACTGACAGTACAATGGATATAGAAGTAATAAATTGGGGTCTATCACACAATGGAATATTATACAGCACTAATAATGGATGCACTACTGCTGCATATATTATAATGAATCTTACAAACACAATATCAAAAGGAAGAGACCAGACACAAAAGAGATTGCATCTGTATAAAGTTGACAATCAGGCAAAACTAATCCATGGCATTAGAAGTCATGACAGTGGTTGCCTCAGTTGAGCAGATAAGGACTTAAGAAGAGATTCTGGGTGCTGTTCTATTCCTGTATGTAGGTGCTGGTTAGGTTAGAAGGGAGGGATATGTTCAATAATTCTTTAAACCATATAGTTATGATTTGTACTCTGCCTAGAACAAGGCCAAAGGGCTACAGCAGCTGCACACCAGGGGCAGGAGCAAGCACCCAGGAAAATCTCCTGCTCTCTTTCCAGAACAAGTTGTGAGACTCAGAGAGATACCTGTTCTCATGTCAGAGGAGAGTCCCTGATCTACTTCGAATTAGCCATTTTTTAAGAAATCTCGAATCGGAAATATTCCAAAGGTTTACTGTTGATTTTTGTTTGATACACACAAAGGGAAACAATTTCCCTTCCTTGATGTCTCTTTCCAGGAGCCTTAATGATCGGCTGCCAAATTTAGCCTTGGCTCCATCTCCACCATGTCTATTATTCCTCCATGCTATTGATGTGAGGCCAAATCTCATTCCTATTTAGGGCCAAATCTCATCCCTATTTAGAGCGCCAAGAGCAGATGTCTTGATGAAAGGGAGTGGGGGGTGTTGATGAACCTGTATTGAAAAGAGCCAGGAAAACACGCTGTAGTGAATGGAAGCACACAGCTTCATGGCTTACGGTATTAAGAGTACGTTCACAGGAGGAATCAGTAGTCCTGGTCATATCATATGAGAAATCAGAGACAGGAGGGGGAATTGTAGAGAAGGCAGTCAAGAAATCAGCTGGCTCATTAGAATCACTGTGGGAATTTGCTTTGTTTTGTTTCAAATACTGCTGCCTGCACAAGAATGTCCTTGGCAGCACTATTTGTGAAAGCCAACAACTGGAGGCAAACCACTGACAGTACAATGGATATAGAAGTAATAAATTGGGGTCTATCACACAATGGAATATTATACAGCACTAATAATGGATGCACTACTGCTGCATATATTATAATGAATCTTACAAACACAATATCAAAAGGAAGAGACCAGACACAAAAGAGATTGCATCTGTATAAAGTTGACAATCAGGCAAAACTAATCCATGGCATTAGAAGTCATGACAGTGGTTGCCTCAGTTGAGCAGATAAGGACTTAAGAAGAGATTCTGGGTGCTGTTCTATTCCTGTATGTAGGTGCTGGTTAGGTTAGAAGGGAGGGATATGTTCAATAATTCTTTAAACCATATAGTTATGATTTGTATATTTTTGTTTACATAAAATACAGTTGAAAATGATTAAAACCCAGATTCCTGGGCCCTACCATGGATCCACTAAGACCATAGGTTATAAAATTCCTGGGGGTATTCAGCATATAGCTAAGGTTGAGAATCATTGGATCAGATGGTCTGCATCCAATCGTGCGCTAGACCCAGTCTCTACTAGCCCACGAAGCAGCTGTTAAATTTGCAGGTCTTTTGCAAGCCTGTTAAAATAAGGTTAGTATTGAATATTAAATGATATACAGTTTCAATTAAATAAATTATACTAAAACAAAGGGACTAAATACTCTAAATTTACCACTTTTTATGCTGCTATGTGTGCTTGTGTTCTTACGCTCAGTCCTGTCCAACTCTTTGTGACCCCATGGCTGTAGCCCTCCAGGCACCTCTGTCCATGGAATTTCCCAAGGAAGAATACTGGAGTGGGCTGCCATTTCCTTCTCTAGAGGATCTTCCTAATCCAGGGATTGAATCCATGTTTCCTCTATCTCCTCCATTGGCAGGCAGATCTTTTGCCACTGTACTACCTGGGAAGCTCTAATTCTACTCTATTTTATTGTTATTTATATTTTGAGGTTATTTGTGCCAATTCTTGGGCTTCCCAGGTAACAGTGGTTAAAAATAAATCTGCCTGCCAATGCAGGAGGTGCAAAAGATGCGGGTTTGATGCCTGGGTCAGGAAGATTCCTAGCAGGAGGAAATAGCAATCCACTCCAGTTTTCTTGCCTGGAAAATTCTACAGACAGAATAGCATGGCAGGCTAAGGGCTTCCCTGGTGGCTCAAATGGTAAAGAATCTGTCTACAATGCAAGAGACCTGGGTTCAATCCTTGTACTGGGAAGACCCCGTGAAGAAGGGAATGGCAACCCATTCCAGTATTCTTGCCTGGAGAATTCAATGGACAGAGGAGCCTGGTGGGCTACAGTGCATACAGTTGCAATGAGTCAGACATAATGACTAACACTGTCACTTTTCACTTATGCCAATTATATCTGTATAGTGGAGAAACTATATAACGATGTGCTACTCTGGGCTTCCCTGCTGGCTTAGTGGTAAGGAATCTGCCTGCAATACAGCAGATGTGGGTTTGATCCCTTTGTCAGGAAGATCCCCTGGAGAAGGAAATGACAACCCACTCCAGGATTCTTGCCTGGGAAATCCCATAAACAGAGGAACCTGGTGAGCTGTAGTCCATGGGGCTGCAAATGAGTCAGACACAACTTGGTGACTGAACAACAGCAATGCCTTACTCTACCATCTCTTTCCAACTCCGTGCTCAGTCACAGCAGTGGTTTCAAACTGATCATGGTGGGAGGATTTGCACCAGTGAAACTGGCCACTGCTCCATGTCAGGGCTTGCTTTATTGTTCTGTTGTCTTGATTTAAAAAGGTGATTTTAAAATGTTAATCTAGATTAAACTTGAAAGTGTGTAATGTGTATAACTGTTACATTATGACTAGTTTATTTAAGGAAATATCCTTATAGGATTTAAAAGCTATTATCTGGGGCCTTCCCTGGTGGTCCAGTGGGTAGAGTCTGCCTTGCAGTGCAAGGGGCACCAGTTTGATCCCTGGCCTGGGAAGATCCCATATGCCATGGAGCGGCTGGACTGGTGTGTTCAATTATGAGCCAGCACTCTGGAGTGCATGCGCCCAGAGCCAGTGGTCAGCAACGAGAGAGGTCACTGCGATGGGAGGCCCACACAGGCCAAAGAATTAAGATGGATAAAAATAAATAAATGAAGGACCAATAAAAGAGGCCAAAATTAAAAAAAAAAAGTTATTTGGTTCGGCTAAGAAGTCATTCATATCTTTGATGCATGAATAGAGTTCTGGTGTAGGTCTTTGTTATTTCACTTTTGTTTTACTCATTAAGGTAAGGAAAAACATCAGCAACATTTATATGGGAATTACATTCATCAATTGTACCACAGGTAGACTATGGATAGATGAGTTCTAAAAAACCAGCAAGCATTTTGTGAGACCCAATTAGCTAAATGGGGTTTACAACAAAGCATAGTCTTTATTTTATTATTATTTATCATTTTTTTGCTACATCCATTCTTTTTTAAAATTTTTTTACAGAGCTTTGTTGTTTACTGCCACACATTGACCTGAATCCGCCATAGGTATACACATGTCCTCCTCCCTCCCAAACCTCTCTCCCAAATCCCCCCATCCCGCCCCTCCATGTTGCCACAGAGCCCCTGCTTGAGATCCTCTAGTCCCACAGCATATTCCCCTCCCTCAGCCCAGTGTCCATAAGACTGTTCTCCATGTCCGCCTCTCCACTGCTGCTCTGCATATTCAATTACAGCACCATCTTTCTAGATTCCATACATATGTGTCAGTATACAATATTTATCTTTCTCTGACATACTTCACTCTGTATAATAGGTTCTAGATTCATCCACCTCATTAGAACTGTACATCCATTCTTTCTGTCAGTAAAATTTATAATCAACACATGTGCACATAAATGCTTTCTTTTTTCTCCAGAACACTGGTCGGTTTACCAGCACATCCCTTTCACATTTAAGATTCCATGCTTCAAAAAAAAAAAATAATAATAAAGAAAGAAAGAAAAAAAGAAAAGATTCCATGCTTCCCTGGTGGTTCAAACAGTTAAGAATTTGCCTGCAATGCGGGAGACCCAGGTTCAGTTCCTGGGTTGGGAAGATCCCCTGGAGAAGGGAACGGCAACCCACTCCAGTATTCTTGCCTGGAGAAGTCTATGGACAGAGGGGCCTGGTGAACTACAGTCCATAGGGCCTCAAAGAGCTGGGCACAACTGAGTGACTCACACACACTCGCACACACACATTATAATTTAAGAAAGAAGCAAACAAAATGAGATCGGAGTTAATAGCCTCCAGTGTATGAGGTTCAGCCTAGGATAGAGTAATGATTAGACTTTGTATACATTGTATACATGTATGAGGTTCAGCATTTGATAGAGTAATAACTTTATTAGAGAGTATGGTATATTTCACTACTCAAAATACTGTCCTTAAACCAGTAGCATTGGTATCAATGAGGTACCCCTGGGAAACGCACAATCTTTAAAACTTCTGAGTGAGAATCTGTGTTTTATCAAGATGCCCAGGTGATTTTATTTGCACATTATATTCTGAGAAGCACTGCTTTAAAAATAAACTTGCTATGGGGCTTCCCCTGGTGGTCCAGTGGATAAGGACACCGCCTTGCAGTGCAAGGGGCGCCGGTTTGAGCCCTGGCCTGGGAAGATCCCACGTGCCGCGGAGCGGCTGGATTGATGTGTCCAATCAGCGAGCCGGAGCTCTGGAGCGCATGCGCCCAGAGCCGGCGCTCTGAGACAACAGAGGCCACCGCGATGGGAGGCCCGCAGGAGCCAAAGAACAAAGACGGATGAAAAAAGAGAAATGAAAGACCAATAGAAGTGGCCCACCCGCTCCCCTCCCTCCCCAACGCGACCCCCGCCAAAAATAAATAAATAAATAAAATCTTTAAAAAAAAAAATAAAATAAACTTGCTATGAATGGAAACAATGTAACAGATTTCAGACTAGTAACAATCTAGCAATTGGTGATTTGTAAGCAGCTCAGGCCAGTGAAAAACACCTGATTGTTACCCCCAAACTGTAAGATGAGAGAAGGACATACATCATGCAACACGCATTTATCAAATACTGAAAAGGGAAACTGAGCCACCAGGAAAATAAAGGCTATTCTAAGCCACTTGGAGTATTCATTTCAAAAAAGGGGGAAAAAGTACAAGAAAAAAATCTCTTCTGTAGCTTTCCTCTATGTATGTGATGAGTAGGACACATTGCCAAAGACCTGGATCCAAAAACCCCAAGCAGGGCAGCAAGTGCCACATGACAATGTGTGGCAGCTGGAGAGAGGAGTGTGAGGAAACACTTCCCAGAGATGTAATTTAGGCCAGGGCAGCTATCAAGCGCCAAGGGTGAAAGGGGGAAATTGTAGTGCTTATGTTCTTCCTATCAATGTATCAGTTAGCATGCCCTGGACAGAGACAAATGACAGGGCCAGTGAGCAGAAAAGAGTCAATACTAGAGTTAATTGAAATAATAGGAGGAACGCCTCATCTGTTTTGAAATTAAAAGCAAAAATGTTTTACTGGCAACACTGTTCTCTGGAAATATTTTAGTTATTTGGCTGAAAACATAGTAGCTGCTCTGAGATGCAAAGGCCTATGTGGAAAACACCTGATATAATTAAAAGGTGTCTGAAAGGACATGAGATCCTCCATACTCCAAGAGCAGCTTGATATTTGAGGCAGAAACTGAAGCAACTAACATAATTCAAGCAAACCTCAGCAACCCTAGAGTGTGAAGAAAACAAACATAATTGTGACCAGTTCACTGGTATACTCAGGGTCACTGCTGGGCCCATTTTTACCCAAGAAAAAGGTTACTATAAACACGCCATGCAATGTCAGACTTCAGATGACTCCAGAACATTTAGCTGCAAAATGATATGAATGCCCTAACGTTTTTTTACAACAGAGGCCACCGCGATGGGAGGCCCGCAGGAGCCAAAGAACAAAGACGGATGAAAAAAGAGAAATGAAAGACCAATAGAAGTGGCCCACCCGCTCCCCTCCCTCCCCAACGCGACCCCCGCCAAAAATAAATAAATAAATAAAATCTTTAAAAAAAAAAATAAAATAAACTTGCTATGAATGGAAACAATGTAACAGATTTCAGACTAGTAACAATCTAGCAATTGGTGATTTGTAAGCAGCTCAGGCCAGTGAAAAACACCTGATTGTTACCCCCAAACTGTAAGATGAGAGAAGGACATACATCATGCAACACGCATTTATCAAATACTGAAAAGGGAAACTGAGCCACCAGGAAAATAAAGGCTATTCTAAGCCACTTGGAGTATTCATTTCAAAAAAGGGGGAAAAAGTACAAGAAAAAAATCTCTTCTGTAGCTTTCCTCTATGTATGTGATGAGTAGGACACATTGCCAAAGACCTGGATCCAAAAACCCCAAGCAGGGCAGCAAGTGCCACATGACAATGTGTGGCAGCTGGAGAGAGGAGTGTGAGGAAACACTTCCCAGAGATGTAATTTAGGCCAGGGCAGCTATCAAGCGCCAAGGGTGAAAGGGGGAAATTGTAGTGCTTATGTTCTTCCTATCAATGTATCAGTTAGCATGCCCTGGACAGAGACAAATGACAGGGCCAGTGAGCAGAAAAGAGTCAATACTAGAGTTAATTGAAATAATAGGAGGAACGCCTCATCTGTTTTGAAATTAAAAGCAAAAATGTTTTACTGGCAACACTGTTCTCTGGAAATATTTTAGTTATTTGGCTGAAAACATAGTAGCTGCTCTGAGATGCAAAGGCCTATGTGGAAAACACCTGATATAATTAAAAGGTGTCTGAAAGGACATGAGATCCTCCATACTCCAAGAGCAGCTTGATATTTGAGGCAGAAACTGAAGCAACTAACATAATTCAAGCAAACCTCAGCAACCCTAGAGTGTGAAGAAAACAAACATAATTGTGACCAGTTCACTGGTATACTCAGGGTCACTGCTGGGCCCATTTTTACCCAAGAAAAAAAGGTTACTATAAACACGCCATGCAATGTCAGACTTCAGATGACTCCAGAACATTTAGCTGCAAAATGATATGAATGCCCTAACGTGTTACAACATTTTCCCTTGAGATACTTTAGCAAGGCTAAGAAGAAAACTCACCCTTATTGAACACGTTTTTTTGTGTGTGTGTTTTTAAATTATTTGCTTGTTTGGCTGTACCATGTCTTAGTTGCGGCATGTGGGACCTTTAGTTGCAGTGTGTGAGCTCCTAGTCACGGCATGTGGGATATAGTTTCCTTACCAGGGATGGAACCCGTGGTCCCTCCATTGGGAGCATGGAGTCTTAGCCACTGGACCATCAGGGAAGCCCCTCTAGTATCTGTTCTCCATGTGTGATTTCAAGGTATTCTCATAATCCTCTGGTGGAGGTGATAGTCCCCATTTTACAGATGAGCAAAAGGAGATCCAAAGAAGCATGTCACATGGTTAATGGAACGTCAGAACTCCACAGACAAAAATTAAAAAACTTCATAGTTGACGAAAATAGGTATCTCAACAAAAACAGTTAGAAAGGGATCAGAGTATGGGGCTGTTAGGTTTTGAATACGGGGAGTGACTGGCCTGTATTGGGGTCAAGGAAGATAAAGGGGAGGTGTCTCCTAGCACCCATCATTATCTTTACATGGCTGGAATCCTCTTGTCACCCGTGTCAGGATGTTAGGTTTCAGATGCATTTCAAACTCGATAGCTGCCTTTTCGGCAGGCTTTAGAAGGTTAGGCACGTTTCAGACAGTGTTACATAACAGAACTGAGCCCTGGACTGGGATTTGGAAACCTAGGTTCAGATCCAGCTATTCATTTAGGAGCTAGGAGAATGGGTGAGGTGCACTGCTTCTCTGGGTGGCAGAGTTCTGTCACCTACACAAAGTTGGATTAAGTGTCTTTAAGAACCGTTCTGAGTCATGGATTCAACCCTCCATGACTCAACTGTTTACAAGTGTGACTTCCATCAAAATATATTACAGATGACCTGAAGAGTTAACACATTTGTCCAGACAAGACTGCCATATGGTTCAAATTACCAAATATAAAACAAAAATACAAAGTTCAAAAACCCTACAAGAGGGCTTCCCTGGTAGCTCAGTGCTAAAGAGTTTACCTGCCAATGCAAGAGACACGGGTTCAATCCCTGATCTGGGAAGATCCCACATGCTGTGGAGCAACTAAGCCCGTGAGCCACAACTATGGAACCTGTGCTCTAGAGCCTCGGAGCTGCAACTACTGAGCCCGTGTGCTGCAACTACTGGAGTCCATGAGCTCTAGGGCCCATGTTTCACAAGAGAAGTCACCACAACAAGAAGCCTGCTCACCTCAACTAGAGAGTAGCCCCCACTCCCTGCAACTAGAGAAGAGCCTGTGGCAGCAGTGAAAATCCAGAATAGCCAAAAATAAATAGAAGTTTAAAAACAAACCTACAAGAACAAGTAATTCCTTTATTCTACCATCTACAAAAATAACCTGGAATTTACTATTTTAAAGTGTTCCCTGCCCCCGCTCCCCGCCCCTGATATATAGATCTCGGTACAAATCCAAGCTCTAGTTCCGATTAGTTCTTTGACTTAACACACCTGAGTTTCTTTTTTGCTCTATAAAGTTGGAATTCATAAAGAGTATTAGCTGAAATGCAGTCAAGTGCCTGGCATCTAGTAGCAGCATGATAAGTACTGGTTATTGTTATTCCAGTGGTCATTAGGGGTCTGGACTAGGTTGGGTAACAAACAGTTTCAAGGAAATTTCTTCATGGAGGGATGGAGCCTGAGATCATAACCCCATTAGCCCTGGGAACTTGCCATTAACCTATGTCTGTGCAGTAAACAAACTCAAGTGCAGAGTGGAGAAATGTAATCATGCTCCTTTTCTGTGCAGGCATCCATCTCTTTTTTTCCTTCTTTGTAAAACTTTCTAATTCATCCTTAGTAGATAAAACCTCATCAGACGTGCTGATGAACTTGAGGGGACAGCCGGAGGCAGTATCTGAAGGCAGGAGTGTCTTGGGACATCAAGTAGGCTGTTATTTACTTCTTTGCAGTTGTGTTATTTGCCCATTTCTCACTTTTTGTTCAATGCTTACAAGAAACAAAAGATTCCAGGAGGAGTGGATTTCACTCTGTTTAAAAACGCCAGCCACCCCCACCCGCCTCAAAAATCCTAAACCATTTTTATTCTGACATATCAATAACCAATCCATACCCATCCCATCTGTTTGGGTGACTGCCTCTTCCCCTTCCAGCCAAAGCTCTCTTTTCCCCCTCCCCTCTCCCAGGAATCACACTCTCCCCTCCCCTCCCCCTTTCTACATACTCCACACTTTTGTGACTCATTTTTCCTTCTCTCTTCACATTCTGTCTGGTGGAGAGAGGTTGGTGAGTAAGAGAAGTCACCACAACAAGAAGCCTGCTCACCTCAACTAGAGAGTAGCCCCCACTCCCTGCAACTAGAGAAGAGCCTGTGGCAGCAGTGAAAATCCAGAATAGCCAAAAATAAATAGAAGTTTAAAAACAAACCTACAAGAACAAGTAATTCCTTTATTCTACCATCTACAAAAATAACCTGGAATTTACTATTTTAAAGTGTTCCCTGCCCCCGCTCCCCGCCCCTGATATATAGATCTCGGTACAAATCCAAGCTCTAGTTCCGATTAGTTCTTTGACTTAACACACCTGAGTTTCTTTTTTGCTCTATAAAGTTGGAATTCATAAAGAGTATTAGCTGAAATGCAGTCAAGTGCCTGGCATCTAGTAGCAGCATGATAAGTACTGGTTATTGTTATTCCAGTGGTCATTAGGGGTCTGGACTAGGTTGGGTAACAAACAGTTTCAAGGAAATTTCTTCATGGAGGGATGGAGCCTGAGATCATAACCCCATTAGCCCTGGGAACTTGCCATTAACCTATGTCTGTGCAGTAAACAAACTCAAGTGCAGAGTGGAGAAATGTAATCATGCTCCTTTTCTGTGCAGGCATCCATCTCTTTTTTTCCTTCTTTGTAAAACTTTCTAATTCATCCTTAGTAGATAAAACCTCATCAGACGTGCTGATGAACTTGAGGGGACAGCCGGAGGCAGTATCTGAAGGCAGGAGTGTCTTGGGACATCAGAGTGGCTGTCATATACTTCATTGCAGTGTTTTTATCTGCCCATTTCTCACTTTCTGTACAATGCTTACAAGAAACAAAAGATTCCAGGAGGAGTGGATTTCACTCTGTTTAAAAACGCCAGCCACCCCCCCCCCCACCCCGCCTCAAAAATCCTAAACCATTTTTATTCTGACATATCAATAACCAATCCATACCCATCCCATCTGTTTGGGTGACTGCCTCTTCCCCTTCCAGCCAAAGCTCTCTTTTCCCCCTCCCCTCTCCCAGGAATCACACTCTCCCCTCCCCTCCCCCTTTCTACATACTCCACACTTTTGTGACTCATTTTTCCTTCTCTCTTCACATTCTGTCTGGTGGAGAGAGGTTGGTGAGTAAGAGTAAGATAAGAAGATAAACACAAGAACCAGATTCAGATAACCTGTATTCTTTGAACCCTTCTATTTGAAGTCAGAGTGAGGCCTTCAAAGAATGAGACTGAACTGCCTGTTTTCTCAGAGGAACACTAATAGGAAGAGTAAAAAAAGAAAAAAAAAAAAAAAGTCCTGTTGTCTATACGTATATTTCTTGAGTGAAAAACATAGTAAAATTTCAAATACTTCAAAGCATGTTTCTGAGATAAGTCAAACATATTAACCAAAGCCTCTAAAGTTCAAAAAAAGCAAACAAATAGTGGCTAATTACATTACTATTAGAGATACCATGGTCATTCTAAGGCCTCTCTTGGTGCTAACATTATATGATTCAGAGTATAATTTTACTCTTTAAGTAATTATAGGCTTATAGTTATATGGATAATTTACAATGTACCATTGTCACAGCTAAGCAAGGATCAGTTGATAATGAGGTCTTAACCTGTAATGGTATCTTCCCAGCCTAACAGTGCTATTATGATCTGTTTTGTAATGATACATTGTATAAAGACATTTATAGGACAAAACTTTAATAGGACAACTTTTAACAATCCTTTAAACATGCAAAAGTATCTTTTAACTAATTAAGCTTTTAGGGTTATTAGATCAAGTTGGGGGTATTAAAAAACAAGACAGTAAGGTTTTCTTTAGTTATTGATTCCCCATTTTATTTTTTATTATTCCTTTAGGACTAACAACTGTTACATAGTATTCTACAAAAAGCTTGAATGGAGTATGAAAGGGGAGAAAACAGAAGGTTGTCAACTTTGGCAAAAACTGAAAAACGTACTGTTTAATCTTTAAATACTGGTGGTTTTCAGGATTTATGTTGGTATTTACTTACTAGGCATCCAAGTCTATCTACACGGCACATTTCAGACAAACTAAGGTTTCAGAAGGAATCCAGTAGTCTTAAGCATCGTGCCCCATTGTAATGCTTTCTTAGTGATGCTGTGAAGATTCAGACAGCTCACAATTTTGCTTCAATGCTTTCCAAGCAATAACACCTTGAGTTTGAGATACTGTAATTTAGCAGTTCTAAATGAATACATAATCTCTCAGAGAAATTCTACACTCTGTCTTTCTCTAAATTGTCACCCTTTTATTATCTAGCTACACAAAAATGTGCTTGGAATTTTTTCCCCATGCATACATGGAATTGCAAAGTAGTTCCAGAGGGTGGAAAATGGTAAGCTTGTGAATGTACCATTCACCCTCAGTTCAGGGCATGCATAATCTTGATTTATTTTCTCACTTTTCCTGCATGAATATTTAATATCTTGTCTGCTCAATCTATGTATGAGATCCTTAAAACCAGAGACCCTGTGGTAGAAACCTTCCTAAATTTTTGTCATGGCCATGCCATGAAGTACACACGTATACGTAATATTTTGCTGTTTTACTTAAGAGAATGGAATTTATTCTTTTCTAACAGATTTACCATTGCATGTTACTTGTAAGCTGTAACTACCAAGTTATTTTAGGCAAGTCACTGAAATTTTCTTGGTCCCAGTTTCTCTAATGGACAAGATTTGTCCAAGGGAGAATTTAGGTTTTGGATCAAGACAGAACTTTACACTTGATCTTAGTAGAAAGGCTAAGCAGCAATGAGACTGAACTTTAAAAAATATTATTTCTTCCATTTACTAGAAGCAGGACCTGAATCTATTACCTAACCTCTCTGAACTTTCAATTCCTTACCTGTCCTTTGCAGACCAACAGAATGTTTACATATTTTATTTCAAGTTGGGGTATTAAAACAAGACAGTAAGGTTTTCTTGAATTCCCCATTTTATTTTTATTATTCCTTTAGGACTAACAACTGTTACATAGTATTCTACAAAAAGCTTGAATGGAGTATGAAAGGGGAGAAAACAGAAGGTTGTCAACTTTGGCAAAAACTGAAAAACGTACTGTTTAATCTTTAAATACTGGTGGTTTTCAGGATTTATGTTGGTATTTACTTACTAGGCATCCAAGTCTATCTACACGGCACATTTCAGACAAACTAAGGTTTCAGAAGGAATCCAGTAGTCTTAAGCATCGTGCCCCATTGTAATGCTTTCTTAGTGATGCTGTGAAGATTCAGACAGCTCACAATTTTGCTTCAATGCTTTCCAAGCAATAACACCTTGAGTTTGAGATACTGTAATTTAGCAGTTCTAAATGAATACATAATCTCTCAGAGAAATTCTACACTCTGTCTTTCTCTAAATTGTCACCCTTTTATTATCTAGCTACACAAAAATGTGCTTGGAATTTTTTCCCCATGCATACATGGAATTGCAAAGTAGTTCCAGAGGGTGGAAAATGGTAAGCTTGTGAATGTACCATTCACCCTCAGTTCAGGGCATGCATAATCTTGATTTATTTTCTCACTTTTCCTGCATGAATATTTAATATCTTGTCTGCTCAATCTATGTATGAGATCCTTAAAACCAGAGACCCTGTGGTAGAAACCTTCCTAAATTTTTGTCATGGCCATGCCATGAAGTACACACGTATACGTAATATTTTGCTGTTTTACTTAAGAGAATGGAATTTATTCTTTTCTAACAGATTTACCATTGCATGTTACTTGTAAGCTGTAACTACCAAGTTATTTTAGGCAAGTCACTGAAATTTTCTTGGTCCCAGTTTCTCTAATGGACAAGATTTGTCCAAGGGAGAATTTAGGTTTTGGATCAAGACAGAACTTTACACTTGATCTTAGTAGAAAGGCTAAGCAGCAATGAGACTGAACTTTAAAAAATATTATTTCTTCCATTTACTAGAAGCAGGACCTGAATCTATTACCTAACCTCTCTGAACTTTCAATTCCTTACCTGTCCTTTGCAGACCAACAGAAAAGTTACACCTCACAGGGCTTTTTTTTTTTTCTTTCCAGAATGAGAATGTAGGTATAAAGAATGTAGCATTTTAACTGAATTTTGGTTCAAGCTCAAAGCTGTCCAGTATTAGTGTATCAATTTTCTTTCAGATCTAGAGTGCTAAGATTAGAATAAATGTAAAATGGTAGTAATCAAGCATGCAAATACCCAGCATCTTCAGCTATTCTGGCACCAGTTGGATCCCCAAAGTGCTATAGAGAACAAACTGATTCAAGGTCCACTTTAGTACTATTTTACTCACAGAGTAAATACAGTAATTTTAATAATCATTGAAATTGTGATATTCATAATTGTGTCAATAAAAAATGACAAACACAAATCATTTTAAGACAAATGACCAAGTAACTTATTCTGAAATGCACGCTCAGAATTAGACACAGGATATGTCAGCAATCTATGGTCACGGGTTTGCACAAAGACACTGACCTGGCTTGCTGGAAGTGAAGGACAGAACACCCTGTTCACAGCTGGACTTACCTACACAAAAGAGAGAAATACTTTATAAAGTATTGCTCTGTAGTACTTGCTTGCTCGGAGCCCATGGGGAGCCACTGATGTTGTTATATTGTTTTCTTCCCTACCCCACCCACCAAAGGGCAGAACCTGCTTTATTTTTCCCAAATGTCAGTGTGTTAAAATGGCATTTCTTGGAGGTCATATATATCCTGAAATAGATAGGTGAACTTTTTGTAGCATTTCTGAAAATATATTTCTGAGCATTTGGGGATGATACAAAAAAAAAAAAGCAGTGAGTCACTGACATGTGAATAGGAAACAGGAAAATCTTACAGGCATTTTACAATACAGAAGTACAAGATATGAATATACTATTCCTCCAAAATAGCATTTTTAGACCATATTATCATAAGTAAAAGTCCAAATGATTCTGTTTTTTCCTGTTTGATTATGCTTGTATAGTTAATAAGTTACGTTGTTGTACCCACAACAGCAAACTACACGTGTTTCTGTTTCTACCCTGTGATCACACACAGCCCTGCATACTTAAATTCACACCACTTGCTAAATTTAGGAAAACAACAGACAAGATTAGAATACTATAGTTACATTGCTTCCTAATGATCTTTCAAAGTCTTCCACACAGTGAAGAACAAGTTAAATATTCTTCTGACTAGTATGTCCAAATACAACGATCCAGGAATCTCAGAGAAGTCCTACTTTAATAATAACTCGCTGCCCACTCCACCTGTGGAATGGTATGCAGGCATTATTTCCATCAAAAAGAGCTTATATTTCTCTTTCAGCAAACAGTGACTCTCTCAGGCATCTACAAAATTATCAGAAATGAAATATAATTCCAATTTTCTGAAGAGTGTTTTAAAACAAACTTACCAGCGCATGTTTAGAAAAACCTAGCGTTTGCTGAAATCAAACAAACACAGACTACTGGCTATTTATATCTGCTGGTAGTGAGCGCACAGTTGCAGAGATGAAAACTAGTGGTAATACGCTTTTGCAGTTTGGAGGCCAGAGGCTGTGCAGTGTCAACACGCAGCCCTGCTCCCTTGGGTGCTGAGGGAGCCCCAAACTAGTGAAACCTCTAGCTGAGCTTCTGGCTGGGGTTCAACAGAGCAGCGGGAACAGCCCAGGGTGGGGGAAGTTCAAAGTCAAGGCAACTCTCTGGTCTTCACTTCCCAGATCTTCCTAGGTCTGAGGGCCTTTGTGTATATATTAATCTTCATGCACGCACCCTCCCGCCCCGGGGCAAATGCGTACAGTCAGCTCGAAAGGCACAGCTTGTGTGCTGACGTGCAAAGCCAAGTCAGAGCCCTGCGCCTGGCACTCCCTTCTAACTTTCTGGCTTGTCCAAGTCTAAATATTGACATTGCTCCCCAGTTGAGATGTTTGATACGGGTGGAAACGGCAGAACTAACAGTAGGATCAAGTGATATATTTTTACATAGTTGTGCCTTCCTTCCACTTATTTTTTTATCAAGGAGGTGAGATTCCCTTGTCTGCACATCTTCCTCCCGCCCGACCCTCCCACCCCCCACCTTGTTTTTCTCCCGGCTGAGCACGCAGAGACTAGGTAACGTGTTTTGCAAGCCCCTCATGGCTGCTCCTCTGTTGACTCACATGCTTGTATAGTTAATAAGTTACCCACAACAGCAAACTACACGTGTTTCTGTTTCTACCCTGTGATCACACACAGCCCTGCATACTTAAATTCACACCACTTGCTAAATTTAGGAAAACAACAGACAAGATTAGAATACTATAGTTACATTGCTTCCTAATGATCTTTCAAAGTCTTCCACACAGTGAAGAACAAGTTAAATATTCTTCTGACTAGTATGTCCAAATACAACGATCCAGGAATCTCAGAGAAGTCCTACTTTAATAATAACTCGCTGCCCACTCCACCTGTGGAATGGTATGCAGGCATTATTTCCATCAAAAAGAGCTTATATTTCTCTTTCAGCAAACAGTGACTCTCTCAGGCATCTACAAAATTATCAGAAATGAAATATAATTCCAATTTTCTGAAGAGTGTTTTAAAACAAACTTACCAGCGCATGTTTAGAAAAACCTAGCGTTTGCTGAAATCAAACAAACACAGACTACTGGCTATTTATATCTGCTGGTAGTGAGCGCACAGTTGCAGAGATGAAAACTAGTGGTAATACGCTTTTGCAGTTTGGAGGCCAGAGGCTGTGCAGTGTCAACACGCAGCCCTGCTCCCTTGGGTGCTGAGGGAGCCCCAAACTAGTGAAACCTCTAGCTGAGCTTCTGGCTGGGGTTCAACAGAGCAGCGGGAACAGCCCAGGGTGGGGGAAGTTCAAAGTCAAGGCAACTCTCTGGTCTTCACTTCCCAGATCTTCCTAGGTCTGAGTGCCTTTGTGTATATATTAATCTTCATGCACGCACCCCTCCCCGCCCCCGGGGGCAAATGCGTACAGTCAGCTCGAAAGGCACAGCTTGTGTGCTGACGTGCAAAGCCAAGTCAGAGCCCTGCGCCTGGCACTCCCTTCTAACTTTCTGGCTTGTCCAAGTCTAAATATTGACATTGCTCCCCAGTTGAGATGTTTGATACGGGTGGAAACGGCAGAACTAACAGTAGGATCAAGTGATATATTTTTACATAGTTGTGCCTTCCTTCCACTTATTTTTTTATCAAGGAGGTGAGATTCCCTTGTCTGCACATCTTCCTCCCGCCCGACCCTCCCACCCCCCACCTTGTTTTTCTCCCGGCTGAGCACGCAGAGACTAGGTAACGTGTTTTGCAAGCCCCTCATGGCTGCTCCTGCTGTTGTCACAGCAACTCACAACAGACTCCCTAGACACCGGGCCGGGAGTGGGGAGCGCCCAACTGGGCTGACCGGTCGACTCTCTTGGGGGTACAAACGCCAAAGGGGCTGGTGGACTCCGGTGCAGTTCCTCCGGCTCCCCACCACTGTCCTTCCAAGGAGACGAGCCCTCGGGTCGGCGCGGCACCTCCCCCACCCCCTCCCAGACGCAGCCCTCCTTCTAAGGGTGCCTGTTGTGCATTTTCTCAGCTCCAAGTTAGGGGTGCGGCTGTGCGGGCGCTCCTAGAAACCGCTTCTGCTGGCCTCTGATGGGAGGGTTCCCGGACCCGCAGAGAGGTGAGGGCGGCTCCCAGAGCAGCTCGGTCCCACGACTCTCGCTCGGGACGCTGCCGGCCGCGTGGCGCGGCCCGGGGCCCCAACAGGCCACCCGCCGGGTCCGGGGCGGGGTGGTGGGGGGCCGCTCGGCGGCAGCTGCTCGCAGAAGTTTCACAGCATAGCGCACTCACGACACAGAACCTACCCTGAAGCCAAGCGAGACGCGAGCTCTCTCCGCCTTCAAGGGCTGGGGGAGCTGCGGGGGTGGCCCCCGCCACTCAGCAGCAGCCACGACTGCGCGCGGTCGCGGGTGTGCCGGGCCCCTGCGCGCGGCGCGCCGCCGGCCGCCCAACTTTGCACAAAGGCAGCATGGCACTGCCTCGCCTCCCGGGCTCGCCCGGCGCCGCGGCCGCTCTTCCCGGTGCGAGGCCAGAGGGGCTCGCCCCTTTCCGCCCCCCAGCCCTCCCCTTTTCCTCCCGCCCCCGCCCGGCTCCCAAGCTGGCCGGCCGGGCGGAACCGAGAGCGCTCTGCACCCAGCTCTGCCGCTGTGGCGGCCGCCGCTCGCTCTGTGACGTTAGCAGCCTCCGCGGCTATTTATATCCGCACGATTGGATTTCATTCATGAAACCGGGGCCTGGTTGTGTCTGTGCGCCGGGGCGCAGGTTGCAAAGGTGCCTCAGCGTTACGCAGACCCCCGGGGCGGGGCTGGGGGCGCTCCGAGGCTGACTGCCCGGGATTAACGTGTTTAGAGCCTGGGAGACCCCAGAGCTGCTCGCTAGAGGTCGGGAGGGCTGGGGCAGGGCGATCAGTGCCTCCTGTCCTGGGTCGCCAGCATCCCGCCCACTCCCATACAACTGCTGGTCCTTTGTCCCAGGCTCTCGAGAAGTAAGTTGGGCCACTAACCGGCTGGGCAGCATGGCTCTCTTCCCCCCAGGAGCTGACTGGCCGCGGACTCTGAGGGAGGACACTGGCTTTTGTTTCAAAACCGAGCCCAGCTGCTGACTAAGGGCTGCTTTAGCCCAGCCTCCTCCTCCCCCGGGTGCTGCACGTGCTGCCCGGCTCGACTCTCTGGGTTACCTTGCCGTGTGACTTGGCTCATGGGGTCCCCGCTGGGACGTAAGGACGCACGGATTGCCCCCTACCCGAGGAAGGAGGCGATTCACAACCTTCTACAAATGGCTGAGTGAGGAAGTGAAATTGACTTCTGGCCACTTGTGGGTTGTCAGAATTCTTGGGTGGCCACGCCAGTCAATCCTCCTGAACTTCTTACTCTTCCAGGCTGAGTATGAGCTCTGAGGGCAAGACCAGGGGCAGTTTTCATGCATGCACATAAAAGATGACTATTTCAGACAGTATGTTAGGTACTCTGTGAAGCTATAAGGAGATGACAATGAACACCAACCAAGCCGGTGCTGGCCCCCGAGGCACTTTCAGCCAGCTATTAAAATGAGTGTTTATACCTCCTCATTCCCAGCTTATGAAGAAGCAGTTAGGGGATAAAGGTATTGATGTGTTCAGCTAATGTTAAGGGGTTAGTTCATTTGTGTTGTACTGTGCTCAGTTGTGTTCAACTCTTTGCGACTCCATGGGCTGTACCCTGCCAGGCTCCTGTGTACATGGAACTTTTCAGGCAAGAATACTAGATTGGACTGCCATTTCCTACTTCAGGGGATCTTCCTGACCCAGGGATTGAACCTGTATCTCTTGTGTTTCCTGTGTCACCGGCATTGGCAGACGATTCTTTACCACTGGGACACCAGCATGCCTCGCGCGCAGACCCCGGGGCGGGGCTGGGGCGCCATGACTGCCCGGGATTAACGTGTTTAGAGCCTGGGAGACCCCAGAGCTGCTCGCTAGAGGTCGGGAGGGCTGGGGCAGGGCGATCAGTGCCTCCTGTCCTGGGTCGCCAGCATCCCGCCCACTCCCATACAACTGCTGGTCCTTTGTCCCAGGCTCTCGAGAAGTAAGTTGGGCCACTAACCGGCTGGGCAGCATGGCTCTCTTCCCCCCAGGAGCTGACTGGCCGCGGACTCTGAGGGAGGACACTGGCTTTTGTTTCAAAACCGAGCCCAGCTGCTGACTAAGGGCTGCTTTAGCCCAGCCTCCTCCTCCCCCGGGTGCTGCACGTGCTGCCCGGCTCGACTCTCTGGGTTACCTTGCCGTGTGACTTGGCTCATGGGGTCCCCGCTGGGACGTAAGGACGCACGGATTGCCCCCTACCCGAGGAAGGAGGCGATTCACAACCTTCTACAAATGGCTGAGTGAGGAAGTGAAATTGACTTCTGGCCACTTGTGGGTTGTCAGAATTCTTGGGTGGCCACGCCAGTCAATCCTCCTGAACTTCTTACTCTTCCAGGCTGAGTATGAGCTCTGAGGGCAAGACCAGGGGCAGTTTTCATGCATGCACATAAAAGATGACTATTTCAGACAGTATGTTAGGTACTCTGTGAAGCTATAAGGAGATGACAATGAACACCAACCAAGCCGGTGCTGGCCCCCGAGGCACTTTCAGCCAGCTATTAAAATGAGTGTTTATACCTCCTCATTCCCAGCTTATGAAGAAGCAGTTAGGGGATAAAGGTATTGATGTGTTCAGCTAATGTTAAGGGGTTAGTTCATTTGTGTTGTACTGTGCTCAGTTGTGTTCAACTCTTTGCGACTCCATGGGCTGTACCCTGCCAGGCTCCTGTGTACATGGAACTTTTCAGGCAAGAATACTAGATTGGACTGCCATTTCCTACTTCAGGGGATCTTCCTGACCCAGGGATTGAACCTGTATCTCTTGTGTTTCCTGTGTCACCGGCATTGGCAGACGATTCTTTACCACTGGGACACCTGGGAAGCCTTTATTCATTTGATACACTGAGGCTGTCTGTGTACTAAGCCCTAGGGCTACAAAGATGGCAACAATGTGTCCTTAGTCCTCAAGAAGTTCTCAGGTAATGAGTTTACAGGACTGGGAAAGAGGGACCCATATTCTATTGCAAAGACTGTTTCTTTGTGTTATCCCTTAAGGAACAAATCTATCTATATATCTATAAATGCAAACATACCCTCTGTCCCTCAGTTTCCTCCAAGAAACCATAGCTTCCACAGATGAGTTCTACTACACTGGATATTCCTATTCTTTTCCACTAGTTCATATTCCCTTGGGAGACCAAGCCTTGCTTGGTGCTCTCTGAATTCCCCAGAGACCCCAGAATTATAGTGACATTGAATGTTTTCACAAGGAAAGGTATTAAGGGCAACTTGCTTTGTGTAAGCCACCCTCACTGAACTGTCTTTGGAAGCAGAGTTATTAGTCTCTAATCTTTGATACTCAGAAGAGAGAACAGTGAAAAGTCAAGTGTGAGGTCAACTCTAAGCACCTCAAGACAGATACATGAGGGGGTGATCATTTACTTGGCACAAAACAGACTTTGCTTAGTTTATTTAAAAGTGACTCTATTTTGAAAGGTTTAATCAATGTACTTCTTTCTTTTTAGGAACATATTTCTTGGAAAAGTTAATTAACCCTGTTCACACCTAGCAATCACTCCTCTTTAGTGCAAGCCATACTTAACCCGTTATAAAAAAATTAAACAGATATTTCAGACAGTATGAAAAAGGGGGGGCCCACTTTCAGCCAGCTATTAAAATGAGTGTTTATACCTCCTCATTCCCAGCTTATGAAGAAGCAGTTAGGGGATAAAGGTATTGATGTGTTCAGCTAATGTTAAGGGGTTAGTTCATTTGTGTTGTACTGTGCTCAGTTGTGTTCAACTCTTTGCGACTCCATGGGCTGTACCCTGCCAGGCTCCTGTGTACATGGAACTTTTCAGGCAAGAATACTAGATTGGACTGCCATTTCCTACTTCAGGGGATCTTCCTGACCCAGGGATTGAACCTGTATCTCTTGTGTTTCCTGTGTCACCGGCATTGGCAGACGATTCTTTACCACTGGGACACCTGGGAAGCCTTTATTCATTTGATACACTGAGGCTGTCTGTGTACTAAGCCCTAGGGCTACAAAGATGGCAACAATGTGTCCTTAGTCCTCAAGAAGTTCTCAGGTAATGAGTTTACAGGACTGGGAAAGAGGGACCCATATTCTATTGCAAAGACTGTTTCTTTGTGTTATCCCTTAAGGAACAAATCTATCTATATATCTATAAATGCAAACATACCCTCTGTCCCTCAGTTTCCTCCAAGAAACCATAGCTTCCACAGATGAGTTCTACTACACTGGATATTCCTATTCTTTTCCACTAGTTCATATTCCCTTGGGAGACCAAGCCTTGCTTGGTGCTCTCTGAATTCCCCAGAGACCCCAGAATTATAGTGACATTGAATGTTTTCACAAGGAAAGGTATTAAGGGCAACTTGCTTTGTGTAAGCCACCCTCACTGAACTGTCTTTGGAAGCAGAGTTATTAGTCTCTAATCTTTGATACTCAGAAGAGAGAACAGTGAAAAGTCAAGTGTGAGGTCAACTCTAAGCACCTCAAGACAGATACATGAGGGGGTGATCATTTACTTGGCACAAAACAGACTTTGCTTAGTTTATTTAAAAGTGACTCTATTTTGAAAGGTTTAATCAATGTACTTCTTTCTTTTTAGGAACATATTTCTTGGAAAAGTTAATTAACCCTGTTCACACCTAGCAATCACTCCTCTTTAGTGCAAGCCATCACTTTTCAGACTGCCCTGGGGGCTATAATATAGAAACTCAAAAGAAATAGGTATCAACATGTATTATGGCCTTTACAGGTGGCAGACAATGGGCTAGGAGAGGAGTTTCAAACACATTTTCTCAATTAAAGCCTCACACCAGCTGATGAGGTAGATGCTATTATGAACATGCATTTTTAAAGATGAGGAAACTGAAGCAAACAGAAGTGGGTAGTTTTCTGAGATTCTGACAGTTGCGTTTGCACCTGAGTCAGCTTATGCTAAGGCCTTATTATATTACTAACTGGCTTTTTGACACCCTGCCTTTTCTCAATTTCTTTCATTTCCTCAGTTATGAATTAAAAAGAGTTAAATGGCATTTAATTTAAGCAGCAGGTAGGTGGTAGCATCAGAAAAACATCTATACAAAGATCCCAGTTAGTAGGTGACTGTTCAGATGCTGACCTCCACCCCTAGGGGGCATTGAGGCTCAGGGGGGCCTTTCAAAGGATGTGTCTTCTCCAGGCTGCGAAGAATCCTCATCATGGAGTTACCCTGTTGGATGCCTACATCCAAGGGAAACTGACCGGAAGAACTTACAAGAAAATAAATTGGTGTAAACGATAATTTAGGTGTGGCAGATAATTTTTCATCTGGAAAGTCATGGTTTTAGGAAGTCCATCCTAACCAGGAAGTGATCTCAGAAAGAGGTTGCCACAAAGGTGCTCTGTAACCCCCACATTTTATACGTGAAATCCAGGATTCTGGGAAGGTTGAAGAAAATGCAGTAAGGAGTACATGCCAACAGAAAAGGAGAGAAAAGGAACAGCAGCAAACAAGCCTCTGAATCACTGCCATGAATCTTGTTATTGCCTTGTTCTTATTATTACGAGAAAATAATCCACATTTGTATACGAAAATTGTTGCTTTCTAATAAAAGCAATACCATTCACTTTTAATAAATAAAAAAATTGGTACTTATGCTTAAGTAAACCGACACTGTGTATTTAAACACTCAGGTTTTTATTGCACAAAAGTGGTGTAAAAACTTTTGACTACCTTTTATGATAATTGTTTACCAAAATCACAGGATTAAAAAAAAATTCTCACAATTAAGATACAGAGCTGTTTCATTATCACAAAACTTCATGCTAAGTCTTGGTATTTGCATCCTCCCACCAACTATTAATCTGTTCTACATTCCTAGAATTTTGCCATTTTGATGCTTGTATTAATAAGAGCACACAATATGTCATGTTTTGAGACTGAATGAAATTTTTTTTACTAGGCAGAAGGCTCTTGAGGTTCACCCAGGGTGTTGCATATATTAGTAGTTAACTTTAATGCTGTTGGACTGGATATACCAGAATTTGTTCAAGTTTTCCCACTGAAGGACTTAGAATTGTTTTAGTCAGCTTATGCTAAGGCCTTATTATATTACTAACTGGCTTTTGACACCCTGCCTTTTCTCAATTTCTTTCATTTCCTCAGTTATGAATTAAAAAGAGTTAAATGGCATTTAATTTAAGCAGCAGGTAGGTGGTAGCATCAGAAAAACATCTATACAAAGATCCCAGTTAGTAGGTGACTGTTCAGATGCTGACCTCCACCCCTAGGGGGCATTGAGGCTCAGGGGGGCCTTTCAAAGGATGTGTCTTCTCCAGGCTGCGAAGAATCCTCATCATGGAGTTACCCTGTTGGATGCCTACATCCAAGGGAAACTGACCGGAAGAACTTACAAGAAAATAAATTGGTGTAAACGATAATTTAGGTGTGGCAGATAATTTTTCATCTGGAAAGTCATGGTTTTAGGAAGTCCATCCTAACCAGGGAAGTGATCTCAGAAAGAGGTTGCCACAAAGGTGCTCTGTAACCCCCACATTTTATACGTGAAATCCAGGATTCTGGGAAGGTTGAAGAAAATGCAGTAAGGAGTACATGCCAACAGAAAAGGAGAGAAAAGGAACAGCAGCAAACAAGCCTCTGAATCACTGCCATGAATCTTGTTATTGCCTTGTTCTTATTATTACGAGAAAATAATCCACATTTGTATACGAAAATTGTTGCTTTCTAATAAAAGCAATACCATTCACTTTTAATAAATAAAAAAATTGGTACTTATGCTTAAGTAAACCGACACTGTGTATTTAAACACTCAGGTTTTTATTGCACAAAAGTGGTGTAAAAACTTTTGACTACCTTTTATGATAATTGTTTACCAAAATCACAGGATTAAAAAAAAATTCTCACAATTAAGATACAGAGCTGTTTCATTATCACAAAACTTCATGCTAAGTCTTGGTATTTGCATCCTCCCACCAACTATTAATCTGTTCTACATTCCTAGAATTTTGCCATTTTGATGCTTGTATTAATAAGAGCACACAATATGTCATGTTTTGAGACTGAATGAAATTTTTTTTACTAGGCAGAAGGCTCTTGAGGTTCACCCAGGGTGTTGCATATATTAGTAGTTAACTTTAATGCTGAGTAGATTTCTGTTGGACTGGATATACCAGAATTTGTTCAAGTTTTCCCACTGAAGGACTTTTGAGTAGATTCAGTTTTCCCAGTAAGAATAACACTTCTATAATACGGAATTGTAGGTATTTGTGTGAACTTAAGTTTTCATTTCTTTGGGACGAACGCCCAAGAGTGCCCCTGCTGGGTCGTATCCTAAAACACCGTCAAACTATGTCTCAGAGTGGCTATACCATCTTATGTTCCCACTAGTAATGTAAAAGACATCTTCAAGTTCTCACTAGTATTTGGTGTTATTAGTATTTTAAAAATTTCAGTTGTTCGGTAGCTTTTTAGGGACAAGTTATTGTGCTTTTAATCTGCATTTCCCAAATGCCTAATGATGTTGAACCTCCTCTTAGGTGCCATTATTTCTTTTTTGCAGAAATAACTGTTCCTGTCTTTGGCCTAGTTTATAATTGGATTTTTTGGGTTTTTTTTTTTTTCCAAAAGTATATTCTAGGATCACAGAATTTTCAAACTGCAAATTCAATGCTCACTGGAGATACCTCCATTTTGAATCCAATCACTCACGTTCAACATTTCTATTGCTGTCCGTTTTAGAGAATATTATCAGGTATCTACGTTAAGTATTGTCAAGTACTTACATAAAACTCCTCTAGAGAGGGTCTTTCAGGATTATTTAAGAAACCTGCTTTTCATCTGTCGGTAACTGGATAACCGACGGGCAGAACCAGGCCTGCACGTGGCCACGGCAACCTAGTGGAGGCCCCGCCTTGCACAGGCGCAGAGGCAGCTTCCAGCGATCCGGAACTGGCGATGCAGCTAAGGCGGCAGCAAACCTGAGTGCCGCTCGCTTCGTGCCGACCGACCGTCACCTCCTCCTTGGATGCAAGATAGGACGCTGTACTTGGCTGCAGGATGTTATCCTGCATGGCTAATTCTAGGTGTCAGGGGGAAATTTCATGGACTACCAGTGTTTGAAGACGTGCGCTTATTTTAAGGAGATGTGTTTGGTAGAAGGAGAAGGGAAAACAGTTGCTGGAGCCGATTCCTGAAGTTAACAGGGGAACAGCCAACAACTTTGCGGTACTCTACAGATCAGGTGGCTGGAGACATATGAAGGGGATATGCTGGCCTTTGAAGAAATGCTTCTAGACTAGAGAACTGTGCAAGGCCCGCGGGCAGTGGACTTCAGCACTGGCTTAGGGGCGACTTGATCCAAATTGTCTTGCACGCCCCGCTTCCTGGAATGACCCCGGCTACGGCTCTCACCTTAAGGCAGTGGGGTCCGTCTGGACGGAGCAGGCAGGAGGCTGTGTGTGACTCCAGTGAACGGTGGCAGAAAGGTAAGACAGACCCCGTTCGGGACTCTTCGTTAATGCAAAGTTTTGTGGGAACTAAAAGAAAACCACCTGACCCTTCCAAGGCCCTTTGTTTCTCCTGAAACTTGTATTCAGCACCTCTAGTATTTCCACCTGAGGGTGGTTCTCCCAGATGTCAGACTACTCTGGGGCCTGATGCTGTCCAGCATTCTGCCCTGGGCCCGCTCCTTATTTCTCTTCTCTCTGATATCCACAAGGAATTACCTAGAATGACGAACCCTTTCTATCCCAGTAGACAGATTGCTTTCACTTGGATAGCGGGATGACCCTTTAGTCCCAGGAGCCCAGCTGTATGCAGTTTTGACTAATTGGGAATTGATCGCAGCTGTTAATTGTAGCAGCTCTTATGGTTTCTGAAGTTCTGTTTTCTAAAAAAATCCAAGCTAGCCTTGGCTGTGGGAATCAAGTAAGGGAAATGTCCTTTACCTGAAAGCTACAAGTGTAAATTAACTCCTTGTCTTGAGTTTGTAGCCTGGGTAATCCCTGTTGGTCTTAGTGAGGTTTCTAGTGGATCCAGTCTTGATATTCCCTTGGTTACCCGTTTAAAGATAGAAGCCTTAAATACAGTATGCTTTTAGTTGTCAGTTCTCTGAAGGCAAAAAATGGTTTTTCTTTTTGTTTGCATTTGAGGTCCTTTATGACTGAGCACCAGAGGATAGAAGCCATGTGCTGGAAATAGACAAAGAGGTACCCTTTGCTTAGAGCCTGTTAAATGTATTTGTGCAGGTTTGCATAAAACTCTGTGTAGATCCTTTCATTAGGTTTTCTGTTGCGGGTGGGGCAAGTTTGGTGAAAACGTGATTTTTGCGAGCTCCGCAATTCTAACTACATTCATCTTCCTGTCAAAATCTCTCTTACCAAGATAGCTGTTCACTGGTCTAGCTCAGCATGTGTGAGAAGAGGTAGCAGACAGCTTTTATGGGCTTCTGTCTGGCTTTGTTTAGTATGGCGTTGCTAATTGTGAAACATGTATGTCACAACTCTAGAAAGATGAAAAACAATAGTCTAATGCACATTATTTTTTGATTTTAAAAATGGAATTCTGTACTGGGGAAAAACCTGCATGTGAAAGGAACGTTTCTTCAGAATAAGCTATGTTCCTCATTATTGCAAAAGGTGTTAATATCAAACTTCAATTTTACTTAATTACAAATGACAAGATTTAGGTGTTGTAGCATGTTTAAGAATGTCTTGCCTGGCCAACTGTTTCATACCCAAAATACAAAACTGTTTCTCTTCATGACACAAGTTAAAAAGCAAACAAACCTCAAATTGAAACACATTAAAGGGAGCATAGAGCAGGGAAAAAGTAGGAAGATGGAATGGTATTTTTGCCGTTCCACTGTCTAGTCCTGTGATTTGGTGCTGGTCCCTTTATCTGTTGCATTTCAAGTTTCCATGTATAAAATGAGAACAAGAATAATACTCCCCAAAAAGTTGTTGAGACTAAGTGAAATAACATCTGTGGAAAAGGTCTTGTAAAATGTGAAACTCTTACACACTGGAAAGTGTAAAGTGACTCATCCTGAAGCCATTTCAACATCCGGTGCAGCACCGGGCACCCTTGTGTTTGGGAGTGCAGAGACAGGTTGTATAGGAACTATAGCAGTCCCAGTACTCAGCCCCTAGTGCTGACTGTGAGTATCAGACAGAATAGCTTCCAGCAACGTCTCTCCCAAAGGTAGAACATTTTGAGATTTGAGGTTTTTGTTTTGCCAGTGATTTGTAATTGCTGCCTTTCCTCCCCACCTCTGCCATGTGCTGGAAATAGACAAAGAGGTACCCTTTGCTTAGAGCCTGTTAAATGTATTTGTGCAGGTTTGCATAAAACTCTGTGTAGATCCTTTCATTAGGTTTTCTGTTGCGGGTGGGGCAAGTTTGGTGAAAACGTGATTTTTGCGAGCTCCGCAATTCTAACTACATTCATCTTCCTGTCAAAATCTCTCTTACCAAGATAGCTGTTCACTGGTCTAGCTCAGCATGTGTGAGAAGAGGTAGCAGACAGCTTTTATGGGCTTCTGTCTGGCTTTGTTTAGTATGGCGTTGCTAATTGTGAAACATGTATGTCACAACTCTAGAAAGATGAAAAACAATAGTCTAATGCACATTATTTTTTGATTTTAAAAATGGAATTCTGTACTGGGGAAAAACCTGCATGTGAAAGGAACGTTTCTTCAGAATAAGCTATGTTCCTCATTATTGCAAAAGGTGTTAATATCAAACTTCAATTTTACTTAATTACAAATGACAAGATTTAGGTGTTGTAGCATGTTTAAGAATGTCTTGCCTGGCCAACTGTTTCATACCCAAAATACAAAACTGTTTCTCTTCATGACACAAGTTAAAAAGCAAACAAACCTCAAATTGAAACACATTAAAGGGAGCATAGAGCAGGGAAAAAGTAGGAAGATGGAATGGTATTTTTGCCGTTCCACTGTCTAGTCCTGTGATTTGGTGCTGGTCCCTTTATCTGTTGCATTTCAAGTTTCCATGTATAAAATGAGAACAAGAATAATACTCCCCAAAAAGTTGTTGAGACTAAGTGAAATAACATCTGTGGAAAAGGTCTTGTAAAATGTGAAACTCTTACACACTGGAAAGTGTAAAGTGACTCATCCTGAAGCCATTTCAACATCCGGTGCAGCACCGGGCACCCTTGTGTTTGGGAGTGCAGAGACAGGTTGTATAGGAACTATAGCAGTCCCAGTACTCAGCCCCTAGTGCTGACTGTGAGTATCAGACAGAATAGCTTCCAGCAACGTCTCTCCCAAAGGTAGAACATTTTGAGATTTGAGGTTTTTGTTTTGCCAGTGATTTGTAATTGCTGCCTTTCCTCCCCACCTCTCCCACCTATAGAAGTTCACTGAACTACATATAGAAAGTAGAAAAATAAATGGCCGACGCATGCACATGCAAAACCCATTTCAGAAAACGAATTCTGCCTATGTTCATGTCACATTTTCCTGCTTACCGAGCACCTCTAATATACATGTCATTTAATCTTCATGACACCTTGAGAATTATGATCTCAAATATGAGAGATGGGGAAGTGAAGTTTATTAGAGGGTGACTTTCTCTCTGTTAGCAGAGGAGGAACCTGAATTCTGTCTAACCTAGAATGCTAACCCTGACCTTCTGACTACATGAAAGTAAATACTCTAAAATTTGGTGCATAGTACTCTTAACTTATGGATAGATACTACTTTAAAAGGCATATAGTTTTTTTTTTTTTCCTTTTAGAAATACCAATGACCTGGAAGGAGACCTACCAGTCAGTTCCCCCACAAAAAGCTGAATTGCTTTTTCTTAATTATCATTACTTCTACTTTCATAATGGTTCCTTATCTAAAAGCACGTAGGACCTGACTCCTTGCTCTGTAGTCAGGAACGTGTTTCCATGCACACAACTGCTGTCTTTCCTTAGCTCTGTAAATATTTATGTTTATCTTAATATTTAACAGGATCTAGGGTTTATTACTTGGTAAACTCTCCTTTATAAACAAGTAGTTAATTGCATCACATGTGAGTGGTAGAAGCATTTACAGACTTTCGGGATCAACATTGAAGGAGACCAGTCCCTTAGCTTGTGAACATGAACTGGGGTCAGAGACAAAACTCTCACTTCCCACCACAGGATCGACTTTAAAGGATCCTAGGATTTTGGTGACTGTGTCATGCCTCTGCCCCCCACCCAGTCCTTGAAAAGCACTGTGGGTAAGAAAGCCCATAGGAAATGGTTTATAATAAAGGTGACTGATAGAGCTTTCGCCTCACAAGGTTCCTTAGTTATAATTTCTCCTAGCTACTCATATGTAGAAGACATGCATGTGACTTAAGACAAAGCCACAGTTTTAAGGGAAAATTATCCTTTATGACTTTATTTGTTCTACTGTAACTGCTGCCAACATTACATGGATCATTCATGAAAGGGCACTTTGAGATCATGAAAATATTTTTAAAGAGTAAGGGTAATAAACTAGTGTGTGTGAGTAATAAATACCATGATTACCATCTGACTTGTTTTTTGAGATAGTGATAATTTTTTAAATTTATTTTTTATTGAAAGATAGTTGAATTACGATGTTGTGTTAATTATTGCTGTACAGCCAAGTAGGTCAATTATACATGTATACACATTCTTTTTCATATTCTTCCATTGTGGTTTATCACAGGATATTGAATCTAGTTCCCTGTGCTATTCAATAGGACTTGTTGTTATCTATTCTATATGTAATAGTTTACGTCTGCTAACCCCAACCTCCTGCTCCATCTCTTCCCCCATCCCATTCCCCCTTGGCTATTGCCAGTCTTTCTTTGTGTCCCTGATTCCATTTCTGTTTCATAGATGGGTTCATTCGTGTCATATTTTTGATTCCACATATAAGTGGTATCACGGTGTTTGTCTTTTATTTTCTGACTTCTGTTAGTATGATAAACTGTAGTTCAGTCCATGACCACCTGACTTTTTTTCTTTTCTTTTCTTTTTTAACACCAAAAATGTTTTGTATTGGAGTATAGCCAATTAACAATGTTGTGCTAACATTTGATGAACAGAGAAGGGACTCAGCCATACCCATACATGTATCCATTCTCCCCTGCCCCCCCCCCCCCCCATTCAGGGAGACACATAACATTGAGCAAAATGTCATGTGCTATACAATAGGTTCTTTGTTGGTTATCCATTTTAAATATATTAGTGTGTACATGGCCTTCTAGAAGCCCCTGATTATCCCTTCCCTCCAGACAACTGTATGTTTGTTCTCTAAGTCTATGAGTCTCTTTCTGTCTTGTGAGTTCCTTTGTATCATTTCTTTTTAGATTCCATGTAGAAGCGATGTCCTATGATGTTCTTCCTTTCTGCCTGACTTCACTCAGTGCGCTGGTCTCTAGGGGTGACCACCTGACTTTCTAATCTGTAATTATACTAGTTAATATTTAGGCAACATCCATAATGTGTTGGGCATGGTGCAGCATGTTTTCAATACCTCAATCCAAGTAATACTTCTTTTTAATAATAAAGATGATATAGCATCTGTGAATATAAATAGTTCTTCCACTTTCTATGAAAATGAACTCGTGACAACAGTCGCTGTTATGAGTTTTGTATTGTTTGATTATTACTGGGCTTGATGTTTCTTTCCAGTGGCAAATGGATAGGAAAAAAGCATGTATACCCTGAAAAGGAGTTTACAAGGCACCGGAAAGACGCTTGAAAATTCTGTTTACATTTGAACTTTTGCATATTATACAAAAATGAAGGGCTGAGATACTGAGAAGTACTCAAGTGCCTTCTGAATATAGAAATGTAGGTTACGTTCAGTATAATTTAGGCTTAAATGTGTTTTTATGTATTCACTTTTGTTTTGATTTTGTGAATTAAAATGGAAAACTTAGGTAACTCTCAGAACATGTGTTAACCTGTTCATCACCTTTTTTTTTTGAACTGGTATTTTCTGGTCCTATTAAATAGAGGGTACAACAAGGAAGACCACCTGGTTGGGAGTTCAGAACACTGGCTTGAGAGTTAGGTAACCAGGACTCAGGGCTGGTTGTTACCAGCTCCTAAGAGGAGAATTTCCATAGGCAGGTTAAGTAATTTCTCCCAGGGCCCAATTTCCTTGTCTCTAGAAGTCTCAGACTGAAGTACCCAAGTTCATGGCAGTCCAGAGTGAATACACTTTTCATGTTGAAATTATTATAAAAAGACCAAATATCTAGTGATCTCAAAAAGCACTTTATACTTTTGTTATTATGAAAGGTTCAAAAATGTATTCAACAAACATTGAATGAATTATTTCCATGTACCTTATTACTAAATTAAGCTGACAGTTTCATTAATTACTGATGGCTCTCATTTGACTTGGGGTGAGTGTTACTAGATAAAATACAGGACACAGTTACATTCAACTATCCCATGTAATATTTGGATCATATTTTTAAAAAAGTATATATTGTCTGAGATTCAAATATAACCTGGTATCCTATATTTTCATTTACTAAATCTGGCAATTTAGTGAATCAGAAAGGGTGAGGAGAGAGGAGCAAAACTGAGTTGAAGGAAAATAGAAGCATTTTTGGAATTAGCCAGTCGTAAATTTACTTCTTAATAAACAGAAGAAGATATAATAAATTACTCAAATAACATATCCTAAAGTTTATTCTGTTGGACCAGCCCTGAATGAAACTCTGTTAATAAAGAGAAATAGCCCTTTCCTTGTAAATGCTGAAGTAAGTTGGAGAAATACTTTTTTATCTTCTTAAGGGAGGTTATTTTTCTTTTTGTAAGACTTCCCAAGGCATTTATAGGTGAAATTTAATTGTGCTTTTCTCTGAGGGAAATCCTCTCTGTTGAGCTGCCTTTGCTTATTGATCCAGGATCCCTTCTCTGTGGTCTTAGAATGAGTGTCAGCAATCTGCATGTTCCTTGAACACCCTTTGTGAGCATCACAATTAGTAAAACTACAACAATGTACTGCGTGGGTCAGTCGTTCCAGACAGCAGAGGCTTCTTCCTGATTGGGTGGACATGTGGGTCACTGTGGTCAATTATTTAAGGAGTAACTGTCCTGGGTTACTCCAAACCACAGATAATTGCCAGCTATCATTACACAGCACAAATACACTCATTTAAAATGCCAGCTTGGTATATACCAGCAATGCGGCTTATAAAACACAGTAATTAGTTAATGTAGCTTGTAGCAGCTGACCCTAGGCAGGTTAAGTAATTTCCCCGGGACTGAAGTACCCAAGTTCATGGCAGTCCAGAGTGAATACACTTTTCATGTTGAAATTATTATAAAAAGACCAAATATCTAGTGATCTCAAAAAGCACTTTATACTTTTGTTATTATGAAAGGTTCAAAAATGTATTCAACAAACATTGAATGAATTATTTCCATGTACCTTATTACTAAATTAAGCTGACAGTTTCATTAATTACTGATGGCTCTCATTTGACTTGGGGTGAGTGTTACTAGATAAAATACAGGACACAGTTACATTCAACTATCCCATGTAATATTTGGATCATATTTTTAAAAAAGTATATATTGTCTGAGATTCAAATATAACCTGGTATCCTATATTTTCATTTACTAAATCTGGCAATTTAGTGAATCAGAAAGGGTGAGGAGAGAGGAGCAAAACTGAGTTGAAGGAAAATAGAAGCATTTTTGGAATTAGCCAGTCGTAAATTTACTTCTTAATAAACAGAAGAAGATATAATAAATTACTCAAATAACATATCCTAAAGTTTATTCTGTTGGACCAGCCCTGAATGAAACTCTGTTAATAAAGAGAAATAGCCCTTTCCTTGTAAATGCTGAAGTAAGTTGGAGAAATACTTTTTTATCTTCTTAAGGGAGGTTATTTTTCTTTTTGTAAGACTTCCCAAGGCATTTATAGGTGAAATTTAATTGTGCTTTTCTCTGAGGGAAATCCTCTCTGTTGAGCTGCCTTTGCTTATTGATCCAGGATCCCTTCTCTGTGGTCTTAGAATGAGTGTCAGCAATCTGCATGTTCCTTGAACACCCTTTGTGAGCATCACAATTAGTAAAACTACAACAATGTACTGCGTGGGTCAGTCGTTCCAGACAGCAGAGGCTTCTTCCTGATTGGGTGGACATGTGGGTCACTGTGGTCAATTATTTAAGGAGTAACTGTCCTGGGTTACTCCAAACCACAGATAATTGCCAGCTATCATTACACAGCACAAATACACTCATTTAAAATGCCAGCTTGGTATATACCAGCAATGCGGCTTATAAAACACAGTAATTAGTTAATGTAGCTTGGTAGCAGCTGACCCAGTATTAGTAAGCATTCTCTTCATCTAAATTTGTCATCCATAACTTGTTGGTGACAGATACTCAGCAGGGTCCAGTGTTTGATTGCAAAGGAAACAGAAACCCATCTGTATACTGAGTTTCTTCGTTGTTTGCAAGAGAAGGTCACTATTTTGAAAATTAATAGGTACTATCATAGTTGATGAGGTATTTTTTGTTTAAACATGTTATTAAATTCATAGCCATAATTTTGGTCAATTAACACATGGAAATGCTGTTGGGGGATTCTACAAAGTTTTACAGTTGGACATCTGTTAATAGGCTGATAATCCTCTTTGAAGTGACTACAACTGTTCCCAGACAGTTTGGTGCAGTGGTGCAACCACTGCCAAGCCTTAGGTGTCACTCACATTCTCTCTTAATCCCATCCTCCAGATCAACCTGCATCAAAGGCTAATTGATAATGAGAATGCTAAAAAGCAGGTCCATAGCATAAGTAGGCGAGGGGAGGGGAGGGAACCCAAGATTTTAGAATAATCGCAAACTCAGTAATCCCTTTCTGAAAAAGTGAGAGTATTCGTAATAATTTGTCCACTGGTGATAATAACAGTAACAGCATGTACCAAACATTCACTCCATATCTGACACACCCTGTTCGAGGCTCTGCGAGCTTTATCATTGTCTCATCCTCATGGCAGCCCTGTACTATTGTCCTCTCCATTGTACAGAGCGGAAAGCTGAGGAATAGAGACTTGCGTCATTTGTGCCAGATCCTATCCTTAGGGGAAGTTCAAGGATTAAAATTCTATGTCTGAATTCACATCCAAACTCATAACCTCTCTATGACACTGCTACAAAGTGGAAGGACTTCCTGTGAGCCGACCTCACTCATGAGTGCGTTTTCTCTGCCAGGACAGACACAGACCCCACCATTAATCGGATTAAAAAGTCAGTAATTCAGTCCAAAGAACATGTGGTTAAAAGCACAAGAAGGCTAATGCCCAATTTAGGAAGGTAGGAAAGTCAAGCATCTCTAAATGAAGAAGTCACAGGGAACTTGACATTTTTATAAGCATAAAGTTGATGCCTGCAAACATCTGAGTTTTGAGCACATTAGAAAGAACACTAATGTGATCGTAAATTTTCTGAAGTTGTGTCCAGTATATAATTGTTAAGCTCTCATTTACTTTAGAAATCAAAGTTTCTGAGCTGGTCTATTGCAGAAAAGGAAAAAAACCCAATAGGTTTTAGTTTTAAAAGGGACCTTGATATTGCATCAGTCGGAGGAGCTGATTTTTCTTTTACTTGATGGATGAGCATAACTGGATGAAAACTTGTGTAGATATGAACTTCTAAAGTTCTGCTTTTAAAAATTTAAAGATATCAACCATCAACAGAAAATAAAGAGTAGCCATAATTTTGGTCAATTAACACATGGAAATGCTGTTGGGGGATTCTACAAAGTTTTACAGTTGGACATCTGTTAATAGGCTGATAATCCTCTTTGAAGTGACTACAACTGTTCCCAGACAGTTTGGTGCAGTGGTGCAACCACTGCCAAGCCTTAGGTGTCACTCACATTCTCTCTTAATCCCATCCTCCAGATCAACCTGCATCAAAGGCTAATTGATAATGAGAATGCTAAAAAGCAGGTCCATAGCATAAGTAGGCGAGGGAGGAGGGAACCCAAGATTTTAGAATAATCGCAAACTCAGTAATCCCTTTCTGAAAAGTGAGAGTATTCGTAATAATTTGTCCACTGGTGATAATAACAGTAACAGCATGTACCAAACATTCACTCCATATCTGACACACCCTGTTCGAGGCTCTGCGAGCTTTATCATTGTCTCATCCTCATGGCAGCCCTGTACTATTGTCCTCTCCATTGTACAGAGCGGAAAGCTGAGGAATAGAGACTTGCGTCATTTGTGCCAGATCCTATCCTTAGGGGAAGTTCAAGGATTAAAATTCTATGTCTGAATTCACATCCAAACTCATAACCTCTCTATGACACTGCTACAAAGTGGAAGGACTTCCTGTGAGCCGACCTCACTCATGAGTGCGTTTTCTCTGCCAGGACAGACACAGACCCCACCATTAATCGGATTAAAAAGTCAGTAATTCAGTCCAAAGAACATGTGGTTAAAAGCACAAGAAGGCTAATGCCCAATTTAGGAAGGTAGGAAAGTCAAGCATCTCTAAATGAAGAAGTCACAGGGAACTTGACATTTTTATAAGCATAAAGTTGATGCCTGCAAACATCTGAGTTTTGAGCACATTAGAAAGAACACTAATGTGATCGTAAATTTTCTGAAGTTGTGTCCAGTATATAATTGTTAAGCTCTCATTTACTTTAGAAATCAAAGTTTCTGAGCTGGTCTATTGCAGAAAAGGAAAAAAAAAACCCCAATAGGTTTTAGTTTTAAAAGGGACCTTGATATTGCATCAGTCGGAGGAGCTGATTTTTTCTTTTTACTTGATGGATGAGCATAACTGGATGAAAAACTTGTGTAGATATGAACTTCTAAAGTTCTGCTTTTTAAAAATTCTCACAAGATATCAACCATCAACAGAAAATAAAGAGTAGGATTTTAAAATAAAAGTTACTCCTATTTTTAAAATTAATATGGCAACCTCTTCATTGTGGAAGCATATTGCTTTGTGGTCCTCAGCCAACCAGAGCTCTGGATAGGTCTGCCTGGTGGAGGCCCTCCTGGAAGAGGCTTGCCCTGAACCTGTATTAGCCAGTAGACTGTGGTTGAAGAGAAGCGGTAGCAGTTCTGGGCCCAAGCCTTGAAAAGCCTCGTAGCTTCTGCTTGTGTCCTTAGGAGGAACTTCCAAATGTACAAAGTTGGACTACACCAGGACTGCCCTTCCTTTTTTTTTTTTTTTTTTCCTTTCATTCATTTATTCATACAGCCATCCCTATGTCTACCAACCAGGCATTGGAGAAGCACCTCCAGAGACTGGGAACAGGGAATTCAAAGATGCAGTCCTATTTGCATAGATCTACTAATGAGAATTACTGTGGTTTCTGGTTGGAAATTTGGATTCTTCTGAGGCATGTGCCCACCAGACAGAGACTTAGAGTCAAAGCTGTCATTGTTGTTCTGTTTTTGTGTTTAGCTGCTCAGTCGTGTCTGACTCTTTTGTCAGATCCGTGGACTATAACCAACCAGGCTCCTCTGTCCATGGGGTTCTCCAGGCAAGAATACTGGAGTGGGCTGCCATTTCCTTCTCTTGGAACTGCCTTCTTAAAGGAAGCCTAACCTAGCCATGTGGAGAGGTCCCATGGATAAACAACCTGACCCTAGAAGACAGCCTCAGCTGACAGCCAGCACCAACTTGCCAGCCAGGTGAATGAAGCCATCCTGGAGTGGATCGTCCACTGCCCGCTGAACAACCCCCAAAGATGCAAGGGGCCCCATAGAGCTCTGCCTAAGGTGCAGAATTGGGAGCAAATCAGTGAGATAGTTGTTGTTTTCAGCCTCCAAGTTTTGAGTTAATTTTTTTTTTTTTTTTGGTCAGTGTTGCACAGCATGTATGGTCTTAGCTCTCCCACCAGGTATCCCCACCAGGAATTGAACCCAGGCCCCCTGCAGTGTAAGCAGGGAGTCTTAAATACTGGATTGCTAGGGAATGACCATTGAGTTAATTTTTTTTTATTTGGGTGTATTTGTTTTGCAATGTTGCGTTAGCTTCAAGTATACAGCAAAGTTATTGTTAAACGTTTTTACAGTTTTCTTGTTTACGGGTGTGCATTATCCCTATTTTTTTTTTCAATTTTGGCCTATTTTATTTTTTATTTTTATTTTTTAATTTGTTTTCATCCATGTTTATTCTTTGGCCTCTGTGGGCCTCCCATTGCAGTGGCCTCTCTTGTGACAGAGCACCAGTCCTGGGTGCATGCACTCCAGAGTGCTGGCTTGTAATTGGACATACCTGTCCAGCCGCTCCGCGGTATTTGGGATCTTCCTGTGCCAGGGATCGAACTGGTGCCCCTTGCACTGCAAGGCAGACTCTCGACCCACTGGACCTCCAGGGAAGCCCAATCCCTAATTTTTAATGTAACAATACATAGAGCAGATCTTTTCCCTTACCCCCCAAATTGTTTTGGGGGAGATATTCATTCATTTGTTCATTGGTCTTATAAAATGGTAACTACCATGTTCTCCTCTTTGCCTTCCCGTAACTTTGTATTGGAGGAAGCGTTCATTCTTTCAAGAAGAGTTTGTGGAGTACTTCTGTTGGCTGTTAGGCCCTGTATACCCAAAGATGAGAAAGAGACTCAGAAAGCGTTTAGCGTAATGGAGGAGACAGACACACAGGATCTGTTCTGTGTGCTTGAAAACTGTGCCTGGCGCCACAGCAGGGGTCAGAACCTTCCAGCAAATGTCCAAGAGGGAGGAACATTTGTGATAAGCCTTGAAAAATGAAAGAGAAAGAGCGGTGTGAGGAGTCCTGTGTTGAGGGAAGAGTGTTAGCAAAGTTCTGACTGTGTGAAAGAATATGATTGTTGAGAGTAACTACACTTAGTTTTATGAGGCCAGGGTGCAAGGTGGAGTAATGAAGGTTACGTGCCTATCCAAGCGGACAGAAGCCTCGAAGGCCATTCTTACCATTGTGACTGAGGACAAGGTAAAGCCATCTGAATGATTTCGTAAAATGGTACTTATGAAGTGCGATTTACATACAGCAGAATGTCTAACGTCCCAAGTTCAGTGACTTTTAATGTATGTTAATCCCTATGTGACCACTTGGACCAAGGTGGGGCCAGCATAATACAGCATACACGACAGTATGTCATAAACATAGACCTGAACAAAATATTAGCAAATCCAGCTTAAAGGGTGATACAGAAAGACTGAGTGATCAGGAATGCACGACTGGTTTTCTTTTAAAAAATCAATAATGTAAATCATCATATTGGTAGAAGAGAAAATCATATTTCCATAGATGCAGGTAAGACAAATGATAAAATTGAACACTCATTCACTATCAAAATTTTCGTTTGAGTATTTAAAGCAAGAAGGAGCCCTGGCTAGATCCGTGCTGTTCAGAGTCGAAGGCTCTTTGTGAAGCAGTCACAATTCTTACTCCTGGAACAGGGAGCTACGGTATGACGTTCTCGAGGAAAAGTTTCCAGGGATCTAGGAGAACTCAAAATCCATAGACATCCAGCTCTACCATGGAAGGAACTGTGCCAGCTGCTGACTCCGAGTGAGCAATAAGTTAACTCCAGAGCTCTCTTAACAGCTATGCAGACAAGGAAGGACTCAGACAGAGTCCATTTAAAAAATGGGCTTGCTCACAGGCAGCAGTGCTAATGGATATTGCTTACATGCCTGAACCTGGCTGCTGCATGCTGCAATAGGATTAAAGCAAAATGAAAAGCCGAGTATCTCAGGCCTATAGTGATGGCTCATGGCAATAAAAGTAACAGGTGGAAACTTGAATCCTAGTCTTGTCTGCTACTATCCAGCTGTATGCCCTTTGGAAAGACAGGTTACCCCTCTAGGACTGTGGTTTCTGCATCTGGGAAATAAGTGGTTTAGACTGGATGGGCCTTCGTAGGAATCAGATCTGGATTTCAGTCCTAGCTCCACTCTTATCATCTCTGTGACTGGTGCCCCAGTTTCTACAGTGTATGGAACTTGATGTGTTCTCTGACTATTAAGATCGAAGGCCATTCTTACCATTGTGACTGAGGACAAGGTAAAGCCATCTGAATGATTTCGTAAAATGGTACTTATGAAGTGCGATTTACATACAGCAGAATGTCTAACGTCCCAAGTTCAGTGACTTTTAATGTATGTTAATCCCTATGTGACCACTTGGACCAAGGTGGGGCCAGCATAATACAGCATACACGACAGTATGTCATAAACATAGACCTGAACAAAATATTAGCAAATCCAGCTTAAAGGGTGATACAGAAAGACTGAGTGATCAGGAATGCACGACTGGTTTTCTTTTAAAAAATCAATAATGTAAATCATCATATTGGTAGAAGAGAAAATCATATTTCCATAGATGCAGGTAAGACAAATGATAAAATTGAACACTCATTCACTATCAAAATTTTCGTTTGAGTATTTAAAGCAAGAAGGAGCCCTGGCTAGATCCGTGCTGTTCAGAGTCGAAGGCTCTTTGTGAAGCAGTCACAATTCTTACTCCTGGAACAGGGAGCTACGGTATGACGTTCTCGAGGAAAAGTTTCCAGGGATCTAGGAGAACTCAAAATCCATAGACATCCAGCTCTACCATGGAAGGAACTGTGCCAGCTGCTGACTCCGAGTGAGCAATAAGTTAACTCCAGAGCTCTCTTAACAGCTATGCAGACAAGGAAGGACTCAGACAGAGTCCATTTAAAAAATGGGCTTGCTCACAGGCAGCAGTGCTAATGGATATTGCTTACATGCCTGAACCTGGCTGCTGCATGCTGCAATAGGATTAAAGCAAAATGAAAAGCCGAGTATCTCAGGCCTATAGTGATGGCTCATGGCAATAAAAGTAACAGGTGGAAACTTGAATCCTAGTCTTGTCTGCTACTATCCAGCTGTATGCCCTTTGGAAAGACAGGTTACCCCTCTAGGACTGTGGTTTCTGCATCTGGGAAATAAGTGGTTTAGACTGGATGGGCCTTCGTAGGAATCAGATCTGGATTTCAGTCCTAGCTCCACTCTTATCATCTCTGTGACTGGTGCCCCAGTTTCTACATCTGTGTAATGGACGGAAACCTTGATGTGTTCTCTGACTATTAAGATCATACAAGGGGAACACTGAACACATTCACTGCATGTATTGAATACTAAGTAAAAGTAGGTATTAGTATGCTTAAGAATTAGTTATTGAAGTTCTAAAATGCCATAATGATAAACAGACTGGAAATCCTGATTTTTTTTTCTAAAATGGAGATTGGTAAGTGTTGTGGAAAGATTTGAAATTCTGCATGTCCTGCCCATCACAGGTAGGTTATTATAAAAAGCTTGAATAATTTTAGCAAGAAGGAAAACAGAAGGGTAGATAGCCTTTCATGATTTAATCTTGGTAATGTACCAGTGATTTCATTACCGTGTGTAAAAAAAAAAAAAAAAAAAAAACACTATAATGACATTTCCTATACTCCGATAAGTACTAAGTGAGAAATCTAATTAAATGATGCATCCATACAGTTCTCATAGAATGTAATTAATGAGACACCAAAACCCCCAATTGATTATGGTGCTGAATTTAATCAAATAGTATGTTTATCTAAGTAATCCAGAGTCTGATGTTCACAGTCAGGCATGTGGTTTTTGCCAGTCGTAAAGAAGCTGCTCACAGGAACAAAGTACCCCCTGAGAGAACAGGAAATTTAATGATCTGCATTTGTAACATACTGTATCAAATAAAGGAGTGCTTTTTCCGAAGATCATGTTTGTAGTATCTGTCTAAGGGTCTGAACTATTCTCAGTTAGACCAAATACTCGAACTGGAAATATTCACAAGAGAGTTTTAAGCGATCCTGGTCTTGGACCATGTCCCCACCGACCATCAGACACTTGCTTCTTTATGGGCAATCACAGCCCAAGTCCTGAAGAACTCGCAGTGGCTACAGTGGGACTGCATTTTCTGTAACTTCTGGGCAGTGCTGGAAGCCTAGCAACCCACTTGCCTGCTGCACTGCTCACCACCTACAAAAACCTTGAACTTAGCATTACCATTTGAGGAAGATGTGGTCTTCGTCACAGCCGCAGTGGTGACAGCAGGATTGTGGAACCTTTTTTTTAAAAAAAAAATTTGTATTGGAGTATAGTTACTTTACAATGTTCCAATGTTATGCTTTACAATGTTTTTACTGTATAACCAAGTGGATCAGCTCTCCCTCTACACATGTCCCCTCTTTTTTGGATTTCCTTCCCGTGTAGTTCACCACAGCACTGAGTGGCGTTCCTTGAGCTACACAGGAGGCCCTCGTTAGGGATCTATTTTATACACAGTCAATTCCAGTCTCCCAGTTCATACCCACTCCTGGAAGTGCTTTTAAGTCGTATAGGTTATACTAATATGCTATTACAGTGCTGTTTAATGTAATGGTTGCTTGTATTTTTAAAGGAACTGGCCATTTTCTTTTTTCTGTATCTGAGACCCAGTGCTAGGACTGTCCTGAGTAGAAACTTTCAAAGTGAACCATGTGGGTGGAGATGGCTGCTGATGAATTGTATGTAGTTAGTGATCTCTGCGGTTCTTGTGGGAGCCAACATTAAAATCACCTGGCTATTTCTGACCTCCAGGATAACCACTTTTCTCCAACAGACAGTGTATTAGAATATGCACAAGGGTTGCATTTTCCTTTTAAATATAAGCACACAGAAATACAGTACATGGCTCACATGTGGTTTGCCAGTCGTAAAGAAGCTGCTCACAGGAACAAAGTACCCCCTGAGAGAACAGGAAATTTAATGATCTGCATTTGTAACATACTGTATCAAATAAAGGAGTGCTTTTTCCGAAGATCATGTTTGTAGTATCTGTCTAAGGGTCTGAACTATTCTCAGTTAGACCAAATACTCGAACTGGAAATATTCACAAGAGAGTTTTAAGCGATCCTGGTCTTGGACCATGTCCCCACCGACCATCAGACACTTGCTTCTTTATGGGCAATCACAGCCCAAGTCCTGAAGAACTCGCAGTGGCTACAGTGGGACTGCATTTTCTGTAACTTCTGGGCAGTGCTGGAAGCCTAGCAACCCACTTGCCTGCTGCACTGCTCACCACCTACAAAAACCTTGAACTTAGCATTACCATTTGAGGAAGATGTGGTCTTCGTCACAGCCGCAGTGGTGACAGCAGGATTGGGGAAACCCTTTTTTTAAAAAAATTTGTATTGGAGTATAGTTACTTTACAATGTTCCAATGTTATGCTTTACAATGTTTTTACTGTATAACCAAGTGGATCAGCTCTCCCTCTACACATGTCCCCTCTTTTTTGGATTTCCTTCCCGTGTAGTTCACCACAGCACTGAGTGGCGTTCCTTGAGCTACACAGGAGGCCCTCGTTAGGGATCTATTTTATACACAGTCAATTCCAGTCTCCCAGTTCATACCCACTCCTGGAAGTGCTTTTAAGTCGTATAGGTTATACTAATATGCTATTACAGTGCTGTTTAATGTAATGGTTGCTTGTATTTTTAAAGGAACTGGCCATTTTCTTTTTTCTGTATCTGAGACCCAGTGCTAGGACTGTCCTGAGTAGAAACTTTCAAAGTGAACCATGTGGGTGGAGATGGCTGCTGATGAATTGTATGTAGTTAGTGATCTCTGCGGTTCTTGTGGGAGCCAACATTAAAATCACCTGGCTATTTCTGACCTCCAGGATAACCACTTTTCTCCAACAGACAGTGTATTAGAATATGCACAAGGGTTGCATTTTCCTTTTAAATATAAGCACACAGAAATGATAGCGGACACAAGAGTGGCGACTCTTGAACAGCAGCCATTTCACAGGCTTGTCTAATCCACCAGTGCACAATGAAGTCAGGAGGCCAAATTGACTCCGAAACCTCCTTTTCCACATACATTGTTTTCTATCCTTTAGGGGAGATTTCCACATTCAGGAAGAAGCAAATTATAGAGTGTATTTTTTCCCCTCATAAAATGTCCAGTGTAAATATCTAGGCCTTTTGCAATCTTCATTTTCGTTTTGTTCTAAAGAAACTTTCCACTTGACAAGTACTTAGACGCTTATCTGTCCTTTGATACAGATTGAAGATTATTCATGGTAGCCCTGGAAATAACAGTTGGCTCAGTTGATTCTGGGCAAATAGAAGTAACTTTAAAAACACTGTGGGTTCCGGTGCATTTGTAACAATCTTGTCCCTTTTCTGGGTTGGTCCTGGCATCCTGAATATAACCTGTACAGTGACAATACTATGATTCAGCCACCTGACCTCCGCAAAGCAGTATCACTTAAACTGTCCCCCAGTTTCAATATACTTAAACAGACATATCATTGCTAATGCAGGGTTGGACCATCATAAATGGCTAGTTAGGCCATCAGTGATATAGATAGGACTGGAAGTCTGTTTCCTCATGTCTCACAGTCTTCAGTTGTAGTGCAGACCATGATACAGATGTGATGGTAGAAGTCCCCCAGGAAGTATTGCAAGTGTGTGCAATTTCCAGTCAAAGCAGTTTGCAGCCAAACAAGCAAGCACATAAAGCACACTATTTGCTTTGACCCAAAGTTATGGCAGGAATGTCCTCAGAGCCACTCACAGGCACAGGTAGATCGTTTTCGTTACCCGCTGATCTATAAAGAAAACCCAAGTGGCTCAGCAAATATTGACTGAATTATAATTCTGGCATTGTTCATCTTTTTCTTCACAGAATTGAGGGTTTGCATCCTGCTCCCAGTTTCATAAAAAGAAAGTGAGTAAAGAAGTTTAATTAGCAAATAATCTGAATAATAATTAAAAAATGATCCCAGAAAATAAATTCACAAGTATGATGAGAGGCTTTTAGGGCAGTCTTGCAAAAAGGCTCTTCTGAAAGTTGCACCCTTTGCATAAAAATGTGTATGAGCAGAATAAAATATTTAAACAAGCAACATGAACTAAAAAAGAAAACCTCAGCATTAGAAAAGCGCACACTCAGGTTCTGCTTTCCCATTAGGTAGCTTCCTGTGGTTGGTCATCACCTTTTAAATAGAAAGTTATGTGCTCTGTTGGATCAGGCGAGGTTTTTCAGGCCCACAGGCCTCCAAAAGAAATCTACACCATATGTCAGAGAAGCAGGGTTTTATGGCACATTGCTGCTAGGTGGGTATACTCCTGTGTCATCCTTCTCTGTATCATGTGACTGAGCATCACTTTTTTTTTTTTTTTAATTTTTGGTCACTTTTATTGGTCTTTCATTTATTTATTTTCATCCATCTTCGCTCTTTGGCCTGTATGGGCCTCCCATTGCAGTGGCCTCTCCTGTAGTAGGGCACTGGTTCTGGGCGCATGAGCTTCAGAGCGCTGGTTCATAATTGGACACACCACTCCGAGGCACGGGGGAATCTTCCCATGCCAGGGATCGAACCAGCGGCCCTTGCAGTGCAAGGCGGACTCTTCACTCACTGGATCACTAGGGAAGCCCTCACTTTCTTAATTATAAGGTCTCTGTAGGACTTGTTTGTTCCACACATTACCAAACGTAGCATCTAATAGGATGGTTTTTACATGTACATGAGTCAGGAATGAATGAATGGATGGATGACATTAGTACAACTGATTGTTTGGAACCATATAAGGGCACACAAAAAAAAATTTGCTTTGACCCAAAGTTATGGCAGGAATGTCCTCAGAGCCACTCACAGGCACAGGTAGATCGTTTTCGTTACCCGCTGATCTATAAAGAAAACCCAAGTGGCTCAGCAAATATTGACTGAATTATAATTCTGGCATTGTTCATCTTTTTCTTCACAGAATTGAGGGTTTGCATCCTGCTCCCAGTTTCATAAAAAGAAAGTGAGTAAAGAAGTTTAATTAGCAAATAATCTGAATAATAATTAAAAAATGATCCCAGAAAATAAATTCACAAGTATGATGAGAGGCTTTTAGGGCAGTCTTGCAAAAAGGCTCTTCTGAAAGTTGCACCCTTTGCATAAAAATGTGTATGAGCAGAATAAAATATTTAAACAAGCAACATGAACTAAAAAAGAAAACCTCAGCATTAGAAAAGCGCACACTCAGGTTCTGCTTTCCCATTAGGTAGCTTCCTGTGGTTGGTCATCACCTTTTAAATAGAAAGTTATGTGCTCTGTTGGATCAGGCGAGGTTTTTCAGGCCCACAGGCCTCCAAAAGAAATCTACACCATATGTCAGAGAAGCAGGGTTTTATGGCACATTGCTGCTAGGTGGGTATACTCCTGTGTCATCCTTCTCTGTATCATGTGACTGAGCATCACTTTTTTTTTTTTAATTTTTGGTCACTTTTATTGGTCTTTCATTTATTTATTTTCATCCATCTTCGCTCTTTGGCCTGTATGGGCCTCCCATTGCAGTGGCCTCTCCTGTAGTAGGGCACTGGTTCTGGGCGCATGAGCTTCAGAGCGCTGGTTCATAATTGGACACACCACTCCGAGGCACGGGGGAATCTTCCCATGCCAGGGATCGAACCAGCGGCCCTTGCAGTGCAAGGCGGACTCTTCACTCACTGGATCACTAGGGAAGCCCTCACTTTCTTAATTATAAGGTCTCTGTAGGACTTGTTTGTTCCACACATTACCAAACGTAGCATCTAATAGGATGGTTTTTACATGTACATGAGTCAGGAATGAATGAATGGATGGATGAATAGGCATTCAGTACAACTATGGATTGTTTGGAACCAATTAAAAGAAAAAAAAACTTTGATTTCTTTGCCTTGACCCATTTTAGTTTTCCTCCAACTGTCTCATGCCATTCTCTACTCCAGAATGCATGAGAAATGTATAAAAAGGACCAACTAGGGTGTATGTGTGTGTGATGTACACAAACATAAAATATGATCTTTATGTAATGTTCTTTTCTCTCAGTGCCTGTAAAACTGTACTTCACGAAGTGTTCTTTTGTGGTTTTTAATGATTTTACTCGATGGGTACTCGGAACTAAAGGGGCCACTGCCAGCTTGCTCACAGCAGGCCCACCAGTGAGGGTGGTAAAGGGGCTGGAGGGGAATTTGTGAGGAGAGGGCGAGGTAGAAAAATCCTTGCCTGTGTTTGGGCCACTTCTGCCCTCTAGCGGACACATGAAAAATAAGCAACATTTCAAACCTGCTAGTAATTTAAGACCTTGGAAAATCATCGTCTGCCTAACTTTTATTAAGGAAAGTTTACTGAAAAGCTAATTAAAATAACTTGAAGGATAGCTATATAATCCCCCCAGATCTTTTACATCACATGCTCTTCTAGAGTCACCTAATTTGGAGTTCCTCTTGACTGATAAAAAGTTCTCTATTTGGTCTGTTCTGCTTGCGGAACTTTATACATGTTATTTCTTGTTAAGAACAGCTGCTTATTATAACTAACATGTTCATCACTGTTTATACTTTTAGCTTTCACTGCTCCAGAAATCAGCAGCCCCAACTCCTTTAGTTTTTCTTTCTGTACAGAGGAAAATAAAGGCACACATTTCCAAAGTTGCCAACTTAATACTTCCTTAGAGACAGAAGAAGCTTCACTAATTTGAAGGGAAGACCATAAATCAACTTCTGATTTTCACATAGTGGGTGCAACTTAAAATACCCCTAGGTCATTCAACCTTCTTTATAAAGAGCTAGAAAAATTAGGAACAGTATCTTTTGTATTCCTACTTTAAAAGCAGAAATTAATGTATTTTCACTTACGAACCTTTTTAAAAAGAATTTATTTATGTATTTATTTTTGGCTATTCTGGGTTTTCACTGCTGCTGCAGGCTCTTCTCTAGTTGCTGGGAGTGGGGGCTACTCTCTAGTTGAGGTAAACAGGCTTCTTGTTGCGGAGACTTCTCTTGTTGTGGAACTCAGGCTCTAGGGCTCATGGGCTTCAACAATTGCAGCACACAGGTTCAATAGTTGTGACTCTGAGGCTCTAGAGCACAGGCTCAGTAGTTGCTCCACAGCATGTGGGATCTTCTCAGATCAGAGATTGAACACTGTGTCTCTTTCATTGGCAGGTGAACTCTTCACCACTGAGCTACCAGGGAAGCCCCCATTTCTGAATCTTAATGGGGTTTCTGGAAGTAAATATTCTTAACAGAAAATGTCATGACTTTTAGAAGATATTGTGAAACAGTCACTTATAAAACATCTGTTTGTTCATCCATTTAACATTTGTTGAGTATTCCATTACTCAAAAGATACTATATTAGGAGGTATACAAAGAAATATACCATTCTGTAGAAAATAACGTTAGTATTATAGTAGCACATTTTGTGCTATATTAGATTTGATTTTATTCAGCCAATAATAAATACCGAGAGGGCTTCCCTAGTGGTTCAGTGGGTAAAGAGTCCGCCTGGCACTGCAAGGGGCGTTGGTTCGATCCCTGGTATGGAAAGATTCCACATGCTGCAGAGTGGCTGGACCGGTGTGTCCAGTTACGAGCCAGTGCTCTGGAGTGCATGTGCCCAGAGCTGATGCTCTGCGATGAGTGAGGCCACTGCAATGGGATGCCCACACAGGCCAAAGAACAAAGATGGATGAAAAAATGAAAGACCAATAAAAGTAGCCAAAAATTAAAAAAAAAAAATACCGAGATGCTTATTCTTTACATATATTATCTACTAGGGGCTTTCCTGGTATCTCAGCTAGTAAAGAATCCTCCTGCAGTGCAGGAGACCCCAGTTTGATTCCTGGGTCGGGAAGATCCTCTGGAGAAGGGGTAGTGTGAGTACCTACTCCCGTATTCTTGGACTTCCCTGGTGGCTCAGATGATAAAGAATCTGTCTGCAATGTGGGAGACCCGGGTTTGATCCCTGCGTTAGGAAGATCTCCTGGAGAAGGGAAAGGTTACCCACTCCAGTATTTTCATCCATCAGGTCACTAAGAGTTGGACACAACTGAGAGGTTTTGCACTTTCTTATATACTAGACTTCATGCGTCTCGAGAAAGGGGAATATATTTTGCTTATCTTTGTATCATCAGTGTCTTGGATGATTTAATTTCTCAAGCCTAATAGTAGTCCTTTAAGTGTGTGTTTTGGTTCTTGATTTGTAGATAAAGTAAATTGTTCAGTTTATAAGGTAGAATGTAATTGAGATTTAAACCCAATGTGTTTGGTCATTGATATGATGATTCTTCCCTGCTTCCCTAGTCACTATGCCTAGCATAGTGACTGCACATTGTAGTGTTCAATAAATATTTGAAAAAAGAGTTAATTGGTGTGCTTTTCCTAAGTAGCATATTTTTACTTTCAATTTGGTATCCCAAGTGCTTTAAACAGTGTTTGGTACACAATAGGTCCTCAATAATTATTGAGTCAAAGAATATGGATTTATTAGGAAATCTCTTTTGAGTTTTTTCCATTACCATAATTCTTACAGTATATCCATAAAGATAGAATCAAGTTTTCAGACTAAATTAAACAACTGATTAATGAAATACAGTATTGATGGTGGTCTCTAACCAAGTATCTTAGAATTCACTTTCAGCGAAACTCAGGACGTCAGATTGGTCATTGTTGTGCTTCTTGGCAATTTCATTGTCCAAAAATTTGAGGAAATGAAAGGGGGAATTTATACATATATATTTTTAAATCAAGTTCTAACTCATAAGAAGAGCTGGGCGGGCATGTGGAGGTAATAGGAATCTTAAAGAACAATAAAAACAATAGTTTTAAAAACTGATAGAAGTTCTGAAAAAAATCAGAAATATGGTAAATTAATGAGAACAGATTTTTAAAAGTTCAGGGAAAGATTATAGAAGAACTCTTTGGCACAAAAATTTCAAAGGGAATATACCTTGAAAAGATGGCAAAGCTTGCAAAACTTTTAAACAAACCCCAAAGCTCTTAATGTCAGTGTTTTTGGTATTAGGATTATGAGTAATTTCTTTAAAATTTTACCTTTCCACATTTTTAAGTTGTCTATAAGGTGGCTTTTGGATCAACAGAGCAGTTCTGATTATATGATCTAAAAAATAAATTTAAATTTATTTTATTTATTAAAAAATAAAAGTCACTTTAAAATAAGCAATTTCTACCATACAGTTGCACATCATTCTTATGTGGGCTTTACACGGCATTCTTTCCAGTGTCTCTGCATCTATGCTTTAAATAATCCATTTATCACTTTGCTCATTAAGCATCTGTTGACTGAGAAACTTCATCAGTATTCCGGGCCCTGGGACATTGATGTGAACAAAAGCACATCCCTGTTCTTAGAGGGCTGATATTCTAGTAGGGGACAAAGACAGCAAACAAATAAAGCATGCTTTTAATTCCAGGCCACAATTGTGCTTTGAAGACAAGAAAGCAGGGTAAGAGGAGAGGGAGCAACATGGTATCATAGCTTGAGATGTGCCCGTTCAGGAAATCAGCCTCTAAGTAGGGAGCGACTCCTAAGAATTAGCATTGGGAAGACCCAGGTGAAGAGTTGCGCAGACAAGGGAATAACAGATATAAAAGAAAACTCCCAAATGATCTGAGGTCAATTAAAAAAAACCTCATGATACACGTTTTTCTTTGCTTTTTAAGTTTAAGGAACAAAGTGTTTCCAGTAAAACATGGACCTGCAACTTAGAATGGTAACGTGGACAGATGAGAAAGAGAACAGACTTGTAAGATTTCTGTTTTCTCTGTGTCTTTGAAATGGAAATGATAGACTACTGCTGCTAAGAGGGAAGAAAAGATGAAAAAAGAGGATACAAGAGGAGACTATATTCTAGATGCCTTCAAGCATTCTCATTGGTGGGAACTTTGTCCCCCTTTTTTCATCCCTTACAAATGATTGCAGTCTTGGGGCAAAAAGTTAATGTTGGCATTCCTATAATTCTTTTGAATAATCTCAGTGGCCAGGATTTTACTGAAATGTGAGATTTGGTCATCATCATCTACTTGTTTGTCTTTAGAAGCTGATTCTCTTGTGCTTCTGGCTTAAATTTCCCTAAAGGGGCTGATGAAGGGAGAGCAACAGGTTAGATTATGTTGGTAGAAGACGGATCAAGTTTTATAAAAAGTTGGTACTAAGGGGAAAAAGGGAGGGGACAGAGGGACTCTCGTTGTGGGGCACAGAAGGATGAGGCCTCAATTCACTGAGCTGGAAACCTTCCCCCTTTTTCTTTCTTCAGACCCAGCTTCACCATCCTTTCATGCCCCCATATGTTTGCTTTTCCTCCCTCCTTCCCACCAAACAATGCAAATTTGGCTCCATCTGAGCCCCAGGAGAAAACTAGTGCCTCCAATGTCTCCAGATGAATTTCCTGAAATTATCTTTCTGGAAACCCAGGAAATACCATGTACAACCACAAGAAGGAAACTCAGAAGGGTGTTCAGTAGTTGTGGCATGTGGTCAGGTATAGAAGTGTTGCTTTGGTCAATTCAGAATTCTAATACAGTGTAAAATGAATTTTATCTATAGACACACACACACACGCACACACACACACACACACACACAATGATTCTTCTTTCAGAGTTTTAAAACATCAATATAACAACCAAAATACCAAATTTTGAATGTTTAGATTCTTAAAAATAGGACTCCTCTGATGTTCTAGTCACGCGGTAGTTTCTAGGTACGCTACATAAGCTGAGGTCCCTGCTGCAGATGCAGCCTGCTGAGCCACTGCTCACTGTCTGAGGAACTGGAAAGCAGGAGAGGTGCATACGGCACAAGACCAGCACATGTAGACCTGATTTTCAAGGGCAGGAGGGAAGTGGTTATCCATGAGCCTAAAATTAAGTATGGTGAGGCTCCCAGCTGGGTTCCAGAAGCTTCACCAAGGAACAGATCATGGAGATACCCATCCTTACCTTCTCTGAAAGGGTGACTGGACTAACGAATTAGGGTGAATAAATGTATCTGGGTTTCTCCAGGATATTTGCCAAGGCATTTACACAGCGTCCTTGTGGCTAAGATGAGGAGATGGGAACTAGAAGTCAAGGGTGTTGGCAACTTGTTGAATAGCCCCACACAGAAGACAGCAGTGAGTGATAAGTGTCTGTCTGGAAGAATGGTCTGTCTAATGGTGAGGCGCTTGGTCCCAGTATGGTTGACACAACAAACAAAAATAGGAATTATAGCAGATGTGGGACTTCCTGGTGGCTCAGATAGTAAAGAATCTGCCCGCAGTACAGGAGAACCTGATTGGATCCCTGGGTTGGGAAGATCCCCTGGAGAAGGAAGTGGCAACCCACTCCAGTATTCCTGCCTAGAGAACTCCACGGACAGAGGAGCCTGGCGGGCTACAGTCCATGGATCACAAAGAGTCAGGCATGACTTGAGTGTGTGTGTGTATAGCAAGTACAAACTAGGTTCATTAGATTTGCCAGTGACATAAGTTAGGATTTCACTCAGGAAGCAAGATGACAGAATTAAAATATACTCCCCTTTCCAAGTGGAAAGAAAAATTTAAAGTTGATGGGATGGAACAAATTTAATGAGGTGTCATTACTGGAAATAAATGTAAAGTCAGCTCTAGGGGACCAGAACAGAAGGGAAAAAATCCAACTGCACAGATACAGGATGGGGTACCTGTTGCTTGGCTTAGATTTGTGAGGAGCACTTGGGAATTTCAAGTGTCCCTCAGATAGAAGCACCACAGAAGCAAATTCAATGTTAACAGGAAAACAGTCCTTAAATAAAGCTGTTGCTAATTGTGTTAGATTGACACAATTCAGTTATACTCCAAGTTTGCAAAAAGTTAAAAGCAAAGAACAACAACAAAAAAAACAAAACTGGAGCATGTGCAGAGGAAAGAGACTAGGACATTAAAGGCAGGAAATCCGGGAGAATGAGGAAGCATAGAAAGGAACTTGTCACGGTATTGCAAGGGAAGTCAGCATTTCCCAAAGGTTACACCTAAGACCAGTAAGGGGGAAATTTGATGACTACCATCTAGAACAACCTGAAGCTGGGAGACCAAGAGATTCCTATCCTCAGGGGTGGTTGAATGTCACTTGAGTCATCAGAGTGTGTAAGATAGTCATTTGTGACCTTTAAGGTCTCCCTTAACCCTGGGAGTCTTTAGTTTTAGAGTTGTTTACTAACCATTTGTCATACAGTGGCCTTAATGGGGCTTTTTGGGGGTCACTTTTAAGCTGCGTTCTTAGGAGTTGTGGAAATGGAGTAATAGAGACTTTATAAGCCCTTCTGCCATTCCAAGGTGAAAGCCTTGGAGGGCAGGCTATCGGACTTCAAACATTTTAACCATCTCTGTTCTGACATCAGCAAGGAGAGAACTGGAGTAAATAGATTGTAAAACTTTAAACCTCAGGTGGTCTCCGAGCCTGGCGGGCTAAAAAAGTCCAGAGAACTCCACGGACAGAGGAGCCTGGCGGGCTACAGTCCATGGATCACAAAGAGTCAGGCATGACTTGAGTGTGTGTGTGTATAGCAAGTACAAACTAGGTTCATTAGATTTGCCAGTGACATAAGTTAGGATTTCACTCAGGAAGCAAGATGACAGAATTAAAATATACTCCCCTTTCCAAGTGGAAAGAAAAATTTAAAGTTGATGGGATGGAACAAATTTAATGAGGTGTCATTACTGGAAATAAATGTAAAGTCAGCTCTAGGGGACCAGAACAGAAGGGAAAAAATCCAACTGCACAGATACAGGATGGGGTACCTGTTGCTTGGCTTAGATTTGTGAGGAGCACTTGGGAATTTCAAGTGTCCCTCAGATAGAAGCACCACAGAAGCAAATTCAATGTTAACAGGAAAACAGTCCTTAAATAAAGCTGTTGCTAATTGTGTTAGATTGACACAATTCAGTTATACTCCAAGTTTGCAAAAAGTTAAAAGCAAAGAACAACAACAAAAAAAACAAAACTGGAGCATGTGCAGAGGAAAGAGACTAGGACATTAAAGGCAGGAAATCCGGGAGAATGAGGAAGCATAGAAAGGAACTTGTCACGGTATTGCAAGGGAAGTCAGCATTTCCCAAAGGTTACACCTAAGACCAGTAAGGGGGAAATTTGATGACTACCATCTAGAACAACCTGAAGCTGGGAGACCAAGAGATTCCTATCCTCAGGGGTGGTTGAATGTCACTTGAGTCATCAGAGTGTGTAAGATAGTCATTTGTGACCTTTAAGGTCTCCCTTAACCCTGGGAGTCTTTAGTTTTAGAGTTGTTTACTAACCATTTGTCATACAGTGGCCTTAATGGGGCTTTTTGGGGGTCACTTTTAAGCTGCGTTCTTAGGAGTTGTGGAAATGGAGTAATAGAGACTTTATAAGCCCTTCTGCCATTCCAAGGTGAAAGCCTTGGAGGGCAGGCTATCGGACTTCAAACATTTTAACCATCTCTGTTCTGACATCAGCAAGGAGAGAACTGCAAACTGAGTCAAGCATTTGGTCATCTAAGGCCAATTGGGTAAAACCATTGCCTGGAAACGACCTCTCAGTGTGGTCTCCAGGTGTTAGTCTGACAGAGGGGTTATTCAAGGCTGTGCATAGTGGTCTGTCATTTAGCAGCATGTCATTGTGATCAGTGATCCTTTGCCTTTAATAGTAATAGCAAACTTTTTCTCAGTGTTTTAATAAAAAAACAAAGATTTTGTTGGTCTCGTCATACTCCTTGCATAAATATTGCTTTCCAGTTTTGGATTCAGAAGGGCTTAGGTGATGTGAGTTGTAGAGACAGCTGGTATTAGGCACAACCAAATGCTCTCCTCTTTAAATCTATAAACACACTATTCCATCTGTAAGACATGAGTTTATTCAAGAGACAAGGTCTTTGTACCACTTATCAAATATCCAGTATTTTAAACTGTCTTCAGTAGGGCCGGGTCAAATTTGTTGATAACAGAATGCACAGTGATAAGAATAAATAAATAAAAATGATCAAGAGACAAGGAATAGTAATAGTAACGTATTTTTTTCTTTTAGTGCCTTATGTGAAATATTATGCTAATCAGTACAATTCAGACTGTATTAAATATTCTGTATTTCATGGATCTTGATAATTAAGTTCAGTGCTGCACATTTATAGGAGAAACTAGTAAAATTTTGATAAAAGTAACTGACTGTAAAAATTCATAATAATTTTTGACCCTAGTGTAATTCTTTTTGCACTAACAGTATACACAATAGGAAAGCTACCAAGCAATGAGTTAAATATTTTCTAACAATACCAAGCTCAGAAAAGAGCTTACTGAGCGTTTTATTTTCTGCTTGCTTTACATTTGCATTTGTGTCACAACACAACTAGGGCTTTCACAGTTCAAGATTAATGCTCCAGTTTTCTCTGTTCATTCTGTATCATCTGAACTGCAGTTGGACCAAGTCACAACAAAAACAATCAACCAAATGCTGAACAACTCATTGTAAAAATATTCATGGACAAAGTCAATATTCCCCCCTCCCCAATAACCCAGAATATATGAGGAACTCACCATTTTTTTTTTTTTTTAAATTTTGGTAAAACTTCAAGGAACTGTTGTGATGAGTCCATGAAAATACATCAAGCCCGGTCAGATTAGCTTAACTAGTTTTTATGGAGCAGACATTTTTTGTCCTTTGCTCTCTATTTTTTAAATTGAAATCTAGTTGATTTGCAATATTAGTTTCAAGCGTACAACATAACTAATTCAATATTTTTTCAGATCATACTCCATTATGGGTTAATACAGCATAATGAGTATAATTTCCCCCATTGCTGTGACTATATTCCTGTTGCTTATTTATGTTATTTTATTATTGGGAGATTAGGATTGACAGATACACACTACCATGTGTAAAACAGTTAGTGGAAACCAGTAATAAAGCACAGGAAGCTCAGCTCTCATGCTTTATGGAACAGTCTTATCACAATCATTATTAGTTGTAATAATGTAATAAAATGCTAATAGTGGCACTTGAATCTAGTCAAGCCGGTCATCCATCTGATATTGTTAGAGGTCTGTTTTTAACTATGCATCTGTAGGGATTATTTTTAAAGTTTTCTACTGGTTCAGAAATAGCTGCTTTCAGAGTAATAAGAACTAATAACCTAATTGTTGTGCTTCCCAGTAGCATCATTGGCTTAGTGCACAAAACCACTAGTGGTGGATTAAATGGCAGGTTCAAGGACTGCTTAATCTAACTGCTGCTAATCTTTACCAAACAGTCTTGTCAGATGAAATTTGCTCTATGGCAACCCTGCTCAGAAGGCAGCCTTGGAAGTTAAAGGTCCACTGATGTTCACAGAGTTCTCTTGTTTAAATAGAAACCATTGCCATGGTGTCAAGGGTGATTTTTAGGTTTAGCCTAGTAGAGTTCACGAATACTTTAACCATGTATACGTGTAAAATTTCTACTGCAGAGCAACAAAGGGAAAAGTCAAGAAATAAATTGCATATGCTTATGTAGTATGTTTGCTAATTTTCCTTTTATGACTTTCTTTGGATTGAGTGATTCAATATGGGCTGCCTTGAATATAAATGTAAGCAATTGTTAAGGAAATTACTTCCAAGGAAAATAGGCATAATCTTTCCTCCATTAAAAGGTTTTTATTATCTGTTAGACACTGCCATATCTTAGGGCAGATTAGATTTTAGTGTTCAGAGAAGATGAGGGGCTGGAAACTAAGATGATCACAAAATCACAGGGCTGCGGGATCATCTTAATTCCTCTTCCAGAATCCAATCAAAATAGCGTCCAGGGAGGAAACCTGTGCACCCTCTTTTTAAATTACTTTATTTACATGTTTTTGGCCACACTGTGCTGCATGTGGGCTCTTTAGTTTCCCAGCTTGGGATCGAGTGTGCATTGGTGGTCTAATGGTGAGCATAGCTGCCTTCCAGCTAGGGATCGACCCTGCAGAGGAAGCAGAGAGTCCTAACCATGTGTAAAACAGTTAGTGGAAACCAGTAATAAAGCACAGGAAGCTCAGCTCTCATGCTTTATGGAACAGTCTTATCACAATCATTATTAGTTGTAATAATGTAATAAAATGCTAATAGTGGCACTTGAATCTAGTCAAGCGGTCATCCATCTGATATTGTTAGAGGTCTGTTTTTAACTATGCATCTGTAGGGATTATTTTTAAAGTTTTCTACTGGTTCAGAAATAGCTGCTTTCAGAGTAATAAGAACTAATAACCTAATTGTTGTGCTTCCCAGTAGCATCATTGGCTTAGTGCACAAAACCACTAGTGGTGGATTAAATGGCAGGTTCAAGGACTGCTTAATCTAACTGCTGCTAATCTTTACCAAACAGTCTTGTCAGATGAAATTTGCTCTATGGCAACCCTGCTCAGAAGGCAGCCTTGGAAGTTAAAGGTCCACTGATGTTCACAGAGTTCTCTTGTTTAAATAGAAACCATTGCCATGGTGTCAAGGGTGATTTTTAGGTTTAGCCTAGTAGAGTTCACGAATACTTTAACCATGTATACGTGTAAAATTTCTACTGCAGAGCAACAAAGGGAAAAGTCAAGAAATAAATTGCATATGCTTATGTAGTATGTTTGCTAATTTTCCTTTTATGACTTTCTTTGGATTGAGTGATTCAATATGGGCTGCCTTGAATATAAATGTAAGCAATTGTTAAGGAAATTACTTCCAAGGAAAATAGGCATAATCTTTCCTCCATTAAAAGGTTTTTATTATCTGTTAGACACTGCCATATCTTAGGGCAGATTAGATTTTAGTGTTCAGAGAAGATGAGGGGCTGGAAACTAAGATGATCACAAAATCACAGGGCTGCGGGATCATCTTAATTCCTCTTCCAGAATCCAATCAAAATAGCGTCCAGGGAGGAAACCTGTGCACCCTCTTTTTAAATTACTTTATTTACATGTTTTTGGCCACACTGTGCTGCATGTGGGCTCTTTAGTTTCCCAGCTTGGGATCGAGTGTGCATTGGTGGTCTAATGGTGAGCATAGCTGCCTTCCAGCTAGGGATCGACCCTGCAGAGGAAGCAGAGAGTCCTAACCATTGGACCACCAGGGAAGTCCCTGCTCACCCACTTTTTGAAGATAGTCCTCTTTTGTTAGTTTTTGTTAGTTAGTGTTTCATTTCTGAAGGAATTCTGAAAACTTTATTTGGGCAGTTGTATCACAGTAACATCGGAGCTACAAAGAGGAGCTACAATGAAGGCAGCACCCTTTGAGTCTTCTATTCAAAAGAAACAACCCTGCCAGCTGAAATGCTGCCATCAGTAACACAGAGGAAACTAATTTCTTAATAGAAATACTGGCCTAGAGGAAATCTGAGGGTCTGGGAGAATGGGAAAAGAATATAGATTCAAAGCAAGCATTTCAAGGATGAAAAATCCAGACTGAGGAAAGTGATTTAGTATCACATTGCTTGCAGAAGACATTTTGGGGAAAAACTGAGTTAGATATTGTGCTGCGTGTGTGAGTGCTAAGTTGCTTCAGTCATGACTGGCTGTTTTGATACCCCATGGACTGTAGCCCGCCAGGCTCCTCTGCCCATGGGATTCTGCAGACAAGAATACTGGAGTGGGTTGCCATGCCCTGCTCCCAGGGACTGAACCAGAATTGAAGTGAGGAGGTACGCTAAACAATGAAATGAGTTCCTGGTTCAGTAATACAACTTCAGTCTAAAGTAAGGCTCTTTTATTAAAGAAAAGGTTCTAATATTTGAACTATTTCACGCGGAAGAGTTTATTGGGAGATGGAAAGATGACCTCATTAAATCAGACCAATTTAATAAATGGCATTTGATATCTATTATTTTTTAAGATGAAAAATTAATCGCCAAAATTTTACATCTGTCTCTGTGACATGAAATACAGCCATCCCTCAGTATGGGTGGGGGATTGGCTCCAGGACCACACAGATAACCAGATTCTGACAATGCTAAAGCCCCTTATATAAAATGCATCATATTTGCTTAGAACCTATGCACATACTCTTGTATATGTTAAATCATCTCTGGATTACTTACAATACCTAGTGCAATGTAAATGATATGTAGATAGTTGAAAATACAATGTAAATGTTATGTAAATAGTTGCTGGCTTAGCAAATTCAAGCTTTGTTTTTTGGAACTTTCTGAAATTTTTTTTCCTGAATGTTTTCGATCTGGAGTTGGTTGAACCTGTGAATGCAGGGTCTGTGGATTTGGAACTTGCAGATAGAAAGGGCTTATTGTTACACCTAATACCTAACATACGTGGTCAAAATCTGGAATATTTCATCCTATAATTAGTTAGGAGTACCCTCACTCCTACCAGCTCCAGTTAAATACATTCAAGATCCTTTTTAGATTAGTTTTAGGTAAATAATATAAGTGTATGTTTGAAACAACTAAATGTGATCAATTAACACAATGTGATCACTGGAGCTGGACTCATAACTAATTCTGTAGGCAGGCCAAATAAGGAGATTTGAATAGTCAAAGAAAGACAGTTATGTAACAACTTGCTAAAATAGCTGTTGTTTTCTCTTGGCTTTTCCAATTCCCTGATAAGGAAAGTACAAGAAATTCTTAAGTTCACTAGGAACACATGTCTTTGTGATAATGGTGTACATTTTATTTTTAAAATCTTTATGTTTGCAAATTTTTATCTCATACACTTATAGAATAGGCACGTGTGTATGTACACATACACAGATACCCTTTTTTTCTGCTTTGACTTTCATTTTCTTTTTTCTGTCTTCAGAAGACTGCCTTCTCCACCGTATGCTCTCCTAGCACACAGACCTTCCTCAATAATTCCTGCTCTCTAGAACTCATCACCCTTGTGCACACTGTCTTGAATTGATATTACTGTTTATTGAGTTGATCGTAGTGTTTACTTTAAAATCAGAGTCCGAAACATATGTATAGCTTTGTGATCAGACAGGGCTTCTCTAAACATCCACAGAGGTACAAACACCCACTTCCAGAACATCCACTTCTCAAGTGAGATCTGGATTGAGAGTTGTTTAGAAGAAATAGCCAACAGGACTGGTGTTTATTCTCAAGAAGCCAGGGGCCTTTGACTTGCTGCTTTTCATAGGGCCCATGTTGTGCATAGTAGAAAATTAAGATACAAGGTTAGCTGAAAGGACATCTGTTAGACCTGAGTTGTCTCTCACCTCTATCATTGACTGGCTGGGTGAGTCTGTGTAAGGAACTTTATCTTTCTGAGGACAGCGTTAGACTCACTGTCCAGTCTTCTATAAGCATGAGATTTTTTTTCTTTTTTTTCCTGTAGGGTGGAGAAAGCATTGTGATAGTACCTATGGGAGTGGCTTGTTTTATAAGCAAATAGTTGAGATGAGAAATGACTGTCTTCATCTAGCTTCATGTTCCAGAAATGGAACTTCTATGTCCATACATGTGACTGGGAGTTATATGACTTCAAAATGCACTCACTGACAATATTCAGGTGAATTTAAAAACTTGTTACAGCAGAATTCCAATATATTGCTTTATAATAAGAAATACATCTATCAAGCGACTAGTTACATTGACTGCTGTATTTTCTCCCTGTAGGTATAGATAGAGATGTAGAGATAAGTATATGTGAAGGAGAAGCATAATCAGTGAATGGTTACAAATGAATCTGGGTTCAGAACCAGTGGAATAAGTCGGAAGGTATAAATGGCTGATTCAGAGTCAAGAAAACATAACATACTCATTTCTCTTTGCATGTCCAACTGCTTGAGACCCTATAGACTACAGCCCACCAGGTTCCTCTGTCCATGAGATTCTCCAGGCAAGAATACTGGAGTGGGTTGCCATTCCTCCTCTAGGGATCTTTCCCACCCCAGGACTGAACTCATGCTCTCTAGAACTCATCACCCTTGTGCACACTGTCTTGAATTGATATTACTGTTTATTGAGTTGATCGTAGTGTTTACTTTAAAATCAGAGTCCGAAACATATGTATAGCTTTGTGATCAGACAGGGCTTCTCTAAACATCCACAGAGGTACAAACACCCACTTCCAGAACATCCACTTCTCAAGTGAGATCTGGATTGAGAGTTGTTTAGAAGAAATAGCCAACAGGACTGGTGTTTATTCTCAAGAAGCCAGGGGCCTTTGACTTGCTGCTTTTCATAGGGCCCATGTTGTGCATAGTAGAAAATTAAGATACAAGGTTAGCTGAAAGGACATCTGTTAGACCTGAGTTGTCTCTCACCTCTATCATTGACTGGCTGGGTGAGTCTGTGTAAGGAACTTTATCTTTCTGAGGACAGCGTTAGACTCACTGTCCAGTCTTCTATAAGCATGAGATTTTTTTTCTTTTTTTTCCTGTAGGGTGGAGAAAGCATTGTGATAGTACCTATGGGAGTGGCTTGTTTTATAAGCAAATAGTTGAGATGAGAAATGACTGTCTTCATCTAGCTTCATGTTCCAGAAATGGAACTTCTATGTCCATACATGTGACTGGGAGTTATATGACTTCAAAATGCACTCACTGACAATATTCAGGTGAATTTAAAAACTTGTTACAGCAGAATTCCAATATATTGCTTTATAATAAGAAATACATCTATCAAGCGACTAGTTACATTGACTGCTGTATTTTCTCCCTGTAGGTATAGATAGAGATGTAGAGATAAGTATATGTGAAGGAGAAGCATAATCAGTGAATGGTTACAAATGAATCTGGGTTCAGAACCAGTGGAATAAGTCGGAAGGTATAAATGGCTGATTCAGAGTCAAGAAAACATAACATACTCATTTCTCTTTGCATGTCCAACTGCTTGAGACCCTATAGACTACAGCCCACCAGGTTCCTCTGTCCATGAGATTCTCCAGGCAAGAATACTGGAGTGGGTTGCCATTCCCTCCTCTAGGGGATCTTTCCCACCCCAGGACTGAACTCATGTCTCTTATGTCTCCTGCACTGTCTCCTGCACTGGTGGGTTCTTTAGCGCTCAGCACTGCCTGACATCTCTCTCTAGGCATACATTTGCCACATGCTCTGGAGACCCATCTTCTTGGGCTGGGATCTTCTTATTCTCATGGTGCTGGAAAAATACTGACCATATTTGCTGATTTGAATTGCCTGTCTCTGTACCAATTTCAGATGGATAGGAATGCTTCCTTGTAAGAGTTTTTAAGTTCTCTGTAGACTAAAGCTGAGGTCTTAGTTGAAATACTGTTAGTTTGAAGGGAAATGCTAAGTAAGTAATAATTGTATAAATACTATGCTGACTTTATCCAGAAACAAGATTAGGTTCCAGCAATTTCTCCAAATGCAGTTCTGAACAGTCATGAACTTGATACTTGATTAAGTTCTCTCTGTGAAAAGGAACACAGTGTTTTCACTCAGCATCAATATTATTTTCAGGTTTTCCCTGTAAGAATCCTTCCTCGAAATGTTTCTTTTTGGCAGAAGCTAACAGAATTACATAAAAAGATGACTATCAATGAAAACAGAAATACCACAAAGTGGGTCCTGGGATTACAAGTCTGAGAACTTGGGAATCAAGCCCAGTTCAACATTTACAAGGAGACATGCATTTGTGTCTCATCTTCTGTGAAGGGTGGTGGAGAACAAGCAAATGCAAGGGAGTCTTATCTGGTTCTCTGCCCACTGAGCCCTTTGATGCACCAAAAAGTGATTCAAGTTCACTGTTCTCCTGTAAAGCTGTGTAAGGAAATGGAGTTCTCAGAGGAAAATGATTAAAGCTTCAATACAGAAGCTGCAATATGAGTCAGAAAGATGTACATGGGAAGGATAAGCACCATCGAAAAAGTCTTGGATTGGGAAAAGGCTTGCAGTATTAGATATTGGAACCTCTGTAAACAAGGGAAGCTATGATGGTATTTCATTTGGGTATTTAATTAAAGTTGGACAGATTTTTAAAGGGTGAAATTTATATGCTCTGTATATTGCTATCATATTTTGAAATGTTTCTTTTAATTATGTGTGTATTTTAAAATATTTTTATAACAGAGTGAGAAGGCTAAAAATCTCCCCAATTTTTTCTGTCTTCATTATATGAAAATAATCCCCAGTATCCATTTTAAGGTCACATATATCTAAATCAGAGTCACAGACCTGCACACTGAGGAGCTGGTTCCTTTTATAGCTGATCTCCAAGCAAGTAGCCTGGGGATAATATTTCAATGACATTCCTCTATAGTTATGCTCCTTGCTTTAAAAATATTCAGTTTGCAAATTTCTATACCTTGATTAAGTAGACACTGTACAATAGATCCCCTAATGAATGACACAAATTAAAAAATATTACTTTAGAATACATTGTCTTATTGGTAGATCTGATGAAATGTAGTTTATATTTTAGTAAGTACAGCATTTTTTTGAACTTTTATTTCAGCATTTTTAATAATGAAGGTATTTTCATAAAGCTCATATTCTAGCACTTATGAATCTTTTGTTTACTCTTTAGGTTCAAACACACATTTCAGTGTTGAAACAACTTCTGGATTCTGAAAGCATTTAAATACTCAGCACATACACCATGTGTTTTAAATCATCTGCCTTTGACAGCTAACATGCCAGTATTTAGACATAAAATGAAACTTTGGCCTGTGAAATTAGGGCAGGGGCCCTCTGAAAGGAATTTTTTAGAATCTTAGGTCTTTTATTGGCTAAATATTAAGTCTTGGGGTCAATAAATGGAGGCGAATGATATGCTATAAATTATCATGAAAAGAAAGCACGTTTCTAATTGATTAAAACTGTTGACTTGGGCTTCCCTGGTGGTCCATTGGGTAAAGTGTCTGCCTTGCAGTTCAAGGAGCACCGGTTCGATCCCTGGCCGGGAGAATCACGCATGCCGATTAGTGGGCTGGACTGGTGTGTCCAATTGCAAGCCAGCGCTTTGGGCGCATGCGCCCAGAGCTGGTGCTCTGCAATGAGAGAGGCCACTGTGATGGGAGGCCCACACAGGCCAAAGAATAAAGATGGTTGAAAAATAAAAACGATGACTTGGAGGCAAAAAAAGGAAAAAAAAAAAAAGTTGACTTATGATAAAATGACCGAACCTTTTGGTGCTTTGTTCTCTCTGAGAGTGGTGAAGTGATACTAGAGGGTCTAGCTGAGTCAGTGCTTCAGAAGCTTTAATAAACAAATTTTTTATTGGCATGTCATTGCTTTACAATGTTGCCTTACTTCCTGCTGTACGAGTAAGTGAACCACCTCTATGTGTACGTGTGTTCCCTCCCAGGCGAGCCTCCCTCCCCCCAAGCCCACCCCAGTAGGTCGTCTCCGGGCACCAGGCTGAGCTCCCTGTGCTGCGCGGCAGCCGCCCGCCAGCGGTCCGTTCGGCACATGGTCGTTGTGCACGTGTCAGTCCTGCTCTGTGAGCACATCCCACCCTCCCCTCTCCTCCCCTCTTCTCCCCTCCTGTGTCCACCCATTCTCTACATCTGCGTCTCTGTTCCTTACCTGCAAATAGGTTCATCGGGACCGTTTCTCTAGATTCCATATATATGTGTTAATATACGATATTTTTCTTCTCACTTGATTTCCTTCACTTATGAATCTTTTGTTTACTCTTTAGGTTCAAACACACATTTCAGTGTTGAAACAACTTCTGGATTCTGAAAGCATTTAAATACTCAGCACATACACCATGTGTTTTAAATCATCTGCCTTTGACAGCTAACATGCCAGTATTTAGACATAAAATGAAACTTTGGCCTGTGAAATTAGGGCAGGGGCCCTCTGAAAGGAATTTTTTAGAATCTTAGGTCTTTTATTGGCTAAATATTAAGTCTTGGGGTCAATAAATGGAGGCGAATGATATGCTATAAATTATCATGAAAAGAAAGCACGTTTCTAATTGATTAAAACTGTTGACTTGGGCTTCCCTGGTGGTCCATTGGGTAAAGTGTCTGCCTTGCAGTTCAAGGAGCACCGGTTCGATCCCTGGCCGGGAGAATCACGCATGCCGATTAGTGGGCTGGACTGGTGTGTCCAATTGCAAGCCAGCGCTTTGGAGCGCATGGGCCCAGAGCTGGTGCTCTGCAATGAGAGAGGCCACTGTGATGGGAGGCCCACACAGGCCAAAGAATAAAGATGGTTGAAAAATAAAAACGATGACTTGGAGGCAAAAAAAGGAAAAAAAAAAAAAGTTGACTTATGATAAAATGACCGAACCTTTTGGTGCTTTGTTCTCTCTGAGAGTGGTGAAGTGATACTAGAGGGTCTAGCTGAGTCAGTGCTTCAGAAGCTTTAATAAACAAATTTTTTATTGGCATGTCATTGCTTTACAATGTTGCCTTACTTCCTGCTGTACGAGTAAGTGAACCACCTCTATGTGTACGTGTGTTCCCTCCCAGGCGAGCCTCCCTCCCCCCAAGCCCACCCCAGTAGGTCGTCTCCGGGCACCAGGCTGAGCTCCCTGTGCTGCGCGGCAGCCGCCCGCCAGCGGTCCGTTCGGCACATGGTCGTTGTGCACGTGTCAGTCCTGCTCTGTGAGCACATCCCACCCTCCCCTCTCCTCCCCTCTTCTCCCCTCCTGTGTCCACCCATTCTCTACATCTGCGTCTCTGTTCCTTACCTGCAAATAGGTTCATCGGGACCGTTTCTCTAGATTCCATATATATGTGTTAATATACGATATTTTTCTCTCACTGATTTCCTTCACTGTATGACAGACTCTAGGTCCATCCACATCTCTACATATGACCTTTCTGAGAACCTTGGACTGAGAGTACTGCTCCCATTGAGAGAGGCAGTTTTAGGTAAAGTGCAGTAGAACACATGATGGATACATAATGCAAACGATAGTGTTCAGGGGAGGTTTCCCTTTTAGTTACCCCTTAATATATCACTTAGGTACGATTAGCTTCTTTTTCCATACAGGCAGCCACAACAGCCATCTCACTAAGCAAAAATTGATAAAGGAAAGGAAGAAATGAAGAATACAGATGGCAGAAGGAAGAGAGCTGGGGAGAAGCTCCACAGTCACAAGTCATGCTGTGGGCAGAAATCACTGATCAGACCTGCTGGCTCCTCCAGACTCTGGCCAAGTGTAGTCATAAGCCTTTAGATTCTTTCTTTTACAGTTAAGATTTGAAACTCTGAAAAATCTCAGTATAACTTTTCTGTGTCATTGGACGGGTGCCACGTGGTTATTTTACAGAAGGACCCTTTCTCACCCCCACAGACCAGAGCTGGGGCAAAGGAGGATGGTTGATTTAAATACCCTAACTCAGAATTGACTGTGGATTTAAAATCTCTGACTTAATGTTGCATTAACTACTGGTGGCTGCTTTGCTGCCTTTAAAGCATGCATATATTATTGGATACTGTAATGCTTTGCGGGTAAAATAAATACCAACTCACACTAAAATAAATAGTCTGTATGATGAAGTTCATGGAGACATAAATTAATCATTTACCAGTTAACCAATATGCCCAGGAAAGAAATAGATCACTTATTAAAGGTTGCCTCATCTATAAAATGGGAAAAATAAAATGCTGATATATTTTACAGTGGTGCTATGAGGGAAAATATAGAAAATTATTGCTGAGCAGTTTATAAACCATAAAATGCAGTATGAACATTAAATTAATAATATTTGTACTAATTCAGATTCAACACCCTCTGCATTAAATATATCTCTTTGCCAATGGAAGCATACACAGAACCAAGCTGAGGCTTTGTATTTAATTTTTATCGGTGTCTTTGGAATTCTGCAGAGCATCACTTATGTTAAAAACTCCTCAGTCTCAATACTTCCAAGAAAAAATTCTTGGCTATTCAGGTGCTCAACTCGACTTTAACGTTCTCTCCCAAAGGGCCTGATGTCTTTCACTTGAACAGACGTCGTAGGCATGAAGTGGATATGGGTGTGAATTTTCCCATCAGGTGGAAGTGATGAACGTGGGTTTATTCAATATGAATTGAAATCGGGAAGTGATGTGAAATTGGAGGAGAGGTGTGTTGCGTTTCTGCAGACTGCATTGAACTGATCTGAGCTGTAAACCTTCTGTGCTGGGACAGGAGTGCAGCCAGAAGAAGCAGGGGTTTGAGGATATCAGGCTTCTCAAAACGTTACAGGCTTTAGAGATAAATCAAGCTCCTGTGTCTCAGCACGAGTCCAGAAATGCCGTTCAAGGGCACAAGGGAGAACTAAGTGGCAGAAAACATATTTCCCTTACTCCTCTAGCTCTTCTTTTTTAATGGAGTCTTATTATTTAGAAGACCAACTTGTCCCAAGCACTGTAATCCACTCAGCACATTTTTAACCCTGTCAGGTGTCCCTTTGACTCTCGATGATAAAACACATCAGGCATTTCTCCACTCACTTCCTTTTATAGGGACTGTTAATATAGAAATACCTCCTCATCTTCCACTGTGAAATGAAAAATGGCTGACTGGAGAAATCTGAAATATTGCCAGACCTTCCCTATGTATCATGTGTCACCAGCAATAATAAACAGTGACTAATCTTTGGTCATGAACTATATTTATGGCTTTCTTGTCGTCAGAAGGTAGGTATTTTCTTGAATCAGGTTTAAGGGTCTAATATTTATGCTAGGAACATGTGTGTAGAAGAAGTCTATGTAGGTCCAAAGGAAAATAACCCTCCCATTGTCTTTCATTTAACATTTTTTAGAACTTGGCATTTCCATCCATCTCTCTTTTTTTGCATCAGTATTCACCCAGGAGTGTTCTGATCAGGAATCTAATCTATCCCAGTGCATTTACCGTTTTGGTGATAATAATCTCCTGTCTAATGGGAAAAGTAATAGGGAAAGGAATATAGCTAAAATGCATATCTATCGCACTTGAAGTTTATCAGAGATCAAAAGGAACCACAGTGAAACTATCTCCTAAATCCAGTCTGCAGTAAAAGGGGATTGATGTTTTCAACCTAAAGGAACAGAGTACCAGAAGAAAAAAATGGGAGAGGCAAATTAAGAATTTGAAGGAAACAAAATAAGGTTACAGTAAGGCAACAGTTCTTATTCAGTTCAATATAACTATTATCAAGTGCCTGCTAGATACCAGCCCAAACAACAAAAACCACTCCCATTACGGAGCTTAGATTATAGTGGAGGGAGACAGACAAGAAATAAAAGAGTAATAAATGAGTTAGTTATATAATTGATCAGATAGTGGCGATTATCACTGTGAGAAACATATCAGGGAAAGAAAATAGGGACTGTGGGATAGAGGTGGCATTTTTATAAGGGTGATCGGTGAAGACCTTACTGAGGAGTTGGAATTTGAGAAAAGACTTGAAAGAGTTGAAACAGCATGTTGTGTATTCCTTGGGAAGACTCTCTCAAATAGAACATAACATGTGCAAAGGCCCCGGGGCAGGAACATGCCTCCAGTGCTGGCAGAACTGTTGGAAGCCAGAGTGATTGTGAACCAGAGCAGGACCCTTACTCTTCCCCTCAGCCCCTCATGTCCTCAGCCTGCTTTTGGTCTGTGGAAAAGCTTTAGTCAAAGACAAAGTTTAATCAGAGAAGTAAGAAAATACAGACACCAAAGGAAAGCAGTCAAACAGGATGAAGCATTAATAGTGAGCAAAGTCAAGACCCTTTAGTTCCTTCTCAGGGGCTATAGATAGTATTTGAGCCATATCCTGTGAGCTTGTGAGATGACTTAAACTGAAACCCCTTCCAGGTGGAAGAAGTTAATTACGTGATGACCAGACTGTAGCCGTGACATAAACTGCCACAGTTCTAAGAACTGGCTCAAGGAAATGGGAACAAACTGCCCCTGGAACTGAAGATTAATTGTACTTAAAACAATCAAGATGATGCTGGTCATCATCAGACCAGACTGATGACCAATTTCAAGATGACTCTCAGAACTGACTGTGCTGTTTTTTGCATGGGGCTCCCTCCCTCTGCCTATGAAAGCTCTTGTCCACTGGATGTAGGCAGGTGAGGGGCGGGGAGGGGAATGGCCTTTGGATAGGAATCTGCCTTCCCCTCAGGTTGCCAACATCGGGGGAAAAAAAAAAAAAGCCAACTTTTCTTTCCACCAACCTTGCCTCTTTAATGGCTTTTGAGCAGTCAGAAGCCAGACCCTACTTTTGGTTACAATTAGAGTGGAGTAAATGTGGAGCAGGGGACAAGAGGAGAGGTGGACATGGTGGGCTGAAACACAGATGGTCTGAGGACCATTGTTAGGCTCTAACCTTTACTCTAATTGGAACAGGGAACCACTGGAGAGTTCTGAGTCAAGGAGCAAAATGACCTGACTTACACTTTTTTGGTAGATGGGGAGTCTGGGATTGACATGTACATCTGCTATATTTGAAATAGATAACCAACAGGGACCTATACTGTGTAGCATAGGGAGAGTTGTTCAATATTCTGTAATAACCTAGATGGAAAAAATACGAAGAGTAGATATATGTGTATGTATAACTGATTGACTTTGCTGTACACCTGAAACTAACACAACATTGTTAGCTGTACTCCAGTATAAATGAAAAATTAAAAAAAGAAAATAGACTCCCGGGTGTAAGGGTGGAAGCAAGGAGGTAAACTAAAATGAAAAGCTCAACTCGTCTTTATGCATAGGTTTAATGAGTATGAACCAGAAATTGACAGGAATTCAAAATTATATGCAAAGACATTGACGTTATGACTACACAAAACTAAAACTGATTGGAAGAGAGAGCTCAATAAAGCAGTCAATTCATTTCCTCAGCACCAGATGTTAAGTTTAAAAATAGTTACAATAAATTCATGAATAACCATTGATAAATGACGTCAAGTTTGGGAACTTTGAATATCTATTGTTAAGGAATGGATTAAGAAAACTTCCATCCTTAACATGGGGTCTGGGCTGTGGAAGTAAACAGATGCCTATTATGATGTTGATATTGTCTCCTCAAGTAATTTTGGTCCTGGAAACCCCTCTCCCCCAAAAGACAGCACCCCCAAAATAAAAATTAGTACCTTTCAGCTGGAGCTTAGGGAAGCTTGAAAAGTTAAGAATGCAAACCAGCAAGAAAAATGAAGGAAGACATATTTTGTATTTTTGTGTTTTTATTTTCAAACTTAAAACATATGAAAAAAATATGTTGAGTCTTCTTCAAGAAACAAAGAGATGGAGAAATAAAAATACGGCTAGGAGGTGAATTTAGTTTTACAATTGTCCTTCCTGGCAGTCAGAATTATTAGGTTATGAAACAGAGCTCTCCCCATTTCTCCCAGGCGGTTTAGTTTTGGAACAAATTGGACCTGAAAAAGTGTCAAAATTCACAGTAGGAGTGCCTGCTCAAAGCACCATTTCTCTCTGAAGTAGGTTACTACATTCACCTAGGGAAATTTCTATTGAATTATAATTAGGTGGCTAATTAAAAAGTGGATTATCAACTATATTAGAATATGAGAGAAAAATGTGCATATCATTCATTCTTTAATTTAGGAAATCCACTGCTTCCTTAAAAAAATTCTCACTGGAAAATTCCATGCATAATACCCATGTTTTCTTTTTTCCTCTTAAATTTTTTGAAGCAAGCCTAAGATTTTGTTTGTTGGGGTGATGGAAGTAATTTGAGCTTCTTCTATTAATAAAAAAGTACCTCTACATCAGGTTATTATTCTTTTAGAATGAGAACTGATGGTCATGCAAAGTAGTGCAAGGTTCCTAGAAGAAATAATAATAATGAAGATAACTGCTACCATTTAGTGACTGCTAATATATACTGAGTGCGTTTTAGTCACTGCTGATATATATGGAGTGCTAGATGTCTCCTCTTAGTAACCCTATATTACTGAGAGAATTGCAGTTGTTACCTAATATATCCATTACCTATGTTACGGTAATCTTATGCCTGTTAAACAGATGAGGCAACTAAACTCAGAGAAGATAGGTATGTTATTCAAAATCACACAGCTTAATGGTGTGAAGTTCAAACTCAGATCTTCTTGATCTAAATAATCTTGTATTAAGCACTGGTTCTGCCTTCCTTGAAATGTTCTCACATTAAGATAAAACTATATGGCTGAAGTCAACTGGTTTTGAAATGGATAATGTCCATGAACCATGTAAACATTTTATCAGGATCTTATGTTAACAAGATGACCATATTTCCTAGCCATTTGTCCAGACCATGAGTTTATTTTAGAAAGTAAATGATCCTCAGGAGACTCCTCAGTCGTTATTAACAGCAGAAGTTAAAAAGTAAGTCACCTCTTACTTTAAGTTATTGTTTGTCTTTTCCTATTTTCTTCTGATTTCTAAGAAGGTAAAAATTAAATGATAGCCCCTGAACTTTGGTATGATACAATTTATGAGCCTGCTGCATTGGTCAACTATTAAGTGGATCAGTCTGTTCCAAACAATACAGAAAAACTGGCGACCCCACTTAGATGACTTAGCAGACCTGCACAGCTGCCTGCTGGGATGGGCTTCCGGAGTCGCCTCCTCTGTCCTGATGCCAGGCGGCTGGCTTGGGGTTCTTTCTCAAATAATGACGACAGTGACTATGTAACTATACAAATATTTATTGGAGGGCCTGTTGTATGTCAGACACTGCACTCGTATCTTACTTGGCTCCAGGGTTTCTCAGTTGTGGTACTACCTTTAGGGCTGGATGACCTTTTGTTTGTTTGTTTTACCACGGGAGTGGGGGGCCGTAGTCCTGTGCGTCTTAGGAAGATTTGAAACGTCCTTGGCCCCTCCTCCCCAGCCGTCAGCACACCCACCCGCTCCAGTCGTGACAGCCCAGAGCGTCTTCAGACATGGCCACATGTATCCTGAGGGTCAGAACTGTCCTCACTGGAGAGACAGCCTCTGTTTCACTCCTCCACAACTTGAGGGAGGTTAGTACTCTTAGATTAATAATATACTGATGAGGAAGCTGTGACTGCAAGAGGTGCACGCTCTCGTGGAAGTTACAGAGCTGTCTTGATTTTTGTAACCCTATCCTTGAAATGTTACGGTCACATCTAAACTCAGAGAAGATAGGTATGTTATTCAAAATCACACAGCTTAATGGTGTGAAGTTCAAACTCAGATCTTCTTGATCTAAATAATCTTGTATTAAGCACTGGTTCTGCCTTCCTTGAAATGTTCTCACATTAAGATAAAACTATATGGCTGAAGTCAACTGGTTTTGAAATGGATAATGTCCATGAACCATGTAAACATTTTATCAGGATCTTATGTTAACAAGATGACCATATTTCCTAGCCATTTGTCCAGACCATGAGTTTATTTTAGAAAGTAAATGATCCTCAGGAGACTCCTCAGTCGTTATTAACAGCAGAAGTTAAAAAGTAAGTCACCTCTTACTTTAAGTTATTGTTTGTCTTTTCCTATTTTCTTCTGATTTCTAAGAAGGTAAAAATTAAATGATAGCCCCTGAACTTTGGTATGATACAATTTATGAGCCTGCTGCATTGGTCAACTATTAAGTGGATCAGTCTGTTCCAAACAATACAGAAAAACTGGCGACCCCACTTAGATGACTTAGCAGACCTGCACAGCTGCCTGCTGGGATGGGTTTCCCGGGAGTCGCCTCCTCTGTCCTGATGCCAGGCGGCTGGCTTGGGGTTCTTTCTCAAATAATGACGACAGTGACTATGTAACTATACAAATATTTATTGGAGGGCCTGTTGTATGTCAGACACTGCACTCGTATCTTACTTGGCTCCAGGGTTTCTCAGTTGTGGTACTACCTTTAGGGCTGGATGACCTTTTGTTTGTTTGTTTTACCACGGGAGTGGGGGGCCGTAGTCCTGTGCGTCTTAGGAAGATTTGAAACGTCCTTGGCCCCTCCTCCCCAGCCGTCAGCACACCCACCCGCTCCAGTCGTGACAGCCCAGAGCGTCTTCAGACATGGCCACATGTATCCTGAGGGTCAGAACTGTCCTCACTGGAGAGACAGCCTCTGTTTCACTCCCTCCACAACTTGAGGGAGGTTAGTACTCTTAGATTAATAATATACTGATGAGGAAGCTGTGACTGCAAGAGGTGCACGCTCTCGTGGGAAGTTACAGAGCTGGAACGCACAGATCGTCTATCTCTTGAATGTTGTTTTTCTGCGGTTGAAACTCATAAGTGAAGATCTGTTCTTTTTCCCACCCTCTTTTTTTTTTTTTTTTAATGATCTATTTATCTGACTGTGCCAGATCTTAGTTGCAGCATGTGGGATCTAGTTCCCATACCAGAGATCAGACCTGGGCCCCCTGCATTGGGGGCGTGGCGTCTTAGATGCTGGACCACCAGCGAAGTCCTTTTCCCACGCTCTTCACTCCTCTGTTTCACCGTGGAGCAGTGGGAAGGAAGATATGTGGTACAGACTGTAGTGCATAAAATTTCTATTGTACCATGGCCTTTTTAAAAATTTTTGGCCACTTTTATTGTTTTTTTTTTTTTCCATCCATCTTTATTCTTTGGTCTGTGTGGGCTTCCCATTGCAGTGGCCTCTAAAATTGCAGAGCACTGGCTTTGGACACATGCTCTCCTGAGCCCTGGCTCGTAATTGGACGCACCAGTCCAGCCGCTCCATGGCACGTGGCATCCTCCCGGGCCAGGTATCGAACCTGTGCCCCTTGCACAGCAAGTGGAATTCTTTTCCCACTGGATCGCCAGGGAAGCCCTGTACCATGGTCTTTTATCCCACAGGTTAATTCCATTTTAATTGGAATTTTGAAAACTAATGAAAAAAATTACAAGTGTTAGATGATCTATTCTCAGGGTTTTTGAATCTTATCTGATTTAATTCTTACCAATTAGCATGACATTATGGAGGAGTCTTATGTTGAGAATCAATATTACACTAAACACTAATATTTTATTCAGTATTAAAAATTTATACAGATGGTAATACAAGTGCTTTATTCCTGCTTTCTCTAAATGAGAAGAAATGCTTCCTTAGGGCAATTCCAGCTACAAAGAAAATGTTCACTTCTGAGGAGACTATTGCTATTACATTTGGCATAGACATGTTGCTTAAATGAATCAGTAAGATTTAATTGAATGAAATTTGTTTATTTTATTGTAAAGTGTGTATATTTTTCAGGATATCAAATTGTTTTCCTTTTTATACCTCTAGTATAATCCCACGTTAAGATGACAATAAAATCACCTTATTGTGCAGTACTGCTCAACAGGAAAAAATAACTGTCACAGTAGGATTGTAGGATATCATTTCTTTTTTCTGTTACTACCCTTTTTTGATTTAGATATAATCTTAGACTGGAATTTAAACCTATATTCAGACTCTGCATCTTATGTCTTCTTTGCAAAGAGGAATTCATAAGCCTAATAGGTAAACAGTAAACTAGATACACGTCTAATAGCCACCTAGAAAGAGGTTGGTTAGACATGGTTTAAGATGGAGATGTCAGATCTGCTTTCCACGTTGTGTGCCTTTGTACCTCTCCCAGCCTCTGACCTTGCGGTGGTCTCTGGCTGGGTCTCCTGTGTGTGTGCTCTCCTCCTTGTTGGCCCCTCCCTTCACCTCGCCTGCTTGACTGCTGCTTCTCCCCTCCTAACATCAGTAGCTTCACCAAGCTTCCAGATTGGGGAGAACTGTGATTGCCATTGTTTGAATCTCATGAAAACATTTATAATTTTAAAAAATAACTTATGTACTTAAATTCCCAACTTTTCAAATATTTTAAAGCCATAAGTAAACTATGCCTTTTCAAACATACTTAACTTTGTGAATTACTGTATTTCATTTTTCAGTATTAGAAAAGTTTTGCTCCATATTTTAGTGATCTCCCAGTTGAGTTGGCAAGATCAGTAAGTTCATATGCACATGCTTTGAAAAAGCTAGTCTTTTAGGAAAGGAATGCTTATAATTCCAAAGGCACATGAGAAGTTAAAAACTGCCATGTAGAATATAAGCTGGGAAAAAACCACACTGAATAAATAAAGCCAACTAAAAAATTAGAAACTGAAGGTGTGCACAGCATGGCAATCACCGTTACAACAGGAAAATGTAAACCAAGACAACAACATTTAATTGGCTGATTTTTGTAAAAAATGGATTGGATTTCATTAATAAGCATTTTATGCATATGGCTATTCTGAAAGTCCCTTTAAAAATGAAAGACTAATGCCTTAATGAGACATATTATCACATGAATATATTTGAATCTGGCTTATGAAAAATAGGACTTGAGAATTTAAAATGTGTGCATAAAATGCAAATGTATTTAATTAACTGAAAACCCATAAGACAGAACTTCTTCAAATAAGCTATTACTTTGGGGACTAATCGTGTAAATAGGATCGTGATTCATTAGCACAAATGCCCATATGAGAGGAGGATCAGCAGATTTCATTCTTTAGGTTATTTATGTACATGTGGTAATAGCTCATTAATTTGGGGCTTCAATACAATTTTTGATAATTTGCTCATGAGCTGGCTGACATTTACCTTTTTTTGCAAACATTTTATTTATAGGTAGATAACATACAGTGTTTTAAACATTTATTTTCAATCTTATGTGCACTTTTTAGACGGAGAATAAGCTATTTTCAATGAACCTCAGGCACTTTACAAGCTCCTACATACACCCAATCTATATGCTAATAATACAGTGTTCATATGATTTATTATAAGAGGTCTCCTTAAGGATTTCTGTTTTATAATGTTTTGTTGAAGTTGCTATATGTAATTTAAAGTAATAAAAAACCCCATTTGTCTAAAAGTTATCTGTAATTCAGCCTTGCCTCACATTCAAATATGCCCGCCTCTCTAATTTATTAGAAAAAATGAAATTTTGCAATATTAACAGCTACACATCTAGAGAGAATATTTCTTTTAAATAGGCATTAGAACATATAAAGAAAAACAAAATACGACAAAGAGTGAAAATAAATGATTTTGTGAGTGTAAAAAAAGCATACTGTAAGTCCTGTAGGCACAATACAGTAAGTTCATATGCACATGCTTTGAAAAAGCTAGTCTTTTAGGAAAGGAATGCTTATAATTCCAAAGGCACATGAGAAGTTAAAAACTGCCATGTAGAATATAAGCTGGGAAAAAACCACACTGAATAAATAAAGCCAACTAAAAAATTAGAAACTGAAGGTGTGCACAGCATGGCAATCACCGTTACAACAGGAAAATGTAAACCAAGACAACAACATTTAATTGGCTGATTTTTGTAAAAAATGGATTGGATTTCATTAATAAGCATTTTATGCATATGGCTATTCTGAAAGTCCCTTTAAAAATGAAAGACTAATGCCTTAATGAGACATATTATCACATGAATATATTTGAATCTGGCTTATGAAAAATAGGACTTGAGAATTTAAAATGTGTGCATAAAATGCAAATGTATTTAATTAACTGAAAACCCATAAGACAGAACTTCTTCAAATAAGCTATTACTTTGGGGACTAATCGTGTAAATAGGATCGTGATTCATTAGCACAAATGCCCATATGAGAGGAGGATCAGCAGATTTCATTCTTTAGGTTATTTATGTACATGTGGTAATAGCTCATTAATTTGGGGCTTCAATACAATTTTTGATAATTTGCTCATGAGCTGGCTGACATTTACCTTTTTTTGCAAACATTTTATTTATAGGTAGATAACATACAGTGTTTTAAACATTTATTTTCAATCTTATGTGCACTTTTTAGACGGAGAATAAGCTATTTTCAATGAACCTCAGGCACTTTACAAGCTCCTACATACACCCAATCTATATGCTAATAATACAGTGTTCATATGATTTATTATAAGAGGTCTCCTTAAGGATTTCTGTTTTATAATGTTTTGTTGAAGTTGCTATATGTAATTTAAAGTAATAAAAACCACATTTGTCTAAAAGTTATCTGTAATTCAGCCTTGCCTCACATTCAAATATGCCCGCCTCTCTAATTTATTAGAAAAAATGAAATTTTGCAATATTAACAGCTACACATCTAGAGAGAATATTTCTTTTAAATAGGCATTAGAACATATAAAGAAAAACAAAATACGACAAAGAGTGAAAATAAATGATTTTGTGAGTGTGGACAAAGGAGAGTGAACTGTCTCAAATCACTGTAAGTCCTGTAGGCACAATACACTGGTGCAAACTCAGCAATAGAGCCCTTTCCTCAAAACGTGATGTTGCTCACTTGGGATGACTCAGTTCTAATCACTTGCAAAGTGATAATAAGTTTTTCCAATTAAAGACAGTCAATGCCCAGGCTAGAAGGGGTGGATGCTTCAAACTAGGGCATCTGGGATAAAGAGAAATGCCACAGCACAGCAACCTGGCATTTCTTCTTTGTATGTGGCTGTGACTTTTCAGAGTCCACATGTCATTTTTTTACACAAGATGCTACTTACTAACGAATCCTAAAAGAGTTTATAAAGTGAGTAGAAGAACTCTGTTATTTTAATAACCAAACTCTTATGTAGATCAAATTGACTCAAAATTCTACACCAGATAAAATGTATTTCACATTGACACAAACCACAACCGAACTAAAATATTGAATATTATTCTTTATGAGACCATCTGATGGCAAATCTAGATGTTAGAAGTCATGCCATCTTCACACCAGGAGTATTTCCATTTGTTTTTAATATTGTGAGAAGATTAGAACTATCCATATTAGTAGTTACTTACCATATGAAGGGGAAAAACAAGCTCCAATTCCATTTTCATGACTTAACCAAGATTACTTGCTGAAAGAGGCCTCTATGATGAGCTTCTGGAGAGTCACAAAACCTGGGTAAGATATACAAGCATAGACTGTTATTCAAAAATTCAATCATTTTTAGTGGATTAGACTATGCCCTAAATAAATTTGCTTAATCTGTAATTTATTATAAGAGGTCTCCTTAAGGATTTCTGTTTTATAATGTTTTGTTGAAGTTGCTATATGTAATTTAAAGTAATAAAACCACATTTGTCTAAAAGTTATCTGTAATTCAGCCTTGCCTCACATTCAAATATGCCCGCCTCTCTAATTTATTAGAAAAAATGAAATTTTGCAATATTAACAGCTACACATCTAGAGAGAATATTTCTTTTAAATAGGCATTAGAACATATAAAGAAAAACAAAATACGACAAAGAGTGAAAATAAATGATTTTGTGAGTGTGGACAAAGGAGAGTGAACTGTCTCAAATCACTGTAAGTCCTGTAGGCACAATACACTGGTGCAAACTCAGCAATAGAGCCCTTTCCTCAAAACGTGATGTTGCTCACTTGGGATGACTCAGTTCTAATCACTTGCAAAGTGATAATAAGTTTTTCCAATTAAAGACAGTCAATGCCCAGGCTAGAAGGGGTGGATGCTTCAAACTAGGGCATCTGGGATAAAGAGAAATGCCACAGCACAGCAACCTGGCATTTCTTCTTTGTATGTGGCTGTGACTTTTCAGAGTCCACATGTCATTTTTTTACACAAGATGCTACTTACTAACGAATCCTAAAAGAGTTTATAAAGTGAGTAGAAGAACTCTGTTATTTTAATAACCAAACTCTTATGTAGATCAAATTGACTCAAAATTCTACACCAGATAAAATGTATTTCACATTGACACAAACCACAACCGAACTAAAATATTGAATATTATTCTTTATGAGACCATCTGATGGCAAATCTAGATGTTAGAAGTCATGCCATCTTCACACCAGGAGTATTTCCATTTGTTTTTAATATTGTGAGAAGATTAGAACTATCCATATTAGTAGTTACTTACCATATGAAGGGGAAAAACAAGCTCCAATTCCATTTTCATGACTTAACCAAGATTACTTGCTGAAAGAGGCCTCTATGATGAGCTTCTGGAGAGTCACAAAACCTGGGTAAGAGATACAAGCATAGACTGTTTCATCATCAAGGGGAAAACTTCTCAAGCAATGCTAGTTTCTTCTGTTAGTGATTTCTCATCTGAATTGAGTGCTGTCCCAGCCAACCATATGCCATTTACAAATGAACCATGTGCCCACAAGAGTTTAAGCAAGAAAGGCTGGAATGACGACTACTGTTAGGGAAAGAAGACCTGGGGCTGCATCCCACTAGGCATTTGCATGACACAAATGCCCTTCACCTCATCCAGGCTCGGTTCCTTCCTTTCTTGTGGGAGCAATGCTATCAAAAGCAAGGGCTTCCCTGGTGGCTCAGGCAGTAAAGAATTCATCCATGATGTGTGAAGCCTGGGTTCAACCCCTGAGTTGGGAAGATCCCCTGGAGAAGAGAATGGCAACCCACTCCAGTATTCCTGACGAGAGAATTCTATGGGCAGAGGAAGAAAAATAATGAAATATGAGTAAGAATAAGAAAATAAGGGCTTCCCTGGAGGTCCAGTGGTTAAGACTCTGCGCTTCCACTGCAGGGGGCAGTCCGTAGGTTCAGTCCATAGTTGGGGAATTAAGCTCCCACATGCCTGGAGGCGTGCTACCTGCATTGGTCAACACTTGAGATGACTGAAGGTACAATTGGATTTTAATTTCTTGGTAATTTAGGGAAAAGAAAGACATAATTTCTTCTCGATCTCTTATTAGAAGGGAAAGGATACATCACTTTCCCTAAAGAAGCCAAATACTTTATCCTTGTGATATGAAATTCATCAAAAATTTAAAGCATGTAAAACATGATACAGAAACATGGAGATAAAATGGACCATTCTTTTAACAAGAATAGGGCTGACTACGATGAAAACTGAAGGGCAGAGGAGTACTTCTTTTCTTGTCTGTGCTGAGTCTTTGTTGCAGCCTTCCCCGAAAAAAGCACAAAATCATGCCATCTTCACACCAGGAGTATTTCCATTTGTTTTAATATTGTGAGAAGATTAGAACTATCCATATTAGTAGTTACTTACCATATGAAGGGAAAAACAAGCTCCAATTCCATTTTCATGACTTAACCAAGATTACTTGCTGAAAGAGGCCTCTATGATGAGCTTCTGGAGAGTCACAAAACCTGGGTAAGAGATACAAGCATAGACTGTTTCATCATCAAGGGGAAAACTTCTCAAGCAATGCTAGTTTCTTCTGTTAGTGATTTCTCATCTGAATTGAGTGCTGTCCCAGCCAACCATATGCCATTTACAAATGAACCATGTGCCCACAAGAGTTTAAGCAAGAAAGGCTGGAATGACGACTACTGTTAGGGAAAGAAGACCTGGGGCTGCATCCCACTAGGCATTTGCATGACACAAATGCCCTTCACCTCATCCAGGCTCGGTTCCTTCCTTTCTTGTGGGAGCAATGCTATCAAAAGCAAGGGCTTCCCTGGTGGCTCAGGCAGTAAAGAATTCATCCATGATGTGTGAAGCCTGGGTTCAACCCCTGAGTTGGGAAGATCCCCTGGAGAAGAGAATGGCAACCCACTCCAGTATTCCTGACGAGAGAATTCTATGGGCAGAGGAAGAAAAATAATGAAATATGAGTAAGAATAAGAAAATAAGGGCTTCCCTGGAGGTCCAGTGGTTAAGACTCTGCGCTTCCACTGCAGGGGGCAGTCCGTAGGTTCAGTCCATAGTTGGGGAATTAAGCTCCCACATGCCTGGAGGCGTGCTACCTGCATTGGTCAACACTTGAGATGACTGAAGGTACAATTGGATTTTAATTTCTTGGTAATTTAGGGAAAAGAAAGACATAATTTCTTCTCGATCTCTTATTAGAAGGGAAAGGATACATCACTTTCCCTAAAGAAGCCAAATACTTTATCCTTGTGATATGAAATTCATCAAAAATTTAAAGCATGTAAAACATGATACAGAAACATGGAGATAAAATGGACCATTCTTTTTAACAAGAATAGGGCTGACTACGATGAAAACTGAAGGGCAGAGGAGTACTTCTTTTTCTTGTCTGTGCTGAGTCTTTGTTGCAGCCTACAGGCTTTTCTAGTTGTGGTGCACACGTTTACTTGTCCTGTGGTATGTGCGATCTTAATTCCCTGAGTGGGGATCAAGCCTGTATCCTTTAAATTGGGAGATGGATCCTTTAACACTGGGCCGCCAGGGACATCCTGAAACAGGGTACTTTTGCTTGGAGGTAGTTATAGCATGCCAAGTCATGTCTGAAAGAGGTGGAATCTGAACTCTGTGGGCTGTATGTGGTCCTTCAGGATCCTCTGTCCATGGGATTCTCCAGGCAAGAATACCGGAGTTGGTTGTCATGCCCTCCTCCAGGGGAATCTCGTCCCAACCCAGAGATCAAATCCAGGTCTTTCACATCTCCTGCAGTGGCAGGTGGGTTCTTTACCACTAGCGCCACCTCTTACTGCTACGGACATGGTCTTACTCCTAGAGACAAACCTGGAGCTTGAATTAGGGAAATCCTGACTATAAGCACAACTCCGTCCCAGTTAACAAATCATCCAGCTCTCCTCCCTTGCCCTGCCTTCCTAACACACACTCAGGAGCTCCTGGGCTGAGTCCTGTTCACAGCAGTGAGGAGGAGGCTCTGGAGGAGGCCACTGATACAGCGTGTGACCCTACACCAGTCACTTTCATGAACAAATAGGGGGCAGAGCTGTGAAGATAATGAGCCCAGGTATGATACAGTACCAACAGCTGCATGGCCCATTCTGTGGGGCCATTCCCAAGTGGAAAGGATGAGAAAGGGAAAGGCGTATGATCATACTGTAAGTGAAACAAATCACAGCGCAAGGCGCTTTCTTGAATTTCACATGTTTTCCTGGCTTCCTTGAAATCTCACTTTAAGAAAAGTTTCTTTTTTCCCTTGGGTCTCTGGGCAAGTAATAGCTGTTCTTTCTGCTGCACCACTGGGAACACCGCAAGGTTTGTAGGCACCGTAGGTACCGCAAGGTTTGTAGATTTTTCACCTTCTCTACTGTCAAGAAACCCAGTTCCTATTAAAGTATGTGTACTATTAAAAAAAATTACTTTCTTGGCCTCAGTGCATGGTGTGTGGGATCTTAGTTCCCTGACCTGTGATTGAATCAGTGCCCCTTGCAGTGGAAGCATCGAGCCTTAACCACTGGACCACCAGGGAAGTCCTAGTCTTGCAGGAAGTTCCTCAGTTTTCCTCTTCTGGCTCCTCTGTGACCTCCCCTTAAGCATGGGCCTTCCTTCAGGCTCTCCACTTGGCTGCAATTTCATTCACACCCACAGTTTAAATTGTCTTTCTGGATGCTTCTCCAGGCTGGATCCTCTTCCCCATCCTCTCTTGAATTTTTTTTCTCTTCGTGCTTAATGTCAGTGGCATTGTCCCCTTCCGTGGCTTGAACACTTGGCGACGTCTTCGGTCTTCTCCTTCATCACTGCACGTCTGCGCAGACCATACCACCTGACAATGGCTACTTGGCACACAAGTGTCACTTCCCTTTTACATGTGCAAGGCCACTATCGATCAAATCCTCATCCAGCCTCCATCATCTCCCTTTTAGGCAGTGGCCTCCCTGCTTCCAATTGCCATCAATTCTCAGATTTCAGGATGGATCCTGGTTTTCTTCCTAACCTCATGCTTCCCCACTTGCTTGAAAATGTCCAATAGCTCTCCAGTCCCTTAGAAGATCAACTCTCAAAGTTCTCAGCATAAGAAGTTTCCAGTAGCTGAGGTCAGTACATTGACCACATTTCCTATTAAATCATTCCCCCTCTCTGTAACCCTCTCCCTAAAAGCTGTTTCCTGCCTCCATGACTTTGCTTACTAGCTTTCTGCTTCAGAAATACTCATCTCTTAACACTGAGTTCAGATTCCACCTCTTTCAGGCATCTTTCCGAATTCTTGGGTAGAGTCCACTGTACCCTCCTCTACAAACTCAAGGATCCTTAACTGTACCCTCACCACAAGATTCACATTTACAGTACTCTGGCTTTATTTTCAGTAGCTATAAACACAGCAGTGGAAAGAGCTCTCAGAAAGTTTATAATCTAGCTGGGGAAACCCTGCTAATTCACATTTCTAACTTCCACGGTATAGTATTTCTTGCTTGAATATTGCGAATGCTATATAAATAATAGGCAGTTAGGTGGATTTTTTAAAGTCAGCACCATGGAAGGCTCTGAATATAGGATTAAGGACACCATTGTAGAAAACATTTTCCGAGTAAGCAACAGTAGCAAGGCTGTCCAAATTTGAAAGACAAACGTAATGAAAGAGAGGACGAAGAAAAAGCCCCAATATAGGTAGAAGCGTTATTTTTCTTGCTTCATTATTTTAACAAATTTGTTTGATCCATTTATAAAAATCAAGGAAGTGTTTATGCCTTAGGAAAAATGTTTCATTTTAGAAAATCAGATCACAAAATAGCCGTTATGCAGTTGAGGTTGTTACTTGGAATATATCTTTTGGCAGACTGTCCATTAGGGATTGAAAATGTCTTTCCGGTCGGTGCCTGTCCCATTGCCTGATTCTTATAAGATAGTTTCCTGTTTGTTGAATGAATACGTGCTGAGTCATCCACTTATGTTTCTCCAGCTGCCTTCCAGTCTCTCTCTTCCCCTTTACAGCCAAGCTGCTGTAAATAATTACCTAGTTTCTCTTTCCTCTCCTCCCCTCTGCAGCTCTCAGCACCCGAGTCTGACCTCTGATTTCTCTCAGTGCTCACAGTGCCACCCTCTGGGTGGACTCACTCTCTGGTGCCCTCCAGGGGCAGGGAGGGAAATAGAGGCTGCAGCAGCGCATGCACAGGAGCCACTGAGAAAGTTCGCTGCACTGACTCCGCCCATGGCCTCTCCCTTCCCCCAGCAAAGCCCGCAGTGGCGGAGGCAAGGCGACACTGCTTCATGAATGTTTGGTTTATTCGCTCTGTTCATAAGAGCACCGTTAGGTGGGTGAACAGGCAGCTTATAAAATCCTCTATAGTGTCAGGTTTGGATTTTCTCCCCAAATCAGAACCCAGAACCTCAGGCTCTTCTGTGTTCAAATTCTACCCAGCTACACTCTGTCTCTAGTGGTCACCAACATGTCAAAATGACTTTCCTCTCCATTATGCCTGGGGAGGCATAATATCNTAAGATAGGTGTAAACTATGAACATGTGAAGGAGTCTCTAACATGCATGACTGCAGTCAGAACTGGTTACAGTTCTGTTTCCCAGACATACCATTTAGTTTTCTTCTCTTTCTTTGTGTGTGTGCTCACTCAGTCGTGTCTAACTCTTCGCAACCCTGTGGACAGCAGCCCACCTGGCTCCTCTGTCCATGGAATTTCCCAGGAAGGAAAACTGGAGTGGGTAACCATTCCCTTCTCCAGGGGGTCTTCCCGACAGAGAGATTAAGCCCACATTTTGGGTGTCTCCTGCATTGGCAGGTGGATTCTTTACCGCTGAGCCATGTCTCTTTATTTGAATTCAAAACAAATGTCTCCTTCTCAGTCTTCCACAGTCAGGGCAACTGACCAGTCCCACATTGTCAAAGTGGAGTCCTTACTCCCTTGCCCCCACAACCTGGCCGCTCCTGGGTTTCCTTCTTGTTTCTTCTCCTGCTCCTCCTTTCAACTCTTAGGCTTGCTTTCCTTGTCATCTCCATCGTGGATCCTATTTCCTTTTGGCAGACTGTCCATTAGGGATTGAAAATGTCTTTCCGGTCGGTGCCTGTCCCATTGCCTGATTCTTATAAGATAGTTTCCTGTTTGTTGAATGAATACGTGCTGAGTCATCCACTTATGTTTCTCCAGCTGCCTTCCAGTCTCTCTCTTCCCCTTTACAGCCAAGCTGCTGTAAATAATTACCTAGTTTCTCTTCCTCTCCTCCCCTCTGCAGCTCTCAGCACCCGAGTCTGACCTCTGATTTCTCTCAGTGCTCACAGTGCCACCCTCTGGGTGGACTCACTCTCTGGTGCCCTCCAGGGGCAGGGAGGGAAATAGAGGCTGCAGCAGCGCATGCACAGGAGCCACTGAGAAAGTTCGCTGCACTGACTCCGCCCATGGCCTCCCCCTTCCCCAGCAAAGCCCGCAGTGGCGGAGGCAAGGCGACACTGCTTCATGAATGTTTGGTTTATTCGCTCTGTTCATAAGAGCACCGTTAGGTGGGTGAACAGGCAGCTTATAAAATCCTCTATAGTGTCAGGTTTGGATTTTCTCCCCAAATCAGAACCCAGAACCTCAGGCTCTTCTGTGTTCAAATTCTACCCAGCTACACTCTGTCTCTAGTGGTCACCAACATGTCAAAATGACTTTCCTCTCCATTATGCCTGGAGAGGCATAATATCTTAAGATAGGTGTAAACTATGAACATGTGAAGGAGTCTCTAACATGCATGACTGCAGTCAGAACTGGTTACAGTTCTGTTTCCCAGACATACCATTTAGTTTTCTTCTCTTTCTTTGTGTGTGTGCTCACTCAGTCGTGTCTAACTCTTCGCAACCCTGTGGACAGCAGCCCACCTGGCTCCTCTGTCCATGGAATTTCCCAGGAAGGAAAACTGGAGTGGGTAACCATTCCCTTCTCCAGGGGGTCTTCCCGACAGAGAGATTAAGCCCACATTTTGGGTGTCTCCTGCATTGGCAGGTGGATTCTTTACCGCTGAGCCATGTCTCTTTATTTGAATTCAAAACAAATGTCTCCCTTCTCAGTCTTCCACAGTCAGGGCAACTGACCAGTCCCACATTGTCAAAGTGGAGTCCTTACTCCCTTGCCCCCACAACCTGGCCGTCTCCTGGGTTTCCTTCTTGTTCTTCTCCTGCTCCTCCTTTCACTCTTAGGCTTGTCCTTCACTCTGTGGCCATGGTGGATTTGAATTTCTCAAGGGGCTGGCCCTAGCATTCTCTGCCATGGCTAGCTTTATAACCTTTGTTTGCGCATCATCTCCATCCGTGGATCCTATTGGTCATATCCAGATCTGTACATGTGAAGGTGCCTCACAAGTGTCTGTCTCTGGGTTGGACCCCAGAGCTCTCTGACAAGCTTCACGCCCAGAATTGAATATCTGCTGGCTGTACCCTGTGCCGATGCTCAAACTCACCATGTCCAGCACTGAACTGAGCATCTGTCTTCACAGACTTGTTCCTCTGCCAGCTCTGCCTGACTGTTTCTCGTGGACTCCACCTAAGTACTGCAGAAGATGACCTGTCAACTTGAATATCCCTTGAATCACTGACTGCTCAGAACTCATTCTTCCTCCCGTAGGCCGAGGTCCCTATATCTCTCCGCTCAACTGGTCTGGGTAACTTTTGCCCCTGGCCAACCAGTCCTCTTCATTGTAGCTAGAAACACTTTTTTGAAATGTAAAATTGCTAATGTAACTATAACCCTCCTCCTTATAAAGCCCCTGCAAACCAACCTTTTTATTGGTCTTGGGATAAGGGAATATGCCCTGCTATGACTAAAAAGCCTTTCATGGTGATGAACCCTGAGTACATGTGCGACCTCCAGCTCTTCACCCTCTCTGCCCTCTGGCCACTGGACTGTCCTATCTCTCACGCTGCTCCTGCTCTCTTCTACTTTCCATACGCTATGGCTTTCCCGTATGTCACACCCTCTGCCTGTGCTCCTTGTCTAGTTGACTCCTGTATGTCATGTAGATCTCATTTTCTAGAATTGTGTGTCTCTCCTTTGTAGCATTTAGAATGGTTGCAACTCCATATCTATTGTGTAATTCTTGGTTTTCTTTTTTTGAAATTATACTTTTATTGATGTATTTAGCTGCACCTTTAGCTGTGGCATGTGAGCTCTTAGTTGTGGCATGTGGGACTGAACCCAGGGATTGAACTAGGGCCCCTCCCTGCCTTGGGAGCACAAAGTCTTAGCCACTGGACCACCAGGGAAGTTCTGCGTTTGGGTCATTATTTCACTGTCCATCTTCCCCACTAGCTTGTAGGCCAAATGAAGTACTCAGTACCTAGGTAATTCATTGCATCCTGACAGTGTTGGACACATAATAGGTGCTCACTAAAGACAACTTTATTGAAAGTATAAGTGTAGGAAATGAATAGGAAAATATGCCTAGATATAAATTCAGCAAGAAAAATGTACTCATATTCTAGTGTTGAAAAATTCTAAAATAAGCACAGATGAGTAGCAAGAACACTGAGAGCCTCCAATGGATTTAAGAAATTAAAATAGGAGGACTTCCTTTCTTACCCAGATTCAGTAGTGAGTAGATGGGAATGGGAGAAATTTTTAACGTAAAATTTCACCTGGATTGAAAAGTAGCTGCTTTTAGTATGTAAAAAAGATGCTAAGGTATGAAGCTAGTATTTCCTAACCCAATTCCTGCTATTTTTGCCATTGTATAAATTGAACCAGAGCCATCACAAGGGCAGGAATAGAGGATTAGGACCAGAGACAAGCTGGGGATGCAAAGGAGAGATGATTTCAAAAACATTTATGTCTCAGGATTGTGGCTATTTGGCTGGATCTGCCTTTTTATATCCTTGCTTCTAAAATCCATGTCAGTACATGCACTATAATTGTCTCTGCTTCCATATGGTAACAAAATTCTATCAACTCTATCAGGATCTCAATACATAGGCAGAGCAAAAATGTTGCATAAGTTGTTTTTCCTCAGTTACATTTCAAGTATAGGACACCCCCCTCTCCCCAATAATGAAACACAATTTTTGTCAATTAGAATAGAATCAGTACTGTGAATTTACCTTTGCAGTTACAAGAGTAAGAACATTCCACACGGAAATAAGAAATGCCATCTGATTTCAATTTAACACAAAAGGGGAGAAACACATTCCATTTAAGAATGACAAATAAAGCTGTCAGTGTGATCCATTTATAGCCCCTCTGAGAATGCCACAAATCCACCTAATGTTCTGAGGAGCTAGTTATTGTATTTGCTCTGTCAAAGAGATTAGCCCTCGACTGTAGAAGCTGAACCCAGGATTCTATTAAATTTGCCACTGGACCACCAGGGAAGTTCTGCGTTTGGGTCATTATTTCACTGTCCATCTTCCCCACTAGCTTGTAGGCCAAATGAAGTACTCAGTACCTAGGTAATTCATTGCATCCTGACAGTGTTGGACACATAATAGGTGCTCACTAAAGACAACTTTATTGAAAGTATAAGTGTAGGAAATGAATAGGAAAATATGCCTAGATATAAATTCAGCAAGAAAAATGTACTCATATTCTAGTGTTGAAAAATTCTAAAATAAGCACAGATGAGTAGCAAGAACACTGAGAGCCTCCAATGGATTTAAGAAATTAAAATAGGAGGACTTCCTTTCTTACCCAGATTCAGTAGTGAGTAGATGGGAATGGGAGAAATTTTTAACGTAAAATTTCACCTGGATTGAAAAGTAGCTGCTTTTAGTATGTAAAAAAGATGCTAAGGTATGAAGCTAGTATTTCCTAACCCAATTCCTGCTATTTTTGCCATTGTATAAATTGAACCAGAGCCATCACAAGGGCAGGAATAGAGGATTAGGACCAGAGACAAGCTGGGGATGCAAAGGAGAGATGATTTCAAAAACATTTATGTCTCAGGATTGTGGCTATTTGGCTGGATCTGCCTTTTTATATCCTTGCTTCTAAAATCCATGTCAGTACATGCACTATAATTGTCTCTGCTTCCATATGGTAACAAAATTCTATCAACTCTATCAGGATCTCAATACATAGGCAGAGCAAAAATGTTGCATAAGTTGTTTTTCCTCAGTTACATTTCAAGTATAGGACACCCCCCTCTCCCCAATAATGAAACACAATTTTTGTCAATTAGAATAGAATCAGTACTGTGAATTTACCTTTGCAGTTACAAGAGTAAGAACATTCCACACGGAAATAAGAAATGCCATCTGATTTCAATTTAACACAAAAGGGGAGAAACACATTCCATTTAAGAATGACAAATAAAGCTGTCAGTGTGATCCATTTATAGCCCCTCTGAGAATGCCACAAATCCACCTAATGTTCTGAGGAGCTAGTTATTGTATTTGCTCTGTCAAAGAGAAGGCCTGGAAGTCCCCAGTGGCTCACTGTCCAAGGAAACTACGGCTAGCTGGAAGAATGTGCAAAATTAGTCAGAGTCCTAAGTGTGTACCCCTTAAAGGGAAGCCTAAAGCTCTGGCTGTTGTATGTAGACAGGGTGCCGCTGCAAGAGGGCTGGACTGCTGCAGGATGCGCCTTGGTCTTCCCGTCTGTTCCCTCACCTCTCTGGCCTCGCGTTCTTCTTATTCAGTCACTCAGTTATGGCAGACTGTTTGTGACTCCAAGGACTATGGCACGCGAGACTTCCCTGTCCTTCACGATCTCCTGGAGTTTACTCAAACTCCTGTCCATTGAGTCAGTGATGCCATCCAGCCATCTCATCCTCAGCCCCTCGCCCCATTCTCCTTGTGCCTTCCGTCTTTTCTAGCATCAGGGTCTTTCCCAATAAATCAGCTCTTCACGTCAGGTGGCCAAAGTATTGGAGCTTCAGCTTCAGCATCATTTCTTCCAGTGAATATTCAGAGTTAATTTCCTTTAGGACTGACTGGTTTGATCTCCTTGCTCTCCAAGGGACTCTAAAGAGTCTTCTCTAGCACCACAGTGTGAAAGCAGCAGTTCTTTAGCACTCTTTATGGCCCAGTTCTCCCATCCGTCCATGATCTAGGAGGGTTTTAACTGGCCAAATGAGGGCTCTCTCTGTTAGGCCTACTGCTCACAAAAATTACAGAGACATCAAATCTTGATTATAAACATCCACAATGCTAGTTATTTCTGAAAATGTTACTATAGGTTATCTCCAGCTGAGGTACAAGGGCACTTATCAAAAACAAACAGTGGAAATATAATCATGATCCCTATTCTTATTCCTGTGCTCAAGCTTCCTTCTTTCAAGCAGCAGTGTGCTGTTAAATACATATACATATATTCATACATAAGTGTATATAAAATATGACCCTCTGCAAGGCATAACTGATTACTTTTTTCTCCTTTGCATTGGCTGCTAAAAAACCGAGAATAAAATTTGTTACTATCTTCTAGCAAGAGTGTTGAATTTCATGGCATAAATTTTGAGTATGAATCTCTCTCCTGGCCCTATCTTACATTCCTAGCCTTATTTTTTTCCTTTGACTCGTTTTTTCCCTACCTATTTGAACTATATTTTATATTGCTCTACAGTATGTATTTTTATTAGCCTTTCTCTATAAGCTTTAAATCCTTTCCAGCATATAAATAAAATATACAACATTTATAGATAGCCTTTTTTCCCCCTCTGGAGGGTTGCAGAATTTCCCAAGCAATGCAGTTCATTACCATAAATGAACATTAGGACACTGATGGTCATAGTAATTAAATTTTTTGGTGATATTTAGCTCAATATGTCAGTTAGGTTTTCTTAATATTTATGCATACACTTTAGAGCTGAAATTCCTAGCCTGAAGCCTATGGATGCTCTCAAATTATATGCAAAGTCTTGTGCATATAAATTTTTATTATGCAAGAGTTTAATTTTAATCAAATTCTGAAAGGTGAATTTGACCCAAAAACTTAAAAATATATTCCTTTGCCGTGGAATAACCCCAGAAGACCAAGTCTAGGTCTTTTGACATTCAGCTAAGCGACAAAATATTTTCTGACTACCTACTAAGTGCCTAGTATTGGTTACTCAGAAAACAGCAATAAACATGTAGACTTGACCTCTGACCTCAGGGTACTTTTAGTCCAGTGGGGATGAGGGAAGGCAATGAAAAAACAATGTGAAATAATTGGATAGTAATGTACTGCAGTAAGTAAAACAAAGTAATGTGAGAGAAAATGATTGAGATTGGATGGTCGGGAGAGACCTCTCTAAGAAGGTGTAGTTTTAGCTGAGCCAAGCAAGATGGGAGGGAAGAGCATTCCAGAGGGAGAGAGAGAGACCAGCTGATGCAAAGAGATAAAGGCTTGTAATAGTCTATAGCTCTTCTAGAAAATAGGAATGGCCATTCTACAAATTTACTTTTCAAATTCATTTTCAGTACGTCAGTCTCTTTTCCTTGTTTTCATTTTCTTTTAAGAGTTAGATTTCCTAATGTCAGGGAAAGATATCCTCAGAAAAAGTGCCATGTATTTTATTATACATGGAATTCAGTAAGTATTTGAGTCTACTGTCTTGAAGGCACTATGGCAGATGCCATCAAGTGCTCAGCACAGGCTGAATAAACTATAACTGCCATATATGTAACCGTAATGTACCTTAAGCCAATTTTGTATTGTTCCATAACATAGGTTTATGAGCCAAGTAAATTCTAGGGCCTGAATGCTTTAATATACAGTGTGAAACCCAAAGCTCTTTAGCAAGGCATCGGTCATCCTCTAAGAGCTGGAGGTGGATGAGGAGGAGAAGGAACATATAATGAAAATTAATAAGAACAATATACTCTTTGGCTTGGAAAATGGTCTGAAAAGTCCTGACTGTGTAAATCAATAAATTAGGATTATTGACTAAAGATCATAAATAGCTCCCAGGTTATGAGCTGCTTTCCAGAATTAAATTGTTGATATATATGTTAAAGAAATTATATAAGGAAAGATGAAGACAAGACTGAGGTCACAGAATGCTCTGTGCAAAGTATGTCAGAAACTGCCAGAGACCTCTGTGTGTGCTCATGGCCTTCAAGGTGAAGGCTTTTCCTGCTTCTGTTTTGTAGACAGGGCGAAACTGAGGTTTAAAGAAGCACAGTGACTTGGCTGGTCACAGAGGTAGTGGGAGGAGCCCCAGGGATAGGGACTGAAGCAGTCTGACTCTAGAGCCTCCATGATGCCCTCATTTCTACCATAATCAGTTAGCTCCCTGAAGGGAGACTGTTCTGAGTTCTATCTGATAAGCCTGACTGCCTTGCTGTTTAACAGGTTTGGGGAACGACATTTTTGAACAGTTCGTCTGAGCTTACTATGTGCAAGTTAATTTCAGTACTAGTCCAAACAAAACAAGACAGCAAAGGTGCTATTAAGAGTAAAAAAGATGACTTGGCTTTGGATTAAATTATTTGGGTTATCTACAATGTATCCTCTGTTAGAAGTAAAGAAGATTTTGAATATATTGATTTAAAAACTCTCAGTCAAAAGTACAAACATGGTTCTACTAACTTATTTCTGCCTCACTGATTTTTTTTTTAACATTGAAAAAAGCTTTTATTGGAGTATAGTTGTTTTACAATGTCAGATAATTTCTGCTGCACAGCAAAGTGAATCAGTTATTCGTATGCACATATCCCTTCTGTTTTAGATTTCCTTCCCATTTAGGTCACCACAGAGCACTGAGTAGGGTTCCCCATGCTCTACAGTAGGTTCTCATTTGTTGCCCATTTTATGCATAGTAGAGTATATGTTAATAGGTCAGTCTCAGTTCCCCAGTTCACGCAGCCTCTTCCCCTCTTGCTGTCCATAAGTTTGTTCTCTATATTTGTGTCTGTTTCTGCTTTGCAGATAAGATCACCTCTGAGACACAACTTGTCGACTAAACAACACCTTTTTTGTAGATTCTATATTGCCCTCACTGATTTTCAAAAATGAAATTTCAGCTTGATGAAGGGACATTTTAAAGCTTCATTCAAATCTAGATGAAAGAGCCATTTTCCTCTTCTTTCACTCTCCCTTGAACTGTTCTCTCAGGCTGCCCAGAGGCTGTGATATGTGCATACTGAGTTGCTCCAGTCATGTCCAGTTCTTTGCGACCCCATGGACTGTAGCCCTTCCAGCCCCTCTGTCCATAGTATTTTTCCAGGCGAGAATCCTGGAGTGGGTTGCCATTCCCTCCACCAGGGGATCTTCCCAGCCCAGGGACGGAACCCACATCCCTTACGTCTCCTGGATTGTCAGGCGGGTTCTTTACCACCAGGGCCACCTGGGAAGTCCACGTAAACAACAAGAGCAGTAGTAGCAGCAGGAGAGAATCATGGCTCTAGGTACCATCGATTGGCCCTTAGTTAGCTCCTGAAGGAGACTGTTCTGAGTTCTCTCTGATAAGCCTGACTGCCTTGCTGTTTAACAGGTTTGGGGAACGACATTTTTGAACAGTTCGTCTGAGCTTACTATGTGCAAGTTAATTTCAGTACTAGTCCAAACAAAACAAGACAGCAAAGGTGCTATTAAGAGTAAAAAAGATGACTTGGCTTTGGATTAAATTATTTGGGTTATCTACAATGTATCCTCTGTTAGAAGTAAAGAAGATTTTGAATATATTGATTTAAAAACTCTCAGTCAAAAGTACAAACATGGTTCTACTAACTTATTTCTGCCTCACTGATTTTTTTTTTAACATTGAAAAAAGCTTTTATTGGAGTATAGTTGTTTTACAATGCCGTATTAATTTCTGCTGCACAGCAAAGTGAATCAGTTATTCGTATGCACATATCCCTTCTGTTTTAGATTTCCTTCCCATTTAGGTCACCACAGAGCACTGAGTAGGGTTCCCCATGCTCTACAGTAGGTTCTCATTTGTTGCCCATTTTATGCATAGTAGAGTATATGTTAATAGGTCAGTCTCAGTTCCCCAGTTCACGCAGCCTCTTCCCCTCTTGCTGTCCATAAGTTTGTTCTCTATATTTGTGTCTGTTTCTGCTTTGCAGATAAGATCACCTCTGAGACACAACTTGTCGACTAAACAACACCTTTTTTGTAGATTCTATATTGCCCTCACTGATTTTCAAAAATGAAATTTCAGCTTGATGAAGGGACATTTTAAAGCTTCATTCAAATCTAGATGAAAGAGCCATTTTCCTCTTCTTTCACTCTCCCTTGAACTGTTCTCTCAGGCTGCCCAGAGGCTGTGATATGTGCATACTGAGTTGCTCCAGTCATGTCCAGTTCTTTGCGACCCCATGGACTGTAGCCCTTCCAGCCCCTCTGTCCATAGTATTTTTCCAGGCGAGAATCCTGGAGTGGGTTGCCATTCCCTCCACCAGGATCTTCCCAGCCCAGGGACGGAACCCACATCCCTTACGTCTCCTGGATTGTCAGGCGGGTTCTTTACCACCAGGGCCACCTGGGAAGTCCACGTAAACAACAAGAGCAGTAGTAGCAGCAGGAGAGAATCATGGCTCTAGGTACCATCGATTGGCCCTTTACACAGTATCGTGCACTGTGCCAAGCACTGTACAACGTCACTTTACCCTCACTGCAACCCCAGTAGTAGCCTTTATTATTATTATTCCAAACTCCCAGCCCAAGAGATGAAGCTTAGAAAAGTTGCCCACATCTCAAAGTATTCCTAGATTACTAATGGAGGAGCTTACACCAAGCCCATTGACCATGCAGTCCACGGTCCCCAGAGTTTCCCCACACCATCTCTCTTTCTTTGATAGGTTGCTCCCTAACTGCCCATCAGTGAGGATATTCTATTTCCCAACATAGGTTGCTTTAAACCTATTAGAATCCAGATCTATCCATGATCTGGACTTATTTTTTAGCCTGTCCAAGCTAATTTCTCTAAATACCTCAAACCCTTTGGGAACCTGCTTACTCTTAAAGCTTCAGAGGCCCCTAAGCCCACAATCCAGCTTAAATTCTCCTGCTCTTAAAGGCCTGTTCAAATTCTACTTATCCAAGCTCTCTTCCAGGCCTCCCCCGCCCAGGTAAGTAGCTTGGAGAGCCAGCCTCTGCTGTCTACTATTGCAGGTCTCCCTGGTGCCCCCCAAGAGGTTTGGTGGCCTGGACTCCATGGAATTATGGGAAGGTCTGTTGGAAAGTGCCACTGGGAATTTTCTCAGAGACATGTCCAGAACTTTTCTCAGTTTCTTAAAGTTTCATTCAAATCTAGATGAAAGAGCCATTTTCCTCTTCTTTCACTCTCCCTTGAACTGTTCTCTCAGGCTGCCCAGAGGCTGTGATATGTGCATACTGAGTTGCTCCAGTCATGTCCAGTTCTTTGCGACCCCATGGACTGTAGCCCTTCCAGCCCCTCTGTCCATAGTATTTTTCCAGGCGAGAATCCTGGAGTGGGTTGCCATTCCCTCCACCAGGGGATCTTCCCAGCCCAGGGACGGAACCCACATCCCTTACGTCTCCTGGATTGTCAGGCGGGTTCTTTACCACCAGGGCCACCTGGGAAGTCCACGTAAACAACAAGAGCAGTAGTAGCAGCAGGAGAGAATCATGGCTCTAGGTACCATCGATTGGCCCTTTACACAGTATCGTGCACTGTGCCAAGCACTGTACAACGTCACTTTACCCTCACTGCAACCCCAGTAGTAGCCTTTATTATTATTATTCCAAACTCCCAGCCCAAGAGATGAAGCTTAGAAAAGTTGCCCACATCTCAAAGTATTCCTAGATTACTAATGGAGGAGCTTACACCAAGCCCATTGACCATGCAGTCCACGGTCCCCAGAGTTTCCCCACACCATCTCTCTTTCTTTGATAGGTTGCTCCTAACTGCCCATCAGTGAGGATATTCTATTTCCCAACATAGGTTGCTTTAAACCTATTAGAATCCAGATCTATCCATGATCTGGACTTATTTTTTAGCCTGTCCAAGCTAATTTCTCTAAATACCTCAAACCCTTTGGGAACCTGCTTACTCTTAAAGCTTCAGAGGCCCTAAGCCCACAATCCAGCTTAAATTCTCCTGCTCTTAAAGGCCTGTTCAAATTCTACTTATCCAAGCTCTCTTCCAGGCCTCCCCCGCCCAGGTAAGTAGCTTGGAGAGCCAGCCTCTGCTGTCTACTATTGCAGGTCTCCCTGGTGCCCCCCAAGAGGTTTGGTGGCCTGGACTCCATGGAATTATGGGAAGGTCTGTTGGAAAGTGCCACTGGGAATTTTCTCAGAGACATGTCCAGAACTTTTCTCAGTTTCTTAAAGTTTAACTGCCAGTCAACAACTGTCCCTCCCTTCCCCCACCTACACCCACACACCCACACACCCACACACCCCAGTTCTGGAAACTAGTGACATTAAATGCTAACGTTTCTGAGCAAGGTGGCCAGATTTAGGAAATAAAAATATAATATGGGACATGCCTGTACTAAAACATGATTTGTTGTGTATTTTAAATTCAAATTTAACTGAGCCTGCTATACTTGATCTGCAATCTTGTCCTTGAATGTTTCATGGATATTAATGTTATGTCTCAACCACACAGAATATAATCACCTAGAGGGCAAGTAACTTCATTATTTCTCCATTGCACTTAACACTCAACTTTCATTGCTGATTACTGATTGATTTTTGTTGCCCAATAGAAACACTTTGGAGCATTCTTGACTTGGGGCGAATATCAAACCTGGTAGCTAAATCATGATTACATGTATATGCCTTTTAACTATAAGGAAACAGATGTCCATAATACTTAACAAACTAATTTTCATCATCTCTTCTACTTACTGGATTCAAGCACATTGATTTTTTGTTTGTTTGTTTAAAAAATTCCTCTTAGGGACTTTCCAGGTGGTCCAGTGGCTAAGATTTTGGCTTCCAATGCAAGGGACCTAGGTTCAATCCCTGGTCAGGGAGCTAGATCCCATATGCCACAACCCAGCTCACATGCTGCATCTAAGACCTGGTTCAGCCAAATAATTAATTAAATACAAGATATTTTAAAAATAGTAGAGGATATTCTATTTCCCAACATAGGTTGCTTTAAACCTATTAGAATCCAGATCTATCCTGCTTTTTGTCCAAGCTAATTTCTCTAAATACCTCAAACCCTTTGGGAACCTGCTTACTCTTAAAGCTTCAGAGGCACCTAAGCCCACAATCCAGCTTAAATTCTCCTGCTCTTAAAGGCCTGTTCAAATTCTACTTATCCAAGCTCTCTTCCAGGCCTCCCCCGCCCAGGTAAGTAGCTTGGAGAGCCAGCCTCTGCTGTCTACTATTGCAGGTCTCCCTGGTGCCCCCCAAGAGGTTTGGTGGCCTGGACTCCATGGAATTATGGGAAGGTCTGTTGGAAAGTGCCACTGGGAATTTTCTCAGAGACATGTCCAGAACTTTTCTCAGTTTCTTAAAGTTTAACTGCCAGTCAACAACTGTCCCTCCCTTCCCCCACCTACACCCACACACCCACACACCCACACACCCCAGTTCTGGAAACTAGTGACATTAAATGCTAACGTTTCTGAGCAAGGTGGCCAGATTTAGGAAATAAAAATATAATATGGGACATGCCTGTACTAAAACATGATTTGTTGTGTATTTTAAATTCAAATTTAACTGAGCCTGCTATACTTGATCTGCAATCTTGTCCTTGAATGTTTCATGGATATTAATGTTATGTCTCAACCACACAGAATATAATCACCTAGAGGGCAAGTAACTTCATTATTTCTCCATTGCACTTAACACTCAACTTTCATTGCTGATTACTGATTGATTTTTGTTGCCCAATAGAAACACTTTGGAGCATTCTTGACTTGGGGCGAATATCAAACCTGGTAGCTAAATCATGATTACATGTATATGCCTTTTAACTATAAGGAAACAGATGTCCATAATACTTAACAAACTAATTTTCATCATCTCTTCTACTTACTGGATTCAAGCACATTGATTTTTTGTTTGTTTGTTTAAAAAATTCCTCTTAGGGACTTTCCAGGTGGTCCAGTGGCTAAGATTTTGGCTTCCAATGCAAGGGACCTAGGTTCAATCCCTGGTCAGGGAGCTAGATCCCATATGCCACAACCCAGCTCACATGCTGCATCTAAGACCTGGTTCAGCCAAATAATTAATTAAATACAAGATATTTTAAAAAATCCTCTTAGGGGGAATCTGGAAAAGTTCAAAACATACCAAAATTGTTATTGGACCTTAAAGTGAAATCTTCCATCTATTTGAGGGCTCATGAAAGGTGTCTGTTAAAAGTGCAGTTTTCTGGGTCTAATCTCAGACCTATTAATTCTGAATTGTGCAGAATGGCTCCAAGCTACCTGGGTTTTTAACAGCCTTTCAGGTGATTTTTATGACCTCCAAAGTTTAAGGACTGATTTTTATGGATGTAATACTTGAGCAAAAATTGCCCTCTAAGAGGAAGTTATTTTTGTCTTTAAAACCAAGCCATCATTATTTACAGTTCAAAATATCAGTCATCTTTTAAGTGTATCTGGAATCTATCACACTAGAGTTAAATGCTCAGTACTGTGGATTGCCCATGTGGAGTTCCCAAGTATTTAAACAGAATTGGTAAACTCACAATAGGTATTAAGATAGTAAAGATCATTAAGATAGTAAATGAGTCACTGGAGTTGACAGAAAATGTTAGTCATTCAGCTGTGTCTAACTCTTTGTGGCCCCATGGACTGGCAGCCCACTAGGCTCCTCTGTCCATGGGATTCTCCAGGCAAGGATACTGCAGTGGGGTGCCATTCTCTTCTCCAGGGGATCTTCCCAACTCAGGGATCATACCCGGGTCTCGCACATGGCAGGCAGATTCTTGACCCTCTGAGCCATAAGGAAAGTTTAAAGAGGCCATATGAAATTTAAAAAGAAGATTATCTGAAGTAAGGTGCTATGCTATGTACTGGTGGCACTGCCCAGGACTAGTCTCAGAAACACAAGGATCTTTGGAATTTCTGAAAGTAGCATTGTACACAACTTCCTACCCATGCTGACTGGGCAGTCCCTGAGATTTTTGGTTCTTGGTGAAAAGAGTGCTGGTTTGAAAGTCAGAAGGCATAGGTTCTATACTTTTGGTTCTGTGCTTTTCTGAGCTTCTGTTTCCTTGTCAGTGAAATAGGAGTTCAGATACTCGGATGGTCCCTAAAGTTCTTCTAATCTCAAGTTTCTGCTGTCATCCTGAGATGGTTTTCTCTGATGTAAAATATGGAGGTTGCTGTAAAACACGTGTGTCCACTTGTCTTGTTGTCTAAGGGTCGCCCTGCTGTCTCCATCCCTGTACTCGGATCCCCATTCATAATTCAGACTTAACACTAGCAGCATAAGGTTGATCATGCTTCATTTAAGTTATCCATGGAGGGGACAATATACTGGCCATTAGCACAGGTCCTTTCTAAGAGACAGTTACTTGTTCAGTGTATATATACGTATTGATCACCAGTTCTGTGTCTCGGTGGTAGGCCCTGAAGATAAAATAATGAAAACAGACCAAAAGAGCTCTAGTATCATGCTGCTTATGATCGTGAGGTTGGGAGTGATGGAGCAGGGGAGATTAAAACAACGATCACATGTAAACTGATTGACACATAAATTAAACACCCGCAGTTTGTAATCCCGCAGTCTGAAGGATCACTAAGGATGAGATAGGGAATAACTGGGAGCAGTGACTGGGAAAAGCTTTATGGGGAAGGCGATATTTTCTTAGACCGAAAGGAAGAAAAAAGATAAACAAGAGAAAGGGTTGCAGAAAAGGGCAGGGCAGAGGCGAACATAGTCAGCCATGCCCGGAGGAACAGCTTAGGTGTTTGGCAGCTGCAGTGGGGTGCCATTCTCTTCTCCAGGGATCTTCCCAACTCAGGGATCATACCGGGTCTCGAAATGGCAGGCAGATTCTTGACCCTCTGAGCCATAAGGAAAGTTTAAAGAGGCCATATGAAATTTAAAAGAAGATTATCTGAAGTAAGGTGCTATGCTATGTACTGGTGGCACTGCCCAGGACTAGTCTCAGAAACACAAGGATCTTTGGAATTTCTGAAAGTAGCATTGTACACAACTTCCTACCCATGCTGACTGGGCAGTCCCTGAGATTTTTGGTTCTTGGTGAAAAGAGTGCTGGTTTGAAAGTCAGAAGGCATAGGTTCTATACTTTTGGTTCTGTGCTTTTCTGAGCTTCTGTTTCCTTGTCAGTGAAATAGGAGTTCAGATACTCGGATGGTCCCTAAAGTTCTTCTAATCTCAAGTTTCTGCTGTCATCCTGAGATGGTTTTCTCTGATGTAAAATATGGAGGTTGCTGTAAAACACGTGTGTCCACTTGTCTTGTTGTCTAAGGGTCGCCCTGCTGTCTCCATCCCTGTACTCGGATCCCCATTCATAATTCAGACTTAACACTAGCAGCATAAGGTTGATCATGCTTCATTTAAGTTATCCATGGAGGGGACAATATACTGGCCATTAGCACAGGTCCTTTCTAAGAGACAGTTACTTGTTCAGTGTATATATACGTATTGATCACCAGTTCTGTGTCTCGGTGGTAGGCCCTGAAGATAAAATAATGAAAACAGACCAAAAGAGCTCTAGTATCATGCTGCTTATGATCGTGAGGTTGGGAGTGATGGAGCAGGGGAGATTAAAACAACGATCACATGTAAACTGATTGACACATAAATTAAACACCCGCAGTTTGTAATCCCGCAGTCTGAAGGATCACTAAGGATGAGATAGGGAATAACTGGGAGCAGTGACTGGGAAAAGCTTTATGGGGAAGGCGATATTTTCTTAGACCGAAAGGAAGAAAAAAGATAAACAAGAGAAAGGGTTGCAGAAAAGGGCAGGGCAGAGGCGAACATAGTCAGCCATGCCCCGGAGGAACAGCTTAGGTGTTTGGCAGCCAAAATCCTGGACGGTGCCTCCCATCCCTGGGAGATGATTTAATTCAAAACCAGAGGAAGGGAATCAGAGGCCCCAAGAGTTTGGGGGACTTATCAAATGGGGAGTCAGTTAATAGGAGAAGTCTTGCATGCTTCAGTCCAGCAGGTGAACCTCTCTTGGGGATCACAGAGCATCAGGAGGTGCCAAGACAGTGTGGTCTAGAGCTTGAGTGTCCTCTGCTGTGAAACACAGATGACTCCTCCTGCCTTAGTTGTTCAGGGATTTAATGAGGTAATGTCACACGGTGCCTGGTATATGCAACTGATAAATGCAGGATCTCCTGACGTTTCACCTAGTGAGCTTTCATCCCTGGTGACTGTTGGAAAATACGTAGGGCAGAGGTTAAGTTACTTGGGTAAAGGAAAGGGGTGGCAGAGGTCTAGTTCTGGAAGACTGGCCTGGTGTCTGTTTAGCAGCTATCCATCTGAGAGGCAGAGTAGAGGAAATGAGAAGAAAAGGCCCCCAACTTCATGGTGTTTGCTCACCCCTTAGTCTGATAGTGGGGAATCTGGAGTGATCTTCACAGGATGGAAAAGACCATTCATAGCAAGGTTTAGACTTAAGTTTAGCATAAGGAACCAGGCTTGACTCTAGGAGTCTGGTGAACAGAAGAGTGACATTATTAAATACATATAAAGAGAACAGTGTTGACATGTCACTCACTCCACTGGGAACAAACTGTTTCAATTATCTGCAGAATATTAAAATGATTGCTGGTGTTAAGGATGCTTAAAAACCAAGCCGATGGTATTGGGAGAATGAATAATTTATCCAGGCAACTAGGAAGGTTTTCTTCTCTGTGAACAAAACCACAGATAGAACTTCAACCTTAAAGTACCAGGAGGTGTTATTTCATGGATTTTAGTGGACGGCTACCAGGCCATCCCACAGAACCTGCTTGCCCTCCTTGGTGATTCACCCCAAACGTTAGGAGAATATTTATGGTTCAGGCACACTTGAACCAGGACCGAATATTTCTGTTTCTGAAGTTCCCTGGGTTCCCTTCCCCCCAAGCCATAAGGTAAATGCCATTCCATATATAGCTTTTTGAAATGCTGCTTTCTTTACGATTCCCTGCCAAGGGTGCCTTATGGGAGAAATTTTATTTCAAAGTTTCACAGGATGCGAATTGAACTCATTATTTTACTCTAAGCTCATTGTTTAATTGACAGGAAACATGCATTCTAAATCATCTCGTATGCATGGCAGAAGCAGCTACATAAATTTAACAATGGGTGGATATTACTATTTAGCATATTTATGGAATTTTATATTCAGGAAGCATTTTACAAATCTTTTATTAGTTAATCCTTACACTTCCCAGTGCATCTGACAGGTGGTAAACAACGCTTTGGGTTCTAAATTGCCAATACGTGAAAAGTTTAATGGGGGAAAAAAATCTACATCTTTACTCTCTGCTCCCTAACTTGCTAAGAGCACATTTCTGATCATTTTTTTCTCTCATTGGAGACCAAAGCCAGAGGCTTGGAAAGCAGGCTTGCGCCCTAAAATATAAAGGAATATATTGGGCTCAGTCGTGATTCAGGTGGCTGGAGCCAGAGGAAACTTCACAAGACACCCAGGTGATGTGACAGATTCCCAACAAAGATGCATCTTACTAATACAGCACATAAAAAAGGTACATAAGGAAGCAGTCGATTTTTCTAAAACTATACAGTGAACTTAGTTTTCAAATCTAACGGCACCATCCATACCTGCTGGACTCACTATCAAATGACAACACCAGTTACTGTTAAAACGCATACATGTATACTGAAGAACAAAACCTAGTTCAAGCTAAGAGAGTTTGCATTTTCTTTCTGAAAAATGCACACGACTTAAAAACTAAGCTTCCTCCAACACCCACCTCCAACTCTTTAGAATCCTCCAGTCTACCCTGCTTCCAGACACCAGCAGGGGTTAGAGAGCAGGGCAAGGAAAGCTTCTTTGGATCACAGTTTCATTCTGGACAGAAACGTTTTACAGTCCGGGGCTTTCAGAACTAACGAACCAAGAAAAATCTCGCGTCACCTGAGGGCGGGGCACCAGGAGCCGCAGATGTTGTGCCTACTTGCAGAGAACCTTGGCGTGAACACATCCAGCCCAGACTCTAATCTCTTCTGATTGACGTTGACACTATCCCTCTAATCCCTAGCAACCAGCCCCCACCCCCGCGCCCCGCGCGCGCATGTGTGTGTGTGTGTTTGTGTGTGTGTGTGCGTGTGTGTGTGTTTGTTGGAGGACAGGTGGGCAATTGCAGAAAACACCGAGATATTTTGCAAGCCAGCACCCTCTGCGGCCTGTGCGTCCTCGGTGTGGCTGGGCAGCTGTCCGGAGGTCAGTGTAAGGTAACCAGGTCATCTCCTTTTTAAGGTTCAAGGGGATGCTCTGAGCCCTAGCGTCATCTGTGGATACAGGGGGTGCACCGAGAGCCCCCCATAACCCCGCCCACCCGCTCCTCCACCTCCGGCGCTGGCCCGCCCTGCGTTTATGCTACCTGAGGACGCTGGAGGGACCTTGGCTGGGCCGGCTCACTGTCTTGCTGGCTGCAACCTAGGGCTGGTGCACACACTTTACAAAGCCTGGGGCGGGGGGAGGGCAGCTGACCCCGCCTCCCCACCCCCCAACCCCACCCTTTTCTACCTCGGCCCCCTTCCCGCAACTGCCCCCACGCAGCCACCTTGCCCTGGCGGCTGCCGCCTCCCTCGGTGAGGGCAGCGGCTGCTGGTCCCTCCCCACCCTCACAGCCAGCTCGGAGTCATCCGATGGATCGGGCGGGGCCCTGGGCCGTCTCCCTGCCCTGGAGCTGTCACCCCACTTGCGCCAGCAACCCCTCCCCTGCTCTGGACTCGGTTGACCCGGGTGCCCGTGACCCCGCCCTTCTCCACGAGGGGCCACTCCCCACCGAGGACATCCCTACCGCCCACCTCTGGGTTCGATGGGGGCGCGAGCAGGCGGGCGACTTCTACACCTGGAGGACAAATCTGTGCAGTTTTTGGCCGCGTCAAGGGCCAGCCTTTTCTTGTAGGGACCTTCTCTATCTAGCGGAGAAATGGAAAGTCTGCAGGTTGAGCTGACAACACAAACCACCCAGTGCTGGGAATGGGCTCCCCTGTAGTTGGCACAAAGATTCTCCACCATCATCCAGCCTTCTGCGCGTTTGCCTTTCAAAGCCCCAGACCAGTGTCATTTCAGGGAAAAGGTTAAAGCAACTTAATTTTTAAATAAAAAGTTAATGCTAGCATCCAATATATGATGTGTTAGCTCTGCCCCAAGCTCTAAGTACGGTCTTCTTTGAATAATTCAGACTTTTCAGTGAAATAATTCAGACTTTTCAGTGACCAGGATATACCTAGAGCGGTCACTGTGTGGACCTCCACATGACTAGAACTTTGGCTTCTTTAGTCTTCATTTTCATTCCCTGCGATGTGAAGGAGGGGTGAAAATGAAATGCAACAAAATCAATTTGAAGAGCTTTTAACAGCTGGTATAAAAGTTTATGGGCGACAGTCTGCAATCATTGGAAATAAGATACCGAAATTGTCTGTAGACCTCGCACTTCAGTTTTACTGTTTTGCTGGAGTTTGAGTAATGGAGGGCCAGGGGTTTCTATTATTTTTAGCAGAAGTGATAGTATTCTAAGAATTACTAAATAGGTTAAATGCATAATGTGGTTATGATGTTGTGTCCAATCAGGGTATAACTACCTCTAGAAGAATGTATTAGCCAGTTGATAACATAAGAGACACAGAGTCTTTTTAAAGTGGTAAAACTGGCTTTGTCTTAGAGTTTAGATAACAAGTAAGGATGAGCTGGAAAACATTATGGCATCTTTAGAGTCCTGTTGGCCATCTAAGGAAGAGGCTTCCTTTTCAACATCCCTGCTTCTTTCATAAGACGAGATTTCAGGATTGCTCAGAGCTTTGGACCTTTGTTCATTCTTTATTCAGTGAAGGTTCAGAGAGTGGCTGGCCTTGAGCTTGGTGCAGGTGATAAAACGATGACCTAGACAGAGGGCCACACACACTACACGGAGCTCACATCTTAATAGTGGGGAAGAGCTGTGACTTAGACAAAGGTTCACTTCACCTGTGAAAAGTTGCATGTGGAGGTGTGACACAGTCAGAAAGGACACCCTTCAAGTGGTCTTTGTGATTCCTCTTTGGTTGTGAACCCTGGAATTACTTAAGTGCAAAGATCACCCGGAGAGATTTGTTTCTTTCGTCTCATATCCAGTCTATTGGGAGATCCTGATGGCTGCATCTTCAGAAGATGTTCCAAACCAGGTTCTCCTATTTGGATTGTGAAAAAGCCTCTGAACTTGCCTTTCCACTCTCAATCTTGCCTCTATGGTCTTTTAAATCCATGTAGAACTTAGGGTATCCCTTTGAAAGTACATGAGTTAGTTCACAGCAGCCCTCTGCTCCAAGTCCACTCAGTGGTTTCCCATTGTGACGGCCCAAACTCGATCCTCGCCACCAAGGCCTTGCCTGCCTGCCAGCTCGCCTCTCTTCGTTCCTTGTTCATCACTCTCCCCCCTGCTCCAGGCCACAGCCTCTCTGGCCTTTCTGTTATTCTTTCAACTCTCATGCTCCTGCCTATTGGCCTTTGAGCCTGGAGTTTCTTCTTCTAAACGTGTATTTAAAGGCTTGCTCCTCAGTTACCTCATATTCACTCCTTTGTCCTCTGTTGGAGAGGCAGTCCCTATCTACCTCTTTGAAGATACTCTCTCAGCCCCCTCATTCTCTGTCTCAAATCTCCTTACGTTTTCCTCTTAATATACCTGTGCATGAACACACACACATGCACACTCATTGCTGTCTCTCTCCTACTGTGAGAATAACCATTTGGTTATAGTGCCAGGCAGATGGAAGGCACTCTGTACATATCTGTTGAAAGAGGGGATATGCATTCTGCTGTGGGCTGACTGTCCCCACAATTCACATCTTGAAGCTTTAGCCTCCAGTGTGACTGCATTTGAGGATTGCTCAGAGCTTTGGACCTTTGTTCATTCTTTATTCAGTGAAGGTTCAGAGAGTGGCTGGCCTTGAGCTTGGTGCAGGTGATAAAACGATGACCTAGACAGAGGGCCACACACACTACACGGAGCTCACATCTTAATAGTGGGGAAGAGCTGTGACTTAGACAAAGGTTCACTTCACCTGTGAAAAGTTGCATGTGGAGGTGTGACACAGTCAGAAAGGACACCCTTCAAGTGGTCTTTGTGATTCCTCTTTGGTTGTGAACCCTGGAATTACTTAAGTGCAAAGATCACCCGGAGAGATTTGTTTCTTTCGTCTCATATCCAGTCTATTGGGAGATCCTGATGGCTGCATCTTCAGAAGATGTTCCAAACCAGGTTCTCCTATTTGGATTGTGAAAAAGCCTCTGAACTTGCCTTTCCACTCTCAATCTTGCCTCTATGGTCTTTTAAATCCATGTAGAACTTAGGGTATCCCTTTGAAAGTACATGAGTTAGTTCACAGCAGCCCTCTGCTCCAAGTCCACTCAGTGGTTTCCCATTGTGACGGCCCAAACTCGATCCTCGCCACCAAGGCCTTGCCTGCCTGCCAGCTCGCCTCTCTTCGTTCCTTGTTCATCACTCTCCCCCCTGCTCCAGGCCACAGCCTCTCTGGCCTTTCTGTTATTCTTTCAACTCTCATGCTCCTGCCTATTGGCCTTTGAGCCTGGAGTTTCTTCTTCTAAACGTGTATTTAAAGGCTTGCTCCTCAGTTACCTCATATTCACTCCTTTGTCCTCTGTTGGAGAGGCAGTCCCTATCTACCTCTTTGAAGATACTCTCTCAGCCCCCTCATTCTCTGTCTCAAATCTCCTTACGTTTTCCTCTTAATATACCTGTGCATGAACACACACACATGCACACTCATTGCTGTCTCTCTCCTACTGTGAGAATAACCATTTGGTTATAGTGCCAGGCAGATGGAAGGCACTCTGTACATATCTGTTGAAAGAGGGGATATGCATTCTGCTGTGGGCTGACTGTCCCCACAATTCACATCTTGAAGCTTTAGCCTCCAGTGTGACTGCATTTGGAGACAGTCTTTTGGAAATGATGGAAGTGAAGTCATAGCATAGGACCTTGATCTCATAGGTTAGGACCATTATGAAGGGTGCTCACTTCAGGGTGGAGGAAAGGCCATGAGCACACAGTGAGAAGGCAGCTGTCCACAATCCAGCTTGTCCGCAAGCCAGGGAGAGAGCTTGCATCAAAATCTGTGTCTGCTGGCATCTTGGTCTTGAACTTGCTCACTTCTAGGACTGTGAGAAACATACTTCTGTTGGTTAATTTTTTCTGTCTATGGTATTTTGTTACGATATCCTAAGATGAGTACGATGGATTACGAAAAATTTAAAGGAAGGAACTTAGATACAATCTATACTCGAACTAACTAATTTAGGGAATGGTGTGGTATTGTGACCTTTAACCAATGAACAGACTTTGTAGTGCTTCCAAAAGTAAGCTGAGGCATGAAGATTAATCTTATCTGGACCTGAGAATAGAATACATATTTGAGATGAATGGATGTCTTTTACAACTTCTTTATTATCTATCTCTGAGGTCATGAACGATTGAAGCTCAGAGAAGAAAGAATGATCAGTTAATACGGTGAAAAATGATACTTCAAAGAGAGAGTTCAGATCTAAACTCCACTAAAGTTCCCTCCTGGTCAAGCTGAAGGAATCATATGCTGCTGTGTGCCCAAAACATAATCAAATCCCACTGATATTCAGACAAAATATCAGATGACAGCTTTGATTACCTACCACGAGTGTTTATACGCTTGGTCTCCAAAGTAGGCTGTGGATAACCTCCATTTATGTTTTTAACTTTTTAAGAAAAACATAAGCTTTTGCAAATATGTAGTGTACAGATGGGTCCTGACACTCATTTTCCCCAGGTCGTTTGGTGTCCATTGGTCTAAATCTCCTAGTGCAAACACACACATGCACACTCATTGCTGTCTCTCCTACTGTGAGAATAACCATTTGGTTATAGTGCCAGGCAGATGGAAGGCACTCTGTACATATCTGTTGAAAGAGGGGATATGCATTCTGCTGTGGGCTGACTGTCCCCACAATTCACATCTTGAAGCTTTAGCCTCCAGTGTGACTGCATTTGGAGACAGTCTTTTGGAAATGATGGAAGTGAAGTCATAGCATAGGACCTTGATCTCATAGGTTAGGACCATTATGAAGGGTGCTCACTTCAGGGTGGAGGAAAGGCCATGAGCACACAGTGAGAAGGCAGCTGTCCACAATCCAGCTTGTCCGCAAGCCAGGGAGAGAGCTTGCATCAAAATCTGTGTCTGCTGGCATCTTGGTCTTGAACTTGCTCACTTCTAGGACTGTGAGAAACATACTTCTGTTGGTTAATTTTTTCTGTCTATGGTATTTTGTTACGATATCCTAAGATGAGTACGATGGATTACGAAAAATTTAAAGGAAGGAACTTAGATACAATCTATACTCGAACTAACTAATTTAGGGAATGGTGTGGTATTGTGACCTTTAACCAATGAACAGACTTTGTAGTGCTTCCAAAAGTAAGCTGAGGCATGAAGATTAATCTTATCTGGACCTGAGAATAGAATACATATTTGAGATGAATGGATGTCTTTTACAACTTCTTTATTATCTATCTCTGAGGTCATGAACGATTGAAGCTCAGAGAAGAAAGAATGATCAGTTAATACGGTGAAAAATGATACTTCAAAGAGAGAGTTCAGATCTAAACTCCACTAAAGTTCCCTCCTGGTCAAGCTGAAGGAATCATATGCTGCTGTGTGCCCAAAACATAATCAAATCCCACTGATATTCAGACAAAATATCAGATGACAGCTTTGATTACCTACCACGAGTGTTTATACGCTTGGTCTCCAAAGTAGGCTGTGGATAACCTCCATTTATGTTTTTAACTTTTTAAGAAAAACATAAGCTTTTGCAAATATGTAGTGTACAGATGGGTCCTGACACCCTCATTTTCCCCCAGGTCGTTTGGTGTCCATCTTGCGGAAATCCTGGAAGACCCACAGCATGCAGGGGCCACCCTGTGGTCCCTACACTTACTTCATTTACACTGTGTTTTATCTTACTGATTTTTAACAGAATTAAGGATTCTGTTATCCGGTTTTAACCAACAATCACAATCACAAAATGGAAAATGGCTTAAAAGGATTTAACAGTGGCTTAGATAATTAGATAATACTAATAATACAGGTATAAGCCAACAATGGAAAATAGGCAGAATGGCAGCTTTTGCTAGTGTTAGTGAGAATTCTTAGCCATAATGAGAGGTTAACAATACTGATGATCTGTTTAGTTCAGTCTTCCAAGAAGCCAGCTTCTCCCTCCCACTGAAGGTTGAGGAGACATATGAAATATGGATTTATATTCACTTTTATTAACAAGCCTTGCCTTAAGCATATATAATACTTTGAGATATAGGCTAATGATAATATGAAGCATTGTGACTTGCAAGATAATAACAAATATGATGTAGCTCATTGTTAACTCATTTTTAACAGTATTATTTGTGGGTATGTTTTATAATGTATGGAGCTTCCCTGGTGGCTCAGACTGTAAAGAATCCACCGGCAATGTGGAAGACCTGGGATTTGATCCCTGGGTCAGGAAGATCCCCTGGAGAAGGAAATGGCTATCCACTGCAGTATTCTTGCCTGGGAAATCCCATGGTCAGAGGAGCCTGGTGGGCTACCAGTCCGTGGGGCCATAAAGAGTTGGACATAACTGAGTGACTAACATTTTCTGTCAACACCACCAGTGACTCATTTGCTATCTTAATGATCCATCAGGCAGCCTTTTAATACTTATTGTGATTTTACCAATTCTGTTTAAATATTTGGGAACTCCACATGGGCAATCTACAGTGCTGAGCATTTAACTCTAGTGTGATAGATTCCAGATACACTTAAAAGATGACTGATATTTTGAACTGTAAATAATGATGGATGGTTTTTAGAGACAAAAATAACTTCCTGTCTCTTAGAGGGCAATTTTTGCAAATATGTAGTGTACAGATGGGTCCTGACACCCTCATTTTCCCCCAGGTCGTTTGGTGTCCATCTTGCGGAAATCCTGGAAGACCCACAGCATGCAGGGGCCACCCTGTGGTCCCTACACTTACTTCATTTACACTGTGTTTTATCTTACTGATTTTTAACAGAATTAAGGATTCTGTTATCCGGTTTTAACCAACAATCACAATCACAAAATGGAAAATGGCTTAAAAGGATTTAACAGTGGCTTAGATAATTAGATAATACTAATAATACAGGTATAAGCCAACAATGGAAAATAGGCAGAATGGCAGCTTTTGCTAGTGTTAGTGAGAATTCTTAGCCATAATGAGAGGTTAACAATACTGATGATCTGTTTAGTTCAGTCTTCCAAGAAGCCAGCTTCTCCCTCCCACTGAAGGTTGAGGAGACATATGAAATATGGATTTATATTCACTTTTATTAACAAGCCTTGCCTTAAGCATATATAATACTTTGAGATATAGGCTAATGATAATATGAAGCATTGTGACTTGCAAGATAATAACAAATATGATGTAGCTCATTGTTAACTCATTTTTAACAGTATTATTTGTGGGTATGTTTTATAATGTATGGAGCTTCCCTGGTGGCTCAGACTGTAAAGAATCCACCGGCAATGTGGAAGACCTGGGATTTGATCCCTGGGTCAGGAAGATCCCCTGGAGAAGGAAATGGCTATCCACTGCAGTATTCTTGCCTGGGAAATCCCATGGTCAGAGGAGCCTGGTGGGCTACCAGTCCGTGGGGCCATAAAGAGTTGGACATAACTGAGTGACTAACATTTTCTGTCAACACCACCAGTGACTCATTTGCTATCTTAATGATCCATCAGGCAGCCTTTTAATACTTATTGTGATTTTACCAATTCTGTTTAAATATTTGGGAACTCCACATGGGCAATCTACAGTGCTGAGCATTTAACTCTAGTGTGATAGATTCCAGATACACTTAAAAGATGACTGATATTTTGAACTGTAAATAATGATGGCTTGTTTTTAAAGACAAAAATAACTTCCTGTCTCTTAGAGGGCAATTTTTGCTCAAGTATTACATGCCATAAAACACAGTCCTTAAACTTTGGAGGTCATAAAAATCACCTGAAATGGGCGACATACAGCCCATGGTGTCGCAGAGAGTTGACATGATTGAGCGACTAACAATTTGACTTTATAATGTATAATGGTAAATATAATAAGCCACATGATGAATAAATTGATAGGTGAATAAATATGGAGGATATACACAGAACATTTTTAACTGATGGAGTGTTCTATTGGAGCAGTTTGGAACACTGATTTACATCACCAGGGGTAAAATAATTTCTTAGAACTCCAAACCCTGATCTTGAAAGGAAAGAACAAATCAAACCAACTTCTTAGTCAGAGAATACCTACCCAGAGGATGGATTATCCGGAAGCCATTTATATCTTTCTTCTCTTTACCAAATTTTGATAATTCTAAACTTTCAAGGGAAATAAGGGGAAACCTTGTTAATTTGCCATGCCATTTGGCAAAAAGATTAAACTTGCCAGAAAAAAAAAGTTTGGGGTTTACATAGGGGTGTTGGTTACCCTGTTCTCTATGACCTTATATTCATCCATCCCTCTTTAAACTAGTTGATTTTTTTTCCTTACTATGGAATGTGCCCAGAGAGGCTGCAATTTGAAATAATACAAACATGTTCAAATTCCTCTCACGGCTTTCCCACATATGGGAATGGTTTGCCACAGTTTTTCAAGCTTTCCAAAAAAAATTCCCCCTCCCCATTCTAAAACTTCAGGTGCTGCTCTGCAGGATAAATTTATAACATTCTGTTTTGAGCAACCAATATTGTGTAACAACGGTAATTAACATGTCTTTAGTAGAAGGATGATCTGTTTAGCTCTGTTTTCTTCAATGAGGATCATTGCATCATAACATTTGGAGGGTGAAGGGGAGACTCGGTTGCAATTCCTTCTGTGAGTGAAGGTGCTAAGCCTCAGAACATCAGAGGGCTTGCATGCAATCAAACCACTGGATCTGGTGAGAGATGAGACTAGACTCTAGACTCCAAACCTTCTGATCCTTGTTCTGCGTACTCTCCACTGTGATAGCAGCCTCAAAGGGAGCTCAGTGAGGGTGTAGTTTTTCTTTGTAAGTATGAGTTAGAGAAAGTAGGACACCTTGGACTCTGTCTCGTATCCTTACATGTATGTGTTAGGCAGCACCGAGGGCTTGAATTCTCCAAAGACCTGTACCCCAAAGTGTGCCCATGAAGGAAAGGGGGTCATTCTCTCCTAGAGGTCTGTTCATTTTACCGTTAATAAAGGGTGAAGTGAAGCCTTATAGATTATGTCATTTTTCTCATTGGGGTCTCAGAATTTAACTCACCACTAAGCCACTAGCAGCTGCTGTTTTCCCAATTAGAACTTTAACCTTCACACAAAAAATACTGTTTTGGTAGTACAGTCCTAATGGAAGCATAGTCATAAAAATTTCAGTAAGACACAGGCAGGCAGAGTATTTTAAATTGGTTGGTAAAGATGATTGGTTACTACTTAACAGTAATATGTAATAGTCTGATAGAAAATTTTCAAGGAAAGTGAGGGAAACCTAATTTCCTGAGGTACATAAAGTAGGACCAGATAAAATAGCAGAGTGTATTGTAAAGATAATCTAGTTGCCCAGATGGCCTTTCCTTAGTTACAGCTTTTACGGCTCTTGAAATGTGTGTATTCTTTATTCTTTTATTAGGAAATAAAAATGCCCTATGACCTTATATTCATCCATCCCTCTTTAAACTAGTTGTTTTTTTTTCCTTACTATGGAATGTGCCCAGAGAGGCTGCAATTTGAAATAATACAAACATGTTCAAATTCCTCTCACGGCTTTCCCACATATGGGAATGGTTTGCCACAGTTTTTCAAGCTTTCCAAAAAAAATTCCCCCTCCCCATTCTAAAACTTCAGGTGCTGCTCTGCAGGATAAATTTATAACATTCTGTTTTGAGCAACCAATATTGTGTAACAACGGTAATTAACATGTCTTTAGTAGAAGGATGATCTGTTTAGCTCTGTTTTCTTCAATGAGGATCATTGCATCATAACATTTGGAGGGTGAAGGGGAGACTCGGTTGCAATTCCTTCTGTGAGTGAAGGTGCTAAGCCTCAGAACATCAGAGGGCTTGCATGCAATCAAACCACTGGATCTGGTGAGAGATGAGACTAGACTCTAGACTCCAAACCTTCTGATCCTTGTTCTGCGTACTCTCCACTGTGATAGCAGCCTCAAAGGGAGCTCAGTGAGGGTGTAGTTTTTCTTTGTAAGTATGAGTTAGAGAAAGTAGGACACCTTGGACTCTGTCTCGTATCCTTACATGTATGTGTTAGGCAGCACCGAGGGCTTGAATTCTCCAAAGACCTGTACCCCAAAGTGTGCCCATGAAGGAAAGGGGGTCATTCTCTCCTAGAGGTCTGTTCATTTTACCGTTAATAAAGGGTGAAGTGAAGCCTTATAGATTATGTCATTTTTCTCATTGGGGTCTCAGAATTTAACTCACCACTAAGCCACTAGCAGCTGCTGTTTTCCCAATTAGAACTTTAACCTTCACACAAAAAATACTGTTTTGGTAGTACAGTCCTAATGGAAGCATAGTCATAAAAATTTCAGTAAGACACAGGCAGGCAGAGTATTTTAAATTGGTTGGTAAAGATGATTGGTTACTACTTAACAGTAATATGTAATAGTCTGATAGAAAATTTTCAAGGAAAGTGAGGGAAACCTAATTTCCTGAGGTACATAAAGTAGGACCAGATAAAATAGCAGAGTGTATTGTAAAGATAATCTAGTTGCCCAGATGGCCTTTCCTTAGTTACAGCTTTTACGGCTCTTGAAATGTGTGTATTCTTTATTCTTTTATGAGGAAATAAAAGATTTTCTTTTTCCTAGGGGCGTGAAGTTTCCCTGCAGTTTAGTTGTTAAAATGCACTGAGTGTTTTTCCTTTGTGACTTCTAGGACACTTAAGTTTCTTCTGGATCACACCTGAGTTCCTGCGTTTCCCCCTTTGTTGCCCTTTATTGCTATTCAGTTGCTAAGTCGCGTCCCAGTCTTTGCCATCCCATGGGCTGCAGCACACCAGGCCAGCCTGTCCTTCACCATCTTCAGGAGCTTGCTCAAATTCTTATCTGCTGAGTCAGTGATACCATCTAACCATCTCATCCTTTGTCACTGCCTTCTACTTTTGCCTTCAATCTTTCCCAGCATCAGGGTTTTTTCCCAATGAGTCAACTCTTCCCATCTGGTGGCCAAAGTATTAGAGCTTCAGCTTCAACATCAGTCCTTCCGATGTAATATTCGGGGTTGATTTCCTTAAGGATTGACTGATTTGATCTCATTTCAGTCCAAGGGATTCTCAAGAGTTTTCTCCCACACCACAGTTTGAAAGCATCAATTCTTCGGCACTCAGCCTTCTTTAAGATATTTATCAGTATCACTAAAGATTAGTAAATTAAAGTATGATCCTTCACTTCTCAAGCACTCCATTCTTTTCTGGGGTAGAATTGACTGTTGAGGATGCATAAAATTCATTTGTTTTAGGGGTTTTGTGCCTTTGTCTTTTGGGGTACCTTAAGCTTTCATATCTTTCTTGCGTCTCCATATTCATTGTTAAATAGGTTGTAATAAAGTGTCTTCCTTCATCAAAATGAGGCTTCTATGCACTTAGAATTAAACTCTTAGCACAGGCAATTAGACCCTGAGGGAGTTGGCCCCTCCGACTCTGAGTCTTTTTCTGCGGCTCTTCTCTGGATCACTAAGCACAGTGACTGTAGAGGACTGTTGCCTGAAGACAGCACTCTCGTTCCTGACCCTGCATCTGTGAACTTGTAATGCCCTTCGTCTGGAATGTTCCTAGCCCAGGTTTTCAAATGACTGGCCCCTTCCCAATATTTCTTTCCTTGTCATCCAGCTAATGTTGCTCCCACCCTCCCTGCCCTGGTGCCTCTCTGTCACTTGAACCCCTTTTATTTTCCTTCATAGTATGTATCACTTTCAGAAAGGATGTTATTTGTTTAGATGTTTATGACACAGTCTCCATTAGAATTGAATCACCACGAAATTCGAGACCTTGTCTCTATTGTTCACTCCTATATAACCATTATTTTGCACAGAATCTGGAATGTAGTAGATGCTCATTAAGTACTTTATTTTCTTAGTGCTCTGAGCTCATTTTTGGGGGTTGGAGGGAGACCGTTTAACTTTTTATTATATATGTATTTGGCTGCACTGGGTTTTGGTTGTGATATGCAAACTCTTAGTTGTGGCATGTGGGATCTAGTCCTCTGACCAGGGATCAAAACCGGACCCCTGCATTGGGAGCTTGGAGTCTCAGCTACCAGACCAAAAGGGAAGTCTCTCTGAGCCCATTTTCATTTGAGGGTTGCATTTGGTTTAAAATTTCAGGATGAAGGCTATAAATTGATTATAGCTAAAACATATATTTGTTGAAATTATTTTCGATATATGTATTCTGTTCTAAATAATTAAGAATAGTCCAGTTTGATTTTTCTGTAAACTGTTCCCTTTCATATGTGTTATTGTTCCAGTTTCATCCTGAAAGCTGAAAGGCCAGATAAACTTTATTTGATGACTTAATGGTAACTGGTTCTAGGATAATAGAGGCATAGATAGTGCTTGTCGTTGTTGTTTAGTTGCTAAGTCATGTCTGACTTTTCTGCAACCCCATGGACTGTAGCCTACTAGGCTCTTCTGTCCATGGGATTTCCCAGGCAAGAATACTGGAGTGGGATCTTAGGGCACTAGCAGATAACATACAAACAGAGCCCTGTTGCAAATAATATAATCTTTGATGGTTAAACAAATGAAAAAGAAGGAGCAGTATAGCAGTAATGGGAAAGAGAATTAAAACGTTTTTAGAATTCCTTACACATGCTTAGGACTTTGCCATATTGAGTTACTTACAGGCAGTGGGGTCAGGGTCAAACAAAATATCACCTGTGCTTGACCTCCAAAAACTTTAATCCAGTGCTCTCTAGACCTGTTTTAGAAAACAGCATTGAGGATTTTAGAACTCAAATCTTACGTCTCACTTCTAAATTTTTACTTCAAACCCTAAATAACTTTCCCTTAAAACAGAGGGAAAGAAAACCCAAACTGAAAAAACCATACAACAAAATCTTTTTTGAAAGGAGTGGAGAGATTTGGGATAGAGGAGTGGTGAAGGTTAGGAAGGGAGAATGTTATGAGTTTAAAATTTTTGTGTGTTTAAAAAATTTTTTTGAGAAAATCTCTAGAGAAAATTTGGACAATGAAAAAAAAAAGGATAGTGGATTCTGAATAGATTTAACTCCCATCTCTTTCCAAGGAAAGACACATAGATAAGAACAAATACCTTTTGTAGAAGTCTGGGAAAGAGACAAAAGTAGCCTATTGGGCAGGGATTTTGCAGCCAACAGCAAATGAATGGGGTGGAGCAATGGACTTAGACAATTACTGTCAGGTTGGCAAAAAGCCCAGCAAAAACAGCTGCATTAGAATATTTCAATATTCGTTTTCTACATATTTTTTTTTTACAGTTCAGTAAATAATCTGTTAAGAAGAGAGTCTGAGGGATAATCAGTTGTTTTGGTTGTTTTCAAAGATGGTAGTAGTCAGGATAGATTAGGTTGGTCTCTAGTAACAAACAGCCCCAAACTCTCAATGCCTTAACACAATTAAAGTTTATTTCTTGCTCTTTTTGGGGACCTGGTGGGTTTCAGTGACATCATAGAAGCTGTCCTCCAGGTGTCTTGGTGATCCAGGCTGTTTTGATCCTGGATCTTTGCTGTCTCAGTTCAAGATCTTCTTGGTGGTTCCGGTGCAGAGAGGGAAACTGTATAGGCCTTCTCTGTTCTCCAGCACTGAGGGGTGATGCCCATTAGTCCTGCTCACATGTCATTGGCTATAACCACTCACATGGTCCCACCTAGCTAAGTACCTGGTGAAGTGAAGTTTTCCACATGCCCTGGAAGGAGTGCAGAACCTGATACTAGTGCAGACTAACTTAGTCTATCATTCTTCGGAATTGAATTCTACTTTTAAGTCCAGGATTTAGATGAGAGTTCAAAAACATTGAAAAGAGGGCCTTGACACTCGTGTACTTTTTTAAAAGCTGGTGAAATTGGATTGGATTATTGGCCACTCAAGGATTACTCAAGGATTGCACTAAAAAAATATATTCTTCAGGCAGATGTGACATAGTCAAGTACCCTGTCATAATGTCATCTTACTTATGATCTTTAGCTTCCTTCAGAATACTGATCTTTATGTGCTGTTTTGTCTAACCTCCCATGCTTCTGGCAATGGCTCCAGGGCTAGATTTCAGTTATTATATCATCTTAGACTTAAATAAGTGGTCGACTTGAAATGCTTTCCTGAACTCATATATGAAAACACCAGACATTTAGGTTGAACCTTATGAAATTATTGCTTTCAACCATTAAAAAAAATCTTACCAGCTCTCCTTCCTGGTGGTCCAGTGGGTAAAGAGTCTGCCTTGCAGTGCAGGGGGCACTAGTTTGATCCCTGGCCCTGGAGGATCCCACATGCCATGGAACGGCTGGACCAGTGTGTCCAATTATGAGCCAGTGCTCTGGAGCACCTGCGCCCAGAGCCAATGCTGTGCAATGAGAGGCACCACAGCAATGGGAGACCCATGCAGGCCAAGGAATAAAAATGGATGAAAATAAATAAATAAAAAACCAGTAAAAGAGGCCAAAATTAAAAAAAAAATCTTACAAAGGTGACAGTTTTATATGGTTCATCCTAATAGTTAATATTTTTATTTTTTTTACCCTTCGTTTCTAGTTTTTATTTTTTATTATTTTTGCTTGTACTGTGCAACTTGGAGTTAGTTTGCCAACCAGGGAGTGAACCTGTGCCTTCAGCTGTGAAAGCATGGAGTCCTAGCCACTGGACCACCAGGGAATTCCCCTTATAATTCATATTAGTATAAAAAATAGCTAGGATATTGACATTTCCTTTATTTTACTTTTTTCTCTTGATATAATGACTGAATGAATAACATTTTCACTTCTCAACCCTAAATGGGCTCCCCTGGTAGTGCTAATGGTAATGAATCTGCCTGTTCAGTGACCCTGTCACTAGGTCCAGAAGATCCCCTGAGAAGGGCATGGCAGCCCACTCCTGGAGAATCCCATGGACAGAGGAGCCTGGCGGTCTACAGTCCATAGGGTCACAAAGGGTCGAACATGACCGAGTCAACTTAGCACACACACACAACCCTAATTTAGACCTTCTAATAAGATCTTTGAACTGGTGTCAAAGAAGGATGTTTGTACATAGAATTTTGAATTGTAAGCATTGTTGTTTTTACATAACCTCTTCAACCATGACCAAGTGGTTCACAACATGACAAGTGGTTAATTTTAGTGAATTATTTAACAAGTTAATTATCCACAGTTTCCTCAGAGCATGTGGCTCTTCCTCAGGTCAAGGACTCATTGAACCTCCCTTAACTGCATGGCTTACAGTGCTGAAAGATACCTGGCCTTCATTCCTTAGTTCAGAACAGATTTGGTGGCTTTACAATAATACACCAAGGAAACCTATTTCTTGGTATTGCAGTTTTTGTGCTGTAACTTCGCTGAAAAATGACACATGAACTTTTCCTTCCCAGCTGACCTCTCTTTTTCATTTGTTTATTTATTTTGTCAGAAAACAAACTTACGGCTACTAAAGGAGAGAAAGAGTGAAAAATTAGGAGTATATTATTAAAGAGATAAAAAGTTGTTTAGTTGCTAAGGCGTGTCCAGCTCTTTTGCAACCCCATGGACTGTTGTCTGCCAGGCTCCTCTGTTCATAGAATTTTCCAGGCAAGAATACTAGAGCAGGTTGCCATTTCCTTCTCCAGAGGATCTTCCCAACCCAGGGATTGAACCTGTGGCTCCTGCTTGGCAGGCAGATTCTTTACCACTGAGTCACTTGGGAAACCTGAAAAAGATAAATTGCAATCCATACAATAGATTAACAACAGGGCAACACTGCACAGTACCTCACCCTCTTAGTGCGATATATACTGAAGGTGGCCTGCTTCTGTACAGTGCTTCCTCGACTACACCTGTTAGAACCCAGTCAGTTTTGCCCACTGGACCTCTATTCTCATATATCATCACCCTTGTACTTAAGTAGCATGTGTTTCCATTGAAGGGAAATTTTAATTAGGTTTTGCAAACCAAAATGCGGCACTGCTACAGGTCTCAGAAGGTCTGAGTGTAAGGACTTCTAAGCAAAAAGCCCGAGTTGTTGGTTCTGCTATCTCCACCTGGATTTTTATGTAATAAAACAGGCTAAGCAATACTTCACCTTTCTTAAATATAGGTATTCTGAAACCATGTCTGTTTTCTTTGATAATTAAGAACAGAAAGAATAAACAAAACAGTTCAAAAGAGAAGATCTTGGAGGGCCTATAGGGTCTTCAATATGACAAATCTCGAATAAGTTTTAATGGGTAAATGAAACAGTGGTGTTGAAATGAATCACAGTGTATTGTTTTGTCCTAAAGGCTATTTGGGTGAATTCTTATCATCACAAGTACTTACTTGCTTCCCTGTGCAAATGTTTAAACTGTTTAGGACTCATAGTTTTAAAAGCAAGGAATATTTGACTCTCAGTTTTTATATAGGCTTAGCTTCAGATCATAAAACCAAGAAAACTCACTGATGTGTATGCTGTCTTAACTAAGATAATATGTTAAGCATATTTTCTAAAAGACTCATAGATTCTTCACCTTTCAGACGGAATGTGGATTCATACCTTATTTTATACACTTAATTCTCTTTTCATTTGTTTATTTATTTTGTCAGAAAACAAACTTACGGCTACTAAAGGAGAGAAAGAGTGAAAAATTAGGAGTATATTATTAAAGAGATAAAAAGTTGTTTAGTTGCTAAGGCGTGTCCAGCTCTTTTGCAACCCCATGGACTGTTGTCTGCCAGGCTCCTCTGTTCATAGAATTTTCCAGGCAAGAATACTAGAGCAGGTTGCCATTTCCTTCTCCAGAGGATCTTCCCAACCCAGGGATTGAACCTGTGGCTCCTGCTTGGCAGGCAGATTCTTTACCACTGAGTCACTTGGGAAACCTGAAAAAGATAAATTGCAATCCATACAATAGATTAACAACAGGGCAACACTGCACAGTACCTCACCCTCTTAGTGCGATATATACTGAAGGTGGCCTGCTTCTGTACAGTGCTTCCTCGACTACACCTGTTAGAACCCAGTCAGTTTTGCCCACTGGACCTCTATTCTCATATATCATCACCCTTGTACTTAAGTAGCATGTGTTTCCATTGAAGGGAAATTTTAATTAGGTTTTGCAAACCAAAATGCGGCACTGCTACAGGTCTCAGAAGGTCTGAGTGTAAGGACTTCTAAGCAAAAAGCCCGAGTTGTTGGTTCTGCTATCTCCACCTGGATTTTTATGTAATAAAAACAGGCTAAGCAATACTTCACCTTTCTTAAATATAGGTATTCTGAAACCATGTCTGTTTTCTTTGATAATTAAGAACAGAAAGAATAAACAAAACAGTTCAAAAGAGAAGATCTTGGAGGGCCTATAGGGTCTTCAATATGACAAATCTCGAATAAGTTTTAATGGGTAAATGAAACAGTGGTGTTGAAATGAATCACAGTGTATTGTTTTGTCCTAAAGGCTATTTGGGTGAATTCTTATCATCACAAGTACTTACTTGCTTCCCTGTGCAAATGTTTAAACTGTTTAGGACTCATAGTTTTAAAAGCAAGGAATATTTGACTCTCAGTTTTTATATAGGCTTAGCTTCAGATCATAAAACCAAGAAAACTCACTGATGTGTATGCTGTCTTAACTAAGATAATATGTTAAGCATATTTTCTAAAAGACTCATAGATTCTTCACCTTTCAGACGGAATGTGGATTCATACCTATTTTATACACTTAATTCTTATGAATGGGATACTAATTGGACCAGCCAGTGGAAACTAATAAAAGCTGCAATGAATATCAGATTTTACATATTTGCTTCTTTACAAAAATCAATACATAAATGGATGGGGTGTAATGTGGTAGTATCAAAACTTTTGTGGTTAAATTTACTTTTAATCCTTTTTGCTTTATTATCTTTTGGTGACTTGAAAATCTTTGATTAATCTTTGTGAAAAGAAATTAAAACCTTATACACTAAAAGAAAAAGCCGTTAAGGTACACAGTTAATAAGCTTATTAACTGTAAAATTAATCAGTCAACATTAGCTAATTCACAGTTAGAAAACTCTGCTGATAATTATATAATACTATATTATGCTCCTACTTTGAGTTACTCAATTTGCTAATTTCTCAGTAGTAATAATTCATTATATTTTTGATAGCCTATAATTCCTATTACAGATATTTCAGTTTGCACTGACTGTATACTTTTGATTTTAAGACAGAGTCTAAAATTACATGCAACCATGAGGGCTTCCCTGGTGGTCCAGTGGGTAGAGAGTCTTCCATGCAGTGCAAGGGGCACTGGTTCAATCCCTTGCCCGATTGAACTGGAAGATCCCACATGCTGCGGAGCAGCTGGACTGGTTGGGTAGAGAGTCTTCCATGCAGTGCAAGGGGCACTGGTTCAATCCCTTGCCCGATTGAACTGGAAGATCCCACATGCTGCGGAGCAGCTGGACTGGTGTGTCCAGTTATGAGCCAGTGCTCTGGAGCACATGCACCCAGAGCCAGGACTCTGCAATGAGAGAGGCCACTGCAAATGAGAGGCCCACACAGGCCAAAGAATAAAGATGGATGAAAATAAATAAATAACTAATAAAAGAGGCCAAAATTAGAAAAGAAATTAAAAAAATACATAGACATGAGTTTGGAGAAAATAATTATACAAATATGAAAAGTATGATCTCTTCCAAAAGAAGCAAGGTCATCCTCTTCCCCAGACAAAATGGTGAAATTGTCTGGGCACCAGTTCTACCTCCATCATGGATTAGCTGTATACATTTTTGTCATTTAACCTCTAAACCTTGTTATTTTTATTTATAAAATAGGGCTAAATAAAGCTTCAGCCTTATAGGATCCTTGGGAACATTCACAAGATGATCTGTGCTAACTCATTTTAGTGTTGGCACCATAACTGGTACGTGACAAGGGCTTAATAAATCTTAGCTATTATTTTCATTAGCATGACAGTAATTTTTTAGGAATAAAGGATTTTGGGTTCCTTTGAAGTTTATATAGGCGTAAATATGTCCTCATTGATTATGTGGGACTTGAAGAAACAAATAGTAAATATGTTAAGACTATTTCTAACCATCATGGTTTATTGGTAGCATTTATAACAGTAATATAAAGTACTGCTTATAATGAAGATCCCCATGAACAAATCATATTTGTAATAATGAGTATAATTAGAATGAATTAATAGCATAATTAGAATTGTGATGACTATTTAAAAAGGGAGTTAGAAAGTATTAATATTATGTATGTGTTAATATGGATTGTTTATGCCAATATGGAGTCGTGAATGTGTGAAAGTCGTGAGAGAGCAATCAAGAAACTGATGTTGCCTGAAAAACAGAACTGCATGTAGGGGAAAGCATTCCTCAACAAGAGGAAGGGGCATGTCTGAGAACAAAGCTCCTCCATCTTGGACTCCCCTGGTGGTCCAGTGGTTAAGACTCTGTCAGTGCAGGAAACACAGGTTTGATCCCTGGCCTGGGAAGATGTGCTGTGGAGCAACTAAGCCTGTTGTAATAAAACTACTGATGCTGTGCTCTAGAGGCCACATGCCACAGTGACTGAGCCTACATGCTGCAGCTACTGAGACTCCCACTCCTAGAGCCCGCGCCCTGCAACAAGACAAGCCACTGCACGTGTGAGAAGCGTTAGCCCTTCAGCTAGAGAGTAGCCCCTGATGGCCTCAACAAGAGAAAGCCAACATGCATGAAGAGACAGCACAGCCATAAATAAATAAATTAAAAAAAAAAATAAGACCACCCTAAAGTGCACACCCTAGAATCACACGGTCAGTCAGAGGAGGGAGAACATCCCGCCAGGAGTCAATGTTCTGCTGCTGTTTGGTATCACTCAGCCTAGTGGACTTTTAGCACTTGGCCAAGTCACTACTGAAACAACATAGAGACAATGTTCATGCAAGGTATGCCACACCGCTAGATTTCATATAAACGCAACCATGCAAACATAGCATTACTGTGACTTCTTTGTTGGAACGGCAGCTGCAGTAGAAAGGATTCCTCATGCCTCCTCTCCTCTGTGAGACCTTCTTCGATTATATTAGACCTCAGTATATCCCACTAATTATACCCTGATGAAATTATGAAGGAAAATACAGTGTCTAGGAATGAGAGGTTTATAGGGGTGAAAACTTGAGATGAAATAAGAAGGCCGAAGGAAAAATGTTGAAATTTTACTATGACAGATAACTATTCCAAACTCTTTGAAAAAACTGTTACCAAATGTATCATTTATTTGGCTACTATTATACTGAAACTATTCTTTCTGATTATAATTAGTATGAATTAATAGCATAATTAGAATTGTGATGACTATTTAAAAAGGGAGTTAGAAAGTATTAATATTATGTATGTGTTAATATGGATTGTTTATGCCAATATGGAGTCGTGAATGTGTGAAAGTCGTGAGAGAGCAATCAAGAAACTGATGTTGCCTGAAAAACAGAACTGCATGTAGGGGAAAGCATTCCTCAACAAGAGGAAGGGGCATGTCTGAGAACAAAGCTCCTCCATCTTGGACTCCCCTGGTGGTCCAGTGGTTAAGACTCTGTCAGTGCAGGAAACACAGGTTTGATCCCTGGCCTGGGAAGATGTGCTGTGGAGCAACTAAGCCTGTTGTAATAAAACTACTGATGCTGTGCTCTAGAGGCCACATGCCACAGTGACTGAGCCTACATGCTGCAGCTACTGAGACTCCCACTCCTAGAGCCCGCGCCCTGCAACAAGACAAGCCACTGCACGTGTGAGAAGCGTTAGCCCTTCAGCTAGAGAGTAGCCCCTGATGGCCTCAACAAGAGAAAGCCAACATGCATGAAGAGACAGCACAGCCATAAATAAATAAATTAAAAAAAAAAATAAGACCACCCTAAAGTGCACACCCTAGAATCACACGGTCAGTCAGAGGAGGGAGAACATCCCGCCAGGAGTCAATGTTCTGCTGCTGTTTGGTATCACTCAGCCTAGTGGACTTTTAGCACTTGGCCAAGTCACTACTGAAACAACATAGAGACAATGTTCATGCAAGGTATGCCACACCGCTAGATTTCATATAAACGCAACCATGCAAACATAGCATTACTGTGACTTCTTTGTTGGAACGGCAGCTGCAGTAGAAAGGATTCCTCATGCCTCCTCTCCTCTGTGAGACCTTCTTCGATTATATTAGACCTCAGTATATCCCACTAATTATACCCTGATGAAATTATGAAGGAAAATACAGTGTCTAGGAATGAGAGGTTTATAGGGGTGAAAACTTGAGATGAAATAAGAAGGCCGAAGGAAAAATGTTGAAATTTTACTATGACAGATAACTATTCCAAACTCTTTGAAAAAACTGTTACCAAATGTATCATTTATTTGGCTACTATTATACTGAAACTATTCTTTCTGATTCATTTAATTGTTAAAATTGATGGGAGACTTCAGAAGTACAGTGAATAGGTACAGAAAGTTGAGGTGACTCAGGCGTAGATCTTACTCTCAGAAAGCTTGTGGTCAAGAAGGAAGGTTAAATAGGAGGACTTCAGGCTCAAAGAGATGCACTGTGAAGTCCATCATGCTGTAAACAGGCAAAATTACATGTAAGTGCTATCTCTTCTGATGAGGTTCAGGATAATGATCTCTGGGTTATAGACAGAGATAATGTGAACGTAGATGTCTGAGCTCTTCTTACTCTTGCGCTGCGGCAGTCATCTGTCCTTCTGTCCATTTATTAAACATTTATGGAATGTCAACTCTGCCAGGCCCAGAGCCTATAAAAATGAATTAACCTTTTATGGAGTCCATGGTGTCGTAAGGGAGACATCACATTTTACCATAGCTTATTTACTTGTCTCAGTGCTAGGACTGAAATATGTACCAGGTGTATAGAGGCAAATGGGGTAGTAGTTTAAGGTCTAAGCACAGTAATTGTGAAGCTTGGCTTCAAAATGATCCATTTAGAAATGCAGCACTTTAGATCTTAGGGGTCATGAAATTGATTCCTTCCATTTTACACGTGAAGAACAGTTCAGAAAGGATAAATGATTTCCTCAGGTTCACATGGCTTATTGGACCCACCCCTGGCCCTTTCAGGTTTCAGATAAAAACGACAATGTTCATGCAAGGTATGCCACACCGCTAGATTTCATATAAACGCAACCATGCAAACATAGCATTACTGTGACTTCTTTGTTGGAACGGCAGCTGCAGTAGAAAGGATTCCTCATGCCTCCTCTCCTCTGTGAGACCTTCTTCGATTATATTAGACCTCAGTATATCCCACTAATTATACCCTGATGAAATTATGAAGGAAAATACAGTGTCTAGGAATGAGAGGTTTATAGGGGTGAAAACTTGAGATGAAATAAGAAGGCCGAAGGAAAAATGTTGAAATTTTACTATGACAGATAACTATTCCAAACTCTTTGAAAAAACTGTTACCAAATGTATCATTTATTTGGCTACTATTATACTGAAACTATTCTTTCTGATTCATTTAATTGTTAAAATTGATGGGAGACTTCAGAAGTACAGTGAATAGGTACAGAAAGTTGAGGTGACTCAGGCGTAGATCTTACTCTCAGAAAGCTTGTGGTCAAGAAGGAAGGTTAAATAGGAGGACTTCAGGCTCAAAGAGATGCACTGTGAAGTCCATCATGCTGTAAACAGGCAAAATTACATGTAAGTGCTATCTCTTCTGATGAGGTTCAGGATAATGATCTCTGGGTTATAGACAGAGATAATGTGAACGTAGATGTCTGAGCTCTTCTTACTCTTGCGCTGCGGCAGTCATCTGTCCTTCTGTCCATTTATTAAACATTTATGGAATGTCAACTCTGCCAGGCCCAGAGCCTATAAAAATGAATTAACCTTTTATGGAGTCCATGGTGTCGTAAGGGAGACATCACATTTTACCATAGCTTATTTACTTGTCTCAGTGCTAGGACTGAAATATGTACCAGGTGTATAGAGGCAAATGGGGTAGTAGTTTAAGGTCTAAGCACAGTAATTGTGAAGCTTGGCTTCAAAATGATCCATTTAGAAATGCAGCACTTTAGATCTTAGGGGTCATGAAATTGATTCCTTCCATTTTACACGTGAAGAACAGTTCAGAAAGGATAAATGATTTCCTCAGGTTCACATGGCTTATTGGACCCACCCCTGGCCCTTTCAGCTCTGCTCTGTTCCTCTTCCAGTGAAGCCCACGGCCTCGAGAGTGTTAACAGTTAATGTAAACATTTTATGTCAAGCCTAAGTCAAAGGAAACATCCTCAATCTGTTGTTAAAAAGGGAAATAAATTAATGATATGAGCCACTTAATGTCAGGTACCAGATTACAAGCAGATTTACTCTGCAAAGACCAACAAAGGAATTAATGCGGTCACAAATTAGGCAGTTGTTGATATTCTACATGACTCTGATGTAAATGCAAAGAGACACTTAATAGAACATTGAAACATATCACAGCTGAAGACAGGTTCATAAAACCCAAAAGGAGAATATCCCAAATAAAGTGTTTATAAATGAAATCTGATTCCTCTGCAACCCAGAATTCTTTGAGACAAGGCTGAGGTAGGTTTTCAATAAATTAAAACCTTAATAAAGTGGTTTTCCTCAGCCGTTTAGTTTTTTGTTTTTTGCCAGACAGGTTCAGTTACTACTAAACTGATGTTGGAACTCTAGGATAGCCTGCTGTAGTAGAAGATTCTGGAAGGTTGACATACACTGTGCCATTGAGTGGCTTTTGCCTTAGGATCAGTCCCTTCACCGTTCTGAATCTTGGGTTCCTCATTGATACCGTGAAATACAGAATATGAAAACACTTAGGATTCCTTCTAGCTTTGAAACTCTGTGTCTTTGCAATAGATGATCCTTGCCTGTTCAGAAAGTACAACCACAAATGGTTAGCTGAGCTGTGTGTTCTACTTAATATGCACTGGTAAATAAAGTTGCTGATAACTAGGAATAGAAAGAAAAATGATAGCTCAGTCACTTTAATGAGAATGCTGAAAGCCTATGCAATGGCTTATTATTAAACTATCCCACTAGTGGAGAAATTGGAAATATCACAATAAAAAATTTCAATTTTCCATTTCAGTAACTTTATTGAATTGCCAAGGCATATAACAACAGCCAAAGTTGATACATTAAATGTGGATGTTTAAGAACAAAAGTAATAATATTTCAATTTTCCATTGTCTTCAAAATGATCCATTTAGAAATGCAGCACTTTAGATCTTAGGGGTCATGAAATTGATTCCTTCCATTTTACACGTGAAGAACAGTTCAGAAAGGATAAATGATTTCCTCAGGTTCACATGGCTTATTGGACCCACCCCTGGCCCTTTCAGCTCTGCTCTGTTCCTCTTCCAGTGAAGCCCACGGCCTCGAGAGTGTTAACAGTTAATGTAAACATTTTATGTCAAGCCTAAGTCAAAGGAAACATCCTCAATCTGTTGTTAAAAAGGGAAATAAATTAATGATATGAGCCACTTAATGTCAGGTACCAGATTACAAGCAGATTTACTCTGCAAAGACCAACAAAGGAATTAATGCGGTCACAAATTAGGCAGTTGTTGATATTCTACATGACTCTGATGTAAATGCAAAGAGACACTTAATAGAACATTGAAACATATCACAGCTGAAGACAGGTTCATAAAACCCAAAAGGAGAATATCCCAAATAAAGTGTTTATAAATGAAATCTGATTCCTCTGCAACCCAGAATTCTTTGAGACAAGGCTGAGGTAGGTTTTCAATAAATTAAAACCTTAATAAAGTGGTTTTCCTCAGCCGTTTAGTTTTTTGTTTTTTGCCAGACAGGTTCAGTTACTACTAAACTGATGTTGGAACTCTAGGATAGCCTGCTGTAGTAGAAGATTCTGGAAGGTTGACATACACTGTGCCATTGAGTGGCTTTTGCCTTAGGATCAGTCCCTTCACCGTTCTGAATCTTGGGTTCCTCATTGATACCGTGAAATACAGAATATGAAAACACTTAGGATTCCTTCTAGCTTTGAAACTCTGTGTCTTTGCAATAGATGATCCTTGCCTGTTCAGAAAGTACAACCACAAATGGTTAGCTGAGCTGTGTGTTCTACTTAATATGCACTGGTAAATAAAGTTGCTGATAACTAGGAATAGAAAGAAAAATGATAGCTCAGTCACTTTAATGAGAATGCTGAAAGCCTATGCAATGGCTTATTATTAAACTATCCCACTAGTGGAGAAATTGGAAATATCACAATAAAAAATTTCAATTTTCCATTTCAGTAACTTTATTGAATTGCCAAGGCATATAACAACAGCCAAAGTTGATACATTAAATGTGGATGTTTAAGAACAAAGTTAATATGTGATATTATTGTTTCTCATTTTAGTCCCTTTCTGCCAACCCTCTCCAAAGTTAAATAAATCTTCTTCCTTACTTATTGCCAAAAACTGTCTTGCAATTTCTGATATTTTGAATATTTTTTCACCTAATCTCCATTCATATGTTAATGTAGTAACTCCCTATAGATTTCAATTTCTTCTCTGCCAATTGTAATACAATGTCGATATTCCCTTGGTTTCCACTGAGTCTGTCTTCTGGTTTATATTTTCAGTTTATGATCCTGTGTCTATATTTGGTAAAAGTCTGCTTATGTTTTTCAAATATGATGTAAGGCAGTCTTTTGACAAAATACTTCTGAGTGGAACCTAAAGCAATCTGACTTCTTATAATTATAGATATATGCTTCCCAAGAAGGGAATATAATGCTTTTTTAAAAAGGGCAGAGTTGGTTTCGATCATTACATTTTATATATTTATTCTACATTTAATGATATTCCCATCCTTTTCTTTGATGTTAATGTTACTGTAGAAGCTGTCCGTTCCTGACCCAGATTTCCTCTTTGTGTTTCCCTGCCAAGATAGATGACATTTCTTCTCCTGGGCTCTTGCCCCTGGTTTCTGCATCAGTTGTGGACCTTCATCCTGGCCATTAGGGGGCTTTGACTTTGATCATATTCTAAAAGACCTGGCAATTCATTAGAAGGTGCAGTATTGTTAAGGAGTTACACAAAGAGCTTGCAGTCCGTCTTATTATAACCAGTGTTCTTTTACCTTAAAAATATTCTGAGTACATGAGCATGATCCACAAGGAAGCATGGCCTGAATTCTTGCTAGCATTTGGAAATGGTCACCTATGTTGGTAACATTTTTTTCAGCCTCAGTGTCAACTGGGCTGGAGGGGTGATTTTTCTAGGGGGAGCTCATTACTTAATATGCACTGGTAAATAAAGTTGCTGATAACTAGGAATAGAAAGAAAAATGATAGCTCAGTCACTTTAATGAGAATGCTGAAAGCCTATGCAATGGCTTATTATTAAACTATCCCACTAGTGGAGAAATTGGAAATATCACAATAAAAAATTTCAATTTTCCATTTCAGTAACTTTATTGAATTGCCAAGGCATATAACAACAGCCAAAGTTGATACATTAAATGTGGATGTTTAAGAACAAAGTTAATATGTGATATTATTGTTTCTCATTTTAGTCCCTTTCTGCCAACCCTCTCCAAAGTTAAATAAATCTTCTTCCTTACTTATTGCCAAAAACTGTCTTGCAATTTCTGATATTTTGAATATTTTTTCACCTAATCTCCATTCATATGTTAATGTAGTAACTCCCTATAGATTTCAATTTCTTCTCTGCCAATTGTAATACAATGTCGATATTCCCTTGGTTTCCACTGAGTCTGTCTTCTGGTTTATATTTTCAGTTTATGATCCTGTGTCTATATTTGGTAAAAGTCTGCTTATGTTTTTCAAATATGATGTAAGGCAGTCTTTTGACAAAATACTTCTGAGTGGAACCTAAAGCAATCTGACTTCTTATAATTATAGATATATGCTTCCCAAGAAGGGAATATAATGCTTTTTAAAAGGACAGAGTTGGTTTCGATCATTACATTTTATATATTTATTCTACATTTAATGATATTCCCATCCTTTTCTTTGATGTTAATGTTACTGTAGAAGCTGTCCCGTTCCTGACCCAGATTTCCTCTTTGTGTTTCCCTGCCAAGATAGATGACATTTCTTCTCCTGGGCTCTTGCCCCTGGTTTCTGCATCAGTTGTGGACCTTCATCCTGGCCATTAGGGGGCTTTGACTTTGATCATATTCTAAAAGACCTGGCAATTCATTAGAAGGTGCAGTATTGTTAAGGAGTTACACAAAGAGCTTGCAGTCCGTCTTATTATAACCAGTGTTCTTTTACCTTAAAAATATTCTGAGTACATGAGCATGATCCACAAGGAAGCATGGCCTGAATTCTTGCTAGCATTTGGAAATGGTCACCTATGTTGGTAACATTCTTCAGAAAAGGGGTGATTTCTAGTGAGCCTCAGTGTCAACTGGGCTGGAGGTGGTTTTGCCATCCTTGAATTACGTGGAAGGTGGGTGGATCGGCCCTCTGATGAATTTGACTTTTGATTTAGAAAAGGGAAGATTCTCACCTCTAGAGTGGAAGAAATCACCCCTGGGGAGTAGAAGATGTAATAAAATTGCTTGAAATCTAGCTTTAGATAGCAGTTTATGTATGGGTTATACAGAAAGTAAAATATCAACAATTGCTCTTTGAAAAGAGGATGAGACTCAAGGGAGACCAAACAGCCCCCGGCCCTACCTCACCCCACCATCATCTACTTCTCTCCTCTTAGGGCAAATTTTTGGAAAAGGAGAAAGAGATAAAAAGGAGATCCCAGCATTTGATACTGCAGAACCTGTCTGAAGAAAGCAGCCCCATTCTTACATAAGATCAGCTAGACTTTGCCTTTGTTGTTGTTGTTCAGTCATTAAGTCATGTGCAACTCTTTGTGACTCCATGGACTGCAGCACACCAGGCTTCCTGCCTTTCACTGTCTCCCAGAGTTTTCTTAAACTCATGTCCATTGAGTTGGTTATGTCATCCAACCATCTTATTCTCTATTGCCCCCTTCTCCTCCTGCCTTCAATCTTTCCCAGCATCTGGGTCTTTTCCAGTGATTCAGCTCTTGACATCAAGTGGTCACAAGTATTGGAGCTTCAGCTTCAGCATCAGTTCTTCCAATGAATATGAATAGTCAGGGTTGATTTCCTTTAGGATTGACTACTTTGATCTCCTTACTGTGCAAGGACTCTCAAGAGTCTTCTCCAGCACCACAGTTTGGAAACACCGTTCTTCAGCACTCAGCCTTCTTTATGGTTCCCTCTGTACATGACTTTGGCCCAAGATAGATGACATTTCTTCTCCTGGGCTCTTGCCCTGGTTTCTGCATCAGTTGTGGACCTTCATCCTGGCCATTGGGGCTTTGACTTTGATCATATTCTAAAAGACCTGGCAATTCATTAGAAGGTGCAGTATTGTTAAGGAGTTACACAAAGAGCTTGCAGTCCGTCTTATTATAACCAGTGTTCTTTTACCTTAAAAATATTCTGAGTACATGAGCATGATCCACAAGGAAGCATGGCCTGAATTCTTGCTAGCATTTGGAAATGGTCACCTATGTTGGTAACATTCTTCAGAAAAGGGGTGATTTCTAGTGAGCCTCAGTGTCAACTGGGCTGGAGGTGGTTTTGCCATCCTTGAATTACGTGGAAGGTGGGTGGATCGGCCCTCTGATGAATTTGACTTTTGATTTAAAAAAGGGGAAGATTCTCACCTCTAGAGTGGAAGAAATCACCCCTGGGGAGTAGAAGATGTAATAAAATTGCTTGAAATCTAGCTTTAGATAGCAGTTTATGTATGGGTTATACAGAAAGTAAAATATCAACAATTGCTCTTTGAAAAGAGGATGAGACTCAAGGGAGACCAAACAGCCCCCGGCCCTACCTCACCCCACCATCATCTACTTCTCTCCTCTTAGGGCAAATTTTTGGAAAAGGAGAAAGAGATAAAAAGGAGATCCCAGCATTTGATACTGCAGAACCTGTCTGAAGAAAGCAGCCCCATTCTTACATAAGATCAGCTAGACTTTGCCTTTGTTGTTGTTGTTCAGTCATTAAGTCATGTGCAACTCTTTGTGACTCCATGGACTGCAGCACACCAGGCTTCCTGCCTTTCACTGTCTCCCAGAGTTTTCTTAAACTCATGTCCATTGAGTTGGTTATGTCATCCAACCATCTTATTCTCTATTGCCCCCTTCTCCTCCTGCCTTCAATCTTTCCCAGCATCTGGGTCTTTTCCAGTGATTCAGCTCTTGACATCAAGTGGTCACAAGTATTGGAGCTTCAGCTTCAGCATCAGTTCTTCCAATGAATATGAATAGTCAGGGTTGATTTCCTTTAGGATTGACTACTTTGATCTCCTTACTGTGCAAGGACTCTCAAGAGTCTTCTCCAGCACCACAGTTTGGAAACACCGTTCTTCAGCACTCAGCCTTCTTTATGGTTCAGATGTCACATCTGTACATGACTACTGGAAAAACCATAGCTTTAAATATATGGACCTTTGTCAGCAAAGTGATGTCTCTGCTTGTTAATACACTATCTAGGTTTGTCATAGCTTTTCTTCCAAGGAGTAAACATTTTAATTTTGTGGCTGGAATTATCTGCAGTGATTTTGGAGCCCAAGGATAATAAAATCTGCCACTATTTCCACTTTTTCTTCATTTATTGGCTGTAAAGTGATGGGACCAGATGCCATGATCTTAGTTTGTTAAATGTTGAGTTTTAGGCCAGCTTGTTCACTGTCCTCTTTCACTCTCAACAAGAGTTCTTTAGTTATTCTCTTTCTTACATTAGAGTAGTGTCATTGGCATATCTGAAGTTACTGATATTTTTCATTAGGAGCTGCAGTGGGCAGGGACGAGGACTATCTTCAAGGGCTCATTAGCTTCAGCCTGTGTGTCATGGAGATCTGCTTCCCACAAGCTAACCATGTAACTGATTTCAAATTAGCTTCTCAACCACGTTCACGGCATGAGACCTTCATCAAACGTCACACCTCTCTGTGTCCTGTTATTTTGCTTATAACTCCTGCCTGGAAAACACACACCTGTTCTTTTTTCTTATTTTTACTTACTCACTTATTTTATTGAAGCTCAGTTGATTTACAATGCTGTGTCAGTTTCTGGTGTACAGCAAAGTGATTCTGTTAACACTCAGGCACATATTCTTTTTCAGATTCTTTCGCCTCATAGGTCATCACAAGATATTATAGATAATTCCATGTGCTGTACAGTACAGCCTTATTGCTTATTTTATATACAGTTGTGTGTGTGTGTGTATGTTAGTTGCTCAGTTGTGTCCAGCTCTTTGCAACCGCATGGACTGTAGTTCGCCTGGCTGCTCTGTCCATAGAATTCTCCAGGCAATAATATTGGAATGGGTTGCCATTTCCTCCTCCAGAGGATCTTCCTGAGCCAGCGATCAAACCTGGGTCTCTTGCATTGCAGGCTTTTTTTTACCATCTGAGCCACCAGAAGAGACCATACAGTATTGTGCATTTGCTAATCCAAAAGTCCTAATTTATCCCTTATCCCTTTTCATTTTGGTAGCCATGAGTTTGTTTTTATGCCTGTGAATCTGTTTTTGTTTTCTAAATAAGTTCATTTGCATCAATTTTTTAAAATTCCACATATAAGTGATATCATGTGACATCTGATATACTTCACTTGGTATGATAATCTCTGGGCCCATCCATCTTGCTGCAAATGGTGTTATTGTATTTATTGTTTCATTTTGGCTGAGTAACATTCCACCGTACATTTATATATACCACATTTTCTTTCTCCATTTATCTGTTGATGGCTACTTAGGTTGCTTCTGGAATACATACCTTTTCTGAGTCTGACCAATAGCTACCTCTATCCTGAGCCTGACAGGAATGGTTTTCATGTAACAGGTAAGAAATGTTTATTCACTACCAAATGCTGTATAGTAATTAGAGATGTGAAAGTGTTAGTTGCTCAGTCATGTCCAATTCTTTGTGATCCCATAGACTGTAGCCATGACTCCTCTGTCCATGGAATTCTCCAGGTAAAAATGCTGGAGTGGATAGCCATTCCATTCTCCAGGGGATCTTCCTGACTCAGGGGTGGAACCTGGGTCTCCTGCATTGCAGGCAGATTCTTTATTGTCTGAGCCACCAGGGAACCTCCTAGGATGCAAAGGTGAATAGGAAACGGTCCCCATCTTTGAGGTGCTTCTAGTCATGGGGAAAGAAGGTAACTAGGTGGTTATAATAGTATGCACACCAACAAAGTAAGCATGATCATAAGAACACATTGAAGGGGCACTTATTAGGCTCTATCACACAGTCTAAAGCAGAGAAACTTGCTTTGTTCCTGTTTTTCAAAATTCCCTCATCAAGACCACTCTGTATAACTAACCTAATTCATCGTATTCCCATACCTCTTGGATGTCTTCTTCCATGACTCTTAGACCAGTGAATGATGGTGTATGAGGTAGTTTCATATCCATCTCACAAGGGTTTCCCTGGTTGTCAACCTTTCTTCTTTCATAGATGATTGCATCAAAGGTGGAAACTCCATAGTAACAGCCAATCATACTTTCTTTCCTGAGAATATGAAAACATGCAATTGGAGGCATGCACCTATGGAAGCCAGTTTGGATTCTTGATAGAAGCTTCTAGAGAGGGGATCCTTAGGCTTCCTTTGCTAAGATTCCCCATCTTAGCCATGTCCTTGTCCTTTCTGAGAGTAGGTTGTTCATTGTATTAAAGTTTACAAGAAATGCCTGTATTCTGCTAATAATTTGTTGAAGTATAGTTGGTTTGCAATATATCAGCTTCAAATGTACCACATAGTAGTTCAGCATTTTTATAGTTTATATTTCATTGAAAGTTATTATGAAATAATGGCTATATTTCCCTGTGCTCTGCAATGTAGCCGTGTTGCTTATTTGTTTTGAACATCGTAGCTAGTATCTTTTAGTCTCCTACCCCTATCATACTGCTCCCCCATTACCTGTCCCCACTGGTAGCCACTAGTATGTTCTCTGTGTCTGTGAGTCTGTTTCTGTTTTTTTATATTCATTCTTTTGTTTTATTTTATAGATTTGATCATTGCTATGCTCAGTTGTGTCTGATTCTTTGCAACTCCATAGAGTGTAGCTCTCCAGGATTCTCTGTCCATGGGATTTTCCCAGCAAAATACTGGAGTGGGTTGCCATTCCCTCCTCTAGGGAATCTTCCCAATCCAGGGATTGAATCCATGTCTCCTGCATTGGTAGGTACATTCTTTACCAATGACCTACCTTTAGATTCTGTGTCTAGTCATGGGGAAAGAAGGTAACTAGGTGGTTATAATAGTATGCACACCAACAAAGTAAGCATGATCATAAGAACACATTGAAGGGGCACTTATTAGGCTCTATCACACAGTCTAAAGCAGAGAAACTTGCTTTGTTCCTGTTTTTCAAAATTCCCTCATCAAGACCACTCTGTATAACTAACCTAATTCATCGTATTCCCATACCTCTTGGATGTCTTCTTCCATGACTCTTAGACCAGTGAATGATGGTGTATGAGGTAGTTTCATATCCATCTCACAAGGGTTTCCCTGGTTGTCAACCTTTCTTCTTTCATAGATGATTGCATCAAAGGTGGAAACTCCATAGTAACAGCCAATCATACTTTCTTTCCTGAGAATATGAAAACATGCAATTGGAGGCATGCACCTATGGAAGCCAGTTTGGATTCTTGATAGAAGCTTCTAGAGAGGGGATCCTTAGGCTTCCTTTGCTAAGATTCCCCATCTTAGCCATGTCCTTGTCCTTTCTGAGAGTAGGTTGTTCATTGTATTAAAGTTTACAAGAAATGCCTGTATTCTGCTAATAATTTGTTGAAGTATAGTTGGTTTGCAATATATCAGCTTCAAATGTACCACATAGTAGTTCAGCATTTTTATAGTTTATATTTCATTGAAAGTTATTATGAAATAATGGCTATATTTCCCTGTGCTCTGCAATGTAGCCGTGTTGCTTATTTGTTTTGAACATCGTAGCTAGTATCTTTTAGTCTCCTACCCCTATCATACTGCTCCCCCATTACCTGTCCCCACTGGTAGCCACTAGTATGTTCTCTGTGTCTGTGAGTCTGTTTCTGTTTTTTTATATTCATTCTTTTGTTTTATTTTATAGATTTGATCATTGCTATGCTCAGTTGTGTCTGATTCTTTGCAACTCCATAGAGTGTAGCTCTCCAGGATTCTCTGTCCATGGGATTTTCCCAGCAAAATACTGGAGTGGGTTGCCATTCCCTCCTCTAGGGAATCTTCCCAATCCAGGGATTGAATCCATGTCTCCTGCATTGGTAGGTACATTCTTTACCAATGACCTACCTTTAGATTCTGTGTCTAAGTGGTAACATACAGTATAATCATATAGATAAATCTGTCTGAGTTCAATAAGCATAATATCTTCTAGGTAAACCATATGGTTACAAATGGTAACAATTTCATTGGTTTTTACAGCTTATTAGTATTTCTGTGTATGTGTATAGATAAATAAAGTATCTATGCATTCATCTGATGAACACTTAGATAGCTTCCATATCTTGGCTATTATAAATAATGTTCCTGTGAACACTGGGGTATATATATATCTTTTTGAACTGGAGTCTTAGTTTTCTTTGGATATATATCCAGGAGTGGAATTGCTGGATTGTATGGTGGATTTATTGTTAGTTTTTTAAGGAACCTCCATAGTCTTTTTCACAGTGGCTATAGCAGTTTACATTCCCACCAACAGTGTTCCCTTTTCTCCATATGCTTGCCAGTATTTGCCCTTTGTAGACCTTTTCAAGCTGGCGATGCTGACACATGTGAGGTGATCTCTCATTGTGGTTTTGATTTGCATTTTTCTGATGATTAACATTGCTGGGCATATTTTCATGTGCGTGCTGGCCATCTGGACATCTTCTCTGGAAAAATGTCTGCCCACTTTTTACTTCTGTTTGTTTGTTTTTATATTGAGCTATGTGGTTGTATATTATGGATATTAATTCCTTATCAGTCATATTATTTGTAAATATCTTCTCATATTTGGTAGGCTGTCTTTTCATTTTATTGATCATTTTCTTTGCGCAAAAGCTTTTAAGTTTAATTAGGTCTCATTTATGTATTTTTGCGTTTGTTTCCACTGCTTGATGAAATAGATCATCCTAAAGTCTCACTTACTCAGTGCTGCCTGTGTTTTTGTGCTTCATCCTTGAGAGTTGCCCCTATCTGAGCAGCTGGGGTTACCTGGAGCACAGTTGGAAAGCCACAGGTCATGATATCATTCAGTTACCATTTAATCAGTTACTGCTTTTTGACATTTCTCCTACTTTAGTCATATTATTACATTTTGCAATGGTTATTTAATTTTCCAAGTGTATTTTTTATATAGATTTCTTTACCCATCATGCCTCTTATATTTTTATATTTATTTTCATCCATCTTTATTCTTTGGCCTGTGTGGGCCTCCCATCGCAGTGGCCTCTCTCCCTGCAGAGCACTGGCTCTGGGTGCATGCACTCCAGAGTGCTGTCTCATAACTAGGCATACAAGTCCAGCCACTTCATGGCACGTGGGATCTTTCCAGGCCAGGGATCGAACCCGCGCCCTTGTACTGCACCCACTGGACCACCAGGGAAGCTCCAGGTATATGTTTTGACTTTCCCACTAGTAGACTGTAATCTCCTTAAGAGCAGGGAGCTCTGTCAGTAATTACTGAGTGATGGCAGATTCTGCACGGTCTCTAACATTCAGAGAGGAAACTGGCCTCTCATTTTTGTCATTGCTGTTCAGTCACTCAGTCGTGTCTGATTCTCAGAGACCCCATGGATTGTAGCCTATCAGGCTTCTCTGTCCTTCACCATCTCCTGAGGTTTGCTCAGACTTGTGGATAAGTAGTAGGTCTAAGTAGCACAGGAGTTGAGCTTTTGTTCAGTAAGGTTGAAATATTGACCCTATGCTGTTGACTCTCTTTGCAAAGAATGCCATGAGACACGATGATCCTGACAACTATGTGTACTTTTCACTGATGACAGTGTTTACCTGCAGTAACTGGGTTGATATGCTCATAAAAGACTCAGAGTGTGGCCCCACCTTTTATTCCAGGTGGGACTTTCATGTAAGCAGAGTTTCAAATCACAAGCAGAACTGAAAGTAGACACTGTTCTGGTCCCTTCATCAAACGCTGTACAGGACCCAAGGGAAAAAAAAGGAAAAAATTAACAGGAAACCAAACCCTTTAAGTTGTTATTTAGTCCACTGCTTATTATATAAGTCTCACTTACTCAGTGCTGCCTGTGTTTTTGTGCTTCATCCTTGAGAGTTGCCCCTATCTGAGCAGCTGGGGTTACCTGGAGCACAGTTGGAAAGCCACAGGTCATGATATCATTCAGTTACCATTTAATCAGTTACTGCTTTTTGACATTTCTCCTACTTTAGTCATATTATTACATTTTGCAATGGTTATTTAATTTTCCAAGTGTATTTTTTATATAGATTTCTTTACCCATCATGCCTCTTATATTTTTATATTTATTTTCATCCATCTTTATTCTTTGGCCTGTGTGGGCCTCCCATCGCAGTGGCCTCTCTCACTGCAGAGCACTGGCTCTGGGTGCATGCACTCCAGAGTGCTGTCTCATAACTAGGCATACAAGTCCAGCCACTTCATGGCACGTGGGATCTTTCCAGGCCAGGGATCGAACCCGCGCCCTTGTACTGCACCCACTGGACCACCAGGGAAGCTCCAGGTATATGTTTTGACTTTCCCACTAGTAGACTGTAATCTCCTTAAGAGCAGGGAGCTCTGTCAGTAATTACTGAGTGATGGCAGATTCTGCACGGTCTCTAACATTCAGAGAGGAAACTGGCCTCTCATTTTTGTCATTGCTGTTCAGTCACTCAGTCGTGTCTGATTCTCAGAGACCCCATGGATTGTAGCCTATCAGGCTTCTCTGTCCTTCACCATCTCCTGAGGTTTGCTCAGACTTGTGGATAAGTAGTAGGTCTAAGTAGCACAGGAGTTGAGCTTTTGTTCAGTAAGGTTGAAATATTGACCCTATGCTGTTGACTCTCTTTGCAAAGAATGCCATGAGACACGATGATCCTGACAACTATGTGTACTTTTCACTGATGACAGTGTTTACCTGCAGTAACTGGGTTGATATGCTCATAAAAGACTCAGAGTGTGGCCCCACCTTTTATTCCAGGTGGGACTTTCATGTAAGCAGAGTTTCAAATCACAAGCAGAACTGAAAGTAGACACTGTTCTGGTCCCTTCATCAAACGCTGTACAGGACCCAAGGAAATGAAAAAAATAACAGGAAACCAAACCCTCTTATTAAAGCTACCAGTGTGACTAATTATTCAGAGAATGAATGAAGAGTGTTATGTGCAACACTTCAATTGTTGGCTTGGGATGAAATTTTTCATTCTGTTCATTGGTGTTACCACTGATTAACAGCCAGCATGACTCAACACTGTATTCGTATCTACAGTAGCTGACTGACTCACATGAGTGTGTGTTATTTATTCAACATACACTGTCTTGTGACGGTTGTAATTTTCAGTATGCTTTATAATCAAAAACCACTTGTTTCTCTCCATGGGAACTAAATGCTTTAGAAAGGAAAAATAAGCTTATATAGTATCTACTTTAGAAAGGGATTTCTTTAATTAATATCTATTTCAGAGCCTCAACTTGTTATTTAAATAAAATCAAAACTAGTTTGAATAAGGCTCTTGAAAATATTTAGTGGGGAATGATTATATATTAGTGACCTCCTGTTGCTGAAAAATATGAACTTCCTGTTCATACTTCTAAAACCTGGGTAGCACAAAGGACTGGTATTATTACAGAGGAATTGTACTCTTCTGGCCTTGTGACAAAGGTTCCTTGGCAGAATTTTTGAGTTCATTTTTTTTATTATTAATAATGGAGGGTGTGCATATGTTCTCCTTTTCTGAAGAGGGACTCCATGCATGTGATCTCGTGTCACTTGATGAGTGTCCTTTTGTGAGAAATGAACAGAAATGGCCATGATCCTTTTGTAGCTGGGGCAGCTGAAGAGCAGAGGAGTGGACGATTTGCCATGGTCACAAATGGATTGAGCTGAAATGAAGATTCCTGGTCTTCTAGGTCAGTGCTCTGTCCACCAGCCATGGATTCCCAGTCTTGCTTGCCCAAAGGTGCCACTCCTGATGTGTGACACACTTCCATGGATACCATGAATCACAGTGCCTGGGTGTGTATGTGTGTGTGTTTCCAAAGGGTTATTGTTGTTGTTCAGTCACTAAGTCATGTCCCATTCTTTGTGACCCCATGAACTGCAGAACCCCAGGCTTCCCATCCTTCACTGTTTCCAAGAGTTTTCTCAGACTCATGTCCACTGAGTCAGTGATACCATCAAACCATCTCATGCTCTGTTGCCCTCTTCTCCTCTTCCCATCAGTCTTTACCAGCATCATTGTCTTTTCCAATGAGTCAGCTCTTCACATCAGGTGGCCAATATTTTGGAGCTTCAGTTTCAGCATCAGTCCTTCCAATGAATATTCAGGATTGATTTCCTTTAGCATTGACTAGTTTGATCTCCTTGCTGTCCAAGGAACTCTCAAGAGTCTTCTCTAGCACCACAATTCAAAAGCATTAGTTCTTCAGTGCTCAGCCTTTATGGTCCAACTCTTGCATCCGTACATTACTGCTGGAAAAACCACAGCTTTAACTATATGGACCTCTGCTGGCAAAGTGATGTCTCTGCTTTTTAATATGCTGTCTAGGTTTGTCACAGCTTTTCTTTCAAGGAGCAAATGTCTTTTAATTTCATGGCTGGATTCAACATCCACAGTGATTTTGGAGCCCAAGAAAATAAAATCTGTCACTGTTTCCACTTTTTCCCATCAGGTAATGGGACCATGTGCCATGATCTCAGTTTTCTGAATGTTGAGTTTTAAGCCAACTTTTTCGCTCTCCTCTTTGAGCTTCATCAAGAGGCTCTTTAGTTTCTCTTTGCTTTCTGCCATTAGGATGGTGTCATCTGCATATCTGAGGTTGTTGATAGTTTCTCCAGCAATCTTGATTCCAATTTGGCAGGGTTAATGAGTTTAGTTTTTAAATGCTCCAAGGAAAGTTTTCAACTCTTTGAAAGTCATGGGTAGTATTAATGAATTTTCTGTACTTTCTAATTTTCCCCAAACCTTTTGGTCCAGGAATCTTGTCCACCAGCCCCATGGAATTCCCAGTCTTGCTTGCCCAAAGGTGCCACTCCTGATGTGTGACACACTTCCATGGATACCATGAATCACAGTGCCTGGGTGTGTATGTGTGTGTGTTTCCAAAGGGTTATTGTTGTTGTTCAGTCACTAAGTCATGTCCCATTCTTTGTGACCCCATGAACTGCAGAACCCCAGGCTTCCCATCCTTCACTGTTTCCAAGAGTTTTCTCAGACTCATGTCCACTGAGTCAGTGATACCATCAAACCATCTCATGCTCTGTTGCCCTCTTCTCCTCTTCCCATCAGTCTTTACCAGCATCATTGTCTTTTCCAATGAGTCAGCTCTTCACATCAGGTGGCCAATATTTTGGAGCTTCAGTTTCAGCATCAGTCCTTCCAATGAATATTCAGGATTGATTTCCTTTAGCATTGACTAGTTTGATCTCCTTGCTGTCCAAGGAACTCTCAAGAGTCTTCTCTAGCACCACAATTCAAAAGCATTAGTTCTTCAGTGCTCAGCCTTTATGGTCCAACTCTTGCATCCGTACATTACTGCTGGAAAAACCACAGCTTTAACTATATGGACCTCTGCTGGCAAAGTGATGTCTCTGCTTTTTAATATGCTGTCTAGGTTTGTCACAGCTTTTCTTTCAAGGAGCAAATGTCTTTTAATTTCATGGCTGGATTCAACATCCACAGTGATTTTGGAGCCCAAGAAAATAAAATCTGTCACTGTTTCCACTTTTTCCCATCAGGTAATGGGACCATGTGCCATGATCTCAGTTTTCTGAATGTTGAGTTTTAAGCCAACTTTTTCGCTCTCCTCTTTGAGCTTCATCAAGAGGCTCTTTAGTTTCTCTTTGCTTTCTGCCATTAGGATGGTGTCATCTGCATATCTGAGGTTGTTGATAGTTTCTCCAGCAATCTTGATTCCAATTTGGCAGGGTTAATGAGTTTAGTTTTTAAATGCTCCAAGAAAAAGTTTTCAACTCTTTGAAAGTCATGGGTAGTATTAATGAATTTTCTGTACTTTTTCTAATTTTTTCCCCATCTCTTCTACATCTTCCCTTGGGAGTCCAGGAATCTTTTACTCTGAAAACTAAAATGTCCCCTCATTAGACTTACTCTTTGTGTATTAAAGTGTCAGCTGCTTCATTTATACATGTGAACCTGTTGCCATGTTGGTCATTTTTGTTTCAGTTCAACCCTAGCCTCCTGCTTAGTGAAGCCCAAACTCTCTTTCCTGACATATTGGGTTTCACTTGGCTCCTGCTGTCTGTTTCCCATCACTCTTGAAAAAGCCCGATGTGTTTGTTTCCTGTTGTCTTTCTTTCCTTCTCACTCTTTTGATAGTAAGTGAATCAACCAAGTATTCCTCATGTAGCAATGATTACAGGTAGCCCCGTCTTCCTGAGGGGGCCAAGCTGAGGGCAAGGGAGAGATGGAGAGAAGGTGACTGTTCCCTGCCAGGACAGTGAAATCTCCTCCTACTCAAATGTGCTGGATGGGATGTGGAGACTCTAAAGGAATAGGACTGGATCCTGCAGAGTTTAGGGAGGTGTAGGCTGAGCTGGGAGGTGATCTGGGCTGGGAATGCTGGGCAATGGCTACATCATATTCATTAGTCTATACTCCCCAATTCCCATTGGAAAAACCATTTGTAACTGTGAGAAATGACACACTCGTCGAAAGTACATACAAGTATTTGTTCATTCCATAAATACTTTTTGAGTGCTTACTAAAGTAGAAAAGGTAGTAACACATACAGTGTGGTGACACCGTGCAAGGTGGTGTGTGGAAAACTTCGTTTGCTTCCATTACTTGATTTAATCCGTATGACAAGCTGTGAAGTGCATTGTCACTTTGCAGGTGAGGAAATTGAGACTCAAAGAGGAAGAGTAATGTTTCTGAGGCTGCACAGCTCATAATGACAGGTGTATTTGAACACACATCCTCTGACCCCAGAGCTCCCATATTTGACCACCACACCCCATTATTAGAGCCTGGCCACTGAAGATCCTCTAGAATGTAGAGGAGAGGTCTGCCTTTGTGAGATGTCCCTGTTATTAGGATGACCACTTGTCCTGTTAGCTTGGGACTGTCTTAACTATCAACCAGGACCTGTTAGCTTCATATACAAGCTGTATTTGTATAAAGTTGTGTGGCATATACACACTAAATCGCCTCAGTCCTGTCTTGACTGTTTGCGAACTTTTGGACTAGAGCCCACCAGGCTCCTTTGTCCATGGGATTCTCCAGACAAGAATACTGGAGATGGTTGCTGTGCATTCCTCCAGGGGATCTTCCTGGCCCAGGGATTGAACCCATGTCTCTTATGTCTCCAGCATGGGCAGGCAGGTTCTTTACCACTAGTGCCACCTGGGAATCCCTGAAAAGTACACTAGTACAGTACAACAGCTGGCATACAGGGGCTGGCATGCACATTTGCATCTTTGAAAAGTTTGCAAATTGGGGGTTAATATGTAGGGAACTTAACTGTATTTGGATATTTCGTTTAGGTAAAGACTTCACTGTTTAATAGTTGACTCAGAAGTGAGATAGATAAATCGTGATATAGCTCTTTCAACATATACGGATAGAATTGTGTTCAAAGAGACTAACTCTGGATGTGATTAATTTTCTTTGAGGATATCCTTTGGTGCAGAGAAGAAGAAAATACCTCTATTCTTGCCTAGCAGTGATTTCTGGTTGCCACCTGTCACAAGTGCAGGTTTAAACTGATGAACACTTTGAATTTTACATTTGTTATTCTCCTTTCTGTTATCATTATATGCATTTGAATTGTGCTTTATTTATAGTTCAAGGTGCTCTGTATAAGACTGTATACTCCTCAAGTGTTGAGACCATGCTGGTTTTATTTTTCACTATTTTTTTTATTATGCATTCAACACAAAGCAGGCCATATGGTAGATACTCAATATGTATGTCTTTTCTTAATGAAGGATAGTTGATTTGCAATGTTGTATTAGTTTCTCCTGTACAACATAATGACTCAGTTATACATATATTCTTTTTCATATTCTGTTCCATTATGGTTTGTCCCAGGATATTATATATAATTCCCTGTGCTATACAGTAGAACCTTGTTGTTTATCCATTCTATATATAATAGCAATAGTGGATCTGCTAATCCAAAACTCCCAATTCATCCTTCCCCCAGCCTCCCCCCAATAAATATTTATTGAATGAATAAGTGCTTTTTTTAAAAAATATTTATTTCCTTGACTGTGCTATGTCTTAGATGTGGGACTTGGAATCTTTAGTTGCAGCATGTGGGATCTAGTTCCCTGATCAGGGATCAAACCCAGGCCCCCTGCATTGGGAGCTCGGTGTCATAGCCACTGGACCATCAAGGAAGTCCCATGAATAATTTTTTTAGCAGAGAAACAGAAACATTTAAGTTCAGCTTTTTAGGTTTGCCTTGTGAGTAGCAAGATGGGAAGAATTTACAAAGTAATGTGTATGATTCTAAGTTGTAATATACAGACTTTTCAATTGTGTCAAAGTGAAAGTGTTAGTTGCCTGGTCAGTTTGACTCTTTGTAACCTCATGGACTACAGCCCTCCAAGCTCCAGAGTCCATGGAATTCTCCAGGCAAGAATACTGGAGTAGGTATCCATGACCCAGGGATTGATCCTGGGTCTCCTGCACTGCAGGCAGATTCTTTACTGTCTGAGCCACCATTCCACTTTGGACAAAATGCTAACATTCACTGAGTGTATGTTATGTGCCAAGTTTATGTATATATACTACACATATATAAGTCCATCCCATTCCCACCTAATTTCATGAAAGATAAAGGCAGAAAGAGATTAAATAACTCGACAAATAGTAATAAGTGATCTGAACATATTACTGATCGAAACTTACACTTGGGGAACCTGACTCTAGTTTGTAACCACTGTGAAGAGCTGTCCTAACTACATACTTCGAGACTGACTTCATGAGTGTGGCCCAGCAATCTGACTCTGGGTCCTGCCCCAGATTCCTTATGAGGCTGTAAGTTAAGATGGAGGGTGCTCTGTATAAGACTGTATACTCCTCAAGTGTTGAGACCATGCTGGTTTTATTTTTCACTATTTTTTATTATGCATTCAACACAAAGCAGGCCATATTAGATACTCAATATGTATGTCTTTTCTTAATGAAGGATAGTTGATTTGCAATGTTGTATTAGTTTCTCCTGTACAACATAATGACTCAGTTATACATATATTCTTTTCATATTCTGTTCCATTATGGGTTATCACAGAATATTGAATATAATTCCCTGTGCTATATAATAGAACCTTGTTGTTTATCCATTCTATATATAATAGCAATAGTGGATCTGCTAATCCAAAACTCCCAATTCATCCTTCCCCCAGCCTCCCCAATAAATATTTATTGAATGAATAAGTGTTTTTTAAAAAATATTTATTTCCTTGACTGTGCTATGTCTTAGATGTGGGACTTGGAATCTTTAGTTGCAGCATGTGGGATCTAGTTCCCTGATCAGGGATCAAACCCAGGCCCCCTGCATTGGGAGCTCGGTGTCATAGCCACTGGACCATCAAGGAAGTCCCATGAATAATTTTTTTAGCAGAGAAACAGAAACATTTAAGTTCAGCTTTTTAGGTTTGCCTTGTGAGTAGCAAGATGGGAAGAATTTACAAAGTAATGTGTATGATTCTAAGTTGTAATATACAGACTTTTCAATTGTGTCAAAGTGAAAGTGTTAGTTGCCTGGTCAGTTTGACTCTTTGTAACCTCATGGACTACAGCCCTCCAAGCTCCAGAGTCCATGGAATTCTCCAGGCAAGAATACTGGAGTAGGTATCCATGACCCAGGGATTGATCCTGGGTCTCCTGCACTGCAGGCAGATTCTTTACTGTCTGAGCCACCATTCCACTTTGGACAAAATGCTAACATTCACTGAGTGTATGTTATGTGCCAAGTTTATGTATATATACTACACATATATAAGTCCATCCCATTCCCACCTAATTTCATGAAAGATAAAGGCAGAAAGAGATTAAATAACTCGACAAATAGTAATAAGTGATCTGAACATATTACTGATCGAAACTTACACTTGGGGAACCTGACTCTAGTTTGTAACCACTGTGAAGAGCTGTCCTAACTACATACTTCGAGACTGACTTCATGAGTGTGGCCCAGCAATCTGACTCTGGGTCCTGCCCCAGATTCCTTATGAGGCTGTAAGTTAAGATGGAGGGGTCAGAGGATACCTTCTTTCCTCCTCAAAATGCTTTAGAAAGATGCTTGTATAATCCAGTTTGTTATTCTATCATTAAAGAGAAGTATATTTTTGGCCCCCAATAAAATTTATTTTGGCACATGTATATTCCATAACAGTCTTTTAGGAAATACAGGAAAAGCATGGACTTGTTGACATTTGCAGAAAATGGAGTTTGGAACTATTCAAGGATTGGAAAGAAACCAAGACTGCTTACATGGCATTATTTTAAAGGACCATGTGATTAGGACTTCAGATTCAAACTGTATTAAGTCTAAATGCAAAATTGTGATGGAGAGATCAATTAATACATAGTTAAAAGTGTCCCTGGGTGGTCATTCTTGTTCCAATGAGCCATTTTTTGTGGAATTGATTACACATCCTGCCCTTGAAATCAGAGCTTCCCCAGTGACCTTGTAGCTGATGCTGCCCTAGGTTCCTGGTACCTTACAGCAGATCTTGAACTTGCCTCTTCCAACCAGCATTAAAAGCCCAAGTAACACAGCTATGCACAAAGTGATAGACATACACTTAAACAGATTCTAGCTTTTGAAGGCCATGGCAGAGGTTCAGAGGTGAGACTGGGGACAGTTCCCTCTGATGAAGTAACTGACGGGTTTGTTAACCCTTTGCGTCTTGGGGATGCTATACTTTTGTAGGGGAGGCAGGTAACTATGAAACAATAAGAGCAACTATACCACATGCTAAATTTTGGCTTGTTGTTGTTTAGCTGCTCAGTTGTGTCCAGCTCTTTTGCGACCCCATGGGCTATAACTCACAAGGCTCCTCTGTCCATGGAATTTCCCACAAGTATACTGGAGTGGGTTGTCATTTCCTTCGCTACTAATAGATATAATAACAGCATAAGTGGGCTATTTTACTTGCTTTTTAAATTTTTGGCCCAAAAGGTTTGTTTTTCCAAGCCTTTTTCCAGCATCGATTAAAGTGATCGAACTATTCTGTCCTACACTACGATTTTAACCTTAATGAGGACTGACTTCATGAGTGTGGCCCAGCAATCTGACTCTGGGTCCTGCCCCAGATTCCTTATGAGGCTGTAAGTTAAGATGGAGGGTCAGAGGATACCTTCTTTCCTCCTCAAAATGCTTTAGAAAGATGCTTGTATAATCCAGTTTGTTATTCTATCATTAAAGAGAAGTATATTTTTGGCCCCCAATAAAATTTATTTTGGCACATGTATATTCCATAACAGTCTTTTAGGAAATACAGGAAAAGCATGGACTTGTTGACATTTGCAGAAAATGGAGTTTGGAACTATTCAAGGATTGGAAAGAAACCAAGACTGCTTACATGGCATTATTTTAAAGGACCATGTGATTAGGACTTCAGATTCAAACTGTATTAAGTCTAAATGCAAAATTGTGATGGAGAGATCAATTAATACATAGTTAAAAGTGTCCCTGGGTGGTCATTCTTGTTCCAATGAGCCATTTTTTTTGTGGAATTGATTACACATCCTGCCCTTGAAATCAGAGCTTCCCCAGTGACCTTGTAGCTGATGCTGCCCTAGGTTCCTGGTACCTTACAGCAGATCTTGAACTTGCCTCTTCCAACCAGCATTAAAAGCCCAAGTAACACAGCTATGCACAAAGTGATAGACATACACTTAAACAGATTCTAGCTTTTGAAGGCCATGGCAGAGGTTCAGAGGTGAGACTGGGGACAGTTCCCTCTGATGAAGTAACTGACGGGTTTGTTAACCCTTTGCGTCTTGGGGATGCTATACTTTTGTAGGGGAGGCAGGTAACTATGAAACAATAAGAGCAACTATACCACATGCTAAATTTTGGCTTGTTGTTGTTTAGCTGCTCAGTTGTGTCCAGCTCTTTTGCGACCCCATGGGCTATAACTCACAAGGCTCCTCTGTCCATGGAATTTCCCACAAGTATACTGGAGTGGGTTGTCATTTCCTTCGCTACTAATAGATATAATAACAGCATAAGTGGGCTATTCTACTTGCTATATTGGCCAAAAGTTTGTCCAAGCTCATGTCAATTGCATCAGTGATGCTATCCAGCCATATTACTCTCTGATACCCTCTCCTCCTTCTGCCTTAAATATTTCCCAGCATCAGGGACCTTTCCATACTAGATTAGATATGAACAAATGACAAAAATCTCTATGATGCTATATAGTGCAATTTTAAGAACATCCACTATATGACTATTACAGGGCATTCAAATTGTGGAGGCTGATTATTTGCTTCTCAAAAGAATTGTTCAATCTACCTAAGACAGTAAGTCTCTTGAAGCCAGGCTTTAGTTACCATTAAATAGGGCAAATGAGTAGACAAGGTAAAACCCTCCATTTATTGTTCAAGCACTCAGTCATATCCGTTTCTTTGTGACCCCATGGACTGCAGCATGCCAGGTTTCCCTGTCCTTTACTATCTCGCGGAGTTTGCTCAAACTCATGTATGTTGAGTTGATGATGCCATCCAACTGTCTTATCTTCTGTGGCTCCCTTCTCCTCCTTCCCTCAATCTTTCCCAGCATCTGAGTCTCTCCCAATGAGTCAACTCTTTGACTCATTGGAGCCCACGTCAACCTTCCATAGGAAACACTGAAATTTTGATTCCTACTATTTACATGTACTTTTCTGAATATTGCCTGTGTTCCTAATTAGATTAAAGCATCTCATGATGCTTTGCTTTTGACAGATGAGATATTCCTTAGAAGGGTGATATGAAGAACCAATGAAAATCAGTCAACCCAAACTTCCCCTAAATCATCCCCAAATCTGTTAAATCTCATCCGGTATTAATTGCTGTAAACGTCCAGTTAAGAGAAACACAAGTTAAATGAATTTGTGACTTGATTCTTCACTGAGCTGATTTTTCAGCAAAATGATTTTTTGGACATGAGCCCAGCTCCCCAAAGGTCTCCTTTTCCCAGCTGCCATTAGAAGCTTGTCACATATCTCAAACGGGCAGTGAATGGGAACCACTAAAATTGTCTGGCTTTACCAGCCCCAGGGGAGGCATAGCGGCCTCTCATTTTAGCCATGCTGATGATCATCCTCTCTTGATCTGCTCTGTTAAGGAGCACTGTATACTTTCTTTTATACTAAATTTTCCAGCAATTTCTTGGAATTTTCTTGTCTGTGCTTTATCCCTGGAATGCTCTTTTCCTCCCTGAGTCTTGCTTCATCTTGTTATGTTTTCTTTCAATCTAATTGTCAATTAATTTATTTCTACTTTCTCCCCATCCTAGCTGGTGACCATATTCACCCATCCTTATGAACTTGTTTATTGGCCCTCCATCTCTCCCAGCCATCCTTTGAGCTGCTTGCTTTTGTCCCATATTCACTGTTCTGGTTTACTACTTCTATTAAATTCTCAACCAATTGTATTTGACTTCCAAAAGTTCACTCCACTCCATTGTAACTGTCCTTAAGATGAGGCTTCATTTCCAAGCTCTCTGACCTTTCATTGGTCAATGTGCCTTAAAAGTCACCATCAACATTTGAATCTCTGTTCTTCCTTTAACATCATTCTCTCATAGTTCTTGTGCCTCCATCTGGCTGTTGCTTTTCGGTCTCTTTTGTTGGACTTTCTTCTACAGTGCTTCTCTTAATGTTAAAGTTCTACACAAATGTAAGTGGAATTATCACCATTGATTTATTGATGCTTAAAAGTAAACAAAGGACTAGAGGCTTGTTTTTTATATCAAGAAGAGTGCACATACATAGTCAAAAAGAAAGAAGTCACTTGAGAATTGTACGTAGACCCCTTTTCCTGGCCCCTTGTTACTATGGCAGCAGTAGAGAAGTAAGCAGGAGTGGCTGTGTAGTAGTGTCAAAGACAGTTGGGCCCTGGAATCAGAAAGAGCCTTGGGGATTCTAAGCACAATTCTTTTAAGTGTATCTAGAGGTGGTCAGTGAATCCAGGGCTATGAGAGGGCAAGCCAACAGATTCCTGGATTCTGGAGCCCTCCCGTCAAATTCCTACGTTGAAGTCCCAGCTCACATTTCCTCAGAACATAACCGTATTTGGAATTAGTTTTTTTTTGAAAATTTGTCCTCTTTTATTGATTTATTTTTATCCATTTATTTTCATCCATCTGTATTTGGCCTGTGTGGACCTCCCATTACAGTGGCTTCTCTTGTTGCAGAGCACTGGCTCTGGGCTCACACACTCTGGAGTGCTGGCCTGTAATTGGACACATCGATCCAGCCACTTGGCAGCACGTGGGATCTTCCCAGGCCAGGGGTCAAATGGGTGCCCCTTGCACTGCAAGGCAGACTCTTTACCCACTGGACCACTAGGGAAGCCAAGTTTTTCTTATTGGATTTAGACCCAGACTCCCAGATAGCCCTGGTGACTTCCCAAGAATTTTTTCATCTCCCAGCCATCCTTTGAGCTGCTTGCTTTTGTCCCATATTCACTGTTCTGGTTTACTACTTCTATTAAATTCTCAACCAATTGTATTTGACTTCCAAAAGTTCACTCCACTCCATTGTAACTGTCCTTAAGATGAGGCTTCATTTCCAAGCTCTCTGACCTTTCATTGGTCAATGTGCCTTAAAAGTCACCATCAACATTTGAATCTCTGTTCTTCCTTTAACATCATTCTCTCATAGTTCTTGTGCCTCCATCTGGCTGTTGCTTTTCGGTCTCTTTTGTTGGACTTTCTTCTACAGTGCTTCTCTTAATGTTAAAGTTCTACACAAATGTAAGTGGAATTATCACCATTGATTTATTGATGCTTAAAAGTAAACAAAGGACTAGAGGCTTGTTTTTTATATCAAGAAGAGTGCACATACATAGTCAAAAAGAAAGAAGTCACTTGAGAATTGTACGTAGACCCCTTTTCCTGGCCCCTTGTTACTATGGCAGCAGTAGAGAAGTAAGCAGGAGTGGCTGTGTAGTAGTGTCAAAGACAGTTGGGCCCTGGAATCAGAAAGAGCCTTGGGGATTCTAAGCACAATTCTTTTAAGTGTATCTAGAGGTGGTCAGTGAATCCAGGGCTATGAGAGGGCAAGCCAACAGATTCCTGGATTCTGGAGCCCTCCCGTCAAATTCCTACGTTGAAGTCCCAGCTCACATTTCCTCAGAACATAACCGTATTTGGAATTAGTTTTTTTTTGAAAATTTGTCCTCTTTTATTGATTTATTTTTATCCATTTATTTTCATCCATCTGTATTTGGCCTGTGTGGACCTCCCATTACAGTGGCTTCTCTTGTTGCAGAGCACTGGCTCTGGGCTCACACACTCTGGAGTGCTGGCCTGTAATTGGACACATCGATCCAGCCACTTGGCAGCACGTGGGATCTTCCCAGGCCAGGGGTCAAATGGGTGCCCCTTGCACTGCAAGGCAGACTCTTTACCCACTGGACCACTAGGGAAGCCAAGTTTTTTTTTTTCTTTTTATTGTGTACTTGTCAGACCCAGACTCCCAGTCTATCCCCTCCTTAACCCTTTCCCACTGGTAACTGTAAATTCATTCTCTAAGTGTGTGAGTCTTTTTCTGTACTGTAAGTAAGTTCTTTGAATACTTTTTGTATAGATTGCACACATAAGTGATATCATATTTGTCTTTCTCTGTCTGACTTAACTTCACTTAGTATGGTCATCTCCAGGTTTATCCATGTTTGTGCAAATGTCATTAGTTCATCCTTGGAGATACAGTCTTTAAAGAAGTGATGGGATTTTCAGTAGACTGGAGCTGTTGGGGGTGGAGTCCTAAACCAGTAGGGTCTGTGTCATTATAAGAAGAGGAAGAGACACTAGGGAGTGTGTACAGAGGTTCAGCCACATGCAGAGACTGTAAGAGGGTGGCCATCTGAAAGCCAACGAGGCCTCAGGTGAAGCCACATCTGCTGACACCTTGCACTGTAAGGAAATACATTTCTGTTGTTTAAGTCACACAGTCTGTGCTGTTTTGTTGTAGCAGCCTTAGTGGACTAATTAATACATGGAAGAAGTTAAAATTCCTGGATAATCAGTTTGGCACCTCACAGCTGAGAGGCTTATTGGTAAAGGAGATTGTGCCTTAATGTAATAAGGTGTTCCTGCTTGGAGTAAGAAAAAAAAAATATCCTTTCTCATGAATATTTCCCCCAATCAGGAGATTGGAATTTTCTATTCGAGAAGAGTGAAGTAATCTCCCTCAATACGCTATTTGTTTCCTTAGTTAGAGCCATTAAGCTCTGCATTACCTTCACAAAAAAGAGAATTCTTTCTGACAATGATCTAACAAACTCCAAAATTTGTCTCAGCTAAGAGCTAAAAAGCCGAGACAAAACAAAACAAAAAATGCCTGATGTTTGAAGAGCTCACAACCCTTACTCCAGAAGTTTTATTTTTATTTTTTTTTTGTAATTCAGACAAGTTGCACAAGTTTCCGACATCAGGATTTGTGCTAGCTTTCACAGAAGATACACTAAAATCGGAATAGGGTTTTAAATTGGTTTTATAACAAAGGCTATAAATTATACTAGGTGACTCAAATTATTCATGAGAGAGAGTAGATCTTGATTTATGCACTAGTTTTGTGTAAATTTCATTTTTGTAAAGTAAATCACTTTCCCCATTGACTCACATTATAATTTGAGATATGCTTTATCTTCTTTTCTCAGTAATCTTCAGTTGACAGAAGCTTTTTGCATATCCATGCAAGCTTTTAATGACCTACATGCAAACACTTAAATGAAGCATAGCTATTTACAGAAACTACAAGGGAGCCGTGTATTTATTCCAACACACAGGACACTTACCAAAGGACAACTGGGTGGCAGTAATGGTAACTAAAGCCTGGCTTCAAGAGACTTACTGTCTTAGGTAGATTGAACAATTCTTTTGAGAAGCAAATAATCAGCCTCCACAATTTGAATGCCCTGTAATAGTCATATAGTGGATGTTCTTAAAATTGCATTATATAGCATCATAGAGATTTTTGTCATTTGTTCATATCTAATCTAGTATGGAAAGGTCCCTGATGCTGGGAAATATTTAAGGCAGAAGGAGGAGAGGGCATCAGAGAGTAATATGGCTGGATAGCATCACTGATGCAATTGACATGAGCTTGGACAAACTTTGGGAAATAGTGAAGGACAGGCAGGCCTGGTGTGCCACAGTCCACGAGGTTGCAAAGAGTTGGACATGACTGGATGACTGAACACACACACGCGCACGATTTAGTATGAGGGCTTCCCAGGTGGTGCTAGTGGTAAAGAACTTGCCTCCCAATGCAGGACATGTAAGAGACGTGGGTTCTATCCTGGGTCAGGAAGATCCTGGGAAAGAGGGCATGGTTACCCATTCCACTATTATTTCCTGGAAAATCCCATGGACAGAGGAGCCTGGAGTGCTACAGTCCAGAGAGTCTCATAGAGTCAGACACAACTGAAGTGAGTTAGCACAAGCATAAACACAAAATTTAGTATTTATCAATAAATCGATGTCTTGTGTATTGTGGCATTACCATGTGTTTTGTTTTGTTTAAAAGGGCTTGGGAATAGGCTGTTTTTTAGGATTTGTGCTAGCTTCGAAGATACACTAAAATAAAAAACAAAGGCTATAAATTATACTAGGTGACTCAAATTATTCATGAGAGAGAGTAGATCTTGATTTATGCACTAGTTTTGTGTAAATTTCATTTTTGTAAAGTAAATCACTTTCCCCATTGACTCACATTATAATTTGAGATATGCTTTATCTTCTTTTCTCAGTAATCTTCAGTTGACAGAAGCTTTTTGCATATCCATGCAAGCTTTTAATGACCTACATGCAAACACTTAAATGAAGCATAGCTATTTACAGAAACTACAAGGGAGCCGTGTATTTATTCCAACACACAGGACACTTACCAAAGGACAACTGGGTGGCAGTAATGGTAACTAAAGCCTGGCTTCAAGAGACTTACTGTCTTAGGTAGATTGAACAATTCTTTTGAGAAGCAAATAATCAGCCTCCACAATTTGAATGCCCTATAATAGTCATATAGTGGATGTTCTTAAAATTGCATTATATAGCATCATAGAGATTTTTGTCATTTGTTCATATCTAATCTAGTATGGAAAGGTCCCTGATGCTGGGAAATATTTAAGGCAGAAGGAGGAGAGGGCATCAGAGAGTAATATGGCTGGATAGCATCACTGATGCAATTGACATGAGCTTGGACAAACTTTGGGAAATAGTGAAGGACAGGCAGGCCTGGTGTGCCACAGTCCACGAGGTTGCAAAGAGTTGGACATGACTGGATGACTGAACACACACACGCGCACGATTTAGTATGAGGGCTTCCCAGGTGGTGCTAGTGGTAAAGAACTTGCCTCCCAATGCAGGACATGTAAGAGACGTGGGTTCTATCCCTGGGTCAGGAAGATCCTGGGAAAGAGGGCATGGTGACCCATTCCACTATTATTTCCTGGAAAATCCCATGGACAGAGGAGCCTGGAGTGCTACAGTCCAGAGAGTCTCATAGAGTCAGACACAACTGAAGTGAGTTAGCACAAGCATAAACACAAAATTTAGTATTTATCAATAAATCGATGTCTTGTGTATTGTGGCATTACCATGTGTTTTTGTTTTGTTTAAAAGGGCTTGGGAATAGGCTGTTAATTAGTCTATTTATTTGCCTGTGCCTGGTGGCATGTGGGATTTTAATTCCCCAATGCAGGATTAAGCCCTACAATGGTAGCACAGAGTCTTAACCACAGGACCACTAGTGGTCTATTTTTTTACTTTGGGAGGTTAGGGATTCTTTTCCTGGAATCTATGATGCTTTAGAAGGTTTAAGGAATACCCCCAAGTTGTATGTAAAGTCAGATGCATATGTGTCCATGTGAATCTTTCTGGGGAGAGAGATCATTGCCTCTGTCAGTTCCTCAGAAGGACGTGTCATCTTAAAAATGATTAGAATAAGAAGCAATGAGTATCTTCTCAGCCCGGTTTCCAGAGAGTGCTCCTATGGATCCAACTTCACTATCAGCAAGTAATTTTGAGAAAATAAAAACTAGAGTTACTGGAAGGGATTTATGTCTATATGCAAAGCATCTGTTGAGCACCTGACATGTTCACAGCATTGTAAAAGGCCTTGCAGGGTCAATACGCAGTTTTGAGATGCTGCTGAAGAAGCCACCACAGTTTTTTAATTGGCTACTAGCCTTGTGGTCTGGGGATGGGTAGAGCTAGCTTAGAGGAATAGAATCAAGATGGACAGTTGCCATGAACAGCTAATAGCTCCATTAAGGACTATGTAATATTTGGTCAGAAAATCCCATTAAACATAGATGGCCAGTTATATAAGGGAATTTTTTAAAAAATTCTTTATTTTAAAGGTTTTACAGAGTTTTGTTGTTCACAGACATGTATGTTCCCAGATCAGTCATATGCATATCCCTGGTCCCCACCCCTCCAGTTCCCTCCATCCCACCCCTCTGGACCATTGCCTCATGCCATTGTGAGCACTCCTATTCTATAAGGGAATTTTTAAAATATTGTGCTGACCTATAAGTAGTAAGCAAGTTATTGACTTAAAATGCTTTATTGCATGGAAAGCATTACTAATGGAGAGTATTTTCCATTTTCTACTCATCTTTTTCCTCATTATTTCTCTTGGGCTAAGACTGTTTGGACACAATGAACACATTTAACAGTCCCCACCCTTGAATGCTCTTTAGAAAAACACCAAGTATTTATTGATTCTTTATGAGTTTTTATACCTAATGAAAGCTAGTTAGAATCAACAACCTTAACAACAATGTGTTTTGTTCTCCCTGCTGCTAAAAAACAGCAGGCAAACATTTTTTAAGCAACAGAGCCATGCTGCAAGTTAGAAGTAAATGAGCACTTTCCAACAATAAGATCTGCTAAATTACTGCATTTATATCCTTTCCTTAATCCCTATTATGAAGATCACACAATTGAAGAATATCTCTGTATAATGAAGACTGCTGCTAACTTGAACATGATAACACAAAGCGGGATGCCATCTGTTAGAAAAATGTTGGAACCTCTAATTTTACAATTGTTGGGAGCCCATCATTACTTTTCTATTTATTTAAAATATATATTCAAAAATCTAATGCTTCAAGCTTCATAATAAGGCTCTGGTGATATGTTCTATAAAAACATGTCACTATACTTTTCTCTCTGCTTGTGAGACAGTAGCTCTTACAAGGAAACAAAAGAAACCTGTAATATCGAATCCAAGACATTCAGAACTTAAAACAGATTGACAAAAATAGTCCATCAGAAGTATTTATTGTGAGTTCTGGTACATGGAGTAGATACCTGGACTCCATTGTGGCATTAGCGGGTTTGCATTTTAGGTAATTATTCAATTCAAATCTTGGTCTTGATTTTTCAAGTAGTTTGAGAACTTTCATCTCAAGCCCTTTTCAGGCAATTTATGGCTCCAGAGGCACGACAGACAGGAGCTCAGTTATCAGAGAATTTAGAAAGACAGAAAATATTGGTTGTAATCCAGGAGACTTACCATGCTGCTGAGTATAGCTTTTGGCTAACAGAAACCATAGGGAGCTGATTTGTCAGGTGTCTGAAGGGAGACTCTAACAGTTCAGTTCTTCTTGGCCATTTGGTTTAAATATATTTCATTTATGAACATAGAGTTGGAGCGGTCACAGACAGACAGAGTGAAAGGAAACCTTCCAAAATGCTTTAAAAACAACCTTTTCTACTCATCTTTTTCCTCATTATTTCTCTTGGGCTAAGACTGTTTGGACACAATGAACACATTTAACAGTCCCCACCCTTGAATGCTCTTTAGAAAAACACCAAGTATTTATTGATTCTTTATGAGTTTTTATACCTAATGAAAGCTAGTTAGAATCAACAACCTTAACAACAATGTGTTTTGTTCTCCCTGCTGCTAAAAAACAGCAGGCAAACATTTTTTAAGCAACAGAGCCATGCTGCAAGTTAGAAGTAAATGAGCACTTTCCAACAATAAGATCTGCTAAATTACTGCATTTATATCCTTTCCTTAATCCCTATTATGAAGATCACACAATTGAAGAATATCTCTGTATAATGAAGACTGCTGCTAACTTGAACATGATAACACAAAGCGGGATGCCATCTGTTAGAAAAATGTTGGAACCTCTAATTTTACAATTGTTGGGAGCCCATCATTACTTTTCTATTTATTTAAAATATATATTCAAAAATCTAATGCTTCAAGCTTCATAATAAGGCTCTGGTGATATGTTCTATAAAAACATGTCACTATACTTTTCTCTCTGCTTGTGAGACAGTAGCTCTTACAAGGAAACAAAAGAAACCTGTAATATCGAATCCAAGACATTCAGAACTTAAAACAGATTGACAAAAATAGTCCATCAGAAGTATTTATTGTGAGTTCTGGTACATGGAGTAGATACCTGGACTCCATTGTGGCATTAGCGGGTTTGCATTTTAGGTAATTATTCAATTCAAATCTTGGTCTTGATTTTTCAAGTAGTTTGAGAACTTTCATCTCAAGCCCTTTTCAGGCAATTTATGGCTCCAGAGGCACGACAGACAGGAGCTCAGTTATCAGAGAATTTAGAAAGACAGAAAATATTGGTTGTAATCCAGGAGACTTACCATGCTGCTGAGTATAGCTTTTGGCTAACAGAAACCATAGGGAGCTGATTTGTCAGGTGTCTGAAGGGAGACTCTAACAGTTCAGTTCTTCTTGGCCATTTGGTTTAAATATATTTCATTTATGAACATAGAGTTGGAGCGGTCACAGACAGACAGAGTGAAAGGAAACTTCCATTCTTTGACAAATAATCTCAGATCCAGAAGGCACCTCAGCTATGTGGTCATGGTCACTTGGATCTTGTGGGGAGCAGAACTGGGATTAGACTCATGGCCTGGTGGCCTTTCAGCCCAGGTTTGTTGCCTTTGTGTTATGGTGCTTACCCTCAGGAGATGTCATTCTATTTCTTCTCGTTGGAGCTGCTCTCAACCACTTCTCAAGAGCTCCAGGCACAGGGTATTCCATGTTTCAGACCTGGGGCACTGTAACTACCACTTGGACTATTTGATTTAATTTTTAAAATTTATTTATTTGACTGTGCTGGGTCTTAGTTGTGGCATATGGGATCTTAAGTTGCAGCCTGCAAACTCTTAGTTGCAGCATGTGGGATCCAGTTCCCTGACCAGGGATTGAATCCAGGCCCATTGCATTGGGAGCATGGAGTCTTAGCTCCTAGACCACCAGGGAAATTCCTTGATAATTTGTCTTTGATGCCAACAATTTCCTCTCCTCTTCTCTGTATTTGATTTTGTAACTTCTCTTCCAATTTCTGCTCCTTTTAGTCAACGAATGGTCCATAGAAAAGTGTAAAGTCCGTTGGAAGAAGAACTCAAGGTACTAGGTTTTTTTTTTTTTTTTTCCATAATACCATTTTTAATCCCTTTGTTCTTCTCAAGCTCTAGGGGTAGCAATTTCGGAAATAATGAGAACAGACAGGTTCTTTCCCTCTTGGCTACAATGATGACTCTCTGCCTCTCGGTTGGCTGACTGCATTGCTGAAACTCTTTTTGTTTTAGTTTATTCATCTCTGAGATAGAGATAATACTGTCTCAGTAGAATGGCAAGGAATTAAACTGACAATTGTTAAAATTTTTCCTTTCTTGCCTGAGCATCATAATACCCTGATGCTTTTAGGCAATTATCTAGGGGGGCTCAGTTATCAGAGAATTTAGAAAGACAGAAAATATTGGTTGTAATCCAGGAGACTTACCATGCTGCTGAGTATAGCTTTTGGCTAACAGAAACCATAGGGAGCTGATTTGTCAGGTGTCTGAAGGGAGACTCTAACAGTTCAGTTCTTCTTGGCCATTTGGTTTAAATATATTTCATTTATGAACATAGAGTTGGAGCGGTCACAGACAGACAGAGTGAAAGGAAACTTCCATTCTTTGACAAATAATCTCAGATCCAGAAGGCACCTCAGCTATGTGGTCATGGTCACTTGGATCTTGTGGGGAGCAGAACTGGGATTAGACTCATGGCCTGGTGGCCTTTCAGCCCAGGTTTGTTGCCTTTGTGTTATGGTGCTTACCCTCAGGAGATGTCATTCTATTTCTTCTCGTTGGAGCTGCTCTCAACCACTTCTCAAGAGCTCCAGGCACAGGGTATTCCATGTTTCAGACCTGGGGCACTGTAACTACCACTTGGACTATTTGATTTAATTTTTAAAATTTATTTATTTGACTGTGCTGGGTCTTAGTTGTGGCATATGGGATCTTAAGTTGCAGCCTGCAAACTCTTAGTTGCAGCATGTGGGATCCAGTTCCCTGACCAGGGATTGAATCCAGGCCCATTGCATTGGGAGCATGGAGTCTTAGCTCCTAGACCACCAGGGAAATTCCTTGATAATTTGTCTTTGATGCCAACAATTTCCTCTCCTCTTCTCTGTATTTGATTTTGTAACTTCTCTTCCAATTTCTGCTCCTTTTAGTCAACGAATGGTCCATAGAAAAGTGTAAAGTCCGTTGGAAGAAGAACTCAAGGTACTAGGTTTTTTTTTTTTTTTTTCCATAATACCATTTTTAATCCCTTTGTTCTTCTCAAGCTCTAGGGGTAGCAATTTCGGAAATAATGAGAACAGACAGGTTCTTTCCCTCTTGGCTACAATGATGACTCTCTGCCTCTCGGTTGGCTGACTGCATTGCTGAAACTCTTTTTGTTTTAGTTTATTCATCTCTGAGATAGAGATAATACTGTCTCAGTAGAATGGCAAGGAATTAAACTGACAATTGTTAAAATTTTTCCTTTCTTGCCTGAGCATCATAATACCCCTGTATATTAGGACTGCGTTATAGTTCGAAGAAAACAGCATCACCTGACATGCCTAAAAGAAGTATATTCTACACAAAATACATTTTCTTACATTCCAAGGTCTTCTCCTCACAGAGGATGTTATGTTTCACAGCCCTGTGGGTTGTGCAGTTGAATTTCCTTAAGTGACAACTGGGTATGGTGATGTACAGATATCCCATGAGCCACGGCGGAATTAGGGGGCAGGGTCTTGGGGATCTTAGGGGAAGTATAGGAATCCCCAGTAAATACCCTTCCCAGGTGCTGAGATGGCTTGGGTACTGGGCTGTCCATCGCCACCCCAGGCAGAGCTGCCTCCAAGGTGGGAATATTTCCAATATTCCCTTAGCTGCAAATGTTGTGATGGTGAAATAAGACTGTATATGCATGCATTTTTATTTTTCTGATATTCCTGGCTTCTCTGCTGTTGTATATGTCTTTCCTTCCCCACTCAGCCACATTGGTTCCTGTTGCTCATTTGGCATTGCTGGCTTCATAAATATAAATTTTATGGTTTATTTCCTCGACTCTATCTTAAATGCTTCCCACTCTGTCAATTTCCCATGCATTTTTGAGCTGCAGCCAGTTTCCTTTAACAAGCTGTAAGTTCCTTCACAGTCTGTTAAAAACCACTCTTTCTTTACTGCTGGCCTATAGACGCTTATCAATATTTCAAATCTTGTGATCACCAAGTTGCCCAAGAATAGCATCTGCAGTTAAATTAACGGGGATAAAAATTACAAGATCTATCACTCTTCATGCTTCACGATGTAAGGAGGTCATTAACTGAGGTCAGGAGAAACTTTCCCCTGACAGCGAGTGCCTTCAGAATTAGTGCATTATGGGAACATTTACAAATTAGTCTCATTATATTTAGGAGCATCTGGTATGAACCCCTTGTCACAATCATGATTCTGGGAAGGCAATTAATAGGGGCTTGTGGTCTGGACCTGGGGACATTGCTGAAACTCTTTTTGTTTTAGTTTATTCATCTCTGAGATAGAGATAATACTGTCTCAGTAGAATGGCAAGGAATTAAACTGACAATTGTTAAAATTTTTCCTTTCTTGCCTGAGCATCATAATACCCCTGTATATTAGGACTGCGTTATAGTTCGAAGAAAACAGCATCACCTGACATGCCTAAAAGAAGTATATTCTACACAAAATACATTTTCTTACATTCCAAGGTCTTCTCCTCACAGAGGATGTTATGTTTCACAGCCCTGTGGGTTGTGCAGTTGAATTTCCTTAAGTGACAACTGGGTATGGTGATGTACAGATATCCCATGAGCCACGGCGGAATTAGGGGGCAGGGTCTTGGGGATCTTAGGGGAAGTATAGGAATCCCCAGTAAATACCCTTCCCAGGTGCTGAGATGGCTTGGGTACTGGGCTGTCCATCGCCACCCCAGGCAGAGCTGCCTCCAAGGTGGGAATATTTCCAATATTCCCTTAGCTGCAAATGTTGTGATGGTGAAATAAGACTGTATATGCATGCATTTTTATTTTTCTGATATTCCTGGCTTCTCTGCTGTTGTATATGTCTTTCCTTCCCCACTCAGCCACATTGGTTCCTGTTGCTCATTTGGCATTGCTGGCTTCATAAATATAAATTTTATGGTTTATTTCCTCGACTCTATCTTAAATGCTTCCCACTCTGTCAATTTCCCATGCATTTTTGAGCTGCAGCCAGTTTCCTTTAACAAGCTGTAAGTTCCTTCACAGTCTGTTAAAAACCACTCTTTCTTTACTGCTGGCCTATAGACGCTTATCAATATTTCAAATCTTGTGATCACCAAGTTGCCCAAGAATAGCATCTGCAGTTAAATTAACGGGGATAAAAATTACAAGATCTATCACTCTTCATGCTTCACGATGTAAGGAGGTCATTAACTGAGGTCAGGAGAAACTTTCCCCTGACAGCGAGTGCCTTCAGAATTAGTGCATTATGGGAACATTTACAAATTAGTCTCATTATATTTAGGAGCATCTGGTATGAACCCCTTGTCACAATCATGATTCTGGGAAGGCAATTAATAGGGGCTTGTGAATTCTCAATAACCTCCAGTCTCATTTAAAAAAGAAATTTGGATGAATTTCAGCTGTTTTATACCCCCCAAAATCCCACCTCCTTTTTTTTTTTTTTTGGTCTCACCATAGTTGTTAATCCAGTGGCCAAGGACTCCATCCTGAAATGTGCTGTAATTCAGCAGTAATGTCAGCTAGCACAAGGTGACAGTGCTGGGACTTGACTTGCAGCTGCATATGTCCTATGCCTTCCCCTCAGTACTAGCTAGAGTCCCATGACGCTGGAACTAGAGAGAATAGAGGTCACCCTCTCCAGCATTTCCGGAAGCCTGTTCCGTGGACGACTACTTTCTTTTTTATCTTTTTTTTTTTTTGCCTCAAAGTCATCATTTATTTTCCATCGTTTTTCTTTGGCATCTGTGTGTCTCCCATCTCAGCGGCCTCTCTGGTTGCAGGGCACTGGCTCTGGGCGCATGCGCTCCAGAGAGCTGGCTCGTAATTGGACACACCAGCCCAGCTGCTCCGTATGGGATCCTCCTGGGCCAGGGATTGAATGGGTTCCCCTTGCAGAGCAAGGCGGACTCTTTACCCACTGGACCATCAGGAAGCCCAGACAACCACTTTTGTACAGTGCTGTGTGGTATGGCTCACAGGGGAAAAGGTTTGCAGTCATATCCCTGAGTCACACCAGTTTTCTTAGAAGCTTCGGATTCCAGCTGGTTTGGATCTGTGGCTGTAGGAGTAGGCGTGGGCAGGGTGTTTATTTCTCCTGGTTCTTCCTTGCTGTGATCCCCACAGGCTGTCTGCATTCCTTCTCTGAAGGCTGCACCCCCTCGTCAGGTGGCCTCATACACCCCCTCCCCATAACTAAATTGTTCTGAAATCGGGTTCTGGGAACCACTTGCCATTTTATGTCTAGGGGGAGTAACAGCACCCCACCATTGCTAGTTCTAGAATATTGCATACATTCTGTTTTGGTTTTCTTAGACCCTGCCCAGAATTTTATAGGCAGTTACCTTATAGACATTCTTCACGTTACCCATTTTGAGTGTCTCCTCTGTTTTTTGTCATGACCCTCAATGATACACACTGGCTTTCCCCAGGCCAGATGGTGGCCGGGTTTTGTGGCATACTGTGAGAACAAACAGATCTTGCTGTGAAGAAAGTTTGGATGAATTTCAGCTGTTTTATACCCCCAAAATCCCACCTCCTTTTTTTTTTTTGGTCTCACCATAGTTGTTAATCCAGTGGCCAAGGACTCCATCCTGAAATGTGCTGTAATTCAGCAGTAATGTCAGCTAGCACAAGGTGACAGTGCTGGGACTTGACTTGCAGCTGCATATGTCCTATGCCTTCCCCTCAGTACTAGCTAGAGTCCCATGACGCTGGAACTAGAGAGAATAGAGGTCACCCTCTCCAGCATTTCCGGAAGCCTGTTCCGTGGACGACTACTTTCTTTTTTATCTTTTTTTTTTTTTGCCTCAAAGTCATCATTTATTTTCCATCGTTTTTCTTTGGCATCTGTGTGTCTCCCATCTCAGCGGCCTCTCTGGTTGCAGGGCACTGGCTCTGGGCGCATGCGCTCCAGAGAGCTGGCTCGTAATTGGACACACCAGCCCAGCTGCTCCGTATGGGATCCTCCTGGGCCAGGGATTGAATGGGTTCCCCTTGCAGAGCAAGGCGGACTCTTTACCCACTGGACCATCAGGGAAGCCCAGACAACCACTTTTGTACAGTGCTGTGTGGTATGGCTCACAGGGGAAAAGGTTTGCAGTCATATCCCTGAGTCACACCAGTTTTCTTAGAAGCTTCGGATTCCAGCTGGTTTGGATCTGTGGCTGTAGGAGTAGGCGTGGGCAGGGTGTTTATTTCTCCTGGTTCTTCCTTGCTGTGATCCCCACAGGCTGTCTGCATTCCTTCTCTGAAGGCTGCACCCCCTCGTCAGGTGGCCTCATACACCCCCTCCCCATAACTAAATTGTTCTGAAATCGGGTTCTGGGAACCACTTGCCATTTTATGTCTAGGGGGAGTAACAGCACCCCACCATTGCTAGTTCTAGAATATTGCATACATTCTGTTTTGGTTTTCTTAGACCCTGCCCAGAATTTTATAGGCAGTTACCTTATAGACATTCTTCACGTTACCCATTTTGAGTGTCTCCTCTGTTTTTTGTCATGACCCTCAATGATACACACTGGCTTTCCCCAGGCCAGATGGTGGCCGGGTTTTGTGGCATACTGTGAGAACAAACAGATCTTGCTGTGAAGAAACTTCTCTTCTTGGGACTTCCCTGGTTGTCTAGGGCCAAGGCTGCACACTCCCAGTGCAGGGGGGCTGGGCTTGATTCCTGATCAAGGAGCTAGATCCCACATGCCACAACTAAGAATTCACTTGCCACAACTAAAGATCCTGTGTGCTGTAACTGAGACCTGCCAGACAAATAAATAACGAAGTAATGTTCAAGAAGAGAAACTTCTCCTTTCTGAATGCTGGAATGGAAATTAGGTAAAGGGACTTCTGATTCCAGACCAGGCGTGTAACCCTGGTAATTGGGAGTAGGAATTTCTGCCCAACAGAACTCCAGAGTAGTGGCTCTTAAGTTTGGAAGCTCAGAGAAGATAATTACGTAATAATGCTTTGGAAACTAAGACTTCATAAGTCTTAGGGTTGAAAGAAATAATTGGGGACCTAGTTGCCTTTATAACACTAAACTTGGAATGGCTACCCACTCCAGTAGTCTTGCCTGGAGAATTCCATGGACAGAGGAACCTGGTGGGTTAGAGTCCATGGGCTTGCCAAGAGTCAGACATGACTGAGTGATTAACACTTTCAGATAGACTTTATATGAAAGTTAGATTCCAAGGCAGAAACATACCAGTAGGCAGTGCAAGTGAGTAGGGGCTGCTGGAGGGGCTCCCATCCAGCCCAGCCTTTTCACTTCTAGATGTGAATTAGTCAGTTGCTTGGTGCATGTCCAGGCAGCTTTTGGTAGTTGATACTATAACATGACTCTTACATTTGAAGGAAGAAAGATGTCTAAAAGGTCTTGAGATTGGACCAATATACATGGAAAATACTAGATATATGTCCTCTGATCAAGCCCGCTCCAGAACCTCTTTTCCTGATCCTACACCTGAATATAGCTTCAACTTAGCCTGAACGTTGTCCCGATTACTCTATTTGTCCAGGCTACATACATAGAGAGTTCCTTAATATTCATTCATTCATTCAGCGACTGTTTATTTATTAGCTTCCGTGAGGCAGGTACTGTACTGAGTGAACTAGACAAACAGTGCTTTTGTGGAGAATATGCTAGTGGGAAGGTCTGATAGAAACTAGCAAGAAATGAAAAGAACGACAAGTGATGGAGGCTATGAGAGATGCCAGTGGGAGAGGGGAGAGGCACTTAACTTTTTAAAACCCTTTTTGTTGGGCTTCCCCTGGTGGTCCAGTGGATAAGGACACCGCCTTGCAGTGCAAGGGGTGCCAGTTCGATCCCTGGCCTGGGAAGATCCCACGTGCCGCGGAGCGGCTGGACTGATGTGTCCAGTCACCGAGCCAGAGCTCTGGAGCGCGTGCGCCCAGAGCTGGCGCTCTGCGACAACAGACCCCACCGTGATGGGAGGCCCGCAGGAGCCAAGGAATAAGATGGATGAAAACAGAGAGATGAAGGACGGATGGAGGTGGCCCGCCCGCTCCCCTCCCTCCCCAACCCGTCCCCCACCCAAAATAAATAAAGAAATAAATCTTTAAAAAAAACCCCTTTTTGTTTTATTCTGGAGTATAATTGATGAACAGTATTGTGTTAGTTTCCAGTGTAAAGTAAAGTGATGCAGCTATACATATACATGTATCTATTCTTTTCCAAATTATTTTCTTATTTAGATTGTTCCATAATAGTGAGCAGAGTTCCCTGTGCTACACAGTAGGTCATTGTTGCTTTTCTACTTTAAATAAAGCAGCGTGTACATGTTAGTCTCTTAACTTTTGAGGAGATACAGAGATCTCTTAAGTCCATGGCATTTTGGCTCAGATGGAAATGATGAGAAAGGTGCCAACAGTGAAGAATTCTGTAGGCAAAGAGAGTGTGTCCAAAGACACAGGCTGGCAATAGCCTTTGAGGGACTGAAAGACTAGAAAACAGCAGATGTCTAGAGTGTAGGCAGCAAATGGCATGGAATGGAGAGGTGGTGGTAAAGACCAGGGACAGCATTATCGTCCAGCACCTACTAAGTCTGGGACCTTGGGAAAGTCCCTTTACAGTTCTGTACTCAATTGTCCAGGCTACATACATAGAGAGTTCCTTAATATTCATTCATTCATTCAGCGACTGTTTATTTATTAGCTTCCGTGAGGCAGGTACTGTACTGAGTGAACTAGACAAACAGTGCTTTTGTGGAGAATATGCTAGTGGGAAGGTCTGATAGAAACTAGCAAGAAATGAAAAGAACGACAAGTGATGGAGGCTATGAGAGATGCCAGTGGGAGAGGGGAGAGGCACTTAACTTTTTAAAACCCTTTTTGTTGGGCTTCCCCTGGTGGTCCAGTGGATAAGGACACCGCCTTGCAGTGCAAGGGGTGCCAGTTCGATCCCTGGCCTGGGAAGATCCCACGTGCCGCGGAGCGGCTGGACTGATGTGTCCAGTCACCGAGCCAGAGCTCTGGAGCGCGTGCGCCCAGAGCTGGCGCTCTGCGACAACAGACCCCACCGTGATGGGAGGCCCGCAGGAGCCAAGGAATAAGATGGATGAAAACAGAGAGATGAAGGACGGATGGAGGTGGCCCGCCCGCTCCCCTCCCTCCCCAACCCGACCCCCACCCAAAATAAATAAAGAAATAAATCTTTAAAAAAAAAAAAACCCCTTTTTGTTTTATTCTGGAGTATAATTGATGAACAGTATTGTGTTAGTTTCCAGTGTAAAGTAAAGTGATGCAGCTATACATATACATGTATCTATTCTTTTCCAAATTATTTTCTTATTTAGATTGTTCCATAATAGTGAGCAGAGTTCCCTGTGCTACACAGTAGGTCATTGTTGCTTTTCTACTTTAAATAAAGCAGCGTGTACATGTTAGTCTCTTAACTTTTGAGGAGATACAGAGATCTCTTAAGTCCATGGCATTTTGGCTCAGATGGAAATGATGAGAAAGGTGCCAACAGTGAAGAATTCTGTAGGCAAAGAGAGTGTGTCCAAAGACACAGGCTGGCAATAGCCTTTGAGGGACTGAAAGACTAGAAAACAGCAGATGTCTAGAGTGTAGGCAGCAAATGGCATGGAATGGAGAGGTGGTGGTAAAGACCAGGGACAGCATTATCGTTCCAGCACCTACTAAGTCTGGGACCTTGGGAAAGTCCCTTTACAGTTCTGTACTCAATTTCCACATCTGTCTAATGGGGATAAGAATAGTACTTACTAATTTTTTTTAAGATTTAAAAAAAAATCTGGACCATTTTTGAAGTCTTTATTGAATTTGTTACAATATTGTTTCTGTTTTATGGTTTGGATTTTTAGCTGCAAGGCTTGTGAAATTTAGCTCCCTGACCAGGGATGGAATGAACCCACACCCCCTCCATTGGAAGGCAAAGTCTTAACCAGGACCACCAGGAAAGTCTTCCTACTATTCTTTATATTAATTAAGACTATTAAGTTAATGCTTATGAAATTCTTAGGACTTGACCCATAGTAAGCATTCTCATTATGTAGCCAGTGTTCTTAATACGAGACTGTATAGAGACAGAAAGATACACAGGCGTGGACCATGCTTAAAATTTTTGTGTGTGTGTGTGCGTTTGTGTGTGGGGGGGCGGGTTGGGGAGGGAGGGGAGCAGGCAGGCCACTTCTATTGGTCTTTCATTATCTATTTTCATCTATCTTTGTTCTTTGGCCCGTGTGGGCCTCCCATCACAGAGGCCTCTGTTGTCACAGAGCACCAGCTCTGGGCGCATGCGTTCCAGAGCTCCGGCTCGGTAATTGGACACATTGGTCCAGCCGCTCTGTGGCACAAGGGATCTTCCCAGGCCAGGGATCGAACCAGCGCCCCTTGCACTGCAAGGCGGTGTCCTTACTCACTGGACCACCAGGGAAGCCCCTTAAGATTTTATCCAGAGAAAAAAGTGGCAGCTTAGATGTTTAAAAAAATAAAACATAACAGAATACCTCTTTTTCAAAGCACAGCATAAACTTTGATGATGAAATGTATAGTATATGAATATGACTGAATTTATTTTTAAAGACAAATGATTTTTTATGGTCTCTTGAATTCATCACTGGCAAATAGGGTTCTCTTTTTTCCTTTCCTAGCCAATACTGCACTCTGGTATGTATGGATCATTTTTCTCAAGGAGATTTGAAAGTATAGAAGCATGAGGTACTATTGATTATTTTAGTTAAGTGTTCCATGCCTGTCATTTTATACTGCTTTTATGCCTGTCAGAATTTAAACTATTTTTAGCCCCATGTGGGCATAATTGCATGTGATCCTAAAGGACGGAGGAAAGAATAATGCTGGGCAGAACTCTCAGGTGCTCACTGTCTCTTGTATACCAACAGAGTTCATGGAAAACTTTTTATATAAGTCCTTCAAGAATGCCACTTGAATGCACACTTGGTAGTGTATTTTATTCTCTAATTCCCCCATATTTTAAAAGGGATAAAAAGCACATATAATTTTCATATATGTCTTTACGTAACAAAATTGGGAATGCAAGATGGTGAGGGAGACAGAAAAAAAATGTCCTTAAGCCATATGTTAAAAAATCTGCTCTAGAAAGATGGAAGAACCAGAATAAATATTTTGGTGAAACCTCCAAAATGTGGTCGCACACCAGAAGTTTTCCAAAACCTTTCATTGGTGTGCTTTCCTGCCCACAGTTTGAAAGAAATTATTCTCCTGATTGGATTTCAGAATTGCTGTATATTTAGCCAAGCTGCCCAGTCCTAGTTCAGAACTTGGAGAGAATAGTTTAGAATATCAGATACGATACCCTTTCCAGTCTGTGCCAAGAGAAATGGTGCTTTAAGGCCCTCAACCAGAAAAGCCAGTTGGAATAAATAAAGTTGAAACAGTACCTTATACCATCTTGGATTTTGAAAGCACACATTCAAAACAGTAGTTGTCAGAGACAGCCTGTATGTCAGAAATCTGACTGTCTTTCTTAGTAGTTTTCAGAAGAATGGGGACAAAATAGAAGATAAAATAACATGCTGGATCCTGGGCTTTGACAAGATGCTTAACCTTTAAATACAAGCAGGGCACTAGCTGGCTGGGTGGAGCCGAAGGGCTATCCACTTGAATTCCTTGATACTTTCTAATCTTCCGTCTCTTGATTCACCAACAACTTGCTGTTGTTTTTCTGTTGTGTACAGTGTTCTGGGAGGTGGAATATAAGCTAGTGGCCACCAGAGGCAGAAAATGTGTTCCAGGTTTCCCTCATATTCTTGAACTTGGTGAAGACAGAGTGATGTATAGAAGCATGAGGTACTATTGATTATTTTAGTTAAGTGTTCCATGCCTGTCATTTTATACTGCTTTTATGCCTGTCAGAATTTAAACTATTTTTAGCCCCATGTGGGCATAATTGCATGTGATCCTAAAGGACGGAGGAAAGAATAATGCTGGGCAGAACTCTCAGGTGCTCACTGTCTCTTGTATACCAACAGAGTTCATGGAAAACTTTTTATATAAGTCCTTCAAGAATGCCACTTGAATGCACACTTGGTAGTGTATTTTATTCTCTAATTCCCCCATATTTTAAAAGGGATAAAAAGCACATATAATTTTCATATATGTCTTTACGTAACAAAATTGGGAATGCAAGATGGTGAGGGAGACAGAAAAAAAATGTCCTTAAGCCATATGTTAAAAAATCTGCTCTAGAAAGATGGAAGAACCAGAATAAATATTTTGGTGAAACCTCCAAAATGTGGTCGCACACCAGAAGTTTTCCAAAACCTTTCATTGGTGTGCTTTCCTGCCCACAGTTTGAAAGAAATTATTCTCCTGATTGGATTTCAGAATTGCTGTATATTTAGCCAAGCTGCCCAGTCCTAGTTCAGAACTTGGAGAATAGTTTAGAATATCAGATACGATACCCTTTCCAGTCTGTGCCAAGAGAAATGGTGCTTTAAGGCCCTCAACCAGAAAAGCCAGTTGGAATAAATAAAGTTGAAACAGTACCTTATACCATCTTGGATTTTGAAAGCACACATTCAAAACAGTAGTTGTCAGAGACAGCCTGTATGTCAGAAATCTGACTGTCTTTCTTAGTAGTTTTCAGAAGAATGGGGACAAAATAGAAGATAAAATAACATGCTGGATCCTGGGCTTTGACAAGATGCTTAACCTTTAAATACAAGCAGGGCACTAGCTGGCTGGGTGGAGCCGAAGGGCTATCCACTTGAATTCCTTGATACTTTCTAATCTTCCGTCTCTTGATTCACCAACAACTTGCTGTTGTTTTTCTGTTGTGTACAGTGTTCTGGGAGGTGGAATATAAGCTAGTGGCCACCAGAGGCAGAAAATGTGTTCCAGGTTTCCCTCATATTCTTGAACTTGGTGAAGACAGAGTGATGTAAAGTTCATAGCTGGCTGTTGAACAGTTCTTAACTGAAACATTTAAAAATTTCTGTGAGTGAATGTAATGTCCTAGTCACTCACATTTTAGGTGTTTAAATGGTATTATTGTGTTTTAGGGTAGTCATCTCTTCCAGTTTACCTGAGACTGAGGGGTTTCCCAGGACATGGCACTTTTGGTGCTAAAATCAGGACAAACCGGACAGTTGGTCACCCTACTAACACCATGATGTCATAGGATAATTTCTTCTTCCTTTCCACTCCTGGTTTTCCTCCCTTCCTTTTCAGAGCTGCTGCGAAGTGGTTTTGGCTTACTTCTGTATCTTTTAAGATGGAGAAGCTTTTAGCAGGTGTTCTGTCTCTTCCCCTTAGGCTGTGTTCTGTCTGTTAGGTCAGTGGAATTTGAGAATCATTACACATTCCCTGTATCCTTTGATTTTCACATCAATTCAGACAAGCACCAAAGGCAGGTATTAGCCCCACTTGACCAATAAGAAGGCAGGAGTTCAGAAAGGTGGCTGGTGACTTTTCTGGGAAGTTCTACACAGCTAGACTTGATCCCAGGCCTGACATTAAAAGCTATGCTCCTTTCAGTTCACAGAGCCACCGAGTCTTGTGAATTTCTGTTCTCTTGGACAGCTGGAGGAGCTTCTGAGGATAAGTCAGAGCTATTCTTGGGCTTGGTAAATTGGATCGTGGAAAATAACATTAGCCTAATAGTCATGGGGCTTGGGCTGTGTTCTAAGCTCTGGTCTTTTGAGGTGCTTTGGAGGGAGTGAGTGTCTTGGGGCTGAAGGAGTTCACTCACTTCCCTATCAGAGAAGAATCGGTTCATTGGAATAAGTCACACATTAAGATGAGAGAAAAGATGTCTCATCTCTTACTTTCCCTTTGAGGTTTGGTTGGTTATCACTATCCTGCCTGGCAGCCCTCCTGCGGCTGGAAATGAGAGCAAGGCCATCTGGGAGGAAGGGAGGGGTGTGAGCATACAGACACACACAGGAGGAAGCAAGCCTGAAGCAGGTTAGGGCAGAGGCCTCAGGGGAGGCAGGAACCCAGAGTGATGGGTCATAGAGCACAAGACCAGGTAGGCTGAGAGCTGTAGTCAGCCCAGGCCGCATCTGAGCACCTGGCCGTGCCATTCTGCCCTCCTCTGTCCTTGCAGGACCTGGCAGGAGGCCTGGCGTCTAAACAGCTGGGTTGAAGGAAGGATGGAAAGCCTGCTTCAGCAGCTTTGTGACCTTGAATACTGTGCTAAGTCTCTCCAGTCAGGTCTGATTCTTTGCAACCCCATAGACTGTAGCCCGCCAAGTTCCTCTGTCCATGGGATTTCTAAGACAAGAATACTGGAGTAGGGCTTCCCTGGTGGTCCAGTGGGTAGGGACACTGCCTTGCAGTGCAAGGAGCACCAGTTCGATCCCTGGCCTGGGAAGATCCCATGTGCCGTGGAGCAGCTGGACCGATGTGTCCAGTTACGGAGCTGGAGCTCTAGAGCGCATGCGCCCAGAGCCGGTGCTCTGTGACAACAGAGGCCACTGCAATGGGAAGCCCACATGGGCCAAAGAACAAAGATGGATGGAAATGGATAAATGAAAGACCAGTAGAAGTGGTTGGCCCACCCTCCTCCCTCCCCAACCCATTCCCCCCTAAAAAATAGTTCAAAAAAAAAAAAGAATACTGGAGTAGGTTGCCATTTCCTCCTCCAGGGGATCTTTCCAACCCAGGGCTCAAACCTGCATCTCTTATTTCTCCCACATTGGCAGGCAGGTTCTTAACCACTAGAGTCACCACCTCAGGCAAAGCAACCCTTCGAGTCCCAACTTCCTGTAAAACGGGGATCCTGACTTCATAGTTTCATGCTGATGTTCTATAAGCCCATACAATGTTTGAAAGATGCTCAGAAGACAGTGCTGTCTGACAGCAGTCAAATATAACACGTATGTAGCTGCTTCAGGAACAATAAAGAGAGATGTGTAAAATTAATTTTGACAGTACATTTTTCTAACACAGTAGGTGGAAACTGAAAGGAGACTTAATGTTTTAAAACCCAGTGTCACTCAGTTGAAGTGCCACATGGGAAGGAACCCTGGATTGTTACTAGGAGGCTGAAAGCCTATAGCTGATCTGAATTCTCAGAAACAGAATCAGTAGTAACCAGGAAATACTGTTTATGTTTCATCAGGATGCAGATAAAAACACGTTCAAGGTTGTACCTCCATACCTTTCCCTGTCCTCTCCTTCTCCCAATAATTTCATGGTGCACAAACCTCCAGTGGTCATACCAAGATCCTTGTGAAGCGGGAAACCATGTTCCAGGAGCTGGGCTCAGCAGTTTGCAGTAGAGCCTAAGAGCAGCCTCCCTGGACACCTTAGCGTGTGTACTCTGTTTTTGGAAAAAGAGCTGCAGTCCAGTCTAGTCTAGTTTATTTGGAATCTCCAAATAGTGGTTCTGCTTTAGTTTATGATTCTGTTTTAGTTTATGAACATGGAGGTATTTTATTTCATAGAAGGAGTCATTCTAGAGCCAAAAGAAGAGTCCAGTGGTGGACCACCTGTTCCAGTTACGGAGCTGGAGCTCTAGAGCGCATGCGCCCAGAGCCGGTGCTCTGTGACAACAGAGGCCACTGCAATGGGAAGCCCACATGGGCCAAAGAACAAAGATGGATGGAAATGGATAAATGAAAGACCAGTAGAAGTGGTTGGCCCACCCTCCTCCCTCCCCAACCCATTCCCCCCTAAAAAATAGTTCAAAAAAAAAAAAGAATACTGGAGTAGGTTGCCATTTCCTCCTCCAGGGGATCTTTCCAACCCAGGGCTCAAACCTGCATCTCTTATTTCTCCCACATTGGCAGGCAGGTTCTTAACCACTAGAGTCACCACCTCAGGCAAAGCAACCCTTCGAGTCCCAACTTCCTGTAAAACGGGGATCCTGACTTCATAGTTTCATGCTGATGTTCTATAAGCCCATACAATGTTTGAAAGATGCTCAGAAGACAGTGCTGTCTGACAGCAGTCAAATATAACACGTATGTAGCTGCTTCAGGAACAATAAAGAGAGATGTGTAAAATTAATTTTGACAGTACATTTTTTCTAACACAGTAGGTGGAAACTGAAAGGAGACTTAATGTTTTAAAACCCAGTGTCACTCAGTTGAAGTGCCACATGGGAAGGAACCCTGGATTGTTACTAGGAGGCTGAAAGCCTATAGCTGATCTGAATTCTCAGAAACAGAATCAGTAGTAACCAGGAAATACTGTTTATGTTTCATCAGGATGCAGATAAAAACACGTTCAAGGTTGTACCTCCATACCTTTCCCTGTCCTCTCCTTCTCCCAATAATTTCATGGTGCACAAACCTCCAGTGGTCATACCAAGATCCTTGTGAAGCGGGAAACCATGTTCCAGGAGCTGGGCTCAGCAGTTTGCAGTAGAGCCTAAGAGCAGCCTCCCTGGACACCTTAGCGTGTGTACTCTGTTTTTGGAAAAAGAGCTGCAGTCCAGTCTAGTCTAGTTTATTTGGAATCTCCAAATAGTGGTTCTGCTTTAGTTTATGATTCTGTTTTAGTTTATGAACATGGAGGTATTTTATTTCATAGAAGGAGTCATTCTAGAGCCAAAAGAAGAGTCCAGGCTGAACAGAAGTTTCCTGTTTTGTCGTTGCGCAATGGTATCTGATGGGTAGTACATTTGGTTTGGATCCAGAATGAGGAGAATCCACTTTACTGAGACACATCAGTTATGCTGCAGAATGAGGGAGAAAGGATCATCTTCTTTTACTCCGTGGGTGCCCAAGAGTCTTATCAGGCTTAGACTTCCCATGCCTTAGCTTTTCCAGGACAAGATTTCAGTGTAACCTCTTATAATATGCAATCAGATCTAGAATTGTATAGCATTCATTGGTTGAGGGGCTACCATGAACTTCTGGGATGCTCTAGTTTAACCCTCAGGACAGCTCCAAGGACACGCTTTCATGCCTTTTTTTCATATAAAGAGATGGAGACTTAGTGTCAAGGTTGTATAGTTCAAGATCATACAGTTCTAAAGTGGTGAAGCTGAGATGATTCAAACCCAGATTGCTTTACCTCCTAGCCCTGCACTGTCCAGCTGTCTTTCTAAAGCCATTTGAGCCATAAACAAAAGTGCTTGCTAAGTGCCTAACACATGTAACGAATAAGACAAACATTCAGTAACAAGAGGAAGAGAGGAAAGGGAGAGGGAGTAAGAATTTCTTTCTTTCTGAAAATGGACAACTTTGTCTAGTGGTCTAGTTGCCTGAGGGCAAACTTACCTCTCCAATTGTCCAATAGTTGGTGGGCGGTGATCGTGTTTCTCGAGACTCACTGCTTCTGTGAGCCACTGAGCAGTAAGAGTAGCTGGAAAAGAGGGGCAAGGACACTATGCCTCTGTTGAGAAATCTTTTTGACTTTCACTACGTCCTTTGGGTGAAGGTGACCAAAAATCCTGGGGGGAAAGAGGCCTGAACCTCAGGTATGAAGATGGGAGCATCAGTCTCCACTCCCTCTTACACTCTGAACACACTCTGGTGGTTAGCGTGTACTCTGTTTTTGGAAAAAGAGCTGCAGTCCAGTCTAGTCTAGTTTATTTGGAATCTCCAAATAGTGGTTCTGCTTTAGTTTATGATTCTGTTTTAGTTTATGAACATGGAGGTATTTTATTTCATAGAAGGAGTCATTCTAGAGCCAAAAGAAGAGTCCAGGCTGAACAGAAGTTTCCTGTTTTGTCGTTGCAATGGTATCTGATGGGTAGTACATTTGGTTTGGATCCAGAATGAGGAGAATCCACTTTACTGAGACACATCAGTTATGCTGCAGAATGAGGGAGAAAGGATCATCTTCTTTTACTCCGTGGGTGCCCAAGAGTCTTATCAGGCTTAGACTTCCCATGCCTTAGCTTTTCCAGGACAAGATTTCAGTGTAACCTCTTATAATATGCAATCAGATCTAGAATTGTATAGCATTCATTGGTTGAGGGGCTACCATGAACTTCTGGGATGCTCTAGTTTAACCCTCAGGACAGCTCCAAGGACACGCTTTCATGCCTTTTTTTCATATAAAGAGATGGAGACTTAGTGTCAAGGTTGTATAGTTCAAGATCATACAGTTCTAAAGTGGTGAAGCTGAGATGATTCAAACCCAGATTGCTTTACCTCCTAGCCCTGCACTGTCCAGCTGTCTTTCTAAAGCCATTTGAGCCATAAACAAAAGTGCTTGCTAAGTGCCTAACACATGTAACGAATAAGACAAACATTCAGTAACAAGAGGAAGAGAGGAAAGGGAGAGGGAGTAAGAATTTCTTTCTTTCTGAAAATGGACAACTTTGTCTAGTGGTCTAGTTGCCTGAGGGCAAACTTACCTCTCCAATTGTCCAATAGTTGGTGGGCGGTGATCGTGTTTCTCGAGACTCACTGCTTCTGTGAGCCACTGAGCAGTAAGAGTAGCTGGAAAAGAGGGGCAAGGACACTATGCCTCTGTTGAGAAATCTTTTTGACTTTCACTACGTCCTTTGGGTGAAGGTGACCAAAAATCCTGGGGGGAAAGAGGCCTGAACCTCAGGTATGAAGATGGGAGCATCAGTCTCCACTCCCTCTTACACTCTGAACACACTCTGGTGGTTCCTCAAACTCTCTGAGTTTTAGTTTCTTCATCTGTATAAAAGACATGCTACCTGTATGCTCAGTCGTGTCTGACTTTTTGCAACCCCATGGACTGTAGCCCACGAGGCTCCGCTGTCTGTGGGATTCTCCAGGCTAGAACACTGGAGTGGCCTCTGTTTCCACCTCCAGAAGACACTTTGTCACAATTTTACAGGGAGAGAGTCATTGGGAAGAGTAAATGGGGTGATGATGTAAGTGACAGTTCCGAAAACAACACTCGTGCCCAGGAAATCCATCATAGAGCTGAAGTAATACTTCTGGTAAATGTTGTGTTGTAAGTCATCCAGTTTCTCTGCACCCCAAGTCTGCTCCTACCTCAAGGTTTCAAGATGTGTTCTTTCCTCCTCCTGGGCCATTCTTCTCCCAGACTTGTGTCAAGTTGCTGTGTCTCATCCTTTGGATCTCTGCTTAAATGTTGCCTTATCTTAAAGATCTTTCCTGGCCACCTAAAGAAAAACACTCCAGCACAGTTTCTTGTTTTATTATCTTCACAGCACTGTTACTTAGATTAATTGTTTACTTGCTCATTTATTCGTTCCTGCTTCCCTTAGAGTATAAGTTCCTTAAGAGTGGGGACCTGTCTGCTTTGCCTGCTGCTAAGCAACAGGACCTAGGCCAGTGCTGTCCAACAGTAGTGGGACACAGCACGTGCATGACCTGCAGTTTTCTGGTAGCTGCATCAGGAACAATAGAGAGCGACATGTAAAATTAATTTTGACAATGCATTTTATCTAACCCAGTGCATCCCCAATGTTACCCTACACACATGCAATCAGTATAAAAATTGTTAATGAGATGTTTTGCATTCTTTTCATCCTCTCTGTAATCTGATGTGTCCTTGACACTTAAGAGCATAGTCACACATGCCCCATGGCTGCAGCACTGGATGGATCAGCCCTCGAAGACTAGTATGCCTAGGTATTTAGCATTTGCTGAACAAAGTGTGTAGTTTTCCATCTTTGTGTGAATTGTTTCAAGACCTTTGGTTTTAAATCAAGGAAGTTTAAAGCTAGAACTTTAATTTTATTTTTTATTGAGGGACAGATGGTGCTGCTGTGGCAAAGAGTCTGCCTGCCAGTGCAGGAGACACAGGAGATGCGGGTTCAATCCATTGGTTGGAAAGATCCCTTGGAGTAGGAAATGGCAACACACTCCAGTTATTCTTGCCTGGAAAATTCCATGGACAAAGAATGGGTCACAATTGAGTATGCACGTAAGATAGTTGATTTACAGTAGAACTTTACTTTTAATTTTATTTTTTAATTGAAGTGTAATTTGTTTACAGTGTTACAAATTAATTACTGCTATATAGCAAAGTGTATGTATATATATATATATACACACATTCTTTTTTAAAATATTCTTTACCATTATGGTTTATCATAAGATATTGAATATAATTCTCCTTGCTGCACAAGAGGACCTTGTTGTTTATCCATTCTATATATTAAAGCTTATATTCGCTAACCCCAGCCCCCCAGTCCACCCCTCCCCTGAACCCCTCTCCCTTGGTAACCATTAGTCTGTTCTTCATGTCTGTGATTCTGTTTCTGTTTCATAGGTATTTCATTTGTGTCATATTTTAGATTCCATGTATCAGTGATATCATATGGTTTTTTTTTTTTTTTAATTTTGGTCACTTTTATTGGTCTTTCATTTATTTATTTTCATGCATCTTTGTTCTTTGGCCTGTATGGGCCTCCCATTGCAGTGGCCTCTCTTGTTGCAGAGCACCGGCTCTGGGTGCATGCACTCCAGAGCACTGGCTTGTAGTTGGACACATCTATCTAGCTGCCCCGCGGCATGTGGGAGCTTCCCAAGCCAGGGATCGAACTGGCGCCCCTTGCACTGCAAGGCGGTGTCCTTACCTGCTGGACCACCAGAGAACCCCTTCTGTGGTGTTTGTCTCTTCCTGACTTACTTCACTTATTATGATAACCTCTAGTGCATCCCTGCTGTTGCAAAGACATTATTTCATTCTTTTTTACGGCTGAGTAATATTCCATTGTATATAGGCACCACATCTTCTTTATCCATTCATCTGTCAGTGGACATTTAGGTTGCTTCCATGGCTTGGCTATTGTGGTTCGTGCTGCTATGAACATAGGAGTGCATGTATCCTTTGAATTATAAAAACTAGGATTTGAACTATAAAACTAGAACTATAAAAACTAGAGATTGCTTACTCACTCCTTCATTTTATAGGTGAGGAGATTTTGACCTCAAGAAGGGAAATGCTAGTTTCTACAAGTTGCTACCCAAGGTTACAGAGTGGTGCCAGTCAGGCCTGGAACTCATGTTCTCTTACTCTAAAGTAAATGTTCTTTCCAAATATATGCTCTAAAGGTTTCCACTTTCTGTGATATATACTGCATCGTTTTACTTCTAAACATGCCAAACAGTTACATATAATACTTCTTGACATAAACAGGTGTAATCCCCAGCGTCTGGCATCATACAAGTGATCATAATTTAGGTAGCACTTATGAGCAGTCTCCACTCATACTTTGTTTAATTCAGTCATTTAATATAGATCACTCTGAAAGTGTTTTAAAAACTTCAGCTATAGCAGAAAACATCAAACTATTCATTTTCTTTCCAGGATTTTACAACCCAAGATGTTAAAAATTCAAATGCCGCCCACACACCTGCACACCACCTTATTCTCATTCCTTCCTCTCTCAAATCCCTGGGAGGAAGGCTAGTGGCTGGTTGTGAGATGGCATAATATTGATTAACGATGTCTACAGGAACATCAAACAATCATTTTTTGTTTTAAAATTTTTTGCATCTTTGTTCTTTGGCCTGTATGGGCCTCCCATTGCAGTGGCCTCTCTTGTTGCAGAGCACCGGCTCTGGGTGCATGCACTCCAGAGCACTGGCTTGTAGTTGGACACATCTATCTAGCTGCCCCGCGGCATGTGGGAGCTTCCCAAGCCAGGGATCGAACTGGCGCCCCTTGCACTGCAAGGCGGTGTCCTTACCTGCTGGACCACCAGAGAACCCCTTCTGTGGTGTTTGTCTCTTCCTGACTTACTTCACTTATTATGATAACCTCTAGTGCATCCCTGCTGTTGCAAAGACATTATTTCATTCTTTTTTACGGCTGAGTAATATTCCATTGTATATAGGCACCACATCTTCTTTATCCATTCATCTGTCAGTGGACATTTAGGTTGCTTCCATGGCTTGGCTATTGTGGTTCGTGCTGCTATGAACATAGGAGTGCATGTATCCTTTGAATTATAAAAACTAGGATTTGAACTATAAAACTAGAACTATAAAAACTAGAGATTGCTTACTCACTCCTTCATTTTATAGGTGAGGAGATTTTGACCTCAAGAAGGGAAATGCTAGTTTCTACAAGTTGCTACCCAAGGTTACAGAGTGGTGCCAGTCAGGCCTGGAACTCATGTTCTCTTACTCTAAAGTAAATGTTCTTTCCAAATATATGCTCTAAAGGTTTCCACTTTCTGTGATATATACTGCATCGTTTTACTTCTAAACATGCCAAACAGTTACATATAATACTTCTTGACATAAACAGGTGTAATCCCCAGCGTCTGGCATCATACAAGTGATCATAATTTAGGTAGCACTTATGAGCAGTCTCCACTCATACTTTGTTTAATTCAGTCATTTAATATAGATCACTCTGAAAGTGTTTTAAAAACTTCAGCTATAGCAGAAAACATCAAACTATTCATTTTCTTTCCAGGATTTTACAACCCAAGATGTTAAAAATTCAAATGCCGCCCACACACCTGCACACCACCTTATTCTCATTCCTTCCTCTCTCAAATCCCTGGGAGGAAGGCTAGTGGCTGGTTGTGAGATGGCATAATATTGATTAACGATGTCTACAGGAAATCAGCTTAAGACAATTAATTTTTACAGCACCAGCCCCGTACTTCCAAGCATTCTATTAAAATTATTCATTGTTAATTGATACTGCTGGGAATAAGGAGCAAAGACCAGTTTGCCAAAAAACTAAAGGAGGACACAATTCTGTTGCATATTCATATTGACTTTCTACTTAATAATCCAGTGGGGAGGGGAAGTCAGAGCTGTGATCTATCAAACCCGTTACAGATGAAAAATTATCACCCCCTTTCCTTTAACTTTTAAGCCGTAAACAGTAGTGATTGTTGCCTCGGATAATGAATTGTCACCTCTGCTGATATACATGGTGCACACTTCATCAGAGTTCCACTTGTGACCCTCCAGGAGTGAAGAAAACAGGCCCGGGGCTGCAGTGTGTCTGCTGATTGCATTCTCTTTGGGTATCTCTTAGCATCTTCAGGATACCAGAGAACACAGCATCTCTGCTATCTTCCCTGAGCATATCCACTGTGTGAGGCTGAAGGGAGATGTCCACAGCCTCTGTGCCCATCTCCAAGGCGCCAATCAAAATGTGGTACAGAAAGGATCACAATGGATGTGGATTCAAGGAATGGGAATTTCCTTGTCTTTGAGAAAACTCATCATTCTTTATTCTAAAGCTTTCATTTTAGTAGCTCCAGCAAACCAAGGGAAAAATGATCTCTTAAAAATGGAGCATGTGGGGACTTTCCTGGTAGTCCACTGGTTAAGACTCTGAGGTCCCAATGCAGGGGCCTGGGTCCAATCCCTGGTCAGGGAGCCAGATCCCACATGTTACAACTAAGAGTTTGCATGTTAAAGCTAAGATTCCCCATGCTGCAACTGAAAGAAAATGAAAAATTAAAAAAAAATGCTGCATGCCATAACTCAGACTTGGAACAGTCAAATGAATTTAAAAAAAAAATGGGTGAAGCAGATGAAAATCCTGGATGCGACTTCTTACCTGAATTTTTTTGAAGCTTGAATCAGGTATTTCAGTTCTGTTTGAGATTCCGTGCTTTGCTTTAACGTTTGAAAATGGTTAATGGCTCATGATTCATTGAGTCTTCATTTGAAAGGAGCCCTCCTGTTTTAGTGAGATGGAAAATAGGACTGAAGTTGGATGAAGAGTGTAACCGATGGGGAATCAGCTGATGGGCTGGAGTGTGTTTGCCCAGAAGATGGTCAGGGTGGAGTTAAGGCCTCAGGCCATGCAGACAAATAGACAGAGGCCCCAACCCTCTCTTGGGCATGAGATGTGCTCTCTCTTTTTAAAATTATTTATTTATTTTAGATTGGAGTTTAATTGAATTCCAAAGTTGTGTTCGTTTCTGCTGTACAACAATATGAAGCGGCTATATGTGTATGTATTCCCTCCCTCTTGAGCCTCCCTGCCCTCCCTGATCCTATCCCTCTAGGACATCGCAGAGTGTGGAGTTGACTGAGCTCCATCTGCTCTACAGCAGCTTCCTACTAGCTAGCTATTTTACACAGGTAGTGTACAGATGTAAATACTACTCTCTCAATTTGTCCCATCCTCTCCTTCCCCCATTGTATCCACGAGTCCACTTCTGTTGTCCGTGAGGAGATGTGGTCTCTTTAAGCTCAGTTTCCTTCTTCATAAAATTGATACCATCTTAGATCCTATCTTAAATGGTTGTGGGAAAGATAAATTTGAGAATATATATGAAACTTCTGGTATGTTCTGAATGTCCAGTAAGCATTAGAGACCGTTACTGTGGTTCGGTGAAATGTTCCAGTCAAGGCATTAGAATTTTACTCTTAAAATGGAGCATGTGGGGACTTTCCTGGTAGTCCACTGGTTAAGACTCTGAGGTCCCAATGCAGGGGCCTGGGTCCAATCCCTGGTCAGGGAGCCAGATCCCACATGTTACAACTAAGAGTTTGCATGTTAAAGCTAAGATTCCCCATGCTGCAACTGAAAGAAAATGAAAAATTAAAAAAAAATGCTGCATGCCATAACTCAGACTTGGAACAGTCAAATGAATTTAAAAAAAAAATGGGTGAAGCAGATGAAAATCCTGGATGCGACTTCTTACCTGAATTTTTTTGAAGCTTGAATCAGGTATTTCAGTTCTGTTTGAGATTCCGTGCTTTGCTTTAACGTTTGAAAATGGTTAATGGCTCATGATTCATTGAGTCTTCATTTGAAAGGAGCCCTCCTGTTTTAGTGAGATGGAAAATAGGACTGAAGTTGGATGAAGAGTGTAACCGATGGGGAATCAGCTGATGGGCTGGAGTGTGTTTGCCCAGAAGATGGTCAGGGTGGAGTTAAGGCCTCAGGCCATGCAGACAAATAGACAGAGGCCCCAACCCTCTCTTGGGCATGAGATGTGCTCTCTCTTTTTAAAATTATTTATTTATTTTAGATTGGAGTTTAATTGAATTCCAAAGTTGTGTTCGTTTCTGCTGTACAACAATATGAAGCGGCTATATGTGTATGTATTCCCTCCCTCTTGAGCCTCCCTGCCCTCCCTGATCCTATCCCTCTAGGACATCGCAGAGTGTGGAGTTGACTGAGCTCCATCTGCTCTACAGCAGCTTCCTACTAGCTAGCTATTTTACACAGGTAGTGTACAGATGTAAATACTACTCTCTCAATTTGTCCCATCCTCTCCTTCCCCCATTGTATCCACGAGTCCACTTCTGTTGTCCGTGAGGAGATGTGGTCTCTTTAAGCTCAGTTTCCTTCTTCATAAAATTGATACCATCTTAGATCCTATCTTAAATGGTTGTGGGAAAGATAAATTTGAGAATATATATGAAACTTCTGGTATGTTCTGAATGTCCAGTAAGCATTAGAGACCGTTACTGTGGTTCTGGTTAAGAAAAAGTGCCTTTATCTCAGAGTAAAGCACCTGATGTCTGTGCACTGAAATAACTGTTTATGTTTGACATACAGGCAATACAGGCCTTTTGCCATTTTTCAATTTCTTAATTGAATTTGTTTTTAGTACTTATATATATCTAAGTCTTGAATGTGTACAATATTTAAAAAATAATACAGCTGTCTTTTAAAATTGTAAAAAATGTAGCTTCCATTAACTTGTTGGCTTTCCCATCTGCAAATGTCTCAGATTTTTTAAAGAGACTGTGTGGTGATCCCTGTCATCTGAGAATGACAGCCCTAATATAATTGCAATATAAGGGTCAAGGCAGAATGTCACACATTTGTTGTTGTCTGCAGGCTCCATCTAAAATTCTATCTGCACAATACCATGACAACGAGTTAGAAAGAGAAAAATTTAGTTAATCAGGCCATTGTTTCAGCTACACGAAACCAGACAACTGGCTTCAATCTTGTTTTCTTCTGCTTCATTGCATTGATGAGATTCAGCCTGTTGTTCTGACATCATGTGTGTGACCTAAATCGTATTCTTGTACATTCTAGAAAGGGCTTTAATTGAGTGTTTAAAGGAGTGTTTGCGCCATTTGAAAGACCTTCCTGTGCACATGTGTATGTGAGGGGAATTATAATCCAGTGATTATGTGTACTTGGAGAGACTCTGTCTCAGTGTTGGAGCCTTAACGTATTGAATGTTTTTCCTGTGGTTGGATGAGGGTGGGTGATTTTGGGTCAGGCTCTCCTGGAGTAGTTTCATGACGGGAAAGCCTCTTCTGATCATGGATGTTTGCACATATTCATTTCTTGTTCTCAACTCCGCCTAGATCTACTCATGACTGTTTGCTATGGATTGTGTTAGATTGTAAGTGTTGTCAGTTGAAGTAGACTCTGTCAAATCTAAGAGGAGAGATAATTAGCACGTCATTTTCCTCAACTTCTATCTCATCAGGAGAGAAGATTTTGGGTTAGAAGAAAAGGAGACAATGCAGTGGCTGTTTTTAATTTTGTGTTTATAATGATAGCCTCTGTGCATAGAAAATGAGTGTTAGTTGCTGAGTTGTGTCTGACTCTTTGCAACCCCGTGGACTGTTAGCATGCCAGGCTCCTCTGTCCATGGGATTTTCCAGGCAAGAATACTAGAGTGGGTTGCCATTTCCTTCTCCAGGGAATCTTCCAGACTCAGGGGTCTAACCCAGGTCATCTGCATCAGTGTATAGAACTCACACAGAAATCTTATCTTCCTATTCACGCCTCCTACTAATCAAAACCTTTTTAAAAACTCATTTCTTTGAAAGGAAATGGAAGCCATCAGAACTTTCAATTAAAAAAAAAAAAAGCTCACCGATCCTTCTTGTGCTAGAGACCTGGGTTCTCAGAAGAACTCCGCATGGACTTTCTGATCTTGGATGAAGAAACAAGAAAGACTAGTGCTTGGAGTCGGGTTGAGGCAGGACACTGCAGCTTCTTCTCCCCACGTCTCCAAGATTTGGTGGCAGTGACAAATGGCAAGTTCAAAGCAGTTTTCCAAAGGCTTCTTTAAAACAAGCTGAGCAGTTCCTGTTGGCTTTGGCCATCATTCTTACATGCAAAGAAAGAAATATTTGGCAAGAACAAACTTCAGAATGCTGCCAAAAGGGAGCGATCAAGAGTCAGTGTGTCACTGGGCAGTTGTTCAACCCACCAGGGAAAACATCATTTCATCTCAGCTTGAATGGTCCCATCTCTCTGCAAACAGCATCTCCCATAACAGTGATTTAGATTCCCACATGGGTCTTGGGTGCATTCATGATTGTTTTAACTGTTTATCTGGAACAATTTTAGACTTACAAAAAAGTTAACAGAAATAGCATAGAGAATTCCTATTACCATTTTCCCACAATAACATTGCAAAACTGTATAACTGCATTCTTATTAATTCAGTCCTTATTAGGAATTCAGTTCCTATGATGTAGTAATTCTACTCACAATACTATTGGTAATAATATTCTTCATTCAAGGAGAGAAGATTTTGGGTTAGAAGAAAAGGAGACAATGCAGTGGCTGTTTTTAATTTTGTGTTTATAATGATAGCCTCTGTGCATAGAAAATGAGTGTTAGTTGCTGAGTTGTGTCTGACTCTTTGCAACCCCGTGGACTGTTAGCATGCCAGGCTCCTCTGTCCATGGGATTTTCCAGGCAAGAATACTAGAGTGGGTTGCCATTTCCTTCTCCAGGGAATCTTCCAGACTCAGGGGTCTAACCCAGGTCATCTGCATCAGTGTATAGAACTCACACAGAAATCTTATCTTCCTATTCACGCCTCCTACTAATCAAAACCTTTTTAAAAACTCATTTCTTTGAAAGGAAATGGAAGCCATCAGAACTTTCAATTAAAAAAAAAAAAAGCTCACCGATCCTTCTTGTGCTAGAGACCTGGGTTCTCAGAAGAACTCCGCATGGACTTTCTGATCTTGGATGAAGAAACAAGAAAGACTAGTGCTTGGAGTCGGGTTGAGGCAGGACACTGCAGCTTCTTCTCCCCACGTCTCCAAGATTTGGTGGCAGTGACAAATGGCAAGTTCAAAGCAGTTTTCCAAAGGCTTCTTTAAAACAAGCTGAGCAGTTCCTGTTGGCTTTGGCCATCATTCTTACATGCAAAGAAAGAAATATTTGGCAAGAACAAACTTCAGAATGCTGCCAAAAGGGAGCGATCAAGAGTCAGTGTGTCACTGGGCAGTTGTTCAACCCACCAGGGAAAACATCATTTCATCTCAGCTTGAATGGTCCCATCTCTCTGCAAACAGCATCTCCCATAACAGTGATTTAGATTCCCACATGGGTCTTGGGTGCATTCATGATTGTTTTAACTGTTTATCTGGAACAATTTTAGACTTACAAAAAAGTTAACAGAAATAGCATAGAGAATTCCTATTACCATTTTCCCACAATAACATTGCAAAACTGTATAACTGCATTCTTATTAATTCAGTCCTTATTAGGAATTCAGTTCCTATGATGTAGTAATTCTACTCACAATACTATTGGTAATAATATTCTTCATTCTTTTCAGAATCCTTTGAATAGGTAGCATGAGTGTATTTTTTCATGTTTATGAATGAGAAATTGAGACACAGGTCATAGAGCCAGTGAGGCTGAGTCAGAACTGAACTTTATGTACTTGATTCCTGACCTGAGGTCTCTGCATTAAAATTCATTATTTTTTATTAAGAGGTAAAAATGAATACATGTTCAAAGTAAAATAAATGATTATATATATATATATGTATATATATATATATATATATATACACACACTTTGCGTGTATCATCATTTTGATTGTTGGTGAACTAATGTGAGATGTTTTCCATTTTTTTTCTTTTGGCTGCACGGCATGTGTGGTCTTGATCTCCCAACCAGGGACGGACCCTGTGTCCCTTGCAGTGGAAGTGCAAAGTCTTAGCCACTGGACCTCCAGGGAAATGTATAGGGGACTATTTAAATGCTGAGTATATCCACATTTCTGTCACCCACTGCATATTTAGCCCTCCCATTTTCCTCTAAATACCTCTAGAAACTCTTTCCTGTTTCAGACACCACAGTGCTGCTTGGAGTTCACATCTTTCCCTTCCTTTATCTGTATTTTTGCAAAAATCCCTTATTCATGTCCCTGACTCCACATTGTTGCTAGAGAAGTCCTTCCAAACCACAGTTCTAACCATCCCACTCTTCTGTCTAAACTCTTCCAAGGGCCCTTGTGTATTGTCCACTCATATCATACAGGGCAATAAGTATCCACCAACTTGACCTTTAATCCACACAGCTAAATAGGGTAGGCGTTTTGTTGTTATCTTGATAGGTCTATGGGCTGAGGTCAGGGGTAGTGAAATGAAAGAGCCAAGATTTGAATTTAAGACTCTGAAGACATCCAATCACTCAGTTTCTCCATGGACTTGAGGATAAAGTTGATTTACTGTATTCAGTATGATAACCTCTAGGTCCATCCATGTTGCTTCCGATAGTGTTGTTACATTCTCTTTTTTTGGTCACTTCTGTTGGTCTTTCATTTATTTATTTTCATCCGTTTTTGTTCTTTGGCCTATGTGAACTTCCCATTACAATGGCCTCTCTCATCGCAGAGCACCAGTTCTGGGCGCATGCACTCCAGAGCTCTGGCTTGATAGCTGGACACATCCGTCCAGCAGCCCCACAGCACGTGGGATCTTCCCAGGCCAGGGATTGAACTGGCGCCCCTTGCACTGCAAGGTGGTGTCCTTACCCTCTGGACCACCAGGGAAGCCCTGTTACATTCTTTTTTATGACTGATACTATTTCCTTGTGTGTATGTGCCACGTCTTTTTTATCGATTCCTTTCTTGATGGGTATGCAGGTTGTTTCCATGTGTTGGCTACTGTAAGTAGTGCCGCAGTGAACATAGGAGTGCATGTATCTTTTTGAATTATAGTTTTGTTTATATATGGATATATGCCCAAGAATGGGAAAAGGCAACTTCATAGTAGAGAATTTTCCATAGGTGTTACCCTTATCTCGGTCCATTGAAATGTAAACTTTTCAGTTGATTAACATGTCAGGATATTGGACTGAGGAGATCATTTTCATCTTGACAAGCACTTAATAGAAAGACTACAAATACCAAAAATTTTGGTAGATGCGTTAAGTTGTTCATATTAAATATAAGGCTTATTTGAAGTGAGCATAGTAGAAGTCCTGTTTTCAGATGTGATTGGCATTGGCCAATAAAATTTGTCAGTTGAAAAAAATTTAATTTGTCAATTGACAAATTAAAAAAGTTTGTCAAATTGAAAAAGGATTCATGAAAACAATATATATGTATTTTAATTTTTCATGTTGTCAGCCACTATTTTGAGAAGTGAAGACCTTTTATTTGGATGTAAGTCCGTGATTAGAATGCTGCCATCTTTTTTGCATATACATACAATGCATTGTCTACTATTTCATCTAATTTCAATTTAATCAAAAGCAGAGCTAGAAGTTGAGTTGTGAAGCTATCTGACAGCACAGTCTATTTAGAATTTTTATGAATGCTTCCTAATCTTTCATAAATATCTTACCCACAGTAATTCTTTTCCAGACTTGCTTTTATCATCTCCTTCCAATCTATTCAACTGGGTTTTCATAGAAACCCTGAACTCTGTTTCCATACTCTTGTCAGTTTGTATAATATTTAATTAAATTACATAGTCACAGTAGCAAGAAAACTGGCATAAACTGACTTGAGAACAACACAGAGAACTCATAGTAAACATAAAATATATGGGCTTTCAAATAATATTTTAAATAATAGCCTACTGGCTCGGTGCAATGTGGCTCAGATGCCTTATAGAGGAAAGAACTGCATAGTTTAGTCAGGTCCATTGGATAGGTGGAAGTGGTCAGGAGCGTTAGCTGGATTTCATCTTGAGGACTTAGTGCCCTTCCATGAACTGAATTTTACTAATTAGAAATGGTGTGAGATTATGAGTGTTTGAGCCTTAAAATGTTTTAATCTTTTAAAACCTTGTATTAGGTTATTTCAAGGCAATACAATTTAAGATGTTGCTTGGTGTTTGAATTTTATCCTTTGCCAACCCATTTCTCTTTTTATGATCTCCTCTAATCCATGTAGTTAAGTGTTTTTCTTCATATTGTGTATAAATAACATCCATTTAAAGGCTTCCCTGGTGGCTCAGTCCATAAAGAATCCACCTGTAATGGAGGAGATCATTTTCATCTTGACAAGCACTTAATAGAAAGACTACAAATACCAAAAATTTTGGTAGATGCGTTAAGTTGTTCATATTAAATATAAGGCTTATTTGAAGTGAGCATAGTAGAAGTCCTGTTTTCAGATGTGATTGGCATTGGCCAATAAAATTTGTCAGTTGAAAAAAATTTAATTTGTCAATTGACAAATTAAAAAAGTTTGTCAAATTGAAAAAGGATTCATGAAAACAATATATATGTATTTTAATTTTTCATGTTGTCAGCCACTATTTTGAGAAGTGAAGACCTTTTATTTGGATGTAAGTCCGTGATTAGAATGCTGCCATCTTTTTTGCATATACATACAATGCATTGTCTACTATTTCATCTAATTTCAATTTAATCAAAAGCAGAGCTAGAAGTTGAGTTGTGAAGCTATCTGACAGCACAGTCTATTTAGAATTTTTATGAATGCTTCCTAATCTTTCATAAATATCTTACCCACAGTAATTCTTTTCCAGACTTGCTTTTATCATCTCCTTCCAATCTATTCAACTGGGTTTTCATAGAAACCCTGAACTCTGTTTCCATACTCTTGTCAGTTTGTATAATATTTAATTAAATTACATAGTCACAGTAGCAAGAAAACTGGCATAAACTGACTTGAGAACAACACAGAGAACTCATAGTAAACATAAAATATATGGGCTTTCAAATAATATTTTAAATAATAGCCTACTGGCTCGGTGCAATGTGGCTCAGATGCCTTATAGAGGAAAGAACTGCATAGTTTAGTCAGGTCCATTGGATAGGTGGAAGTGGTCAGGAGCGTTAGCTGGATTTCATCTTGAGGACTTAGTGCCCTTCCATGAACTGAATTTTACTAATTAGAAATGGTGTGAGATTATGAGTGTTTGAGCCTTAAAATGTTTTAATCTTTTAAAACCTTGTATTAGGTTATTTCAAGGCAATACAATTTAAGATGTTGCTTGGTGTTTGAATTTTATCCTTTGCCAACCCATTTCTCTTTTTATGATCTCCTCTAATCCATGTAGTTAAGTGTTTTTCTTCATATTGTGTATAAATAACATCCATTTAAAGGCTTCCCTGGTGGCTCAGTCCATAAAGAATCCACCTGTAATGGAGGAGATCACTTGCACAGCAGGAGACGTGGATTTGATCCCTGGTTCAAGAAGATGATCCCCTGGAGAAGGAAACAGCAACCCACTCCAGTATTCTAGTATTCTTGCCTGGAAAATCCCATGGACTGAGAAGCCTGGTGGGCTGTGGTCCATGGGGTTGCAAAAGAGTCAGACATGACTTAGTGACTAAACCACCTCCACAATGCCTATTTAATTAAGTAAACATATATCTTTATGTATATAGTGCTAATGTCTGCGGGTCACTAGGCATTATGGAGGAAACCAGGCAAATAAAAAAGAATCCTTGTTGTCAAGGAATTTAGAATTTTACAGAGATATTGGCAAATAATAAGTAATAAAAACATGTAGCAAAAGGATATAATTGCTGAAAAGCAATATGTGTGGGCAGGCACAGAATGTTGGGGATTATTAATTCAGAGCGAAGGAAGCTTAGGACATAAATGAGTGCCTTAGTTAAGCAGAAGATCTCAGAGGTTTTGAAGAGCATACCAGAGCGCACTGTTACACTTTAGGGGCAGAGGAAAAAGAAATAGGAGAAGAAATGAATAAGCGAGTTGGAGATAAAGAGGAGAGAAGAGAAATATTAATATAAGGATGGAAAAGGTGTACCCAGAGGAGGGTCATAAATTGGAGGGCTTACTCTTGTGGTTTTTAACCCTGGTTCAGAATTAATGAAAAAGTTTAAGACTTCATGCTGCCAGTGGCGCAGATTTGATCCCTGGTGGGGGAACTAAGATCCCACATGCTGCCAGGCGTGGCCAAAAAGAGATAAAACAACAGCAAAAACACACAACCAACTAACAGAGGTATGTTCCTCCCTTGACCTTCAGAAGCAGAGTCTCCAGTTGGGGCCTCAGGGACTCTGAACAAGCTTACAAGTCCCATTTGGGACTTTGAGGTGTGTGACTGGTATAATTCTTAGAAGATTCATTAGCAGATTGTTTGTTAATATGCTGCCTTTTATTTCTTTATCCAAACATTTGTGATCCCAAATGAGTACTTTGTTCTTTGTGTGTTGAATTTCTGCTTTAGGCTCAGTAATATTTTATTTATATTGCACACAAAGGTTGCATAATTTGGCAATGGAAATAGGTCGCTCTTCAGACTTGAGTTGTTTCTTTACATCTTCAATTAAAAAGAAGGTCTATAACATCATGGTCCATTAATACCTCATTTCTCAGACTGTCATTTAAGCAGCCACATCAACTATGGAGAGTTTAACTAAGAACCAGGGAAAGAGAAATCTGAGAAGCTAAAGTGTGGCTCTGGTTTCCAGTAACTAAAACTCCTGTGCTCTGCTTTGGGGAGGCGCCTTAAAAAAGTTATTTTTATTGGAGTATAGTTGCTTTATGATGTGGTGTTAGTTTCTGTGTACAACAAAGTGACTCAGCTATACACACACAGACACACATATCCCCTCAGTTTTGGACATATGTATGTATGTCTTCTTTTGGATTTCCTTCCCAAAGGGAGAAGTTTTAAAGGTTAGTTTACAATAATTGCTTTCTCTCTCTCTCTCTCACCCTGCCACACCCCTCAGTAAAAACTTAGTCCTTTTGTTCATAGCAAAGAAGAAATCAAAGCAAGAGGATTTGGGGGGTAGCTGAGAAGAATTATGAGAACCGTAAGCCTGATATGATACCAAACAGTTTAAAATGTGAAGGAGCCTAAAAAAAACTATAAAAAGCCAAATCAAAATATATAGGAATATTAGGATCCCTATCAAACTACCAATGACATTTTTCACAGAACTAGGCCAAAGAATAACACAGTTCATATGGAAACACAAAAGACCTGGAATAGCCAAAGCAATCCTGAAGGGAAAGCCTAAAAAACGTATAGAAAGAGGGCAAACAAAAGGTATGTTCCTCCCTTGACCTTCAGAAGCAGAGTCTCCAGTTGGGGCCTCAGGGACTCTGAACAAGCTTACAAGTCCCATTTGGGACTTTGAGGTGTGTGACTGGTATAATTCTTAGAAGATTCATTAGCAGATTGTTTGTTAATATGCTGCCTTTTATTTCTTTATCCAAACATTTGTGATCCCAAATGAGTACTTTGTTCTTTGTGTGTTGAATTTCTGCTTTAGGCTCAGTAATATTTTATTTATATTGCACACAAAGGTTGCATAATTTGGCAATGGAAATAGGTCGCTCTTCAGACTTGAGTTGTTTCTTTACATCTTCAATTAAAAAGAAGGTCTATAACATCATGGTCCATTAATACCTCATTTCTCAGACTGTCATTTAAGCAGCCACATCAACTATGGAGAGTTTAACTAAGAACCAGGGAAAGAGAAATCTGAGAAGCTAAAGTGTGGCTCTGGTTTCCAGTAACTAAAACTCCTGTGCTCTGCTTTGGGAGGCGCCTTAAAAAAGTTATTTTTATTGGAGTATAGTTGCTTTATGATGTGGTGTTAGTTTCTGTGTACAACAAAGTGACTCAGCTATACACACACAGACACACATATCCCCTCAGTTTTGGACATATGTATGTATGTCTTCTTTTGGATTTCCTTCCCAAAGGGAGAAGTTTTAAAGGTTAGTTTACAATAATTGCTTTCTCTCTCTCTCTCTCACCCTGCCACACCCCTCAGTAAAAACTTAGTCCTTTTGTTCATAGCAAAGAAGAAATCAAAGCAAGAGGATTTGGGGGGTAGCTGAGAAGAATTATGAGAACCGTAAGCCTGATATGATACCAAACAGTTTAAAATGTGAAGGAGCCTAAAAAAAACTATAAAAAGCCAAATCAAAATATATAGGAATATTAGGATCCCTATCAAACTACCAATGACATTTTTCACAGAACTAGGCCAAAGAATAACACAGTTCATATGGAAACACAAAAGACCTGGAATAGCCAAAGCAATCCTGAGAAAGAAAAACGGAGCTGGAGGGATCAGCCTCCCTAACTTCAGACTCTACTACAAAGCAACAGTCATTAAGACAGTATGGTACTGGCACAAAAACAGAACTATAGACCAGTGGAACAGGATAGAGAACCCAGAGATAAACCCACACACCTATGGGTACCTTATTTTTTTATTTTTATTTTTTTTTAGATTTATTTATTTATTTATTTATTTTGGGCAGGGGTCGGGTTGGGGAGGGAGGGGAGCTGGCAGGCCACTTCTATTAGTCTTCCATTTCTCTATTTTTCATCCGTCTTTGTTCTTTGGCTCCTGCGGGCCTCCCATCGCGGTGGCGTCTGTCGTCGCAGAGCCCCGGCTCTGGGCGCATGCGCTCCAGAGCTCCGGCTCGGTGATTGGACACATCAGTCCAGCCGCTCCACGGCACATGGGATCTTCCCAGGCCAGGGATTGAACTGGCGCCCCTTGCACTGCAAGGCGGTGTCCTTATCCACTGGACCACCAGGGGAAGCCCCTGGGTACCTCATTTTTGACAAAGGAGGTGAACATATAAAATGGGACAAAGACAGCCTCTTCAACAAATGGTGCTGGGAAAATTGGACAGCTGCATGCAAAAAAATGAAGTTGGAACATTCCCTGACACCATACACAAAGATCAGCTCAAAATGGATTAAAGACCTAAATGTAAGACCAGAAACCATCAAACTCTTAGAGAAGAATATAGACAAAACACTCAAGGACATCAATCAAAGCAAGATCTTCTCTGACCCTCCTACTAGAATAGTGGAACTAAAAAGAAAAATGAACACGTGGGACCTAATGAAACTTAAAAGCTATTGTACAGCAAAAGAAATTACAAAAAAGCTGAACAGACAGCCCACAGAATGGGAGAAAATCAGAGCAAACGAAATAACAGACAAAGAATTAATCTCCAAAATCTACAAGCAACTCAGACAACTCAGCACTGGAAAAACGAACAACCCAATCAAAAAATGGGAAAAAGATCTAAAGAGACATCTCACCAAAGAGGACATACAGATGGCCCAAAAGCACATGAAATGATGCTCAACCTCGCTTATTATTAGAGAAATGCAAATCAAAGCTACAATGAGATATCACTTCACACCCGTCAGAATGGCCATCATCAACAAATCAACAGACAGTAAATGCTGGAGAGGGTGCAGAGAAAAGGGAACCCTCTTGCATTGCTGGTGGGAATGTCAATTGATACAGCCACTATGGAAGACAGTGTAGAGATTTCTTAAAAAACTAAAACTAGAAGCACCTTATGACCCAGCAATCCCATTATTAGGCTTATACCCTGATGAAATCAAAACTGAAAGAAGCACCTGTACCCCAATGTTCATTGCAACTCTCTATACAATAGCTAGAACATGGAAGCAACCTAGATGTCCATCGACGAATGAATGGATACAGAAGCCCTGGTACATATATACAATGGAATACTACTCAGCTGTTAAAAGAAATGCAGAAGAATCAGCCCTAATGAGGTGTTTGGAGCTAGAACCTATCATAAAAAGTGAAGTAAGTCAAAAAGAGAAAGACAAGTACTGTATACTAACACATATATATGGAATCTAGTAGGATGGTTGTGATAACACACGCAGTGAACTCATGGAAAAACAGAGAATAGACATATGGACATTGTGGGGAATGAACAGTGGGTGGGAGGCATAGAGGGAGTAACATGGAAACCTATACTGTCATGTGTGAAGAAGATAGCTATTGTTGTGCTAAGGGAATAAGAGTGCTTACAATGGCTTGATGCAATGACATGGAGGGGTGGGATGGGGGGATTTGGGAGGCGGGAGGGGACCATGGATATGCATATGACTGATCTGGGAACATGCATGTCTATGAACAACAAAACTCTGTAAAACCTTTAAAATAAAGAATTAAAAAAAATAAAAAGGAATATTAGGATACTCAGATGCCACATATACACAGGCTTCTGATTAGGGAGCTGAGATACAAAGAAACATTCATGTGTAATACTTCCTATTTTGAAAGGTAAAAAAATAAGTCCTGTACTTAAAATTTACATATGTATGATTTTCTACATATTTATAATTATACATATGTGTAAGTTTGTATAATAATGTATAATTATACATATGTATACATTCATATGTTTATATGGCATATAATTTCTATATCTACCTGATTTGGTTTTAAGAAGTTGATGCTTCATGGGGTAATTTCCAGTTATCTTGAAAGTCCATTCACTTTTAACGACTGTTCTCTTACTTCAGTAAATGAGACATTATGGCGTTTTGTGATTTAATCTCCCTCTAAGATCTGATATTTCACTCTGAAGAAGTATATCTAAGGAAGAGATGTTGTTGTTTAGTTGCTATGTCATGTCCAGCTCTTGTGGCTCCATGGGTTGTAACCCTCCAGGTGACTCTGTCCATGGGATTTCTCAGGCAATAAAACTGGAGTGGGTTGCCATTTCCTTCTCCAAGGGATCTTCCTGACCCAAGGATCAAACCTGAGTCTCCTGCATTGGCAACATGATTGGTAGGCAGATTCTTTACCACTGAGCTAGCTGGGGAGCCCCAGGAAGAGATGATGCTACATGTATTAAAAAGAAAAAAACACCTTTTCTATTTTGTCAGCCAAGATTATTTTCTAGCAAACAACATATTGGGAAGTGGTTTAATCAGTTTTTCATCACAAGAGTCAGTACTTCTAATAAATATACTGAATATTTTGTCACAAACATGTTTCTGTATAGGTTGAAGCTGGGGCTCTGGAGCTTGAGCCTCAGTGGAGACCTGAACTGAGGCCAGGAGGTTTCTTGGGACCATAACCTAGCTGAGATCACAGGGTCTTATTCCAAGGGACTCCCAACTATTTCTTCCCTGAGTACTGGAGTCCCTCTTTTTTAAAAAGTTTGCTATAAAAGAAACAAATACCTAGCAAAAGGCCTGTGATTACTCCAGTCGGGTTATACTTTGAAGCTCTCTGTAGTGATGAATGCAAGCAGACATTCCCTATTTAGTGTGGTGTGTTAAGGCAGCTGTAGACTGTCTGACATTACAGTAGCATGAAAGGGTTGAATTCCCTCCAGGTTCTTGCGCAGTGGCTTTTCAATGCGCATTTAATTAGGGTCTCAAGTCAGGTATGTTAACATTCAGTGTTCTTGTTGGAGGGTGACTGTTCATTGCTGGATGAAACTCACCAGTCAGTCCTAGGCTCCAACTGAGACTCAAAGAATGGTGAATTGGATAAATATAGATACTCTATTTTACTGCTATTGTTAAACAATGAAAATATCTTGGTTAAGAGATGGGTAACACTGATGGCATTTAAACCTTGGCTGAACCTCTAACTTGCCTTAGTGTTTGAAATTCCAGTTTAGAGTATTTTTTTGCAGAGAAATACATTGTTTTGACTAAGAGAAAATGGTGGCATAGTCGATGCCTTTTCCTTTTGCCTTCTGCCGGCCTGCTCTGTTTGTGTGTGTGTTGGGGGTGTATGTGGCATGCTCCATGGATTGTGGGATCTTAGTTCTTTGACCAGGGATTGAACCCATGCCCCCTGCAGTGGAAGCTTAGCGTCTTAACTGCTGGACCACCAGGGAAGCTCCCAGGCCTACCTGTGGGATCTTAGTGGGATCCCACAGTGAAGACACAGGGGGGATAGTCCTCATCCCCTGCAATCAGTTCCAAGTCTCATCTCTTGCCTTTAAGGGGTAAACTGGAAAAGTTTATTCCATCCTGAACAGAGAAGACTTTATCGTCCCACAGATGTTAGTTCACCAGAGATTGGGACGCTTCTGATAGATGTTAATGGTTCAGGTCAAAAGCTTTCCAAAAATGAAGAATAAAGGAAAATAGTTTGCTTCATTACATGTAATATTCAAAAAGCATTCACTGTTGTCAAAAACATTTCCTCTGTGGTTTAACAGATTCCGAGAACCTCAGATTTTGTGAAATTTGGGAGATTGAGATCTCCTTGGCAGACCCATCCAGTTATCTGCGTGTCCTTTGATTTATCCCAAGGCTCATTTAAAGGCTGTGGAAGGGGCCCGTGCCAGCAGTTGCTCAAAGCTGCTGCACTTTGTGTCCATCCCCAGTGGGAAGCACCACGAGGACTTGGGGGCTTCTTCCAAACAGTGTCTCAGGGCTTCCCGCTCCTGACCCAACAAACATCATCTCATCAGTTCTGTGAACCAGGCAATTTCATAGTTGAAGCTTAAGACTTTTAGTGTTCACATCAGTTCCTTCAGCTTCATGGTTTATGTTTGGGACTTGGGATAATGATGTGGTGCCAAAGATTTGCTCTGCAGAGGGGGCGAAAAAAGGATTTTTCCAAAATGGGTGTTTCTGAATTAGAAAATGGAAGGTTTTCTGGAGAAATGAGGAAGTGTTTGATTTCCCTAGCTTTTATCCTTTGACACAGATACACTGCTGGGGCAGATAAAATGTCTTCTTGTTCCTCCAGCATCCCCCTTTAATGACAAGGCATTAACTTTATTTAAAAAGCAATGCAGGGGGCAGGACAGGCATGGTCTGTAATCTCTTGTAAAGAACCCAGGAGTCAGACCTTCAGAAGCAGGCACAGGTGAGGGAGGAATTTCAAAGTAGGTCTTTTAGGCCAGGGCCTGCACAGGAACTTTAACTTCTTCGGGGGCCTAAAATGGAAAAGGCTGTGGCTGTCCAGGGAGGGCGGCCAAGCAGGGGCCTCCTGAGAGGTGCAGAATGTGAACGGTGGGTGGCACCCTGTGTCTCAGAGTGTCCCCAGCTGCTCAGCCCCGGCCAGTTTAGGCCTGGGGCGCATGATCTCAGTCCAGGGTGTATTTTTTAAAAGAAGATACAGATTCAGGTCTTATGTAAAACTTCTCCATATAGCAATGCCTGTCCAGATTTATAAAAATGTGGTGGAGCCAAGCAGAGCATGATTGAGCTTGGAATGAGGCCCGGGGGCTGCTCTTTTGCATCTTCAAATTTTGATTTTCAGTGTTCTCACACCAAAATTCACATGTTCAAGGAACAACTGGCCCTCTCATCAACCTCATACGTGACAGGAAGGAAACTGTTCTAGAGCTCGTTCAGACAGGACCAAGATCCAGAAATAAGGGATTGCTGTGACTGTTTTTCTGAGGACACACACTCTTCTTTTTCTGCCTTTCTAGGTACATCTCTTATCTTCTTCCTGCAAATTATTTCCTCTGTTTGTTTCCAGGTTTTGCTATTTCACTTCTGAGGCCTTGACATGGCTCTGGTCAGCTAAGAACCTGACTGTTAATCTTAAACTACTTGACTTTTTTTTTCTTTTTTTCCTAGTGTTTCTACATATACCTTTTTTTTCTTTTACTTTTTACTTTTACAGTGTTTTGTTGTTTACAGATATGTATAATCCCAGATTAGTCATATGTATATCCCTGGCTCCCATCCCTCTTCCACAACCTACCTGACTTTTTAGCTTCAAAATCTACCAGTTACTAGCGACAGTTTCAGTCTGGAAAAGTTGATTGGGTGAGCCAAGTGCGTGGAATGGCTCTCTTTGGGGGAGAAACCTGCTGTTTGTCTATCGGTAGGGCTTGGGCAAGCATTGGGGTCCACTGAGGCAAAATCGAGAGTAATCCTCTCACAGGCCCATGAGCAGCTTTGATGAAGACAAGAGGGATAATTAGGTATGGAAGCAGGTTGACATTGTATATATACTACACATATGAATCCTGACAGTTTAGATTTCAAATGCTGGCAAATTTGAATTAAGTAATATGTAACTGTTCAAGAAAGTCTGAGAAATCCTGCAAAGGGTAAACATAATGAAATCACCCATATTTTCATTTCCGAGTCTCTTTTCCTGTGGAGAGATCTCAAAACTCTGTGTTAATAAGGGCAGATCCTAAAAGGATGGGATTGAGCAGATTCATTTCTCTACCATTTGTGGCTTAAAATGATTTTTAATGAATTAAATCATAAGCAGTATCTTTTAAGAAAGGCTTAAATAGGTTTTTTGAACAATGGTTTTCTCCATATAGCAATGCCTGTCCAGATTTATAAATGTGGTGGAGCCAAGCAGAGCATGATTGAGCTTGGAATGAGGCCCGGGGGCTGCTCTTTTGCATCTTCAAATTTTGATTTTCAGTGTTCTCACACCAAAATTCACATGTTCAAGGAACAACTGGCCCTCTCATCAACCTCATACGTGACAGGAAGGAAACTGTTCTAGAGCTCGTTCAGACAGGACCAAGATCCAGAAATAAGGGATTGCTGTGACTGTTTTTCTGAGGACACACACTCTTCTTTTTCTGCCTTTCTAGGTACATCTCTTATCTTCTTCCTGCAAATTATTTCCTCTGTTTGTTTCCAGGTTTTGCTATTTCACTTCTGAGGCCTTGACATGGCTCTGGTCAGCTAAGAACCTGACTGTTAATCTTAAACTACTTGACTTTTTTTTTCTTTTTTTCCTAGTGTTTCTACATATACCTTTTTTTTCTTTTACTTTTTACTTTTACAGTGTTTTGTTGTTTACAGATATGTATAATCCCAGATTAGTCATATGTATATCCCTGGCTCCCATCCCTCTTCCACAACCTACCTGACTTTTTAGCTTCAAAATCTACCAGTTACTAGCGACAGTTTCAGTCTGGAAAAGTTGATTGGGTGAGCCAAGTGCGTGGAATGGCTCTCTTTGGGGGAGAAACCTGCTGTTTGTCTATCGGTAGGGCTTGGGCAAGCATTGGGGTCCACTGAGGCAAAATCGAGAGTAATCCTCTCACAGGCCCATGAGCAGCTTTGATGAAGACAAGAGGGATAATTAGGTATGGAAGCAGGTTGACATTGTATATATACTACACATATGAATCCTGACAGTTTAGATTTCAAATGCTGGCAAATTTGAATTAAGTAATATGTAACTGTTCAAGAAAGTCTGAGAAATCCTGCAAAGGGTAAACATAATGAAATCACCCATATTTTCATTTCCGAGTCTCTTTTCCTGTGGAGAGATCTCAAAACTCTGTGTTAATAAGGGCAGATCCTAAAAGGATGGGATTGAGCAGATTCATTTCTCTACCATTTGTGGCTTAAAATGATTTTTAATGAATTAAATCATAAGCAGTATCTTTTAAGAAAGGCTTAAATATATGCATGGCCTTCAAACTAGTAGTTTCTTATTTAAGGATTTACCCTGAAGAAATTCTCAGAGCTGTATATGAAGATGTACATACAAAGATACTCATCAGTTCATTATTGATCATAGTCAGAAACACAAGAAAAGATTGAAAAAGATCTTTTGGATGAATATTCAGAAAGATCTTTTTTGGAGAAATATATTTATATTGAAGTAAGACTATGCACAAAAGATTTCCAAGCAGGTTATAAAATTGTACAGACTGTGTAAGCATAATTCTGATGTAATATAAGCATATAAAAAGAGTTTGGAAGACATTCACCAAAATGTTGATGATGGTTGTCTTCAAGATGATAAATCCTATTTGATTTTGCTCTTCTGTATTTTTGAATATTTCTATATCAAGGCAGTACCATCTCTGTAATATGTAAACAAATAAAGCAATTACAGACATTGAACAAAAAATGAACTTGGTGGCATTGAGCTGTGTGAAAATGAGGGAAATTGTGTTTTTAACAGTTTCTAAGCTCAGTCAAGGGGAGGGTTGACAGGTGCTCTTTGACCAGAACCTCTTTTGCAAAGTTGGTGTACCAGGAGAGTCAAAATCAAATGCACGTACCTCCTTCTTTGTCTCATAAGTGAATTATATGGAATTGAATGAAATGTATCTTTCTCTTTTTCTTTGATAATAGATGTCTTTCATGTTCTTATTCTTAGATTTTGTTCTCCCAAAGAGCTTTTATTTCCTTTTCGTATACTAAAAGTAATATGTCGACATTATGCAAGATCGGGGACATATTAAAAGGTACAAGGAAGCAGAAGAAAATGCCTCGTAGTTCTACAGAGTTCCCTTTCTGAACCTCAGTAAGCCCAGGGAGATTGGAACGTGTCTGCACTGGGCATGCTTGGGAACTTCATCTTTTCGGAAATGGAGTGAAGACAGGAAACAGTGAAGACAGGAAACTTGTGTTTCTTGTCTCCTCTGGGGTAAAATGCAGCAAGACCTCAAGAGCAGCAGCAGCAGGAGCAACAGCAGTTCTGGTGAAGCTGCTGCTGCTTAGTCCCTTCAGGTGTGTCTGACTCAATGTGACCCCATGGACTGCAGCCCACTGGGCTCCTCCAACCACGGAATTCTCCAGGCGGGAACACTGGTGTGGGTTTCCATGCCCTCCTCCAGGGGCATCCTCCCCACCCAGGGATGGAGGTATTGCAGGCAGATTCCTCATCACTGAGCCATCAGGGAACCCCATATATATTTGTATGTATAGTTGAGACTTCCTGGACTGTAGCTCGCTAGGCTTCTCCATCCGTGGAATTTTCCAGGCAAGAATAGTGGAGTGGGTTGCCATTTTCTTTTCCAATTCTGGTGAAGGATTGTAAATTATAATAGTTTTTTTCATTGGTTAAAAAACAGCATATTTTCAAAGGCTGAATACTAAATCCTTCGTAAGCATATATGATTCTGCAGGTCAGATGAGATTTTTTTTTTCTGTTCATTTGTTTGTCACTTTGTTTTTAATTTTGCTATATGTTGCTCTATCAAACAGATAAGTATGGCCTCTAAGGAGGTTTGAAACAGCTGGAAAATGCTCAAATGCTGAGAATGTTGAGCATCTACCAAAGAAATATAAATGGACTCAGGCGGATAGAAACTCTTTTTGGCTTTTAACGTTACATTTATAGTGAATGTATTTAACACTCATGGTTTGAGAAGTCAATTACTATAGAAATGGAAGGAAAAGCAAAAGGTATTTGATAATTTGCTTCCTCCATGCCCACTTCTCAGAGGTAACTACTTTTTCCTGCCTTTGCTTTTGTCTATTCATCTGTTATTCACGTCTTCAGTGTGCTGTTTCTTTATTTTTCTTAATTGATCATGTATTCTATCTATTCTAATATGCAAGGAACTAGCCTCCTCATGCTGGCCTTTCTGTCTTCCTCTCTGCCTCTATCCAGAATCAGTCTGAGCCCCTCCACAGGACATCTTCGTAACTCCCAAGAAGAACAAGCCACCCTTTATTGTTGCATCCCACGTGATGACAAAAATAATGAGATCCGTGTTTCCATGCTTTCCTCTGCCTCAGCCCTCCCCTCACCCCATTTTATCCTTGGTCAGTTACAACTGTCCTTTTAAAAGGAAGGCAAGGGTGAGAATGTTTATCTTCTTTCCCTTTTTATTTTTTTGAGCACTGCCTAGCATGCCCCTACACACAATGAGAAAAAAATCACCTTATTTATGGGTCTTCATTGCTGCACAGAATCTTTTTCTACTTATAACGAGTAGGGGCTACTGTTCATTGTGCTGTGTGGGCTTCTCATTATGGTGCCTTCTCTCATTGTGGCACATGGGTTTAGTTGCGTCACAGCATGCGGGATCTTCCCAGACCAGGAATGGAGCCCACTCTCTGCATTGGCAGGTGGTTTCTCAACCACTGGGCCATCAGGGAAGTTTGAGAATGCATATGCTCTGTTTGGAATTATAGCCAAGTATTCCACAGTTTGCAAGTTGGTTCTAAAAACTGAAAATCAAAATTAGTATTATTTAGATAAGGTGTAATTGTATCTTCTGTCTAAATATTTTTGTTCAGCTGTCTAAAAGACGAGCTTGATTAATATTACAGTGTGTCTGGATTTTTTAAAAAATGTGACAATTTTTGAATTTTGAAGAGTTCTTTGGTCTTTGTACTTTTTTCATATTATCCTCTTCTTGGTTTATGATTGCAATATTGTCTCAATCCTCTCTGGATACCAACCAGAAGCACTCTTGTTCTTTTTTCCTCTTCCCCTCTATTCCTGTCACTCCTGTTTCACCTTCAGCCATTTTTGTCTACTGTCTTGATTATGCATGTTTCAGCTTTTCTCAAATGCCGTCACAGAGGCATTGAGACATCATGGCATTAAAAGCCTGACGGTGAGCTGTGTGCATATGGGTGGAACTGGATAGGGGGAAAATCAATTATAAGGAGAAAGGAGAAAAACCAAAGATAATGCCTCGCAAATCCTAAATGCCAGAATACTGAGGGATTTGCTCAGGGGTGCTAATTCTGCACCCCACTGTCCTACTACTTCATAGATCATGTATTCAACATAGCCAGAAGATAACCCCCTTTTTTCCTTCTGAAGGATAAATATCTTACTTTAGTGTTCTGCATGGGAGTAGATGAGAGTTAGAGGGCCTTTTAAAATAATTTAAAAGTTTTTGGTGGTGTACAGTTGGTTTACAATAGTGTGTTAGTTTCTGTGTACAGCAAAGTGTATCAGTTGTATGTCTACATACATTCCCTCTTTTTTGGATTGCTTTCCCATTTCAGTCACCGCAGAGTATTGAGTAGAGTTCCCTGTGCCACACAATAGGTTCTCCTTGGCTATCTGTTTTACACACAATTGTGTATGGATGTCACCATGAATGTGGCTTGCTTGCATTATGGTGCCTTCTCTCATTGTGGCACATGGGTTTAGTTGCGTCACAGCATGCGGGATCTTCCCAGACCAGGAATGGAGCCCACTCTCTGCATTGGCAGGTGGTTTCTCAACCACTGGGCCATCAGGGAAGTTTGAGAATGCATATGCTCTGTTTGGAATTATAGCCAAGTATTCCACAGTTTGCAAGTTGGTTCTAAAAACTGAAAATCAAAATTAGTATTATTTAGATAAGGTGTAATTGTATCTTCTGTCTAAATATTTTTGTTCAGCTGTCTAAAAGACGAGCTTGATTAATATTACAGTGTGTCTGGATTTTTTAAAAAATGTGACAATTTTTGAATTTTGAAGAGTTCTTTGGTCTTTGTACTTTTTTCATATTATCCTCTTCTTGGTTTATGATTGCAATATTGTCTCAATCCTCTCTGGATACCAACCAGAAGCACTCTTGTTCTTTTTTCCTCTTCCCCTCTATTCCTGTCACTCCTGTTTCACCTTCAGCCATTTTTGTCTACTGTCTTGATTATGCATGTTTCAGCTTTTCTCAAATGCCGTCACAGAGGCATTGAGACATCATGGCATTAAAAGCCTGACGGTGAGCTGTGTGCATATGGGTGGAACTGGATAGGGGGAAAATCAATTATAAGGAGAAAGGAGAAAAACCAAAGATAATGCCTCGCAAATCCTAAATGCCAGAATACTGGGGGATTTGCTCAGGGGTGCTAATTCTGCACCCCACTGTCCTACTACTTCATAGATCATGTATTCAACATAGCCAGAAGATAACCCCCTTTTTTCCTTCTGAAGGATAAATATCTTACTTTAGTGTTCTGCATGGGAGTAGATGAGAGTTAGAGGGCCTTTTAAAATAATTTAAAAGTTTTTGGTGGTGTACAGTTGGTTTACAATAGTGTGTTAGTTTCTGTGTACAGCAAAGTGTATCAGTTGTATGTCTACATACATTCCCTCTTTTTTGGATTGCTTTCCCATTTCAGTCACCGCAGAGTATTGAGTAGAGTTCCCTGTGCCACACAATAGGTTCTCCTTGGCTATCTGTTTTACACACAATTGTGTATGGATGTCAGTCCTAATCTCCAAGTTTCTCCCATCCACCCTGCTCCCCTTGGTGTCCAGACGTTTGTTCTCTATTTCTGTTTTGCAAATAGGTTCGTCTGTACCATTTTTCTAGATCACACATACATGCTTTAATATACAATATTTGCTTTTCTCTCTAGAGTTTCAGCTCTCCTTTCAAGCCTCTTCTTGGAATCTGTCCTCTCTCATTCCTGGGGTCTCTGAGTCCTCCAGAGTGAATCTGTCTCTTGCTAATTGCAGTTCACTTCATTAGTATTCCTGGTTGTGATTTTCTCTGTCATTCTCTATCAGTCTTCAGACTCATCCATCTGTTTTTGTCGTACATAAATTTTATGAGATCTCCTGCTCACAGGGGCCTCTGTTCTTGTTTGCTTTGTTGTTGTGGGTCTGTGTCTGCTCTTTTAGTATCAGTATGATGATGACTTACAAGTGAGAGGAGATGAATGCAGATGCCGTGTAGAGATGCAAGCCACTGCTGTACTTTTACCTGAGGTATCTTCTGGTCTCTAAGTTCAGAAGGATCAGAGGCTACCAATAACCTAAACAAGTGAAATACAGAACAAGAGTTAATAGATGCATAGGTTTCATGTAGCATCAGGCTTCTAAGTATTACCCTAGAAGAAGACAATATATTTATATATTTTATTTTGCTTTTACAGAGTTTTGTTGTTTACAGCTATACATAAACCCAAATCAGACATTGGTATATCCTTGATCCCTCCAACCTGAGCCCCCTTCCCATACCTTCCCCATCCCACCCCTCCAGGTTGTTGCATAGCCCCCATGTATGTTCCCTTAGTCTTACAGCATAGTCACAATGGTTGTCTCTTTTACATATGGTAGTGTATGTTTCCATGTAACTTTTTCCATCTCTCTCACCCACTGTTCCTTCCCCACAATGTCCATAAGTTTGTTCTCTATGTCTGTATCTCCATTGCTGCTCTGCATGTGCATTTATCAGTACCATTTTTCTAGATTTCATACAGATGTGTTAGTATACTATATTTGTCCTTGCTTTTTGACTTGCTTCACTTTGTATAATAGGTTCTAGATTCATCCATCTCATTAGGACTGATTCAGATGCATTTATTTTTATGGCGAAGAAATATTCCATTGTATATATGTACCATAGCTTCTTTATCTATTCATTTGTCAATGGACATCTAGGTTGCTTCCATGTTCTAGCTATTGCTAGAAAAAAAGTGCTGCAATGAACATTGGGGTACATGTGTCTCCTTTAATTTTAATTTCCTCAGGGTATATGCCTAATAGTGGGATTGCTGGGTTGTATGGTGGTTCAATTCCTAGTTTTTTGAGGATTTTCCTTACTGTCTTCCATAGTGGATATATCAGTTTGCATTCCCACCAACAGTGCTAGAGGGTTCCCTTTTTTCCACACCCTAGAAGAGGACAATATTATTTTTGACTGAAAGAGACAAGAGATTTGTTGAATGTGAAAGGTGGAGGACTGTGATTTAGAAATTCTCAGTCATGAATTCTGTTCAGTTAATGCATTGAGAAAAGCAGTAGATAACAATTGTGATATGTGCTGTGCAGGCAAAAATAGGCAGTCATAGATGGAGTGATGCTTTTAAGAACAGATTCAGGTGTTTTTGATAGGTTGGCAAAGCCTAGAAAATGCACTAATCTATACTGACAAAGACTTTGAAATGGTAATAAACATCAGAGTTACCTACAGAAGAGAGTGAGGGATTCAAAAATGTCCACAACTGATATAAGTGGATTTTCTAATTACCGTTTAAAAGTGTAGTACCCCCATATTGAGATAATATATTTTTTCTAGCATGTAGGCTGCTACAGTTAACAAAAGGCAGACAGTTTTGGCTTGATTTTGGCAAGGTGTACTCCAGAAGAAGGGGCTGGTCTTCTCTAGCTAATCTTAACTGCCCTCTTATTTTCTACAGGGCATTTACTCTTTTCTGGTTGTCTACTTTATGATAGCACTCTATTTGACATATATTACAAAATATCTAGTATAACTTATGCCCTTCTGACATATCTTAATAATTATTAATAAAAATTAATACTCTATATTTTTTCATAGAACTCATTGTAAATCCAGTTAATAATCTGGTTCTTCCTGATGCACCACTTAAATCCATCAATCAGATCTGTGAGACAGCAATACCTAGTTGTCTGCAGGAAATGAAGGTGTATAAGGTACCAGCAGATTTTGTCAAATATCTGTTCCTAGGAGGCCTCAGATGTGCACAGAATTTTACAGATTTTTATGCACTGTATTGTTTTCGAAATAGGGCATTTTAGCATTATGGTTGTAGGAATTTATAAGGTTTAATTTTAAGAGAGAACTATATTCAATATCCTGTGCTAAACTATAATGGAAAAGAAGATGAAAAAGTATAAATATACATATGTGTGTGCATATATATATATATATATATATACACACATTAATGAATCACTTTGCTGTATACCTGAAACTAACACAACATTGTAAATCAACTATGTTTAATAAATTTTTAAAACATATAATTTAAAAATTAAGTATGAATAAATGCCTAGAAAAATAAATTATTCCTGAAGCAGCCTGCCCTTTTCATCTTTCAGGACTGACACTGAATTAATAGGCCTGGTTTTCACGTGAGGCATGTTGATAGCAGATTTGGTCATCTGGTCCTCAGGTGAACCTTCTGGAAATAGTGAAAACTACACCCAAATATGTTTAGGTTGAGAATCTCTCCCATCTCCTGCAAAACAGATACAACTTTACTTGTTTTGTAGAGGGGAGGAAACAGGCCGGGAGAAGTCAGGCACCTCGCCAAGGACATCATTGCTTGTTTAGGGATGGAGTTAGAATTCATGCTGGTGCTGAGGATCGAGTCAGGGCTCATACCCAGAGCTGAGACTACAGAGCCTAGCTCCTTTCACTACGTTGCCTGGACTCACCATACAAGAGGCTGTCTGACGCCCTCTGCCTCTTTAAGAGGCCCCTCAGAAAAGAAAACTTGAGGAAAAAAATCTATTTTGATGATTGATCCTCCAAAGGTATTCTTTATATGCCTACCCAGTTTGGTCACACAATGCACTTCAACATTAACTTCCCTTCCTGTAGAGTCTAGACTACATAAGAAAGATAAGCCAGCGAAGCCTCGGTGAGGTTCAGGAGAGATTCTTTATTGAAATATTGAATTATAATTGCTGTGAAACCTGCATGTCAGCATAATATAAGTCCTCTGGTTTGAGCAGAAGCAAAGATAGGATGTAATTATTCACCATCAGCTCAGCCAAAAGGGCGGCCGTATCATTTTGAAATCCAAGTCTGAAAGCCCAAAGTGGGAGCTGTCAGGGCCCATCCTCACTCTGCTGCAGAGATGTTCTTCCATCTTGATTTCTGTGAGCATCACCACATCCCTCTGATCTCTGGTTTTCTTTCTTCCAGCACAGCCTAGACAATGTGCAGGTCTGCGCACACCAGTCCAGGCAGAGCACCCTGGTTTTGTCTCAGCAGCGCTCAGGTCTCCTGGTGACACTGTTAATGGTGCGTGGGGCCTGTCATCCTGCTGCCCATGCGGTCCTCAGTCTCTCGGGTCAGAGTGTAACCTCTCGACGTGTCCCTTGTGCTGTGATGCTGGACCCATCCTCCCATTAGGGAAGACTGCCTCTTTCCTCCCTGGCTTTTAAGTGACACCTTAACATGGACTTATTTCTTTTTAAAATGCCTTAATTTCAACAGTGCTTCCCTGTCTTTCCATTTTGGCCCCTGAAAAGTCAGCTCCTGGTCTTGAAAGAAAATTTTTTGTCTTTATATTAAATAGCTACGTGTTTGTGTAATGAACAGTTTGAATCAGAGGGAAGGGCCTAAAGTTGTTCTTGGCACAGAATCAAGGCCTCAACAAATACTAGTTAGCGTATGTCCTACCAGGTGTGGATACTGTGCTGTGTATGTGTGTTTCAGTTGTTTAAACATGCTCAGAACTTAGATGGAATTCTATAATGATGTACTGTTTACCTTACGTGTATATGTGTGTGTGTGTGTATGTGTATATGTTGTATAGGAACTGAATTTATCTTGTTTATAATAGACAACTGAGTAAATGCTCTTCAGTGGGGCTGACTAGAGCCTTGGGCTATCCTTATTAGGTTGTTACTGATAATTCTCACTAAGCGTAGTTAAGCCAGTCCATCCCCTCTCTAGAGGTGCCTGGCATTTCTCATAGCACCAGTGATGGTCTGACCTGGAATTTCTGTTTCATGCTTCAGGGCTCTTACACTAATTGCTGAATGTTAGCTTTTCCTTACATATTTGGCCAATTTAATTTGTGTAGTTTTTTTTTTTTTTTTTTGCATGAATATCTAGGAACTTCTAATTGATTTTATAAGAGTAGTCACATCATGGGAGGTTGTATTGAGTTACTGTATGTAAAATACATCTCCTGGGAGCCATTTGAGTGTTTGGATTCTGAAGACAGACTCTTGCATTCAGATTGTAGCTCAGCCTCTTCCTAGCCATGCCATCTTGGTCAGTTCTGGTGCCTCAGTTTCTACATCTATAAATCAGAGATAACCATAGACGTCCCTCATAGGTTCTGTGAGATTAAATGCGATGAACAGTGTAAAATGATTGAAATAGTGCCTAGCACCTAAAGAGCTCAGTTGTTCAGTCACTAGGTTGTGTCTCTGCGACCCCATGAACTGCAGCATGCCAGGCCCCCCGTCCCTCATCATCTCCACGAGTTTGCCCAAGTTCATTGAATTGATGCCATCCAGCCATCTCATCCTCTGTTGTCCCTTTCTCCTCCTGCCTTCAATCTTTCCCAGCATCAGGGTCTTTTCCAATGAGTCAGCTCTTTGCATCAGGTGGCCAGAGTATTGAAGCTTCAGCATCGTTCCTTCCAATGAATATTCAGGGTTGATTTCCTTTAGGATTGACTAGTTTGATCTTCTTGCTGTCTAAGGGACTCTCTATTTTATCAGCAGTCCTACAATTACTATTATTACCAAAGTGTTGCATTTGTCTGTGGGTTATGAGTAGCGGTCCCCTCCCTGGTTTCTCTTTTCCTTGCTTACCTTTGCTCTCTGTTATGAAGATGTGCTGCCCCAACTCAGGTCAACTCAGGAAATACTTCTTAGCTCCACATTCTTGGCTTGGTCTGGCCACCTGTACTTCATACTGTAGACCATCTCTTTGCCTTCACATTTTCTCCACCAACCCCAGAGATGGGACTTCCTGAACTTTTTCTTGTTTCCCAGAAAAATTCTCAGAAAAAGCTTCTGGAGAATGACCCTGCAGTCAGCAGCTTGGGAAGAGGCTGTGAGCCCAGTCATTTAAACACTTTCACTTATAGACAGTTGCTAAAGCACCAGTGATGGTCTGACCTGGAATTTCTGTTTCATGCTTCAGGGCTCTTACACTAATTGCTGAATGTTAGCTTTTCCTTACATATTTGGCCAATTTAATTTGTGTAGTTTTTTTTCTTTTGCATGAATATCTAGGAACTTCTAATTGATTTTATAAGAGTAGTCACATCATGGGAGGTTGTATTGAGTTACTGTATGTAAAATACATCTCCTGGGAGCCATTTGAGTGTTTGGATTCTGAAGACAGACTCTTGCATTCAGATTGTAGCTCAGCCTCTTCCTAGCCATGCCATCTTGGTCAGTTCTGGTGCCTCAGTTTCTACATCTATAAATCAGAGATAACCATAGACGTCCCTCATAGGTTCTGTGAGATTAAATGCGATGAACAGTGTAAAATGATTGAAATAGTGCCTAGCACCTAAAGAGCTCAGTTGTTCAGTCACTAGGTTGTGTCTCTGCGACCCCATGAACTGCAGCATGCCAGGCCCCCCGTCCCTCATCATCTCCACGAGTTTGCCCAAGTTCATTGAATTGATGCCATCCAGCCATCTCATCCTCTGTTGTCCCTTTCTCCTCCTGCCTTCAATCTTTCCCAGCATCAGGGTCTTTTCCAATGAGTCAGCTCTTTGCATCAGGTGGCCAGAGTATTGAAGCTTCAGCATCGTTCCTTCCAATGAATATTCAGGGTTGATTTCCTTTAGGATTGACTAGTTTGATCTTCTTGCTGTCTAAGGGACTCTCTATTTTATCAGCAGTCCTACAATTACTATTATTACCAAAGTGTTGCATTTGTCTGTGGGTTATGAGTAGCGGTCCCCTCCCTGGTTTCTCTTTTCCTTGCTTACCTTTGCTCTCTGTTATGAAGATGTGCTGCCCCAACTCAGGTCAACTCAGGAAATACTTCTTAGCTCCACATTCTTGGCTTGGTCTGGCCACCTGTACTTCATACTGTAGACCATCTCTTTGCCTTCACATTTTCTCCACCAACCCCAGAGATGGGACTTCCTGAACTTTTTCTTGTTTCCCAGAAAAATTCTCAGAAAAAGCTTCTGGAGAATGACCCTGCAGTCAGCAGCTTGGGAAGAGGCTGTGAGCCCAGTCATTTAAACACTTTCACTTATAGACAGTTGCTAAAGCAAGTGATATCAATATCTGTCTTGTTCTCACAGTTCCAGGGAGAGGTGGAAAGTAAATGAGAGGTGTTTTTCTCTTTTTTACCTTCTAGAGAGCAAGCAAGCTTAGAGCCCCAGATGTTGGACTGGTCTTGCCTCGGGGGAGGTTACCAGATCATTATTGTTAAAAATCTAGCCTCCCTGAAGAAATGGATCCTCTGAAAGGGAGAAGATCTTCAAGGACTGGAGGAAAGAGATATGAATAGGCCTGAAAGGGAAAGTTATGGATTTTTTCACTTCCATCCCAGGTGACTGTATCTCAGATGGAGATGACAGCTTAAGTGCCTGAAGAATCAGTACACTAGGCCGCAGCCATGAGGAAAGATTCTGGGTCTGAGCTTGGCAAGAGCCAGGGGAAATGCTTGACTTCAGATGGCCTGGGTGTGTGTGTGTGTGGGGGTGGGGTGGGGTGTGTGGGGTGTGGGGGTGTGTGTGTGTATCTTGGATAATGAGCATCTCAAAGTCAGTCACGATAGTTTCAAAACAGAGGCCTCTTTCCCCAGTGTTAAAGCTTGGATACACTCTCTGGGAACCTCCTGAGAGAGGGAAGGCTTCCTTAAATGTGTCTGAGATTCAGTTTGTCAACACTGATTTGTGAGGGGCTTGGTGTCAGAATCAAATTGATTTCCAGCAAAGTAAGTTGACATTTCTTGCTTCTGATACCTATTAGATACCTATTAGCATATGGATACCTAGTAGACCTCTATCAATAAAATCTGGCCGCTGTTATTTGATTTCATTATTATTTTTTTAATTTTACTGTTTATTTTTACAGAGTTTTGTTGTTTACAGATGTGTATAATTCCAGATTAGTCATATGTATATCCCTGGCCCCCTGGTAAGCTTATATAGTTAAACCACCATTCTTGGCTTGGTCTGGCCACCCGTACTTCATACTGTAGACCATCTCTTTGCCTTCACATTTTCTCCACCAACCCCAGAGATGGGACTTCCTGAACTTTTTCTTGTTTCCCAGAAAAATTCTCAGAAAAAGCTTCTGGAGAATGACCCTGCAGTCAGCAGCTTGGGAAGAGGCTGTGAGCCCAGTCATTTAAACACTTTCACTTATAGACAGTTGCTAAAGCAAGTGATATCAATATCTGTCTTGTTCTCACAGTTCCAGGGAGAGGTGGAAAGTAAATGAGAGGTGTTTTTCTCTTTTTTACCTTCTAGAGAGCAAGCAAGCTTAGAGCCCCAGATGTTGGACTGGTCTTGCCTCGGGGGAGGTTACCAGATCATTATTGTTAAAAATCTAGCCTCCCTGAAGAAATGGATCCTCTGAAAGGGAGAAGATCTTCAAGGACTGGAGGAAAGAGATATGAATAGGCCTGAAAGGGAAAGTTATGGATTTTTTCACTTCCATCCCAGGTGACTGTATCTCAGATGGAGATGACAGCTTAAGTGCCTGAAGAATCAGTACACTAGGCCGCAGCCATGAGGAAAGATTCTGGGTCTGAGCTTGGCAAGAGCCAGGGGAAATGCTTGACTTCAGATGGCCTGGGTGTGTGTGTGTGTGGGGGTGGGGTGGGGGGTGTGGGGTGTGGGTGTGTGTCTGTGTGTATCTTGGATAATGAGCATCTCAAAGTCAGTCACGATAGTTTCAAAACAGAGGCCTCTTTCCCCAGTGTTAAAGCTTGGATACACTCTCTGGGAACCTCCTGAGAGAGGGAAGGCTTCCTTAAATGTGTCTGAGATTCAGTTTGTCAACACTGATTTGTGAGGGGCTTGGTGTCAGAATCAAATTGATTTCCAGCAAAGTAAGTTGACATTTCTTGCTTCTGATACCTATTAGATACCTATTAGCATATGGATACCTAGTAGACCTCTATCAATAAAATCTGGCCGCTGTTATTTGATTTCATTATTATTTTTTTAATTTTACTGTTTATTTTTACAGAGTTTTGTTGTTTACAGATGTGTATAATTCCAGATTAGTCATATGTATATCCCTGGCCCCCTGGTAAGCTTATATAGTTAAACTTACCTCTGGAATAGAGGATATTGTAAAGGAAAGTATGTGGGAGAAAAGGAGGGCAAGAGAAGAAAGTGCATTTCAGAAGGCCAGGTAAGGGAGTGGGAGTGAGCCTGGCTCTAACTGAGTTCCGAGTAGACCTATGCAGTGGGGGGATGTTGTGTTGTATGTGTGGGAGTGGGCAGAGGTACTTAGAGTTGGGGGGAGAAGAAGTAGGAAAGGCAATAGGCTTCACACCATTTTCTGATTCTAGAGGCAGTGAATTCCCATGGTTGTTCACAGCCCGAATTTCTAGGTTGCTCATGGTCCTAGTTGCTGAGGGACAGGACAGCTATGCTCACTCATCAGCTAGCAGTGCTGTGCTCTTCGTGGATAAGAAATGGGAAGCCAATGATCGTGTCTTGCTGTGAAGTTGGGTAGATCAGCTCTGGGGTGCCTGCCCTATGCACTCTTTCTTCTTTTGGAACTCCCCCTTCTAATCACACTGTTTGAAGAAAGGATGGGCTGCATGGTACATTGCCTCTCCTGGTTCCCACTCTGGCACCATCCTGCTGCACCCGAGATAGACCCAACTTGCTGGACACACACCATATTCTCTGTGTTACTAGTCTTGTGTCAAAGACAGAGTGTGTACTTAGAGGGTGGTATATCTATGGATGCGAAAATCCCACAGCAGTAGGGCCGGGGTGAGATACCTTACAGGGGAAGAATGCTGGCCCTCAAAGGGCAGTAGGGGAGAGAGGAGGACAGTCAGAGAGAAGCAGGGAGGAAAGACCAGTTGGCTTCCGAGGGAGAGGCTGTGAAGCAGAGTAGCTGTCTTGGTCATAGACAGCGAGCTCCTCGGTCTTGAAGTGAGCCATCCTTGAGCCTTCGCCATAGTTGTCCTCCTTTGTTTGAGCTATTTTGAATAGCCATCAGCTGCCTGTAATCTACAAACTCTGATGAAGAAGAAAAGCTATCGTTTAAGGAGTGGCTTTAAATTACCGGAAATGGCTGACCCATTCTTTGGCATGTGCAGATATACAGGGAAACTGCATTTGTGAGGAAACATTCTGATATTAGAGAAAATAAAGATCTATTAAATCAGAATTTGATTTTGGTTATTACTGTGCTAGAGGCTTTATAAATCTTTTTCATTTAATCCTCACAGTAACTCTGCAAGATATGTTGTTATTATTTAAAACTTTTTAATTTCTAATACAAGCCTTTTCAATTAAAAAAATTTTTTCTTGAAGTATAGTTGCTTTACAGTGTTTAGTTTTTACTGTACAGCAAAGTGAATGAACTATATGCATACATAAAGATATGTAGTTGTCATCCCCATTTTACAGATGACTACCCAGAGCCCAGAAAAGTAAAGGCATCTTTCACTTTATGCTAAGGACCCAGAAGCCAAAATCATATCCTTTTTCACTCTATCACACTCTATCATCTGACTTCATTTAAATTGGAATATTGCAGATTTTCTTTCCCCACGGTACCACTTTAAAATCTCACAGTTTGCTAGCCTTGATGAGTATGTAGGGCTATTTTTGTTATTCACGATTCTCTGGAAACTTATGAAGAATTTTTATCTGCACTTCTAATCTGGGACCCTCAGACCCTGAAGTGGTTGTGAACCCATTAAGAAAATATTGTTGAAACCAAGGAGATGGGGAGGACGCTAAAGGCATCTGAGTGAATTCGGGAAGAATGCAGAGTAATTGTTCTGAAGGGACCAATAATTCCTCCTGGTGGATTGTTAGCTGAGTAACTCTCTGGAGCCACTTGGTTCACCAGGATTGTATAACTTAAGAAATTACTGGAAGAATGTAAGACATTACTTATGAGACTTAGAATTTAGAGGGGAAAAACTATCTTGGAATCTGCCCCGAGGATATTCTGAATGGATTCCAGGCACACCATACTGTTCTTTACTGATTGATGTTCTGTTTAGTTAAATCCTGCTGTTTTGCAGTTTCAGTGCCATCCTATAACTTCATAGAAATTCCCGGAGGCAAAATTAGCATCTGTCTCTATTCTCCATCACCTTAACGAATTATTATTGAGGACAGTTAGAGAATGTTTTAGGAAATTATGAGATGCTTAAATCATCCGTCAATCAGAACTTTCTCCAGTTCTTAAGAATATTTTAAAGGCAATTTCAAATGGGCCTTAAATTAGTTAGGATAAAATTACAGCGCTTGAAAAAAATGTATGTTGCATATGCTTGTATTCTCTGAAGACTGCTAAATATCTGTGGATGTAGAAACATATATTGCAAGGAAAGAATTTTGATAGGGACTTCTTCACTGATGAACTCTCAATCTAAAGCCTGATTCCTACAAGCACACACATGAGTAAAGTGATTTTCTTGTAGTTTTATACTGACTGTGAACTATATGCATACATAAAGATATGTAGTTGTCATCCCCATTTTACAGATGACTACCCAGAGCCCAGAAAAGTAAAGGCATCTTTCACTTTATGCTAAGGACCCAGAAGCCAAAATCATATCCTTTTTCACTCTATCACACTCTATCATCTGACTTCATTTAAATTGGAATATTGCAGATTTTTTTTCCCACGGTACCACTTTAAAATCTCACAGTTTGCTAGCCTTGATGAGTATGTAGGGCTATTTTTGTTATTCACGATTCTCTGGAAACTTATGAAGAATTTTTATCTGCACTTCTAATCTGGGACCCTCAGACCCTGAAGTGGTTGTGAACCCATTAAGAAAATATTGTTGAAACCAAGGAGATGGGGAGGACGCTAAAGGCATCTGAGTGAATTCGGGAAGAATGCAGAGTAATTGTTCTGAAGGGACCAATAATTCCTCCTGGTGGATTGTTAGCTGAGTAACTCTCTGGAGCCACTTGGTTCACCAGGATTGTATAACTTAAGAAATTACTGGAAGAATGTAAGACATTACTTATGAGACTTAGAATTTAGAGGGGAAAAACTATCTTGGAATCTGCCCCGAGGATATTCTGAATGGATTCCAGGCACACCATACTGTTCTTTACTGATTGATGTTCTGTTTAGTTAAATCCTGCTGTTTTGCAGTTTCAGTGCCATCCTATAACTTCATAGAAATTCCCGGAGGCAAAATTAGCATCTGTCTCTATTCTCCATCACCTTAACGAATTATTATTGAGGACAGTTAGAGAATGTTTTAGGAAATTATGAGATGCTTAAATCATCCGTCAATCAGAACTTTCTCCAGTTCTTAAGAATATTTTAAAGGCAATTTCAAATGGGCCTTAAATTAGTTAGGATAAAATTACAGCGCTTGAAAAAAATGTATGTTGCATATGCTTGTATTCTCTGAAGACTGCTAAATATCTGTGGATTTAGAAACATATATTTCAAGGAAAGAATTTTGATAGGGACTTCTTCACTATGATGCAAACTCTCAATCTAAAGCCTGATTCCTACAAGTTTTGATCACATACATGAGTAGGAAGACCTGCTCTGTAAATAGAGCTGTAAGTGATCCTATTGAGGGAATGCTTGTGAAAGGCAGACTTTCAGTTCATTATAAATTGTGCACCAGTTTTTCAGCTGGAACCCCACCCCCCTTGAGAGAGCTCTGCTTTCCCATCGGATTTTCATTAGGATCTCTTTGCCCGAACTCCCGTCTGTTCCTCTACTCTTGGAATGTCTTGAGAATCAATCATCGCATTTTATTTGCCTGAATGTCATGCGACTATAAAAACATATGGCCGAAGGTTTGAGATCAGTTAATCATAACAAGCACTGCTTGTATTTGTTTTCATATAGATGTGGCTTTCAGTTACTGAAGCAAAACCTGCTGGGGCTCACCTCAGTGGGAGATGCAAGGACTAAACGCCGCACAGTTTGTAATGGCTGCAGACTCTGTTGCATAATGATTCTCTTGTGCAGATTTCTTCTAGGGTCAGAATTACTCCCACGACACACTGTAATATTAAGCTCTAGAAGTTAGTGCCGTGTAAGAACAGCCACAGGCTGGTAACTGAAGGTGCTGTTCCCTTATTCCTGACATTTCTCTGATTCTTCTTCATCAGGATATAATTAAGCAGAAATGGCAGCTCTGGAAAAGATTCAGCCATTCCCATGAAATCTCTGAAAATTGCAACTGGCCTTCTTTTGTAAAATTCCTTACACCCTTTGGCGTCTAAGAGTGAAGGTCAAGAATTTTATCCATTTTCCTTTTCCTGCGTTTATAACTAAAATTAATTCAAGCATTCCAAACATTTTAATCTTTAACGCTTATACTTTTCGTTAGAGAATGTTTTGGGAAATTATGAGATGCTTAAATCATCCGTCAATCAGAACTTTCTCCAGTTCTTAAGAATATTTTAAAGGCAATTTCAAATGGGCCTTAAATTAGTTAGGATAAAATTACAGCGCTTGAAAAAAATGTATGTTGCATATGCTTGTATTCTCTGAAGACTGCTAAATATCTGTGGATTTAGAAACATATATTTCAAGGAAAGAATTTTGATAGGGACTTCTTCACTATGATGCAAACTCTCAATCTAAAGCCTGATTCCTACAAGTTTTGATCACATACATGAGTAGGAAGACCTGCTCTGTAAATAGAGCTGTAAGTGATCCTATTGAGGGAATGCTTGTGAAAGGCAGACTTTCAGTTCATTATAAATTGTGCACCAGTTTTTCAGCTGGAACCCCACCCCCCTTGAGAGAGCTCTGCTTTCCCATCGGATTTTCATTAGGATCTCTTTGCCCGAACTCCCGTCTGTTCCTCTACTCTTGGAATGTCTTGAGAATCAATCATCGCATTTTATTTGCCTGAATGTCATGCGACTATAAAAACATATGGCCGAAGGTTTGAGATCAGTTAATCATAACAAGCACTGCTTGTATTTGTTTTCATATAGATGTGGCTTTCAGTTACTGAAGCAAAACCTGCTGGGGCTCACCTCAGTGGGAGATGCAAGGACTAAACGCCGCACAGTTTGTAATGGCTGCAGACTCTGTTGCATAATGATTCTCTTGTGCAGATTTCTTCTAGGGTCAGAATTACTCCCACGACACACTGTAATATTAAGCTCTAGAAGTTAGTGCCGTGTAAGAACAGCCACAGGCTGGTAACTGAAGGTGCTGTTCCCTTATTCCTGACATTTCTCTGATTCTTCTTCATCAGGATATAATTAAGCAGAAATGGCAGCTCTGGAAAAGATTCAGCCATTCCCATGAAATCTCTGAAAATTGCAACTGGCCTTCTTTTGTAAAATTCCTTACACCCTTTGGCGTCTAAGAGTGAAGGTCAAGAATTTTATCCATTTTCCTTTTCCTGCGTTTATAACTAAAATTAATTCAAGCATTTGCCAAGTATAATTCAGACTTTCTGGTTACAGGCCAAGTTTTCATTTTCACACTAAGCATTATGAATTTGCAATGAATTCATAACATTTAGTATTCATGGTAATAACACTGATCATTATGAAAAGGTTTAATATTCATGAGGGTTACACTGCTATTTTCTCAGGTGCCATCATAATTTTTAATAATCCTTCAGCATTTTTTCATGGGTAGTTGGCATAATAGAGTTGGATCCTAGAGTTTTGTTTAAAGGATATTAAAGGAACGAAAGCAGGGCATTAATAGAAATTTTAAAACTTGATCTTCCGTGGGAGTGTTTGATCACTACGATTCCGTGTTATTAAAACAAGCTGTCTCTGTTAAAGAGTTATGAAAAGTCAAACAAATTTCCCATTGAATATGCAAGCTGATGACGGGTATAGTTCTCAGTTTTAAAAGGGGAGAGAGAAATGAAAATCTCTGTAAGTCCATTTTTCTGGGTAAAAAGTACTATTTGTGTTTGTGTCGTCTTTGGCCTTTGTGTCCTTAAATTTGCTTTTCACCGGCACATACACTTCAGAGGTTTTTTTTTTTTTTTTCCTCCAATACGCCATCTGTTTCTTTGCAATTGGGGATGGTTGAATAATTTCCTGAGGAATTGCTGACAAGATATGGCCCAGGAACAGTAATCCAGCAGGACCAGATTTCTCATTAAAATCGCTAAGCTCTGCTCTGTTGTTACAAGCTCTTGATTTAAGGTGTTCACTCTGGTCAGGTAAAGGTCAGTGACCAGCAGCTACCTATTTTTTTCCCCCTAAAAATAGGATAGTAAAATATGTGTATACACGCTGTAAACAGTCCATTTAGGTGGGATGCTCTCAGTTGTCCCAAAGGGCTTTTGTTTGACTGCCTCAATGATAGTGACCATCCTTGTTTACCTTCACATAGCGCCTGCTGTCACCCTCTGAGGTGACTGAGGTGAGGGGAACGTCTCACATATCACGTCTATTTTGCTTCAGACTACTGCCCTTTTCTTCCCTAGTACACCCATGGACTGGGCTGCATATTTGCTTTCCTGAAATTTTTCATGATGCTTTTCACAAGACCCGACCTTTCCCAGTTGCTCTGGAACGTATGTTCATCACTCTGTCGTGCCTGACTCTTGGTGACCCTATGGACTATACCCCGCCAGGCTCCTCTGTCCATGGGATTCTCCAGGCTAGAATACTGGGGTGGGTAGCCATTCCCTTGTCCCAGGAGGTCTTCCCAATCAGGGATTGAACCTGAGTCTCCTGCATCGCAGGTGAATTCTTAACCAGCTGAGCCACCAGAGTTGCTGAGCCAACTGGTGACTAATGGAGCAGGTGGCCTCTGGAGTGAGCAAGAGCCCCAGACAGAGCAGAGTAAGGTACAAACTTGACTGATCACGTCCCCAGCTGCCCTATGACTTAGGTATTAATGTTTTTCTCATTTTTGCTGATGAGGCAGACTGAGATGCAGAGCATCCACTAACTTCCCCCAAATCACACAACTAGTAAGTAATGGGCCAGGGATTTTTTTTTGCCAGTTTTCTTTACCCCCTCCAGAGTGTGCATTCTCCTAACCACCTAGGCCCCCTGCCTCGAGTCACATGTCCCCATATGTAGTCGGCCAGTTACCAAGATGAGATGCAGCAGGACTGTTAAGAACAAAGTTCCTGCTCCCCACTTTAGACTTACTGAATCAGGATCTCTGGGTTGGTGGGCGCCTGGAGTTTTTAACAAGCTCCTGGTAATTCAGATGCATATGAAATGATGAGAACCACTGTCCTACAGCATAATAAATGTTATTTAATTAATTGGTTCATTAAATATTGAACAGTTAAAGTCATTATAAAGCTAAGAGTAGAGCTGGGTGAAATTAAAAGTAAGAAAATCTGAAGCCATGGTGAAGGTGGGGTGGGTGGAGGAAAAATAGGATAGTAAAATATGTGTATACACGCTGTAAACAGTCCATTTAGGTGGGATGCTCTCAGTTGTCCCAAAGGGCTTTTGTTTGACTGCCTCAATGATAGTGACCATCCTTGTTTACCTTCACATAGCGCCTGCTGTCACCCTCTGAGGTGACTGAGGTGAGGGGAACGTCTCACATATCACGTCTATTTTGCTTCAGACTACTGCCCTTTTCTTCCCTAGTACACCCATGGACTGGGCTGCATATTTGCTTTCCTGAAATTTTTCATGATGCTTTTCACAAGACCCGACCTTTCCCAGTTGCTCTGGAACGTATGTTCATCACTCTGTCGTGCCTGACTCTTGGTGACCCTATGGACTATACCCCGCCAGGCTCCTCTGTCCATGGGATTCTCCAGGCTAGAATACTGGGGTGGGTAGCCATTCCCTTGTCCCAGGAGGTCTTCCCAATCAGGGATTGAACCTGAGTCTCCTGCATCGCAGGTGAATTCTTAACCAGCTGAGCCACCAGAGTTGCTGAGCCAACTGGTGACTAATGGAGCAGGTGGCCTCTGGAGTGAGCAAGAGCCCCAGACAGAGCAGAGTAAGGTACAAACTTGACTGATCACGTCCCCAGCTGCCCTATGACTTAGGTATTAATGTTTTTCTCATTTTTGCTGATGAGGCAGACTGAGATGCAGAGCATCCACTAACTTCCCCCAAATCACACAACTAGTAAGTAATGGGCCAGGGATTTTTTTTTGCCAGTTTTCTTTACCCCCTCCAGAGTGTGCATTCTCCTAACCACCTAGGCCCCCTGCCTCGAGTCACATGTCCCCATATGTAGTCGGCCAGTTACCAAGATGAGATGCAGCAGGACTGTTAAGAACAAAGTTCCTGCTCCCCACTTTAGACTTACTGAATCAGGATCTCTGGGTTGGTGGGCGCCTGGAGTTTTTAACAAGCTCCCCTGGTAATTCAGATGCATATGAAATGATGAGAACCACTGTCCTACAGCATAATAAATGTTATTTAATTAATTGGTTCATTAAATATTGAACAGTTAAAGTCATTATAAAGCTAAGAGTAGAGCTGGGTGAAATTAAAAGTAAGAAAATCTGAAGCCATGGTGAAGGTGGGGGTGGGGTAGAGGCCTAACAGAACAAGGCAGGGACCTTTTTCTTTCTTTTTTTAGCTTTATTTTATCTCTTTATTTGTATTTATTTTATTGGTGTATGTTTTCTTTAAAGTGTTGTGTTAGTTTCTGCTCAGGGACCCTCTTTCATGGAATAAATCACAGTGAGCTCTTGGCATCTAATTTTGCTACAATAGCAACGAGGGCCTGAAATTGAAAGAGTCCTGTTGGACTCCCTTGTTTCACATTTTGATTGATCAGTTGAGGGTGCCCAAACATTCTGTCTGCCTTTTTGCTGTACCCTCTTCTCTGCAAAAACCCGAAGATGCAGCAGCTCCGTACTTATGTATGCACGGTGCTCTGAAGATAGGGCTTAAAATAAGTTCAATATTCAGCACGTCATATTTCTGCTCCCTTTTTCATTAAAACTTCGTCTACTTTTGGGGTGTATTCTTTCAAGATACATTCTAAATGTATTGTTCCTGTCTGCTGTCTTTGAAATAAAAAGAGGACTATTTCATTTTTAAATAGCGTAACATCCTCAATTGAACCTGGTTAGGTTTGTGAAACAGAGTCACTGTTCAACTCATTAGTTTCTAATAACACATTTAAACTGGCTTAAAAAAATAACGAGAAGGGGTATTGACTATAAGCTTCCAGCAGTGACTCAAGGCACCCAAAGGCAGGAGTACTGACAGGCCTTAGGATGCAATTGGAAGCAAGTACCGTAGTTCCCAGAGCTTTCTCCCTTGTCACCATGGTTGGCGCTTCCCCTCTGTGCCCCTCTTCTCTCCCTTAGCTGTTCCGTCTGACAGTCCTGTCTCACATGCTCACCTTACATCTCCTCTGTCTGTCTGCTCCAAAGAGGTCTGTTGTTCAGATCACATTCCTAATGATAGAGGTAAACATCTAATGGGTCCAGCCTGAGGCAAGTCCCAAGGCCAAACAGCTATGTGTAGGGGTTAGAGGAAGGAGGGAGTGGAAAAGAGGAGAAAGTTCTTATCTCATAGTAAAGAGGGGCAGAGGAAATGTTCCAGAAGTTCATTCTTTCAGGAATGAACAGAATGCAGTCTGTCAATTCCTCATATCTTACTTTCCTTTCAGACAGAAGAGGTATGAGGGCATAGCAGTGGGGCAAGGAGTGCAGGAAACAGTTTTCACCAAGGAAACACCAGAATTTAACGGATCCTTCTAAATTTGGTTTTCTTTCTTCCCACGAAGGCATCTTCTCCCAGGATTAAACCATCCTGGAGAAAGAACAAACAAAAGAAACAAAAACCATGGTTAGCTGTGAAAAGGTTTGAATTTATATGTAATGCATCCTGTAATTAAATCTTAATGACACAATATTATGTGCATAACTTTTTATGCATGACTTAATGTCATCATCTTGAAATAATATTCATCAAGAGTATGGAAAGAGTAGTCATGTTTCCAATTTGACATTGAATCAGGCGGTGAAAGTCCATGCCTGGTGCATCTATTCTGACATCTGGACTAGGGCTCTTTATGAAGTGTTTGTTTAACAGAGAAGAAACAGTATTGGATGGCCAGTGCACTTGGGCATTTCCATAAATCTTAGTGGTCAGTTCTCTTCACAGAGTGAAGATAAGAATTAATGTTGTACCATTCTGACCATGCCAACTGCTGGCCTGAAAATACCGGGCCTTCTCTGGTGTACATCCCTCCATCAGAGTAGTGTATTTTGGACTAGCTTTGATGTCTTTATTCCTATTTATAGCATATGTCAGAGGTTCAGCACTGGTGACCTGTGGGCTGTAAGTGTGTGTCTGTGTGTGGGTTGGGGGATGGGGGAGTGTTATTTATGTCTATAAAGAGAAGACTGAAAGATGTTTAGTTAGTTGCTAACATTTAAAGGTTAGGAATTTTCACATCAAAATCCAGAGTGCCAACTTTTCTTAAAAAATCAGAGTGCATCCATACTGAGTGTACATATTTACAAGGTAATATTGACTGGAATTCTGGAGATAGTGGGGGCCCTTTAGCAGCACATGCCCACCATTCCTGTCAGTTGTGCTTCACCAGTTTTACCCACTTGCGTCTGCCATGCTGGTTTCTGTGAGCCTTTGCATTTTCAAACCTGTGTATTTCATATGAGGACCTTCCAGGTAGCTTAGGGGTAAAGAGTCTGCCTGCCAGTGCAGGAGGGGCAGGAGATGCAGGTTCAGTTCCTGGGCCAGGAAGATCCCCTGGAGAAGGAAATGCCAATCCGCCAGGAAAATCCCTGGACAGAGGAGCCTGGTGTGATACCATCCATCTCACAAGGGAGACTTAGCGACTAATCCTCAATTGCCCAAGGCATCTTCTCCCAGGATTAAACCATCCTGGAGAAAGAACAAACAAAAGAAACAAAAACCATGGTTAGCTGTGAAAAGGTTTGAATTTATATGTAATGCATCCTGTAATTAAATCTTAATGACACAATATTATGTGCATAACTTTTTATGCATGACTTAATGTCATCATCTTGAAATAATATTCATCAAGAGTATGGAAAGAGTAGTCATGTTTCCAATTTGACATTGAATCAGGCGGTGAAAGTCCATGCCTGGTGCATCTATTCTGACATCTGGACTAGGGCTCTTTATGAAGTGTTTGTTTAACAGAGAAGAAACAGTATTGGATGGCCAGTGCACTTGGGCATTTCCATAAATCTTAGTGGTCAGTTCTCTTCACAGAGTGAAGATAAGAATTAATGTTGTACCATTCTGACCATGCCAACTGCTGGCCTGAAAATACCGGGCCTTCTCTGGTGTACATCCCTCCATCAGAGTAGTGTATTTTGGACTAGCTTTGATGTCTTTATTCCTATTTATAGCATATGTCAGAGGTTCAGCACTGGTGACCTGTGGGCTGTAAGTGTGTGTCTGTGTGTGGGTTGGGGGATGGGGGAGTGTTATTTATGTCTATAAAGAGAAGACTGAAAGATGTTTAGTTAGTTGCTAACATTTAAAGGTTAGGAATTTTCACATCAAAATCCAGAGTGCCAACTTTTCTTAAAAAATCAGAGTGCATCCATACTGAGTGTACATATTTACAAGGTAATATTGACTGGAATTCTGGAGATAGTGGGGGCCCTTTAGCAGCACATGCCCACCATTCCTGTCAGTTGTGCTTCACCAGTTTTACCCACTTGCGTCTGCCATGCTGGTTTCTGTGAGCCTTTGCATTTTCAAACCTGTGTATTTCATATGAGGACCTTCCAGGTAGCTTAGGGGTAAAGAGTCTGCCTGCCAGTGCAGGAGGGGCAGGAGATGCAGGTTCAGTTCCTGGGCCAGGAAGATCCCCTGGAGAAGGAAATGCCAATCCGCCAGTATTCATGCCTGGAAAATCCCATGGACAGAGGAGCCTGGTGTGATACCATCCATGCAATCACAAGGAGTCGGACATGACTTAGCGACTGGGCAGCATATTTTGTACTACATTAAGATAACTTTTATAAGTTTGTCTCCTGAACCTTAAAGAAACAAACTTCTCTTTTTAAAAACACTGGTGGCTTGACAAAACCATGGCTCTGGCCTCAAAAGAGATGCAGAAGTCTTGTAATATGATCAGCTCCATTGCCTGCTTTATCCCTACACTGCAGTGTGTGCGTAAAGCAAACATTGGACAGAGTCAAGTTAGCCCCTTTAGAGGGAGGCTAACACATGGTTCCAGGTGCCCCAGCACTTGGTTCTTGATCTGCAGAGCTGAATTGTCTGCATTATTTGAGCTCATCATTGTGAATCTTCCTAGGTTCATCCCCTGTAAACAGGAGATGTTTTGGCAAGTTGACTTAAGCCCAAAAGGTGATGATAATTTTTGTATTTCATGGCATCCTCTTCCTATTTTTGGTATTCTCCCAAATAATGATCAAGGGGTACATCTTTCTTTCTACATATTCATAGTAGGGCAGTGGAGGTCATTTGTGGGAAGAGGTCTGTGGACGGAGAGGTGGTTGAATAGGTCAGATTTTATGATTGGGAGGCTTCATCTGCTCTGCCTGGACCCGCAACTAGACCATTCTGCTGAAATGTGGCAAGTGTGTCAGCTTAAAATGAACCATTTTATAGATGCCTTAATAACTTGCTCAATCTACCCTGGGTCCCAGACTACAATTAAGTCCTCCTCTTCCATAAAGTATTGCATGTTTTCATCAAAACAGGTTGAATTCACTCTGCTATACTTCTATTTCTCCTTCTTTTTAAAATTATACTTCATACTTCGAGCACTTCATTGCCTGGAAATCCCATTGGTTGTGCTTCACCAGTTTTACCCACTTGCGTCTGCCATGCTGGTTTCTGTGAGCCTTTGCATTTTCAAACCTGTGTAGTTCATATGAGGACCTTCCAGGTAGCTTAGGGGTAAAGAGTCTGCCTGCCAGTGCAGGAGGGGCAGGAGATGCAGGTTCAGTTCCTGGGCCAGGAAGATCCCCTGGAGAAGGAAATGCCAATCCGCCAGTATTCATGCCTGGAAAATCCCATGGACAGAGGAGCCTGGTGTGATACCATCCATGCAATCACAAGGAGTCGGACATGACTTAGCGACTGGGCAGCATATTTTGTACTACATTAAGATAACTTTTATAAGTTTGTCTCCTGAACCTTAAAGAAACAAACTTCTCTTTTTAAAAACACTGGTGGCTTGACAAAACCATGGCTCTGGCCTCAAAAGAGATGCAGAAGTCTTGTAATATGATCAGCTCCATTGCCTGCTTTATCCCTACACTGCAGTGTGTGCGTAAAGCAAACATTGGACAGAGTCAAGTTAGCCCCTTTAGAGGGAGGCTAACACATGGTTCCAGGTGCCCCAGCACTTGGTTCTTGATCTGCAGAGCTGAATTGTCTGCATTATTTGAGCTCATCATTGTGAATCTTCCTAGGTTCATCCCCTGTAAACAGGAGATGTTTTGGCAAGTTGACTTAAGCCCAAAAGGTGATGATAATTTTTGTATTTCATGGCATCCTCTTCCTATTTTTGGTATTCTCCCAAATAATGATCAAGGGGTACATCTTTCTTTCTACATATTCATAGTAGGGCAGTGGAGGTCATTTGTGGGAAGAGGTCTGTGGACGGAGAGGTGGTTGAATAGGTCAGATTTTATGATTGGGAGGCTTCATCTGCTCTGCCTGGACCCGCAACTAGACCATTCTGCTGAAATGTGGCAAGTGTGTCAGCTTAAAATGAACCATTTTATAGATGCCTTAATAACTTGCTCAATCTACCCTGGGTCCCAGACTACAATTAAGTCCTCCTCTTCCATAAAGTATTGCATGTTTTCATCAAAACAGGTTGAATTCACTCTGCTATACTTCTATTTCTCCTTCTTTTTAAAATTATACTTCATACTTTACGAGCACTTCATGAACTATTATGAACTGAATTGTGTTACCATCTCCCAACCTCCCATTCCATATGTTGAAGCCTTTACTTCTCTTGTGGCTGTATTTTGAGATAGGGCTTTTACAGGGTAATTCAGGTGAAATGAGATAATGATGATGGTGCTCTGGAGAAGGAAATGGCAACCCACTCCAGTATTCTTACCTGGAGAATTCCATGGGCAGAAGAACATGAAGGGCAAAGAGTTGGTACACAACTGAAGCAACTTAGCATAGCATAATCTGATAAGGTTGTTGGCCTTATAAGAAAAGGAAGAGGTCTTCTCTCCTGCCCCTGTCTCTCTCTCTCCCTCTGTCATATGAGAACACAGCGAGAGGACAGCCATGAAGAAGCCAGGAAGAAAAGCCCCCACCAGAAACTGACCATGCTGATACCCTGATCTCAGATTTCTAGCTTCCAGAACTGTGAGAAAATAAATTCTTATTGGTTAAGGTACCCAGTTTACAGGTCTTTGTTGTGTCAGCCCTCACAGACTAAGATACAGACTGTGTTCTTTCTGAAAGACATGGTTGAATGTTAATAGGTATTCCAATAAGAGGTAGAGTGGATAGTCAGGTAATTTTAGGAAATGCTAAATTAAGTCAAGTAAGATTCTTTATCACATGATTTCTCAGAGCCTTTACTTTTTAATGTGCATTATGAATTTCCAAAGAGTGGTATTTTATGCAATGTTTTCTTAATTTATTTAACTGTGGAACACTTTTCTTAAGAAAAGTGCTTCCCTGGTCGTACAATGGGTAAAGAGTCCACCTTGCAGTGGAAGGTGCACCAGTTTGGTCCCTGGCCCTGGAAGATCCTACGTGCTGAGGGGGGTCTGGGCTGATGTGTCCAATTACGAGCCAGTGCTCTGGAGTGCATGCGCCCAGAGCCAGTGCTCAGCAATGAGAGAGGCCACTGCGATGGGAGGCCCACACATGCCAAAGAATAAAGATGGATGAAATATAAATGACGATTTAGAGGCAAACAAAAAAAAGAAAGAAATGCATATCTTGAGTAAAGCTACATAGTATTGCAATCAACAGGTTTGAATTCACTCTGCTATACTTCTATTTCTCCTTCTTTTAAAATTATACTTCATACTTCGAGCACTTCATGAACTATTATGAACTGAATTGTGTTACCATCTCCCAACCTCCCATTCCATATGTTGAAGCCTTTACTTCTCTTGTGGCTGTATTTTGAGATAGGGCTTTTACAGGGTAATTCAGGTGAAATGAGATAATGATGATGGTGCTCTGGAGAAGGAAATGGCAACCCACTCCAGTATTCTTACCTGGAGAATTCCATGGGCAGAAGAACATGAAGGGCAAAGAGTTGGTACACAACTGAAGCAACTTAGCATAGCATAATCTGATAAGGTTGTTGGCCTTATAAGAAAAGGAAGAGGTCTTCTCTCCTGCCCCTGTCTCTCTCTCTCCCTCTGTCATATGAGAACACAGCGAGAGGACAGCCATGAAGAAGCCAGGAAGAAAAGCCCCCACCAGAAACTGACCATGCTGATACCCTGATCTCAGATTTCTAGCTTCCAGAACTGTGAGAAAATAAATTCTTATTGGTTAAGGTACCCAGTTTACAGGTCTTTGTTGTGTCAGCCCTCACAGACTAAGATACAGACTGTGTTCTTTCTGAAAGACATGGTTGAATGTTAATAGGTATTCCAATAAGAGGTAGAGTGGATAGTCAGGTAATTTTAGGAAATGCTAAATTAAGTCAAGTAAGATTCTTTATCACATGATTTCTCAGAGCCTTTACTTTTTAATGTGCATTATGAATTTCCAAAGAGTGGTATTTTATGCAATGTTTTCTTAATTTATTTAACTGTGGAACACTTTTCTTAAGAAAAGTGCTTCCCTGGTCGTACAATGGGTAAAGAGTCCACCTTGCAGTGGAAGGTGCACCAGTTTGGTCCCTGGCCCTGGAAGATCCTACGTGCTGAGGGGGGTCTGGGCTGATGTGTCCAATTACGAGCCAGTGCTCTGGAGTGCATGCGCCCAGAGCCAGTGCTCAGCAATGAGAGAGGCCACTGCGATGGGAGGCCCACACATGCCAAAGAATAAAGATGGATGAAAGATAAATGATGACTTAGAGGCAAAAAAAAAAAAATTAAAAAAAAGAAATGCAATATCTTGAGTGAATCTAATGTTCTACATAGTATAATTTAGAAGATGCATGCTTATCAATTTGACAGTTATTTTAAGATTGCTTTGAGATCTCTTATTCAGTTGGATTGTATGCTCATCTTTGTGCTTAGTTACTCAGTTGTGTTCAGCTCTTTTTGATTCCTATGGACTGTAGCCCACCAGGCTCTTCTATCAGTGCAATTCTGCTGGAGTGGGTTGCCATTTCCTACTCTTGGAGATCTCCCCAGCCCAGGATTGAATCCACATCTCTTGTGTTACCTGCATTGGCAGGCAGATTCTTTACCACTTTACTACTTGGAAAGCCCAGGTTGTATTGTATACTTTAAATCTATTTATTTATTTTTAAAATTTATTTACTTCTGGCTGTGCTGGGTCTTCATTGCTCTGCGAGTTTTTTTTTTTTTTTTTCTTTCTGTAGTTGCAGTGAGTGAAGGCTCCCCTCTAATAGCAGTGCATGGGCTTCTCATTGCAGTGGCTTTTTGCAGAGTACAGGCTCTAGGCATGTGAGCTTCAGTAGTTGCAGCTCCTGGGCTGTAGAGCACAGGCTCAGTATGTGTGGTGCACAGGTGTAGTTGCTCTGTAGCATGTGGGAATCTTCCTGGACCAGGGATTGAACTCATGTCTCCTCCATTGGTAGGCAGATTCTTTACCACTGAAAGCCAGAGAAGTCCTATCTATTTTATTATTTAAAATTTCTGTACACATAAAACATAATCAGGGCAGTTGTTAAGCACTATACTAGTTGTTTTCCCAACTCTATATGCCACTTATCAGCCTAACAACCCATGATCATCATTTTACAAGTGATAAGACTAGGACTCAGTGATGGGCTCAGAATAATGATTAGCAGAGAATATGAATAAGTCTCTTGTTAATGTTTTTGCTTTTTTTCATCAACTCCTCACAACCCCACCCCTATAGATAGACATACTGCAGCTCAGAGAACACATAGGTATAAGTGATGGTCTTGGTTTCAAAGCCTGGTTCAGCTGACTCTAAAGCCTGTGCTCTTTGCACTGGAACTTGTATATTCTAGGCCAAGGTATTTTCATGAGCAAAGCTATGGAGTTGGAGAAGTAGAGGGCTAACTATTTGGCTGGAATATATTTTGTGGAAGGAAGAAAGGTAGCAGGGGAAGATGGAAAACTTGTGTTTTGTCGACCCAGGGCTCATCTTTGTGCTTAGTTACTCAGTTGTGTTCAGCTCTTTTTGATTCCTATGGACTGTAGCCCACCAGGCTCTTCTATCAGTGCAATTCTGCTGGAGTGGGTTGCCATTTCCTACTCTTGGAGATCTCCCCAGCCCAGGATTGAATCCACATCTCTTGTGTTACCTGCATTGGCAGGCAGATTCTTTACCACTTTACTACTTGGAAAGCCCAGGTTGTATTGTATACTTTAAATCTATTTATTTATTTTTAAAATTTATTTACTTCTGGCTGTGCTGGGTCTTCATTGCTCTGCGAGTTTTTTTTTTTTTTTTTCTTTCTGTAGTTGCAGTGAGTGAAGGCTCCCCTCTAATAGCAGTGCATGGGCTTCTCATTGCAGTGGCTTTTTGCAGAGTACAGGCTCTAGGCATGTGAGCTTCAGTAGTTGCAGCTCCTGGGCTGTAGAGCACAGGCTCAGTATGTGTGGTGCACAGGTGTAGTTGCTCTGTAGCATGTGGGAATCTTCCTGGACCAGGGATTGAACTCATGTCTCCTCCATTGGTAGGCAGATTCTTTACCACTGAAAGCCAGAGAAGTCCTATCTATTTTATTATTTAAAATTTCTGTACACATAAAACATAATCAGGGCAGTTGTTAAGCACTATACTAGTTGTTTTCCCAACTCTATATGCCACTTATCAGCCTAACAACCCATGATCATCATTTTACAAGTGATAAGACTAGGACTCAGTGATGGGCTCAGAATAATGATTAGCAGAGAATATGAATAAGTCTCTTGTTAATGTTTTTGCTTTTTTTCATCAACTCCTCACAACCCCACCCCTATAGATAGACATACTGCAGCTCAGAGAACACATAGGTATAAGTGATGGTCTTGGTTTCAAAGCCTGGTTCAGCTGACTCTAAAGCCTGTGCTCTTTGCACTGGAACTTGTATATTCTAGGCCAAGGTATTTTCATGAGCAAAGCTATGGAGTTGGAGAAGTAGAGGGCTAACTATTTGGCTGGAATATATTTTGTGGAAGGAAGAAAGGTAGCAGGGGAAGATGGAAAACTTGTGTTTGTGATAGATTGTGAAATTTTTTGAATATCGTACATATTAGTTAACTTTGGCTGCAGCAACAAACCAACCCCAAATTGCAGTGATGTACTACTAAAGATATTCAAATATTGTTCATGTTGCATGACGCCTGCAAATTGTCTGTGATTCTGCTGGGCTCAACTTGCTTTGGCGTCTCCTTTTGACTCCACTCCATCTGGCTTCTCATTCCCAGACCCATGTTAAAGGAAGACGGGTATGTTGTTCTCATGGTAAGGGCTTAAGGTAAAAAGACCAAGCGATGGCTCTTAAAACTGTTGGAAACTGGCACACTGTCTCTTTCACCCACATTCCATTGGTCAGAGCAAGTCACCAACAAATTGAGGTGTAGCTGTGTATTTTGCATATTCTATTTCTTGACATGGCAGAATCAGTGGCAAAGGGCATGGTAAATAGCCCTTTTTATAGGGAAAGGTTGAGACATTGGAACAATAATACACCCTATATGCAGTGTAGTTTTCAGAACTCTTCAAAATTAAGCCTTAATCTGAATGCTAGTCACTAGTAGACTACTTAATCTTAACTCTGTCACTAGTAGACACCTCTTGACACATTTATTAGGAAGCTGAAATAATTCTTCTTGGTCTGAAAGAATGAATGTAAGCTGTATGTGAAATAGAGTGTAATGTTGTATAGACATATTGTTTTTCATCCCAGGTGATACTGGAGAGGCAAAGTTTTGTGGCAGGATGGGACTCCCTGTCTCTCTTCAGCACCTTGTCATCTCCCCATTCTCATACTGGTGTGAAGGTAGGCTGTTTAAGTATAAAAGCCTAGCAAAGTTATGCCATGATCTGCTCTCATTGTTAGGAATTATGTTGTCTCACGGAACTCCTGTCTAAAGAATGTGCTCTTTGCACTGGAACTTGTATATTCTAGGCCAAGGTATTTTCATGAGCAAAGCTATGGAGTTGGAGAAGTAGAGGGCTAACTATTTGGCTGGAATATATTTTGTGGAAGGAAGAAAGGTAGCAGGGGAAGATGGAAAACTTGTGTTTGTGATAGATTGTGAAATTTTTTGAATATCGTACATATTAGTTAACTTTGGCTGCAGCAACAAACCAACCCCAAATTGCAGTGATGTACTACTAAAGATATTCAAATATTGTTCATGTTGCATGACGCCTGCAAATTGTCTGTGATTCTGCTGGGCTCAACTTGCTTTGGCGTCTCCTTTTGACTCCACTCCATCTGGCTTCTCATTCCCAGACCCATGTTAAAGGAAGACGGGTATGTTGTTCTCATGGTAAGGGCTTAAGGTAAAAAGACCAAGCGATGGCTCTTAAAACTGTTGGAAACTGGCACACTGTCTCTTTCACCCACATTCCATTGGTCAGAGCAAGTCACCAACAAATTGAGGTGTAGCTGTGTATTTTGCATATTCTATTTCTTGACATGGCAGAATCAGTGGCAAAGGGCATGGTAAATAGCCCTTTTTATAGGGAAAGGTTGAGACATTGGAACAATAATACACCCTATATGCAGTGTAGTTTTCAGAACTCTTCAAAATTAAGCCTTAATCTGAATGCTAGTCACTAGTAGACTACTTAATCTTAACTCTGTCACTAGTAGACACCTCTTGACACATTTATTAGGAAGCTGAAATAATTCTTCTTGGTCTGAAAGAATGAATGTAAGCTGTATGTGAAATAGAGTGTAATGTTGTATAGACATATTGTTTTTCATCCCAGGTGATACTGGAGAGGCAAAGTTTTGTGGCAGGATGGGACTCCCTGTCTCTCTTCAGCACCTTGTCATCTCCCCATTCTCATACTGGTGTGAAGGTAGGCTGTTTAAGTATAAAAGCCTAGCAAAGTTATGCCATGATCTGCTCTCAGTGTTAGGAATTATGTTGTCTCACGGGAACTCCTGTCTAAAGAATGTGGATGTCCAGCCTCACTTTACTGGGAAACTTGGGTCGGGAACCTGCCTTTCTGAGTTTGGACAGCATAGCAGTAGAAAATGAACCCAGACTTTGGGTTTAAAGCTGGGAGGTTGAAGAGGAAAGGGGCCGAGAGAGGAGACTTCTGGATATCCATGTGAGATAGACATAATAAGAACAGAAAATAAAATGATTTACATCATCCTATGGATTCTGAGTTTACAGATTATCCAAGAATAGGATGATGTCTTTCAGCATTGCATGTCCTTTAAGACATCATGCTTCAAAATGTCAGGATTATGATATCTAGATTTTTGACCATAGACTCTTAGAGGAAAGAGATAAGGGGGAAAGGTACCGAGGCACTCTTGTTTTAGAATGTTCAAAGTGGTGAAAATTTGCGGGGCACTCTGAACCAGTGATTAGGAACTTCGGGAACAGGCAGTCTCCTAGGGAAGGGACTGAGCTTAAAGGGTTGACTGCCAGATTCTCAGTCTTTTTAAGCTGATCCATTCCACACTTCCACACTGTTTCCACTGAGACTCCAAAGAACTGAGGTTTAAGCAGTTTTTTTGTGTGTGTTAGTGTCTTCTGTTGCCTGAAATCACTGGGGACTCTTTACCATTGTTAGTTAAAAGCTTGATAACTGTGTTCTGTTACAATATAATTAAATATTTGATTAATTGCTTCAGCTCTGTTCCATAGAGTATGCAGTTTTCCTGAATCAAAGAGTTTGTTTCAGTACAGTATCAGAAAAAAAAAGATTTAATGCTCATTCAAGCATCAGTTCACAGCTTATGCAGGCGCCTTGACTCTTGAGGCTGCCGAATGGCGGGATTCAACGAACATTTTCAAGGAAGGGGACTGCCAATGCTCCTGAACAAGAATGTTCGTAAAATGTGTTGAAAAAAAATACAGGATTACATGTTTATATCTGTCATCTGTGCTCTGGCTCCTGGAAAAAGGTTTCACCTATCCAGGAGAGGTCAAGGTATTGAATCAACTTGGATGTGGAGAAAGTCCTTTCTCATTTACCAAATATTCACTAATTGATCACTTTTTGAGAAACAGACACAGAAAGGAGTAAGATCATTTTTAGGGTGCTTGTATGCTGCCAGGTGGTATGGACCTTTGTAAAGTATATCCCAATATAGATAAATACTACGAAAGCAAAAATAGAGGCAGCGTGGCTAATGTGATAGAGCAAAGCAAAGTAGAAAAGGAAAGAGGTCAGAAAAAATAAAAATAAAAATCAGTCTTTAAAGGAGAGCTGAACGAATGGAGTGAGAAAAAATAAAGATGTATGTATAACTCAATGTCAGCTTTGTCTTTTAATTTTTTTAATTATTATTTTTTTGACTGCCTAGAATGTGGGATTTTAGTTACTTGACCGGGGATCAAATCTGCATATCCTGCATTGAATGTGGGAAGTCCTAAACAATAGGCCACCAGAGAAATCCCTTCAACATCCACTTTAAATGCTTGTCATTGTGACTGACTTTGGCATTAGTACTGAGGGAAAGCACCACCTAAGAGAACACCTGGGTTCTGCTATAATTTCTGCTCTATGTGATCTTCACTATCTTCCCCATTAAACTATGACAAGAATGAATATCCTAAATCTGTGATTTCTTTCATCATGTGGATTTTCTTCAAGGAAACAGCTGCTCAAGGGAGATGCCCTTCCCTGGGCGTCTTAGCCAAGGCCATGTGATGAGTTCTAGGCAATGGCATATAGTAGAATTGTAGTGCATCACTGCTGATGGGGTGGAATATCTGGTGTATTTACCTTCCTAGGCTCTTTTCTCTTCCTTTTGTGATGGTGCTGATGATGGTGACATTACAAGGGCATCTCTGAGAGCTCTTTGGTTTGCATTTGACTCAACGTCAGCCAAAAATAAATTGTTTCAAGTTATTGAACTTGTAGCACTGTAAATTGCAGCAGTTAGCCTACCATGAGTGGAACAAAAATGCAAATAGCCACGCTACCTTTCACATAGTTGTTGAGCATCTCAAAGTCAACAGTAGATGTAAAAGGTGTTGTAAAAATTTAAGTACTAGGAAAACATTAGGAATTGTTATTGGAAAGAAAGTAAAAACATACCTATTGAGAATTAGATAGTGAATTTTATAAGAAATGCAATTAAATCAGTTTAGAGCATGTTTAAAAAGATTACTCTTGTAGTGTTATTTGCTGGTTAAGAACATCTTCAAACCTCAACCGAAGATCTTTTGTTGTGAGTGCTACCAGTGATATAAAATAAGAGTTTAATGAAATTCTCTGAACACAAACTTGTGGTTCATCATTATGACATCTGATCTATATTCTTCTGTTTGCTTTGTAATGAAATGTGAGTTGACTGTCTCAAGGGAGAGAGAACTTGAGTTGGCAATAATTAAGGGCAGGATTTACAGGGAAAAATGATGAATTGTTCAGAAGTATTTCAGGTACAAGCAATAGAAATTTAACTTGAGGTCTATTGAGCCAAAGGGGGACTTTATTGATAAGACACAGCTGCGGTATGGCAAGTATACACTGTAGAGCCTCAGTGATAGTCTTTCTGCTACTCAGCTTCTGCCTTTTCCTGTGTACTACTTCCTGTTACTACTGGGCACTGGTTTTTCTTTTCATGGGTTCCAGCACCTCCTCGGTTCCCATCTAAACTGTCAGCCACCAAGGAGGCACTGCCTACAACTGTTTTCTTCTAAGTCCTAACATTCCAGGGAAGTGGGTTACTGGGTTATTTGAGTTATGTGTTGGTGCCCATGCACTCACAGTCTGTGTGTGAAGCAAGAATTTGTTAGAAGGGACTCCTGGATGCATATTTAGCAGCTAAGAGAATTTTTAACACAGTTATTGATTAAAATAGTTACTGTAAAGATGCTATTCTAAACTGTTAGGAAATCACGGTAATGAACAGACATGTACTCTAGTCTCTGGGAACTTATAGTGTGACGTGGATGCAAAACTAATAAGTGTAATTTGGATGTAAGACTAACCTGTTGAAATTAAAGTTTTTAATGTCATTTCAGTTGTACAAAGCAGTTTTCTATTTACCTTTCCTTAACATACATGATTTCTTCCATGTTGAAAAAGTCTTGATTCTAAGTCAAAAGGTGTTGTAAAATTTAAGTACTAGGAAAACATTAGGAATTGTTATTGGAAAGAAAGTAAACATACCTATTGAGAATTAGATAGTGAATTTTATAAGAAATGCAATTAAATCAGTTTAGAGCATGTTTAAAAAGATTACTCTTGTAGTGTTATTTGCTGGTTAAGAACATCTTCAAACCTCAACCGAAGATCTTTTGTTGTGAGTGCTACCAGTGATATAAAATAAGAGTTTAATGAAATTCTCTGAACACAAACTTGTGGTTCATCATTATGACATCTGATCTATATTCTTCTGTTTGCTTTGTAATGAAATGTGAGTTGACTGTCTCAAGGGAGAGAGAACTTGAGTTGGCAATAATTAAGGGCAGGATTTACAGGGAAAAATGATGAATTGTTCAGAAGTATTTCAGGTACAAGCAATAGAAATTTAACTTGAGGTCTATTGAGCCAAAGGGGGACTTTATTGATAAGACACAGCTGCGGTATGGCAAGTATACACTGTAGAGCCTCAGTGATAGTCTTTCTGCTACTCAGCTTCTGCCTTTTCCTGTGTACTACTTCCTGTTACTACTGGGCACTGGTTTTTCTTTTCATGGGTTCCAGCACCTCCTGGGTTCCCATCTAAACTGTCAGCCACCAAGGAGGCACTGCCTACAACTGTTTTCTTCTAAGTCCTAACATTCCAGGGAAGTGGGTTACTGGGTTATTTGAGTTATGTGTTGGTGCCCATGCACTCACAGTCTGTGTGTGAAGCAAGAATTTGTTAGAAGGGACTCCTGGATGCATATTTAGCAGCTAAGAGAATTTTTAACACAGTTATTGATTAAAATAGTTACTGTAAAGATGCTATTCTAAACTGTTAGGAAATCACGGTAATGAACAGACATGTACTCTAGTCTCTGGGAACTTATAGTGTGACGTGGATGCAAAACTAATAAGTGTAATTTGGATGTAAGACTAACCTGTTGAAATTAAAGTTTTTAATGTCATTTCAGTTGTACAAAGCAGTTTTCTATTTACCTTTCCTTAACATACATGATTTCTTCCATGTTGAAAAAGTCTTGATTCTTAGGCAATATGCATACTGTGGCTGATATATTTCAGGTACCTCACCAAATTTAAGATTCTAAATACTGCTTTCCAGTTTAGTAATCTCATATTATCAATTTCAGCCACAATTTGTATAAATCTGTATATGAGGTTTCTTTTTAAGTGAACTTTTTTATTATTTTAATCTTCACTGCTGAAATCACAAGGAAACCTGTGTCATGGCAACAGAGACTTACCATAAACGATAATAATGTTTGACTTTGATTGTCTGTATTAAAATATTGATACAGATTTAACTGAATTTTCTAAAGTCAACATTTGCATGGGCAGAATTTGAGTAAATTTGCCTGTATTATGAAATGTCTGATTAATGAGTCTTTAATCTTATCCTTTGTCGTCTTACTCTCACCATTCCTTCTTATCCATATCAAAAATATAAGGCCACCTAGGTTTGGGGTAACCTAGATGAAGGGGATAGTGTTTTAGAAAAGTTTCAGAAGAATTTGCTTTCAAGAAACATTGAAGGGAACATCTCAGGTGATGACTGTGGGTGCACTTAGATTCAATCTGTTTATGGCACAAACACAGGTGATGCCTTGAGAATTTTCTCCTGGATTTTTTGCATGAATTGACAGTGATGCCAAAGCTACCAATACAAAGGAAATAGAAGATGTAAAGATACACCTGAATATTCATTGGAAGGACTGATGCTGAAGCTGAAGCTCCAATACTTTGGCTACCTGATGTGAAGAGTCAACTCATTGGAAATGACCATCATGCTGGGAAACTTTGAGGGCATGAGGAGAAGGAGTTGGCAGAGGATGAGATGGTTGGATAGCATCACTAACTCAATGGGCATGAGTTTGAGCAAGCTCAGGAGATAGTGAAGGACTGAAAGCCTGATGTGCATAGGCTCACAAAGAGTCAGACATGCTATAACTACTGAACAATAAGACAAGAATATATTGAACTTTTTCTATCTCTGGACACCCAAGCTACAAACTGGAGCTCTCTGGATATATAATTTAGGACTTGTAGGATGTGATTTGAGAGTTCTCAAAGGGATGTCCTATCCTCAGTATGTCCCAATGTACTTTGCTATTTTAATAACTTTTCTACTATTGAAGATTTAGGCTTTTTCTAAAATTTTACTCATATATACTATATAGCTATATACTTTATAGCTAAAGTTTTATTCCTTTTTAAATCATAAAATAAGGACTTTTCCTAGAGGTGGGTCAAGAGACATGTCTTAATCTTTTTTTTTTTTTTTTGACTCCATCATGTGGCATGTGTGATCTTAATTCCTCAGCTGGAAATCAAAACCATGCCCCCTGCAATGGAAACACAGAGTTTTAACCACTGGACTGCTGCCTGTGTACTGAATGTTTACACTTCTAAATCACAATCCAGAAGTGCATGGAGCCTAATTATCAACACCTTTTTGAAAAAACTCAATACTAAATTTATTTTAAAATACTGACCACTTTCTATAGCTGAAACTTTCTGTGGTGCTTTTGTTTAATTTATATTTTTACTATTAATGAAGTTAAAGATTTTAAAGCTCACTAAACAGTTTTTATTATGTATATATCCTTCGCCCATTTTAATCTTAGAATGCTTGTAGCACTTTTTATTATTGATTTGTGAAGACTGTTATAGATGATAGCTTACTATCTTACATACAGAAAATATTAGATTTTTTCCTCTGCTTGAAAATATCTTTCACATTTTTAAACTATGAATTTTTCCTAAATCTTTCAAATGTAGTTTTTGTATGGTCAGATCTATCCCTCTTTTATTGCTTTCATGATTTCCCTCTTTGGTGTGACGCTAAGAAAGATTTTTGAACTGTCAGATTTATGACTGTATATATTTTTTTCCTTAGTACATTTATAGTTGTAATTCATTTTGAAGATATTTTCCTCTGATTCTTCTTACTATTGAGAAATCAGCTAAAAATCTTATTGGGGTTTTTCAAAAGGTAATACATGTTTTCTCTGGCTTCTCTGAGGATTTTCTCTTTGTTTTTAGGTTTAGTTGTCTTGCTGTGATATGTCCAGTAAGTTTTACTGTGATCTATGTCTTTGTATTTGTTTTTCTGTGAATCTGTGTCTTGATATATTTTATAGGAACAACTGATCAGGTCATCACAGCCCAAATCTCTTCTAATCAAGCTTTTCCTTTGTGCATTAATATAGGATAATCCTTCTCAGATTATCATGGGACTGGATGAAACTAAAAAACTTGAAAATGGACAGGGAATAAGTCAGCTTGTGATTCTACAGTCACAAATGTGAGTCTGGACTCTATGTAAACAATGACCTGTGTTTATGCTGGGAGGGAGGGCAGTGTAAGAGAGAAAATGGAAGGGATTGTCTGTTGTATAGATGCGAAACATTTGACTTAGTGAGGGTCTTGGTAACCCAAAGAATCCTAACCTACAGAAAAGAGAATTTGTTGGCTCTTGTAATTGAACATTTAGTTGTAGGGTTAGCTTCAGGCTTAGTTTGATACAGGAGGCCAGATTATGGATTCACGTCCTGGATTCTCTTTTAACATTTCCCAACTACTCTTCTTCTCTATTGGATTTGGTCCTCTTATGTTGGAAATACTGGTTCCACCAACTCTGACTTGTGTCTTTGCAGATTCAAGTCTCATAAAATAAAGCACTTCCCTTGGTTTAAGAGTTGTAGCAGAATCATGTTTTATATGCTCTGATTTGATCCCTGAGCAATTCCCACATCCAGAGAAAGGAAAGGCCCTGAATGAATAGACCAGTCTCAGAGGGCCACTCCATCCTAGGCTGAGGAGAGCAATGAAGTCAATTTGGCCTGCATTTGTTGATATTGGAGGAATAGGTTATTTGTAAGAGGAAAATTGGGGTTCAGTTGTGCATCCATTTCATTTTTCTTTGACCTCCTGAAGCTGAAATTGGTTAATTTTAAATCTTCAGTCTCTTATGACTGAGAACATTCTCTTTTAGGTATTCTTAAGTAACTATCTTGAAGTATTTATTATATGCTCCTGAAATGCCTGAATGTACCCATGCCCTACATCAAGGTTGGTAGTTCCTCATTCAAATAACATGCAATCACCTTATAACAAAAGGCAGCTTCAGTGGTCCTGGACCCCAAAGGTATATCAGAAGTAGTTGGAGAGCATTTTGGGCGAGAGTATTTTCCTTAGAGATTCTGATGTAGCTCGTCTGATGCTTCCAGTATAGACCTAGATAACAGCACTTGTGTGTATATCCAGCTGTCCTGTGTTGTGGACTTTAGTTTTAACTGGGTTCCTTTCAAGACTTACTTTTAATTCTCTAAAAGTGGCTAAGAGAAGAGGTATTTCTGATTGAGGATCAAATAAGCACATCCACTTAGAAAAATGGTGACCCAGACAAATGGGACTCTATGTAAACAATGACCTGTGTTTATGCTGGGAGGGAGGGCAGTGTAAGAGAGAAAATGGAAGGGATTGTCTGTTGTATAGATGCGAAACATTTGACTTAGTGAGGGTCTTGGTAACCCAAAGAATCCTAACCTACAGAAAAGAGAATTTGTTGGCTCTTGTAATTGAACATTTAGTTGTAGGGTTAGCTTCAGGCTTAGTTTGATACAGGAGGCCAGATTATGGATTCACGTCCTGGATTCTCTTTTAACATTTCCCAACTACTCTTCTTCTCTATTGGATTTGGTCCTCTTATGTTGGAAATACTGGTTCCACCAACTCTGACTTGTGTCTTTGCAGATTCAAGTCTCATAAAATAAAGCACTTCCCTTGGTTTAAGAGTTGTAGCAGAATCATGTTTTATATGCTCTGATTTGATCCCTGAGCAATTCCCACATCCAGAGAAAGGAAAGGCCCTGAATGAATAGACCAGTCTCAGAGGGCCACTCCATCCTAGGCTGAGGAGAGCAATGAAGTCAATTTGGCCTGCATTTGTTGATATTGGAGGAATAGGTTATTTGTAAGAGGAAAATTGGGGTTCAGTTGTGCATCCATTTCATTTTTCTTTGACCTCCTGAAGCTGAAATTGGTTAATTTTAAATCTTCAGTCTCTTATGACTGAGAACATTCTCTTTTAGGTATTCTTAAGTAACTATCTTGAAGTATTTATTATATGCTCCTGAAATGCCTGAATGTACCCATGCCCTACATCAAGGTTGGTAGTTCCTCATTCAAATAACATGCAATCACCTTATAACAAAAGGCAGCTTCAGTGGTCCTGGACCCCAAAGGTATATCAGAAGTAGTTGGAGAGCATTTTGGGCGAGAGTATTTTCCTTAGAGATTCTGATGTAGCTCGTCTGATGCTTCCAGTATAGACCTAGATAACAGCACTTGTGTGTATATCCAGCTGTCCTGTGTTGTGGACTTTAGTTTTAACTGGGTTCCTTTCAAGACTTACTTTTAATTCTCTAAAAGTGGCTAAGAGAAGAGGTATTTCTGATTGAGGATCAAATAAGCACATCCACTTAGAAAAATGGTGACCCAGACAAGCATAGCTAGTGTCTACTTGTTTGCCACTGCGGGCATAAGCATGGTGGGCTGTCAGTATTTTCAAACATTTGTATGTTGTTTTCAAATGATAATAGATGCAAAATTTAAAAATCAAGGTTTTTTTTTTTTTGTGTGTGTGTGTGTATATATATATATATATATATATATATACATTTCCCCCCTGCTCTGCTTTAGATTTGTATCCAATACATAATAGGGGTGAATGTCTCTATGAAATCTCAGATGCCAGCCTCCAGAAGGCCATGACTGACCCCAATAAATTTTTTCTGAAAGAGTCATCCCCTTAATGTTTTTTTTTTCCCTCCTTTAAAATTTTTGATGGGCAGGGAATGGTATAGAATAATGTTCAGGTCACATAAATCAGTGTTTCTGTTAATATTTTTGATCCCCCAGAAAGTGTTCTCTTTTGGGTTAATGCAAATGGCAGGAGAGTTTTCATTGAGTGCTGCCTGGACGTGTGACTGGGATTGGACCATGGACCCATCTTCACGGGGTCCAGAAAAAGAAATTGCTTCCATGTCTGGCAGGCTTCAGTTTGCCTTCTGAAGTGGAAACAGTGACAGATTTTATTTTCATGGACTCCAAAATCACTGCAGACGGTGATTACAGTCATGAAATTAAAAGACGCTTGCTCCTTGGAAGGAGAGCCATGACAAACCTAGACAGCATTAAAGGCAAAGATATCACTCTGCCAACAAAGGTCTGTATCATCAAAGCTATAATTTTTCCAGTAGTCATGTAGAGATGTGAAAGCTGGACAGTAAAAAAGGCTGAATGCCGAAGAATTGATGCCTTTGAACTGTGGTGCTGGAGAAGACTCCTGAGGGTCCCTTGGACAGCAGAGAGACCAAACCAGTCAATCCTAAAGGAAATCAACCCTGAATATTCATTGGAAGGACTGATGCTGGAACTGAAGTGTTTTCTAAGACTTAGCTTCTTCCAGTATAGACCTAGATAACACTTGTGTGTATATCCAGCTGTCCTGTGTTGTGGACTTTAGTTTTAACTGGGTTCCTTTCAAGACTTACTTTTAATTCTCTAAAAGTGGCTAAGAGAAGAGGTATTTCTGATTGAGGATCAAATAAGCACATCCACTTAGAAAAATGGTGACCCAGACAAGCATAGCTAGTGTCTACTTGTTTGCCACTGCGGGCATAAGCATGGTGGGCTGTCAGTATTTTCAAACATTTGTATGTTGTTTTCAAATGATAATAGATGCAAAATTTAAAAATCAAGGTTTTTTTTTTGTGTGTGTGTGTGTATATATATATATATATATATATATATACATTTCCCCCCTGCTCTGCTTTAGATTTGTATCCAATACATAATAGGGGTGAATGTCTCTATGAAATCTCAGATGCCAGCCTCCAGAAGGCCATGACTGACCCCAATAAATTTTTTCTGAAAGAGTCATCCCCTTAATGTTTTTTTTTTCCCTCCTTTAAAATTTTTGATGGGCAGGGAATGGTATAGAATAATGTTCAGGTCACATAAATCAGTGTTTCTGTTAATATTTTTGATCCCCCAGAAAGTGTTCTCTTTTGGGTTAATGCAAATGGCAGGAGAGTTTTCATTGAGTGCTGCCTGGACGTGTGACTGGGATTGGACCATGGACCCATCTTCACGGGGTCCAGAAAAAGAAATTGCTTCCATGTCTGGCAGGCTTCAGTTTGCCTTCTGAAGTGGAAACAGTGACAGATTTTATTTTCATGGACTCCAAAATCACTGCAGACGGTGATTACAGTCATGAAATTAAAAGACGCTTGCTCCTTGGAAGGAGAGCCATGACAAACCTAGACAGCATTAAAGGCAAAGATATCACTCTGCCAACAAAGGTCTGTATCATCAAAGCTATAATTTTTCCAGTAGTCATGTAGAGATGTGAAAGCTGGACAGTAAAAAAGGCTGAATGCCGAAGAATTGATGCCTTTGAACTGTGGTGCTGGAGAAGACTCCTGAGGGTCCCTTGGACAGCAGAGAGACCAAACCAGTCAATCCTAAAGGAAATCAACCCTGAATATTCATTGGAAGGACTGATGCTGGAACTGAAGTGCCAACACTTGGACCTTCTGATGCGGAGAGATGACTCATCAGAAAAGACTCTGATGCTGGTAGAGATGGAAAGCAAGAGATAAGGACGGGCTTCCCTGATGGTCAAGGGGGTGAGGAAACCGCCTTGCAGGGGACGGGGCGCTGGTACGAGCCCTGGCATGGGAGGATCCCATGTGCCGCGGAGCGGCTGGACTGATGCGTCCAGTCACCGAGCCGAGCTCTGGGCGCATGCGCCCGGAGCCGGTGCTCTCGACAACAGATGCCACCGTGATGGGAGGCCCACAAGAGCCAAAGAACAAAGATGGATGAAACTAGACAATTGAAAGACCGATAGGAGTGGCCCACCCACCCCTCCCTCCCACCCCGCCAAAAAAAGTAAATAAATAAATAAAAAAGAGAAGGGAGCGTCAGAGGATGAGATGATTAGATGGCATCATGAACTCAATGGATATGAGTTTGAGCAAGCTCCGGGAGATGGTAAAGGACAGGAAGTCCATGTGCTGCAGTCCATGAGGTCTGATAAGACTGAGCAACTGAACAATAGCAAAGATTTCCTTCTGTCATAGGGTTGGGCTCTGGACTTGGTCTTGAGTGATAAGGATTATCTGATAAAGGCCAGTTTGCTCTGGTGACTTTTGACAGCTCCGCCAGATCAGGCCACACACTGCCCTGTTTGTCCAGAGCCCACTCATGAAACTTTGGTTGCTCTTTGTGATAGTGATGAAATTACTGCTGTTCATAATAATCAGTGCAGGTCTAGTACCCTGGGAATGACTCCACTTTGCCTGTCTAAGGAAGTGTAGGGTCAAACGACCCAAAGAGACTAAAGAATGCAGCTGCCACTTCTGAAGATCAATTGGGGAAGCAAAACATGTAAGGCAAAGATATCACTCTGCCAACAAAGGTCTGTATCATCAAAGCTATAATTTTTCCAGTAGTCATGTACAGATGTGAAAGCTGGACAGTAAAAAGGCTGAATGCAAGAATTGATGCCTTTGAACTGTGGTGCTGGAGAAGACTCCTGAGGGTCCCTTGGACAGCAGAGAGACCAAACCAGTCAATCCTAAAGGAAATCAACCCTGAATATTCATTGGAAGGACTGATGCTGGAACTGAAGTGCCAACACTTGGACCTTCTGATGCGGAGAGATGACTCATCAGAAAAGACTCTGATGCTGGTAGAGATTGAAAGCAAGAGAGAAGGAAGGGCTTCCCTGGTGGTCCAGTGGGTGAGGACACCGCCTTGCAGTGCAAGGGGCGCTGGTTCGATCCCTGGCCTGGGAGGATCCCATGTGCCGCGGAGCGGCTGGACTGATGTGTCCAATTACCGAGCCGAGCTCTGGAGCGCATGCGCCCGGAGCCGGTGCTCTGCGACAACAGATGCCACCGTGATGGGAGGCCCACAAGAGCCAAAGAACAAAGATGGATGAAACTAGACAATTGAAAGACCGATAGGAGTGGCCCACCCACCCCCCTCCCTCCCCACCCCCGCCAAAAAAAAAAAATAAATAAATAAATAAAAAAGAGAAGGGAGCGTCAGAGGATGAGATGATTAGATGGCATCATGAACTCAATGGATATGAGTTTGAGCAAGCTCCGGGAGATGGTAAAGGACAGGAAGTCCATGTGCTGCAGTCCATGAGGTCTGATAAGACTGAGCAACTGAACAATAGCAAAGATTTCCTTCTGTCATAGGGTTGGGCTCTGGACTTGGTCTTGAGTGATAAGGATTATCTGATAAAGGCCAGTTTGCTCTGGTGACTTTTGACAGCTCCGCCAGATCAGGCCACACACTGCCCTGTTTGTCCAGAGCCCACTCATGAAACTTTGGTTGCTCTTTGTGATAGTGATGAAATTACTGCTGTTCATAATAATCAGTGCAGGTCTAGTACCCTGGGAATGACTCCACTTTGCCTGTCTAAGGAAGTGTAGGGTCAAACGACCCAAAGAGACTAAAAGAATGCAGCTGCCACTTCTGAAGATCATGGAGCAGATGGATGTTGAGAGCAAAAGCAGAGTACTGAACATGCCCCCTGCATTCAACACCATGTAAAGGGTGGACAGACCACCTAAGTCACTCCTCTGGCCTGACCCCTACCCTTATCCCCCTTCAGGAAGTGAGCAAGAGAACCTGTTGTTTGTTCTCACTCCTCTCTACTCCAGCAGGAGCCCCAATAAAATTTTCCCTTAAAGAGAAAAACTGGCCAGAGCACACTGGCTGAGAAACTTGCTTCCCTCTAAATACCACCTTAGATCCTTTTCCCACTGGCAGAGCATGAACTCCTGTTGGGCGTATCACACTGAGCTTCCTAGAGATGGGCTGCAGCTCTCAGGACAGAACTGACTTCCATCTCCTGCACTTTCAGACCCTCCTGAGTGGGTGACTCCACTCTCCCTGGCTTGATGGCAGTTGCCCTGACCCTGAGGAGTTGCCTGCTGCTGCGTCACCCCCATCTCCTTGAACTCTCCTTCCATTTTAATTTCTATTTATGTATTTTTGGCCAGAGAGTAGAGGATGGACTACCTGCAACTTGCCAGTCTTTGTATGTGGGGCTCAAGGTAGACAGCGAGACTGAAGGGCCCTCTTCAATTCTAGCATCCTTCAACCAGCTCCTCTGTTTTCAGCCTTGTTTCTCATTCCTGCCTGTAATCTTACTTCTGTCCCAGATCCTCTCTCATTCTGTACTGCATTTGCAGTTGGGTTTTTTTTTTTTTGTACTGTATCTCCTTATGACAGGCTCTGGACCATGAATTATTCTGCTGTTTTACCCATTCCCATGCTTCCAGAACTTTACAATTCCAGAACTGTAAGGCACTGCCTTCCTTCCCCTTCTCTTTGTTCGTATAGTTGTATATTCTTTTGTATTGATAGACTCTTCTGGGTAGGCTTTTGGATGGAAAAGAGGTGAATCTCTGATCTGCCATCTTGTACCTGAAACTCATCTCCTCTTCTTTATTTTTTAAACTATATCATGTGTTATTTCATTGTTTATCTTCCCATTTAATGGAACATACTCTGACAGTTTATTTGGGAAGCAAATTTATCCAGATATCTTAGGTTTAGATACAGGGATATTGGATGAGCAAAGGCATCATTCTTGAAGAGAGAAAGGAAAAATACCCAACATTGCTTCTATTGCCAAACTCTCCTATGAGACCTTAGAAAATAATTTAAGAACCGGATAGGTAAAGGGTTTCACAGTGTATTTTATAACAGTTTATTAGAATGATAAATGACTACAGAAATAAAACAAAGAAGCTTTTTGGCAGACGGTAGGATATTCACTGAAGAATAAATTACTTTGGAACTGTGTTAACTCCCTTAATATTTGTTACTAGTTTTCACCTAGAACAGGATGCCACACAGTTCCAGCCACAGCTTGTACTATTTTATCTTTTTTTATTTAATTAGATATGTCTCTCATCTCTTTACCAAGAGGAATAAAACTTTTATGTATTTAGTCCATTCTAGCCTATTTTTTCTGGTACTTAGAAAAAGTCAACTCTATGCCATATGCTATGCACCAGAATGGCTGTAAATAATCATAAAATTAAATGCCAGAATTTACCACTGCATGTGGTTTCTCATTAAGGTTTGATGTGGCTTCTCTAAACTGAAAATGGTTGAAGAGTTGATTTCTTGTATTGTCAAGCTGTTTTCTGAGCTTTCTTGCTGGCCCACCTACCTGGGTATATAATTAACTTCAGTTCTCAAAGGCTTCTCATAGACTTGGGCTATATCTTTGGGAAAATAAGAAGTTATTCTCTAAATCACATATGTGCTGTAGGAATAGCAACTCTAAAGTATCTTCAGTGGCTGTTCCCTAATATGATGTTGACCATATGTTCCAGATATTCCCTAGCAATCCTGTGTCATGTATCCTGATTCAGGGCTTGGAAAATACAGCCAATACCATATGTAACCCTTGCTAAGTAGGGAGAATAGATCAGGCTGCTACTGCTAATGAGCTAAATGTTATTTTAGGATGCATCCCAAACTAACTCAGAGTATATCAGTTTTTTTTTTTTTTTTATCAGTCATGCCTTTAATTTTCTTTTTGAAATATTATTGTATTCTAGAGAACTAGAAATTTCCATATAGAGAGGACCATTGTCCTATGGTAAGAAACCCATTTAGAGGAGAGATTATATAGATTAAAATTAATATGGCTTCAATAGTATCTATTTTTAGATCTATTGCTTTGATGATCTTCTTTCAATATTGCTGCATTCTGGAGAATTAGGAATTTCTAAATAGAGAAGACAGTAGTCCTATGTCCACAAATCCATTCAGAGATTATATGGATTAAATTAAGATGTTCTGTGTATATTTTGTTCTGCTATCATGGTAACAATTAATATTTCCACCTCCCAGTGGATTTAATTGCAGTGTATCACTGGTATAAATAGGGAGGGTCATTTCAAAGCAGATATCTTTGAATGGCATTTGCTGTACAACATAATATGCAAGGAATGAGGGCACCCAGAAATAAATGTCTTTCCTTTTGCTCCAAAGCAGATCAAATACCCGTGGTTTGAGAAGAGTGCCACTTACGGTTAAGTGCCTGGAGTTAGACAGATGTAGGCTTGTCACTCATTAACTGTGTAACCTGAGCAAGTTCAGTAACTTCCCTTGAGTCTCAGTTTCCTTGTTAGTAAACCAGGCAAAATAAAACCTCTCCTGCAGTCACTCTTGTAGATCAAATGAAGTGGTAGGAGTGAGGTTCTGGGCATAGTTTCTGGCTCAGAATAGAGCCAGAAACTCAGCAAGCTTACCCAACAAGCCAGTATTGTAATAATAAGGTCGTCCATGCTAAAATTGATCAGTTTTTTAGCATCAGGCAGTGCTTCCATTCAGCAGAAGAAATAGGATGCATTTGCCGGTTTTCTTAGTACCCCAGTAGGGTGAGAATAGTGTTGAGGGGTGACAAGGACGGCACAATATTGCATATCTTTCTCTCTAATGGTTGAGATCACATTCTTTTTTGAAAAAACATGTTTACTTATTTGGATGTGCAGTTTTAGTTGCAGCAGGTGGACTCTTCGATCTTTGTTGCAGCATGTGTCTTTAGTTGCTGCATGTGGGATCTCGTTCCCTGACCTGGAATCGAACCCAGGCCCCCTGCATTGGGAGCACGGAGTCTTAGCCACTGGACTACCAGGGAAGTGCCAACATCAGTAATTTTTAGAAACTCTATTCCCATGCATTTCTCTCAGTTCTACTCTACCCACACCCAGAAGTCCCTACTCCCTTTAATAGTCTATGCAGTTTCCTAGAGTACAGAAGAATTGGTTTGCTTGGTGGTGGAGCTGGTCTTAATCCCAATACCAAACATTAATTCAGGGACCAAAGCCCAGAATAAGAAGGAAAGAAAAGAATGCTTTATTTCCTGGTTTTTAAATGTATTTATATAAGCACTTGTACAATGTCATGCATTTTTATCACACTGAATGCGTTGGCTTTAATGATAAAACAGTCACTGATAAAACAGCTACATGCAAATGAAAGAAGTACTGTACTGGAACATCCAGGTTGCTCCGAGTGTGTGTCTAAGAACTGTATCACCACAGTAAACAATGAAGGAGAGATCCACATGAGAAGAAAAGCGGAAGGGCCAGGTGGATTATGGGACGTGCAGTTTTCCTTAGAAAAAGTGTATTGTTTTATCAGCAAAATTCAAAACCCAGAGTAGTGGTCAGGTGAAAAGATGACTGTGTGCTCATTCTCCAGATTTATTTCTCCTGAGAGACTCATGTGTCTTTGCTGGGGAAGACCTTACAAACCATCTAGTCCAGTGCTTTTCAATATTTTTGTGAACAACTTTGGCAGCTTTGTTGACATGGTGTCCTCCATGGGGTCCAATTGTGTGAAGTAGAGGCTACTCCGGGTGGAGTGACTTTGGACTCCCGGAACCTACCTGTTCGGTTTTCCACTTCTCCTGCTGCATTGGCAATCTTCGTTTTTGCCACATGTTTATTTGGGATTCCCTAAGTTCTAATGTCTTCCCTGGTGGCTCAGATGGTACAAAATCTGCCTGCAGTGCAGGAGACCTGAGTTTGAGCCCTGGGTTCGGAAGATCCCCAGGAGAAGGGGATGGTTAACCACTCCAGTATTCTTGCCTCGTGGATTTCATGGGCAGAGGAGCCTGGCGGGCTACAGTCTGTGGGACCACAAAGAGTCGTACATAAGGGAGTGACTGACACTGCACACACTAAGTTCTTAAACAGCATACACTCTGGTGAGGCCATTGAATCCCTTTCTTGCATCTGTGAAGAAACTAGAAAAAAAAAGTTATGCATTTTAAGTCATGAGCTAATTCATGTGAAAATAGGTCACAGAACATAGACCTCCTAGCCTCCAAACCATTATGTCTAAAAGTCCCTACTCCCTTTAATAGTCTATGCAGTTTCCTAGAGTACAGAAGAATTGGTTTGCTTGGTGGTGGAGCTGGTCTTAATCCCAATACCAAACATTAATTCAGGGACCAAAGCCCAGAATAAGAAGGAAAGAAAAGAATGCTTTATTTCCTGGTTTTTAAATGTATTTATATAAGCACTTGTACAATGTCATGCATTTTTATCACACTGAATGCGTTGGCTTTAATGATAAAACAGTCACTGATAAAACAGCTACATGCAAATGAAAGAAGTACTGTACTGGAACATCCAGGTTGCTCCGAGTGTGTGTCTAAGAACTGTATCACCACAGTAAACAATGAAGGAGAGATCCACATGAGAAGAAAAGCGGAAGGGCCAGGTGGATTATGGGACGTGCAGTTTTCCTTAGAAAAAGTGTATTGTTTTATCAGCAAAATTCAAAACCCAGAGTAGTGGTCAGGTGAAAAGATGACTGTGTGCTCATTCTCCAGATTTATTTCTCCTGAGAGACTCATGTGTCTTTGCTGGGGAAGACCTTACAAACCATCTAGTCCAGTGCTTTTCAATATTTTTGTGAACAACTTTGGCAGCTTTGTTGACATGGTGTCCTCCATGGGGTCCAATTGTGTGAAGTAGAGGCTACTCCGGGTGGAGTGACTTTGGACTCCCGGAACCTACCTGTTCGGTTTTCCACTTCTCCTGCTGCATTGGCAATCTTCGTTTTTGCCACATGTTTATTTGGGATTCCCTAAGTTCTAATGTCTTCCCTGGTGGCTCAGATGGTACAAAATCTGCCTGCAGTGCAGGAGACCTGAGTTTGAGCCCTGGGTTCGGAAGATCCCCAGGAGAAGGGGATGGTTAACCACTCCAGTATTCTTGCCTCGTGGATTTCATGGGCAGAGGAGCCTGGCGGGCTACAGTCTGTGGGACCACAAAGAGTCGTACATAAGGGAGTGACTGACACTGCACACACTAAGTTCTTAAACAGCATACACTCTGGTGAGGCCATTGAATCCCTTTCTTGCATCTGTGAAGAAACTAGAAAAAAAAAGTTATGCATTTTAAGTCATGAGCTAATTCATGTGAAAATAGGTCACAGAACATAGACCTCCTAGCCTCCAAACCATTATTCTTCCCTTTCAATATATTTCCACCCCATTCAGCTTGAATCTTTCCCCTTTAGGTGTCTCAGTAGAGAGAAATCAGTTAAGCACAATTTCTCTTAAAGGATACTATTACTACTGCTGCTGCTTTTACAAAATGTAAAAAGAAAAACAAATACATCAGGGATGAAAATGTTAATATAATCCATATGTATAACTGGATCCTGTGTGCTTTCTCTTCACAAACAGGTTTTTTTTTTCTTTTTCAAATTTTGGCTGCACCGGGTCTTCATTGCAGGGTGCAGGACTCTCTAGCTGCAGCAAGTGGGCTTTTCTCTCTAGCTGTGGTGCATGGATTCTGGTTGCAGCACACTGGCTTCTCTAGTTGCACCACAGTAAGTGGGCTCTTAGTTTTCTGACCAGGGATCAAGACTTGGGTCTTGCATTGGAAGGCGATTCTTAAACACTGGATGACGAAGGAAGTCCCCATGAACATATTTGGAAATTGATCAGATAATGATTATATTTGAAGAGGTGCCATATGTGTGTGTGTGTGTATGAGGAATTTCTTAAGCTAATCAAAATGATTAGCTGGGTATATTCTTTTCAGTAGAATGGTGACATTGAGTATCTTATGATAAAGGGATAGTTCTTGCATTTCTTTCTGAAGTTGATTATGTGTGGTCCTCAAAAGAGGATGATAGAAGAAGAAGTAAAAGGACTTCTTTGGGCACTTAATGCTTGTGTTATTGTTACTGAATGAAAGTTTGTGTGTCCAGCACACACAGAGGCCAAACAAACCAAAGCGTTGGAGTTTGGAGCAGAGCGTGGTTTATTGCAAAGCCTTGCAAGAAGATAGTAGCTGGCCCAGCATCCCCCAAACTCTGAACTCCTTGAAGGGTTTCAATAAAATGCTTGTAAAGGCCAGATGAGGAAGGGATGTAGTTAGTTGCTGCAGACTTGTTTTGGTGAGAATGCTTTGTTCTTGTACCTGTCCACATAGGTCAGGTCATGATGTTCCTGTAAATCTCCAGTAAAACAAATGTTATTCTCTGTTCTGTAACTTTTTAGCTCTATGTGGATGGACTCTTAAAGATCAGAGCCCTGAGAATGCACCCTTGGGTATATTTCAGGCCACAAGCAACACGCTTTGCAAAAGGGGCAGAGCCAGCATACCTCAGCAACAAAGGTTAAAGTAGAAGGAACAGATCTAACATGGAGTCAGTTGTGTTCTTCCCTATTACATTATAATTGAAGAAAGAAAAGCCGAAAGTAGTGAATGCTGTGTCTAACCTGTGCTTTTGCTTCCCGAAGTATAAAGTCGTGCCATTTATGGTGTGGTCAGTTAAAACTTCAGGTGACGGATGACACTTTTACATGTATTCATGGGCGTATTAGTTTTCTATTGCTGCATAACAGGTTACCAAAATTTAGTGGCTTGCAACAACACGAATTTACCGTCTCATAGTTCCCATGCTTTAAGAATCCAGATATGAGAATTAGATAGGTCCTTTGTTCAGGCTGAAATCAAGGTGTTGGCCAAGGCGTGCAGTGTCTTGCAAGCTTTATTGCAAGATTTATTTTGGTGCACTTGTATGATTGAGGTCTCTCTTTTTTTCTTTCCTTTTCTTTTTTTTTTTGTGTTGGCTGGGGACAGCTCTCCGCCCTAGAGTGGCTACCCTCCACTGACAATATGGCAGTTGTATTTTCTTTCAGGCCAGCAGAAGAATGACATTCTTCTAAAAGATTCCCTGATTAGGTCAGGCCCACCAGAATAATCACCCTTTTGGTTAACTCGAAGTCAACAGACCAATGACTCATTCATGAGCATAAAATCCCAGTATGTTCACAGGTTCTGTCCTGCCCATACTGAAGGGGAAGAGAGGAGTTCTTCAGGCCTTGTACAACAGAGAGCTGGACTATTGGAGGCCAACTTAGAACTCTGCCTACCACATCTAGATTTTCCAATTATTACAGGGTAAATGAACAGTAGGCAAAATTTTAAAGCACATTTGTTTTCAGCATTGCCTCATGAGTATCTTGTTAACCCAAAAGAATAAATTCCCCAAAAGATTTTTTGTTGTTTTTTTTAAGTGAGGCAAGGTAGCTGTGAGGAAGGAGAGAAGAGAGGAAGGCCCCTTTTCAAAGTGTGAAAGACCTACTTAGAATGAAGTTCATCTCTTGAAACCTTTCTCAAAACAAGCAACTCAGTATTTTAGCAGCAACCAGTGGGTTATTGTTGAAACTGTGTTCCTATTAAACTTTATAAACTGTTTATAGCAACAAAGGTTAAAGTAGAAGGAACAGATCTAACATGGAGTCAGTTGTGTTCTTCCCTATTACATTATAATTGAAGAAAGAAAAGCCGAAAGTAGTGAATGCTGTGTCTAACCTGTGCTTTTGCTTCCCGAAGTATAAAGTCGTGCCATTTATGGTGTGGTCAGTTAAAACTTCAGGTGACGGATGACACTTTTACATGTATTCATGGGCGTATTAGTTTTCTATTGCTGCATAACAGGTTACCAAAATTTAGTGGCTTGCAACAACACGAATTTACCGTCTCATAGTTCCCATGCTTTAAGAATCCAGATATGAGAATTAGATAGGTCCTTTGTTCAGGCTGAAATCAAGGTGTTGGCCAAGGTGCAGTGTCTTGCAAGCTTTATTGCAAGATTTATTTTGGTGCACTTGTATGATTGAGGTCTCTCTTTTTTTCTTTCCTTTTCTTTTTTTTTTTGTGTTGGCTGGGGACAGCTCTCCGCCCTAGAGTGGCTACCCTCCACTGACAATATGGCAGTTGTATTTTCTTTCAGGCCAGCAGAAGAATGACATTCTTCTAAAAGATTCCCTGATTAGGTCAGGCCCACCAGAATAATCACCCTTTTGGTTAACTCGAAGTCAACAGACCAATGACTCATTCATGAGCATAAAATCCCAGTATGTTCACAGGTTCTGTCCTGCCCATACTGAAGGGGAAGAGAGGAGTTCTTCAGGCCTTGTACAACAGAGAGCTGGACTATTGGAGGCCAACTTAGAACTCTGCCTACCACATCTAGATTTTCCAATTATTACAGGGTAAATGAACAGTAGGCAAAATTTTAAAGCACATTTGTTTTCAGCATTGCCTCATGAGTATCTTGTTAACCCAAAAGAATAAATTCCCCAAAAGATTTTTTGTTGTTTTTTTTAAGTGAGGCAAGGTAGCTGTGAGGAAGGAGAGAAGAGAGGAAGGCCCCTTTTCAAAGTGTGAAAGACCTACTTAGAATGAAGTTCATCTCTTGAAACCTTTCTCAAAAACAAGCAACTCAGTATTTTAGCAGCAACCAGTGGGTTATTGTTGAAACTGTGTTCCTATTAATACTAATTATAATTGTTACTGTTTATTAACATTTTTGAAAACAAAAAAAATACTTCAGAGTCAAGTTTTATACTTTAACTTATATCTGTTAATGCAATTTATATCTAATTACCACTGACTCAAAAGAAAGTAACTTTATGACTAAACATTTTGTGTTAGAAACAGGGCAGAGTGTGTGTGTGTGGAGGGTGGAGAGGGCAAGAGTGAGTCATCATTTGAATAAAGAATAATTCATTGCATTAAGATATAAACAGGGGCTTCCCTGGTGGTCCAGTGGGTAAGGACACCACCTTGCAGTGCAAGGGGCGCCAGTTCAATCTCTGGCCTGGGAAGATCTCATGTGCCACAGAGCAGCTGGACCTGTGTGTCCAACTATCCAGCCAGAGATGTGGGGCACGTGCACCCGGAACCTCTGCTCTGTGAGGAAAGTCCACTGTGATGGGAGGCCCACACAGGCCAAAAGAACAAAGATAAATAAAGACCAGTAGAAGTGGCCAAAAAAAAAAAAAAAAAAGAGAGATATAAATGGAAGCATATTAAAAATTAAGTTTTTCTTTAAATACTATTTATGTGTTTGCCTGTGCCAAGTCTTAGTTGCAGCATATGGGACCTTTGGTTTGGTATGCAGGATTTTTTTTTCCAGTTGCAACACGTGATCACTTAGTTGAGGCATGTAGGATCTAGTTCCCCAACCAGGGATAGAACCTAGGCTCCCTGAATTGGGAGTGTTAAGTCTTAGCCACTGGACCACCAGGAAAGTCCCTAAAAATGCCAAGTTTATTTAAATTCACAAGTTTTGGTAAATGAACAGTAGGCAAAATTTTAAAGCACATTTGTTTTCAGCATTGCCTCATGAGTATCTTGTTAACCCAAAAGAATAAATTCCCCAAAAGATTTTTTGTTGTTTTTTTTAAGTGAGGCAAGGTAGCTGTGAGGAAGGAGAGAAGAGAGGAAGGCCCCTTTTCAAAGTGTGAAAGACCTACTTAGAATGAAGTTCATCTCTTGAAACCTTTCTCAAAACAAGCAACTCAGTATTTTAGCAGCAACCAGTGGGTTATTGTTGAAACTGTGTTCCTATTAATACTAATTATAATTGTTACTGTTTATTAACATTTTTGAAAACAAAAAAAATACTTCAGAGTCAAGTTTTATACTTTAACTTATATCTGTTAATGCAATTTATATCTAATTACCACTGACTCAAAAGAAAGTAACTTTATGACTAAACATTTTGTGTTAGAAACAGGGCAGAGTGTGTGTGTGTGGAGGGTGGAGAGGGCAAGAGTGAGTCATCATTTGAATAAAGAATAATTCATTGCATTAAGATATAAACAGGGGCTTCCCTGGTGGTCCAGTGGGTAAGGACACCACCTTGCAGTGCAAGGGGCGCCAGTTCAATCTCTGGCCTGGGAAGATCTCATGTGCCACAGAGCAGCTGGACCTGTGTGTCCAACTATCCAGCCAGAGATGTGGGGCACGTGCACCCGGAACCTCTGCTCTGTGAGGAAAGTCCACTGTGATGGGAGGCCCACACAGGCCAAAAGAACAAAGATAAATAAAGACCAGTAGAAGTGGCCAAAAAAAAAAAAAAAAAAGAGAGATATAAATGGAAGCATATTAAAAATTAAGTTTTTCTTTAAATACTATTTATGTGTTTGCCTGTGCCAAGTCTTAGTTGCAGCATATGGGACCTTTGGTTTGGTATGCAGGATTTTTTTTTCCAGTTGCAACACGTGATCACTTAGTTGAGGCATGTAGGATCTAGTTCCCCAACCAGGGATAGAACCTAGGCTCCCTGAATTGGGAGTGTTAAGTCTTAGCCACTGGACCACCAGGAAAGTCCCTAAAAATGCCAAGTTTATTTAATAAAAATTGATTTGAATCAGGCAGTGTTCAGTCAAGTAAACAGAAAGGAGCTCTGAGGAGCTGTATAAGGTGAACTTTTATAGGAGAAAGGAGCAGGAACAAGAAAGTCACACTAAGCAAACAAAACAAAATAAAACTGGTTAGTCATTGGAAAATTACTTCCTTTTAGGGCATGAGGGGTGTCTTAGGCAGATTACCTAAATAACTAATGCTAATCAGGTGATTTCTGATTGGCTGGTTTAAAATTCCATTTGTGGGAGAACTGAGTTGTGATTGTATTAAGGCTCGGTTTAGTGACATGAGCTTAGCATAAGTCACTCCATTTTGGGCTTGTGGTCTTGTTTTTATCAGTTGTCAAAACAGCTTTGGCTTTTTTCTCATTAAAAAAAAAAATCACAATTTCTGGAAATGTTCACTTTGATTTTATGAAGGATTACCTTCTACCCATTTCGAATTTCCCTTAGCATTTCAGGTGAGTCCTTTATAAACTGTTTCAGCCTTACTGTAAGTCAAAAATATCTCTATGAGATTTCTGAATCTGGCTCTGCTTCAGTAGAAAACATTCTTTATTTTCTATGAATTGGGGTTAAGTTCAGATTGGTTATAAATTCTGCAACTGTGGTTTTGGCTATGGTTTCCAATGGGAGTGCCAGCCTTTGGTTGGATTGTTGTCCAAACGCTTCTGGGTCCAAGGTTGCTGAAACTGCCTAGTGTTTTTTTAAATGGAATCCAGGCTCTTGTACACCTGGAGTTTGGTTCTCCCCATCATAAGGCCATTTTGTGTGTGTGATTCTCACCAAACCCGTGTACTTAGTCTTTTTAGTACCTGATATTACAGCACATTGCTGATACTCTCCCACATTCTGGTCTTCTCAGTGTCCAAAGCCTCTTAGATGAAAAAATGGAAAACTTCACGTATAAATGAGAATTATGCCTCTATGTCAGTAACATTGCCCTTACTCTACTCATTCTTCCTTCCTTCTTTCTTTCTCTCAGTCTCTTTCCTTTGTAAACAAAGACAAAAAATCCAGACAAAGAAAAGAGAAAGGAAAGGACTTGTTCATTATCAAGAATCCAGGGATAGGAGAAAGTCACAGATAGAATTTGTGGTTTCGCAGTCCCTAGACTTTTGCTGAGACAGAAATCAATGACAACCTCTGTACTGCAGTTTCCCAGTGGATCTGAAGGTAGTCCACATCATTAGGGATTCAGATTTTTCTAACCAAGCCTTTCTGGTCCAAGGCCCTTAATATCCAGGGGATTTTGACGTCTTTCTGAAGTTGTCTTCCCTCCTCCCTCCATTGTACCTTCCTTTCCTCCCTGCTTCTCTTTCTGCCTCCCTCCCTTCTTTTCCTTCTTTATTAATGACAAACACTTTATAATATGAAAATAACTTAGGTGATGAGTCATTCTGATAAGGAGCCTCACTCACCCTTATAATGATCTGGTGGTAATTTTGTCCCTAAGTTGTGTCTCACTCTTTGCGATCCCATGAACTGCAACCCACCAGACTCTAATGTCTATGGGACTTTCCAGGCAGAAATACTGGAGTGGGTTGCCATTTCCTTCTCCAGGGATCTTCCGACCCAGGGATCGAACCCCTGTCTCCTGCATTACAGGTGGATTCTTTACCACTGAGCCATTTGGGAAACCAATAATAATTTAGGCATGCTCAATTGTTTTAATAATGATGCCCAGGGATCAACTTATTTCAGTGTCCTTTACTCTGCTTTCCATTAATAAAATACCTATTACCATAGGTGAAAGAATCTAGAGTGAACTAACTGTGTGGTACCAGTGAACTAGCTTTTAAACTGGCCAGACACCCAGAATAGTCTACCTGAAGGTGAGCAGTGTGTTAAGTGACTCTGTTGTAACAAGACATATGTTTTCCAGTTTGTCTTGGCCCTTGGAAAAACATTGAGGGCATTTTCTGCAGCTGCTCTTGTATATTAAATAATTCTGCTTTTCTCTGCCCTTTGCATAAAGTGACCCTGGCTCAGAGCAAGTTGTATGAAAGGATTCTCACCATTGGCCAAGTGTGAATTTGAGCAAAAAGTACACGACTCACTTATCATTGCCATTTAAACATTTATAGTCAAATCACTGTAGCACTTACATCTTAAAAAGCTTTGCTACCAAAATGATTATTTTTTTCTTCTAAAGTAGGCAAATTAGGCTCTTAAATAGAGATAGACCTTTTCTCTATCCCACTCAAAACCTTCTGAAGAGCCTCAGGATGTCAATGGTGCTGGGAAATTTAACTGAGTTAAGTGCTTAATTCTAGAATTAAGTTTTAAATTCCCATCAAAGTTTGCTTTTACAGAGTTCATATAGTCATTTGAGATCTGTGACATTAGCCAAGCAGGTAACCAAATGGTCATTAGGGATTCAGATTTTTCTAACCAAGCCTTTCTGGTCCAAGGCCCTTAATATCCAGGGGATTTTGACGTCTTTCTGAAGTTGTCTTCCCTCCTCCCTCCATTGTACCTTCCTTTCCTCCCTGCTTCTCTTTCTGCCTCCCTCCCTTCTTTTCCTTCTTTATTAATGACAAACACTTTATAATATGAAAATAACTTAGGTGATGAGTCATTCTGATAAGGAGCCTCACTCACCCTTATAATGATCTGGTGGTAATTTTGTCCCTAAGTTGTGTCTCACTCTTTGCGATCCCATGAACTGCAACCCACCAGACTCTAATGTCTATGGGACTTTCCAGGCAGAAATACTGGAGTGGGTTGCCATTTCCTTCTCCAGGGGATCTTCCCGACCCAGGGATCGAACCCCTGTCTCCTGCATTACAGGTGGATTCTTTACCACTGAGCCATTTGGGAAACCAATAATAATTTAGGCATGCTCAATTGTTTTAATAATGATGCCCAGGGATCAACTTATTTCAGTGTCCTTTACTCTGCTTTCCATTAATAAAATACCTATTACCATAGGTGAAAGAATCTAGAGTGAACTAACTGTGTGGTACCAGTGAACTAGCTTTTAAACTGGCCAGACACCCAGAATAGTCTACCTGAAGGTGAGCAGTGTGTTAAGTGACTCTGTTGTAACAAGACATATGTTTTCCAGTTTGTCTTGGCCCTTGGAAAAACATTGAGGGCATTTTCTGCAGCTGCTCTTGTATATTAAATAATTCTGCTTTTCTCTGCCCTTTGCATAAAGTGACCCTGGCTCAGAGCAAGTTGTATGAAAGGATTCTCACCATTGGCCAAGTGTGAATTTGAGCAAAAAGTACACGACTCACTTATCATTGCCATTTAAACATTTATAGTCAAATCACTGTAGCACTTACATCTTAAAAAGCTTTGCTACCAAAATGATTATTTTTTTCTTCTAAAGTAGGCAAATTAGGCTCTTAAATAGAGATAGACCTTTTCTCTATCCCACTCAAAACCTTCTGAAGAGCCTCAGGATGTCAATGGTGCTGGGAAATTTAACTGAGTTAAGTGCTTAATTCTAGAATTAAGTTTTAAATTCCCATCAAAGTTTGCTTTTTACAGAGTTCATATAGTCATTTGAGATCTGTGACATTAGCCAAGAGTCATGGGATCAGAGCCGAGAATGGAGAAATCAATAAGGCCCTCATGACAAGACTGTTTTCCATTTAGTTAAGTGTTTTTGTCTTAAAAAAAAATTCAGAGTGGTTATTTCCCAAAGCATTACTTTCTGCTAAAACATTGCTTTCAAACTTGAAATTTCCTATTTTTTTTTAAAAAACACTATTGTTCATAGTAATACAGATGTTTTATTTCAAATAATGTATACTTGCTATTTCAGTGACCCACTGAAGTATAACTCTGGGTAGGAACTTAATCTAAGTGCAAAAATAGTCAATAAATGGTTAAATCTGGGACACAAGCCAAATCTCATGATCAGACTCCAGAACACTGAGTCAGATGTCAGAATCTTGTGACAGAACCGGGGGCATCTCCTCCCTCACAGCCACCAGTCACTCTAAGTCCTTCTCTTTAAGAGGATGATCTCCTCAGACCACAGTGTTCTTCAGCCAAATGTGATGTCTTGTTGCCAGATCTGCCAAACACACAATAATCCTTACAGCAAGAGAATTCGTTCTTGTAACTACAACAGCTATTCTAAGCAAAAGCAACAGAACAGGCACAACCGCCATAGACAGAATGTGTTGTGCTGCTTTGGTGCATGAGGAAGATCGTTACGGTACAGAAAATTGCTCTTGATTTAGTGTCACTAGGACTTGTGCCTCAGTTCAAGTTATTGCTATGCAATCAGCATGTACTCAATTTACTAAAAGCCTGAGTGCTTAATGAACAGTGCTCAGTCCTGGACTCTCACATCTAGTAGATGAGCAACTGGACTTGCAGTTAGGTATAATGTGATATTGTACATGCTGCGTAAGAGGTATAGGTGCAAATGATACAAAACACTAAACACTAAAAAAGGTCAAGACTGGGTTCACACGCACACCACAGAAAATTGAAGTTTATTTCTTACTCATGTCAGTTGTTTTTGGAGGTGGGCAGTGCAGGCTGCCTGGTGACCCTGCAATTACCAGGAACTCAGATTCTTTCTACCTCATTGTTCTGCCATCATCAACACTGGAGTTCTGCCTCATGGTCTAGAGAGGCTGCTCAGGCACCAGCCATCACATCCATTCTAACAAGTAGAGAGAGGTTAGGTAGAAAGAATGATAGGTGTGTTCTCTCCAGAGTGGACGTAGCACACAATACTTGTGCCTACTTTCTGTTCACCAAATTACAGTCCCATGACTGGCTGCCTAACTATTAAGGGAGATTGATACAGTCTTTATTGTGGAAAGTCATGTGCCTGAAACCTGATAGTTCACTACCGAAATAGAGAGGATAGTATCCAATTAGTAATTGGAGGAAAATGGGTGTTTTCTGCCTCAGACATTCGGATGAGGGAGAGAGAATTGTATCTGGAAAGGAAAAGCAGATCTGGAAGGCTTCCTGGAAGAGGTAGCATTTAAGTGAGCTCTCTGAGGAAGAGCAGAAAGGTATCAAATCCAGAATCAGAGTAAGCATTGTATAGGCAGAGGGAGCAGTGTAGGAGTTTGCTTTGGGGAAGCAGCCAGCTGGAATAAGGCATGCAGACCATCACCATTGATCAGGACTGGCTTTTCTTTGTTCATTGCTCACCAGAGATCTAAAGGAAACATCACATAGTGTTCTCAGTATCTGAGCTCCTTCATCTAATCACATATGTGTAACTGCTAAAGAGTGAATTAGCACATCGTGCCCAGAGAAGTGAAAAATAATTTTAAAATACATCTATTGAAATGATTACCCATGTGCACTAAAAAGGATAAATCACTTGTTAAATGAGGGAGGATGTTCAGAAAGTTGATTAAATTTGAATTCTGATGATGACATGTAACAAGTGTGAAATGATCATCTCTAAGACCGTTTGCACACATGTTCAAATACAAACAGGCATCATAAGAACCATAATGTTCCCCTGGGGCCCCTCACATCTAGTAGATGAGCACGGACTTGAAAAATTTTTACACGAAAATTGCAAGTCCTAAACACTAAAAAGGTCAAGACTGGGTTCACGCACACCACAGAAAATTGAAGTTTATTTCTTACTCATGTCAGTTGTTTTTGGAGGTGGGCAGTGCAGGCTGCCTGGTGACCCTGCAATTACCAGGAACTCAGATTCTTTCTACCTCATTGTTCTGCCATCATCAACACTGGAGTTCTGCCTCATGGTCTAGAGAGGCTGCTCAGGCACCAGCCATCACATCCATTCTAACAAGTAGAGAGAGGTTAGGTAGAAAGAATGATAGGTGTGTTCTCTCCAGAGTGGACGTAGCACACAATACTTGTGCCTACTTTCTGTTCACCAAATTACAGTCCCATGACTGGCTGCCTAACTATTAAGGGAGATTGATACAGTCTTTATTGTGGAAAGTCATGTGCCTGAAACCTGATAGTTCACTACCGAAATAGAGAGGATAGTATCCAATTAGTAATTGGAGGAAAATGGGTGTTTTCTGCCTCAGACATTCGGATGAGGGAGAGAGAATTGTATCTGGAAAGGAAAAGCAGATCTGGAAGGCTTCCTGGAAGAGGTAGCATTTAAGTGAGCTCTCTGAGGAAGAGCAGAAAGGTATCAAATCCAGAATCAGAGTAAGCATTGTATAGGCAGGGGGAGCAGTGTAGGAGTTTGCTTTGGGGAAGCAGCCAGCTGGAATAAGGCATGCAGACCATCACCATTGATCAGGACTGGCTTTTCTTTGTTCATTGCTCACCAGAGATCTAAAGGAAACATCACATAGTGTTCTCAGTATCTGAGCTCCTTCATCTAATCACATATGTGTAACTGCTAAAGAGTGAATTAGCACATCGTGCCCAGAGAAGTGAAAAATAATTTTAAAATACATCTATTGAAATGATTACCCATGTGCACTAAAAAGGATAAATCACTTGTTAAATGAGGGAGGATGTTCAGAAAGTTGATTAAATTTGAATTCTGATGATGACATGTAACAAGTGTGAAATGATCATCTCTAAGACCGTTTGCACACATGTTCAAATACAAACAGGCATCATAAGACCATAATGTCCTGCTTAAAACGAAGAATCAATTAGTTCTGAAACAGAAGAACAGACACCACAGGCTGGGCAGCAGAGCCTAGGGATAATTAAGACAACAGATATTTGGTGAGCACTTGCCACACGTCTGGCATGCTTCTGAGCACCTGCCACATATTAACTGATTTAATCTTCATATCAATGCTATGAGATAGGTTTCTATTACTATCTCCATTTTTGTTGCCAATGTACTGAGACTCAACAAGGTTAAGTAACTTGCTCAAAGTTGCATAGCTAATATGCAGAGAAGCAGAGACATAAACTCACGCACCCTGGCTCCTTAAGCACTCTGCCAGATAGTAAAAGCGAATGGACGGTGGGATGGATCCCAGCTCTCTGATTGACTACAGTTGAGACTCTTGGGAAAGCCATTTCATCCCTCTGTGTCTCAAGACTGAACCTGGGTCCTGGCACAGGGTACATGGTCCATAGTTAGGATCTGAGAGAGACAGTGGTGAGCAGTCCTGAAGGGCGATCTTAGCTTCTGGCCCCAGAATTGAACCTGGGAGGCCTGAGTGAAAACCAGGACTCCTAGCTGTCAGCTCACCAGGCACTGGAGGCTAGAAGCTAAGTGGCCCTGGCTCTTATGGTGGCCCTCCCCCACTTCTGCTTTTTTGAAAGGAGGAGCCACAAGTGTGAAAACAGGCACCAAGTTTATTGTTAGAGACGCAGCACAACACGTGGGAGAGAACGCAGAGAAACAGCTTATTTAAGCCAGCAGCAAGGCAGAGATAAACACCTGGAGTGAGAGGTTACGGGTGTCCTCTCTAATGAGGAGTTCAGTCAAGAGGTGACCTCTGTCCCTTTTTTAGGATGGTCCTTCCGGGTCTTCATTTACCTTTGGTAAATTATCTTGTTTCTTCTCCACATCTGACCTGTTGTAGGACCCTCCGCACCCTGCCTACACATCTTTTTGCTAAGATGACTCCCAGTGCAAAAGCCTGTGGCTGTGTGTCCACACTTATTATGGGGTGAGGCCCCTGCCTTTTGGACCCCTGAGAATTCTTTCTGCTCATGGCCAGACAAGGACATTTTCTTGACCTCGGAAGTGGTCCATTTATCTCTCTGCTTCAGGAGAGCTCAGCTTCTGCTACCAGCTTTATCCTTGGAACATCTGGGTGAGAAGAAAGCTTCAGTTGAACTTCACTTGACAAATACCAGTTGTCTAGTCCAGGGGTTCATCTGTCTCCTATCTCAGTTCGACGGTAGAACAAGACTGAGTCCATTCATTGTACACAGTAGCCCATCTTTGGTCCTTAACCATACGAAACAAGAGAGAGATTGAAAGCTATTTCTGAGAAAGCATTAAATTCTCTTTCAAAAAAGACCCAAATTTCTCCTCCTTCCACCCATGTACCCCAATTCCCTGCAGTCTGTCTCTCTGTTAGTTTTTGAGTTTGAGCTGTTTTTTATAGCCATCTGCTACAGGGCTGTGTAACGACAAACAGTATCCTCCTAAAAATGTTTACAAATGCTTCTTCCATTACTGCTGTATATTTTTTCATTAAGCTGTGACATCGCCATTGAAAAATTATTTTAATCATCACAAACTGAATTACACAAGGAGAAAGCAGAAAGAGATAGTACTTAAAAGGCTGAATGTACATTAATTGCTTCAGCTAATGAAAGAAACATGACTTAGCCAAAGCATACAACATGAATCCTAAGATGCACGGACAATTGACTCTGGTAATAAAACAAGTATTAGTATGTTGCATCTGAAATCCTCATTATGCTTCATGCAGCAAAATCCACTGTGTACCTGCTGTTCAGTGTGTATTTCCTCCTCTTGACACCAAGAGCTAATTATAGCACCGGGCGCAGGGTTGGAAGCACGTGACCTACGTTTCCCGGCCGGGGACCTTCAAAAGCCCTGCAAGTTATGTCTGATAGATCTTTTTCTTTCTTTCTTTCAAGCCGATGAAAATAGGTGTTGTTCAGAATGATTTTGGAATATCCCAATGTTCCATAGGCAGTTTTAATTAAACCATGAATTATTTAAATATGCACAATGTCTATTTCACTTACATCGGAATCTTTATCTCCCTTGGCCTTTATAAACTTGTAAATTATTTAGTGCAAGGATAATTTGTCACATATTCAAGATGCTGACCATTGACTTTTTTGTCTGTCTTTCATTACACAAACATTAAAGTAAAGAGGATGATAAAGGCATGACATTTAAGAGACAGGAAGAGAAGCGAATGTCTTATTTTTACTATTCATCTAGAATCACATTGATTGCAAAACGGTTATTAACAGCTTATCTACAGGCTGTATTAACCTACCACCTTCTGTTCATAAACTAAAAATATCACCCTATTAGGAGCCACAGTGAAATAGGATACAACCATAAGTGTCCTCCAAGTCCACCCTTTTGAAAACTTTGAAGGCACCATTAATACTTGAAGGGATATGTAATTATCTGTAACAGCTGGTTTAACTCAAAGTCATTGTTTTTCTAGACGAAAATCTTTCTTTTTCTGTAGAACTAGAGCTGGAAAGCAAATCTTTATTTCTGTATTTTAATCCTACATGCTGTCTTTTTGTTATTTTTTCAGGAAAACTTTGGTTATGGTCAAATGTATTTCCTTTGCATTTCCTCCCACATGTATTATATAACTTGGCTTCTTTGGCACCACTGAGCCTCACATTTTAGACACGGGGGCTTGCAGAGCTCTTTGAAGGTACTGTTTGGAGGCTATCTGGGAGCCATATCAGCAAAGGCCACACTTCAATAGGGAGGGTGTAAATTGCTTAGAAACTACAGGATCTCAGCAAGTGTCATTCTGAGAATTTTTATACTAGGGGGAAAATATGGAAAAGGAGAAAATGAAGGGATGTGAATGAGAAATGGCTTCACTCTGCTTCATCTCTGATTCTAAAAGTTAATGCATGTTAAAACTGCTTAAAGAACGTTTTTAGAAATTCAGTATTCAAAAACTCTCCCCCAGATATTCTTTACAGTGGCGGTGAGTCCTGGCTGGCGGCACAGCTTACACACACCTCAAGTGGTTTTTGCAGATTACCTAACGATAGCATAGAAGCTAGCAAGAGGTGTTGACTTCGAAAAATCAGGCTGTATTTATTTATTTAGTTATTCATTGAATATTTAATGAGTCCCTATACCTCACCTCGAATCTCAGCTCTTAAGGAGCTTGGAGTCTGGTGAGGGAGATAGAAAGTAGCCAGTTCAGTTGAACAAGATAAGTGCTATAGAGCTGAGCAGAATTATATACGAGGGTCATCTAACCCATCTAGTCTAGGGCATCATAAAAGGCTGCGGGGAGACGGCATGTAAGCTGAAACATGAGGGGTAAAACAGTAAGCTGGAAGAATTAGCCAGTTTTTGGCAAATAGGCCTCAAGTCATCTGGATGGGGGCAGGAGATAGGTGGAAAATGTGAACAAGAGGTCAGACGGTTACAGTGTTTGGAAGACACATTTTTCAAAAGGCTGGGCAAGGGAGAAAATTGACTTCCTCAGAAGCCTTTTAATTCAAAAAAAAGCGAACAGCTTATCTACAGGCTGTATTAACCTACCACCTTCTGTTCATAAACTAAAAATATCACCCTATTAGGAGCCACAGTGAAATAGGATACAACCATAAGTGTCCTCCAAGTCCACCCTTTTGAAAACTTTGAAGGCACCATTAATACTTGAAGGGATATGTAATTATCTGTAACAGCTGGTTTAACTCAAAGTCATTGTTTTTCTAGACGAAAATCTTTCTTTTTCTGTAGAACTAGAGCTGGAAAGCAAATCTTTATTTCTGTATTTTAATCCTACATGCTGTCTTTTTGTTATTTTTTCAGGAAAACTTTGGTTATGGTCAAATGTATTTCCTTTGCATTTCCTCCCACATGTATTATATAACTTGGCTTCTTTGGCACCACTGAGCCTCACATTTTAGACACGGGGGCTTGCAGAGCTCTTTGAAGGTACTGTTTGGAGGCTATCTGGGAGCCATATCAGCAAAGGCCACACTTCAATAGGGAGGGTGTAAATTGCTTAGAAACTACAGGATCTCAGCAAGTGTCATTCTGAGAATTTTTATACTAGGGGGAAAATATGGAAAAGGAAAAAATGAAGGGATGTGAATGAGAAATGGCTTCACTCTGCTTCATCTCTGATTCTAAAAGTTAATGCATGTTAAAACTGCTTAAAGAACGTTTTTAGAAATTCAGTATTCAAAAACTCTCCCCCAGATATTCTTTACAGTGGCGGTGAGTCCTGGCTGGCGGCACAGCTTACACACACCTCAAGTGGTTTTTGCAGATTACCTAACGATAGCATAGAAGCTAGCAAGAGGTGTTGACTTCGAAAAATCAGGCTGTATTTATTTATTTAGTTATTCATTGAATATTTAATGAGTCCCTATACCTCACCTCGAATCTCAGCTCTTAAGGAGCTTGGAGTCTGGTGAGGGAGATAGAAAGTAGCCAGTTCAGTTGAACAAGATAAGTGCTATAGAGCTGAGCAGAATTATATACGAGGGTCATCTAACCCATCTAGTCTAGGGCATCATAAAAGGCTGCGGGGAGACGGCATGTAAGCTGAAACATGAGGGGTAAAACAGTAAGCTGGAAGAATTAGCCAGTTTTTGGCAAATAGGCCTCAAGTCATCTGGATGGGGGCAGGAGATAGGTGGAAAATGTGAACAAGAGGTCAGACGGTTACAGTGTTTGGAAGACACATTTTTTCAGGGCTCAAGGAGCTTACCACAGAACTGGGGAGAGACTTACTGAAGGAGGATGTTTGATAATAGTGGAATACCAGAAAATTGACTTCCTCAGAAGCCTTTTAATTCATTAAGAATTGAATAAAGCAGTAACTTCCCTGATGGTCAGGCATTTAAGACTTCCAGTGTAGCGGATGCAGGTTTCCATTCCTGCTTGGGGGAATAAAATCCCACTCGCTTCATGGTATGGCCTAAATAATAAAATAAAGTAAAGACAGCAACAAAAGCAAACCAAAAAACTCCCCAAACCTGTTATCCTCAAAAAGTAACTCCTGAAGTGTCAAGTATGGTGTTTCATTAAAAGGAAGAAGGCATTTTAAAAAAGAATGGAATAAAGTTGACTCCCCAGGCTGTATGATTTCTCTGGAGGAAGTGTCTGGACTCTGCTAGCAATAAAACTCTGTGATCTTTAACATCATTCTGTCGTGGGAAGATTTAAGGATTCAGTTGGGTCTTAAAAAATGGATAAATGTTTGTAAATAATTATTTTTCTTTAATTTTAAACTCAGAACAGTTACAAGAATAGTATGAGAAATTACCTAGACTTATTCAAGTCCACCAATGTTTACGTCTTACCCCTGTCCCAAGTGCTCTTGTTCTGTCTCTCTGTCTCTGTCTCTCTCTCTCTCTCTCTTACACACACACACACACACACACACACACACACACACTCTGATCAGTTTTTTTCTGAAAGACTTGAGAGTAAGTTGGATTCCTTTACTCCTAAACACTTCAGTGTGTATTGCTCATGAAAAGGGATGGATTCTTACATAACCACAGTGAAATCATCGAACATCAATCTTATGATATGTACTACTGATATCATATGATCATCTAATGGACAGTCCATAATCAGCTTCTGCGAGCTCTCTCAATCATTCTCCATATGTTTTTTCTTCCCAGTTCAGGATCCAGGCTGGATTTATACATTGCACTCAAGTGTCTCTGTAATTAGGCTCTTATTTGAAACAGTTTTTAAACTTTCTTTATCTTTATCATGGCATTTTTTGAAGGGTACAAGCCATTTGTTTTGTAGAATGTCCCGCAGTTTGGGTTTATCTATGGTTTCACTGCAATTAAGTTTCAGGTTATACATTTTTTTTGGAAAGAGAGAAGTTAGGTAGTCTTCTTAGTGCCTGGCAGGAGGAGACACAGGGTGTATATTTGTCCCCATGTTGGTGATGCTAACATTGATAACATTATTTGTATCCACTAGACTTTTTCAATATAAAATTACAAATTTTCCCCTTTTAATTAACAAGAATTTAGGGGGGGAGATACTGTGAGCCTGTGTGAATATTATGTTCCTTATTGAAATTTCATCTGAGAGTTGGAATATCCAAGGATGATATACTCTTCCATGGTTACTGTAGTATTTGTCTTGCTGTGTCTTTATTATTATAAAGGAGAGCTTTTGTGGTTCCCCGTCTGCATTTTCATTTATACCTCTCTCAGTATGGATTTGTGGATTTATATTTTATTATCTACTACTCTTTATTTTGATACTTAAGTTGTCCCTCATTTTACATGTGGGAGTTTCTTTCAAATGGTTCCTATGTCCTTTTGATAGCTTCTGTCATTCTCTGAACTCTTACTTTCTGGAGCAGTCCACTCGGAGATTATTTTGTACTTCTCTACCCCAGGCATAAAAATCTGTCTTTTGTTCAAACAGCACTGGATCGCCAAAATTTGGGTATATTCATTTATATGAGGGTGTTACGGTCTGTAATTCCTTTGGTGGACAGAAATTATACATATATTTTTCTCTCCTTGTCTCTCTGTATTTAAAAGCTCCTGAGTTCATACTGATCATGATACATTCTGGCCTTTCCTTCCTGCATGTTTGTGACTCCCAGTTTCCAATAGTGAGAAACCTAGCCTCAGAATGAAATTCTTTTTTAACGCAGAGAGAAATGTACTACTGATATCATATCATCAATGGACAGTCCATAATCAGCTTCTGCGAGCTCTCTCAATCATTCTCCATATGTTTTTTCTTCCCAGTTCAGGATCCAGGCTGGATTTATACATTGCACTCAAGTGTCTCTGTAATTAGGCTCTTATTTGAAACAGTTTTTAAACTTTCTTTATCTTTATCATGGCATTTTTTGAAGGGTACAAGCCATTTGTTTTGTAGAATGTCCCGCAGTTTGGGTTTATCTATGGTTTCACTGCAATTAAGTTTCAGGTTATACATTTTTTTTGGAAAGAGAGAAGTTAGGTAGTCTTCTTAGTGCCTGGCAGGAGGAGACACAGGGTGTATATTTGTCCCCATGTTGGTGATGCTAACATTGATAACATTATTTGTATCCACTAGACTTTTTCAATATAAAATTACAAATTTTCCCCTTTTAATTAACAAGAATTTAGGGGGGGAGATACTGTGAGCCTGTGTGAATATTATGTTCCTTATTGAAATTTCATCTGAGAGTTGGAATATCCAAGGATGATATACTCTTCCATGGTTACTGTAGTATTTGTCTTGCTGTGTCTTTATTATTATAAAGGAGAGCTTTTGTGGTTCCCCGTCTGCATTTTCATTTATACCTCTCTCAGTATGGATTTGTGGATTTATATTTTATTATCTACTACTCTTTATTTTGATACTTAAGTTGTCCCTCATTTTACATGTGGGAGTTTCTTTCAAATGGTTCCTATGTCCTTTTGATAGCTTCTGTCATTCTCTGAACTCTTACTTTCTGGAGCAGTCCACTCGGAGATTATTTTGTACTTCTCTACCCCAGGCATAAAAATCTGTCTTTTGTTCAAACAGCACTGGATCGCCAAAATTTGGGTATATTCATTTATATGAGGGTGTTACGGTCTGTAATTCCTTTGGTGGACAGAAATTATACATATATTTTTCTCTCCTTGTCTCTCTGTATTTAAAAGCTCCTGAGTTCATACTGATCATGATACATTCTGGCCTTTCCTTCCTGCATGTTTGTGACTCCCAGTTTCCAATAGTGAGAAACCTAGCCTCAGAATGAAATTCTTTTTTTTTAACGCAGAGAGAAATAAAGTTTTTTTAATCTCAAAGAATCTGTGAGACAGCCAGGTGGAGAGTTATTTCTACCAAAGGAAAATTTGTCTTTTGCTTTGCAGTTTATACCATGGTAAAACTTGAAATAGTGAAAATTACAAAATCTGCATGAGAGTAAGGGTTATAGAGACAGAGACACGCCTCCCAGTTTCTTCACAAGGAAACCATCATTTCTGCCTTCATTGTCCAGGGTGGGGAACCCCTTCTAGGTAAAATTCTTAGATTGGTGTCAGTGACTCCTTGCCTTCAGCATTGAGGTACTGAAGACCAACATCTTGTTGCACTCCTTGCTGTATCAGATTTCTGCACTAGAGACTATGAACTTAGCATTAACTCCTATAAAACAGAACTTTCCTTAAAAAAAGCTCATTTCCAGTTAATTTTGATATTGAGATTAACGGGTCAAATGGTAAAATGTCTTGAAAACAGAATTGCTGAGGCTCTGTTCAAGAAGCTTCCTTTTGTGTCCTCTCTCCTGTGAATCTTCTCATCATGGACAGACAGTTATAACGCTGGTCATTGTTGAGCAAGGTGGTGGTGCTGATGATGATTTTTTGTGATCGGTCGGAGATAATTCGGGATTGCAAAACCAGGTACCAGGTTATTGGAGGACTTCAATTTATTTTTCAACCTGTGGTGAAAGCAAAGCCATTTCAAATCTGTACTAAGCTGTGTGTGTGTGTTGGGCAGGGGAGTGCATAAAATATTTCTGAATTAGGCCAATGGCTATTTGCTTCGTATCAGTGGAAGAACACTGAGTTCTAGATGAATGAATTTCTCAGCCTAGGGACGTAATAATGTGTCAATTGAAAAGAAAGTTGCTCCTCTTTTAAGTGGATATTAATTGCATAATACAATGCTCTTACTGAAACCTTGGCGCAAAGATAATCCAGGTTGTTTCTTACAGAGTTACAGAACTTGAAAGAACTTGACCTGTTCACATGAAAACCCTCAAGATACATTCTGGCCTTTCCTTCCTGCATGTTTGTGACTCCCAGTTTCCAATAGTGAGAAACCTAGCCTCAGAATGAAATTCTTTTTTTTTAACGCAGAGAGAAATAAAGTTTTTTTAATCTCAAAGAATCTGTGAGACAGCCAGGTGGAGAGTTATTTCTACCAAAGGAAAATTTGTCTTTTGCTTTGCAGTTTATACCATGGTAAAACTTGAAATAGTGAAAATTACAAAATCTGCATGAGAGTAAGGGTTATAGAGACAGAGACACGCCTCCCAGTTTCTTCACAAGGAAACCATCATTTCTGCCTTCATTGTCCAGGGTGGGGAACCCCTTCTAGGTAAAATTCTTAGATTGGTGTCAGTGACTCCTTGCCTTCAGCATTGAGGTACTGAAGACCAACATCTTGTTGCACTCCTTGCTGTATCAGATTTCTGCACTAGAGACTATGAACTTAGCATTAACTCCTATAAAACAGAACTTTCCTTAAAAAAAGCTCATTTCCAGTTAATTTTGATATTGAGATTAACGGGTCAAATGGTAAAATGTCTTGAAAACAGAATTGCTGAGGCTCTGTTCAAGAAGCTTCCTTTTGTGTCCTCTCTCCTGTGAATCTTCTCATCATGGACAGACAGTTATAACGCTGGTCATTGTTGAGCAAGGTGGTGGTGCTGATGATGATTTTTTGTGATCGGTCGGAGATAATTCGGGATTGCAAAACCAGGTACCAGGTTATTGGAGGACTTCAATTTATTTTTCAACCTGTGGTGAAAGCAAAGCCATTTCAAATCTGTACTAAGCTGTGTGTGTGTGTTGGGCAGGGGAGTGCATAAAATATTTCTGAATTAGGCCAATGGCTATTTGCTTCGTATCAGTGGAAGAACACTGAGTTCTAGATGAATGAATTTCTCAGCCTAGGGACGTAATAATGTGTCAATTGAAAAGAAAGTTGCTCCTCTTTTAAGTGGATATTAATTGCATAATACAATGCTCTTACTGAAACCTTGGCGCAAAGATAATCCAGGTTGTTTCTTACAGAGTTACAGAACTTGAAAGAACTTGACCTGTTCACATGAAAACCCTCAAGAACTGAGTCTTGAGTCTAAAACATATGTCTGAAGTAATGAAGTTAAGCATTCCCATTAGAACTGTTTTTTTGTTGTTGTTGCTGTTGTTGTCTTTCGATAGGAAAGGCAAGGCAGGTTGACACGGAGCTGGTTCCAGAAATAGATGACTTATCTATTCAGTGAACCTTCTTCCTGAGCTAATTTTTCCTTTAGACTGGAATTCTTTTGACTGGTCAACAAGTGCAGGGGGCATTGCTTTGTATACTCTGTTTCCCTCTCCAGTGATCTCCCTCACTTGCTCCTCAAGGCCTGAGCTCCAACAACAAAGTAAAAGTGTGTGATCCCATGGACTGTAGCCCATGGACAGGCTTCCATGTCCACAGAATTCCCAGGCAAGAATACTGGAATGGGTCATCATTCTCTTCTCCAGGGAATCTTCCTGACTCAGGGGTCAACCTGGGTTTTCTGCATTGTAAGCAGAGTGTTTACCGGCTGAGTCACCAGGGTTCCTTAGCCATTAGCAATGGACTCCTTCTTCCTTAATGTTTTTGTCACACAAAAACCCACATACTGTACATAAAACACTTAACATGGTGTATGTCACAGAGAGATTATTTAACATTTACCAACAATGATGACTCGCATTTATGAGCTTATTTTTTTCACACAACTGGGCATTCAGAAATGTCACATCATTTCCTTTAGATTCAGTTAATTATACCCTCACATCGTCTTCATGCTGGTTGGCAGGAAATCTGCTCTCAGTCATTAGTAGACCACCCCCATCTCAGCCCTTGGGGCCTAATAGAGAAGATATGAATTGTTTGGGCACATATGTCTACTGGATGGTAAGAGATTGTCCCCTGCCTGGTCCTGGGCACTCTGGATCACACCCTGAGGCCAAACGTCCAGCCTCCTATGGTATAGCACTTAGTCGCTCTCCACTGAGCACCTGCACCCACTTGATAGGGTGAGACGTGGGCTCAAGCCCAGTTCCTTGAGGACCCCTCAGAAAGGGACCTCATGTAGTAAACCTTGGCGCAAAGATAATCCAGGTTGTTTCTTACAGAGTTACAGAACTTGAAAGAACTTGACCTGTTCACATGAAAACCCTCAAGAACTGAGTCTTGAGTCTAAAACATATGTCTGAAGTAATGAAGTTAAGCATTCCCATTAGAACTGTTTTTTTGTTGTTGTTGCTGTTGTTGTCTTTCGATAGGAAAGGCAAGGCAGGTTGACACGGAGCTGGTTCCAGAAATAGATGACTTATCTATTCAGTGAACCTTCTTCCTGAGCTAATTTTTCCTTTAGACTGGAATTCTTTTGACTGGTCAACAAGTGCAGGGGGCATTGCTTTGTATACTCTGTTTCCCTCTCCAGTGATCTCCCTCACTTGCTCCTCAAGGCCTGAGCTCCAACAACAAAGTAAAAGTGTGTGATCCCATGGACTGTAGCCCATGGACAGGCTTCCATGTCCACAGAATTCCCAGGCAAGAATACTGGAATGGGTCATCATTCTCTTCTCCAGGGAATCTTCCTGACTCAGGGGTCAACCTGGGTTTTCTGCATTGTAAGCAGAGTGTTTACCGGCTGAGTCACCAGGGTTCCTTAGCCATTAGCAATGGACTCCTTCTTCCTTAATGTTTTTGTCACACAAAAACCCACATACTGTACATAAAACACTTAACATGGTGTATGTCACAGAGAGATTATTTAACATTTACCAACAATGATGACTCGCATTTATGAGCTTATTTTTTTCACACAACTGGGCATTCAGAAATGTCACATCATTTCCTTTAGATTCAGTTAATTATACCCTCACATCGTCTTCATGCTGGTTGGCAGGAAATCTGCTCTCAGTCATTAGTAGACCACCCCCATCTCAGCCCTTGGGGCCTAATAGAGAAGATATGAATTGTTTGGGCACATATGTCTACTGGATGGTAAGAGATTGTCCCCTGCCTGGTCCTGGGCACTCTGGATCACACCCTGAGGCCAAACGTCCAGCCTCCTATGGTATAGCACTTAGTCGCTCTCCACTGAGCACCTGCACCCACTTGATAGGGTGAGACGTGGGCTCAAGCCCAGTTCCTTGAGGACCCCTCAGAAACTACCCTGGGCTTAGAGAATGATCCCCCTTTCTCCTGCTGCCATGTTTGTAAATGCTCTCTGCCTCCAGCCTGTAGTAGGGTAGTCAGATTTAGCCAAAACAAAAGCAAACAAGTTACTCAGATAACTGTGAATTTCAGATAACCAATGCATAAATTTTTAGTCTAAGTATATCCCTTTCAGTGTTTGGGACATAATTACACTAAAAAACTGTTAACTTATCTGCAGTTTTTTAAATTTAACCAAGCACCCTGTATTTTTATCTTGCAAATCCATCCGTATGAGTTCCTACTTTTGAAAGACCCAGGAATAGAAGTTGTGGGTAGAGTTCAGTCTTTCAGTACAGATCTTCACTGAGTAACGAGAACAGTCTGAATAGACTTAGAAAGGCACAGGGAGGGACTTCCATGTCAGAAGTGGTTAAGATCCTGCACTTCTAAGACAGGGGTTTCAAGGTCTATCCCTGGTCAGGGAACTAAGATCCCACATGCTGTGTGGTGTTGTCAAATTGTTTTTTTAAAAAGATACAGGGAGGGCTTCTCTGGTGGTCCAGTGGGTAGAGAGTCCACCTTGCAGTGCAAGGGGTACCGGTTCCATCCCTGGCCTGGGAACATCCCATGTGCCGTGGAGAGGCTGGACTAGTGTGTCCAATTACGAACCAGCACTCCGGAGCGCATGTGCCCAGAGCCAGGGCTCTGCAATGACAGAGGCCACTTCAATGGGAGGACCACACAGGCCAAAGAATGGAGATGGATGAAAATAAATAAATAAATAAACAAACAATAAAAGAGGTCAAAATTAAAAAAAAAAAAAGATACAAGGAGAAACTGGGCATGGACAAATACAGAATAATACCCATGAATCTGTTACTCTCATCATTATGATCATCCTCGTCCTCATCAGCCATGGTGAACTGCTGCTGGAGTCAGTTCCCCTGGGGAAGGTAATATTAATGGATCCTTCCCTAAGACAGTTTTAATAAAGATAAAGGAGGAGAAAGCAGGAGGCAGCAAGAAGTCTGCAAGCGAATTGGGGATCAGGAGAAGAGGTACAGATTGATTGGGGCCAGAAAGGCCATTTGCTTCTCATAGCCTTCCTGGTTGGCCTGACGCAGGCACTGTGGGCTGCCATTTTCTAGCTGCGTCACAGTGAGGCATATGGTAGGACAATAGAGGGACAAGCAGGGTCATTAGCTGTGTTTGAAAAAGTGTTATTAACACATGACTGGGAAGACGGAAGCAAAAATCTCATCTCAATAATCCCAGAGAACACAAAATTTAAGTCATCCGTTGGTTGTTTTGGATCATTCCGCTCCGGTCAAGGGAAAGATCCAAAGTAGCCTGTAGCAATGAGGTCAGTTTCCTACACAGTCATCCTGGGGGCAACACACATACACACACACACACTGTGCTTTATGGTTTTATATATTTGTTTATATAAAGTGATATATTTAATATAAATATGGTAATACGAACCTTCGAGTTTTGAGCTTTTAAAGATACAAAACATGCATTCCATCTACATCAGGAGTGAGTGCATCAGGAGTGGGTTGTCCTCTGTCTCGTATTGCTGATTATCCTTCAGCTCTACCATCTCCTACCCCCTCTCCCTCCTCCACTCAGTAAGCCTTCTTGCCTATACACCTGTATGGCAGCTGTTGTACTGTACTATAAGGTTAAAAATGTTTTCTTTATTTTTTTGAACATTATTTGTGTGAAAGGTATTATAAACCTTTTACAGTGCTGTAGTATATAGCTAATTTTGTTAGTTGGGTATCTAGGCTAATTCTATTGGACTTACAAATTGGACTTAAGAACTTGCTCTCAGAACAGAACTTGTTCCTATATAGGATACTTACTGTATGTGTAATTCTGGCAATCAAAATGCAAATTTTTGACACTTCCCAAATAAAAATGAGGGTTTTCTTGGTGGCTCAGTAGTAAAGAATCCACTTATAATGCAGGAGATCTGGGTTCTGTCTCTGGGTCAGGAAGAGTCTCTGGAGAAGGAAATTGCAGCCCACTCCAGTGTTCTTACCTGGAAAATCCCATGGAAAGAAGAGCCTAGCGGTTTACAGTCCATGGGGTTGCCAAAGATTCAGACATGACTTAGTGACTAAAGAAACAAAAAATAGATTGAGAGTTAAGTTTCCATCCTCAGCTAACTCTGTCAGACACCTGGTAAGTGTGATAGGATTTGAATAGAGAAGGAGGTGTTTTTCTGTCTTTTGAGTTCTATAAAAATCCAGTCTGTTTGTGTTTGTGTATGTACAGGCTTATAATTCTTTTCTTTTGTAGTTTGGAGTCATCCCACTGAGCTTGTGCCTCTTGAAATTTTAGGTAGACAGGAGTTGATAAATGCCATTCCAATGCTGGGTAACCACCAGAACCGGTCAGTGAGTTAAGATGTACCTTAAGAAATGATTTACTGTTGAGTGTTCACTAAGGGCTAAATAATCATCTTAGGGCTTCTTCACAATCATCTGCTAGTTCAGAATTTTATCCATCTTCCAAGTAAGGAACACAGTGCCATCACTTACTCAGGGTCCTGCTTGACCTCTGTGGCTAAGCTGGCATTCTCTTCCATAGTGCTGAATTTGAAAGTCCATCATCTTCCTATGGCTCAAGGTGGCTCGTGTCAGTGGTTAGGAACATGCACTGTGGCACCAGCCTGAGCTTGAATCCTGTTTGTGCTGCTCTCTAGCTTATTTACCTTGGGCAAATATACAACCTCTGTGCTTCAGTTTCCTCATTCATGAAATGGAAAAAAGTATTATTAAATTACTTAATATGTTTGTTGAGGGGATGAAATCATGCAGTATACGTAAAGACTGTATATAAAGTTCTTACCCCATTTTAGGAACATTTTGTTAGTTGGGTATCTTTTGGACTTACAAATTGGACTTAAGAACTTGCTCTCAGAACAGAACTTGTTCCTATATAGGATACTTACTGTATGTGTAATTCTGGCAATCAAAATGCAAATTTTTGACACTTCCCAAATAAAAATGAGGGTTTTCTTGGTGGCTCAGTAGTAAAGAATCCACTTATAATGCAGGAGATCTGGGTTCTGTCTCTGGGTCAGGAAGAGTCTCTGGAGAAGGAAATTGCAGCCCACTCCAGTGTTCTTACCTGGAAAATCCCATGGAAAGAAGAGCCTAGCGGTTTACAGTCCATGGGGTTGCCAAAGATTCAGACATGACTTAGTGACTAAAGAAACAAAAAATAGATTGAGAGTTAAGTTTCCATCCTCAGCTAACTCTGTCAGACACCTGGTAAGTGTGATAGGATTTGAATAGAGAAGGAGGTGTTTTTCTGTCTTTTGAGTTCTATAAAAATCCAGTCTGTTTGTGTTTGTGTATGTACAGGCTTATAATTCTTTTCTTTTGTAGTTTGGAGTCATCCCACTGAGCTTGTGCCTCTTGAAATTTTAGGTAGACAGGAGTTGATAAATGCCATTCCAATGCTGGGTAACCACCAGAACCGGTCAGTGAGTTAAGATGTACCTTAAGAAATGATTTACTGTTGAGTGTTCACTAAGGGCTAAATAATCATCTTAGGGCTTCTTCACAATCATCTGCTAGTTCAGAATTTTATCCATCTTCCAAGTAAGGAACACAGTGCCATCACTTACTCAGGGTCCTGCTTGACCTCTGTGGCTAAGCTGGCATTCTCTTCCATAGTGCTGAATTTGAAAGTCCATCATCTTCCTATGGCTCAAGGTGGCTCGTGTCAGTGGTTAGGAACATGCACTGTGGCACCAGCCTGAGCTTGAATCCTGTTTGTGCTGCTCTCTAGCTTATTTACCTTGGGCAAATATACAACCTCTGTGCTTCAGTTTCCTCATTCATGAAATGGAAAAAAGTATTATTAAATTACTTAATATGTTTGTTGAGGGGATGAAATCATGCAGTATACGTAAAGACTGTATATAAAGTTCTTACCCCATCCACTCTAAGACCCTAGTCAACGTTGGTTATTGTCATTGTCATTATTCTATATGCTGGCAAAGAATTCAAACCATGGCGCTCTCAGGCTGCCTGGAGAAGCTGGTTATCACCAGTTTGGGCCCTCGGGCTGATCAGTTCTAATCAGCAGAAACTGTTTCACCCCTCCATTGTTGTGGTTCTGAATGGCCTGGGGTGAGGGTTGGGGGTGGTTCCTGTGGGTATGGCTACTCATCCAACTCAGAGAGTCAGAATTTCTCCCCAAAGTTTTCTAGGCTCCAAACAGCTGACAAGCCCATGTTTACTTTCCCAGCTAATTTGAAAAGCCTGTGAACCTGGTGATGCGGGGGATGGCTTTCCACTTAGAATCACCTCATCCAAAATCATAGGTGTATTTTCCTTTGGGGAAATATGACTTACTTGATTCTGGTGTCCAAAGCACACCTTCACTAACTACCCTCCATCATGGTGCCTGGAGGAGGAGCTTTCCACCTCTCAATGAGGTCATAAAGTTGCAATTATTCTCCGCCACAGAGTTGACTCTACAGGCTCATTTGCAAAGTTACTCACCTGTGACTTGGCCACTTAAGTAACCCTTTGCCTAAAGATATCCCTTGCTGCAGCCCCTAAGAACCACGTTCATGTTACAGAGAAATACAAATACAAGCGTGTCTTTCAGCGGCCGTGAGACAGAGCTGTCAGCTGTAAATTATATCTGCTATTGGATGAGGGAGAAATCAACAACTCTATAGTCTATGAAATGATTTACTGTTGAGTGTTCACTAAGGGCTAAATAATCATCTTAGGGCTTCTTCACAATCATCTGCTAGTTCAGAATTTTATCCATCTTCCAAGTAAGGAACACAGTGCCATCACTTACTCAGGGTCCTGCTTGACCTCTGTGGCTAAGCTGGCATTCTCTTCCATAGTGCTGAATTTGAAAGTCCATCATCTTCCTATGGCTCAAGGTGGCTCGTGTCAGTGGTTAGGAACATGCACTGTGGCACCAGCCTGAGCTTGAATCCTGTTTGTGCTGCTCTCTAGCTTATTTACCTTGGGCAAATATACAACCTCTGTGCTTCAGTTTCCTCATTCATGAAATGGAAAAAAGTATTATTAAATTACTTAATATGTTTGTTGAGGGGATGAAATCATGCAGTATACGTAAAGACTGTATATAAAGTTCTTACCCCATCCACTCTAAGACCCTAGTCAACGTTGGTTATTGTCATTGTCATTATTCTATATGCTGGCAAAGAATTCAAACCATGGCGCTCTCAGGCTGCCTGGAGAAGCTGGTTATCACCAGTTTGGGCCCTCGGGCTGATCAGTTCTAATCAGCAGAAACTGTTTCACCCCTCCATTGTTGTGGTTCTGAATGGCCTGGGGTGAGGGTTGGGGGTGGTTCCTGTGGGTATGGCTACTCATCCAACTCAGAGAGTCAGAATTTCTCCCCAAAGTTTTCTAGGCTCCAAACAGCTGACAAGCCCATGTTTACTTTCCCAGATAATTTGAAAAAGCCTGTGAACCTGGTGATGCGGGGGATGGCTTTCCACTTAGAATCACCTCATCCAAAATCATAGGTGTATTTTCCTTTGGGGAAATATGACTTACTTGATTCTGGTGTCCAAAGCACACCTTCACTAACTACCCTCCATCATGGTGCCTGGAGGAGGAGCTTTCCACCTCTCAATGAGGTCATAAAGTTGCAATTATTCTCCGCCACAGAGTTGACTCTACAGGCTCATTTGCAAAGTTACTCACCTGTGACTTGGCCACTTAAGTAACCCTTTGCCTAAAGATATCCCTTGCTGCAGCCCCTAAGAACCGCGTTCATGTTACAGAGAAATACAAATACAAGCGTGTCTTTCAGCGGCCGTGAGACAGAGCTGTCAGCTGTAAATTATATCTGCTATTGGATGAGGGAGAAATCAACAACTCTATAGTCTATGAAAGAATTTCATCAGAAATATCAAATCCTCATAATTGGGAAGTCTCCTGCGCTAGCTAGTTTTATTTTGTTCAGGAAGATTTTAAAAGCAAACCATTTCCTGGATGCCTAAGAGTAATGCCTAGGTTTCTGTTTTTACATATTTAAGCGAAGCATTTAGACACAATTCAAGCATTCCAGGGTGTTAACTGTGTTTACAAAGGAAACCGCCAGAGGCAAATTCAGACAGTCCCTTAAATTAATAATGCTTTTGTTCACCCATCCAATTTTTCCTCCCAGTTCTGCTTGAGCCAGTGTGCCTCTTCTCCATTTATTCAGTGAATAATAACGACAATTTCTGTTTACACATGGCGTTTCATCTGGAAGGCTCTCTCTCTCTCACACCCACACAACATCACTCTCTGCCGCCTTCTGCATGGCAACAGAAAATGCAAACGGCATCAGCGCCATTGGTCAGTGAGGAGAAGAGAAGCCCCAGAGCGAACACCGAAGGAAAACAAGGGTCAAAGAAAGGAAGTAAGAACGTAATGAAATTCAGTACGTTGGTGTGTTTGTTAGAGAGGCTTGGCCCAGGGAATGAAGGGTTCTTCCAGGAACCACCCAGTACCTGTCTAGAAAGAAGCAGTAGAGTAGAACAAGTAGAGTAGACCAAGCAGTAGAGTAGACCAAGTGGCTCAGAGCTAGGTGGCTCCACACTGAAGTCTTTGACCTGTCTCTTCCTAGGAGGTGTCTTTAAGCAACTCCCACCAACTCTTTGAGACTTGGTTTTTGAATCCGCTGAAGAGGTGTAATAATTCTTATTTTCTGAGGTTGTATGTGTTGGATATCTAGAAGTAATGTATGTTATAAGGGTTTAACAAATAGTACTCACTATTTCTGATGATTACAAATGTTCTTGTAATGATCATTGTCACTATTACCTATACCTTTGTGATAGGGACAGAGTAAAGGGACAAAGTAGGGGATTACATAGTTAATCCCAATAGGGGATTGTCAATAAAAGGAAAACCATGGGTGACTCCTGTAAATGAATGATTGCTTAAGAAAACAGGTTTGCTTAACCACAGAACCAAGCAGGCTTGCTTAGCAACACACCATGCAGCACAAGCATGAGACAGGCCCCCAGACAATAAAACAGTGATGACATGAAATTTATATCCTGCCCAGGGAGCTCAGTAAGTTAATGACCCCTAAGACATGTTCTCGTCGCACATAAAAAAAAAAAATCAGTAATTTTTGGAAAGGTAACATTTCAAAGTAAAGACCCTGATTGTACAGAGACCTGAAATAATATTTCCATAGTGTCATGAGAGTCCTAGCTTGACCATGGAGAGATAAGAAAACTCCCTTCCCAGCCTGGAGGAGGAGCTAATGATAGGAATGTGACATCTATTCAAGAATGAGTAAGAAGGAAGTCTTCTCCTTCTCCTCACTTTTCTTTGTTTATAAAACTGTTGCTAAGTTCTCAGGGCAGCACCTCTCATCTGCCCGCTTATAAGTCTCACAAGCATTCCTATTCTAATAAATCACTTCTTGTCTATCACTTTGCCTGTCTGTGAATTCTTTCTGTGCTTGTACTGGGGCATAGAGGACTATGGCACTGCAGCTCTTTGGAGCTCCTTGAAACAACTCCAGAAGGTTGCAGTTGCCTTCATGGGCACTGTGGTCTTCCAAGTGTCTGCTCTCCACCTGACCCCTGCCTGATCTTTTGTCTTACCTTGAGGTTTACACACAACCAGGAGGAGTGTTATTGCCCAGAGACCTAAATTGCATTGCCTCTCATGGGCCCAGGAGGACACCTGGTATTCCCTTACTATGGGCTGTAACTCTTGTATACTTGAGATAGTCAGCCTTCACGTTTCAGTGTGCATAAAAGCCATCTGGAGGATTTTCATAAAATGAAGATTTCAGAGCACTGTCATAGAATTTCTGATCCAGTAAGTTCGGCAGCCCGGTATTTTACGTTTCTAAATGATTTCCAAGTGGTGCTGATGCTGCTGGTCTGAGGACCGCACTTTGAGAACCCATGCACATCCAGTAGCTAGCTAATGATCGCCTTGAAAGCCTTTAGGGACCTCATCTCTAGAGAGTGCTTATATTTGGGGCCCAGACAGTCCAATAGACTGGAGGAACTAAAGGTGAAGTTAAGGACGGGTTGACTATCAGCAGAAGGTGAAGACTGAAGGGGAGATCAGGCATCAAGACCCTGGGCCACCAGGCTCACAGCCGGGACTCTTGGTTTCCAGTTTTGCAACTTCCTCCCCTTCCTCCTGGCTGTTTCCCTCTTTAACAGCTCTAAGCCCTGTGTGTTTTCCTCCTCTTTCCACGAAGTCACCTCCTGATCAGCCCAATGCAGACATAGGAAGAGTCACTCCAGTAGTAGAAACAGCAGGTATAATGGCCTGGAAGTTGGATCTGAGGAGCTAAAAGCAACCCAACTTGGCTGAGCCTAGAAGGCAAAGAGCTGCCAGCTTGAGAGGGTACTGTGGCACACAGAGCAGAAGTCGGGTCATGAATTGGCCTTGATCCTGAATGCTGTGGGAAGTTTTTGAAGAGTATTATGCAGGGAAGTGACACTAGTAGATCTGTGGTTTAAGAAGCTCCCTCGGGCTTCCCCTGGTGGTCCAGTGGGTAAGGACACTGCCTTGCAGTCCAAGGGGTGCCAGTTCGATCCCTGGCCTGGGAAGATCCCACGTGCCGCGGAGCAGCTGGACCGATGTGTCCAATTACCGAGCCGGAGCTCTGGCGTGCGTACGCCCAGAGCCGGTGCTCTGCAACGACAGACACCACCGCGATGGGAGGCCCACAGAAGCCAAAGAACAAAGACGAATGAAAATAGAGAAATGAAAGACCAATAGAAGTGGCCCACCCACTCCCTCCCTCCCCAAAATAAATAAATAAATAAATCTTTAAAAAAAAAAAAAAAAAAAAGAAGCTCCCTCTGCCCGCAGCTTGAGAAACTGATGGAGGAGCCTGAGCCTGAAGGTAGAGACCAGAGTTTGACTGTTCTTGGTTCGCAGGCATGAGGTGATTGGGGCCTAGATGATGGGGAAGGATCAGGAAGGGAAAGACTCCTTGAGTCCATATTTAACGGTAATAAATTTCTTGAACCATTTCTGTCATTTATTCTAAAAATTTCTTCTAGTGGCTTCCATCCCTCGGTGTGTATTAGAATCACCTTGTGGGCTTATTAAAACACAGGTGGCTGTGTTGCAATAACAGAATTTCTGAATCAGTGAGTAGGTATGTGGCCTGAGAATTTCCATTTCTAACAAGCTCCCAGGGGATGCTGGTGCTGCTGGTCCTGGGACCACACTTTGAGAACCACTGATTTGTTTTTGTCTTTCTACACAGAGGATTGTAGCCTCAGGCCTTTTCAGCTGAGAGCCTTCTCAGTTTTTGGTAATGGGAGCCCTGCTGTTTAAATAAAACATTGACTCTACTTGCTAAGATTCTGCTCCTCAGGATCTGTACCAGCTCTCTCAGACTCAACAAATTTGTCCTCGTGAAACCTTGGCCTTGCCCACGTCCGCCTCCTTTTAAGACTTCTCCCTCGGCTTTTCCAACAAGTGTCTCTTGCTCATCCCCAACTGATTCTAGTTACTTAGAAGTTAAGTCCCTCTTTCCATATTTACAAGTGCTCAAATTTAATCTGCTCATTTGTCAAAAAAAAAATTAGTTCACAGTGTCGTGGTTAAGAAGCTCCCTCGGGCTTCCCCTGGTGGTCCAGTGGGTAAGGACACTGCCTTGCAGTGCAAGGGGTGCCAGTTCGATCCCTGGCCTGGGAAGATCCCACGTGCCGCGGAGCGGCTGGACCGATGTGTCCAATTACCGAGCCGGAGCTCTGGAGCGCATGCGCCCAGAGCCGGTGCTCTGCAACGACAGACACCACCGCGATGGGAGGCCCACAGGAGCCAAAGAACAAAGACGGATGAAAATAGAGAAATGAAAGACCAATAGAAGTGGCCCACCCACTCCCCTCCATCCCCAACCCGACCCCCGCCTAAAAATAAATAAATAAATAAATCTTTAAAAAAAAAAAAAAAAGAAGCTCCCTCTGCCCGCAGCTTGAGAAACTGATGGAGGAGCCTGAGCCTGAAGGTAGAGACCAGAGTTTGACTGTTCTTGGTTCGCAGGCATGAGGTGATTGGGGCCTAGATGATGGGGAAGGATCAGGAAGGGAAAGACTCCTTGAGTCCATATTTAACGGTAATAAATTTCTTGAACCATTTCTGTCATTTATTCTAAAAATTTCTTCTAGTGGCTTCCATCCCTCGGTGTGTATTAGAATCACCTTGTGGGCTTATTAAAACACAGGTGGCTGTGTTGCAATAACAGAATTTCTGAATCAGTGAGTAGGTATGTGGCCTGAGAATTTCCATTTCTAACAAGCTCCCAGGGGATGCTGGTGCTGCTGGTCCTGGGACCACACTTTGAGAACCACTGATTTGTTTTTGTCTTTCTACACAGAGGATTGTAGCCTCAGGCCTTTTCAGCTGAGAGCCTTCTCAGTTTTTGGTAATGGGAGCCCTGCTGTTTAAATAAAACATTGACTCTACTTGCTAAGATTCTGCTCCTCAGGATCTGTACCAGCTCTCTCAGACTCAACAAATTTGTCCTCGTGAAACCTTGGCCTTGCCCACGTCCGCCTCCTTTTAAGACTTCTCCCTCGGCTTTTCCAACAAGTGTCTCTTGCTCATCCCCAACTGATTCTAGTTACTTAGAAGTATAAGTCCCCTCTTTCCATATTTACAAGTGCTCAAATTTAATCTGCTCATTTGTCTAATTTAGTTTAGAATTAAAAAAAAAAAATTTAGGTTCCACAGTTTGGAATTTGTGAATTTTCAGATAAGTGAAAGTCAAGTCACGCAGCCGTGTTTGACTCTTTGTAACTCCATGAATGCACCATGGAATTCTCCAGACAAGAATACTGGACTGGGTAGCCCATTCCTTCTCCAAGGTACTTTCCCAACCCAGGGATTAAACCCAGGTTTCCCTCATTGCAGGCGGATTCTTTACCAGTTGAGCTACATTTTAATTTATTAATATTTTATTTTCTGGCTGCCCCATGGCTCTGGCAGGATCTTAGTTCCATGACCAGGGACTGAACTCAGACCATAGCAGTGGAAGTAGGAAGTGCTAAGTTCTAATCGTTGGAGGAGCAGGAAATTCCCCTAGGGGCACTGAAAAAAATAAAATTCAGTAAAAAAAAAATCCATAATGATAGGCTTAGTGTGTCTACTAAGGCATAAAGTGACTTTTAAGAATTCAAAAGACCCTGATTAAGAAAGAATTAATTGCAATTTAAGGCAGCATAATCTATAATGTAGGCTAAATATTTGCCGCAGTAATCAGAAATGGTTTCTGTAAGGATCTGGAAGCTCTGTTAGTCTAGCTCAAATTTCGTACATTATTTGAAGGTGGTAAAAGCGTATCTTTTTTTTTTTTTTTAACATTTATTATTTTATTTATTTACTTATTTTCATCCATCTTTATTCTTTAGTGTGTGTGGGCCTCACATCGCAGTGGCCTTTCTTGTTGCAGAGCACTGGCCCTGGGTGCATGAGCTCCAGAGCGCTGACTCATAATTGGACACACCGGTCCACCCTCACCAAGGCACCTGGAATCTTCCCAGGCCAGGGATGAAACCTGCACCCCTTGCACTGCAAGGTGGACTCTTTACCCACTGGACTACCAGGGAAGACCTAAAAGCGTCTTTTAAAAATAAGCATATTAAAGTGATATTTTTTTTTCTTACCACAAATTTCTCCCAATTCCGTCTGGCTTTTTGTCCCCTGTTGTGTCTGAGTTAGGGAGGCTTGACTTAATCACAATACTCTGTGGTTTAGTTGACACTGTTACACTTCACCAATAGGTGTCACTGTTTAACACATGATACATTCAACAACAAAATTTCCTTATATGCATCTCTAGGTTTTGTAATGCTAATTAATTCCATACTTTATCCGCATGGAAGGGTAGAAACTTTGAGCATTGTTTCCATTAAGCAGGGACTCCAGAGGCTGGTGGGGGCAGGGGAAGGAAGTGAATCTGTTGTGAGTTCTAGTGTTGCAAAGCGACAGCTTATCAGCATTCAGGTACCTGCACCAGGCTCATGACATAAATACTTTTTAATGATTTGTTGAGGCTAACTGGTTTTCTTTTCTTTCTTTTTTTTTAAGTTAGCCAGGGCCTTGTAATAATAGTGTAAAGTCAATTTATTCACATTCTGTTCCACGTGATGACCAAACTTTAGGGGGCAGAAAAGTTTTCCTCCTGTTAACTGAGGCAGGATACCTCAAATCAAGGTTTTCATCTTTGTCACATATCTGTGGTAAGGCATAAAGTGACTTTAAGAATTCAAAAGACCCTGATTAAGAAAGAATTAATTGCAATTTAAGGCAGCATAATCTATAATGTAGGCTAAATATTTCCCAGTAATCAGAAATGGTTTCTGTAAGGATCTGGAAGCTCTGTTAGTCTAGCTCAAATTTCGTACATTATTTGAAGGTGGTAAAAGCGTATCTTTTTTTTTTTTTTTAACATTTATTATTTTATTTATTTACTTATTTTCATCCATCTTTATTCTTTAGTGTGTGTGGGCCTCACATCGCAGTGGCCTTTCTTGTTGCAGAGCACTGGCCCTGGGTGCATGAGCTCCAGAGCGCTGACTCATAATTGGACACACCGGTCCACCCTCACCAAGGCACCTGGAATCTTCCCAGGCCAGGGATGAAACCTGCACCCCTTGCACTGCAAGGTGGACTCTTTACCCACTGGACTACCAGGGAAGACCTAAAAGCGTCTTTTAAAAATAAGCATATTAAAGTGATATTTTTTTTTCTTACCACAAATTTCTCCCAATTCCGTCTGGCTTTTTGTCCCCTGTTGTGTCTGAGTTAGGGAGGCTTGACTTAATCACAATACTCTGTGGTTTAGTTGACACTGTTACACTTCACCAATAGGTGTCACTGTTTAACACATGATACATTCAACAACAAAATTTCCTTATATGCATCTCTAGGTTTTGTAATGCTAATTAATTCCATACTTTATCCGCATGGAAGGGTAGAAACTTTGAGCATTGTTTCCATTAAGCAGGGACTCCAGAGGCTGGTGGGGGCAGGGGAAGGAAGTGAATCTGTTGTGAGTTCTAGTGTTGCAAAGCGACAGCTTATCAGCATTCAGGTACCTGCACCAGGCTCATGACATAAATACTTTTTAATGATTTGTTGAGGCTAACTGGTTTTCTTTTCTTTCTTTTTTTTTAAGTTAGCCAGGGCCTTGTAATAATAGTGTAAAGTCAATTTATTCACATTCTGTTCCACGTGATGACCAAACTTTAGGGGGCAGAAAAGTTTTCCTCCTGTTAACTGAGGCAGGATACCTCAAATCAAGGTTTTCATCTTTGTCACATATCTGTGGTAAGATAGACATGTGTTCCCTGTTGAATATGGGAGTTGGCCTTGAACACTGGACAAAACAGTCAATATTTAGGGATTGGAGAGGGAGAGAAGGAAACCACTTTTGGGGCAGAGTCTCTCGTTGAGGGTTTGAAGGCCTAAGTAGACTTTTTTTTTTTTGATACATAAGAAAGGTGCCTTTTTTACAGCTGTAGTTGAACCTCTTGGAAAAGTCATTCTTTTTTGTAGCTGTTTTTTTTTTTTTTTTTAAAGCTTCTTACAGAGGCTGTGAATGTACACAGAATTAGAGAAAATAGTATAGTAAGTCTGCATATGCCTGTCAACCAGGTTCAACTACTATTAGCACATGGTTAATTTTACTTCGTTTATAGCTTCTCTCTCAGGCCTTACTCCCACCAATTGGATTATTTTGAAGTAAACACTAGAAGCAATATCACGTCACTACTAAACATTTTAATACGTATCTCTAAGAGACAAGGACACTATTTTTTTAAACTAGCCAAGAATAATATTATTTCTTTAATATAGTCCATTATGCTCTAAGTATTCAGCTTTCTCTTATTACTCCACAACATTTAAAAATTGGCATATTTGAATCAAGATTCTGCATATTGAATTGCATTTGGTGTAACAATCCCCCTCCCCTCCTTTTTTTTAAAAATGACTTTTATTTGTTGAAGAAACTGGATCTTGGGTGCATAGATGATCCTGCACTCTGAGGTTGACTGATTATATTGCAGTGGATACATTTGACATTTTCATCTATCCTCTGTGTATTTCCTGTAAACTGGAAGTTATATCTAGATGATTGATCATATCAAGTTCAGTTTTTTTGTTAAGAACATTTCATAGGTGATGCTGTGTGCTCAGCATTATATCATGTCAAAGGCATATGAGGAGGCTTGACCCACTCTTCTCTCTTCATTATACTTTTTATTTTACCTTATTTTTTTTTTATAATGTTAAGATTGACCAAAGGGTTCAGATGTTATAGCCCGATCCATGCATCATTCCCCACATGGTCTGAATAACCCTTGATCACCATTGCCTAGAGCTATTATTTCATTAGCTACAAAATATAGATATTCTAAACCAGTCATTCTTTCTGAAGTTACTGAGTAGAATTCTTCTATAAAGAATTCTTCCTTGTCAGTGATTTGATTACCCTGGAATATAGTTAATACTGGAAAGACAAGATTAATGCTGATTTTCCCCTCTTTATATAGCAGATTTCAAAAGAAGTTGGTGTCCTCTCAACTTAGGACCAGCTTTTAAAAAATATATCATTATGATCTCATAAGTTAAAATATATATTTGATATGTTTTAATCTATTATACTTTTTTTGTGCACATACTGTCTCATCTTTGGCCAGTGGGAGTCCCTTTAATCCTATTAAAAAGTCTGTATTATCCTTTGGCATGACTCCAGTGAATGTGGATAGCGTCTTTACTCTTTTGGTATGACAAAATATTCCAGGCTTATACTGGAATATACTACACCAGATCTGGAATTAGCCATCTCTCCAAGGTTGTCAGATTCTTTCTTGTGGAGAGGGTCTTTAGAAACCACAGTTTGGGCACTAGGGGTGCTTCTTGCCACTGAGTTGGTTGCTCTTACTGTGTCTAGACCTTTTGTGTGAACAGAGCTTGATAGTAATTTTTCAAAAAACATAACATGCATTGAAAGTATATTAGATTTTTTTATTCAGATTTGTCAATAGATCTCAAGACCTGTATTTCCTTTAACCATGCTTCAGGCTTTTATAAGATCCAACTCAGGGGGAAAAATGAATTTCTGAGATTTACTTTGGATTTAGTGAGATATAGTTATAAGAGTTTTCAGTTACTTTTGTGTAGTTAAGTTATTGCTAGCCATCAGTGTATGAATTACTTCTGTGGTTCTTGGAAGCAGAAACACGTGGATACGGGAGTAAAAACGAGGCTTGCTGGTCTCTGAAAAAGTCTTCCAACAGTGAGACATGCTTAATTGTTAGTGAAGAATCCAGTTCTTATTAACACCTAATCAAAATGTAAGTGAATGTCAGGATTTGATAATGCAGTGTATCCAAAAAAGCAGTTACATTTTAAAAATTTATGGTAATCATAGCCCGATCCATGCATCATTCCCCACATGGTCTGAATAACCCTTGATCACCATTGCCTAGAGCTATTATTTCATTAGCTACAAAATATAGATATTCTAAACCAGTCATTCTTTCTGAAGTTACTGAGTAGAATTCTTCTATAAAGAATTCTTCCTTGTCAGTGATTTGATTACCCTGGAATATAGTTAATACTGGAAAGACAAGATTAATGCTGTTTTTCCCCCTCTTTATATAGCAGATTTCAAAAGAAGTTGGTGTCCTCTCAACTTAGGACCAGCTTTTAAAAAATATATCATTATGATCTCATAAGTTAAAATATATATTTGATATGTTTTAATCTATTATACTTTTTTTGTGCACATACTGTCTCATCTTTGGCCAGTGGGAGTCCCTTTAATCCTATTAAAAAGTCTGTATTATCCTTTGGCATGACTCCAGTGAATGTGGATAGCGTCTTTACTCTTTTGGTATGACAAAATATTCCAGGCTTATACTGGAATATACTACACCAGATCTGGAATTAGCCATCTCTCCAAGGTTGTCAGATTCTTTCTTGTGGAGAGGGTCTTTAGAAACCACAGTTTGGGCACTAGGGGTGCTTCTTGCCACTGAGTTGGTTGCTCTTACTGTGTCTAGACCTTTTGTGTGAACAGAGCTTGATAGTAATTTTTCAAAAAACATAACATGCATTGAAAGTATATTAGATTTTTTTATTCAGATTTGTCAATAGATCTCAAGACCTGTATTTCCTTTAACCATGCTTCAGGCTTTTATAAGATCCAACTCAGGGGAAAACTGAATTTCTGAGATTTACTTTGGATTTAGTGAGATATAGTTATAAGAGTTTTCAGTTACTTTTGTGTAGTTAAGTTATTGCTAGCCATCAGTGTATGAATTACTTCTGTGGTTCTTGGAAGCAGAAACACGTGGATACGGGAGTAAAAACGAGGCTTGCTGGTCTCTGAAAAAGTCTTCCAACAGTGAGACATGCTTAATTGTTAGTGAAGAATCCAGTTCTTATTAACACCTAATCAAAATGTAAGTGAATGTCAGGATTTGATAATGCAGTGTATCCAAAAAAGCAGTTACATTTTAAAAATTTATGGTAATCATGAAAAATAGAATGTATTAAAATCTCCATGTTTATAGGGTAGAAACAGAGCAGGGTTACAAATAATAAAGTTTCATATTTTATGCATCTTAGTTATCAATAATAAAAACAATTTTTTGACTTGTCATTTTAGGAAGGATTAAATTATCTGTTTTCATTACAGAAGTTGATATTATCAAGCTGCTCTTATATGAAGAGATTGTGGAAAACATTACAGCCAAAACTTTAGCAAAGGTAAATATTGTAAAGATACCTTAGGCAGTTAGTTAATGAGAATGCAGTTATTTTTGGCTTCTATGATAGTTGAGTATTTGTCAGCCAATTAAAATTTATTTGTTGTGATTTTTCTTTTTAATTGAGCAAATACGCACTTCCATATGTAACTTTGTGTTGAAGTTTTTATTCTTTTTTTTTTTTTCTGGTAATATACACAGAATATATTTTATTGTGGTAAAATACAGAAAACATAAATTTTAACCATTTTTAAGTTCTTGCTTCTGTGGTATTAAGTACACTCACACTGTTGAGAGACACCCAACATTATCCATTTGTCCAGAAAATTTTCACCTTCCAGAACAGAAATGTACTACCCCTTAAACAATAAATCTCCCCTTCCTTCTCCTTTTTGGCAACCGCTATTCTGCTTTCTGTGTCTCTGAATTCAACTGCTCTTGTAATATTCCTCTGTAACTGGTTTGTTTCACTTAGCATAATATCTATGTTACAACATATGTGAAAATCTCCTTCCTTTTGAAGGCTATCAAATAATATTATCTTGTACACATGATTTTATGAAAAAGGTGACTTTTACATTATCTTAATTGCCAGTGACTTCCTTTTTAAAAAATCATATTTTAAGATCTTTGATACAAACCATTTATTTTAGAATAGATTTAAAAAACTGTTGCAAAAAGTGTGGAGAATATCTGTATTCCTCACAGTTTTTCCTATTGTTAACACCTTATATTAATTAGTATGGTTCATTTGTTATAATCAATGAATTGACATTTATACATTATTTTTTTCTAAAGTCCGTATTTAGATTTTCTTAGTGTTTATCTTACATTTTCTTACTCTGTTTAAGATGTTGTTTAAGATATCACATTACATTTAGTTGTCATGTTCTCTTAGGCTTTTCTAGACTGTGGCTTTTTCTCAGACTTTCCTTGTTTTTGTTGTCTTAAAGATTATGGTAGTTTTTTTTTTTTTTTAAATTTATTTATTATTTATTTTTGTACATGTATGTTCCCAGATCATTCATATGCATATCCCTTGACCCTCCCCCCACCCAGTTCCCCCCTTCCCATCCCTCCAGACCATCGCTCCAAGTGGTTGTAGGTACTCCTATTCCCCTAGCACAATGACAATAGCTATCTTTTCCACACATGACAGTATAGGTTTCCATGTTACTCCCTCCCACTGTTCGATCTCCACAATGTCTTTATGTCTATTCGTTTTTCATGATAGTTGAGTATTTGTCAGCCAATTAAAATTTATTTGTTGTGATTTTTCTTTTAATTGAGCAAATCGCACTTCCATATGTAACTTTGTGTTGAAGTTTTTATTCTTTTTTTTTTTTTCTGGTAATATACACAGAATATATTTTATTGTGGTAAAATACAGAAAACATAAATTTTAACCATTTTTAAGTTCTTGCTTCTGTGGTATTAAGTACACTCACACTGTTGAGAGACACCCAACATTATCCATTTGTCCAGAAAATTTTCACCTTCCAGAACAGAAATGTACTACCCCTTAAACAATAAATCTCCCCTTCCTTCTCCTTTTGGCAACCGCTATTCTGCTTTCTGTGTCTCTGAATTCAACTGCTCTTGTAATATTCCTCTGTAACTGGTTTGTTTCACTTAGCATAATATCTATGTTACAACATATGTGAAAATCTCCTTCCTTTTGAAGGCTATCAAATAATATTATCTTGTACACATGATTTTATGAAAAAGGTGACTTTTACATTATCTTAATTGCCAGTGACTTCCTTTTTAAAAAATCATATTTTAAGATCTTTGATACAAACCATTTATTTTAGAATAGATTTAAAAAACTGTTGCAAAAAGTGTGGAGAATATCTGTATTCCTCACAGTTTTTCCTATTGTTAACACCTTATATTAATTAGTATGGTTCATTTGTTATAATCAATGAATTGACATTTATACATTATTTTTTTCTAAAGTCCGTATTTAGATTTTCTTAGTGTTTATCTTACATTTTCTTACTCTGTTTAAGATGTTGTTTAAGATATCACATTACATTTAGTTGTCATGTTCTCTTAGGCTTTTCTAGACTGTGGCTTTTTCTCAGACTTTCCTTGTTTTTGTTGTCTTAAAGATTATGGTAGTTTTTTTTTTTTTTTAAATTTATTTATTATTTATTTTTGTACATGTATGTTCCCAGATCATTCATATGCATATCCCTTGACCCTCCCCCCACCCAGTTCCCCCCTTCCCATCCCTCCAGACCATCGCTCCAAGTGGTTGTAGGTACTCCTATTCCCCTAGCACAATGACAATAGCTATCTTTTCCACACATGACAGTATAGGTTTCCATGTTACTCCCTCCCACTGTTCGATCTCCACAATGTCTTTATGTCTATTCTCTGTTTTTTCATGAGTTCACTGCGTGTGTTATCATGACCATCTTACTAGATCCCATATATATGAGTTAGTATACTATACTTGTCTTTCTCTTTTTGACTTACTTCACTTTTTATGATAGGTTCTAGAGCCAGCCACCTCATTAGGACTGAGTCTTCTGCATTTCTTTTAACAGCTGAGTAGTATTCCATTGTATATATGTACCAGAGCTTCTGGATCCATTTATTCTTTTTTAAGTGCATTTGTGCTTACTTGCTCAGTAATCTCTGACTCTTGCAATCCCATGCACTGTAGCCTGCCAGACTATTGTGTCCATGCGATTCTCCAGGTGAGAACACTGGAGTGGGTAGCCGTTCGCTTCTGTAGGGTCTCTTCCTGAACCAGGGTTCATTGCAGGTGGATTGTTTACTGTCTGAGCCAGCCCCTCAAATTATAGAAATCTCACACCCCCACAAAATCTGAAGCGACTGGGTGTTGACTTGTTCTTTATTTAGCCCCTCCCTACCTGAGGCCTCTTCTTCCCTCATCTATGCCCTGAGACCTCTGCGGATTGCCCTGACTGGACTCGCATGATGTTTGGCTTCCAGATGGATTTAATCAAAGAGAGATGCCAGCTGGAGTTCAAAAAGAAAGAGAAGAGCTGACACAGTCATTCTTTTGGTTTCCTTCTTGTCTTGTCTCTTACCGTAGCTATGGTAGTGGATTTGCTTCTCTAAGGCGTCAAGACTTGATGGAAAATCCTTACTTTGTGGTTTCTGCGCCTATGGGGCTTCAGTAACACCTTTTTCTCCCTTTCCCCCCAGGCCTCAGATATAATGACATTCTCTAAGTTACCTCACCATCCTGATGAATTTCCTCAATTCTGTTTGAGATTTAAATTATAGTTTCCTTGTTCAGTTCTTTTAGTTACACTATTGTGCATGTGCCAGTTGTTTTCTATTGGGATTAATACAGGTATTGAGGTTAAACCTTAGGAGAGAAGGCTGGGCTGGGGAATTAGCCAAAGCTTATGGGCTCCAGTTGATGCACACAGTACCCTAGGCTGGAGCTCCCTTTACATCTGAAAGCTGTGCTATGTCTGGACCTGGTTTGCGGCATGGGACTCTTGGTGAGGCAGGGATCCCCTGTGCTTAGGCTTTAGGCTTCACTGAGATACCACATGTCTGCTCCTCTAGGGACCCTGGGTGTCAACACTGAGTAGTGTATGAATATTTGATTCCCTGAGATATCCTTATTTGTACCTTGTCCTTTCTTTAGTTTTAGAATTATCTCCCTTATACTGCTTGCTGCTCACATAGGTACATCTCTTTCTTCCTTTCTCCTCTATTACTTTTAGTATAATGTCTGCAACAAGTTTAGGCATTTATGTTCTATAAGAAGCGCTCATGGTTTCAAATAACTTATGTTTTATACCTTGCAAAAATCCCCAAGGCAAAATGTGGAGGGTTGAAATGAAATAGGTAAAGGAAAAATATAACTCCTTATCACTGAGATTTAAGATATGTTTTTATGCCCCCAGACCATTCAGAATTGTTGTAAGGTGTTTAATAGTGTGATACAAAATATTTCCCAGAGCCTGCAAGGGGCAGATCTTGGTCTGCTTATATTCAGATGCATACTCTTGTCTATTTTTGCTCCGTTCTCTGTTACAAGAAGATATGTTTCTCAGGCCTCTAGTCCTCAGCATTTCTATAGGTTTGGCTAATGGTAAACACTGTATAAAGACAATGTAAAGAAACAGAGAAGCCACAATATGCCTCTTCTCCTTTCTGCTTTTGGTGGCATCTTGGCAGCATCTATCGCCTCTTTGGGTCTATATTCCCGTTGAAAACACCTCTCTTCATGGTCCCAGTATGGTTTCATCTTATACCCAGTGACCTTAGGTCTCTGTCTGGGGACACAGTCTCCTCCTGTGTTCCTTTGGATCGTTGCATCATATAATGACTTTTATTTGATGATCCAATTGTTTGAGATTTAAATTATAGTTTCCTTGTTCAGTTCTTTTAGTTACACTATTGTGCATGTGCCAGTTGTTTTCTATTGGGATTAATACAGGTATTGAGGTTAAACCTTAGGAGAGAAGGCTGGGCTGGGGAATTAGCCAAAGCTTATGGGCTCCAGTTGATGCACACAGTACCCTAGGCTGGAGCTCCCTTTACATCTGAAAGCTGTGCTATGTCTGGACCTGGTTTGCGGCATGGGACTCTTGGTGAGGCAGGGATCCCCTGTGCTTAGGCTTTAGGCTTCACTGAGATACCACATGTCTGCTCCTCTAGGGACCCTGGGTGTCAACACTGAGTAGTGTATGAATATTTGATTCCCTGAGATATCCTTATTTGTACCTTGTCCTTTCTTTAGTTTTAGAATTATCTCCCTTATACTGCTTGCTGCTCACATAGGTACATCTCTTTCTTCCTTTCTCCTCTATTACTTTTAGTATAATGTCTGCAACAAGTTTAGGCATTTATGTTCTATAAGAAGCGCTCATGGTTTCAAATAACTTATGTTTTATACCTTGCAAAAATCCCCAAGGCAAAATGTGGAGGGTTGAAATGAAATAGGTAAAGGAAAAATATAACTCCTTATCACTGAGATTTAAGATATGTTTTTATGCCCCCAGACCATTCAGAATTGTTGTAAGGTGTTTAATAGTGTGATACAAAATATTTCCCAGAGCCTGCAAGGGGCAGATCTTGGTCTGCTTATATTCAGATGCATACTCTTGTCTATTTTTGCTCCGTTCTCTGTTACAAGAAGATATGTTTCTCAGGCCTCTAGTCCTCAGCATTTCTATAGGTTTGGCTAATGGTAAACACTGTATAAAGACAATGTAAAGAAACAGAGAAGCCACAATATGCCTCTTCTCCTTTCTGCTTTTGGTGGCATCTTGGCAGCATCTATGCGCCTCTTTGGGTCTATATTCCCGTTGAAAAACACCTCTCTTCATGGTCCCAGTATGGTTTCATCTTATACCCAGTGACCTTAGGTCTCTGTCTGGGGACACAGTCTCCTCCCTGTGTTCCTTCAGCCCCAGGATAGTAGGAGTCTCTTGTTGACAGTCTCCATGATGCCTCATCATCTCCTGTTCAGCTTCTTACCTTAGGTTTCTTTTTTTTTCCCACCTACATAGTCAATTCCCTAGATAGAATTCTATCTGTTTGAAATACTACAAATGGTTTCTGTTTGTGGACTAAAATTTAAATTGATACATTATGTTTCTACCCAATGGAAGAATTTGTTTTTAGCCAAAATCTCATCTTTGCCAGAAATTGTTTGTGTAATAGAGCAACCCAACCAATCTAGTGGAAATAAAAGGAGATTTATTGCAAATATACAGAGTTAATGAAATTGAAGATTTATTGCAAGTACACAGAAAATGATGCTTGTTTTACTGTCTGCTCTGAGTAAGCTTAACCCTCAGATGATAATATGCATAAGCAGATCGAACTAAATGACAGATGACCATTTTACCACAACCCCAAGTCAGCTTGTACAAGGCTGCTGCAGAAAACTCTTGCCTTTTTCTAGTCTTTGGTTAGTTTCAAGCAGTGTGTGAGTAAGAGGGGAAAATGTAGTTCTGTAACTACCTGATTTGTTACACACTTGGACTATACCAGAGACAATAGGAGATGTAACAACAGTCAATGGTACCCAAAAGACTCTCCATAATACAGTCTTATGTTCACTCTCAAATTTTAATACCTTTTGCCTGCTGACTTTATTTTATTCTCTGTAGTTAACTCCTCCCCTACTTCTTTCCAGGCCTTTTCTGTTTTATTTTCTTTTCACTTTATTTTCATATATAGTTTCTTATGTCCAGACATGTCCAGGACAAAAAGAATGGGTGATACACAGACTCTCTAGTCCATTTGGTCAAACTCCAGCTCGAATGTGTAGTTTCATTTCATTTTATTTAACATTGTGCACTTTTCCATTAATTAGTTTGACTATTTCCATAAAGTGAAGAACTTGAAAAGATTCCTCAACTTCATGACTATATATATTTTATTTCTAACTGGACTTTCTCTGATCTATACTGCTTTCTCAAATTATGTTATAGAATTGGGCAGAACCAGGGCAGTCCTGAGGAAACTCAACAACAGAAGTCTGTGGTTTTCAAATGGTACCCCACCATAAATGTCTCAGGTCCCATCTGCCTCCAGTCCTGTTTCTTAGTTTAGCAGATCTGATGAAGGAGGAGTAGACAGATTGGGCTCAAAAGTATCAGAAAGGGTCTCTGTATTTAATCACACGACCCTCATCTCTTAATTTATTAATATACCTGGTTCATAAGGGATTTGATTGTGATCTTAGTATTTTACCTATTCCTTCCCCTCTAAGTCATGGAGATTGGTGTTTACTGTCTATAAAAAGGAAAAATAAAGATACCAATGCCAGTCATTTGAAAAAGAGGAGTAATATTATTTTTTTTAAGTTTATTTATTTGGCTGCACCCTGTCTTCGTTGGCACATGGGGATCTTGATCTTCTTTGTGGATGTGGGATCTTTAGTTGCAGCATGGAAAACTCTGAGTTATGAATGTGGATCTAGTTCCCTGACAGATGACCATTTTACCACAACCCCAAGTCAGCTTGTACAAGGCTGCTGCAGAAAACTCTTGCCTTTTTCTAGTCTTTGGTTAGTTTCAAGCAGTGTGTGAGTAAGAGGGGAAAATGTAGTTCTGTAACTACCTGATTTGTTACACACTTGGACTATACCAGAGACAATAGGAGATGTAACAACAGTCAATGGTACCCAAAAGACTCTCCATAATACAGTCTTATGTTCACTCTCAAATTTTAATACCTTTTGCCTGCTGACTTTATTTTATTCTCTGTAGTTAACTCCTCCCCTACTTCTTTCCAGGCCTTTTCTGTTTTATTTTCTTTTCACTTTATTTTCATATATAGTTTCTTATGTCCAGACATGTCCAGGACAAAAAGAATGGGTGATACACAGACTCTCTAGTCCATTTGGTCAAACTCCAGCTCGAATGTGTAGTTTCATTTCATTTTATTTAACATTGTGCACTTTTCCATTAATTAGTTTGACTATTTCCATAAAGTGAAGAACTTGAAAAGATTCCTCAACTTCATGACTATATATATTTTATTTCTAACTGGACTTTCTCTGATCTATACTGCTTTCTCAAATTATGTTATAGAATTGGGCAGAACCAGGGCAGTCCTGAGGAAACTCAACAACAGAAGTCTGTGGTTTTCAAATGGTACCCCACCATAAATGTCTCAGGTCCCATCTGCCTCCAGTCCTGTTTCTTAGTTTAGCAGATCTGATGAAGGAGGAGTAGACAGATTGGGCTCAAAAGTATCAGAAAGGGTCTCTGTATTTAATCACACGACCCTCATCTCTTAATTTATTAATATACCTGGTTCATAAGGGATTTGATTGTGATCTTAGTATTTTACCTATTCCTTCCCCTCTAAGTCATGGAGATTGGTGTTTACTGTCTATAAAAAGGAAAAATAAAGATACCAATGCCAGTCATTTGAAAAAGAGGAGTAATATTATTTTTTTTAAGTTTATTTATTTGGCTGCACCCTGTCTTCGTTGTGGCACATGGGGATCTTCGATCTTCTTTGTGGATGTGGGATCTTTAGTTGCAGCATGGAAAACTCTGAGTTATGAATGTGTGATCTAGTTCCCTGACCAAGGATTGAACCCAGGCAACCTGCATTGGGACCCTGGAGTCTCAGCCACTGGATCACCAGGGAAATCCCTCAACAAGAAGAGTGTTATTTCTTCTAATAAAAGAGAGCAATTAGAAGACTTCAGGAAATGTGGAATTTCAACTTGGTTAGCTGTCGCAGTCTTGCTGAGCACCCTTTTTTGTTCTTGGCCTGTCCACACGGGGATTGTTGTTCTAGGTATTTCCTCCAGGATGCTGCCAAGGAAAGGGACTCCACAAGTAGTTGCCTCTGGTGGGACCCGTCTGTAGATAGACACTGCCTGAGCTTATTACGACCACAGTTTGTTTGAAACTGTTTTGAGGCTCTGCAGAACTAGAAAGCTGCTAATCAAAATGACTGCTTTGGTTCCTTATTCACTGACCAGACCATGCATATTAAATAATTACACAATGAATCACTGGAGAGCAAGCTAAGGGCCTTGAGGTCTACTACTGACTGACCCACAGGTTCCAGGAAAGGTCTGGATGTTTCTGCAGTTATTAAACCTTGATAGAGGTGACATGTGGGCTGGGGTCCCAGGCAGTGAACAGGAATCTAGGGAAGGTAGCCTCCATGATTTCACCTTTTGCGGAGTTGCTACCCTTTATGTCTTTAGACAGAATGTGAGGTTACTTTCCATGTTTTAAAAGCCTATACGTATCAGGGCAAAATGACCAGGTAGAAGTGCTAGCCTATATATTATAATGGCAACATCAAGTCTGTTCGTGTGGCCAACAATTGAATGGACTTTGATGAGAGATTATACAGTAATTAGGGAATGTATATGTATGTTTGTATGATATTATAAAAGGTATCTGTCAAGGCAGGAAGAGTAGAAACCTTTTCTATCTCAAACTGTACAGAGTAAAGTGTCTTCCTCACCTACTGCTCCCACCCTGAGTATTGGGGCTGGACTAGATGTGGCAGAATTTGATCAGAAGATGAGTTATAGATCATGTTATATTAGTTATAGAAGAAACAGACTTTGAACCATAGGAATTTGATGTATAGGAATAAAGGGACAATTTATAGGTAACAAGATACCCTTAGGCATATTGTTGCAAAGTATTTTTGACTGAAAGCAAACCCCCCTTTAAAACCCAACTGATCCCTTGTCCTTAATAAAGTCAACAATTAAGAGCAGTTTTCAGACAAGACCTGAGAATTATCTTTACTGAGTAACCAGGAATCTAGTATGTAAGGAAAAGGAAACTTAAAGCCTATATGAGAATCTTCGTGAAACATAGAAAAAAAATAAGGAGCAAAGGCTATGAAGGCAAAAATATGAATTGTATCAAGGCAGAGATATTTCACTTACTACATGACCAAAGGTTTCCATCAGCTTCTTATCAAACTGCACTTAGATATTAATAACAGACACCAGATACATAATATTTATAGTTTTTGGTAGATAGTGATGTATACTTTTGCTTCTCCCTTTAGCATTATTTCCTGTGTGAGTTCAAATATTTGTGATTTATTAATTTTACTGTCCTCATAAAATTCTGAGTTAAGAAACCCCTCCAAGTGTTGTTGAAATGAAAATAGAGATCAGCACCATATGATCTTAAGAGATTTCAGAGAACTCTGATTTTAAAAATGCTAAGATCAGGTTGAGTGCACCCCATAGAGAATGCTGCTGCATTGTGGCTGATTTCAGGTTGGGTTTTTCACAAGTCACATATTGAAACAACTGACTGGAAACAGCTATAAATTGTAACTATTTAGGTTTAAAGATGGTCACAGATAAACTTATCTGTGTCACAAAAGTCACATATTTGAAACAACTGGTAGTCTAGCTATATATTTATGGCAACATCAAGTCTGTTCGTGGCCAACAATTGAATGGACTTTGATGAGAGATTATACAGTAATTAGGGAATGTATATGTATGTTTGTATGATATTATAAAAGGTATCTGTCAAGGCAGGAAGAGTAGAAACCTTTTCTATCTCAAACTGTACAGAGTAAAGTGTCTTCCTCACCTACTGCTCCCACCCTGAGTATTGGGGCTGGACTAGATGTGGCAGAATTTGATCAGAAGATGAGTTATAGATCATGTTATATTAGTTATAGAAGAAACAGACTTTGAACCATAGGAATTTGATGTATAGGAATAAAGGGACAATTTATAGGTAACAAGATACCCTTAGGCATATTGTTGCAAAGTATTTTTGACTGAAAGCAAACCCCCCTTAAAAGCCAACTGATCCCTTGTCCTTAATAAAGTCAACAATTAAGAGCAGTTTTCAGACAAGACCTGAGAATTATCTTTACTGAGTAACCAGGAATCTAGTATGTAAGGAAAAGGAAACTTAAAGCCTATATGAGAATCTTCGTGAAACATAGAAAAAAAATAAGGAGCAAAGGCTATGAAGGCAAAAATATGAATTGTATCAAGGCAGAGATATTTCACTTACTACATGACCAAAGGTTTCCATCAGCTTCTTATCAAACTGCACTTAGATATTAATAACAGACACCAGATACATAATATTTATAGTTTTTGGTAGATAGTGATGTATACTTTTGCTTCTCCCTTTAGCATTATTTCCTGTGTGAGTTCAAATATTTGTGATTTATTAATTTTACTGTCCTCATAAAATTCTGAGTTAAGAAACCCCTCCAAGTGTTGTTGAAATGAAAATAGAGATCAGCACCATATGATCTTAAGAGATTTCAGAGAACTCTGATTTTAAAAATGCTAAGATCAGGTTGAGTGCACCCCATAGAGAATGCTGCTGCATTGTGGCTGATTTCAGGTTGGGTTTTTCACAAGTCACATATTGAAACAACTGACTGGAAACAGCTATAAATTGTAACTATTTAGGTTTAAAGATGGTCACAGATAAACTTATCTGTGTGTACTACCCAAAATAACCTAGCTCAACCACTTAGTGGCTTTGTGACCTTAGACTGAGTGGTTATTCATTCGGTGACTCAGTTTCCCTTTTATGTAAAGGGAAGGGTATAATTCTTCATGAGTTGTGAGGATTTGATGAGATAGTGTAAGATAACACAGTTGGAAAAAGAGTTCAGTAACATATTTGCTAATGTTACTAATTATTGTTGTTGATAGTAAGTAATCACATCAATAATTACTGATGTGATAATAATCACATCAACATCAATAATAATCACATCAATAATTATTGATGTTGATAATAAATAATCACGTCAATAAATAGCTCACTGAAATAAGGGCTGATATGAAATTCAGACTAGTGAATGTGAGTTTGAAAGCATGGCATTTAGTCATGACTCTAACAATTATTGGAGAAAGAAACTCCAGTTTTCTTGTCGGGAAAATCCCATGGACAGAGAGGAGCCTGGAGGGCTACAGTCCATGGGACTGCAAAAGAGTTGGACACAACTTAGCAATTAAAGAACGACTGACAGTTACACACCAAGTAAGTTATAGAATTTTAGACCTGGAACGTGGAAGTGATTTTGAGATTACCTTATTCAATTTCCTCAATTTATGTGGAATAATTGAGGCCAGAAAATTTTTGCTTAAGGCCACTCAGCTAGTAGGTAACAGCCTATGTTATAGTCTCTGGCCTTTCTTCAATGAACTTGGACCTTTATTTCTCCATGTGGAGATTAAAGTATTGAATTGTATTCATTTAACCCCACAGTCAATGAAAGTGTAAGTTCTTTTAAAACTTTAAAGCTTTATTTATATTTTAATTAGTTAACTTTATTTTTACATTTTTAAAAATTTAGTTTTTATTTTATATTATAGTTGATGTACAATGTTGTATTGGTTTCAGGGGCACAGCAAAGGAATTCAGTTATGCATATACATATATCCTTTTTTTTCAGATTCTTTTCCCAAATAGGCTATTGTAGACTATTGAGTACTATAAGTAAGTCCTTATTGATTATCAATTGTGTATAGTAATGTACAATATTAATTGTGATTAACATATTGATTCTTTTAAATTATTAATGTATTCAACCAATATTTATGTCTAAATCTGAACATTTGCATATTCTGTAACACAGTTCCACTCCTAGGCAGGTAGCCTACAGAAACATGTAAAGCGAAAGGTACAGATGATTAATATTCATAAGGATACTATTTGCATTAGCTAAAAACTGGAAACTACCTGAGTGGTCCTTGGCCGCTGAATGGATAAATGAACTGGTGCATTCACACAATGGCATGTGGTACCATGAGGAGAAGGATTGACCTACGGCTACACACAGTTGTGATACATCTCACCAGGTAACGCCAAATGAAAAGTCATACACAAAACAGCTCATGTGATGTGATTCCGTTTATAAAGAACCCCAACATAAGCAGAACTAGATTATGCTGTTAGAATAGGGGATGGCGGCTGCTCTTAGGAAGGGTAGTAAAGAGTGAAGACAGGCGTTTATTTCTTGTTCTGGATTCTGCATAGATGTGCGCAGATTGTGATGGCTTAGTTTATACCTATGACATGTGTACTTCTCTGTATGTATATCCTACGTCAGTAGAAGACAAGGAGTAAAAACCGATTTTTTCTGAGTATCATGTGTTGTCAGCCACTACCCAGGTACTGGGGGTAATATAATGAACATACTTGCCAATAGTCCTGGCCTTATGGAGGTTATTTTTAGTGTGGAGTGGAGGAGACAGATGTGTGGAAAATTGATGTTATTACACTGCATTAAGTGGCTTCTCTGTAGTTGCCTTTGTTGTCTTTCAGTTTTTGATAGGCATCATCTTTCGTTCTGTCTCTAAGTCCTTCTTTTAAATATTATTACCTTTTAAAGTCTATAATACTGCTTCTTTTCCTGGCCATCTGCTGATTTCCAAGTGGTTTTAGATTCATTTTTCATCAGTATGCCAGTGGACATGTGCCAGTTACCACAAAGTGTTCAGTTCTGATAAAGGAATAGAAACACAGCCAGCTAGAAAAACTTGCTATGGCAGCCAGTGGTGTATGGGACCTATTACAGCCATTTAAGTAACCTCAGCAGTGTTCTGTTTGCAAAGGAAAGACCATTTGCTTTCTAAGATCTATTGCCCATTTAGTGACCTCACCAACAGATGTAACATTATTCAATATTATTGTCACATGTTTCCAAAGTTGTACTTTAATTGCCTTTCAGACAAAAAGGATGCTTTAATTATTATGCCTAATTGTGCAGAGAGAACAATTGCAAAAGCTGGGATATGCATTGATGTTCCAGTGAGCTTTTATGGAATAAATGAAGTCTGAGAATTAGAAGAAAAATGCTGAGAAAACAGATGAAGAACTCTTTGGGAATGTGCAAAGGCTTTTATTGAGACCACATAGAAGGGCCCTAATAGAAGCAAAGAAAGATGCTAATTAGAGGGGAGAATGCAATATTTTTTTGTCAAAATGTCCCTGTGGACTGAGGGGCTGCAAAAAATTTCTAGCTCGATTCTTTTTAGTTGGAGTATAGTTGATTTACAATTGGTGTTTATTTCTGCTGTGCAGCAAAGTGAATCAGCTGTATGTATGCATTACACCTCCTCTTTTTTTGGATTTCTTTCCCATTTAAGTCACCACAGAGCATTGAGTAGTGTTCCCTGTGCTGTACAGTTGGTTCTCATTAGCTATCTGTTCTATACACAGTAGTTTATATATGCCAATAATGTAGGCTTTTAGTAAGGTTAATAATATGATTTAATTTAAATTTTTATGAGCGCTATATTACCTAATAGTGGTTCCTTTTGGGACTTGTGGTGGACATTTTGTGTTACTGCAACCTTTTGTCCGATTTTTTCTGAGTATCATGTGTTGTCAGCCACTACCCAGGTACTGGGGGTAATATAATGAACATACTTGCCAATAGTCCTGGCCTTATGGAGGTTATTTTTAGTGTGGAGTGGAGGAGACAGATGTGTGGAAAATTGATGTTATTACACTGCATTAAGTGGCTTCTCTGTAGTTGCCTTTGTTGTCTTTCAGTTTTTGATAGGCATCATCTTTCGTTCTGTCTCTAAGTCCTTCTTTTAAATATTATTACCTTTTAAAGTCTATAATACTGCTTCTTTTCCTGGCCATCTGCTGATTTCCAAGTGGTTTTAGATTCATTTTTCATCAGTATGCCAGTGGACATGTGCCAGTTACCACAAAGTGTTCAGTTCTGATAAAGGAATAGAAACACAGCCAGCTAGAAAAACTTGCTATGGCAGCCAGTGGTGTATGGGACCTATTACAGCCATTTAAGTAACCTCAGCAGTGTTCTGTTTGCAAAGGAAAGACCATTTGCTTTCTAAGATCTATTGCCCATTTAGTGACCTCACCAACAGATGTAACATTATTCAATATTATTGTCACATGTTTCCAAAGTTGTACTTTAATTGCCTTTCAGACAAAAAGGATGCTTTAATTATTATGCCTAATTGTGCAGAGAGAACAATTGCAAAAGCTGGGATATGCATTGATGTTCCAGTGAGCTTTTATGGAATAAATGAAGTCTGAGAATTAGAAGAAAAATGCTGAGAAAACAGATGAAGAACTCTTTGGGAATGTGCAAAGGCTTTTATTGAGACCACATAGAAGGGCCCTAATAGAAGCAAAGAAAGATGCTAATTAGAGGGGAGAATGCAATATTTTTGTGTCAAAATGTCCCTGTGGACTGAGGGGCTGCAAAAAATTTCTAGCTCGATTCTTTTTAGTTGGAGTATAGTTGATTTACAATTGGTGTTTATTTCTGCTGTGCAGCAAAGTGAATCAGCTGTATGTATGCATTACACCTCCTCTTTTTTTGGATTTCTTTCCCATTTAAGTCACCACAGAGCATTGAGTAGTGTTCCCTGTGCTGTACAGTTGGTTCTCATTAGCTATCTGTTCTATACACAGTAGTTTATATATGCCAATAATGTAGGCTTTTAGTAAGGTTAATAATATGATTTAATTTAAATTTTTATGAGCGCTATATTACCTAATAGTGGTTCCTTTTGTGGGACTTGTGGTGGACATGTTTTCAGCTGTTACTGCAACCCTTTGTTTTCTGGTAGTTTTCCCTGTCTGTCACCTCAGTCTGTAGTGGGTGTGTTGTCCTTGTTAGCCATTTTTTCCCTTTTTTTCGTACAGCATGGTTCTGCCAGAGTTGGTTCTGGATTAGAGGAAGGGAAGAGCACCATTTTAATTAGAGTACCTTTCCTGCATTATGATCACATCTGGTTGATCAAGAGGCGGGACTCTCCAAATGTGGCCAATTCCTTCTCCAGAAATTTCAAGTTGGGTCTTAGAAAAGTTTGTTCCTCATTGGATGGTACATATGTGTGGTTGCTGTCACATGTGCATGCTAAGTACTCAGTCGTGTCCAACTCTTTGTGACCCCATGGACTGTAGCCTGCCAGACTCTTCTCTCCACGGAATTCTCCAGGCAAGTACACTAGAGTGGGTTGCCATGCCCTCCTCTAGGGGATATTCTTGACCAGGGATTGAACCCACAACTCTTATGTCTCCTGCATTGGCAGGTGATTACTGTTAATAGACCTCTTTTCCTGTGATGGGTCATTCTTGAAAGTGAAAATGAATGATGCAGATCCTGTGGGAAGCAGAGTTGGGAGCTGCATGTTCTGGTGGTCATTCTAGTCCTTGGTTCCTGTCCACTTATGGGGTCAAGGGGACATTTCTCTTCTTGGATTCTTTGAGAACATTCAGTTCAGTCGCTCAGTCCTGTCTGACTCTTTGCAACCCCACAGACTGCAGCACACCTTCACTATCTCCTGAAGTTTGCTTAAACTCATGTCCATTGAGTTGGTGATACCATCCGGCCGTCTCATCCTCTGTCATCCCCTTCTCCTTTTTCCTTCTATTTTTCTTAATATCAGGTTCTTTTCCAGTGAGTTGTCCTTTGTAGCAGGTGGCCAAAGTATTGGAGCTTCACCCTTAGTGTCATTCCTTCCAATGAATATTCAAGGTTGATTTTCTTTAGGACTGACTGGTTTAATCTCCTTGCAGTTCAAGGGACTTTCAAGAGCCTTCTCTATCACCACAGCTCAAAGGTATCAATTCTTCGGTGCTCAGCCTTCTTTATGGTCCATCTCTCACATCCATACATGACTACTGGGAAAACCATAGCTTTGACTATACAGACTTTTGTAGGCAAAGTGATGTCTCTGCTTTTGAATAACATTAATTACCTGTTTTTAATTACCTTTTTAAATTTAGTTTTAATTTTATTTTTACTTTTAAAATTTAATTTATTTAATTTTAATTAATTTTATAATTAATTAATTACCTTCTTTTTGCTTTTGAGAAGATTAATATTACCCTGAAATAGCAGAGAGGGTTTCTGTACTTGTAAACAATAGTCCTACCTACTACAATCTCCTTACTTTCTTTACAGTGACCCTTTTCTGCAGGCAGTAGCCTCTGGGTTACTACTATAGAATTCAGTAAATAACTAAGCTCTCTTTTGGACTGAAATAAGTTTTAAATAAATATACTGATAAAGGAGTAAATAAATGCCTATTTTAGAATTCCAAAGAAGGGCTTTGGTTTCATCTTGCATTTGAAATTATATTTTACTGAATGATGAAGACTAATTTTAGAAATCATTCCATTTTAAAGCTAAACAGAATCTCTAGTTTAGATTTTATAGTGGGGTTCTGGGAAACCTGGAGCCTAAGGAAGTCAACAGACCTACCCAGGTATTATAGTTCATCAGTCCTAGTAGGACTTTTCTATTTGTGATGGCAAATAGATTGTACATAGGTCACTAAAGAATCTGAGCCTAAAAGTACAGAACTAAATTCCAAAGAGATGGAAGCCTGAGACATGGGGCAGGAGGAAGAGCAGTGCTGCGAATTTGATGCTAGGTCCCTAACCACCAAATTTCATCACTTGCCCTCTTGATGCCTGACCTGTCCTGCTGTGTTTTAGCAAAGATCTCAGCAATCTGCATTTTGCAATTACTACCTCTTTCTTTCCATCTTCTAAACTCAGAACTCTTACTCCAGTCTCCTTGGAGGAACTCATAAGTTAGGACCAAATGAACAACAATTTTGAGAAAAATATCTTTATCAGCCCTCAGAGATCAGAGAAAGGCATGATTTGTTGAGACTGCAGATAGGATGTGAACCAGGGTGCACTTCGGTGCTCAGCCTTCCTTTATGGGTTCCCCATTTTTTTCCCCCCACATCCATACATGACTACTGGGAAAACCATAGCTTTGACTATACAGACTTTTGTAGGCAAAGTGATGTCTCTGCTTTTGAATAACATTAATTACCTGTTTTTAATTACCTTTTTAAATTTAGTTTTAATTTTATTTTTACTTTTAAAATTTAATTTATTTAATTTTAATTAATTTTATAATTAATTAATTACCTTCTTTTTGCTTTTGAGAAGATTAATATTACCCTGAAATAGCAGAGAGGGTTTCTGTACTTGTAAACAATAGTCCTACCTACTACAATCTCCTTACTTTCTTTACAGTGACCCTTTTCTGCAGGCAGTAGCCTCTGGGTTACTACTATAGAATTCAGTAAATAACTAAGCTCTCTTTTGGACTGAAATAAGTTTTAAATAAATATACTGATAAAGGAGTAAATAAATGCCTATTTTAGAATTCCAAAGAAGGGCTTTGGTTTCATCTTGCATTTGAAATTATATTTTACTGAATGATGAAGACTAATTTTAGAAATCATTCCATTTTAAAGCTAAACAGAATCTCTAGTTTAGATTTTATAGTGGGGTTCTGGGAAACCTGGAGCCTAAGGAAGTCAACAGACCTACCCAGGTATTATAGTTCATCAGTCCTAGTAGGACTTTTCTATTTGTGATGGCAAATAGATTGTACATAGGTCACTAAAGAATCTGAGCCTAAAAGTACAGAACTAAATTCCAAAGAGATGGAAGCCTGAGACATGGGGCAGGAGGAAGAGCAGTGCTGCGAATTTGATGCTAGGTCCCTAACCACCAAATTTCATCACTTGCCCTCTTGATGCCTGACCTGTCCTGCTGTGTTTTAGCAAAGATCTCAGCAATCTGCATTTTGCAATTACTACCTCTTTCTTTCCATCTTCTAAACTCAGAACTCTTACTCCAGTCTCCTTGGAGGAACTCATAAGTTAGGACCAAATGAACAACAATTTTGAGAAAAATATCTTTATCAGCCCTCAGAGATCAGAGAAAGGCATGATTTGTTGAGACTGCAGATAGGATGTGAACCAGGGTGCACTTTGGGAGAATATGTTCTCAAAAGAGATACAAATCAAGGAATTCTGAGCAATAAACTCACCTAGTCAGAAGTGGAGAACTAACTGCACTTTTGTAGATTTTCTGGGTGGCAGAGGACACCTGTCTGAATTTCAGTCTCATTGCTTAGTGGACAAGCAAGTTGACCTCTCCATACCTCACTTAGTTCATCTTTTTAAAGGGGAAATTGGCTGATATACACAGTTGTATGACTTAAAGGAGAACAACACACACGTAAAATTTAGCCCAGTAAGTCCCCACTATATGTTATATTGGGATAGTTTTTAAAAAGATATTATTATGACTCTTGCAGAGACATGAATAGAATGGGTGTGCAAGATTTTGTTTAACTCATTACTAAATAAATACAACTGTTTCAGAGTGGAGAAACCAAAGAACAGACTCATTGCTAGACCAGGAGTATTGAAGTTAACTGCTCCTAAACAAGACATAGTCTTCCATTGGAGGCTCCCAATAATCTTTTTTGCTTATTCCAAATTTCCTGGCATTGCTGTAATTATTATTAATTCATCTTACTTGAGTTCCCTTATTCATGCTCACTTATCAGGAATGACTCTACTTCTGACATGTCATAAATCTCCTGTACCTAAAGCCCACACTTCCAATATAAATAGTCTTGCCCATTTCAGGTAGATTGTGCAATAGAGTTCCACTCTTACAATCCCTTATTATCAAGCCTTCAAGTCTTGGCCATAATTTACCAGCTTGGCTTAAAGTCAGAGGATGAAAAATATGTGGAGGCTTAAACAAGAAAGAGAAACAGAAGTGGTCATGCTGGCAATTTACCCCTTTAGAAAATGGCTGGGGCTATGAAAACTAAATCCACTGTTGGCAGTGCATGCTCAAGCAAGAAGTCTATTTGGTGTGGGAAATAGTACTCAACCTTTCATTTTCAGCAATTTAATCAAATCACTCCTGCTCTCTCAAATATTTACTTAGCCTCCTATAATTTATGGTAACCATGGCACTTAGTATTATCCAGGTGTTAAATCTAATACAAAATGGTAAAAAGAATAGTAAAGAAGTATCAAGTGATGCCCAGGGGAACTTATTAAGTGTATTTCATTTAAATAATCTAATCCCACGAATTGAGGCAGAATTCTTAGAAAAAAGTACAACTTGAAAGAACTTGGCTTAAATTGGAGCAGGCACCTCACCTGCAAGCGGCTCAGATCATTAATTTTAAGTTGGGGACAAGTCTCATTGCTTAGTGGACAAGCAAGTTGACCTCTCCATACCTCACTTAGTTCATCTTTTTAAAGGGGAAATTGGCTGATATACACAGTTGTATGACTTAAAGGAGAACAACACACACGTAAAATTTAGCCCAGTAAGTCCCCACTATATGTTATATTGGGATAGTTTTTAAAAAGATATTATTATGACTCTTGCAGAGACATGAATAGAATGGGTGTGCAAGATTTTGTTTAACTCATTACTAAATAAATACAACTGTTTCAGAGTGGAGAAACCAAAGAACAGACTCATTGCTAGACCAGGAGTATTGAAGTTAACTGCTCCTAAACAAGACATAGTCTTCCATTGGAGGCTCCCAATAATCTTTTTTGCTTATTCCAAATTTCCTGGCATTGCTGTAATTATTATTAATTCATCTTACTTGAGTTCCCTTATTCATGCTCACTTATCAGGAATGACTCTACTTCTGACATGTCATAAATCTCCTGTACCTAAAGCCCACACTTCCAATATAAATAGTCTTGCCCATTTCAGGTAGATTGTGCAATAGAGTTCCACTCTTACAATCCCTTATTATCAAGCCTTCAAGTCTTGGCCATAATTTACCAGCTTGGCTTAAAGTCAGAGGATGAAAAATATGTGGAGGCTTAAACAAGAAAGAGAAACAGAAGTGGTCATGCTGGCAATTTACCCCTTTAGAAAATGGCTGGGGCTATGAAAACTAAATCCACTGTTGGCAGTGCATGCTCAAGCAAGAAGTCTATTTGGTGTGGGAAATAGTACTCAACCTTTCATTTTCAGCAATTTAATCAAATCACTCCTGCTCTCTCAAATATTTACTTAGCCTCCTATAATTTATGGTAACCATGGCACTTAGTATTATCCAGGTGTTAAATCTAATACAAAAATGGTAAAAAGAATAGTAAAGAAGTATCAAGTGATGCCCAGGGGAACTTATTAAGTGTATTTCATTTAAATAATCTAATCCCACGAATTGAGGCAGAATTCTTAGAAAAAAGTACAACTTGAAAGAACTTGGCTTAAATTGGAGCAGGCACCTCACCTGCAAGCGGCTCAGATCATTAATTTTAATAATTTCTGTTGCACACTCCGTGGGTAGACTGCTTTATAGTTACTGCAGTGGTTGTTACCTACTGTTATCCTGTGATATAATCAGATAGATATTAGGACTGCTTTTTGAAAGAGGCACAAAGGGGCCGGTGACTTGCACCAGGCCATGGACAAGACGAGACACACACCATTTTAGTTCAGCTGTTTCTTAGCTCTTTTTCACAAAACCCAAGAGTTCTTCTGCTTAGAAGCAGATCATTTTGGAAGTGAGCATTGTCACCTGGAGGTCCCCACTCCTCCAGTGTCTCCTTTTCAGAAATTCCTGAGTTTCATACCTTCTCCAACAGCCCCCAATTCCATGTCTCTTTCTGGGCTCAGCTTGTGAATTAATTTCATGGCTGCCATTTTATCACACCTACAACCCATTTTAGAAGAGAAGGATTCATCCAGAAACACACCACATCTTCTTGGCGTGGACTCGTGTTGAAGGCTACCCAAAGAAGTAGAAGAACCCAGGAGCCTGGACTGTAGGTCTGAGGTTTGCCATTATGGAATTGCCTGCCTTTGGGCTAATTTAAACATTCTATCCTGAGCTCTTTTTACACTACGTGAACTAATTTAGTGGGAGAGAAATGACTGTAAGGAAATTCCGATAGGCTTCCCTGATGGTCCAGTGGGTAAAGAATTTGCCTTGCAGTGCAAGGGGCACTGGTTTGATCCCTGTCCTGGGAAGACCCCATGTGCTGTGGAGCGGCTGGACCAGTATGTCCAATTACGAGCCAGTGCTCTGGAGCGCGTGTGCCTAGAGCTAGTGCTCTGCAATGAGAGAGGCCACTGTGATGGGAAGCCCACACAGGCCAAAGAATAAAGATGAATGAAAAGTAAATGATGATGACTTAGAGGCAAAAAAAAAGAGAGGAACTTTTGAATACCTCGTAATATTAAAATGTAGCGAGCATGAGCTTTGACAGTTCAGGCCTTGGCTTTGTCCTTTAGTAGCTGCTATTCAGTGAATTTAAAGAATTACTTAATGTCCCTAAGCCTCAGTTTCTATACTTGTAAAATGATGATACTACTTCATGTGGTTGCTATAAAGATGCTATTGTCATTTAGTTGTTAAGTAGTAGCTGACTCTTCTGCGACACTATGGACTGTTGCCCATCAGGCTCCTCTGTCCATGGGATTTCCCAGGCAAGAGTACTAGAGTAGGTTGCCACTCTCTTCTCCAGGGGATCTTTCTGACCCAGGGATTGAACCCAGATCTCCTACATTTCAGGAGGGTTCTTTACCACTGAGCCACCTGGAAAGCCTGTAAAGGTAGTCTATGATATGTTTAATGTGTTAGAACCAAATATCTGTGCACTAAATCATAACGATTATTATTATTATTATTTTTGGCCACTTCTATTGATTTTTCATTCACTTATCCTTTTTTTTGTTGTTGTTCTTTGGCCTGTGTGGGCCTCCCATTGCAGTGGTCTCTCTCAATGCAGAGCACCAGCTCTGGGTGCACGCACTCCAGAGGTCTGGCTCAGTAGATGGACACATCGGTGCAGCTGCTCTGCGGCACGTGGGATCTTCCCAGACCAGGGATCAAACCAGCGCCCCTTGCACTGCAGGGCGGTATCCTTACCACTGGACCACTAGGGAAGCCCCATAACAATTATTTTTCACTTATTACCTCAGGACAAAGTCCTCCCCAATTTAAGTGTTTTTATTTTTCCTTCTAATTTTACATCCAAATATTGGAAAAAGAAGAATGGGAACATTTAGATACATTAAATAGCATACTACTTTTCTTTTTTAAAACTGTATAAACCAGGTTATTTATTCATTTGGGTGACATGTATCCATATATATTAGATAAACAAAGGTAATAATTTTTTAGGTTTGCGTGTGCCTAGAGCCGGTGCTCTGCAATGAGAGAGGCCACTGTGATGGGAAGCCCACACAGGCCAAAGAATAAAGATGAATGAAAAGTAAATGATGATGACTTAGAGGCAAAAAAAAAGAGAGGAACTTTTGAATACCTCGTAATATTAAAATGTAGCGAGCATGAGCTTTGACAGTTCAGGCCTTGGCTTTGTCCTTTAGTAGCTGCTATTCAGTGAATTTAAAGAATTACTTAATGTCCCTAAGCCTCAGTTTCTATACTTGTAAAATGATGATACTACTTCATGTGGTTGCTATAAAGATGCTATTGTCATTTAGTTGTTAAGTAGTAGCTGACTCTTCTGCGACACTATGGACTGTTGCCCATCAGGCTCCTCTGTCCATGGGATTTCCCAGGCAAGAGTACTAGAGTAGGTTGCCACTCTCTTCTCCAGGGGATCTTTCTGACCCAGGGATTGAACCCAGATCTCCTACATTTCAGGAGGGTTCTTTACCACTGAGCCACCTGGAAAGCCTGTAAAGGTAGTCTATGATATGTTTAATGTGTTAGAACCAAATATCTGTGCACTAAATCATAACGATTATTATTATTATTATTTTTGGCCACTTCTATTGATTTTTCATTCACTTATCCTTTTTTTTGTTGTTGTTCTTTGGCCTGTGTGGGCCTCCCATTGCAGTGGTCTCTCTCAATGCAGAGCACCAGCTCTGGGTGCACGCACTCCAGAGGTCTGGCTCAGTAGATGGACACATCGGTGCAGCTGCTCTGCGGCACGTGGGATCTTCCCAGACCAGGGATCAAACCAGCGCCCCTTGCACTGCAGGGCGGTATCCTTACCACTGGACCACTAGGGAAGCCCCATAACAATTATTTTTCACTTATTACCTCAGGACAAAGTCCTCCCCAATTTAAGTGTTTTTATTTTTCCTTCTAATTTTACATCCAAATATTGGAAAAAGAAGAATGGGAACATTTAGATACATTAAATAGCATACTACTTTTCTTTTTTAAAACTGTATAAACCAGGTTATTTATTCATTTGGGTGACATGTATCCATATATATTAGATAAACATATATTGGTAACCCATGGCACACTTTCTGTCTCAGGGTAAGGTGTTTCATCATAATGTATATCCAGGCTTTCACCTATGTAGGTGAAATTTCCTTTCTCAAGTGGAGGTTGCTCAGAGAGTGCAAAATGATTTTGTTGGTATCCTCAGCAAAATCTGGACCATTCACTCAGATTCCATAGTGCAGAGAAATGTTATTTTAATGGTAAATGAGAGGCAGCAGCTAGAACAAAAGATGAAATGGTATTTCTGCATTCATCTTCCACACTGATTGTAAGTGACACCCAGAATTGTCAGTAAACTTACTTGGAGCTCTGATTCACCTGTGCTGTGACGTGTCAAACCGCATAGATTCTGATGGTCGTTGCATAGAGGCGTGTCTGAGTCTATGCTAATTAGAAATCAGTTACTAAAACTTGAGGAAATAAATTCTGATAATCTCTGTTTTGGATGCTACTATTTCCCTTCATTAATGGAGAAATCAGTATTCATAAATACTACCAGTGACGACAGCACTGGTGTGTCTGTATTTTAAATACGCTGGTTCACCTGGGCGCAAAGCAACACATGAGACAAATGGTCCTGTCCCCTTCCTTTCAGGGGCAGGTATTGTGTGTGTGGGGGGCGGGTGAAAGAGAAAGAAAGACCATGAACCCCCCACTGTAGAAATCAGGAATAGTCTGAGTCATGTTCCACTGTGTTCATCCTCCTGCAGCTCTGCTGTCCCAACCTTGCTCCATCTGCTTGAGTTTTCCCAAGTCCATGAATGCCACAGTGTCATCAGGAACTCTGCCTGTGAAGCCTGGACACATCGGTGGGCAGCTGCTCTGCGGCACGTGGGATCTTCCCAGACCAGGGATCAAACCAGCGCCCCTTGCACTGCAGGGCGGTATCCTTACCACTGGACCACTAGGGAAGCCCCATAACAATTATTTTTCACTTATTACCTCAGGACAAAGTCCTCCCCAATTTAAGTGTTTTTATTTTTCCTTCTAATTTTACATCCAAATATTGGAAAAAGAAGAATGGGAACATTTAGATACATTAAATAGCATACTACTTTTCTTTTTTAAAACTGTATAAACCAGGTTATTTATTCATTTGGGTGACATGTATCCATATATATTAGATAAACATATATTGGTAACCCATGGCACACTTTCTGTCTCAGGGTAAGGTGTTTCATCATAATGTATATCCAGGCTTTCACCTATGTAGGTGAAATTTCCTTTCTCAAGTGGAGGTTGCTCAGAGAGTGCAAAATGATTTTGTTGGTATCCTCAGCAAAATCTGGACCATTCACTCAGATTCCATAGTGCAGAGAAATGTTATTTTAATGGTAAATGAGAGGCAGCAGCTAGAACAAAAGATGAAATGGTATTTCTGCATTCATCTTCCACACTGATTGTAAGTGACACCCAGAATTGTCAGTAAACTTACTTGGAGCTCTGATTCACCTGTGCTGTGACGTGTCAAACCGCATAGATTCTGATGGTCGTTGCATAGAGGCGTGTCTGAGTCTATGCTAATTAGAAATCAGTTACTAAAACTTGAGGAAATAAATTCTGATAATCTCTGTTTTGGATGCTACTATTTCCCTTCATTAATGGAGAAATCAGTATTCATAAATACTACCAGTGACGACAGCACTGGTGTGTCTGTATTTTAAATACGCTGGTTCACCTGGGCGCAAAGCAACACATGAGACAAATGGTCCTGTCCCCTTCCTTTCAGGGGCAGGTATTGTGTGTGTGGGGGGCGGGTGAAAGAGAAAGAAAGACCATGAACCCCCCACTGTAGAAATCAGGAATAGTCTGAGTCATGTTCCACTGTGTTCATCCTCCTGCAGCTCTGCTGTCCCAACCTTGCTCCATCTGCTTGAGTTTTCCCAAGTCCATGAATGCCACAGTGTCATCAGGAACTCTGCCTGGATGAAGCCTGCAAATATGCCCCAGGATAACTCAGATAATTAATAATTAATTCATAATCCAAAGAATTACTGACTTTTATTTTTATTTATTTATTTTTTTACAGATTGGTTAATTTTTTTTTTATTTTTCTTTTTTTGATGTGAACTTTTCTTTTGGTTGCTTTCATTGTTTTTTTTTTTTTTTAATTCTTTATTTTAAAGGTTTTACAGAGTTTTGTTGTTCACCAACATGTATGTTCCAAGATCAGTCATATGCATATCCCTGGTCCCCCCCACCCCAGTTCCCCGGATCCCACCCCTCCAGAGCATCACCTCAAGCCATTGTGAGCATTCCTATTCCCTTAGCACAATGACAACAGCTATCTTTTCCACACATGACAGTATAGGTTTCCATGTTACTCCCTCTATGCCTCCCACCCACTGTTCATTCCCTACAATGTCCATATGTCTATTCTCTGTTTTTCCATGGGTTCACTGTGTGTGTAATCATTGGCCTTTTACTAGATTCCATATATAGGTGTTAGTATACTGTACTTGTCTTTCTCTTTTTGACTTACTTCACTTTTTATGATAGGTTCTAGCTCCAGCCATCTCATTAGGGCTGAGTCTTCTGCATTTCTTTTAACAGCTGAGTAGTATTCCATTGTATATATGTACCAGAGCTTCTGGATCCATTCATTCGTTGATGGACATCTAGGTTGCTTCCATGTTCTAGCTGTTGTATAGAGAGCTGCAATGAACATTGGGGTACAGGTGCTTCTTTCAGTTTTGATTTCATCAGGATATAAGCCTAAGAGTAAGATTGCTGTGTCATAGGGTGCTTCTATTTTTAGTTTTTTAAGGAATCTCCATACTGTCTTCCATAGAGGCTGAAGAATTATTGACTTTTTTTTTTTTTCAAAGATTTATTTATTTATTTTGGGCGGGAGTCGGGTTGGGGAGGGAGGGGAGCAGGCGGGCCACTGCTATTGGTCTTTCATTTCTCTATTTTCATCCGTCTTTGTTCTTTGGCTCCTGTGGGCCTCTCATCGCGGTGGCGTCTGTTGTTGTAGAGCGCGGGCTCTGGGTGCATGCGCTCCAGAACTCTAGCGCTCTGGCTCGGTAATTGGACACATCGGTCCAGTCGCTCCGCGGCACGTGGGATCTTCCCAGGCCAGGGATCGAACTGGCGCCCCTTGCACTGCAAGGCGGTGTCCTTACCCACTGGACCACCAGGGGAAGCCCCGAATTACTGACTTTTAACACATTGAAGTGAAAATCTTTCCATAGGTGCCAAGGATAACTTTTTTTTTTTTTTCAAAAATGACTTTTTTAAACAGACTACAAAGAAGGTAATTTAATTATTTCCCATAAACTTTGGGATAATGTGTGGAAAAATGGTTAGATCAAATTTTCCAATTAAAATATGAAAATAGTTTTAATCTTATTTAAAAATGAAATATATTTACTGTGGAAAATTAGAAAACAAGTATAATTCTATCAACTTGATAAGACCTTTGTTGATATTTAACATATGTCAGAAATGAATTGCATTTGGCCACCTGAGGCTATGGTGAAACATTCATCTTTTAAGGCTTTGTTTCCTCATAATCTGAATTTGCCTCAGAAGCTTTCTCAACACATTGTGTGATCCACAGTCCTTGATCAGAATTGGTCCATGGGTTGATACCTGTTTTCCATCTCTTGTTCCTTCCCAAAGCCTTTGCTCTGAGCCCAGCTATTCATAAATACACACGTTTTAATAAAATTTACTTATTTTATGGGGCTTTCCTTGTTGCTCAGACAGTAAATAAACTGCCTTCTATGCAGGAGACCTGGGTTCGATCCCTGGGTTGGGAAGATCCTCTGCAGAAGGGAATGGTTACCCCTCCAGTACTCTTTTTTTTTTTTTTTCTTTTTTTGCCACTTCTGTTGACCTTTCATTTATTTATCTTTGTTCTTTGGCCTGTGTGGGCCTCCCATTGCAGTGGCCTCCATCACTGCAGAGCACCGGCTCTGGGCTCATGTGCTCCAGAGCTCCCACTTGGTAGTTGGGCACATCGGTCCAGCCGCTCTGCGGCACATGGGATCTTTCCAGGCCAGGGATCCAACCAGCACCGCTTGCACTGCAAGGTGGTGTCCTTACCCGCTGGACCACCAGAGAAGCCCCCCTCCAGTATTCTTGACTGGAGAATCCCACAGGTGGAAGAGCCCAGTGGGCTACAGTCCATGGGGTTGCAAAGATTCAGACATGACTTAGCAACAGTTACTGGCTTCAAAGCAGTCAATTGCTTTGTGAATGTGATACCATCCATCCTGTTTTCTATAAAAGGTGCCGCTCTTGTGCACCATGTCTAAGAATTTTTTCCACACTTCAGGGAATGGTGAGATAAGGGTAAGAATTTACAACAACTTATACAGACAATCACAGAAACCAGCTCTGCAAACGAGATTTAATTTGAATAGTTTAAATGCAAAATTGTCAAAAGGAGACTATTGTGGTAAAAATACTTAATATCCAACATTTCGTGTTAAGCTTGTGTGCTTTCCAAATAAGGTGTCCTCTGTCCTTCTAAATTACTGAAGGTAAAAACTGTAATGTTATATGTTCCCGAGGGGCAGAGAGTAATTCAGACATGAAGTAATTTTAATAGAAATCATTCCTCTTTTCTTGGCAAGAGAAGAATTTCAGTAGGAATTTTTCAAAATTACAAAATATCCTTCCCTGGGGGATTCATGCCGCCACTTAGCAGATTTCTCATTTCATTTAACACAAATATTTTGATCCTCAAGGGGAAGTCTGCTCAGTTACAATTTCTGCATTACTGTCTCCCAAAGATAAATGAGGTGCTTTTCTCCAAAATGGACACAGGAGAGGTAAGGTGGGAGGAAAATGATAGAAATCCCAGCAAGAAATTTCTTAAAAACAAATCATTTACCTTAAACATGGAAGCATCCTCCAATTCTTATTTCATTTTCTTCTCAGAATGTTTTCAAAGAGGAAAGATCCCATTTTTCTTGAAAAAGCTAGCCTAAAGGAAAAGGAGATGAAGAGAATCTTAGAAAGCAACTGAGTTTGTCCTCTCTTATCAGTTCAGGTGGATTGGTGTGGTCTCCTGGGTGGGAAGTTGGGTGGAGAAGAGACTTTGAAGCTTCGCCTGGATTCACCAGGAAGTACTCTCTGATGGAGTATCAATGTCCGCTGGAGAGTTGTCCGTGAGGATGCTTTCCACGTGCTGGCCTTGGGTTGATGATGTCTCTAGCTGTGTCAGCCCATCTGTGAGGAAGGCATGGCCTATTCTTGATGTCTGTTCCCAAGTGTCTTCTGCCCTCAAGATCTTCTGCAACTTAGTACTTATACCTGCCCTTTCTCACCAGCATGAAAAATTCTAGTTTGTCCCATGGATAATTCCATTGAGTTTTCACTCTTTGCTAGATAACAGGCCACGGTAGCTCAGATTGGATGCGGAACACACACTGTGTGTGTCCACCATCTGATAAAAACAGTTGAGTTTGAACTCACTGGTTACAGTATCAGGCACCATGAGCTACTAGGAAAAATGTTCGGAAGTGGTAGGCGCTTCTGTCTTCATCCAAGTGGGTGTCTTCCTAATCTGTCTCTCTAAGAGATTGACATTGCTCTTAAGGTCAACTTCACATCACGTTTTGGTGATGAAACCATTCCTTTCTTAGAGACTAAGACGTTGTAAGGCTTTCATTGCAGGAGGCACTTAATGAACTTTCAAGTAAACCCAGATGTTTACAAATAAATTCAGGTTCACAGCGCCTCTGTATACCTTCAGTTCTAGTGTTGTGCCAGGTCTCAGGAAGTTCATTTTGCTTTTCTTCAGTGAAGACCTTAAACCCTAAAACGCTGAGGCTATGGCCCGTGTGCATCTTTTCATTATTTTGCCCAGGGTGAGCACAGTGGTTGGGTACACAGTTGGTGATCAGCGAATGTTTTTGCCCCAGCGATCCTGAAAGGCTAGCAATACAAAGAGCAGTCATTTAAATGACTTGTCAGAGCTCTACTTCACGACATGTTTATCATGGATTCATGTTTGTTATAAAAATTCAGGGTCAGGAACAATTCTAAGATACAAGTGGTCAGATGTCACAGTGATCTTTACTTCCTAATGGAATATTAGAAGTTTCGTTGCCTGAGGGATTGACATCAGTGTCCAAGGTAATTGCCAGATGTTTTGACATTAGGTTTTAAAGCCCGTTTGGAGGAGAGGATAAGCAGCTCTCTAAAACCACAAGCTGCTGTTAAAAAAAATACAATTATTTTCTGAAATGGAGTTTTTATGACCGCTTAAGCTCTAAGAATTGTTTAAAGTTATATTTAAAGAAACACCATAGTATCACTACTTTAAATTAGTCTTCAAGTGGGCCTCTTTGTAAGGAAACAGGATTTATTAGGCAATAACCTTTCCCTTCTTTATCTTTTGTTTTGACTATGTTAGGTCTAGCAGAAGTCACTCCAAAGTCAAGTACATCATTTGATCCCTGTACTAATGAAGCCAGAATGAGTGTTAAATTTCCTGGGGCCAATTTCAGGGTGACCAAAGGCTTACCTAACTGGTCCTTCTTTGTAAATATGTTCCATGCACCATGAGTCTTTCAGGCGTCTGCCAAGAGAATATAACTAGAGTAGTATAAGCCCATCTCAACTACTAAAGAACTAATACTTGTAATATTAGTTATTGATATTAAATTTATTGTAAGAACTAACATATTCTGAGTGCCTACCGTGAGACAAACTCTGTCTTCATCCAAGTGGGTGTCTTCCTAATCTGTCTCTCTAAGAGATTGACATTGCTCTTAAGGTCAACTTCACATCACGTTTTGGTGATGAAACCATTCCTTTCTTAGAGACTAAGACGTTGTAAGGCTTTCATTGCAGGAGGCACTTAATGAACTTTCAAGTAAACCCAGATGTTTACAAATAAATTCAGGTTCACAGCGCCTCTGTATACCTTCAGTTCTAGTGTTGTGCCAGGTCTCAGGAAGTTCATTTTGCTTTTCTTCAGTGAAGACCTTAAACCCTAAAACGCTGAGGCTATGGCCCGTGTGCATCTTTTCATTATTTTGCCCAGGGTGAGCACAGTGGTTGGGTACACAGTTGGTGATCAGCGAATGTTTTTGCCCCAGCGATCCTGAAAGGCTAGCAATACAAAGAGCAGTCATTTAAATGACTTGTCAGAGCTCTACTTCACGACATGTTTATCATGGATTCATGTTTGTTATAAAAATTCAGGGTCAGGAACAATTCTAAGATACAAGTGGTCAGATGTCACAGTGATCTTTACTTCCTAATGGAATATTAGAAGTTTCGTTGCCTGAGGGATTGACATCAGTGTCCAAGGTAATTGCCAGATGTTTTGACATTAGGTTTTAAAGCCCGTTTGGAGGAGAGGATAAGCAGCTCTCTAAAACCACAAGCTGCTGTTAAAAAAAATACAATTATTTTCTGAAATGGAGTTTTTATGACCGCTTAAGCTCTAAGAATTGTTTAAAGTTATATTTAAAGAAACACCATAGTATCACTACTTTAAATTAGTCTTCAAGTGGGCCTCTTTGTAAGGAAACAGGATTTATTAGGCAATAACCTTTCCCTTCTTTATCTTTTGTTTTGACTATGTTAGGTCTAGCAGAAGTCACTCCAAAGTCAAGTACATCATTTGATCCCTGTACTAATGAAGCCAGAATGAGTGTTAAATTTCCTGGGGCCAATTTCAGGGTGACCAAAGGCTTACCTAACTGGTCCTTCTTTGTAAATATGTTCCATGCACCATGAGTCTTTCAGGCGTCTGCCAAGAGAATATAACTAGAGTAGTATAAGCCCATCTCAACTACTAAAGAACTAATACTTGTAATATTAGTTATTGATATTAAATTTATTGTAAGAACTAACATATTCTGAGTGCCTACCGTGAGACAAACTCTGTGCTAAGCATTTTGCCTGTAATCCTCACAACAGTCTTAGAAACAATTCCATTCTACACAAGAAAAAATTAGACTCAGAGGAGTTAGGTCACTTGCCTGGGATCAAGTTGTTATTAGATGACAGACATCAGATTTGGATCTGGTTTGTCTAACTTCAAACCTGCCCTCTTTGCTTTATGCTAGGCTGCTTCCAATTATACCATTTGTATAGTAATTTGTAATTGAGAAAAGACTTTTTCATTTATTTTTAATCTCATTGAGTCTGAGGATTACTCATCAGGGATGTGATCTTTGTCATTGCCTAATGAAATGAGAAGCTTGTTCAGAATCATGCAGCTGGGAAAAGATCGAGCTGGACCTGGACCCCAGGTGCTCTGACTTTATCTTGTGCTGTTTCAATTACATCAGAGATACCCAGGCTTTCGGGGCCAGTGAGTGCCCAGTGGCCATCAGTGACCTTTTCCTTGGAGGTGCAATTTGCACTTAGAATAATATGGCTTAGGCCAACTTAGAGTTTATCAGATGTGCTGCCTTAGGCTTTTCTTCCGCAGTCTCTACCTTCCTAGAGTTTATACAAATGCAATACCTATGCATATTTATAAAGCAATCTTATGGAAATGAACAGGCAATTCAGATATGAGGACCTGGTGATAAATAGATGAGTAAACATACAGAAGCACACAAAATTGTGAAACATAAAAAAGGGCTCAATGATAACTAGTTCTCAATGTTTAAGCTGACAATTTGGATCCCCTATAAACCATAGTTGTTTCTAAGATAGACAAAATTGTTATTTATACTTAGCATGATAGAAATTTCTAGAAGACTGTTGTATAGTTAGAAGAAAGCTGAAGCCAGAATGAGTGTTAAATTTCCTGGGGCCAATTTCAGGGTGACCAAAGGCTTACCTAACTGGTCCTTCTTTGTAAATATGTTCCATGCACCATGAGTCTTTCAGGCGTCTGCCAAGAGAATATAACTAGAGTAGTATAAGCCCATCTCAACTACTAAAGAACTAATACTTGTAATATTAGTTATTGATATTAAATTTATTGTAAGAACTAACATATTCTGAGTGCCTACCGTGAGACAAACTCTGTGCTAAGCATTTTGCCTGTAATCCTCACAACAGTCTTAGAAACAATTCCATTCTACACAAGAAAAAATTAGACTCAGAGGAGTTAGGTCACTTGCCTGGGATCAAGTTGTTATTAGATGACAGACATCAGATTTGGATCTGGTTTGTCTAACTTCAAACCTGCCCTCTTTGCTTTATGCTAGGCTGCTTCCAATTATACCATTTGTATAGTAATTTGTAATTGAGAAAAGACTTTTTCATTTATTTTTAATCTCATTGAGTCTGAGGATTACTCATCAGGGATGTGATCTTTGTCATTGCCTAATGAAATGAGAAGCTTGTTCAGAATCATGCAGCTGGGAAAAGATCGAGCTGGACCTGGACCCCAGGTGCTCTGACTTTATCTTGTGCTGTTTCAATTACATCAGAGATACCCAGGCTTTCGGGGCCAGTGAGTGCCCAGTGGCCATCAGTGACCTTTTCCTTGGAGGTGCAATTTGCACTTAGAATAATATGGCTTAGGCCAACTTAGAGTTTATCAGATGTGCTGCCTTAGGCTTTTCTTCCGCAGTCTCTACCTTCCTAGAGTTTATACAAATGCAATACCTATGCATATTTATAAAGCAATCTTATGGAAATGAACAGGCAATTCAGATATGAGGACCTGGTGATAAATAGATGAGTAAACATACAGAAGCACACAAAATTGTGAAACATAAAAAGGACTCAATGATAACTAGTTCTCAATGTTTAAGCTGACAATTTGGATCCCCTATAAACCATAGTTGTTTCTAAGATAGACAAAATTGTTATTTATACTTAGCATGATAGAAATTTCTGGAAGACTGTTGTATAGTTAGAAGAAAGCTGAAGGATATCGAGTGGGCCTAAGAAAAATGATTGGTTCTTAGATCTGTGATGCTCACTAGAGTGATCTGGGGCCCAATTTTATTTTTAATTTCTTCTTACAGCTCCACCTCCATTGCCTAGCAATGTATAGAAACAGGGTTCTTAATCAAGCAGTCGTGAGTGGGCTTGACACCATTTTTGTAGTTCCTGATATTAAAAATAGAATAAAAGATATGTATACATTTCTCTGGAGAGTCCCTGGATTTCACTGGGTCCTTGGAATTCATGACTTTGCAGAACATACTAGCCTGTAGTGACTTTTCATCCTGGTTACATGTCAAAATCATATGTGCAGCTCTTGAAAATTATGGATGGCCTTTCATCAGAACTATTGGATCAGAGTGTCTTGAGAAGAGGAGATGGAAGATGGAGATGTCACAGAATACTTTAAAGTCTATTATAGTGTACAGACAGTTTTGAACCCTAGTGACCTAGAATATGGTGGTGTCATTTTGTTTGACTCAGGAGGGAAAACTGAAGATGGAGATCATATGTATGTTTCTTGGGGGGTGGTGTATATGGAACAGGAGCAAACAAAGAAATTATTTGCTTATTTTCAAATTTATTGCCTTTTGTCTTTTACTTTCTGTGAATAGATTTTGGTCGAATTATGCCAATCCTTTTCTTACAAACTGCTTTAGATCGTTTCTAAAAGTTGGTAGTGGTATACTGTTGTGTTTTATGTTATTTGCTGTTGTTCTGGTAGCAAGCAAGAGGAAAACATTTGATTAATTAATCCAAAAGTCTGGGAATTATTGGAATGATTAAAAGTGCTTATAAAACTGAAGAATAGTGGAAAATCTAGATTCTGGAAAGATCAACACACGGGCAGTTCCTGGAGCCTGTGGGCTCATTTTCCAAGACCTCCAAACTCTTATGTTTCTCTATAGTTAAGGTTGAAAATTCTACAGAAGGTTCAGATTAATGCAACAGGTGGGTACAGCCAATGGGAGAGCCCACCTCTGTGTATTGGGAGGAACCCCAAGAAAGGAATTTCAGAAGTGTAGCCATTATACCAATTGCTATCTACTCAATAAAAATTCTAGTTTAGTCAAGTCTACAATCAAGTTTCAGGAAATAAAAGTTCAAGGACAATGAAAAAAGTCACACCTGCAGAGAAGGGAGTAGACTAGAGGATTGCATTTATTGGTTGGGTTAGTTGTGGCTCAGATGGAAACATAATTATCAAGGTGCTGTGGTTTTCTGGTCTTGACCCTCACATAGCCGATAATGGACCCATTGTAAGAGCTATATAACTGGCTAAAGCAGGGATTAGCTACTGGCTAGCAGGTCGTAGAATGAAAAGGGCCAGTAAGTGCCAGCAGAGCTGGGCTTCTCACTTTGGGCACTGTTGACATTTAGATCTGGATAATTCTTTTCTCAGGGTGTGTGTTTGTCAGGGAGGAGGTTTTATGCTTTTTAGTGTGCTTTGTAGCATCCCTGATTTCTGCCCAATAGATGTGGATCATGACCAACAAAATTTTCTCCATTTTTTGCTCCAAATATACCCTGTAGAGTAAAGCTGCCTCTGGTTAAGAATGATCCTGGGGGTGATGGATGAGTGATTGTTTTAATTCTCAAGTTATTATTGAGCTCTTATGGTATGCCGCAGTCCATGAGGTCGCAAAGAGTTGGACACAACTAAACGAACTGAACTGACTGTATGCATTGCAGAAGTTACTGAGGTTATAGATATTGGCACACTCCCCTCCCTTGGAATAGTTCCCACAATAATGGGGTAAGAAGACACTGTGTTTCTGTTGTATCATTAGCACCCAGAATGTTTCCCAACACATATTACCTACTCGGATTGATATCCAAAGAATTAATATACCCTTCATTAGTTGTCTGACCTAGGACAAGTTTGATTATCTCAAAGAATGTCAATGTCCTCATTCCTGAAATGGGTGAAAAAGTACTGAGTTGTAGTGACATTTAAGTAAAATAACATACGTTGGAGCATGCTAGGAATTCAATACATAATTATTATGACAGGGTAAAGTGCTAATTGGGATCTTTTCCTTTTCTCTTGGAAAGCTAGATTGGCGAAGCGTAAGGCACAAAACACCACACAATAGTTAAGGTTGAAAATTCTACAGAAGGTTCAGATTAATGCAACAGGTGGGTACAGCCAATGGGAGAGCCCACCTCTGTGTATTGGGAGGAACCCCAAGGAATTTCAGAAGTGTAGCCATTATACCAATTGCTATCTACTCAATAAAAATTCTAGTTTAGTCAAGTCTACAATCAAGTTTCAGGAAATAAAAGTTCAAGGACAATGAAAAAAGTCACACCTGCAGAGAAGGGAGTAGACTAGAGGATTGCATTTATTGGTTGGGTTAGTTGTGGCTCAGATGGAAACATAATTATCAAGGTGCTGTGGTTTTCTGGTCTTGACCCTCACATAGCCGATAATGGACCCATTGTAAGAGCTATATAACTGGCTAAAGCAGGGATTAGCTACTGGCTAGCAGGTCGTAGAATGAAAAGGGCCAGTAAGTGCCAGCAGAGCTGGGCTTCTCACTTTGGGCACTGTTGACATTTAGATCTGGATAATTCTTTTCTCAGGGTGTGTGTTTGTCGGGGAGGAGGTTTTATGCTTTTTAGTGTGCTTTGTAGCATCCCTGATTTCTGCCCAATAGATGTGGATCATGACCAACAAAATTTTCTCCATTTTTTGCTCCAAATATACCCTGTAGAGTAAAGCTGCCTCTGGTTAAGAATGATCCTGGGGGTGATGGATGAGTGATTGTTTTAATTCTCAAGTTATTATTGAGCTCTTATGGTATGCCGCAGTCCATGAGGTCGCAAAGAGTTGGACACAACTAAACGAACTGAACTGACTGTATGCATTGCAGAAGTTACTGAGGTTATAGATATTGGCACACTCCCCTCCCTTGGAATAGTTCCCACAATAATGGGGTAAGAAGACACTGTGTTTCTGTTGTATCATTAGCACCCAGAATGTTTCCCAACACATATTACCTACTCGGATTGATATCCAAAGAATTAATATACCCTTCATTAGTTGTCTGACCTAGGACAAGTTTGATTATCTCAAAGAATGTCAATGTCCTCATTCCTGAAATGGGTGAAAAAGTACTGAGTTGTAGTGACATTTAAGTAAAATAACATACGTTGGAGCATGCTAGGAATTCAATACATAATTATTATGACAGGGTAAAGTGCTAATTGGGATCTTTTCCTTTTCTCTTGGAAAGCTGACACGCATCTGTGGCTGAAGCGTAAGGCACAAAACACCACACAATCTGAGCTGAGGGAAGAACGGACAGCCACCTGCTGCAGCTCATACACAGAGAGACCACTTCAGCAGTCCCTCTCACCCCTTGACTATGTGAAGAAAGCTGGAGATGCAGAGAGGAGATTGTCCTGAATTCTCTCTGCCCTTGAGTAGGATTCACTAAGTGCTAACTCTTTGCAGTCATGAGTATCTAAGAAATTCACCCCATAGGTTAGTGACCGATGCTGCTGCCTCACTTACAAGTTGCTGTGATGGTTCTGGTGTGTGGAGACAAGTGTGGAAGTTGTTGTTCAGTTGCTAAGTTGTGTCCAGCTCTTTGTGACCCTGTGGACTGTTGCACACCAGGCTTCCCTGTCTTTCATTATCTCTTGGAGCTTGCTCAAACTCATGCCCATTGAGTTGATGATGCTATCTAACTATCTCATCCTCTGCTGCCCTCTTCTCCTTTTGCTTTTAGTCTTTCCCAGCATAAGGAAGAGAGAGGGTGAACTTGAGAGAGTCCAGAAGGTAGGTGTCTGCAGTGTGTGATACAACAAGAAGTCCTGATGCCAGTAAGGATGGCTAACATTCATATCAGCTTTCTGGGGACAGGCTGGCTGTCTAGAGGAGTAGGTGGCTGAGGAGTGGACTTACCTGGGGACAGAGGGCCAAACTACATTTAGGAACCATAAGGTAAAGGAGGAAGCCAGGTTGTGGCAACATCTCTCACAGGGAGGGATCCTCACGAAAGAGCCAGCATTTGGAAACTGGGTGCACAGAGACACCTAAATGCTGCTCAGAGGAACTAGCAGGCAGGAGACACAGAACTCCTTACCATAGATGTGTGGATGGTCCATATACCCTTCATTAGTTGTCTGACCTAGGACCAGTTTGATTATCTCAAAGAATGTCAATGTCCTCATTCCTGAAATGGGTGAAAAAGTACTGAGTTGTAGTGACATTTAAGTAAAATAACATACGTTGGAGCATGCTAGGAATTCAATACATAATTATTATGACAGGGTAAAGTGCTAATTGGGATCTTTTCCTTTTCTCTTGGAAAGCTGACACGCATCTGTGGCTGAAGCGTAAGGCACAAAACACCACACAATCTGAGCTGAGGGAAGAACGGACAGCCACCTGCTGCAGCTCATACACAGAGAGACCACTTCAGCAGTCCCTCTCACCCCTTGACTATGTGAAGAAAGCTGGAGATGCAGAGAGGAGATTGTCCTGAATTCTCTCTGCCCTTGAGTAGGATTCACTAAGTGCTAACTCTTTGCAGTCATGAGTATCTAAGAAATTCACCCCATAGGTTAGTGACCGATGCTGCTGCCTCACTTACAAGTTGCTGTGATGGTTCTGGTGTGTGGAGACAAGTGTGGAAGTTGTTGTTCAGTTGCTAAGTTGTGTCCAGCTCTTTGTGACCCTGTGGACTGTTGCACACCAGGCTTCCCTGTCTTTCATTATCTCTTGGAGCTTGCTCAAACTCATGCCCATTGAGTTGATGATGCTATCTAACTATCTCATCCTCTGCTGCCCTCTTCTCCTTTTGCTTTTAGTCTTTCCCAGCATAAGGAAGAGAGAGGGTGAACTTGAGAGAGTCCAGAAGGTAGGTGTCTGCAGTGTGTGATACAACAAGAAGTCCTGATGCCAGTAAGGATGGCTAACATTCATATCAGCTTTCTGGGGACAGGCTGGCTGTCTAGAGGAGTAGGTGGCTGAGGAGTGGACTTACCTGGGGACAGAGGGCCAAACTACATTTAGGAACCATAAGGTAAAGGAGGAAGCCAGGTTGTGGCAACATCTCTCACAGGGAGGGATCCTCACGAAAGAGCCAGCATTTGGAAACTGGGTGCACAGAGACACCTAAATGCTGCTCAGAGGAACTAGCAGCAGCAGGAGACACAGAACTCCTTACCATAGATGTGTGGATGGTCCATTTATGTGAATAAGGGTTTATGGTCACAATGGAACCAAGTAAAGGCTAATCAATGAAAAGTAGTGGGGCTTCTGCTCTAAGGTTCCTTAAATCTCCTCTAGCTGGGAATCATCAGGATTGGACTCCAAGTCTAGGGCCAGGCTGGGTCTGAAGTGGATGGAGACAGTATTGCTGCCAGGCCATGGAGTGGGCAGGTCCTCACCCCTGTCTGCAGACATTCTGTGTTTGCATCACGTGCCCACTGGTCTTGCAAAGAAACCCTGGAAAATAAAATGGTTCCCACCTCACATTCTATCAATAGCACCAAAGGGAGCCTTCATTTCCAAAGGTAATTGCTGCAAACATGTTATACAATATCCTTCATTACTTGCTAGGATTGAGTGTTGAAAGTACATTTCACAAGATAATGAAGTTGTTTCCCAGGACTAAAATAACCGGTTATCTGACTCTTAGGTTCATCCCACATTAGATGTATCACACACACACCTGTCAAAATAAATAACTTACTTGGGATGTGTCAGAACTCACAACAAGCTGATGAGAAATGTGTAGGGTTGTAGAAAGCAAATCAGAGAGGCTGAGTGAGTGAGGGGAAAATAATGGGCTGTGTCAACAAAGGGATGGCCCAGTGCGAGAGATGAAAGCCTGGTGAGATTTTAAAATGCCCACATTCCCATTCCTGCGGGTTTCTGTGAACAAATAGGGCCACATGTGGTCACACCAAAAATATCAGCATGAAATGAATTCCCGGCTGCTGTGGTGTCGCATGAAGCTGGGTCTGTAATTTACAAAGGTGACAGCTAATGCTGTAAAAATAAAATGAGGGTTTTCAATCAGGTTGCATGAGACAAGTGGGGAGAATCATGTCCTGCCTGGCAAGATACATTTTTATCAGGCAACAGGTGTGATTAAGAAAAAAAAGATTGGACAGCTTGCTCCAAACAGTAAAATTTGCAGATGTGGATTTGCAGTCTTCCACGTTGAATGAAAAATTATTTTTTAAAGGAGGATTTAAGAAATTTTCAGAGGAGCTTCCAAGTAGAAATGATGAGCTTAGGGAGGCGTGTGAAAACCAAATGAGGATGAAGATGATGGTGTTGAGGATAAAAGATGAAAAAGAGGAAGAAAAGAAAGCAAGCTTGCCCAGGCCAGCTGAGTAAAAAGTGAAACATGATGTACAAAGTGTGCACATAAAAGCAAGCTCAATTAAAGAAGGTGATAATGAAGGGGAAATGAACATGAGTAAATATTCTGAGTTTGGCAGTGTTCTTTCCATGGCAGCATTCATCTGTCTCCCGTGTCATTGTCATTGGACAATATCATGTAATAAAGTGCCCTGAGTGGCACTAGCCATCTGTGGCTGTCACTTGTGTGTGTCTAAGAGCTCCAGTTTGATGGAACATCATTCAAGCTAGTGGCCGTGTGGAGTGCCCCTGTTCTGTCCATCTTTGGTCTGACAAAGTGTGATAATTCATTGAGCTTAGGCAGTTGGTGTAGGCATTTGAGGCCTGGGTCCCCTTCCTAAATTCTGCTGCTTTCCCCTCTCCTAGCCAGGTCAATCCCAGTCTGCAATTTTGTAATTTAGCCATCAGAATCTTCATCAAAGACAGAGGAACAAGAGCATTTCTGGAAAAGAAAGCTAAGGGGGAGCTAATGAGTCCATGTTAGGGTTGGTTTTATTCACCTTCCATAACAGGGCTTTTATGAGCACTGGTATTACAATAAAAAGAGCAGATAGAATTGTAGAAGTGAGGAAAGAAACATAGGCTTTGTGGGCAAAGGACTGTGGAATCCATCCCTGTCTACTTAGGGCAGATTGCTTAATTTCGCTAAGCCTGTGTCCTGTTGAAAAACACCGTTTTGAAGTTATGAAGATTAAATTATCACCTCTACTGAGTATGCTTCCCAAGTGGCTCAGTGGTAAAGCATCTGCCTGCCAATGCGGGAGACACGGTTTTAGTCCCTAGTTTGGGAAGATCCCCTGGAGAAGGAAATTACAACCCGTTTCAGTATTCTTGCCTGGAAAATCCCATGGACAGAGGAGCCTGGTGGGCTGCAGTTGCAAAGAGTAGGACATGATTGAGCAATTGAGTACTGACACATTACTTCCTAAATTAAAACTTGCCTGTACTGAGTACTTTCTATGTGTTAGGTCTTGTGTTAAAGTAACTATAGTATCTCAATTAAACCTTTGTTGTTGTTTAGTTGGTAAGTTATGTCTAATTCTTTCGAGACCCCATAGACCGTAACCTGCCATACTCCTATATTCATGGAATTTCCTAGGCAAGAATTCTGAAATGGGTTACCATTTCCTTCTCCAGAGGATCTTCCCAACCCAATGATTGAACCTGTGTCTCCTGTATTCTTTACCACTGAGCCACCTGGGAAGCCCCCAATTAAACCTTACCATTACCTTAAGAGATGGAAACTACAATTCTCCTTATTTTTCAAAGAGTTAAGAGAGAGGGACTTTGAAGGAGAGCATAGAGCTCATAAGTGGTATAACTGGGATTTGATCGCAGTGTGGCCTCAGACTCTGTGCTCTTAACATTCATATGAAAATGTCCAGTTTGCCATTGAAACATGGTGACTCCTAAATAAATAGCAGTTCTGTTATTACAACTACCTTAAACGCATTCCGGGACAAAAAAGGATGTAAATAAAAGACGTACTATTGTTCTTTGGTGTCTCTTTGATCAAAGGAAGTGTCAAATGCTCCTCCAGCTCTCAGAGACATTTTACGCAGAGAATTATAAACACTTTACAGGGAACAAAATCACATGGTTGGAGTGATAGGGAAACTTCTGTCTAAATAGGCATAGGGAAATCTGTAGCTCTGGCTGCCACTCAGACTTGAGATTTGCTTGAGGAGGCTGGTATTTCTGCTCCGAAAGCAGAACATCTGTAAGCCCAGGCACTGTTGGAAAAATGAAATGCTTGATTAAATTTGCCAAGGACTCTTTAAGAAACACAACAATATTTGTTATGAAAGTTCAGATAATATCACATTTGATCCCAAATTAAAAGCTTCTGTTTGTTGGCAAAATTGAGACATACAAGATTTCAGAACATTGAGTTGCCTGCTACAGTCCAAGTTTCCTGGGACTCGATTTGCTTAGATATTTATTTCCTCCTGCAGTTGTCCTTTTTGGCATGAGAAATCAGAAACACGTTTAAAGGAGACAGTTTATCAGAAAGAGCTCCTATTAAAATCATATGCTTACTTTGTTAATTAGGTGGATAAGAATGACTGAATGACTGAGGTCTGACAAAAAAAAGGTTTTTTTTTTTCTTCTTTCTCAAAGAGTAGTAGGAAAATAGGCCAGGTGATTAGCAGTCTATTTTTAGGACTTGACAGGTCAGTTTTATTCCTAGGAAGAAAAAGGGCTTAATCTATTTGTAGAACTTGATCCTAGCCCAGAGCCATTTGTCATTGCAGGTTAAAAACCTCTGTGTTAACTTCCTCCTTTAAACAGCCTGGACTAATCCCTCTGGAAATCCAATCTTTCTACCTCATCACCAGATGGCACCAAACATCTTTGGGGGAGGGGAGAGAGGTGAATGGGAATGTTTACTTTCTGGCGTTTCATCTAAAAAGTAAATTCACTTAACATGCTGAATGCCGAGGGAATAAAATGTACAGAGAAACTGAATCAATTTCCATGTTAAGCAGTCCTGCTGCATTCCTTGTCCCGGCCCTAGATCAATTTCATAGTTTCTAGAAGATTGAATCTGATAATCCTAGGAAAAGAGAGTCTAGTTTCTAGAGTCACTTTTTATTGTGGTAAAATGTACATCACATGAAACTGATTATTTTAACCATTTTCAGTATACAGTTCAGTGGTGTGTGCAATCCATTGTTGTATTTATGTCTGCAGTGTTGTACAACCGTGATCTCTATTTTCAGGACAATTTAATTGTCTCAAAAGAAACTGTATTCCTATATAGAGTCATTACTAAGTGAAGTCAGATAAAGATAAGTATCACATGATATTGCTTATGTGCAGAGTCCAAAAAATATATACAAACGAATTTATGTACAAAACAGGAGCAAATTCACACAGAAAACAAACTCATAGTTAACCACAAGGGAAAGGTGGAGGGGGAAGGATCAACTGGGAGTTTGGGATTGACATATGCATACTAGTATACTTAAAACAAGTAACCAGAGCTTCCTGGTGGTCCAGTGGATAAAGAGTCCACCTTGCAGTGCAAGAGGCACCAGTTTGATCTCTGGCCCAGGAGGATCCCACGTGCCTTGGAGCAGCTGAACCAGTGTGTCCAATTAGGAGCCAGCACTCTGGAGCTCATGTGCCCAGAGCCGGTGCTCTGCGACAAGAGAGGCCACTGCGATGGGAGGCCCACATGGGCCGAAGAACAACGATGGATGAAAATAGATAAATGAAAGACCAGTAGAAGTGGCCAAAAAAAAAAAAAAAAACATAAAAATAAATAAGTAAAAAGTCAATAAAAGAGGCCAAAATTAAAAAACAAAGCATAACCATTAAGGACCTGCTGTATGACACGGGGAACGCTGGTCAGTATTCTGTAATAACCTAAATAGGAAAAGGATTTGAAAAAGAATAGATATATATACATGTATAACAGAATCACTCTGCTGTACACTTGAAACAAATATAATATTGCAAATCACTAGTCTAATATGAAATAAAAATTTAAAAACCATAAAAGCTTAAAACACTTATTTTTTTGAAATAATGACTTTTTCCAAGCCTCATTTTCTCTTATGGCCACACTGATTGTCAACATACTGTATCCAGCATATGCATTCTGAAAACAGTTTTACATCTTAAAAGTTTGGTTTATAAAGTAGCTGATGGTTATCAATCTCAGCAAAACGAGAGTCTGTAATTTTCCTCCCTTCCTATGGCACATCTAATAAAATACATTAATCATGTGTTCATTCCACAAGCACTGTTGTGCTCCTTCTGTGTTGTGTACCTTAGGTATTGTCATTTGTGTGATCAAGATATGTATGATGAGATTGTTACCCTCTAACAGCTGACATGGTAGAAAAGACTTTTAGCTAAATAATTATATTGACTATAATAGAAAGACAGCACTGCATCTCACTAGTTTACTGAGTGCCAGATAACTGTACTTAATATTGAGCAAAACATGTGACTTGAGTTCTAACAAGAATGACCAGGTAGATATAGGAGATAGCTCTTCTTGTGGGCAAGATTCAAGAGTCAGAAACATAAGGAAGCCACAGGAAGGTTAAAGAAGAATGGATTGGAACAGGGAGATCAGTTAGAAAGCTATGGTCATAGTTCTTGCAAAAGATAATACAGAAACTTGCAAAGATAGTTGAGAGGTCCCACGTATCCTCACCCAGTTTCCGCATATGATTACAGCTTATGTAACTATAGTACAGTATCAAGAGAAAGGAGTGGATGTTGGTACTGGCAAAATATGAATGTGTACTTCTCCCCTAGCCCCAGTTTTATTCAGATATAATGGCATATAACATTATGTAAATTTCAGGTGTTCCAGGTGATGTAAATATGGTCTATGTACATGATAGGGAATAATTACCACAATAAGGTTAGTTAAAACATCAGTCACCTCAGTTACCTTGTATTTGTGTGTGTGTGAGATGAGAATGTTCAACAGCTCTCTCGCAACTTTCAAGTATACAATACAATATTGTCGACTAGAGCCACCATGTATTAGATCTCCAGAACTTACTCATCTTGTACATGGAAGTTTCTGCCCTTTGCCCAGCACCTTCCCCTTTATCCCAGTCTTGGTCCCTCGGCAGTCACCAGAGCATTCCGTTTCCATAAGTTCTTTTGGATTCCACGTATAAGTGATATCCATGGCATTTGTCGTTTTCCTTCTGACTTATTTTGCTTAACACAATGCCCTCGAGGTTCATACATGCTGTTGCAAATAGTATAGTTTCCTTCTTTATTATGACTAATATTCCATTGTGTGTGTGTGTGAGTGTGTGTATACACTACATTTTCTTTCTTCATTCATCTATTGACAGACACTTCAGTTGTTCCTAGGTTGTGGCTATTGTGACTAATGCTGCGGTGAACACGGGATGCAGATATCTCTTTGAGAGAGGGGTTTCGTTTCCAAAAGTGGGGCTACCTGTGTCTCTTTAAAGTTTTGTTCTACTTTTCATAGAAAGACAGCACTGCATCTCACTAGTTTACTGAGTGCCAGATAACTGTACTTAATATTGAGCAAAACATGTGACTTGAGTTCTAACAAGAATGACCAGGTAGATATAGGAGATAGCTCTTCTTGTGGGCAAGATTCAAGAGTCAGAAACATAAGGAAGCCACAGGAAGGTTAAAGAAGAATGGATTGGAACAGGGAGATCAGTTAGAAAGCTATGGTCATAGTTCTTGCAAAAGATAATACAGAAACTTGCAAAGATAGTTGAGAGGTCCCACGTATCCTCACCCAGTTTCCGCATATGATTACAGCTTATGTAACTATAGTACAGTATCAAGAGAAAGGAGTGGATGTTGGTACTGGCAAAATATGAATGTGTACTTCTCCCCTAGCCCCAGTTTTATTCAGATATAATGGCATATAACATTATGTAAATTTCAGGTGTTCCAGGTGATGTAAATATGGTCTATGTACATGATAGGGAATAATTACCACAATAAGGTTAGTTAAAACATCAGTCACCTCAGTTACCTTGTATTTGTGTGTGTGTGAGATGAGAATGTTCAACAGCTCTCTTTGCAACTTTCAAGTATACAATACAATATTGTCGACTAGAGCCACCATGTATTAGATCTCCAGAACTTACTCATCTTGTACATGGAAGTTTCTGCCCTTTGCCCAGCACCTTCCCCTTTATCCCAGTCTTGGTCCCTCGGCAGTCACCAGAGCATTCCGTTTCCATAAGTTCTTTTGGATTCCACGTATAAGTGATATCCATGGCATTTGTCGTTTTCCTTCTGACTTATTTTGCTTAACACAATGCCCTCGAGGTTCATACATGCTGTTGCAAATAGTATAGTTTCCTTCTTTATTATGACTAATATTCCATTGTGTGTGTGTGTGAGTGTGTGTATACACTACATTTTCTTTCTTCATTCATCTATTGACAGACACTTCAGTTGTTCCTAGGTTGTGGCTATTGTGACTAATGCTGCGGTGAACACGGGATGCAGATATCTCTTTGAGAGAGGGGTTTCGTTTCCAAAAGTGGGGCTACTGTGCCTTAAAGTAGTTCTACTTTTAGTTTATTTTTAGTTTTTTGAGGTATCTCCATACTGTTCTCCATAGTGTCTGCACCAGTTTATATTCCCACCAGTACACAAGTGTTCCCTTTTCGCCACATCCTTGCCAGATCTTGTTTTTCTTGTGTTTTGATATGTATATCATATTATATAGTTCTGTGCCATTTTATATTATGTGTAAATTTGTGTAACTACCATTGCTATCAAGATTCTGACCCATTTAGGTGAAATGTACAAATCTTACTTGGAGTCCTTTACCCGTTCTCTTCATAATATAATTATCCTACCAATTTATAGCATTTGTGTAGATATGTGGAGACTCAAATCACACATATTAAACTTTTGACTTCAACTGTCAAAGGCAATTTAGAAAACCCAAGAAGATAATAATGTATTGTATTGACTCATATTTTTTGTTCTTTCTGTTCTCTCTTCCTTCTGAAGTCCCCAAATTTGTTCTTTTATCATTTCCCTTCTGTTTCAAGACCTCTCTATATAGAGGGTCTACAGGTGACACATTCTCTTAGTTTGCCTTTATCTGACAATGTCTCTGTTTCCCCTTTATTCCTCAAAGGTAATTTTGCTGAATACAGAATTTAAAGTTGACAGTTCTTTTCTTTTAGCATATGAAAAATGTGGAGCTTCTTTGTGGCCTCCATGGTTTCTGATGAGAAATCCACAATATTTGAATTGTCTTAATTTTGTAGGTAAATTGTCTTTTCCTTTTGCTAATCTCAAGGTGTTTTTCTTTCTTTTCCTGAGGTTGAGTATAATGCATCTTGGAATGGATTTCTTTGGGTTTATTATGTTTGAGAATCACTTTACTTCTTGGATCTGTTGGTATATGTTTATTGGCAAGTTGAGGGGTAATTTTACAGCTCTTTCTCCTCTCTTGGACTGGAATGGCACAAAGGCTAGATCTTTTGTTCTAGTTCCACGGGTTCTTCAGGACTGGTTCATTTTATCCAGTCTGTGTGCTGTCTGCCCTCCACATTGGGTCCTTTCTGTTGTTCTGTCTTCAAGGTCACTGATTTTTGTCTGCTGTCTTCTCTATTCTGCCACTGAACTCATCCATTGAATTTTCTCCTTTGGCTCTTGTATAGTTGTAAAGTGTTCATTTGGCTCTTCTTTAGTATTTTCCTTTTATTTGCTAAACCTATTTTTAAATTAATTTCAAGTGTGATTATAATTGCTTATAAGTGATTAGTTTAAAATTCTTGTTGCTTAATCTTTCCAATTTTACATCAGCACAATGATTGTGGTGGTGTTGGCATTTGTTGATGGTCTTTTCTTTTTATTAGTTTAGATTTTCCTGGTTCTTGGTATGTTGACTGAGTTTCAGTTGTACCTCTTGAGTACTTTGATATGAAATCTGGATGCTACTTAAATCTTCTAACAGGCCTCCTTTGGTACCAGACCAGCAGGGTGAAGGAGGAGATGTCTCGCCTGTTAGCACCAGGTGGAAGTGGACGTCCTGGTTTCCCACTGGGTCTCCATTGACACCATGGTGTCATTCCTTGGGTCCCAAGGTTCCTGGCTGGTCCACCCTCTCTCCACCTTTCAGCATCTTTTTATGTTTACTTTCTATATAATGTGCATGATTTCTAGCTGAACATATGGGGAGGAATAAGGAGAAGCATATTATGCTGTCTTGGACTTGAAAAGGCAGTGTTAGAGTCATTTTATTTCATTTGGTTGTAAGAGTTCATGAAGCACAGGGTCCAAGTGCAAACTGTAGCAATGATGGTGTTTTTGGACAAAAATTTTGAGTGTTCGAAGGCCTCATCCATTTATTAACTTCTTTCTGAATTGTAGATTTCGAGTAAAAACTGGCACCTATTTGTCAGTAACTGTTTTATCGTATCAAGTACTGGTAGGGTTTTTTTTGTTTTAATAAAGGCAAAAAAGAATTTAATATTTTTTCTTAAAAATATCAACTGACGTCTTCTTAGAAAGATATTTAAGAGTCTCTTCAAATGCACCTGAAGAGTCGGGAGGTATAGCCTTGTTCTAAGTTGTGTGCTCTTGACAAGGCAGAGTCATGCTCGAAAGTGACACACTGTCATTGAATTTTAAATAAAAGTGCTGTGAAAGAGGATGGGAAGCATAGCCTGCAGTGTTTTTTTTAGTCTTCCTCTTGACTAGAATAAAACTGCTGAGTTATCGGCTTTAACTATCATGTCACAGGGAAAGCACTCAGGCTCTATTATACCTGTTAATACACTTACAGACCAAGCTCAATGGGAACACTTACTTGCTACCAGGAAAGGCAGAGGAACCACAGCCTTTACCTTAAGATGCAAATATCGACACTGTGGCCCCAAAGTTAGCAAAGACATTTAAGAACCTTTAGTTTTAAATTACTGTGATCCTCAGCTTCAGTGCAGGAGGCAGAAAAATTTTCTGTAAAGGGACTAGATAGTAAGTAATTTTGTCTTTGTGGCCAGGCAGTCTGTTGCAGGGCTTCCCTTGAATCTCAGCTGGTAAAGAATCTGCCTGCAATGTAGGAGACCCCAGTTTGATTCCTGGGTTGGGAAGATCCCCTGGAGAAGGAATAGGCTACCCACTCTAGTATCCTTTTTGTCTAAATTTATTAATAGCCATTGTGAATTGGCATTTGTGAAACGAGTTGGTCATTTTTAATGTATGTTGATGAGCATACAAGTTATCATAAACTTTTTAGTTACATAGTGGTTATTTTTCTTTTTTTTTGCCTCTAAGTTTTCTTTTATTTTTCATCCATCTTTATTCTTTGGCATATGTGGGCCTCCCATCGCAGTGGCCTCTCTCGTTGCAGAGCACTGGCTCTGGGCACATGCACTCCAGAGCACTGACTCACAATTGGAAAGCTCCTTGGCATGTGGATCTTTTTTGGACAAAATTTTGAGTGTTCAAGGCCTCATCCTTTTTAATTTTTGAATTGTAGATTTCGAGTAAAACTGGCACCTATTTGTCAGTAACTGTTTTATCGTATCAAGTACTGGTAGGGTTTTTTTTGTTTTAATAAAGGCAAAAAAGAATTTAATATTTTTTCTTAAAAATATCAACTGACGTCTTCTTAGAAAGATATTTAAGAGTCTCTTCAAATGCACCTGAAGAGTCGGGAGGTATAGCCTTGTTCTAAGTTGTGTGCTCTTGACAAGGCAGAGTCATGCTCGAAAGTGACACACTGTCATTGAATTTTAAATAAAAGTGCTGTGAAAGAGGATGGGAAGCATAGCCTGCAGTGTTTTTTTTAGTCTTCCTCTTGACTAGAATAAAACTGCTGAGTTATCGGCTTTAACTATCATGTCACAGGGAAAGCACTCAGGCTCTATTATACCTGTTAATACACTTACAGACCAAGCTCAATGGGAACACTTACTTGCTACCAGGAAAGGCAGAGGAACCACAGCCTTTACCTTAAGATGCAAATATCGACACTGTGGCCCCAAAGTTAGCAAATACATTTAAGAACCTTTAGTTTTAAATTACTGTGATCCTCAGCTTCAGTGCAGGAGTCAGAAAAAATTTTCTGTAAAGGGACTAGATAGTAAGTAATTTTGTCTTTGTGGCCAGGCAGTCTGTTGCAGGGCTTCCCTTGAATCTCAGCTGGTAAAGAATCTGCCTGCAATGTAGGAGACCCCAGTTTGATTCCTGGGTTGGGAAGATCCCCTGGAGAAGGAATAGGCTACCCACTCTAGTATCCTTTTTGTCTAAATTTATTAATAGCCATTGTGAATTGGCATTTGTGAAACGAGTTGGTCATTTTTAATGTATGTTGATGAGCATACAAGTTATCATAAACTTTTTAGTTACATAGTGGTTATTTTTCTTTTTTTTTGCCTCTAAGTTTTCTTTTATTTTTCATCCATCTTTATTCTTTGGCATATGTGGGCCTCCCATCGCAGTGGCCTCTCTCGTTGCAGAGCACTGGCTCTGGGCACATGCACTCCAGAGCACTGACTCACAATTGGACACACTGGCCCAGTAGCTCCTTGGCATGTGGGATCTTCCCGGATCAGGGATCAAATCAGTGCTCCCTTCACTGCAATGCGGACTCTTCACCCACTGGACCACCAAGAAAGCCCCACTCAGCTCCAGTATACTTGCCTGCAGAATTCCATGACTCATCCATGGGTTGCAAAATGTTGGACATGACTGAAAGACTCTATTGTAACTACTTACCTCCTACACTGTAGCATGGGAGAAAACACAGACATTTCGTAAACTATGTAAGCGTGACTGTGTTTCAATAAAACTTTATTTACAAAGGCTTGATAGCAGGCCGCATACAGTCAGTGGACCATAGGTTGCTGTCTCCTGATATCTACACCATGTGGTAGGTCCTTGATTGAAATATCAACTTGTATTTTTCTCCCTATAGATTCTCATTTCTTCATTACTTATGTATAGATACTTTCATTCTTCCTTGACTTGAGGATTTTGAAGAAGCAGAAGTCAGAAGTAGACTCAAATCAGCTTTTCTTTCTACCTATATTGTAATACAAGACAGAGGTTACAAACTGACATCCAGAAGCCTAAATATGGTCAGTACATATTTTGCTTGGCCCAAATGTGTGTTTGAAGGTATTTGAATAAGTAGTTAGCATTTAATAGTCAGGGCTTCCCAGATGGTGCAGTGGTAAAGAGACACAGGTTTGATCCCTGGGTTGGGAAGATATCTTGGAAAAGGAAGTGGCAACCCATTCCAGTATTCTTGCCTGGAAAATCCTATGGATAGGGAAGGTTGGTGGGCTACAGTTCATGGAGTGAACTGATTGAGCATGATTGAGCGACTGTGCACATACATGCACAAACATTTAACAATTAGGATGTTTCACATAAAAATTTACATTTCTGACTTTTCTAGAAAATCTGGTATCCCTCATGACAACAGCTGGCTAAAGCAGAATGGTAGCTAGCCCTTTTTGGACAGGTTTTCCTAGTCCCTGCCACTTCCTGTGGTCTTCAGCAATGAAGTCCTGTGTTAATTGTCATTTATCATTTTTTCTCCTATAACGTAACATATTAATTTTACACATTAATATAAAAAGGAGACATTTGAGGCATTGTTTCTAAAATATTATTAGTCAAGAGTTATTAAGCATAGCAATGGTCTAAACACTTTATGTATTGGGAATATTAACACCCACACCTGATGAAGTGGTCCTGCTATTATCTGTACTTCACAGATGAGAAACCTGGAGCAGAGAGCTTAAGCAGCTTGCCTATAACTGGTAGGAAGTGAAGCCATGGTTTACACCTACAATAACCGCAGAGTCAGCGTTTTTAACCACTGCCCACACTCAACCTGAGTAATTCCGGTGAAGCATTATTTCTTTATTCTAGTGTTTCTATCAGGGCCTATCTTTACAGATCTTTGGGCTCCTTTCTTATCTGCCATCCTTGGCCTGTAAAAATCATGCTTGGTGTCCCAGATGACGTTGGAAGAAGAAAACTGCTTTAGAAGGAAAGGAGAAAAGTGAGATCCCTCTAAACTGGCACAAGTGTTAAGAGGACAGTGGGACCTCAGAGAAATAGGGCCTGTGTTCTGTGGGTCTTGTGGTTTTAAAACAAATCCTTCTGGAAGTGTAAATCCTTTGACACTCTCCTGTTGAAACTGGGCTAGCATCTGTGACTGCCTCTCGGAGCAGAATGGGGGTGGAGGTGGACCTGGGTGACTTTGGAGTTAAGAAGCAAGGCTGCTTCTGATGGTTTCTCTGGGACTAGTTTCTGTGGGCGCCTCCACCAAGCATGTGTGAAGCCTGGCTACAGTGAGGAGGCCATGGGGAAAGATAGTGCAGAGAGAACACAGTGAAGAGAGATGGCAGAGAAGCTCCAGCTGCCTGGCTCGCAGTTTTTTGAACAGTTCCAATCCAGATCGCAGTCACCAGTCTGATGCAAATTCACGAAAGACTCTGAGTTAAGAACCACCTCACTGAGCCCACTTATTCCCCAGGGAAAAAAAAAGTGAATGTCCTTGCTTTAAACTACTGTTCTGGGGCAATTTTTAATGAAATAACATTGGCTAGCATAGTGGAAATGCCAAAAAGGAATGGAAAACTGCAGAGGGCCTGCTGCATAGTTTAAGGCATCCTTCTTGCCTTGGCAGAGCGTCATGTAAACAGGAAGCAGTTAGCCTTTGAGAGGCTTCTGAGGGCTTGGCTGGAGGACATGGATGGTGCTCAGTGGAGGCTGGGACAGAACGCTAGTAGTCCCGTTTTCCTAGCATTGTACTATTGTGGGGAAACTTTTGGAAGGAGAGCCAGAAGGAAAAGGGGAAGAGGACAGGACTCTAACTTTTTAAATGTGTGTTTACTCATTGGGCTGTGCCACGTCTTGGTTGTGGCATGCGGGATCTACTTCTCTGCCCCGGGGATGGAACCTTGGCCCCCTCCATTGGGAGTGTGGAGTCTTAGCCACTGGACAACCAGGCAAGTACTGGTACTCTATCTTTTGAGCTTGAATTTCTTGCCAGTGCAGGGGATGGAATCATGAAATCAATATTTATTAAATTTAAAAAGCTGTGTTTCTTAAACATTCTCATTTGAGGACCACAATTCATACGAATATAAAAAATAAACCCTTGATTTCCTTGAGACACCACCTCTTTTCTCTCCTTAGTCACTTAAAAGTTTGCTGATGCACTGGATTCCTTTAGTCATAAATGTGAAATTGGTAAACATATAACATCTATCAGCTCTAACACATACAGTGAATAAAAGAGGACAGTGGGACCTCAGAGAAATAGGGCCTGTGTTCTGTGGGTCTTGTGGTTTTAAAACAAATCCTTCTGGAAGTGTAAATCCTTTGACACTCTCCTGTTGAAACTGGGCTAGCATCTGTGACTGCCTCTCGGAGCAGAATGGGGGTGGAGGTGGACCTGGGTGACTTTGGAGTTAAGCAAGGCTGCTTCTGATGGTTTCTCTGGGACTAGTTTCTGTGGGCGCCTCCACCAAGCATGTGTGAAGCCTGGCTACAGTGAGGAGGCCATGGGGAAAGATAGTGCAGAGAGAACACAGTGAAGAGAGATGGCAGAGAAGCTCCAGCTGCCTGGCTCGCAGTTTTTTGAACAGTTCCAATCCAGATCGCAGTCACCAGTCTGATGCAAATTCACGAAAGACTCTGAGTTAAGAACCACCTCACTGAGCCCACTTATTCCCCAGGGAAAGAAAAGTGAATGTCCTTGCTTTAAACTACTGTTCTGGGGCAATTTTTAATGAAATAACATTGGCTAGCATAGTGGAAATGCCAAAAAGGAATGGAAAACTGCAGAGGGCCTGCTGCATAGTTTAAGGCATCCTTCTTGCCTTGGCAGAGCGTCATGTAAACAGGAAGCAGTTAGCCTTTGAGAGGCTTCTGAGGGCTTGGCTGGAGGACATGGATGGTGCTCAGTGGAGGCTGGGACAGAACGCTAGTAGTCCCGTTTTCCTAGCATTGTACTATTGTGGGGAAACTTTTGGAAGGAGAGCCAGAAGGAAAAGGGGAAGAGGACAGGACTCTAACTTTTTAAATGTGTGTTTACTCATTGGGCTGTGCCACGTCTTGGTTGTGGCATGCGGGATCTACTTCTCTGCCCCGGGGATGGAACCTTGGCCCCCTCCATTGGGAGTGTGGAGTCTTAGCCACTGGACAACCAGGCAAGTACTGGTACTCTATCTTTTGAGCTTGAATTTCTTGCCAGTGCAGGGGATGGAATCATGAAATCAATATTTATTAAATTTAAAAAGCTGTGTTTCTTAAACATTCTCATTTGAGGACCACAATTCATACGAATATAAAAAATAAACCCTTGATTTCCTTGAGACACCACCTCTTTTTCTCTCCTTAGTCACTTAAAAGTTTGCTGATGCACTGGATTCCTTTAGTCATAAATGTGAAATTGGTAAACATATAACATCTATCAGCTCTAACACATACAGTGAATAAAATGTACATGAATAAAAATCATTTTGTGGGATGACATCTTAGAGAAAGAAGAGTAATAGTATGAATTAACTGATCCTTATGTGTCCTCCCTGGCTTCTGTTTGTATCTCTTCATGGCATTTAACCTGAACTTGGGATATGGGACAAATACCTCAGTCATCTACTTCACAGACAATGTTAGTTTCTTTTGCAAAACTGATTTGCCGGTTTTGACTAACACATTTTAGATTATTTTGACTGACCTGATTATTTTGTTAAAGCCTATTTTAGAAGCCGTGTTTTATTATTAGTGTTTATAAACACTAATAATAAACTATCAGAAAGAGAAACTGAGAAAACAAAGTAAGAAAACAGTCTCATTTACAGTTGCCTCAAAAAGAATAAAATACATGGGAACAGACTTAACTAAGATGTTGTAAGACCTATACTGTGAAAACTTTAAGATATTGATGAAAGAAATTTCAGATGACACTAATAAGTGGAAAGCATATTATGCTTTCTGTTATATATTATAATAATTCTGTATAATTCTTCCATAGATTGGAGAAATTAATACTGTAAAGATGACATAATACCTAAAGCAATTTACAAATTCAGTGCAATGCCTAGCAAAATGCTCATGGCATTTTTGGAGGCCGAAAAAAGGAACAGGACTCTAACTTTTTAAATGTGTGTTTACTCATTGGGCTGTGCCACGTCTTGGTTGTGGCATGCGGGATCTACTTCTCTGCCCCGGGGATGGAACCTTGGCCCCCTCCATTGGGAGTGTGGAGTCTTAGCCACTGGACAACCAGGCAAGTACTGGTACTCTATCTTTTGAGCTTGAATTTCTTGCCAGTGCAGGGGATGGAATCATGAAATCAATATTTATTAAATTTAAAAAGCTGTGTTTCTTAAACATTCTCATTTGAGGACCACAATTCATACGAATATAAAAAATAAACCCTTGATTTCCTTGAGACACCACCTCTTTTCTCTCCTTAGTCACTTAAAAGTTTGCTGATGCACTGGATTCCTTTAGTCATAAATGTGAAATTGGTAAACATATAACATCTATCAGCTCTAACACATACAGTGAATAAAATGTACATGAATAAAAATCATTTTGTGGGATGACATCTTAGAGAAAGAAGAGTAATAGTATGAATTAACTGATCCTTATGTGTCCTCCCTGGCTTCTGTTTGTATCTCTTCATGGCATTTAACCTGAACTTGGGATATGGGACAAATACCTCAGTCATCTACTTCACAGACAATGTTAGTTTCTTTTGCAAAACTGATTTGCCGGTTTTGACTAACACATTTTAGATTATTTTGACTGACCTGATTATTTTGTTAAAGCCTATTTTAGAAGCCGTGTTTTATTATTAGTGTTTATAAACACTAATAATAAACTATCAGAAAGAGAAACTGAGAAAACAAAGTAAGAAAACAGTCTCATTTACAGTTGCCTCAAAAAGAATAAAATACATGGGAACAGACTTAACTAAGATGTTGTAAGACCTATACTGTGAAAACTTTAAGATATTGATGAAAGAAATTTCAGATGACACTAATAAGTGGAAAGCATATTATGCTTTCTGTTATATATTATAATAATTCTGTATAATTCTTCCATAGATTGGAGAAATTAATACTGTAAAGATGACATAATACCTAAAGCAATTTACAAATTCAGTGCAATGCCTAGCAAAATGCTCATGGCATTTTTTGTAGAATCAGAACAAATGATCCTAAAATTTGTGTGAAACCACAAGAGACCCTAAATAGCCAAAGCAATTTTGAGAAAGAAGAATGTAATTGGAGGAGTTTGCTCCCTGATTTCAGATTATACTATAATCAGTAATCAAAACAGATTGATATTGGCACAAAAGTGGACAAATAGGTCACTGAAATAGAATAGAGAGGACCCATGAAATAAACCAGTGCACTGATGATCACTTATCTATGACAAAGGAGACAAAAATATACAATAGGAAAAAGACTCTTTAATAAATGATGTTGGGTAAATTGGATCAACATGGAAAAATAATTAAACTAGACAAACAATTTATTATACCATATAGAAAAATAAACTTAAAATTGATTAAAGACTTAATGGAAGGCCAGACACCATAAAATCCATAGAAGAGAGTATAGGAAGTAAACTCTTTTCATTAATCGTTAGTTCAGTTCACTCACTCAGTCGTGTCCGACTCTTTGCAACACCATGGACTGCAGTAGCATGCCAGGCTTCTCTGTTCTTCATCATCTTTGGAGTTTGCTCAAGCTCATGTCCATTGTGTTGGTGATGGCATTCAACCATCTTGTCCACTGGCATCCCCTTATCATCCTGCCTTCTGTCTTTCCCAGCATCAAGGTCTTTTCTAATGAGTTGATTCTTTGCATCAGTTGGCTAACAGATTGGAGCTTCAGCATCAGTCCTTCCAGTAAATATTCAGGGTTGATTTCCTTTAGGATTGACTGGTTTGATCTCCTTGCAGTCCAAGGAACTCTCAAGAGTCTTCTCCAGCACCACAGTTTGAAAGCATTATTTCTTCAGTGCTCAGCCTTCTTTCTCTATGGCCCAAATTTACATCTGTACATGACTACTGGAAAAACCATTGCTTTGACTATATGGATTTTTGTTAGAAAAGTGATGTCTCTGCTTTTTAATACTCTTTCTAGGTTTGTCATAGCTTTTCTTCCAGGGACAAGTGTCTGTTAGTTTCATGGCTGCAGTCACCATCTGCAGTGATTTTGGAGCCCAAGAAAATAAAGTCTGTCACTGTTTCTATTGTTTCCCTATCTATTTACAATGAAGTGATGGGACTGGATGCCGTAATCTTAGTTTTTTGAATGTTGAGTTTTAAGCGAACTTTTTCACTCTCCTCTTAGAAATATTTATTTGGATCTATCTCCTCAGGCAAGGGCAAAAAAAGGAATCAAAAATAGATAAATGGAACTACATCAAACTGAAAAACTTCTGCACAGTGAAAGATAGCATCAACAAAATTTAAAAAGCAACCTACTGAAAGGTAGATGATATTTGCAAATGATATGTTTAACACGGGCTTAATATCCAAAATATATAAGGGAATAATACAACTCAGTATGAAAGCAACATTATAGATGAAAAATGAGCAGAGAACCTGAATAGACATTTCTCTAAAGAAGCCACAGATAGCCAACAGACACATGAAAAGATGCTTAATATCACTAATCCTCATGAAAGGCCAAATCAGAACTACAGTGAGAGAGGTTCCCTCGTGGCTCAGTGGTAAAGAATCTGCGTGCCAATGCAGGAGACATGGATTCAGTCCCTCACCTGGGAAGATCCCACATGCAGCAGAGCAACTAAACGCATATGCCATAATTACTGAGCCTGTGCTCTAGAGTCGGGGAGCCACAACTACTGAGCCCACATGCCACAACTACTGAAGCCTGTGTGCTCTAGAACCTGTACTCCACGACAAGAGAAGCCATAGTATCTCACACCTGTCAGAATGGCTATTATCTAAGCAATGACAAATAACAAGTGTGGGTGAGGATATAAAGAAGAGAACCCTTGTACACTGTTAGTGGGATACAAATTGGTGCAGCCACTGTGGAAAACTGTATGGGAGGCTTCTGCAAAAATTTTAAAATACTGTAGAACTACCATACAGTGCAGAAATTCCACTTCTGGGTACTTAGCTGAAGAAAATGAAAACACTAATTTGAAACAATATATGCACCCCGGTGCTCACTGCGTCACTGTCTGTAATAGTCAAGGTATGGAAACATTAGCTGTGAAAAAGAATGAAATCTTGTCATTTGCAGCAAAATGAATGGACCTAGAAGACATGATGCTAAGAGAAATAGGTCAGACAGAAAAAGACAAATGCCATATGATCTCTCTTATACATGGAATGTAAAAAACAAAACAAACACGACAAAACAGACTTAAAAATACAGAGAACAAATTGGAGGTTATTAGAGGGGAGAGGAGTGGGATGATGGGCAAAATAAGTGAAGCGGGTCAAGAAGGACAGACTTACAGGTATCAAATGAATACATCACCACAGATCCAATGTACAGCATAAAGAACATGACCAATTATATCGTAGTAACTTTGGGAACAAACAGGAAGTAGCTGTATCATGGTTATTAATATCACACCACCGTATCATACACCAGAAACCAATATAGTATTTTAAAATAAGTTATATTTCAATTTTAGAAAAATAAGCCATTTTTTCACTGGTTTATATTGCCAGGGTTTCCTGAATAAGGTATGTATATTAGTCACTCAGTCACATCCAAGTCTTCGTGACACCATGGATGGTAGCCTGCCAGGCTCCTCTATCCATAGAATTCTTCAGGCGAGAATACTGGAGTGAGTTGCCATTCCCTTCTTCAGGGTATCTTCCTGACCCAGGAATGGAACCCAGGTCTCCTTCATTGCAGGCAGATTCTTTACCATCTGAGCCACAGGGGAAGCCAATTATATAACTGAGCACATATCTTTTAGAATTCTTAGTGAAAATTCAGAGATTCTTTGGTTATAAACTTTCAGATATACACTTAGTAACTTTTGATTAGTGGACTTTTTGCGACTTCATGGACTGTAGCCTGCCAAGCTCCTCTGTCTGTGGAATTCTGCAGACAAGAATACTGGATTTGGTAGCCATTTTCTTCTCCAGGGAATTTTCCTGACCCAGGGATCAGCCATAGGTTTTCAGTATTGCAGACAAATTCTTTATCACCTGAGCCATCAGGGAAGTCCCAAATATGAAGTAATCCTTAATCTTAATGATATTTCAGTGTAATTTATAAAAGACAGCAAGTAAAGTAAAAATTCAAATATTATGTTCGTAAGAAATAAAATGAGGAATGATAGATCATTTTCTATATGGCAAACATATCAGCTTATGAAAGTCAAAAATCAAGAATTTATCCTAAGAAACTTAAGAGTTGCAAGCAAAGGTATACATTCAAAAACTTCATCACTCTATAAACAACAATACTCTGTAAAAGCAAAAAGTAAAATAAAAATAATTTTAAAAAACGCCCCCTTCATCACAGCCTGTTTTTTTTTGTTTGTTTTTTTGGGTTTTTTTTGGCTATTCTGGGTTTTGACTGTTGCTGGAGGCTCTTCTCTATGCAGGGAGTGGCAGGTACTCTGTAGTTGAGGTGAGCAGGCTTCTTGTTGCAGTGACTTCTCTTATTGTGGAACTAGGGCTCTAGGCACACAGGCTTCAATAGTTGTGGCACATGGGCTCAATAGTTGCAGCTCCGAGGCTCTAGAGCACAGGTTCCTTAGTTGTGACTCATGGTCTTAGTTGCTCTGCAGCATGTGGGATCTTCTGGGATCAGGGATCGAACCCATGTCTCCTGCATTGGCAGACGAACTCTTCCCCACTGAACTACCAGGGAAGCCCTCATCACAGCCTTATTTTTAATGGTAAAAACTGGAAACCATCTTTCAGGATATTGGTTACATACGATACAGTGCATCCACAGATGATACATAGTAATACATACATTAATATCTACATTAAATAATGTAGATAATACCATGAATAAGGTAGACAAGCCAATCCTTTTCCCCCCTAAAATCTCTTAAAAATAGGAAAAAGAAAAATATAGGTTTGTGGGCCAAGTCTAATATCTGTGAATATTTAGTGAATGAATTGAAAGTTACTTTGAAAATTAGCATTGGCTTGCTAGTGGGTGTCTCCTAGGATTTTGATTAAATAGCAAACTTGTGTGTTTATGTAAGCAAGTCCATGCGTCTACATGTCTTTGTGGTGTGTTTTGTGTATATGCATGTGGTGTGTTTTGTGTGTGTGCGTGTGCGTGTGTAAACACGTCACTCTTTGTTTTCCAGTCCAGTGCTTTGGATGAGGTGTTTAGAAAGTTCTCAGCAAGTTTTTCAAACTTCTTTGCCCTTTGTGGAGTTGCGTTTTAAACCAATGCATAAGTACTACTGAGAGTTATGTCTCTAAAGCTCCCTCATCTTGTTCAGGCTTCTAAATACAATTTCTTGAAATCACAACAATTTGGATATGGAAATGGGTTTGAGATTGTTTTAGAAAAGAAAGGTGGCAAGTTCAGAGCCTCTCTGGAAGAAAAGGAGTTTTAAAAGCAATCAAGAAAGAAACCTGCAGGGAGAATTAAAAGTGAGAGAAGAGGGCTTTGATGAGGCCCCAGAAAGCTCTCCTGCAAATGAAGAACAGCTAAATGAGCCATTTATAAGCAAATAACAGGAGAACCGAAGGAAAAAAGGAGGAGGGGACTATTTTCCTTTCAGGCCAGGTAATATGGGTAGTGCTAAGTTTGGCTGTAGCAGAACTGAGCAAGCAGTAAGACTCTTAATTGCTATTTCCTAAGCCTTTTGGTTGAGACTAACAAGAGAAAGAGCCCAGGACTATGCCTGAGCACTCCTCAGACTGATCCAAAGTCTCCCCTAAAATCAAATGTTGGATTTTCTTTTGTTCATCCCCTTGACTCCATAATTTTTTATAATTTTAAAAAATATGTATTTATTATTTGGCTATGCCAGGTCTTAGTTGTGGCACACAACATGTTCAGTCTTTGTTGCAGCGTGCAGAACCTTTAGTGGCAGCATGAGGGATCTAGTTCCCCAACCAGGGCCCTCGGCATTGGTAACATAAGGTCTTAGCCAGTAGGCCACCAGGGAATTCTCTCCTTAATTACTACGATCTCACCTTTATCAGCTTTGGGAAAAAACCAAGGGTTGTAAAGTTTGTTCAAAATAAATCCTCCTCAAATCAATAAGCCCTTATAAGAAGCAGTCAGCTATGTGTCTCCAGAGTCTCCATATGCAAAACTGCAACCAGAGAGAAAAATGTGCAACTGAAACCAAGACATACTCCCTCTTCTGTAGCAAACAGTATATTTTGGCAGAGTGGGCCTCATCGTTCACGTACCATGGTGATACACTGACTTAAGCAAAGAGAAACAAGTCTGGAAGAAGAGGAAAGGAAATTTGAGGCAGAATGTCTTCATCTCTTAAGAAGGAATCATCATTTTATCTGTGGTAATGAGACCCAGGCTGCCTGCACCTGAGTCACCCAAGCCTCCTCTTTAATGCTTCTAATTACAGGGGATGGCCCATGTTCTGTTTGCACTCAGAAGAGAGATGAAGGCATTCTGACTCCTTCACCTGATTATGGCAAGAAAAGAGCACTCTTGGTTCTTATGGATCGTCCTTGTCACAGAATGTAGAAAATATTACCTTGAAATTTTGCCATAAATCCAGGATCGGAGATGATTCTGGAAGGCAGCAGATTCTTTCTCCATTAGTTCGCATCTCTTAACACAGCCCACAGTGAAGTCATTGTTAGCAGCAAGAGGACTGGTTCCAGAAAATCGTGTGAAAGGAGATCAAGGGCTTACTCTTTGATTTAGGTCATCTATAAATGGGTGAGGGAGGAATTAATGTCTTTTTCCTAAGCCTTTTGGTTGAGACTAACAAGAGAAAGAGCCCAGGACTATGCCTGAGCACTCCTCAGACTGATCCAAAGTCTCCCTAAAATCAAATGTTGGATTTTCTTTTGTTCATCCCTTGACTCCATAATTTTTATAATTTTAAAAATATGTATTTATTATTTGGCTATGCCAGGTCTTAGTTGTGGCACACAACATGTTCAGTCTTTGTTGCAGCGTGCAGAACCTTTAGTGGCAGCATGAGGGATCTAGTTCCCCAACCAGGGCCCTCGGCATTGGTAACATAAGGTCTTAGCCAGTAGGCCACCAGGAATTCTCTCCTTAATTACTACGATCTCACCTTTATCAGCTTTGGGAAAAAACCAAGGGTTGTAAAGTTTGTTCAAAATAAATCCTCCTCAAATCAATAAGCCCTTATAAGAAGCAGTCAGCTATGTGTCTCCAGAGTCTCCATATGCAAAACTGCAACCAGAGAGAAAAATGTGCAACTGAAACCAAGACATACTCCCTCTTCTGTAGCAAACAGTATATTTTGGCAGAGTGGGCCTCATCGTTCACGTACCATGGTGATACACTGACTTAAGCAAAGAGAAACAAGTCTGGAAGAAGAGGAAAGGAAATTTGAGGCAGAATGTCTTCATCTCTTAAGAAGGAATCATCATTTTATCTGTGGTAATGAGACCCAGGCTGCCTGCACCTGAGTCACCCAAGCCTCCTCTTTAATGCTTCTAATTACAGGGGATGGCCCATGTTCTGTTTGCACTCAGAAGAGAGATGAAGGCATTCTGACTCCTTCACCTGATTATGGCAAGAAAAGAGCACTCTTGGTTCTTATGGATCGTCCTTGTCACAGAATGTAGAAAATATTACCTTCGAATTGTGCCATAAATCCAGGATCGGAGATGATTCTGGAAGGCAGCAGATTCTTTCTCCATTAGTTCGCATCTCTTAACACAGCCCACAGTGAAGTCATTGTTAGCAGCAAGAGGACTGGTTCCAGAAAATCGTGTGAAAGGAGATCAAGGGCTTACTCTTTGATTTAGGTCATCTATAAATGGGTGAGGGAGGAATTAGAAAAAAAAAAGTGCAAAAGGAACATACAGACACACACACACGCGCGCGCGCGCGCACACACACACAAGGAAAAGGAAAAAGAGGGGCTTCCCTGGTGGTCCAGTGGGTAGAGTCCACTTTGCTCTGCAAGGTGCACTGGTTCGATCCCTGGCCCAGGAAAATCCCACATGCCGCTAAGTGGCTGGACCCGTGTGTCCAATTACGAGCCAGCACTCTGGAGCACACGTGCCCAGAGCCTGTGCTCTGCAATGAGAGAGGCCACTGCAATGGGAGGCCCACACAGGCCGAAGAATAAAGATGGATGAAAAATGAATCAATAAAAAAATCAATAAAAATAGGCCAGAATTTTTTAAAAAAGAAAAAGAGGAAGAAAGGAAAAAATTGAGGATTGTATTCAACACCCAGACAATAAAAAACCCTCAAAGGACCCATCAAGCTTAACCAAGATAAAACTAGAAGTCTCATTCATAGCCTTCAATTAAAATAGCAGCATTTCTAATTACCATACAGTACAGTGACCCAGTTCTCACAATCTGAATGTAGCTTTTAAAGGCAGTGGTGTCAGAAAGAAATGAATTCTGCACAAATCAGTCAAGATACGTAGCACCATTTCTATAGCAACTAGAAGCAAAAGAGTTACAAGGCTTGGTGACAGGAGATTCTAAGTGGGGGAAAAAAAGGCAAACCCATTCAGGTTATTTATCATGTTCAATAAAATAATAAAAGCTGTTAATCTCATTGGGCTTCCTAATGAGACTTTTAATAGTTCTTTATCAACATCATCTAAGCAGTGTGTTTCCAACCTGGAACCCAAGCCTCCTCTTTAATGCTTCTAATTACAGGATGGCCCATGTTCTGTTTGCACTCAGAAGAGAGATGAAGGCATTCTGACTCCTTCACCTGATTATGGCAAGAAAAGAGCACTCTTGGTTCTTATGGATCGTCCTTGTCACAGAATGTAGAAAATATTACCTTGATTGTGCCATAAATCCAGGATCGGAGATGATTCTGGAAGGCAGCAGATTCTTTCTCCATTAGTTCGCATCTCTTAACACAGCCCACAGTGAAGTCATTGTTAGCAGCAAGAGGACTGGTTCCAGAAAATCGTGTGAAAGGAGATCAAGGGCTTACTCTTTGATTTAGGTCATCTATAAATGGGTGAGGGAGGAATTAGAAAAAAAAAAGTGCAAAAGGAACATACAGACACACACACACGCGCGCGCGCGCGCACACACACACAAGGAAAAGGAAAAAGAGGGGCTTCCCTGGTGGTCCAGTGGGTAGAGTCCACTTTGCTCTGCAAGGTGCACTGGTTCGATCCCTGGCCCAGGAAAATCCCACATGCCGCTAAGTGGCTGGACCCGTGTGTCCAATTACGAGCCAGCACTCTGGAGCACACGTGCCCAGAGCCTGTGCTCTGCAATGAGAGAGGCCACTGCAATGGGAGGCCCACACAGGCCGAAGAATAAAGATGGATGAAAAATGAATCAATAAAAAAATCAATAAAAATAGGCCAGAATTTTTTAAAAAAGAAAAAGAGGAAGAAAGGAAAAAATTGAGGATTGTATTCAACACCCAGACAATAAAAAACCCTCAAAGGACCCATCAAGCTTAACCAAGATAAAACTAGAAGTCTCATTCATAGCCTTCAATTAAAATAGCAGCATTTCTAATTACCATACAGTACAGTGACCCAGTTCTCACAATCTGAATGTAGCTTTTAAAGGCAGTGGTGTCAGAAAGAAATGAATTCTGCACAAATCAGTCAAGATACGTAGCACCATTTCTATAGCAACTAGAAGCAAAAGAGTTACAAGGCTTGGTGACAGGAGATTCTAAGTGGGGGAAAAAAAGGCAAACCCATTCAGGTTATTTATCATGTTCAATAAAATAATAAAAGCTGTTAATCTCATTGGGCTTCCTAAATGAGACTTTTTAAAGCCCTTCATGATTTCTTTATCAACATCATCTAAGCAGTGTGTTTCCAACCTGACACCTTGAACATCTCAGAAAGCTTGGCAGTAACAATTGGACCCTCAATTTATTTGCAGTATTTCAAAAAGCCTATTGCAAATGGTACATTTATCTGTGTAACCCTGAGTTCTGAACCTACATAATCCAATATCTGCACAGAACCACATTAAAAAAAAAAAGCATAGTACTAAGAAGTAATTTTAAAAATGAAGTTTCATTTTTTACCCAAGGCACTTGAACAATATTCCTTCATAATCCCAGCAACACTTCCTGTATCTGTTTCTCTTCTCCCCAAGGTTTTCCTGCTCTTCACCATCCCCGAGCCTTTCACTCAGAAAAATCTCAAGTTTTCTGACTACTGGCTGCCTTCTGGCATTTTTCTCCTTTACTCTCACTGTCTTCTCTGTCCTGATCATTACCCCCATCCCCCGCCACAGCTGTTTTTTACAGAGCTTTTTCTCACTTCTCTTGTGACTATCTTTCCACCTCTTCCTGCTGCTCAGTTCTTGTCTTGTCCAGTTGTCTGTGTGGCTGTTTCTGCCTCCTCAGCATAGGCAGATGCCTTCTCCTCAGCACTGGAAACATGTGCCGATGAACATGGCAACAGCTTCTTTCATTTACTGAAAAGTACACATTCATATAGTTTTGGCATTTATTGTTTGTTTATTCTACTACATTGAAAAATAGGAACTAACCCAACATTCTTCTAAAGAGTTAAATGGGTAAATATTATCATGAGCAAAAGGGGCTTCCCAGATGGCACTAGTGGTAAAGAACTTGCCTGCCAATGCAGGAGACCTAAGAGACACAAGTTTGATCCCTGGGTTGGGAAAATCCCTTGGAGGAGGCGTGGCAACCCACGCCAGTATTCTTGCTGAGGCAGTCCCATCGACAGAGGACCCTGGTGGACTACGGTCCATGGGGGTTGCAAGAGTCCATCATGACTTAAGTGACCGTCGTGAGCAAAAGGATGGAAAGCCTTGCTTTTATTCACATGAAAATCATGTCTGCAGTGACTTCTGGAAGAGAAGAGGTAGAATGGACTGGAGAGAGGAAATGCATGGATGTGAATTTTATCTGGAATATTTCAGTTCTTTAGCGCTGCTGTATTTAAGTAACCAGCAAGGAAAAAATTATAAATTCAAAAAATCAAAATAAATAAAAAATGTGTACTGACCGAAAAAAAAAGGATAGTTCAAAATAAATAAGAAAAATAATTTTAGCACTTAGTATTTTTCTGCATCAGCAGGATCTTGCCTTCAGGTGGCACTTATTTACTGATTCATGGCTAAGAGAGCTTAACCCCTCCTGGTTGTCTTTTTCCCTAACCATCCCTCCCTTAGCAGTGGCCTATGGTACCCTCAGAGAGTCTGTGACTCTTCTACACATACTTTAAAACAGCTGTAGCTGTTTGTAGCTGTTTCCTGGCCACTGGTTTGACACTTTACCACTGAATAAATTTTCAAATGTGTGTGCTATGCATCCTTTGGAGATGAATGACCAAGACTTAGGAGTCTTCCACATCATGTTGTGTGATGCTAGGCAGTCAGTTGTCATTTTAAAAATACCATGCTATCAGTGATACCAAAAATCATGGCACCTAATTTTCCAGTAAATCTATGTTTCCCAGAAGGTGACATTTCCTGAAGTGTGTGCCAAAGGTCAATCATTCTATAAAATATTCTGCAATAATAGTATTCCATGTAGTTATAGAGTCAGTATATACACAGCCGTTTAAGTACTCATGACACTTGTTAGCCTGTTGTTTAACTTGTTTAACCCAATATATCTCAAACTTACTTGGTCAGAAAACACTCCATTCCTCTTTCAAAACAGCCTTCAACACCCTACGGTATAAATGTGCATCTTGCTTTGGTAAATTGGCCTAGGATCACATAATAAACCAGAAGTCTCAAGTAAAATCCCTTTCTTGTGACTTTTCTGTTTCCTGTTCTATCATCTCTTCTTAACAAAAAATTAACTCTTTCATCAAGAATGAAGAGGAACAATGGAAACATGAGGGGTAAAAAATGAAATACTACTTCAGAATTTTTCTTTTGTACCATCTGCAGTGTGTTTAATCCTGGCAGCCTGTGTTTGGTCCATTTTTAGCCGTGTGCAGGTCAGGCTTGAAGTGATACATGCTTTTTGTTTTCTCTGGACACCAATCAGAGAAAGTTTCTTTCATTCAACATCTGGTACTGCTTAAAAGCTGGGAAAAGAAAGAAATAAAAGAAAAAAGAGAAAAAAAAAACCACTCCATGAAAAAGCTATTAGTAGGCAGGGAAATGAGGGCTTGGTATTTCTCACAAAGGAAGAAACATTTAAGGAAAACTGAAAAAAAAAAAAAAAAAAACCAACCTAGCAATGAATGTAGCTGATATTTCTCTTCATTAACAGTTTATTATCTGCAGTGTGTGTGTATATATATAATGACCCACAACAAAGCACTGTGCTTTCCTCAAAAGCTTTCAGACACACACCCGAAAAGGACAGGCCTGGGGGACATAAGTGAATGCTGCAGTGAATTATGTGAAATGGGTCATGGCCAGCCACGAAGAGGACGCTTCCTAAGAAGGCAACTAATCACCTATTCAGGAGTGGTCCTGGAAAGTAGGGAGGATGGTGAGGAACAGACATGCAGCAGTGCTTAGAGCCAAGAGCCCTGCTCCAGGAAACGCCTCATTCCTGGAGAAAACTACTGCTAAACATTCAAAGGAAGGCCTGGCATTTCACTGAGACCATGATAGATTCAGCACTGATCAACCAAACAAAAACACAACATGGTATCATTTATTCATCCCGGAAATCTTTTTTAGCATTTATTATACATCAAGGAACAAGTATTAATGGAAACATTGAAAATAGCATGCTCTCTACCTTCTAGGAGTTTAAATCCTAAGAGGAAATAAAGACATGTGCTTGGATAGCTCTGTACAAAGTAGGATATGATGGAGACTGGAAGAGTTACTGGTTGTGCTTAAAGTTAATAGGATGAGCTTAAAAAAAGATTCTTTTACAATGTATTTTTAAAAATTTGTGTAAAAAGTACTGTTTAGGATGGAAGTCAGTAAAATGATCACTAACCCCTACTGGCTCACTGTTGTAATGATCCCTTCATTACCGAGTCCCGTGGCCCCTGGGGCATATCAGGGTTTTTTTTAATATGCTTTTTTTTGGGGGGGGGGGGGCACTTCTATTGGTCTTTCATTTATTCATTTTCATCCGTCTTTGTTCTTTGGCCTGTGTGGGCCTCCCATCGCGGTGGCCTCTGCTGTCATAGAGCACCGGCTCTGGGTGCATGCGCTCCGGAGCTCCGACTTGGTAGTTGGACCCACCCGTCCAGCTGCTCCGCGGCACGTGGGATCTTCCCGAACCAGGGATCGCACCCGCGTCCCTTGCACCGCAAGGCAGTGTCCTTACCCACTCGACCACCAGGGAAGCCCCCATTACTTGTTTTTGAAAATAAAGTTTTGTTGGAACACAGGCACTTCTGTGGTGTATGTGTTGTCCGTGGCCTCTCTGGCACTGTAACAGCAGAGTTAAGTAGTCCTAATGCAGACAAGCAGACAGTGTAACACACACAACCTAAAATAGTTACCATCCGGCTCTTTACAAAGTTTACTAACCCCTGTACCACATGGAAGTCAGAAATACTGGTTGTGTGATAAAGACTTTCTTCCCCCTACTAATCTTGTGCTAAACAATTCCTGACATAGAGTCTCATTCTGTTAACATGACGTTGGGAAGTATGCCCTTATCTCCTGACTCTTAGAGGTTGGAAGCTCCATTTTTAAAAATTTCTCTTGGAGTATAGTTGATTTACAGTGTGTGTTAATTTCAGATGTACAGCAAAGTGAATCAGTTATACATTTAGCTTTATCTACTCTTTTTCTAGATTCCTTTCCCATGTAGGCCATTACAGAGCATTGAGTAGTGAACCTGTGCTATCCAGAGGTCCCTGTTGGCTGTCTATTTTATACATAGTAGTGTGCATATTTAGATCCCAGTCTCCTACTTTATCCCTTCCACTTTTCCCCTAGGAACTTTAAATTTGTGTCTTATCTCTGTGACTCTATTTCTGTTTCGTACATAAGTTTATTTGTACCATTTTTCTGGATTCTGCACATAAGCAGAATAACATGAAAATTTGTCTTTCTCTGACTGATTTCATTCACTATGATAATGTCTAGATCCATCCATGTTGCTGCAAATGCCATTATTTCATTTTTTTAATGGCCAAGTAGTATTCCACTGTCTATATGTACCACCATGCTTCCCAGGTGGTGCAGTGATAAAGAATCCGCCTACCAGTTGGAGGAGACAAAGAGATTGGTGTTTGATTCCTGGGTTGAGAAGATCCCTGGAGAAGGAAATAACAACCCATTCCAGTATTTTTGCCTGGAGAATCCCATGGACAGAGGAGCCTGGGAGACTGAAACCATGGTGTTGCAGAGATTTGGGCATGATAGCAACTAAGCATGCATGCACCATATCCTCCTTATCCATCCCTCTGTTGATAGACATTTAGGTCGCTCTCATGTCATGGCTCTCATGTCTATGAATAGTGCTGCAATGAAAATTGGGGTGCATGTATCTTTAGGAATTGTGGTTTTCTCCAGATATGTGCCAGGAGTGAGATTGCTTAATCATATGGTAGCTGTATCTTTAGTTTTTAAAGGAATCTCCATACTGTTCTTCGTAATGGTGGTTCCAATTTATATTCTCACCAACAGTGTAGGAGGGTTCCCTTTTCTCCACACCTTCTCCAGGATTTATTGTTTGTAGACTCTCTGATGATTACCATTCTGACCAATTGAGATGATACCTCATTGTAGTTTTGATTTGCATTTCTCTAATAATTAATGATATTGAGCATCTTTTCATGTGCCTATTCTTTGGAGAAATTAGAAACCTCTTTTGGGTGCTATCTTCATATTATCCAGATAATCAGTATTCCAAAATCTAAGTCCCAGGTCTGTTTTTCTTCACTATTAGTATCCCTGGTGCCAGGTGCTAAAAGAGTAATTTCTGGGATTAGGCCCAGAGATTTATTTGTGAAGAAATGTTGGTGTAGAAACAGAATTCAGGACTTCTTCTTTTCTTCTCCTTTCCTGGTAGTTTCTCTCCTGGCCTCTTCTCTCTGAGATGATTCTTTTGCTTGCAGAATTCATGGCTAATTCATTGCTAGAAAAATTTCTCTAGAGATCCACTAAAACATCTCAGATAGTTTAACATTTTGGAAACCTTACCTACATTTTAAAACTTTGTTCAACTCTTCTTCCTCTATGAAGATTTCAGAAATCCCTCACCCACCGCAAGAATGAAATGTACCCTCACGTGTGCCTTCATAAATCTATTCCTTGTAGGGAGAACTGTGCTTTGCAGTAGAAATCTAAGCATTGTTTAGGGCATCTTCTGAGTTCCTGGATTTTAGCCTTTCATTGCCTTGGAGATATTTTCTAGCTCCAAGTTGTAGACAAATAAGAGCAATGCAAGAAACGTCTTGTATATAAATATGCAAAAAAATCTGTCAAGCAAAGGTTCAGTTAAATTTCTTCTCTGCTATGGAAAAGTTAGTGTCTCAGCGGCACATTTATTACAGTACTCTAGATCTACAAGTGGATCCTATATATTTATTATTTTACTTCTCCTTTGAATTAGTTTGACATCTGCCTATTCTTTTTTAATAATGTCTTGAAATCATTCACAGTTTTTATTTTATATCAGTATGAGAATGGTGATTTGACTTTTTTGGGCAGGGAGGGATTGCCCTTTAATGCTTTTACTTAATGTTTATGCTACAACTACTCTATGCCAAGCATGGTGCTAGTAACTCAACCTGCAGTGATGACCACAACAGTCCTGGTCTCTGGCTTCAAGGAGCTTATATTGGAGAGGTTGTTTTTTTAAAATGACAGATATCAGTATTTACGACTATGAAGGAAAATTACAGATTATCCTAAGATCAGAGAAATTGGAAGTTAAGAAAGTCCTCCTCAGCAAATGCCATCCCAACTGAGACCTGACAAAAAAATCGGAATTAACTAGGCAAAGAAAAGGAGGGGAAATAGTACAGATGAGGAACAATAGAGAGGCAAAGGCCCCTCTAGAGAAGGAAAAGCAAAGGTAGGATTGCCCTGACAGAGGGAGAGAGTGACAGACAGCTTCTCTAGGTACCGGACTAGGCAGAGTCTACTAGCCCAGAATAAGTAATTGGGATTTTATTGTAACAAGAAGACACTGAAAGGTTTTATGAAGATCCTTCTACTCCTTGATAGAGAACAGATTAGAATGCAGGTTGGAATGGAAGAAGGAGCTTTTAAGAAGATACTGCAGCTTAACATTAAAAAATGTTTTTAATGGAATATAGTTGCTTTGGAATGTTGTATTAATTTCTACTGTATAGCAAAGTGAATCAGTGACACATAGATTCCCCTTTTTTTGGATTTCCTTCCCATTTAGGTCACCCTAGAGCACTGAGTAGAGTTCCCTGTGCTATACAGTAGGTTCCCATTAGATATTTATTTTATAGTTTGCCTTTTTAAAATTTATAAATAAATATTCCAAAATATTTATCACCATCTTTTGTTACCTAAGACGATTACAGTTTAAATAGAGTTCTGAAGACAAATACGTTAATGAAAAAAAAATGTCACTTGAAGTTCACATGGGAAAAAAAGATACTGTAGTCATAGATGGCAAAAACTCACCTCAGTCTACCTTCTAAGATGGTGAGCAACAGGCTAGCCCCCTTAAACTGAGGACAGGGATAATGTGTTAATTTTCTTTGAACCTGTCTAGTTGCTTGTGTCCATAGAAGGCCCTGAATAAATGCCTGTTGAGTTGAATATTCATCAGCTTTCAAATAATGGTCATAGGCTATACATTAGCCAGGCTTCCCCAGTGGTTGAGTGGTAAACAGAAATCTGCCTGCCAGTGCAGGAGACACAGCTCAATCCCTGGGTCAGGAGGATCTGCTGGAAAAGGAAATGGCAACTCATTCCAGTATTATTGCTCGGAAAATTCTATGGTCAGGTGAGCCTGGTGGGCTACAGTCCTTGGGGTCACAAAGGGTCAGGTATGACTTAGCAACTAAATACACACACACTTTTTTATGATGTGGACTCTGTACCAAAAGCTCTGAATGGATTATATAATTTAAAACTCATAACAATTCTATCAGGCAGGTTTGCTCATTATTTTCTCTTTACAGATGAAACAACTGAGACTTGGAGGTATAAAGCGACTGCCTGAGGAAATGCAGTCAATACACAGGAGATAGGCAGTTTTGCCCAAGTCTAGAACCTGTACTCTTAATCAAGAACTGAATTTTCTGCCCATCCAGGTCTTTTATTTTGAAAAATACCAAACAGATGCTGTTTCATTGCACCCTGTTTAACCCTTCAAAAGATTCACAATTTGATGCATTTTTTTTTTACCAGATTGTGTTCTAGCTCTAAGTCAAAATTGGGGAAATCACAGCCTCCTTCCAACATTGCCATTTACACTTTCTCTTATCCCTTCAAAGAAGTTTGCTATTAGAATTCAGCACACAATCTGTCTTGCATTAGTGATTTACATTGTCTCCAAAATAATTTTATGCCTAACAGCATCACCTATGTTGTTTGACAGCAGGAGTCAAGTCACGAGAAAAATAGACCCATTCACTGCAGCTCTAACTGAAACATAGATAAAAGAATAAATATTTGCCCAATATAAAGAAGCCAAACTCAACAGGGAAAAGAACATTGTGTTCCAAATTCTGTGGGGATCTCAAACAATGTAGGAAGGGAAGAAAAAATAAATTCTAATTGAGTATTTGACTTCATTACATTAATACATCTTCACTGTATGCATCTAATCAGACAATTACAAATGACAATATAATAGTACCAAATTCCCTCCACATGAATAAAAAGTAATTTTGGATTATCTTGCTATATTGACTTCTCATCACAATGAGTTCAGTTTCCTTCTCTTGCATGTTAGCAGGAGAAAACTGTAATTGCTTTAACTGGTTTTGATTGACCAACTGCTTAAACAGGACTATAAATATAGACATCAGAACAGCAAACATTAAATGTTTATTTCTGTGATCCTTCTCTAGATATTGACAGTCTGACCTGTGAACCTGCCAGCAGGTAATCTCATAGATCATTTTCTCTACAGGAGATTCATGTAGTTGGGCAGGTTTGTCAATATCCCTTGCAGAGGGTTTTGATCAAGGACTGCTTTGTAATTGTCTGGAAGATACATTAAACACCTCACTTTTCCCAGTGTTCTAAAGACAGAACAGTCACTTCAAGTGTAAATTGCTCACACCAAGATTTCTCTATCTGGTTATTTTAAAAAGCATGTTTCAGATCCTTGCTGCTTAGAAAATTTACAGTCTTATATAAATATGACTTTGTCATACATTGCTCTGAAGCTATTTCCTTGCTCATCAAATCTGAGTGTTTAAAAAAAATCCCTAGTTGACAAGGCTTCTTTTTAAATTTATGGAATGCAACTGCTGCTTGTCTATCTAGCCAGCTAACTCTTGTCTTAGAAATGTCTTTAGTAGTTCATTATGTTTCTGTTTTCACTGACACAGCTATACATTAATTGGTGTCTACTGAGCTGGCAAAACAGAAAGGCGAATGGATGACTCACAGACTTGACTCTCTTTTAGGAAAAATACTTAGCCAAGGGTGGTGAAAGTTTGGGGGGAGTTGAGTGGAACCTGAAATGAAAGTATGAGATAGTTGAGTGCTCACTTCGGCAGCACATATACTAAAATTGCAACGTTACAGAGAAGATTATCATTGGCCCCACACAAGAAGACAGTTGAAAGTAGACTAGACTGGGCCTAGGAAACTGAGGCAAAGACAAAAAGGTAGGACAATGAGAGCAAATGAGAAGTGAGGGGTCAGTGGCATCCTCCTCTCCTTTGACCACCATATCATTCATTCCTTCTCTGCTTAAAAATTCTTGTCTATATTCCTTTTTCATATCAGTGAGGCCAGCATCTCTTTCTGTCAGGTATGTAAGAAAATGAAGTAGAGAACATCTGGTCTGATTCGCTTCTGCCTGAGCATGAATTAGCAGAAGGGGGGATGAAAGGATACTTTTCAATTACCAAAGTTGTGAAATTTCAAGCATGTTGCTATAGGGAGGTGAGGGGACTGGGTGTTGCAGCATGTGTGTAAGAAAATGTCTATACGTTGGGTTCCTAGTCTGATGGAGATGCTGAGCAAGCTGGGCTAGGTTGTCATAGGTCGTAAATAGGTAACAGGCTTAGTGGATGATAAGGTAAGCTTTGTGGAGAGGGAAATGAGATCCCAATGCTCTTGAGCATAACCACTCACTTCATTGCACTGAGAGATCTTAACTCTGCTACCCAAGAAGAGATCCGTGAATTAATTGACCAGATGACACCCATTTTCTCTCTGAAAAGTGAAAGTGAAGAGATCTGTGAATTGATTGCCCAGATAATAGCCATTTTCTAAATTTTTGTGTTGAAAATCAGAATTGCATTGAGTCTTTCGATAAGCATTAAGCCCAGGGACATTCAGGTTATAGTCACCTTAAAATAGGTCAGTTTTAATATTTATTGGCCAATAAAGTGATTATAGGTGACAAAGAGGAGCCTCTTTCTAACTGAGCCCACTCTAGACATAATTCAGTTAAAACAGTTCAGTTCCCATTTGAGAAAAACTCAGAGACTTCAGAACAAATGGACAGAAAGGAGCCTAAAGATATGATGGGGCGGGAGACGGGAGAACTGCCAACCCCCATTCTGAACTCACTCACTGACATTTAAAAATTGCAAATTAAAGAGAAAATGAGACAAAGTCAGTTCCTCTCTCTATTTTATCCTCTTGCTCTAGGAACTGATAAAACAGCTCTTCAACACACAGGTGGAAGTGTGAATCTGAGAGCTAATGAATACTGGAAATGTTCCCAAAAATTCACAGTTTGAGAACAAGTTGTCATGAATTAATTTTGTCTCAGCACCCTGCTCAAATGGATTATAAAATAGACTTAAATTTCAGCTCCCGTAGGCATTCTTATCTGGCCTTTTGGGGCCAGTCCAAAGTGGGGGTCACAGTATTTACTGTGGCAGGTGGTGATACCTTCTATCCAGATATCACCCCACCTCAACCCACCTAGATTTGTGTGAATTTTGGAGAGGGTTACAACTGAATCCATAATCAGAACTGCACTGTGACCCAAAACATCCCACATATTTCCTCTTCTGGTCCTTCCACATCAGGGCAGGTCTGCATCATAGACCTTGGGTTGGGTTTTTCAGTGAGACTCATCTGGGTTGGAGTCTCAGCTCTTCTGCAGAATTGGGGGGACAAATGATATAATTTAAGGAGATTTGCCTAGTCGCTAGTATATGTTAAGTACTCAGTAAAATATAGCTGCTACCATTTATGCTGTAGCTTTGATCTGATACCTGGTAGACCTTGAAAATTCATTGTAATTTCTTTGCAACTAATTAACAGACCCTAATATCTACCCAAAGTGTGTCTGGGTGTGGCATCTCTCTAGTCAGCTAATATGAGTAGAAGAGCAATATTATGTGCTTTTTGTTGTTGTTCAGTCAGCAAGTATGTCTGATTCTTTGCCACTCCATGGACTGCAGTGTACAGGCTCCTCTGTCCTCCAATATCTCCCAGAGTTTGCTCAAATTTGTGCCCATCAAGTTGGTGATACTATCTACCCATGTCATCCTCTGCCATCCCCTTCTCCTGCTGCCCTCAGTCTTTCCCAGCATCAATGTCTTTTCCACTGAGTTGGCTCTTCCCATCAGGTGGCCAAAGTATTGAAGCTTTAGCTTCAGCATCAGTTCTTCCAATGAATATTCAGAGTTGATTTCCTTTAGGATTAACTGGTTTGATCTCCTAGCAGTCCAAGATATTATATGCTTTGGTATTTCCAAATATCTTATTAATTGCTTGGATGCCTGCATTGTCTTTGTGAAGCAGTGTGATTATTATACCCATTCTGTGGGTGAGTAGACTGTGGTTCAAAGGCGTTAAGGGACTTGATCTGACATAATTGTGCTAGACTCAGGTAAAGTTAACAGCTATGTCTGCTCTTGTGTAGAACAAACAAAAGGAGTTTTATCTCCGTGCAGTCTTGTGATGGCCTCTGTTCACAGGTGTCTTAGTTAGATGCCCATATTTCACTCAGATCTATGTCAATCTTATCCTAGACTCAGCTAGCTTAAGAAGCTTCTGGGCCGATCCTTCTACCTGCCTATCAGGTATATCCCAGAAAACAAGGTCTCATATTCTTTGGTGTAATTTTAGCAAAAGGCTAGTTGGGGGAAGGAATACTAATGAAAAACTAACTGAAGCATAAACTTCCTGGTCTATATATTTTTGTTACAACAAGTGAAATCATCAAAACGAGATTTATAAAGACAGTTTTTGCTGCTTGTGAAAATGATTTTTTTGAATGTCTGTCAGGCGTTATTGTCCTCAGTTTAATTCATGTTATTTTAAAATTTTATTTTGTGTTTTAAAAAATGTTTAATTAACTAGTTAATTTCATTGCATTGGGTCTTTGTTGTGTCATGTGGGATCTTTGGTTGCAGCATGGAACTCTTAGCTACGGCGTGTAGGATGTTGCTTCCCAACCAGGGATCGAACCTGGGCCCCTGCATTGGGAGTATGGCATCTTAGCTACTGAACTGCCAGGGAAGTCCCTGACTCACATAATGAAAATAGTTATAATAAAAATTGTCTTAGGGAACAAGTATGTGGTTCTCATATCAATTAGAGGACATTGCTCATTAAATTCATACTACTGATATTTGAATGGCTATATTTTGCTGGGAATTGGATTCTAGAGATCCAGCAGTGAATAAGGCCAGTCTCTATTCTCAGAGAGATACATAGGCAGATATCCCATAGGTGATACACACACGAGGTAAACCCGAGTGCATGAATGGGCCACTGGTAAGTTTAGGAATCCCTCAAACTACCCTGACTTCTGACACAAACTGCAATGTTGAAGTCCCCAGCACCATCTCAATTTCAGTAATTCACTAGAAAGTCTCACAGAAATCACTGAAAGTGATTATACTCATAATGACTCATTGCAGCAAAGGATACAGATAAAGTGTTGATGAGGCAGAGCCCAGAGAGTTCCCAATGTGAAGCTTCCAGTTGGCCTCTCCCAGTGGAGTTGTGGACGGTGTGACCTCCCAGCAGCGACTGTCACAATACTTAAAGAATGTTGTCCTGAGAGTGGCTTACCAGAGCTTTGGTGTGCAGTGTTTTTACTGGGAATCAATTCCAAAGGTATGGTTGATCACCTATGAGGCTGCCTTTGTTTCCAGGTCATCTGAAAGTCAAGCTGATACCTTATGGCCCAAAACTTCTACCATAAATCACACTGTTAGCACATACTCTTGAGTGTGGCCCAAGTCCTCCAAATAAACAAAGATTTTCTAAAATTTTTGTTTTATATTGGAATATTTTTATTGGAGTACAGTTGATGTACAATACTTTGTTAGTTTCAGGTATAAGCAAAGTGGTTCAATTATACATTTACATGTATCTATTCTTTTTCAAATTCACCTCCCATATAAGTTATTACAGAATGTTGAGTAGAGTTCCCTATGCCACACAGTAGGTCTTTTTCATTACCTCTTTTATATATGGTAGTGTATGTATGGACTTCCCTTATATCTCAGCTGGTAAAGAATCTGTAATGCAGGAGACCCTGGTTCAATTCCTGGGTCAGGAAGATCCCCTGGAGAAGGGATAGGCTACCCAGTCCAGTATTCTTGGGCTTTCCTGAAGTCCCAAGATTCTAATTTATCTCCCATCCCCCTGCCATGTTTCCCTTTGGTAACCACAGTTTGTGTTTTAAAATCTGTGAATCTGTTTCTGTAAATAAGTTCATATTTATCATTTAAAAATTTTAAAATTTAAGATAAGTGTTATCATGTGATATTTGTCTTTATCTCCTGACTTCACTTTGTATGATAATCTCTAGGACCATCCATGTTTGTGCAAATGGCATTATTTTATTCTTTTTCATAGTCAAGTAATATTCCATTGGATATATGTACCACATCTTCTTTATCCATTCCTCTGTTGATGGATATTTAGGTTGCTTCCATGTCTTGGGTATTGTAAATAGTATTGCAATGAACATTAGGGTGGATGTATCTTTTTGAAGATATATGCCCATGAGTAGGATAGCTGGATCATATGGTGGCTCTGTTGTTATTATTTTAAGGAATCTCTATACTATTCTCTTTCATACCTGCACCAATTCACATTCCCACCAACAATGTAGGAGGGCTCCCTTTCCATCCTCTTCAGCATTTATTGTTTGTAGACCTTTTAATGATGATCATTCTGATTAGTGTGAGGCAATACTTCATTGTAGTTTTGATTTACATTTCTCTAATAGTGATGTTGTGTGTCTTTTCACGTGCCTCTTGGCCATCTGTATGACTTCTTTGGAGAAATGTCTATTATGCCCCTCTTCTTTTAGATTTTATTGAAGTATAGTTGGTTTACAAAGGCCATCTATCCATCCTGTATATAATAGGCTATTTCTGCTAATTCCAAATTCCTATTCCTTCCCTCCCAGACCCCCTTCCCATTTGTTCTGCCTGTTTTTGGTTGGGCTGTTTGTTTAATTTTTACATAGATGTGCCTGAGCTGTTTGTATATTTTGGAGATTAATCCCTTAAAAAAGACACTCTTAACAGACAGATCATTCCAAGGGTTCGGAAATTACTTCCAAGGAGTCAAGGAGAAGGCCAGGTTCAGACTGAGTTACAGCTCCCACACCAATTTACGGTGTCAGTGAAGACTTCTCAGAGGGAGAAATGTGTAAATGGAGATCCAGGACCAGTAAGGGTTAACCAGGGTCATCTCATCAAAGGGAATAGCATAATGAGGGCTCAGAAACAAGAGAGAGCAGAGATTGTTTGCAGTGCTTCAGAATGTCTGGAGCGGAAGGTATGAGAGAGCAAGAGGCCAGGGAAAAGCCTGGAAGAAACAACCAGGGGTAGATCTTACAATGGCTCAGAAGCAGTGGTGTGTTGGAACCAGCTTATGGGTTTGAGAAAGTCATTTGCTAAACAGTCCAGAATCTTGCAAGCTTTTGTTTAGTACAGCTATTAAAAATTCAGTGATATAGACTTATAACTAAGTAAATCATATTGTTAAAAGGTGGCATTCAAGAATCATCACCGGTGGATTACTTTTCTTTTTTTTTTGCTGTTATTAGATTTTTAGAGGTATCACTGTGGTGGAAATACTGTACAATAGTGTGTTGATGGCAGTCTCTTCCCAGATGACTTTTGGTGACTGCACTTTGGTACCTTGAAATTGGCTGTGGTAGTATTATATTTACACCACAATAATGAGCAAGTACTGCAAGTCAGAGCTGCCAAGAGTTTATGGTTAAACATGTACCAGCACAACAAGAGTCATATTTCCTGAGGACAAAAATATACTGAGAGATATTAAGCTGGGAAGTGATATGCTGAACTTTGTTCATTGGGAAGATCGTTTTGGTTTTGGAGAGTTAGGATGTCTTTTCCCTCTTCTTGTTACTTCTTTGGAGAAATGTCTTATTTTTGAAGTATAGTTGGTTTACAAAGGCCATCTATCCATCCTGTATATAATAGGCTATTTCTGCTAATTCCAAATTCCTATTCCTTCCCTCCCAGACCCCCTTCCCATTTGTTCTGCCTGTTTTTGGTTGGGCTGTTTGTTTAATTTTTACATAGATGTGCCTGAGCTGTTTGTATATTTTGGAGATTAATCCCTTAAAAAAGACACTCTTAACAGACAGATCATTCCAAGGGTTCGGAAATTACTTCCAAGGAGTCAAGGAGAAGGCCAGGTTCAGACTGAGTTACAGCTCCACACCAATTTACGGTGTCAGTGAAGACTTCTCAGAGGGAGAAATGTGTAAATGGAGATCCAGGACCAGTAAGGGTTAACCAGGGTCATCTCATCAAAGGGAATAGCATAATGAGGGCTCAGAAACAAGAGAGAGCAGAGATTGTTTGCAGTGCTTCAGAATGTCTGGAGCGGAAGGTATGAGAGAGCAAGAGGCCAGGGAAAAGCCTGGAAGAAACAACCAGGGGTAGATCTTACAATGGCTCAGAAGCAGTGGTGTGTTGGAACCAGCTTATGGGTTTGAGAAAGTCATTTGCTAAACAGTCCAGAATCTTGCAAGCTTTTGTTTAGTACAGCTATTAAAAATTCAGTGATATAGACTTATAACTAAGTAAATCATATTGTTAAAAGGTGGCATTCAAGAATCATCACCGGTGGATTACTTTTCTTTTTTTTTTGCTGTTATTAGATTTTTAGAGGTATCACTGTGGTGGAAATACTGTACAATAGTGTGTTGATGGCAGTCTCTTCCCAGATGACTTTTGGTGACTGCACTTTGGTACCTTGAAATTGGCTGTGGTAGTATTATATTTACACCACAATAATGAGCAAGTACTGCAAGTCAGAGCTGCCAAGAGTTTATGGTTAAACATGTACCAGCACAACAAGAGTCATATTTCCCTGAGGACAAAAATATACTGAGAGATATTAAGCTGGGAAGTGATATGCTGAACTTTGTTCATTGGGAAGATCGTTTTGGTTTTTGAGAGTAGGAGAAATTTACAGGTCAAGAATGGATTCAGGGGCTTCCCTGGTGGTCCGGTGGGTAAGGACACTGCCTTGCAGTGCAAGGGGCGCCGGTTGGATCCCTGGCCTGGGAAGATCCCACGTGCCGCGGAGTGGCTGGACCCATGTGTCCAACTACCAAGCTGGAGCTCTGGAGTGCATGTGCCCAGAGCCAGTGCTCTGTGACAACAGAGGCCACCGTGATGGGAGGCTCACATGGGCCAAAGAACAAAGATGGAAAATAGATAAATGAAAGCCGAATAGAAGTGGCCTGCCCGCCCCTCTCCCTCCTCAACCCGCCCACCGCCCCCAACCAAAAAAAAGAATGGATTTAGAATGACTCCTTGGAAGCTGTGACAGTCTTCTCCTTCATGAGGGCTCAGGGAGAAGGTCTGTCTTCTGTCACAGTACCAGGAGCAACTACATGTCACCAGAGGTGTAAGCTTTTTGTCTTATCCAGGCTATATATCTCATAGCTGCTCACTTTTCCTTCCCACTTGGAAGCAGGAAACCAAATCTGTGGCCCACCTCAAGTAATTTTTACTAAACCTTTTTTATGCCCTTACCCTGATTTCCTTTACTTTTTCCACTTTTATTTTTCTCTTTGATGCAGTATTCTTATTTAAAAGTTTTCCTAATAGAGTCTCTGTATCCTAATACAAAATAGGCAGTTATTAAATAGATGAAGATTTGACAGGCTGCCTATGACCATCAAGACTCATTTATTAAAACAACAACAACAACAACCCCCACCACCACCCAGGGCTTCCCTGGGGGTAAAGAGTTTGCCTTGAGTGTAAGGGGTACCAGTTTGATCCCTAGCCTGGAAAGATCCCATGTGATGCAGAGCGGCTGGACCACTGTGCCCAATTATGAGCCAGTGCTCTGGAGCGCATGTACTCAGAGCCAGTGCGCTGCGGTGACAGAGGCCACTGCAATGGCAGGCCACACAAGCCAAAGAATAAAAATGGATGAAAATACATAAAAAAAACCAGTAAAAGAGGTCAATATCTATTTCTCTCTCTCTCTATATATATATATATACACACACACACATATAAACACACAAAAACTATCAACAAGTACTCCCGATTGTTCTGTTTTCATTGAATGTCTTTCTTTTACTTGTTTTAGCTTGGGCATGAGGTTTCTCCTGATAATCAGAGAAAAGCCAGGACACTTGCTCTCCCCACTTAATCTGGAAGGGCTTTATTGAAAAAGTGAACCACACAGAAGAGTCTCGAAGGAAGAGTGAGCTGGTGGTGGGGACGGCTGGTGTTTAGGACACTGACCTGACCTACTTCTTGCTCTGTGGATGCTCTCTCCATCCTGGGACAGGATGTGCAATAGACATACCAGCTCATCATGAGATACTAAGTATCACTGTGTCCTGATAGGAGCTTAGCAACACTCAGGGGTTCATGAAGGAGGAATTATTTTGAATTTACAGCATGCATACTTAGGAGTCACCCTTGGATGGAAAGAAACACACTATTTCCTTACATGACACATTTGTTTTACGTTTATTCTTTCATTCAGTCTAAGAAATACAGCAACCTTGTAGGTGGATATTTTTGGCCCTGCTTTAGAGCAGAGGTAGTAAGGCTTTGGAGCTTTTAAAGAGCTTGTTCAAATGGAAGAGATAGGATTTAGGTTCACATTGCCTGCCTCCAGTCCAGCCTTGTTCCCTTCCTTAATAAATCCTCTTTACAGAGTTCAGGTTTGTCTTTGACCCACTCAGAAGAGGAAGGGAGGAAGGGGAGAGCCGTGATAGTCTGTGACGCTAAAAGGACTGGACATTTCTAAACAGTGTATGTCAGACACCAGCCAGTCCTGGGTGAAAGGACCTGTCATAGTGAATTGTATCTTCAAGAAACCTCAATAACATTTCCTCTGTCTTCATTACCATTTTTTTTTCTGGCCAACAAAAATAGTTATGTTAATAATTAAGGTCATGATAACAGGTAGCATTTATTGAGTGTTAAGTATATGCCTGACTGTGCTGAGGGCTTTACTCAAATTGTTAACTAGCCCTCACTCCAATCCTATGACAGTGATATTGTTATTATCCCACTTGTGGATGAAGAAATTGACACTCAGAGAGGAAGTTAGGGAAGTTCTACAAAGTCAACAGAGGTTATAAGTGCTGAAGGCAGGAGATACCAAATGCCCAGAGCTGTCTTGCAAATCTTATTATGTGTCGCAGCATTGGCATGGGAATACCAGGCCTTAACTTATCTCCTGAGAAGATATGTATATAGGTCAAGAAGCAATAGTTAGAACTGGACATGGGACAGTGGATTTGATCAAAATTAGGAAAGGAGTATGAGAAGGCTGTATATTGTCACTCTGCTTACTTAACTTCTATACAGAGTACATCATGTGAAATGCCAGGCTGGGTGCATTATAAGCTGGAATCAAGATTGCTGGGAAAAATATCAACAACCTCAGATATGCAAATAGTACCACTTTAATGGCAGAAAGTGAAGAGCAACTAAAGAGCCTCTAGATGAGGCTGAAAGAGGAGAGTAATAAAGTTGACTTAAAACTCAGCATTCGAAAAACCAAGATCATGGCTGCCTGTCCCAACTCTTCACGGCAAATGGAAGGGGAAAAATGGAAACTGTGGCAGACTTTATTTTCTTGAGCTCCCAAATCACTGTGGACAGTGACTGCAGCCATGAAATTAAAAGACACTTGCTCCTTGGAAGGAAAGGTATGGAAAACCTAGACAGTGTATTAAAAAGCAGAGACATCACTTTGCTGACAAAAGTCCATAAAGTCAAAGCTGTGGTTTTTCCATTCGTCATGTATGGATCTGAGAGCTGGACCATAAAGAAGGCTGAGTGCTGAAGAACCAATGCTTTTGAACTGTGATGCTGGAGAAAACTCTTGAGAGTCTCTTGGGCTGCAAGGAGAACAGACCAGCCAATCTAGTTTGTTGAGTTGCTGAGTCATGTCCCACTCTCTTGTGACTCTATGGACTGGAGCCCACTAGGCTTCTCTGTCCATGGGATTCTCCAGGCAAGAATACTGGAGTGTGTTGCCATGCCCTCCTCCAGGAGATCTTCCCAACCCAGGGGTCAAACCCTGCATTGGCAGGTGGATTCTTTACCACTGAATCATCAGGGAACCCTTATGCAGTGCCATCTAGGTCTCTGTTATTAATGCTCTGATTTGGGCCACAATCTTACCCCTACTCTGGCCCCTCTTTCTCTATTTCCTATCTCCTGTCCCATCTTCTTGCACAGTATTTTCTCTCAGTAATTTCTACAAAATGCAGATTTGACCTTGTCTTTCCCCATGACAAAGCCCTTTAATTGCCTGGTTGCCTGAAATGTAGTGTCACTTAACATAGCATATAAAATCCTCCATGATACAAACTTTGCCCTTTCTGGAACTTCTCTCCAGCAGACCTTTATTGTTCTTTATTACCACTAAATCTGCTCACTGCATATATGTCCGTTAATTTTTGTGGCAGTCCTATAAGGTTGGGGTCATAATTCCCATCTTGTAAATGGAAATACTAGACTTCAGAGGGAGTCCATAAATTGTCTTCATGAGGGCACTGGGATTCAACACTTACTGGCATTAACATTTGTAATGAGGAGAGTAATAAAGTTGACTTAAAACTCAGCATTCGAAAAACCAAGATCATGGCTGCCTGTCCCAACTCTTCACGGCAAATGGAAGGGGAAAAATGGAAACTGTGGCAGACTTTATTTTCTTGAGCTCCCAAATCACTGTGGACAGTGACTGCAGCCATGAAATTAAAAGACACTTGCTCCTTGGAAGGAAAGGTATGGAAAACCTAGACAGTGTATTAAAAAGCAGAGACATCACTTTGCTGACAAAAGTCCATAAAGTCAAAGCTGTGGTTTTTCCATTCGTCATGTATGGATCTGAGAGCTGGACCATAAAGAAGGCTGAGTGCTGAAGAACCAATGCTTTTGAACTGTGATGCTGGAGAAAACTCTTGAGAGTCTCTTGGGCTGCAAGGAGAACAGACCAGCCAATCTAGTTTGTTGAGTTGCTGAGTCATGTCCCACTCTCTTGTGACTCTATGGACTGGAGCCCACTAGGCTTCTCTGTCCATGGGATTCTCCAGGCAAGAATACTGGAGTGTGTTGCCATGCCCTCCTCCAGGAGATCTTCCCAACCCAGGGGTCAAACCCTGCATTGGCAGGTGGATTCTTTACCACTGAATCATCAGGGAACCCTTATGCAGTGCCATCTAGGTCTCTGTTATTAATGCTCTGATTTGGGCCACAATCTTACCCCTACTCTGGCCCCTCTTTCTCTATTTCCTATCTCCTGTCCCATCTTCTTGCACAGTATTTTCTCTCAGTAATTTCTACAAAATGCAGATTTGACCTTGTCTTTCCCCATGACAAAGCCCTTTAATTGCCTGGTTGCCTGAAATGTAGTGTCACTTAACATAGCATATAAAATCCTCCATGATACAAACTTTGCCCTTTCTGGAACTTCTCTCCAGCAGACCTTTATTGTTCTTTATTACCACTAAATCTGCTCACTGCATATATGTCCGTTAATTTTTGTGGCAGTCCTATAAGGTTGGGGTCATAATTCCCATCTTGTAAATGGAAATACTAGACTTCAGAGGGAGTCCATAAATTGTCTTCATGAGGGCACTGGGATTCAACACTTACTGGCATTAACATTTGTAATGACTTTTTTTTAAATTTTACTTTTTACTTCTACAGAGTTTTGTTGTTTACACATATATATATGATCCCAGATTAGTCATATGTATACCCTTCCCAATCCCACCCCTCCAGGCCATCGCACAGCACCCCTGCAGGATCCCCTTTTCTCACAGCACAATGACAATAGCTATTTTTTTCACATATGATAGTATAGGTTTTCATGGTACTTCCTTTATGCTTCACACCCACTATTCATTCCCCACAATGTCCTTATGTCTACTGTCCATGTCTGTTTTTCCATTGCTTCACTGTGTGACTTTGTAATGTTGCCTAATAGTTCTGTATTTTGAAACTATGTAACTCAACATCAAGCCCCTTGGAAGAAAACTACCCCTTACTCTACATGTCTCTATTTGTTGGTTGGTTCTTTGCAAAAAGAGGAGCAATTCCTGGAGCCCTGGAACCTGGACTCAGGAAGGGCCTGGAACCAGGGAGGGGAAAGCACCAGAATTTGGGGAAGACTCCATCTCAGTCTCTCCATGGCTACCTAGGAGCCATCTTTATGAGTGACTCAAAAATTGCCCCCTAAAAGTTATGCATTTAATTTTCCTCTATGTCGTAAAGCAGAATTGTTGAAATCGGTTCAGTTTAGAGTTCAAGCTATTAGTGTAGTTCATTCCAGATTTGGGGGTAAGGGGGAGTGTAATGATACCAAGGCTTTCCTGGTGGCTCAGACGGTAAAGAATCTGCCTGTTGTGCAGAAGACCCGGGTTCGATCCCTGGGTCAGGAGGATCCCCTGGAGAAAAGAATGACCACCCACTCCAATATCCTTGCCTGGAGAATTCCATGGACAGAGGAGCCTGATATACACATATATATTCAAGGCAACATTATTAATGATACACATAGGAAACAACTCTTCCTCATGATGTCTAGAACTGCCTCCCCTATTGGAGGAGCAGCATGGTTGTCTTCCCCTCACATCCAGTGAGGAATTCTGGGAGTCCAGGTTGGCCCCTTGGACTCCTGAGAATTTGTGTGTTGAAGTTTTAGTCCCTTTCCCTAAACATTCTCCTGAAAAGAACAGCGTTTCTAACTCTTTGCAGATAGTTTACACTTCGCTCAGAGTGAGAGTAGAGCCTTTTGGAAAAAGTTGAAAGGAGACCAAATCCTGCATGAAGCCACTGACACCTAAAGGGTCAGAGAGGGACGCTTGACCAGAAGGTAAACTTGCCCCTTCACAGTCATGCTCTGTTACAGAACCATGCTGCGAACACAGACTCTGATCGTGCCCAAGTGTGGAATAGTTCTCAGGCCACAGCCAGATTGCGAAGGCTGCTGTGTGTCCTTTTGGCCTTCTTGCAGCAGCTCAGGGACCATGGAGGCAGCAACCCCACCTGCCCACAGGAGCTCTGGTCTCTTCTGGGCAGGAGGAAGTTCTTATGACTCCACACCTGAGATCAGTGTGAAGAGTCTAGGCCCCCGTGAATGCAGAATCGGGTGTGATGCCAAGACTCAAACACATACTAGTTATGCTCAAAGCAAGTGTGTTTATTTTTACTGGATCTTAGTCTCTCATCTGTAACCTGGGGAGAATCCTACCTTCCTTATAAGGTTATTTTAAGTGAGAAGTAGATCTCACATAGATCACATTGCAGTGCATATAGTAAACACTTAGGAAATAGTAGAAATGAAGCTCTTTATTTGTTTTGGTTCCACCCTGGTTCTTGTTTTTTGTTGTTGTTGTTGTTAAAGCCTCAGCAAAAGATGCTTATCAGTACTTCTATGTTTGATATCTTAGTGCTAAATTCGTTAGGAGATATATAAGCACTGTGTGTTGCCCTCAGGAGGGTAAACTGGTAAGAGAGGGACTAGGTTCCAGTTTTAGTTCTGTCATTAAACCTGGCAGCTGTGCATGCTCTGAAAACATAGTGGAATTTCTCTTTGCCGACTTCGTCATCATACATTGGGCCTGTGTCACAGGGTTGTTACAGCCAATAGAAATCATAGCCGGGGAAGTACTTTGAAAAAAGTTTAAATCCTATAAAAATGTATGCCTACAAGATTCACAGCAGAAACCATGCTATTTAAGTACTCAGACTAGCCCCCTTTAAGTAGATACCACTCTGGGAGAAGTTCACAAAGAAAAGCATTGATTTCTGCTAGAAACCTAGATGTCTTCTGTGGGATAAATCTATGCATTTGCCCTAATTGGAATTAATTCAGTTATCCCCTTGATGAGTAGAAACAATTTTGTAATATCCCTTGTAATTCTACAAACATAAATAGAGCTTGTCAACTAATCATTGCTTAATGGCCCTTCACAGTCATGCTCTGTTACAGAACCATGCTGCGAGCACAGACTCTGATCGTGCCCAAGTGTGGAATAGTTCTCAGGCCACAGCCAGATTGCGAAGGCTGCTGTGTGTCCTTTTGGCCTTCTTGCAGCAGCTCAGGGACCATGGAGGCAGCAACCCCACCTGCCCACAGGAGCTCTGGTCTCTTCTGGGCAGGAGGAAGTTCTTATGACTCCACACCTGAGATCAGTGTGAAGAGTCTAGGCCCCCGTGAATGCAGAATCGGGTGTGATGCCAAGACTCAAACACATACTAGTTATGCTCAAAGCAAGTGTGTTTATTTTTACTGGATCTTAGTCTCTCATCTGTAACCTGGGGAGAATCCTACCTTCCTTATAAGGTTATTTTAAGTGAGAAGTAGATCTCACATAGATCACATTGCAGTGCATATAGTAAACACTTAGGAAATAGTAGAAATGAAGCTCTTTATTTGTTTTGGTTCCACCCTGGTTCTTGTTTTTTGTTGTTGTTGTTGTTAAAGCCTCAGCAAAAGATGCTTATCAGTACTTCTATGTTTGATATCTTAGTGCTAAATTCGTTAGGAGATATATAAGCACTGTGTGTTGCCCTCAGGAGGGTAAACTGGTAAGAGAGGGACTAGGTTCCAGTTTTAGTTCTGTCATTAAACCTGGCAGCTGTGCATGCTCTGAAAACATAGTGGAATTTCTCTTTGCCGACTTCGTCATCATACATTGGGCCTGTGTCACAGGGTTGTTACAGCCAATAGAAATCATAGCCGGGGAAGTACTTTGAAAAAAGTTTAAATCCTATAAAAATGTATGCCTACAAGATTCACAGCAGAAACCATGCTATTTAAGTACTCAGACTAGCCCCCTTTAAGTAGATACCACTCTGGGAGAAGTTCACAAAGAAAAGCATTGATTTCTGCTAGAAACCTAGATGTCTTCTGTGGGATAAATCTATGCATTTGCCCTAATTGGAATTAATTCAGTTATCCCCTTGATGAGTAGAAACAATTTTGTAAGTATCCCTGAATGTAATTCTACAAACATAAATAGAGCTTGTCAACTAATCATTGCTTAATGGCTAGGATTTGTACATTTGCAGAAATGAGTCCTTCTAGCTCTAAATTTCTTTTCCTCTTAATTAACCAGGCAGTCTCCCTTCATCAGTCCTCAACTGGGAACATTTCCTCGTGAGCACTCATGACCTCCAACCGGGAGTTGAGGAGAGGGACCACCATCCTCATCCTGCTGGTGGTTCCATCTTTCTCCTTCTTTTCTAAAGGCTTGCAGTTGGGCTGGGCTACTTTCTCTCCACAAGACACTTCTCATTGTGACCATTGTCATCCTGATAAATAATGACAGTAATAATAATAAGAAGAATACTCCCCAAAACTTAGGTGAAATAGGGTCACATTCATTTTTCAACTAAATCCTGCTTCAGCTCTGTTAGAACAGCATGATGTTTTGCATGTCTTCTTTCAAGGTCTCCCATCTCTTGAAGTTTCCAAGAACCACAGATTAGATTGTAGGCGCACAAAATAATCTGAAGGTCATTCAGACTTCCGTACACAAGAGAGGGGACATTGCTTTTACTTATTGCTGCCACACAGGGTTGCCATTGGCAGCTGGTCGTAATGCTGGTGGAAGCTGAAGAACTAGGTCTTGGTTCCTTTGAGAGAATTGAAGGTAGTTTCCTGGAGCCTCATTTTTCAGAGTGCTCCTTTCTTCACTTAGGCTCCCATGGGACATGCCAACTTGATAATGACTGTTTTTTTAAATCATGGAGGTGATAAATCTAATTTCTTTGGGACTTATGTCCTTGCCCAATCAGTGATCAGTTCTTCCAACTTTCCTCCAAAGTGTTTTTACTGGCACCCTTGAATCTATACCCTCCTCACTTTCAACAACCTACCTAGACCTTCAACCTGTGGGATTATCATCTTAAAAGCAGAGCTTCAGTCACTTCTGGTGACTCTTTTATTCACAGAGCCTTTTGACTCTCCTACACATGAGACCATAGCATCATATTCATGTGCCTTCCATGCCTGAGCCCCAGCCTACCTGTTCATGGATTGATTCCTGACTTGCCCCACATATGTTCTGCATACCAGCCAGAATCAGTAATCTCAGATTCCCAAACATCCAATGTTTATCACATGCATAATAATCCATCTCCTTCATTTGTTTCTCTTCTCTCTTTCTATTCATTCCTTCAGTCAACTATTTCCAGTTACTTCCAGCTCTCAAAACACTACTGATTCTTCAAGACTCAGTATAAATATCCCTTCCTTCCCAGCTTTCCCCAATCATTCCTCTGAGATGAGAGAGTACTTTGATGATTATATGGTACTTATTACAGTCCCTCATATTCCTGCATGATTTTCCTTCCATGTTCTTAGATTTAGTGTTCACTTAAAGGTGAAACCATGCCTTCTTAACCCTGTAATTCACAATGCCTAACCTACTGCCTTCATATGGAGTTGACTTAAAATGAATGATATTCCTTGCAATAATATCTCAATTTTTGGTTGACTTAATATTTTCATTTTTCTACTAAATCCTGCTTCAGCTCTGTTAGAACAGCATGATGTTTTGCATGTCTTCTTTCAAGGTCTCCCATCTCTTGAAGTTTCCAAGAACCACAGATTAGATTGTAGGCGCACAAAATAATCTGAAGGTCATTCAGACTTCCGTACACAAGAGAGGACATTGCTTTACTTATTGCTGCCACACAGGGTTGCCATTGGCAGCTGGTCGTAATGCTGGTGGAAGCTGAAGAACTAGGTCTTGGTTCCTTTGAGAGAATTGAAGGTAGTTTCCTGGAGCCTCATTTTTCAGAGTGCTCCTTTCTTCACTTAGGCTCCCATGGGACATGCCAACTTGATAATGACTGTTTTTTTAAATCATGGAGGTGATAAATCTAATTTCTTTGGGACTTATGTCCTTGCCCAATCAGTGATCAGTTCTTCCAACTTTCCTCCAAAGTGTTTTTACTGGCACCCTTGAATCTATACCCTCCTCACTTTCAACAACCTACCTAGACCTTCAACCTGTGGGATTATCATCTTAAAAGCAGAGCTTCAGTCACTTCTGGTGACTCTTTTATTCACAGAGCCTTTTGACTCTCCTACACATGAGACCATAGCATCATATTCATGTGCCTTCCATGCCTGAGCCCCAGCCTACCTGTTCATGGATTGATTCCTGACTTGCCCCACATATGTTCTGCATACCAGCCAGAATCAGTAATCTCAGATTCCCAAACATCCAATGTTTATCACATGCATAATAATCCATCTCCTTCATTTGTTTCTCTTCTCTCTTTCTATTCATTCCTTCAGTCAACTATTTCCAGTTACTTCCAGCTCTCAAAACACTACTGATTCTTCAAGACTCAGTATAAATATCCCTTCCTTCCCAGCTTTCCCCAATCATTCCTCTGAGATGAGAGAGTACTTTGATGATTATATGGTACTTATTACAGTCCCTCATATTCCTGCATGATTTTCCTTCCATGTTCTTAGATTTAGTGTTCACTTAAAGGTGAAACCATGCCTTCTTAACCCTGTAATTCACAATGCCTAACCTACTGCCTTCATATGGAGTTGACTTAAAATGAATGATATTCCTTGCAATAATATCTCAATTTTGGTTGACTTAATACCAGCTTTTAAAGCTACTGAATGTGTGAGCATAATTACCTCTCTCCTGGCTCAGACTGTTATGTGTTAACATTCAGCTGCCTTCCTTGGGTCTATATTACTTAATTGGGGCCTACTGTGCACAAGTCATGGCAAGCATTTATTAAGAATCATATATAATCCTCACAGAGACCTTTTAAGGTAGATATAATAATATCCTCACTGTACATATGTGGAAACAAACTCAGAGAGGTCAAGTAAAATGCAGAGACCACACAACTAGCAAATGGCAGAGTCAAGACTTAAGCTACAAAGATGTGGTCTTAGCCTAGATTATGTGATCAGTCTTAAGGCCAGAGATTTCACTGGTATATCCTCATTTTTTTCCCTAACTCATGTTGACTTGCTTATCCATTTTTTTTAAATTTAGCTTATTGAAAATTCATTTCCATTTTTAACTTATTTTACCACTTGTGTGCATGAGTTGCGTCTTGTCCTAATTTAATTTGACTTGGATGTAACCCTTGGGAAAGTGCTGCTACGTCTTAATGTACTCAGCTGTTCACTGAAGGAGATAAAGAAATAGACGCTTCCAGTGGCAGCTGTCTGCAAACCTTTGCCATGTTTAAAAACAAACTTAGAAAACTAGGCTCTTGGGACCAGAGTACCATGTGTGATTTATTGTAAGATGGAAAATACTTTGGGAAGCTCAAATCGGGGAAGAAATCCTTCCATCTGCTTCCTGCCAGAGTTCCAAATGACCAGCCTTACATTTTTCCAGTAACAAAGGCAGATTTTCCCTCTGAAACTCACAAAAGAATTTGTTGTAACTGTGAATTGATGAAAAATTACCCTCAAATAATTTTCATGATCATAATTCCATAAATTTGATGTGCAGTGACCCCAAGCAATTTCAAAATCGTGATCATATTGATCAAACATTTATTGGGTTGCTACTTTTTATATATCTTGGATTATGGTTGTGGCATACTCTGGATTCCTTAGCATCAAGATATTGAAAGCATGGCAAGTTCTTAATAAATATGGGTTAATTTGAAATCAGTATGGCCTTGAAACAAGTGTTTTCTCTTAAATAGCCTTTATGTTTTTACATAAACAATGAGAAGGGTAGACTAGATAATGCTAAGGTCCCTTTCAATCAACAAAAATACTTTTAAAATTTATTCTGTACTTTGGTGACTTGATCAGGTGGGCCATATGGGATGTATAATCTGTGATATACTGCAGGATGATGAATTAGCCATGAAGGTGATTACGGTCACATACAGGTTCTAGTGAACAGTATATACATTAAACAGCCAGTGAGAATATATGTTGGTAAAATGTATCATTTAGTATGGTAAGAAAAGTATTATAATAAACTCCAGAATAAACTTATATGTTAAGTGTGCACACTGTATATTGAGAAAACTGTAAAGCTTTATTGTGGGATATAAATAAGTTGGAGAAGATCTAATGTGTCTTTGGATAAGAAGTCTCAATTTAGTTAAATAATACTTTAAGTTGAACCCAAATTGGACTCATTTTTGTAATATGACTAAAGTTAAAGGTGACTTGAGGATGATATTTGAGATTATTTAGGTATTTTTGAAAACAAAAAATGAATACTGGCAATATATGCCCCTGAAAAAACGATCATATTGTATTATAAAGTTTTAAGCTGTCTGCAAACCTTTGCCATGTTTAAAAACAAACTTAGAAAACTAGGCTCTTGGGACCAGAGTACCATGTGTGATTTATTGTAAGATGGAAAATACTTTGGGAAGCTCAAATCGGGGAAGAAATCCTTCCATCTGCTTCCTGCCAGAGTTCCAAATGACCAGCCTTACATTTTTCCAGTAACAAAGGCAGATTTTCCCTCTGAAACTCACAAAAGAATTTGTTGTAACTGTGAATTGATGAAAAATTACCCTCAAATAATTTTCATGATCATAATTCCATAAATTTGATGTGCAGTGACCCCAAGCAATTTCAAAATCGTGATCATATTGATCAAACATTTATTGGGTTGCTATTTTTTATATATCTTGGATTATGGTTGTGGCATACTCTGGATTCCTTAGCATCAAGATATTGAAAGCATGGCAAGTTCTTAATAAATATGGGTTAATTTGAAATCAGTATGGCCTTGAAACAAGTGTTTTCTCTTAAATAGCCTTTATGTTTTTACATAAACAATGAGAAGGGTAGACTAGATAATGCTAAGGTCCCTTTCAATCAACAAAAATACTTTTAAAATTTATTCTGTACTTTGGTGACTTGATCAGGTGGGCCATATGGGATGTATAATCTGTGATATACTGCAGGATGATGAATTAGCCATGAAGGTGATTACGGTCACATACAGGTTCTAGTGAACAGTATATACATTAAACAGCCAGTGAGAATATATGTTGGTAAAATGTATCATTTAGTATGGTAAGAAAAGTATTATAATAAACTCCAGAATAAACTTATATGTTAAGTGTGCACACTGTATATTGAGAAAACTGTAAAGCTTTATTGTGGGATATAAATAAGTTGGAGAAGATCTAATGTGTCTTTGGATAAGAAGTCTCAATTTAGTTAAATAATACTTTAAGTTGAACCCAAATTGGACTCATTTTTTGTAATATGACTAAAGTTAAAGGTGACTTGCGAGGATGATATTTGAGATTATTTAGGTATTTTTGAAAACAAAAAATGAATACTGGCAATATATGCCCCCTGAAAAAAAACGATCATATTGTATTATAAAGTTTTAAAATATCCTAGAGAGTTTAGTACTGGTGTCATAAAGGACAGATCAATAAAATAGAAAGGGAATCCTAAAACCCAAATATTATAGTAGTTTAGTATATAACTTCAAATCAGCAGGTATATTAGGCTTGACAAGGTAACATATTATTCCCAAATCACAATAGTTTAATACAACAAAAATTTGTAAAATGCGGTCTAGTACAGATCACAGAATGGAGAAGGAAAGGACTTTGCTCACAGAGTCATTTATGAATCTAGGCTGATAGAGTCTTCACCATTTTGTAGTGAAATCTTTGAAATATATGGGCTCCATGATCTCAAAGAGACCTCAAAGGGAGCTAATGGAAACCTCATATATATGTGTGTGAAACCTCATAACTGCTCTTAAATGTTTTGTGTTGAACTTGTAGAACTTAAGACCCACCTAGTTGCAAAAGACTGAGATATTGAGTAGGTTATGTGTATTTTGTGAGGAACAGATGTCTCTGCTACAATGAGAAATACATGGATTATTTTTTAATGGTATATGGGCAGATTGATTAAGTATTTTGATTGACATTTTCAGATAAACTAAAGTGTGAAAGTGAAAGTGTTATCACTCAGTCTTGTCCAGGTCTTTGTAGCCTGTCAGGCCCCTCTGTCCATGGAATTCTCCAGGTAAGAGTACTGGAGTTGGTTGCCATTCCTATTTCCATGGGAATGTCCCAACACTAGGGAAGCCCTCAGGTAAACTAAGCCGAGATAATCTGTTGGTAAAATGTATCATTTAGTATGGTAAGAAAAGTATTATAATAAACTCCAGAATAAACTTATATGTTAAGTGTGCACACTGTATATTGAGAAAACTGTAAAGCTTTATTGTGGGATATAAATAAGTTGGAGAAGATCTAATGTGTCTTTGGATAAGAAGTCTCAATTTAGTTAAATAATACTTTAAGTTGAACCCAAATTGGACTCATTTTTTGTAATATGACTAAAGTTAAAGGTGACTTGCGAGGATGATATTTGAGATTATTTAGGTATTTTTGAAAACAAAAAATGAATACTGGCAATATATGCCCCCTGAAAAAAAACGATCATATTGTATTATAAAGTTTTAAAATATCCTAGAGAGTTTAGTACTGGTGTCATAAAGGACAGATCAATAAAATAGAAAGGGAATCCTAAAACCCAAATATTATAGTAGTTTAGTATATAACTTCAAATCAGCAGGTATATTAGGCTTGACAAGGTAACATATTATTCCCAAATCACAATAGTTTAATACAACAAAAATTTGTAAAATGCGGTCTAGTACAGATCACAGAATGGAGAAGGAAAGGACTTTGCTCACAGAGTCATTTATGAATCTAGGCTGATAGAGTCTTCACCATTTTGTAGTGAAATCTTTGAAATATATGGGCTCCATGATCTCAAAGAGACCTCAAAGGGAGCTAATGGAAACCTCATATATATGTGTGTGAAACCTCATAACTGCTCTTAAATGTTTTGTGTTGAACTTGTAGAACTTAAGACCCACCTAGTTGCAAAAGACTGAGATATTGAGTAGGTTATGTGTATTTTGTGAGGAACAGATGTCTCTGCTACAATGAGAAATACATGGATTATTTTTTAATGGTATATGGGCAGATTGATTAAGTATTTTGATTGACATTTTCAGATAAACTAAAGTGTGAAAGTGAAAGTGTTATCACTCAGTCTTGTCCAGGTCTTTGTAGCCTGTCAGGCCCCTCTGTCCATGGAATTCTCCAGGTAAGAGTACTGGAGTTGGTTGCCATTCCTATTTCCATGGGAATGTCCCAACACTAGGGAAGCCCTCAGGTAAACTAAGCCGAGATAATCTGTTACTAGCAAGAATGGATTGTAAAAAAAGGCTAAAATAAGTTACACTAGCTAAAAGGCATGGAAGCAGATGAAACTTGGATTTGTAGAAAGGAATAAAGAGCACAAAAATGGTAAATAGGTGGGTAAAAGTACAATTTTTTTCTCTTCATTTCTTTGAAAAGCAGCTGATGGTTTAAGAATGTCAAAATTGCATTATGGGGGCTTATAATAAAGTAAATCTAAAATATACATAACAATAAGCAACTGGAGAGGATTTAAAGGATTTATAGTTACAAGCTGGTTGTATTTTATGTGAACTGATACAATGTTTAGTGTAAATAGACTATGATAAATTAAGGATGCATTTTGTAAACCTTGAGTAATCACAAAAATATATATATAGCTAAAAGGTGGTAGAGAAATTTTAAAAGGATTACTAAAATCAATTCAACAAACTAATGAGAAAGCATTAAATTGATGACAGGGGAAGATCTGCATCAAAGAGGTATGACAAATAGAAAAAACAGCAAAACCATACACTTACACCCAACCATGTTAATGCTTAAATTTAATGTAATTGCCAAATAGAAACAAGAGATGATCAAACTGGGTAAAATATGCAAGGCCAAACTCTGTGCTTTTGACAAGACATGCATATTAAATACAGAACTGCAGAGAGCATGAACATAAAAAAATTTAAAAAGATATACCATGCCTAAATACAAAGAACAAAGTAGTCTGGAAGATAAGGAATATTATCAGAAATAAAGAATGATATTTTAAATTAATAAATTGACCAACTTGTGTGAAAAAGGGCTCCAGATTCAAGACTAGGAGCTAATGGAAACCTCATATATGTGTGTGAAACCTAAACCAATTTGTGTTGAACTTGTAGAACTTAAGACCCACCTAGTTGCAAAAGACTGAGATATTGAGTAGGTTATGTGTATTTTGTGAGGAACAGATGTCTCTGCTACAATGAGAAATACATGGATTATTTTTTAATGGTATATGGGCAGATTGATTAAGTATTTTGATTGACATTTTCAGATAAACTAAAGTGTGAAAGTGAAAGTGTTATCACTCAGTCTTGTCCAGGTCTTTGTAGCCTGTCAGGCCCCTCTGTCCATGGAATTCTCCAGGTAAGAGTACTGGAGTTGGTTGCCATTCCTATTTCCATGGGAATGTCCCAACACTAGGGAAGCCCTCAGGTAAACTAAGCCGAGATAATCTGTTACTAGCAAGAATGGATTGTAAAAAAAGGCTAAAATAAGTTACACTAGCTAAAAGGCATGGAAGCAGATGAAACTTGGATTTGTAGAAAGGAATAAAGAGCACAAAAATGGTAAATAGGTGGGTAAAAGTACAATTTTTTTCTCTTCATTTCTTTGAAAAGCAGCTGATGGTTTAAGAATGTCAAAATTGCATTATGGGGGCTTATAATAAAGTAAATCTAAAATATACATAACAATAAGCAACTGGAGAGGATTTAAAGGATTTATAGTTACAAGCTGGTTGTATTTTATGTGAACTGATACAATGTTTAGTGTAAATAGACTATGATAAATTAAGGATGCATTTTGTAAACCTTGAGTAATCACAAAAATATATATATAGCTAAAAGGTGGTAGAGAAATTTTAAAAGGATTACTAAAATCAATTCAACAAACTAATGAGAAAGCATTAAATTGATGACAGGGGAAGATCTGCATCAAAGAGGTATGACAAATAGAAAAAACAGCAAAACCATACACTTACACCCAACCATGTTAATGCTTAAATTTAATGTAATTGCCAAATAGAAACAAGAGATGATCAAACTGGGTAAAATATGCAAGGCCAAACTCTGTGCTTTTGACAAGACATGCATATTAAATACAGAACTGCAGAGAGCATGAACATAAAAAAATTTAAAAAGATATACCATGCCTAAAAAAGCTGGAGTGACTATGTTAATATTGAACAAAGTAGTCTGGAAGATAAGGAATATTATCAGAAATAAAGAATGATATTTTAAATTAATAAATTGACCAACTTGTTAGGGAGATTTAATGATCCTAACTGGGTATGAACCTAATAATAGAGATTAAAAATACATAAACAGAAGCAATTATATCTAAAGGGAGAAAGACAAATACAAATTATATATGGAGAATTTAAAATACCTCTTTCAGCAAGTTATATAACTAGAAAAAATCAACGAACTATCATCAACTTTAGATGAAATTTAAAATACTTAAAACACAAATATTACCAACATTTACACAGAAATAAATAGAAACTATGTATATCTCTGTATTTAAAAAAGATAAGTCATGGGCTTCCCTGGTGGTCCAGTGGGTAAGGACACTGCTTTGCAGGGCAAGGGGCGCTGGTTCGATCCCTGACCTGGGAAGATCCTACATGCTGCGGAGCGGCTGGACAGATGTGTCCAATTACCGAGCCGGAGCTCTGGAGTGCATGAGCCCAGAGCCGGTGCTCTGCGACAACAGAGGCCTGTGTGATGGGAGGCTCACACGGGCCAAAGAACAAATATGGATGAAACTAGACAAATGAAAGACCGATAGGAGTGGCCCGCCCACCCTCTCCCTCCCCACCCCCGCCAAAAAAAATAAATAAATAAAATTTTTTTTTTTTTAAAAAGATAAGTCATTTAAAAAACTTGTCAAAAGAGTATCTTAAGCCCAGATGGTTTCAGTGTTAAGTTCTATCAAATATTTTAGCAAGTAATACTATTATTATTGTATAAAACTCTTTTAGAAAAGGAGTAAAGAACACTTTCCTATTTATTTATTTATTTATTTTTTAATTTTTATTTAAAAGATTTTACAGAGTTTTGTTGTTCACCGACATGTATGTTCCCAGATCATTCATATGCATATCCCTGGCCCCCCACCCCCACCCAGGTCCCCCCCTCCCACCCCTCTGGACCATCGCCCCAAGTGATTGTAGGCACTTCTATTCCCTTAGCACAATGACAATAGCTATTGTTTCCACCCGTGCCAGTATAGGTTTCAGTGTTACCTCCTCCATGCCTCCCTCTCACTGTTTGTTTCCCTCAATGTCCTTATGTCTATTCTCTGTCTGTTTTTCCATGAGTTCACTGCGTGTGTTATCATGACCATCTTACTAGATTCCATATATATGAGTTAGTATACTGTACTTGTCTTTCTGTTTTTGACTTACTTCACTTTTTATGATAGGTTCTAGAGCTAGCCACCTCATTAGGACTGAGTCTTCTGCATTTCTTTTAACAGCTGAGTAGTATTCCATTGTATATATGTATCAAAGCTTCTGTATCCATTCATTCGTCGATGGACATCTCGGTTGCTTCCATGTTCTGGCTATTGTATAGAGAGCTGCAATGAATATTGGGGTACAGGTGCTTCTTTCAGTTTTGATTTCATCAGGATATAGGCCTAGTAGTGGAATTGCTGGATCATAGGGTGCTTCTAGTTTTAGTTTTTTAAGGAATCTCCAGACTGTCTTCCATAGAGGCTGTATCAATTGACATTCCTACCAGCAATGCAAGAGGGTTCCGTTTTCTCCACACCCTCTCCAGCATTTATTGTCTGTCGATTTATTGATGATGGCCATTCTGACGGGTGTGAGGTGGTATCTCATGGTAGTTTTAATTTGCATTTCTCTTATAATAAGTGAGGTTGAGTGTCGTTTCATGTGCTTTTGGGCCATCTGTATGTCCTCTTTGGAGAGGTGTCTCTTTAGATCTTTTTCCCATTTTTTGATTGGGTTGTTCGTTTTTCCTGTGCTGAGTTGTCTGAGTCGCTTGCAGATTTTGGAGATTAATTCTTTGTCTGTTGTTTCATTTGCTATGATTTTCTCCCACTCTGTGGGGTGTCTGTTGAACTTTTTTGTAATTTCTTTTGCTGTACAAAAGCTTTTAAGTTTCATTAGGTCCCACATGTTCATTTTTCTTTTCAGTTCCGCTATTCTAGTAGGTGGGTCAGAGAAGATCTTGCATTGATTTATGTCCTTGAGGGTTTGCCTATATTCTCCTCTAAGAGTTTGATGGTTTCTGGTCTTACATTTAGGTCTTTAATCCATTTTGAGTTGATCTTTGTGTATGGTGTCAGGGAATGTTCCAACTTCATTTTTTTGCATGTAAGCTGTCCAATTTTCGCAGCACCACTTGTTGAAGAGGCTGTCTTTGTCCCATTTTATAGTTTTGCCTCCTTTGTCAAAAATAAGGTACCCATAGGTGTGTGGGTTTATCTCTGGGTTCTCTATCTTGTTCCATTGGTCTATAGTTCTGTTTTTGTGCCAGTACCATACTGTCTTAATGACTGTTGCTTTGTAGTAGAGTCTGAAGTTAGGGAGGCTGATTCCTCCAGCTCCGTTTTTCTTTCTCAGGATTGCTTTGGCTATTCGAGGTCTTTTGTGTTTCTATATGAACTGTGTTATTCTTTGGTCTAGTTCTGTGAAGAATGTCAATGGTAGTTGGATAGGGATTGCATTGAATCTGTAGATGATATTTGGGAATATGGTCATTTTCACAATATTGACTCTTCCGATCCAGGAACATGGAATATCTCTCCATCTGTTTAAGTCTTCTTTAGTGTCTCTCATGAGTGTCTTGTAATTTTCTGTGTAGAGTTCTTTTGTTTCTTTGAGTAGGTTTATTCCTAGATATTTTATTCTTTTGGTTGCAGTGGTGAAGGGGATTGTCTCTTTGATTTCATTTTCTGGTTTTTCATTGTTTGTGTATAGGAATGCCAGTGATTTCTGTGTCTTGACTTTGTATCCCACGACTTTGCTGAATTCGTTGATTAGCTCTAGTAGCTTTGTAATAGATTCTTTGGGATTTTCTATGTATAATATCATGTCATCTGCAAAAAGAGAGAGCTTGACTTCTTCCTTTCCAATCTGGATTCCTTTGATTTCTTTCCCTTCTCTTATTGCTGTTGCTAGGACTTCCAGGACTATGTTGAATAAGAGTGGTGAAAGTGGACACCCCTGTCTTGTTCCTGATCTTAGAGGGAATGCTTTCAGTTTTTCTCCATTGAGGACAATGTTCGCTGTCGGCTTCTCATAGATGGCTTTCACTATGTTGAGATAGGTTCTTTCTATGCCCATTTTCTGAAGAGTTTTTTTATCATAAATGAATGCTGTACTTTGTCAAAGGCTTTTTCTGCATCTATTGAGATGATCATGTGACTTCTGTCTCTCAATTTGTTGATGTGGTGTATCACATGGATTGATTTGCGAATGTTGAAGAATCCTTGCATGCCTGGGATGAACCCGACTTGATCGTGATGTATGAGTTTTTTGATGTGTCGTTGAATTCTGTTTGCTAGGATTTTGTTGAGGATCTTGGCATCCAAGTTCATCAGTGAAATTGGCCTATAGTTTCCCTTTTTTGTGTTGTCTTTGCCTGGTTTTGGTATCAGGGTGATGGTGGCCTCATAGAATGTGTTTGGAAGTGTTCCTTCCTGTGCAATTTTTTGGAAGAGTTTTAGAAGGACAGGCTTTAGCTCTTCTTTAAATGTTTGGTGGAATTCGCCTGTGAAGACATCTGGCCCTGGGCTTTTATTTTTGGGTATCTTTTTAATCACAAATTCGATTTCTGAGCTTGTGACTGGGTTGTTCAAATTTTCTGTTTCTTCCTGGCTCAGTCTTGGGAGATTAATCTTCCCCAAGAAATGTCCATTTCTTCCAGGTTGTCCAGTTTGTTGACGTATAATTGTTCATAATAGTCTGTTAGAATCCTTTGGTTTTCTGCATTATCTGTTGTAATGTCTCCTTTTTTGTTTTCGACTTTGTTGATCTGGTTCTTCTCTCTATTTTTCTTGATGAGTCTGGCCAGTGGCTTGTCAATTTTGTTTACCTTTTCAAAGAACCAGCTTTTTGTTTTATTTATCTTTACTATTGTTTCATTTCTTTTTTTATTTATTTCTGCTCTGATCCTTATGATTTCTCTTCTTCTGCTGGCTTTGGGGTGTTTTTGTTCTTTCTCCAGTTGTTTTAAGTGGAGGTTTAGGTCATCTGCTTCGTATTTTCTTAGTTTCTTGAGGTGAGATTGTATTGCTATGAATTTCCCTCTTAGAACTGCTTTTGTAGTATCCCATAAGTTTTGCACGGTCATGTGTTCATTGTCATTTTCTTCTAGGAATTTTTAAATTTCTCCTTTGATTTTCTCAGGGATCAGTTGGTTTTTTAGGTATGTGTTGTTTAATCTCCATGTGTTTGTGTTTTTAGCGATTTTTTTTTCCTGTAGTTGATCTCTCGTCTCATTGCGTTGTGGTCTGAGAAGATGGTTGATAAATTTTCAGTTTTCTTGAATTGACTGAGGTTTGATTTGTGGCCCAAGATGTGGTCTATCCTGGAGAATGTGCCATGAGCACTTGAGAAGAAAGTGTATTCTTCTGCTTTTGAATGGAATGTCCTAAAGATATCGATGAGGTCCATCTTTTCTAGTGTGGCATTTAAGGCTTGTGTTACTTTATTAATTTTCTGTTTGGATGATCTGTCCATTGGTGTGAGAGGAGTGTTAAGGTCTCCTACTATTACTGTGTTATTGTTGATTTCTTCTTTTATGTCTGAAAGTATCTGTCTTATGTATTGATGTGCCCCTGTGTTGGGTGCGTAGATATTCATGACTGTTATGTCTTCCTCTTGGATAGAAGATCCCTTACTCATGATGTAGTGACCTGCCTTGTCTCTTAGAATCTTCTTTACTTTAAACTCTATTTTGTCTGATATGAAAATTGCTACTCCAGCTTTTTTTTGATTTCCACTTGCATGGAATATCTTCTTCCAGCCTTTCACTTTCAGTCTATGAGTGTCTCTAGGTCTGAAGTGGGTCTCTTGTAAACAGCATATATATATGGGTCTTGCTTCTGGATCCATTCAGCCAGCCTGTGTCGTTTGGTTGGAGCATTTAGTTCATTTAGGTTCAAAGTAATTATTGATATGAATGTTCCTATTGTCATCTTCTTAGAAATTTGGGGTTTGATTCGTAAGGCTTCTCCTACTGTTGTATTTCTTGGCTATATCAGGCCCTTTCACACTTGTTGTAGGCCTGGTTTGGTGGTACAGAATTCTTTTAGTTTTTGCTTGTCTTTGAAGCTTTTGACTTCACCATCAATTCTGAATGAGATTCTCGCTGGGCAGAGAATTCTTGGTTGGAGTTTGTTCTCTTTTAGCCATTTAAATGTGTCTTGCCATTCTCTTCTGGCCTGCAGGGTTTCTGTTGAAAGATCCGCAGTTAGACGTATATGTCATTTGTTGTTTACTCCTAGCTGCTTTTAGTATTCTGTCTCTATATTTGGTTTGCATTGGTTTGATTAAAATGTGCCTTGGTGTGTTTCTTCTGGGGTTTATCCTGTATGGAACTCTTTGTGCTTCTTGCACTTGGGTGACTATTTCCATTCCCATGCTGGGGAAGTTTTCAACTATAACCTCTTCAAGAATTTTTTCATAGCCTTTCTTCTCCTCTTTTTCATTTGGAACTCCTATAATTCTAATGTTCATGTGTTTGATATTGTCCCATAGGTCTCTGCTGCTATCCTCAGTTCTTTTAATTCTTTCAGTTTTGTTGTGTTCTTCAGCACTTATTTCCACCATTCTGTCTTCCAGCTCACTTATCCATTCTTCTGCCTCTGATACTCTACTGTCAAGATCTTCTATAGTATTTTTGAGTTCGGCAATTGAGTTGTCTCTATTTGCTTATTTTTCATGTCTTGCGTGTCTCTTCTCAGTGCACTAATTTCCTCTAATATTCTGTTTTTTTGAAAATTTGAAAATCTTCTTTACTTTAAACTCTATTTTGTCTGATATGAAAATTGCTACTCCAGCTTTTTTTTGATTTCCACTTGCATGGAATATCTTCTTCCAGCCTTTCACTTTCAGTCTATGAGTGTCTCTAGGTCTGAAGTGGGTCTCTTGTAAACAGCATATATATATGGGTCTTGCTTCTGGATCCATTCAGCCAGCCTGTGTCGTTTGGTTGGAGCATTTAGTTCATTTAGGTTCAAAGTAATTATTGATATGAATGTTCCTATTGTCATCTTCTTAGAAATTTGGGGTTTGATTCGTAAGGCTTCTCCTACTGTTGTATTTCTTGGCTATATCAGGCCCTTTCACACTTGTTGTAGGCCTGGTTTGGTGGTACAGAATTCTTTTAGTTTTTGCTTGTCTTTGAAGCTTTTGACTTCACCATCAATTCTGAATGAGATTCTCGCTGGGCAGAGAATTCTTGGTTGGAGTTTGTTCTCTTTTAGCCATTTAAATGTGTCTTGCCATTCTCTTCTGGCCTGCAGGGTTTCTGTTGAAAGATCCGCAGTTAGACGTATATGTCATTTGTTGTTTACTCCTAGCTGCTTTTAGTATTCTGTCTCTATATTTGGTTTGCATTGGTTTGATTAAAATGTGCCTTGGTGTGTTTCTTCTGGGGTTTATCCTGTATGGAACTCTTTGTGCTTCTTGCACTTGGGTGACTATTTCCATTCCCATGCTGGGGAAGTTTTCAACTATAACCTCTTCAAGAATTTTTTCATAGCCTTTCTTCTCCTCTTTTTCATTTGGAACTCCTATAATTCTAATGTTCATGTGTTTGATATTGTCCCATAGGTCTCTGCTGCTATCCTCAGTTCTTTTAATTCTTTCAGTTTTGTTGTGTTCTTCAGCACTTATTTCCACCATTCTGTCTTCCAGCTCACTTATCCATTCTTCTACCTCTGATACTCTACTGTTGAGACCTTCTACAGTATTTTTGAGTTCAGCAATTGAGTTGGTGGTCTCTATTTGCTTATTTTTCATTTCTTGCATGTCTCTTCTCAGTGCACTAATTTCCTCTAATATTCTGTTTTTGGTGTTTTGCATCCTCATTAGTATAGTTTTTCTGAATTCTCTTTCAGATAATTTGTCTATCTCCTCCTCTCTCATTTGAAACTGTGTTTCTCTAGCTTGGTCCTTCATTTGTGCAGTGTTTCTCTGTTGTTTCATTATTAGGTTAATTTTTGTTTCTTTGTGTGTGTCTGTGTGTGTGGAGTTCTTTTCCCCCTACCAGGCCTCTTGGTTGAATTCTCCCTTCCTTTGGGTTTCTGTCCTTGTAGAAGGGTTCAGTGGTTTGTGACTTGGGTGGTGTTAGGTCGTGTTTACAGGTGAATAATCTCTAGTGTTGTATGTTCTTTGATAGTGTGGGGTCTTAGAATCAGGGCTTTCACTCCAAGGATCCTTGGTTTGATGACTGGTCACGGGGCGTCGTCTCTATGTCTGGTTTGCTATGGTGTTCCGTGATGTTAGTTCAAATACTAGCATCCACGGCAGCGGCGCGGCTTTTCGTCCATCCTATTTATTTTTAAGGCAGCATAACCCCAGTAATGAAGCCTGACAGACATACTACAAGAGATGAATAGAATAATAAGCCTTGTTAATATAGTTAAGAAAACCCTTGATGAAATATTGGCAATCGAATAGAAGAATATATCAAAAAGATAGTCTCATATGATTAAGTGAGCTTTAATCTCATGAATGCAAGACTGAGTTCTGATTTTTAAGCTCTATCAATATAAATCAACACATTAATAAAAAATAGAGCAAAGCTATATGTTGGTATTGATACATGCAAGAAATCATCGGTCAAAGTTCAACATCTGTTTATGAAAAAATTCCCAATATAGGAGTAAAAAGAAATTTTTCTCAATCTAATGAAGGGATCTACAACAAGACAAAATAACAGCCAACAGCATACTTTATGGTGAAAAACTGAATGCCTCTCCCCAGAATCAGGATCTAGACAGGATATCTACTGTCATGATTTCCACTTTGACATTAGTAGTCTTAACTAGTGCAATAAAATAAGATAAAAAGTAAAATCATAAAGATTAGAAAGAAAGAAGTATTTAGAGTTGTTTTTACATTAAGGCAACATGACTGTTTATATAGAAATCTAAAAAAAATTAAAGAACTAATCAAATAATATAGTAAGTTTATAGGATTCAAAAAATACATAAAAATCAAATGAATTTCTATAGTAAAACTGTAAGATGAAATTAAGCAAAATCCATTTATAACATCATCAAAAACATTTAGAAATAATTACAGCAAAATATACATTAACTCTGTAGTTGACTGTAAAATACTTCTGAGAAAAATAAAAGAAGAGGTAAAGAAATTAATGCTTTGAATTACATACTTTTAAGAAGTCTATTTTCTCTAGACTAATCCATTGAGGGGATAAAAATCAACATGAAAATCCCAGCAGACTTTTTGTTAGAAGTTAAAAAGTTTATTCAAAATGGTAGATAGAAATTCACAGGACATAGAATAGTCAGAGAAATTCTTTAAATAAAAAAAATATTTAAAGAATATCACAGTACCTGATTTTAAGACTTACTGTAAAAAATACTGTAATCAGGATGGCACAGTATTGACCTAAGAACAGAAAAATTAAGCAAAGGAACATAACAGTCCAGAAATAAACACACACAATAATGGTCTTGATTTTCAACAAATATACCAAGATGAATCAGTGAAAAAAGGAAGAGCCTTTTAGGACATGGTGCTGGAATAGCTAGGCGATGGTGCTGAAACAAAAATTAACCTCCATTTCTGCCTGACACCACACTTAAGTTAATTTTAGATGGTTTATAAACATGGTTGAGAAAACTGTAATTCTACAGTAAAGGAGAAGTGAGTGGGACTTCCGACCATTAACATGGCGTGATTTTTAGATACTGAAAGGACCTAGAATCGATTGTCTCCACATTATAGATGAGAAAATTGCCCCAGAGGGGTACCAGTTTGCCCAACATCACACTGATAGTGTATCTTGCTTGTACATTCGTATTCTCATTTCATTTCTTCCTACAATTTTAGGATTTTCTCAAGAAAGTTAATAATTGTCAGGGTAATCTGACAATATCTCAAGTTCAGTTGTGACAGTTTATTGTCTGCATTCAAATCTAAGGCTACAACATATCAATCAAAATACAGAGTCAGACATGAATTAAAATTTCTCATCTGATATACAGAGAAAAGGGCTTCCCAGGTGGCACTAGTGGTAAAGAACTCACCAGAGCAGGATGCGTAAGAGACGCAGGCTCGATCCTTGAGTTGGGAAGATCCCCTGGAGGAGGGCATGGCAACTCACTCCAGTACTCTTACCTGGAGAATCCCATGGACAGAAGAGCCTGGCAGACTACGTCCATAGGTCACAAAGAGTCAGACATGACTGAAGCCACTTAGGACACATATAGAATAAAAGGAGTTAAAAGCAAGAGTGATGATGCCTCACATCTGGTCCATGAGATATGATCTGCCAATTAAAGGACCATTCACCAGGTGTGCTGAACTTAGCATCCCCTTCATGTCAGGGAGTCACTGTGGTAAAACAAGTGGTAAAACGTTATTCTAATCCAGAATCTATAGCTGTTTCTTTAAAAAGTTACTGGGTGATGGCTTTATGAAAAGCACTTTATGTGCATGATTTAATTAATGCCTACAAAATTTTGGTTGATAAGGATTGTTTTCTCTATCACTTTGTCTATGGTTGTAAGAATAGTAGCTAGTGGGGTCAGGATTTAAAGTCATGTTTTCTTCACTTCAAAACTTAAACCGCTAACTTCTCTATAATAATGCCTTTTATTGCTTCCATCAGTGACTACTACATATTGAATTCTAAGAGACACAGGTTTGATCCCTGGGTCAAAAAGATCCCCTGGAGGAGGGCATGGCCACTCACTGCAGTATTCTTGCCTGGAGAGTCCCATGGATGGGGGAGCCTGGCGGGTTGCCATCCATAGGGTCACAGAGAGTTGGACACAACTGAAGTGACATAACACACATACATACACACACACACGTATAATCATTCATCTATTTAATGTAGTGAGCCAGTGAACATATGTTTTAGTTATACACATATTTTAGTTGCCCAGCATTTCTGTTTCTTTTAGAATAGGTTTGCTATTCCTAAAAAAAAAGATAAAACTGAGGTTAAATTTTTTCCCATTGTCTGACAATATCTCAAGTTCAGTTGTGACAGTTTATTGTCTGCATTCAAATCTAAGGCTACAACATATCAATCAAAATACAGAGTCAGACATGAATTAAAATTTCTCATCTGATATACAGAGAAAAGGGCTTCCCAGGTGGCACTAGTGGTAAAGAACTCACCAGAGCAGGATGCGTAAGAGACGCAGGCTCGATCCTTGAGTTGGGAAGATCCCCTGGAGGAGGGCATGGCAACTCACTCCAGTACTCTTACCTGGAGAATCCCATGGACAGAAGAGCCTGGCAGACTACGTCCATAGGTCACAAAGAGTCAGACATGACTGAAGCCACTTAGGACACATATAGAATAAAAGGAGTTAAAAGCAAGAGTGATGATGCCTCACATCTGGTCCATGAGATATGATCTGCCAATTAAAGGACCATTCACCAGGTGTGCTGAACTTAGCATCCCCTTCATGTCAGGGAGTCACTGTGGTAAAACAAGTGGTAAAACGTTATTCTAATCCAGAATCTATAGCTGTTTCTTTAAAAAGTTACTGGGTGATGGCTTTATGAAAAGCACTTTATGTGCATGATTTAATTAATGCCTACAAAATTTTGGTTGATAAGGATTGTTTTCTCTATCACTTTGTCTATGGTTGTAAGAATAGTAGCTAGTGGGGTCAGGATTTAAAGTCATGTTTTCTTCACTTCAAAACTTAAACCGCTAACTTCTCTATAATAATGCCTTTTATTGCTTCCATCAGTGACTACTACATATTGAATTCTAAGAGACACAGGTTTGATCCCTGGGTCAAAAAGATCCCCTGGAGGAGGGCATGGCCACTCACTGCAGTATTCTTGCCTGGAGAGTCCCATGGATGGGGGAGCCTGGCGGGTTGCCATCCATAGGGTCACAGAGAGTTGGACACAACTGAAGTGACATAACACACATACATACACACACACACGTATAATCATTCATCTATTTAATGTAGTGAGCCAGTGAACATATGTTTTAGTTATACACATATTTTAGTTGCCCAGCATTTCTGTTTCTTTTAGAATAGGTTTGCTATTCCTAAAAAAAAAGATAAAACTGAGGTTAAATTTTTTTCCCATACTTAGATAGCTAATAAATTGCATACTCAGGATTTTTAACTGGGTATGTTTAGAAAGAAACTGAATGTCATTGCAGTGACAATGTCTTCCTGGTATTTGAGTCTATCATCTCTGATGGTGCTCAGTTTAGTGCTTGATGGAACCTGATCAACTGAAGAAAACTAGATCAAGGTATAGTTTCCCGGATTTCAGAGAAACACACTCCAATATAACCACCTGGCTTGTAAGATTCAGCTTTCTCTGGAGAACAAGCAAAGCATTCTCATCACCAATACAATGCCAGACACATAGGCGTAATTAGAAATATTCGCCTAAAGTGATAACACATTTACGTATATATGGTAGTATAAGGAGTTGATATTACCGAAAGACTCACTCTATTTAGTTTTATATAGCTATTTAACAGACAAAAGTAAATGAATGCAGCATGCCTGGGCTATCAAACCAATCTCTTAAATCCAAAGCACCCAAATGTGTGTTATTTTTCTCCTTTTCCTTTTCAGTACAGGTCAGTGGCTCCAATAATGCAGCCTGATAAGGAAGTCAGGTCTTTTTTAAAAAGAATGTTCACATGCCCTCAGAAATGCAGTTCTCATTTTAATTTAAAAGACGTTCTTTTCTGTGCCTTTCCTCTTTTTCTCTTTCAGGGACTGTTCCTATTTGAAAGCAGTCAAGTGTGTGTTATCATTATACTGGCAGTTTCTGAATGATTTTTGGAAAAGATCAAAGTCCTCTGTTAATTGCTAAGTGTAAGATAGTTAATCATTTCATTGTGATATATTGGGTGAAAATGGAGTATGACAGCCTCCTCCAAAATTAGTATGATGGTAATAAGTAGATGAAATAGCAAAATAAGATTTCCAAATGTTACATCAACATAGATTGTGTAAGAGCTTCTTAAACTCAGTAGCTTCCTTGCCTTTTCACTCTTGAGACAATGAAATTTGTTCAGTTGACCCCGAGAAGAAAATGTGCAAATACATACCTCTTTGTTGGATCAATTATGTTGCAATAGAAAGAGGAGTTAGCTCTTCACATGCTAATTTTCCTAAAAAGATAAAACTGAGGTTAAATTTTTTTCCCATACTTAGATAGCTAATAAATTGCATACTCAGGATTTTTAACTGGGTATGTTTAGAAAGAAACTGAATGTCATTGCAGTGACAATGTCTTCCTGGTATTTGAGTCTATCATCTCTGATGGTGCTCAGTTTAGTGCTTGATGGAACCTGATCAACTGAAGAAAACTAGATCAAGGTATAGTTTCCCGGATTTCAGAGAAACACACTCCAATATAACCACCTGGCTTGTAAGATTCAGCTTTCTCTGGAGAACAAGCAAAGCATTCTCATCACCAATACAATGCCAGACACATAGGCGTAATTAGAAATATTCGCCTAAAGTGATAACACATTTACGTATATATGGTAGTCTAAGGAGTTGAGATTACCGAAAGGCTCACTCTATTTAGTTTTATATAGCTATTTAACAGACAAAAGTAAATGAATGCAGCATGCCTGGGCTATCAAACCAATCTCTTAAATCCAAAGCACCCAAATGTGTGTTATTTTTCTCCTTTTCCTTTTCAGTACAGGTCAGTGGCTCCAATAATGCAGCCTGATAAGGAAGTCAGGTCTTTTTAAAATGAATGTTCACATGCCCTCAGAAATGCAGTTCTCATTTTAATTTAAAAGACGTTCTTTTCTGTGCCTTTCCCTCTTTTTTTCTCTTTCAGGGACTGTTCCTATTTGAAAGCAGTCAAGTGTGTGTTATCATTATACTGGCAGTTTCTGAATGATTTTTGGAAAAGATCAAAGTCCTCTGTTAATTGCTAAGTGTAAGATAGTTAATCATTTCATTGTGATATATTGGGTGAAAATGGAGTATGACAGCCTCCTCCAAAATTAGTATGATGGTAATAAGTAGATGAAATAGCAAAATAAGATTTCCAAATGTTACATCAACATAGATTGTGTAAGAGCTTCTTAAACTCAGTAGCTTCCTTGCCTTTTCACTCTTGAGACAATGAAATTTGTTCAGTTGACCCCGAGAAGAAAATGTGCAAATACATACCTCTTTGTTGGATCAATTATGTTGCAATAGAAAGAGGATGTTATTTTGCTCTTCACAAAATCAAGAGCTGTTTTGTTGAATAAACAAGAAGTTATTTCACTAGGAGTCCTTTCCCTCCTACTGCCAGCAGTCAGGAAACAGTTGGCTGGGAATGTTTTACACGTCCTCTGCTTTCTTGTATTTTTAGTTTTGATATTTGAATCTATGTTAGCTAAAGCACACTTACTACAGTATACTAAATCCCAGGAGGATTTCCATATTTCTTCACCAGAAACTTTTTATGAAAGCTTGGATTGTCTTAAAAATGGGTTTTGATCCACTTAGTTTTGTGGCTTGATGGGCTAATGGTTGTCGAATTATGACGTGTCTCGGGATTTATCTAGATGGCTCTTAGTATTGTATTTCTCCCACTGGATTGATCTTGGAGCAGTGAAGGGCTTCTGCAATGGCTCAGCAGGTAAAGAATCTGTCTGCAATATAGGATACACAGGAGATGCAGGTTCAGTCCCTGGGTAAGGCTGCAAAGGAATAGGCAGACAGTAATAAACTGACCATTCATTTCTATAGCCTTGTGTCCACAGTTCAGAGACTCTCAGGTCCTTAATTTTAATCCCAGTATTCCCTATGGTGATAATAATAGTATTTATTTCAGAGGGTAGTTTGGGGGATTAAATAAGATATTGTATATAAAGCAGTTACTGAGTACCTGGAACTTATTAAATACTTGGTAAAGGTTAAGTATTATTTTAAATACTGTTATGAACAATACCTTCTGTGCTATACCATTATTATAATTTTCTAGGTATTTTCACGTTTATTATTTCAGATACTTCAAACTGGAGAAAAAATCTGTTCTCTGCTAGAATTATTTACTTGGTTTAGACCAGAATTAGAAAATTGTATTAAATACTGTAAGGCATTAATTAATGGAAATGAAAAAGAACTAGCATTTCAAGTTAACTGGATTTCTATGCTTTTAATTTGCAGGATAAAGAGAAAAAAATGAGGAAATATGCTGAGATAAAGTACTCTTGAGACAATGAAATTTGTTCAGTTGACCCGAGAAGAAAATGTGCAAATACATACCTCTTTGTTGGATCAATTATGTTGCAATAGAAAGAGGATGTTATTTTGCTCTTCACAAAATCAAGAGCTGTTTTGTTGAATAAACAAGAAGTTATTTCACTAGGAGTCCTTTCCCTCCTACTGCCAGCAGTCAGGAAACAGTTGGCTGGGAATGTTTTACACGTCCTCTGCTTTCTTGTATTTTTAGTTTTGATATTTGAATCTATGTTAGCTAAAGCACACTTACTACAGTATACTAAATCCCAGGAGGATTTCCATATTTCTTCACCAGAAACTTTTTATGAAAGCTTGGATTGTCTTAAAAATGGGTTTTGATCCACTTAGTTTTGTGGCTTGATGGGCTAATGGTTGTCGAATTATGACGTGTCTCGGGATTTATCTAGATGGCTCTTAGTATTGTATTTCTCCCACTGGATTGATCTTGGAGCAGTGAAGGGCTTCTGCAATGGCTCAGCAGGTAAAGAATCTGTCTGCAATATAGGATACACAGGAGATGCAGGTTCAGTCCCTGGGTAAGGCTGCAAAGGAATAGGCAGACAGTAATAAACTGACCATTCATTTCTATAGCCTTGTGTCCACAGTTCAGAGACTCTCAGGTCCTTAATTTTAATCCCAGTATTCCCTATGGTGATAATAATAGTATTTATTTCAGAGGGTAGTTTGGGGGATTAAATAAGATATTGTATATAAAGCAGTTACTGAGTACCTGGAACTTATTAAATACTTGGTAAAGGTTAAGTATTATTTTAAATACTGTTATGAACAATACCTTCTGTGCTATACCATTATTATAATTTTCTAGGTATTTTCACGTTTATTATTTCAGATACTTCAAACTGGAGAAAAAATCTGTTCTCTGCTAGAATTATTTACTTGGTTTAGACCAGAATTAGAAAATTGTATTAAATACTGTAAGGCATTAATTAATGGAAATGAAAAAGAACTAGCATTTCAAGTTAACTGGATTTCTATGCTTTTAATTTGCAGGATAAAGAGAAAAAAATGAGGAAATATGCTGAGATAAAGTACTTACTTAAAAAAAATAGATGTTATACATAGAAATGCACTAAAGGCAAGATAGCCATTCAGTACTGCCCTATTTCACATCCTTATTCAAGATACTAGTCAGTGCAAATCATTATTTACATTTAATGTTGGAAAATTAATCCACTTACTTTTTCATTCAACCATCACTCTTGAATGCTTCCTATGTGCCCCATGTTGGAGGACTTAAATGATCAAAGACATATGTAATTATGTTCATTTTACTCAACAATTAAGTTAGAAAGGTAGAATAATGTTATTTCTTTAAATATTTCAATAGTAAAATCTAATCCAAAAGTATTTCTAGGATGGCTTTATTTAATGAGAAATGAAATTAACAAGAACTTACCTCTATCTTCAGAATTCTAAATGAGGTTTTATTATAACTAGGACATGGAATAAGTTTCCATTAAGTGAATGTTATTTAGATTACTCTTAGAACAATCTCACTTAAATTAAGAAGCAATTTCTTAGCACTATAGAATCATTTAATGTGGCCATAGTACTTAAAATAACAGTAGAGCACTCAAATAACAAACACTGAAACAGAGACAGAGTAGTTTTTGTAAATATGAAACCGTCAGGTTTGTGCAAACTATTTTGTAATTGATTTTAAAAATAGTATTACTGATATTTATACATTTGAATAATTGCCTTCTTTTTCAAAATAACAATCTTAAAAAAAGAGTTCCAATGATACATATACTATTTCAGATAGTATTTTTAATCTTTCAAAGAACTGAACATAAAACATTTAAAAATTTTTTCATTGGTGGCAAATTTTCACTCTGAGCTCAAAGAATCTGTAACTAACATTTAAAAATAATGTGTAACTAATATATATGCTGTCGTACTTGAGAAATTACTATAGAGTAATACCATAAATCTGCAACTAACATTTTAAAATATATAATTAATAAATGTGTTATACTTGATGATTAAAAATGCTATAAAAATAGAGAAATATTACACATATTCATTTTTTTACCTGCATTTAAAAATATTATTTACATTTAATCTTTACTTTCTCTGTGGTTTTGTTGCCTGGCAAGACTTTAGTATCTTCCTTCTAAATTATTATGTTCCACTCCCAGAGACTTTATTAAGTTAGTTATTTTTTTCTTACTGGTTTAAAATGCTATGTAGAGACTTCAGGAGGAAACTCTGCAGCTCATGAAGGTCATATTTCTCTGACCATGGGCCCCCAAGCTGTAAAAATGAACCACTGTGTCCCTCTGGCTTGCATAAATCCTATTTCTTCTGAGAATTTTGAATTAGGACTGAGAGTTAGGTGATTGATCCCTGTGTGTACATGAGACTGAGACGCTCTGAATGAGACCTGAGGACCCCGGTGTGCATGGAGAAGGAGATAAGTAGAGAGAATTGAAGAGAGCAGATGGGCACAGCGAAACAGTGACAAGGGGCCACGTGTGGGCATTAGAGGAGCAGGGTGAAGAGAATCAGACAAAGACATATCATACAATATCACTTGCATGTGGAATCCAAAAAAAGATACAAACGAGCTTATTTGAAAACAGAAATAGAGTCACAGATGTAGGAAACACATGTATGGTTACTGGGGTGGAAAAAGGGAGAGGGATAATCTGAAAAATCGGGTTTGACATTTACACACGATTATATATAAAATAGATAATTAATAAGTGAAAGTGTTAGGTGATTAGTCATGTCCAACTGTTTACATTCCCGTGGACTCTAGTGCACCAAGTCCTCTATCTTTGAAATTCTCCAGGCAAGAATATTCGAGTGAGTAACCATTCCCTTTTCCGTGGAATATTCCTGACCCAAGGATCAAACCCAGGCCTCCTGCACTGCAGGCAAATTCTTTACCGTCTGACTCACAGGAAAGCCCAGATAGTTAACAAGGACCTATTTACTGTATAGCACAGGGAACTCTACTCAATAAACTATAACAACCTATATGGAAAAAGAATCTAAAAAAAGAGGGGAAACGTGTATGTATAGCTGATTCACTTTGCTGCATACCTGAAATGAACACAACATTGTGAATCAACTATACTTCAACAGAATTTTTTTAAAAAAGAGTCACTCAGGTTCATCACCAAAGTCTCTGCCTTTGGGTGTCAAAAGAGTAGTCTGATGGTAAAATTTCTCCTGCTTACTCAAACTAACTAGAATTAAATTTTCTTTGTCTGTTTTAAAGTATTTAAGACATATTCTTGTTCTGTTACGTTCCTTTACAAATTCTTGTCCATCTGAAACTTGTGCATGTAACCATTTTTGAAAGTAAGGTGCTGAGCAGATGTTATCAAGTCAGAAGAATCCGTACTGGAGTAGGGTGGACCCTAATCCAGTGTCTAGTGTCCTTAAATGAGGAGGGAGATTTTGACACAGATGTACAGGGAGAATTCCATATGACTTTGTGCCTTTACAAGTCAGTGACCACCAAGGATCACCAGAACTCACCAGAAGCTAGGAAGAGGCTGGAAGTCTCCTTCTCTACAGTCTTTAGAAAATGGGCCTCCTGACACTTTGATTTCTGATTTCCATTCTCCAGGGCAATGAGAGAATATATTTCTGTTGTTTTAGCCGTCCAGTTCATGATAATTTGTTACGGAAGCCCTAGGAAACATATTAGTAAACTAATAAAATATCTTCAGTACACACTAAAGTCTAGTTGTTAGTTCTGTTTAATTAGTAAGTCTGCTTCTTCCTACAAGAACATCACTTTGCTGTCCTTGTTTTTGTTTCTTAATGTTTTGATATATGGTTCAGTAATTTTCTCTCAGTATTCTTCAGTATTTTCTTGGTTATTATCATGAGCTTATTATTTTATACTATTTGTATTATTTTGACAATAATCAGGGAGTATTTAAAAGTGGTTTGAGGTTTTCTTTAGCTTCTTACTCTTAATTTTAAACATTATTTCATTGTGCTCAGAGAGAATGACACCTACAGTTCCTATTTTAAGGAATTTGTTAAGCTTTTCTTATGGCCTGCTATTTGACAGTTTGGGCTTATGTTTTTCAGGTGTTTGAAGACAGGATGTGTCTTCTCTTAAAGTACACAAACTAGACTTATTACTGGTAAGCATATGGATTTATTAAAATCTTACTTGTATCCTTATTTGTTATTTCCTCAGTCTACTAACAATAAATAGTAAGGTAGAAGTATCTCCCAATATGATGGTGATTTTTGCCAGCTATTCAAGTTTCAATTTATGTATTTAGATGTTTTTTTCTTATTCAAAGCATAGTATTTTTGGCATAATTTATTTTGGATTTTGCTTTTTTTTTTTTTTAAACCTTTATTTTACTTTTAACTTTTACAGAGTTTTGTTGTTTACAGACATGTATGTTCCCAGATTAGTCATATGTATATCCCCCCCTCCCTCCCCTCCCGACCATCACACAGCGCCCCTGAAGGATCCCCTTTTCTCACAGAGCAATGACTAGAGCTATTTTCTTCACTTATGATAGTACAGGCCTTCATGCTACTTCCTTTACGCCTCCCACCCTCTGTTCCTTCCCCACAATGTCCATATGTCCACTGTCCATGTCTGTCTTTCTGTCGCTTCACTGCATGTGCCATCATCACCATCCTACTAGATTCCATATATATGGATTTTGCTTTTTAATGACTATGAGACATGTATCTTTGCTTGATAGAAGGCTACTTGGCTTGAATTTCACTTTGTTTTCTATTAACATCCTTTTTTTGCTAACATTTGCTTACCTTTCTTCATTCTTTTATACAGATTTTTCCATATTATGTTGTTTCAATAACTATAGAAATGTAACCTTGTTTTCAAAATTCAAACAACATGGGAGTTTCTAGAGAAAAATCTGAAAATTACTAGTTCATCAACCATCCACTGCATCCTCCAAGGCAATGCTAATCATCTCCCCCAACTAACTAATATTACCAATGTGGTGCATATCTTTTCAGATAATTTCTTATTTATTTACTACTATATATTTACATGTTATCCAGACAATTATAAAATAAAATCAAAATCATTAAAGTATTATATATATATAATACTCACACAGATACGAGCTTTTACATGATTTACTCATTCTGCCATGTGGTATGAAGGAGCTAGAGGCAAACCAGGTCTCACAAAAAACAGCTCTGATAGTGGCATAAAATACGGAAATTATTTCTTAGAAACCAGAGGAGAACAGTTTAGACAATATGAACTGCAGGGCCCATTTCTTCAGAGAAGAGGAAACTTCTAGGAGGTGAGCAAACCTCTATAGCTTTTACTCTTGGGGCATTTGCTAATTTGAGGAGTAAACAGCAAGCTGAGAATGTGGACTTCTCACGTACAAATAATCACTTCTGGGGAGTGAAGTTTTTACATAGAGAATCTTAAGCACATTACTAATTGAAGGGTGTAGAGTTGTGATTGAGGAGGGTTTTCAAGTACTTGGGTAATTTTCCTATTTTTCAGTTATTTGGAATATATACCAAGCAGCAGGAATGCTGGACAGTATGATAAATACTACTTTTAACTTTTCGTTGAACCTCAGTACTGTCTTCTGTAGTGGCTGTGCCAACTTATATCCTCACCAATAATCCTGAGTACTCTGATAGTTCCACATCCACACCAGCATTGTTATTTTCTGTTTTCCTGAAAGTGGTCATCCTAATGGGATGAGTGATCTCTTATTGTATTTTTTTAAAATTTATTTATTTGTTTTTATTTATGGCTACTCTGGGTCTTCATTGTTGCACATGGGCTTTCTCCATTTGTGGTGAGCTAGGCTCTTCTGTAGTTGCTATGCCTGGGCTTCCCATGGCAGTGACTTCTCTTGTTGCAGAGTTCTGGCTCTAGGCATGTGGACTCAGTAATTGTGGCTCATGGGCTCTGGAGCACTAGCTCAGTAGTTTTGGTGCACAGGCTTTGTTACCCTGCAGCTTGTGGGATCTTTCCAGACTGGGAATTGAATTTGCTCCCTGCATTGGGAGGCAAATTCTTTACCACTCAGCCACCAGAAAGCCCCTTACTGTGGTTTTGATTTGCATTTCTCTGTTGATTAGTGATATTGAGTGTCTTTTATTTTCATTTGCATATCTTATTTGGAGAAATGTCTGTGCAAGTCCTTTGTCCTTTTCAAATTGGGTTATTTATTTATTTCATCATTGAGTTGTAGGAAGTCTTTATTTAGTCTGGAGCTTAAACTCCTCTTATCAGATGTATGTGGTGGTTCAGTTGCTCAGTCATGTTTGACTCTTTGTGACCCCTTGGACTGCAGTGTGCCAGGATTCCCTGTCCTTTACCATCTCCTGGGGTTTGCTCAAGCTCATGTCCATTGATGCCATCTGGCCATCTCATTTCTATTACCCACTTCTTGCAAAATTGTTCCCTTGTAGGTTGTTTTTTCACTTTGTTCATTGTACCTTTTCTGTACAGAAGATTTTAAGTTGGATGTAGTCTCTTTTGTCTGTTTTTTATTCTGTTGCCTGTGTTTTTGGTGTCATGTATAAATAAATCATTGCTAAATCCAATGTCGTGAGGCTTTTCCCCTGTGCATATTTCTAGGAGCTTTACAGTTACAAGTCATATGTTTAGGTCTTTATTTTCAATTGATTTTTATATGTGGCTTAGTAGAATCCAGCTCATTCTTTTCACGTGGATGACATTACTGATTCAATGGACATGAACTTGGGCAAATCTCAGGAGAGGGTGAGGGACAGGGAAGCTGGTGTGCTGTAGTTTGTGGGACTGCAGAGTCAAACATGACTTGGCAATTGAATAACAACAAAAATATGTACGGAATACTAAGAAAATACTTGTACATCTGGAAAGGTTTTCTGCTCTCCTTATATAAAAGTAGCTAGACTGAAGGTAGAGCTCTTGGGCATAATCTTCACTCTCAAAATTTTATAGATTTCACGTGTCATTTTATGCTAAGGAGATTTCAATGTTAGTTCCGCCACAACATGCAGAATATGATTTCTTCTCCCCAGGTTCCCGTAATTTTCCTGATACACAAAATGTACATGAGAAACCTTTAGAGTCTTTATCAATGTGTGTTTTACATTGATCAATTTACAATGTATATTTTATATTTAATGTTGCCCCATTCTTGGAACAGGACCTTTGATCTGAAGAATTAGTCCTGGCTTCAGCCCAGGACCTTTTCTTCTGTTACTTTTTTGACTGTTGCCTTCATCCACTTAATTTATGTCTGTGCAAGTCCTTTGTCCTTTTCAAATTGGGTTATTTATTTATTTCATCATTGAGTTGTAGGAAGTCTTTATTTAGTCTGGAGCTTAAACTCCTCTTATCAGATGTATGTGGTGGTTCAGTTGCTCAGTCATGTTTGACTCTTTGTGACCCCTTGGGACTGCAGTGTGCCAGGATTCCCTGTCCTTTACCATCTCCTGGGGTTTGCTCAAGCTCATGTCCATTGATGCCATCTGGCCATCTCATTTCTATTACCCACTTCTTGCAAAATTGTTCCCTTGTAGGTTGTTTTTTCACTTTGTTCATTGTACCTTTTCTGTACAGAAGATTTTAAGTTGGATGTAGTCTCTTTTGTCTGTTTTTTATTCTGTTGCCTGTGTTTTTGGTGTCATGTATAAATAAATCATTGCTAAATCCAATGTCGTGAGGCTTTTCCCCTGTGCATATTTCTAGGAGCTTTACAGTTACAAGTCATATGTTTAGGTCTTTATTTTCAATTGATTTTTATATGTGGCTTAGTAGAATCCAGCTCATTCTTTTCACGTGGATGACATTACTGATTCAATGGACATGAACTTGGGCAAATCTCAGGAGAGGGTGAGGGACAGGGAAGCTGGTGTGCTGTAGTTTGTGGGACTGCAGAGTCAAACATGACTTGGCAATTGAATAACAACAAAAATATGTACGGAATACTAAGAAAATACTTGTACATCTGGAAAGGTTTTCTGCTCTCCTTATATAAAAGTAGCTAGACTGAAGGTAGAGCTCTTGGGCATAATCTTCACTCTCAAAATTTTATAGATTTCACGTGTCATTTTATGCTAAGGAGATTTCAATGTTAGTTCCGCCACAACATGCAGAATATGATTTCTTCTCCCCAGGTTCCCGTAATTTTCCTGATACACAAAATGTACATGAGAAACCTTTAGAGTCTTTATCAATGTGTGTTTTACATTGATCAATTTACAATGTATATTTTATATTTAATGTTGCCCCATTCTTGGAACAGGACCTTTGATCTGAAGAATTAGTCCTGGCTTCAGCCCAGGACCTTTTCTTCTGTTACTTTTTTGACTGTTGCCTTCATCCACTTAATTTATTTTCATTTGTCATATGTATAGCATTTCTCCTGATGTGCCATTTATTTCTGTTTTTCTCATTAAATGTAATTCTTCTGAGTCAGTGGGGGAAATGTTTGTATTCTAATTCCATCTTCCAAAACTTACAATTCTCTGTTGTTTTCCACCACTGTGATTTTAATGGCTGCAGTCATGTAATTGAAATTTCTTAAAATGAAGAATGGTTGATCTACAGTATTGTTTGAGGTGTTCAGCAAGGTGGTTCAGTTGTGTATATTTTTTTCACATTATTTTCTTTCTTTCTTTTTTTTTTTTTTTAAAGATTTATTTATTTATTTTGGACGGGGGTTGGGTTGGGGAGGGAGGGGAGCGGGTGGGCCACTTCTATTGGTCTTTCATTTCTCTATTTTCATCCGTCTTTGTTCTTTGACTCTTGTGGGCCTCCCATCGCGGTGGCCTCTGTTGTTGCAGAGCGCCTGCTCTGGGTGCATGCACTCCAGAGCTCCGGCTCAGTAGTTGGACACATCGGTCCAGCCGGTCCGCGGCACATGGGATCTTCCCAGGCCAGGGATCGAACCGGCACCCCTTGCACTGCAGGGCGGTGTCTTTACCCACTGGACCACCAGGGGAAGCCCCCACATTATTTTCAATTATAGATTATTGTGAGGTGTTGAATATAGTTCCCTTTGCTCTATAGTATATCCTTATTGTTTATCTGTTTTATGTATAGTAGTTTGTACTTATTAATCCCAGACTATTAGTTTATCCTCCCTTCCTATCCGTTTCCCTTTCGGTAACCATAAGTTTGTTTTCTATGGCTATAAGTCTGTTTCTATTTTGTATATAGGTTTATTTGTATTAGTTTTTAAATTCCAAATGTTAAGTGAGTTCATTTAATATTTGTCTTTGACTGACATACTATGATATTCTCTAGGTACATCCATCTTGCTCTAAATGGCAGTTCCTGTTCTTTTTCATTGCTGAATAATATTCCATTGTGTGTGTGTGTGTGTGTGTGTGTGTGTGTGTGTGTATACAAGTCTTAAACCAATCATCTATGTTGCGCACTTGGTTTATTTCTGTCTTGGTTGTTGTACATAGTGCTCCTTCATCATGTAATTTTACACAAAGTAGAATTCACTGATCTCATGCTGTTTTCATTTTCTTCAACTGCCATTAACTCAGATATATACTTATTTGTTATTTCTTTCATTAAATCAGTTTCTTTGGGAAATTTCTAGGGAAATTTGTTGGGATTTGATTATATACATGTATGCATACATATGAGTATGCCTTATTTTCTGTCTTTGTCTATCCTTTTTCTTTTTAACTACTGAGTATTGTTTAAGTGCCTGGAGAGAGTTAATTTGTTTATTCTTGTGAGAAGATTTCTACCGCATACAAGCGTTAATAATAGAAGTAAATTGTGTAAAAGGTGATATGGACCCATGCTTGAATATTTCTGACCCAGCTCATGGGTGAGTGGATGATGTGTTGTTGTTATTGTTCAGTCTGCTGTGATTTGATTTTGTCAGATCACAGGTCCATTTCACTCCCATAGAAAGTGAGAAGCTTGCAACAACAGAAGCAGCTATCTGGCAGAGAGTCTCTATTACATGCCCAAGTGTTTCTTTTACATGTTTGTTCTTGTGACCAAATTAGCTGGAGCCAGCTGCTCCCATTCTACTGCTGCAAACATTCCCTGACTAACCAGGGGAATGGTTAGGGACTGCAGGGGTGGGACGTGGGTCTCTTCTCCAGAGGTTCAGGTAGGATTTGAGTCACTGACTTCTCTCCTGCGTCTGTGAAAATAGTTGCCTTTGTGTAATCCCACAATGTCTGAAAACATTTTATTGTTGAAATGATATTATGGACTCCTATTAGAGTAATTTAAAGATAATATTCATTCTGATAAACTAATTTGGAATGTTGATTTAAAAGAGGTCTTTTTACTCTATGCAGTTTGTTTTCTTGCATTCTGTATTTTTATATTTTTTTTTTCCAAATGTTAAGTGAGTTCATTTAATATTTGTCTGTGACTGACATACTATGATGTTCTCTAGGTACATCCATCTTGCTCTAAATGGCAGTTCCTGTTCTTTTTCATTGCTGAATAATATTCCATTGTGTGTGTGTGTGTGTGTGTGTGTGTGTGTGTGTATACAAGTCTTAAACCAATCATCTATGTTGCACTTGGTTTATTTCTGTCTTGGTTGTTGTACATAGTGCTCCTTCATCATGTAATTTTACACAAAGTAGAATTCACTGATCTCATGCTGTTTTCATTTTCTTCAACTGCCATTAACTCAGATATATACTTATTTGTTATTTCTTTCATTAAATCAGTTTCTTTGGGAAATTTCTAGGGAAATTTGTTGGGATTTGATTATATACATGTATGCATACATATGAGTATGCCTTATTTTCTGTCTTTGTCTATCCTTTTTCTTTTTAACTACTGAGTATTGTTTAAGTGCCTGGAGAGAGTTAATTTGTTTATTCTTGTGAGAAGATTTCTACCGCATACAAGCGTTAATAATAGAAGTAAATTGTGTAAAAGGTGATATGGACCCATGCTTGAATATTTCTGACCCAGCTCATGGGTGAGTGGATGATGTGTTGTTGTTATTGTTCAGTCTGCTGTGATTTGATTTTGTCAGATCACAGGTCCATTTCACTCCCATAGAAAGTGAGAAGCTTGCAACAACAGAAGCAGCTATCTGGCAGAGAGTCTCTATTACATGCCCAAGTGTTTCTTTTACATGTTTGTTCTTGTGACCAAATTAGCTGGAGCCAGCTGCTCCCATTCTACTGCTGCAAACATTCCCTGACTAACCAGGGGAATGGTTAGGGACTGCAGGGGTGGGACGTGGGTCTCTTCTCCAGAGGTTCAGGTAGGATTTGAGTCACTGACTTCTCTCCTGCGTCTGTGAAAATAGTTGCCTTTGTGTAATCCCACAATGTCTGAAAACATTTTATTGTTGAAATGATATTATGGACTCCTATTAGAGTAATTTAAAGATAATATTCATTCTGATAAACTAATTTGGAATGTTGATTTAAAAGAGGTCTCATTATTTTGTGGTCACATTTTTCATGCTCCTAGAGAAAGCTGTTATCTCTTATTAAGCCAACTTATTGTCTGTTGTTTAGGCCAATGAATTTCCTACTGATTCTTATTTGTTACCACTCAACCAAAAAACTACACTTAAACAATGGTAATTTTTTTGTTCTCTTTTTTCCTAGTACTTCCCAAATGCCTGTGAAGTTCCCAGTCATTCTTTCATTCAATAAATATTTATTAGGGGCTATTATTCCCTATGGATAAGGCATATGTGGCATCCGTCAGATTTATTTTCAACTAGCTGTTTAGATATTTGATATGATTCTCTCAATCTGATTCTCCATGACTCAGTCACAATAGCTTACAAAACAGAATTCTTTATGCATCTTTAGACAATGCAGATTTATAGAAGTTACTTTAAACAAAGTAAAACAGCAAGGTCTTGGCATGCTCTCCCATTTAGCAAAAAAAAAAAAAAAAACCCTCAATATCTTAAAAGAAAATTACTCTTTGAGACAGCAAAATTTAATAGCTTTTCATAGGTGTATTTCAGGAAATGGTATGTTTAGTTGGAAATGACTTGAAAATTAGGATGTGTCACCATGAGTTGTTTTCAGTCAGTTTAGAGGTGGCAGACAGAATGATGATGTAGGCAAAAGGCAGGCATTGGAACCAGAAAGACCAAGTTCAGATTCTCTATTTGTCATTTTCTGCTTGTCCCTTGGATCAACCTCTGAAACTCCCAGTTTCCCTATCTGTAAAATTAAAGAGTGTTACTCTGTCATCCCTGAGCTCTGAAGCAGTAGCTAAAGCACAGCCTTGGAGGCCTTTTCCAGCACCATTAGAGGGGTGTCTTTCTGCGAGAACATGCCCAAGTGTTTCTTTTACATGTTTGTTCTTGTGACCAAATTAGCTGGAGCCAGCTGCTCCCATTCTACTGCTGCAAACATTCCCTGACTAACCAGGGGAATGGTTAGGGACTGCAGGGGTGGGACGTGGGTCTCTTCTCCAGAGGTTCAGGTAGGATTTGAGTCACTGACTTCTCTCCTGCGTCTGTGAAAATAGTTGCCTTTGTGTAATCCCACAATGTCTGAAAACATTTTATTGTTGAAATGATATTATGGACTCCTATTAGAGTAATTTAAAGATAATATTCATTCTGATAAACTAATTTGGAATGTTGATTTAAAAGAGGTCTCATTATTTTGTGGTCACATTTTTCATGCTCCTAGAGAAAGCTGTTATCTCTTATTAAGCCAACTTATTGTCTGTTGTTTAGGCCAATGAATTTCCTACTGATTCTTATTTGTTACCACTCAACCAAAAAACTACACTTAAACAATGGTAATTTTTTTGTTCTCTTTTTTCCTAGTACTTCCCAAATGCCTGTGAAGTTCCCAGTCATTCTTTCATTCAATAAATATTTATTAGGGGCTATTATTCCCTATGGATAAGGCATATGTGGCATCCGTCAGATTTATTTTCAACTAGCTGTTTAGATATTTGATATGATTCTCTCAATCTGATTCTCCATGACTCAGTCACAATAGCTTACAAAACAGAATTCTTTATGCATCTTTAGACAATGCAGATTTATAGAAGTTACTTTAAACAAAGTAAAACAGCAAGGTCTTGGCATGCTCTCCCATTTAGCAAAAAAAAAAAAAAAAACCCTCAATATCTTAAAAGAAAATTACTCTTTGAGACAGCAAAATTTAATAGCTTTTCATAGGTGTATTTCAGGAAATGGTATGTTTAGTTGGAAATGACTTGAAAATTAGGATGTGTCACCATGAGTTGTTTTCAGTCAGTTTAGAGGTGGCAGACAGAATGATGATGTAGGCAAAAGGCAGGCATTGGAACCAGAAAGACCAAGTTCAGATTCTCTATTTGTCATTTTCTGCTTGTCCCTTGGATCAACCTCTGAAACTCCCAGTTTCCCTATCTGTAAAATTAAAGAGTGTTACTCTGTCATCCCTGAGCTCTGAAGCAGTAGCTAAAGCACAGCCTTGGAGGCTCCAGTAGGATTTTGTGACCAGCAGCACCATTAGAGGGGTGTCTTTCTGCGAGAACCTCTCTTTTCCTCCCTGTGAAGTCTGGAGTAATTTATTTACTAATCACTGCATTCCTGGAACTTCTAGCCAGCAAGTTTCCCTCTGACACTTGAATTTCATTTTTAATGAATAAAACTGTTTCATTGCTTGGTCCCTTGCTATGTCAGACCATTGAGAGAGCTTCTGACACTATTCCTCATGAGCCAGTATCTATTTATATTAATGGATAATTCTTTCATAAGCACCTTATCCTGTAACAGTTGATCTTATAATAACCATGCCCCCATACTCACCTATATGAAGGCTGTGACTTAAATGTATGACACAGGCTCAGATTAATTTAAGGTAATAGTGTGAGTCATCAGTTACTTGAAAGTCCATTTATATAACATCTCTTATAACCTCTTATGCTAATAAATGTTCTTGGCATATTTAGTAAGAATCTTGTCAAGGAAGAAAAAAGAGAGCTCTGCACACTGAACTGATGAACTGACATTCTCCTGTTCTTCCAGTTATTTCATGATTTTAGACTCTTTTTTTTTTTTTAAAGATTTTAGACTTTTTAAGAAAGTCAGGTAGGAGAGAGTAGGGAACAGTTATGTCTCCTCTTACTTTGGTGTGAGATTCAGGCAGCCAGGAGAGAGGCAAGGTATGAAGTCAGATGTTTTCATGCTGTTTTGTCAGTTATTGGGCCTTCAATAAGTTGTTTTACTTCTGTAAGCTTTAGTGTTCTATCTGCAAAAGAAAGATAATAAAAAAGTATCTTCTCCCTTAGGATTTTGATAATTAAATGAGAATGTATATAATTAATGTTGACTGTTATTTTTATTGTCTTTATTATTACTAACCCAGTCCTTTGAGTGGCACACCAAAAACAAGGCTTTTTTTTTTTTTAAACTGATGAACCGTGTACTTTTACTGAAAAAAGGAGACTAACGGGGACATTGTTGGGAGAAGAAAGTACTCTTTGTATTGATGCTCAGTGTCTCAGGCCACTCAAATACTGTGGTCCAAGCATTTTCATTTTAAAGTATATAAAATGACATCACTGAAAAGGAAAAATGAGATTCTTCCCATTGCCTAGAAAATTGATGTATCTTGAGATTGATACACTGATGTAGCCTCTTCAGTTTGGAGTAATTCAGTCTTGATCATCCCTTTTTAGAGTTTATGAAAGATACACATTACTTGCATTGTGTTTCCTGGGTTTTGTTATTAGTCAATATTTAATTCAGTGAAATGGTATCCCATCAATGATCTTTGGAACAGAATACTTCCAAGCTGGCATTCAAAGTTGTTCTTTAAAAATTCATCCTTTCACTTGTTAGCACAGCTGTTGTATTCCACTGAGGAGTTCCTGATGAATACATTTTCTTTGTGAGGCTGAATCTCCTTCTTTTTAGCTCTGCTTTAAAGTTTTTAGAAGAACCTAGCTGACAGTCATTACTGATAAAGGAATACACTAGGAAAGAAAAAAGTTCTCTCAGGAAAAAGGTGTGGATGAAAATATATCTCCAGACAGTTTGGTGGAAATAGGATCATTTGTACTGATATGCCAAATACAAGGCCATTTTGAAAATATTGCCTTCTTTATTTCCTTCCAGCCATTCCTATTTTGTATTAATTTAAATATCCATCAGCAAATACTTGCTAAGCAACCAGCACACACTAGGCCTACTATTTATCTCCAGGTCTTTTGTTTTGTTTTTTAAAAGATGTTCAGAATATAAATCTACCACCTGATTAGGGAGGTAAAACAGAGAGACTTGTATAGGCACCATGTGAAACCCAAAGGAGCAATGCATAGCTAAAATAAGAATTCACATGTATTGAGTGCCTACTATGGGCCAAATATTCTGTGATTTAACAACTACTAACTCATCTGAATCTCACACTTTTTATATCAATGGTTATAGATTAGGGAGTCAATGGATATGGATTTAGTATGTTTACTAGCAATTAAGTACTAGAAATATTGGAAATATATTTGAACCAATCTCTTCTCTCAGCATTCTTAGTCACCATAATATGCATATAATAAATATATTCATAATTGTTAGTTGCTTGGAAGACATTATGCCATGAAGACTGTTATTGATATCAAGGTAACCATACAGTCCAGTGTTGTAGGCAGAGGTGTCACTGTGGATCCTGGGTCTGACATAAGCCCAGATGGAAACAAACCCAATCCAATATGGAAATGGGAATACATATATATAGACACACACACATAATATACATAATACACACACATAATGTACATAATACACACGTGTACATATATATATATATGCACACATATATATGTATATGTATCTATATATAGAACTATTTTTAAAACATTTCTAGAACAGTTTTAGGTTTACAAAAAATGTTCAGAAAGCATGGAGTTTCCTTGTGTATCTCTTTTTCCCCCATACTGATCCCACTCCAGTATTTCACTATAATTAACATCTTGTATTAGTGTGGTGCATTTGTTATAAATGATGAACAAAAGATACATTATTATTAGCCTAAGTCCTTGGGGCTAGGCTAATGTGTTGTACATTCTATGGATTTTAACAAATTGGTAGTATCCTGTATCCACCATTAGCATGTCCTAGAGAATAATCTCACTGCCCTAAAAATCACCTGTGCTCCTACCTTTCTTCCCCTTCCCCAATCCTTGGGAAGCACAGGTCTTTATATCATTTTGCATCTTCCAGAATATTGTATAGTTGGGATCATATTGTATGTAGCCTTTTTAGATTGTCTGCTTTCAGTTAGTAACGTGCATTTAAGTGTTTCCTGAAATACTTTTTCACATGGTTCTTAACACACATATACAGAGTATATGAATATTAAACTGAAAAAAACTAAATTAGGAACACCATAAAGAGTATTTAAAAAATAATCAGATGTTATTTTATTATTTTTAAAAAAATTCTTGGCCACACCCATGGCATGTGGGATCTTTGTTCCTGGGCCAGGGATGGAGCCCACACTGCCTGTACTGAAAGCATGGAGTATTAACCACTGGACTACCAGGGAAGTCCAATCAGATAGTATTTTAAAGCAGTCACATGAGCAATGTAGTATTGTTGTCCTGTACATGACAGAGGGAAATCTGAGAATTGTCTCAGTATCATGTGTCTATAGTCAAACCTCATCCTTGATTACTTGGCAACATAATTAGATTCAGGTAATATATATGCCTGTGAATTCTAAAAGAAGGCAAATAAGCAAAATGAATTCAATAACTGCCCTAGCTTTGTGCCTGGCAGCATTTTCACACCATGGCACAGGGAATGGGAATACAAACATAGACCAGTCATGCTGCACTGGAGACACAGAGACTGGAGTTCAGAAAGGCCTATGTGGCTGATTAGAATTTGAAAAGCAGATGACCATGAAAAGATCCATATGCATGGAAATAGGTCCAGAAATACGCATGTGTCTGTCCTTGAGTCTTTGACTGAGTATTAACCTACACATGGGAGAGTGACATTTATAAAGATGGACAAAAACAACTTCTGAGAAAAGAGTAATTCCTGGTCTGGGAGTAGAGGTTGTAAACCAAATAACTCAGGGAATTTATACAGAACTTGGAATCAGGTAAATCTACATGTCTAAATGAGAGACTGGAGTGAATATACAGAAGATATCATTAAGAATCCCAAAGGGAAAACTAGTCTAGACTCATAATCAAAGTTTGAAAACAAAATTTGAGATGATAAAACTGACGTGCATATTATTTACCACCTGCAGGAACAAAACCTAACATTCTTTAACAAAACGTAACAAAATCCAACTTTGCAAAAAATAAAATCACAATGTCCAGGATTCAATAAAAAGAAATTACTGAGCATGTCAAGAAGCAGCAAAGTTTAAAATATAGCTGGGATAAAGGTCAATCAAGAGATTTCCCTGGAAGAGACACCTGTACCCTAATGTTCATTGCAGCACTCTACACAATAGCTAGAACATTCACAAACGAATGGATAAAGAAACTCTGGTACATATATACAATGGAGTACTTCTCAGTCACAAAAAGAAATGCAGAAGATTCAGTCCTAATGCGATGGATGAGTCTATTATACAAAGTGAAGTAAGTCAAAAAGAAAATGACTAGTATACTAACACATATATTTGGAATCTAATAAGACCATACTGATAAATACACATGCAGAGCATTGGTGGAAAAACAGTCATAGAGAAGAAAATTATGGACATTGGGGAGAGGGAAGAGTGGGTGAGAGATAATCCTGTACTATCATATGTAAAAGAGATAACTATTGTTAATGTGCTGTGGGTTAAGGAATCTTACATGGGGGCTATGCGATGGCCTGGAGGAGTTGAATGGGGAGGGGTGGGATATGCATATGACTAATCTGGGATTATACATAACTGTAACTGTAAACACCATAACTGTTTTACATAACTGTAAACACCAAAACTCTGTAAAAGCAAAAAAGTAAAATTTTAAAAATGGCAAAAAAATAAAAAAGAGATTTTCCTGGTAGTTCAGCAATTACAACACCATGCTTCCAATGCAGGGGATGTGGGTTTAATCCCTGGTTGGAGAACTAAGATCTCATATGCCTCAAGATGTGGCCAAAAAAATAAAAAATAAAAACAGAAAAGAAAAAACCTAACAAAAAAAAAATCTGCAAAAGTATGAACTCCTGTAGCATTGAGGATAGTGATTCATTAAAAGAGAGGAGGCATTCTTAAACAATTGGTCAAGAAACCTCTGGTTAATAAGCAGAAAACATGCTCATTCTGAAAGAATGTACAAAAGGAGGGAAAGGTACAAAAGGAGGGTAAGGTACAACAGAAGGGATGCATTCAAAGCAAATAGGAAGAGAGTAGATATAAACTAATCATATTGATAGTCGCATTCATTTTAAATGTTCTGAGCACTCCAATACAAGGCAGAGATTTTCAAACAGGATAAATTTAGACCCAAATATATGCTACATGTAACTCTGACTATGAAAGAGATAGGTTAAAAGTAAAAGAACAAAACAAGCACTCAAGTGCTATATATAAAAATTCTGAAGGAACTGTATTGATATCAAAATAACTTCAGAAAAAGATTATTATATAGAATAAAGTTTTTTTTTAGTAAAAATAACCAACTCACTTTATTAGGAAAAATTAATCCTAAATGTGTTTGGACCCAACAATAGAAGTACAAAATACATGGAGCAAAAACTGGCCAAAATGTAGGTATATATTGGAAAATCCACAATAATAGAAGGAGATTTCAAACCCCCCCCCCACTTTTTTTTAGTAACTGAAACAAGTAGATATTTAGAAGGCAATGCTAGGAGCCAACTTTAGCTAATTGAAGTATATGTAACGTACACGGAACACTTCACCCAGCTATGGGAGAATGTGCATTCCATGAAAGTATTCGTTGAACATTGAACAAGATACACTGTTTTCTGGATTATAAATGAAACCTCAACTAACTTAAAAGAGTGTCAAATCAGGGGCTTCCCTGGTGGTCCAGTGGTGAGGGCTTTGCCTTCCAGTGCAGGGGGTGCATGTTCGACCCCTGGTCAGGGAGCTAAGATCCCACATATTTTTTTGGGTCATGAAGCTAAAAAACCAAAATGTAAAACAGAAGCAATATTGCAACAAATTCAGTGATCTACTTAGAAATAAAATCTTAAAAAAAGTTTGAAATCAGACTAGAAATTATGCATGAAATTAAACTGGAAACCAACAACAAAAACAATGCCTTGAAAATTCTCAAATTACTTGAAAATTAAGTCACACATTTTTAATTAAGTTATAAAGGAAGAAATTACAAGAAAAGTTAGAGACTGTTTTTTTAAGTAACTGAAAACACAGCTCGACACAAGCTAGTGAGAGCAAAACACTGCTTGGAGGGAATTATGTGGCTTTAAAAGCTTATATTGTAAAAGGAAAAAATGAGTAAAAATTATCTAAGCTTCCAATGGAAGAAGGTAGAGAAAAAAGAAGAAAGCAAACCCAAAGGAAATAAAAGAAAGGAAACAGTAAAATAAGAGAAGAAATCAGCTAAAATCTCAGTGGGAGACTTTTGTGAATACTGAGCGCAGTCATAACTCATATTGTCTGTGTGTTCTTTGTGTTACAATTCTTGTCTCTTCTCTTCTGTCTTCAGTGCATGTTAAGAGCTACATTTTAGTTCCCACAGTCATAGGAACCTGAAGGAAAGGTCTGTTACCAGAGGCTTAGTGCTGAACCACTGCAGTCTGACAGAAAATGATTTCAAGATGGCAGGAGGAGGTCCTTGAAGAGTAGAGCTGGAGAGTGCAGCCAGATGCTCAGGGGCTGTGGCAGGCCACAATTAGGAGAGATGGAAGACTCATATGAAACACTTCTGGAGATTCCTACAAATATGTGAATGAGGAAACCTGAGAAATTAGTGAACTTTCTTCCGTCACCTAGGATCAGGACTTCAAGATTCAAGAATTAAAGAAACATGTTCCCTTCTAGGCTAGCAAAGCGTGGAATTGTTTGAGTCAGTAATTTCAGTAAAACTATATTCTCATGGGTTTGGGAATTATAGGATTTTGGGACACTTTTATGGTAGATTTAGAAGGGCTTCTAGGGGAGGGCTTTGCCTTCCAGTGCAGGGGTGCATGTTCGACCCCTGGTCAGGGAGCTAAGATCCCACATATTTTTTTGGGTCATGAAGCTAAAAAACCAAAATGTAAAACAGAAGCAATATTGCAACAAATTCAGTGATCTACTTAGAAATAAAATCTTAAAAAAAGTTTGAAATCAGACTAGAAATTATGCATGAAATTAAACTGGAAACCAACAACAAAAACAATGCCTTGAAAATTCTCAAATTACTTGAAAATTAAGTCACACATTTTTAATTAAGTTATAAAGGAAGAAATTACAAGAAAAGTTAGAGACTGTTTTTTTAAGTAACTGAAAACACAGCTCGACACAAGCTAGTGAGAGCAAAACACTGCTTGGAGGGAATTATGTGGCTTTAAAAGCTTATATTGTAAAAGGAAAAAATGAGTAAAAATTATCTAAGCTTCCAATGGAAGAAGGTAGAGAAAAAAGAAGAAAGCAAACCCAAAGGAAATAAAAGAAAGGAAACAGTAAAATAAGAGAAGAAATCAGCTAAAATCTCAGTGGGAGACTTTTGTGAATACTGAGCGCAGTCATAACTCATATTGTCTGTGTGTTCTTTGTGTTACAATTCTTGTCTCTTCTCTTCTGTCTTCAGTGCATGTTAAGAGCTACATTTTAGTTCCCACAGTCATAGGAACCTGAAGGAAAGGTCTGTTACCAGAGGCTTAGTGCTGAACCACTGCAGTCTGACAGAAAATGATTTCAAGATGGCAGGAGGAGGTCCTTGAAGAGTAGAGCTGGAGAGTGCAGCCAGATGCTCAGGGGCTGTGGCAGGCCACAATTAGGAGAGATGGAAGACTCATATGAAACACTTCTGGAGATTCCTACAAATATGTGAATGAGGAAACCTGAGAAATTAGTGAACTTTCTTCCGTCACCTAGGATCAGGACTTCAAGATTCAAGAATTAAAGAAACATGTTCCCTTCTAGGCTAGCAAAGCGTGGAATTGTTTGAGTCAGTAATTTCAGTAAAACTATATTCTCTGTGATTAAGGATGGGCATTGACAGAAGAAAATCTCACTGTGAGGAAATGGCATGGGGCTTATTTAGGAAGAGAATCAGTTGATAGGACATGAGTGTTGTGGGGGACACTGTAGGTAATGATGTAGGTGGCCTAGGATGTCTCAGCCATACACTGTTGTATGGGAGCCAGCGTTTTAGGCTGTGGCCACTTTTAGATAGTGGGGAGTTCCCTGAGGGCTTCATTCACGACGGAAGACCTTACTGATACACTAAATACCCTACATACCAACCTTCAAGTTTCAAACTTTAAAAGTTGGGAATGAGTGTTCCATCAATATTAGGCATGAGTGACATTGAAGCTCCCTCTCCATCTCTTATTCCTGACAGTCTTCAGCTCTACCATCTTCCACTTCTCCCTCCTCAAGTCAGTAACTCTTCTTGCCTGTTCACTGGGTACCAGCCCCTGTATGCCAGCTGTTGTACTGTATTGTACTTTCCAAGGTACTGTAATGTAAAATTAAAAATGTTTATTTTTATGTTTGTTTTTATGCATTACTTGTGCTAAATGATCAACCTATTGATTGTGCTATACTATAATCAACCTATTATAGTATAGTACTATATAGCCAATTGTGCTAGTAGGGTACTTAGGCAAATTTTGTTAGACTTGCAATCAAATTAGACTTATGAGTGGGCTCTAAGAGTGGAAGTTGTTCATATGTAGGAGACTTGCTGTATATGACAAAGGCCTTTCCCATATATTATTCTTTTTCTGATTAATAGTGTACAATTCATTGAATCATTGAAATTCATTTATTCAACAAATATTGATGAATCCTTTCAATGGACCACTCAGTATTTTAACTTATGAAAACCCAGGAATAAATAAGAGAGACATCCTCTTTGCTTTCATGGAACACATCTTCTAGTGGGAGGGGAGATGGGGAACAAATTGCCGAAGAGGCAGATACAGAAGATAATTTTGTGCTTTCTAGGAGGAAAATGTGGTGGGACTGAATGGCTGGCAGGGAAGCGGCAGCAACCTTAGATAAGGTAGGCAGCAAAGGCCACTTTGCACAAGAGGCGTCTGAGTTGAGGCTGAGTAATGAGAAGACATCAAAAATGTCTCTGTGATTTAAGGATGGGGCATTGACAGAAGAAAATCTCACTGTGAGAAAATGGCATGGGGCTTATTTAGGAAGAGAATCAGTTGATAGGACATGAGTGTTGTGGGGGACACTGTAGGTAATGATGTAGGTGGCCTAGGATGTCTCAGCCATACACTGTTGTATGGGAGCCAGCGTTTAGGCTGTGGCCACTTTTAGATAGTGGGAGTTCCCTGAGGGCTTCATTCACGACGGAAGACCTTAATGATACACTAAATACCCTAAATACCAACCTTCAAGTTTCAAACTTTAAAAGTTGGGAATGAGTGTTCCATCAATATTAGGCATGAGTGACATTGAAGCTTCCTCTCCATCTCTTATTCCTGACAGTCTTCAGCTCTACCATCTTCCACTTCTCCCTCCTCAAGTCAGTAACTCTTCTTGCCTGTTCACTGGGTACCAGCCCCTGTATGCCAGCTGTTGTACTGTATTGTACTTTCCAAGGTACTGTAATGTAAAATTAAAAATGTTTATTTTTATGTTTGTTTTTATGCATTACTTGTGCTAAATGATCAACCTATTGATTGTGCTATACTATAATCAACCTATTATAGTATAGTACTATATAGCCAATTGTGCTAGTAGGGTACTTAGGCAAATTTTGTTAGACTTGCAATCAAATTAGACTTATGAGTGGGCTCTAAGAGTGGAAGTTGTTCATATGTAGGAGACTTGCTGTATATGACAAAGGCCTTTCCCATATATTATTCTTTTTCTGATTAATAGTGTACAATTCATTGAATCATTGAAATTCATTTATTCAACAAATATTGATGAATCCTTTCAATGGACCACTCAGTATTTTAACTTATGAAAACCCAGGAATAAATAAGAGAGACATCCTCTTTGCTTTCATGGAACACATCTTCTAGTGGGAGGGGAGATGGGGAACAAATTGCCGAAGAGGCAGATACAGAAGATAATTTTGTGCTTTCTAGGAGGAAAATGTGGTGGGACTGAATGGCTGGCAGGGAAGCGGCAGCAACCTTAGATAAGGTAGGCAGCAAAGGCCACTTTGCACAAGAGGCGTCTGAGTTGAGGCTGAGTAATGAGAAGACAGCCAGCTGTGCAAAGGACCTTCCAGGCAGAGAAGAACATGTGCTGCCAAGCTAGAATACGCTGACCATTTGCAGATGGGTTTGTCTAGGAGAAGGGGTGTGAATAGCAAAGGTAACCTATGGGTGACTCGGGAGCTCTAATTTTGGTACTTTTTCTACCACCATTTAAATCTGATGTTCGGTTTTTTCACCTATTAAAGCTGTGTCCTCAGTACCTCTTCTGTTCCCCAAACTTAACAGAATGGCGTTACATGAAGCAAGCCGAAAACCTAACAGCATCCTCCAGTCAGAGGAAGGTTGGCATGACAGCGATCATGGAGAGATGAGGAGCTGCCTGATCCCCCCAGAGGCCCACCAGAGCTTTCTCCTTTCAGGCTTGTTTGTTTACATGTACTTGAAGAGCAATAAAAAGGCATTGCTTGCTCTGTGCCCCAGGATTAAGGTTAGCTTTGGAAAAAAAGGTTGTTAAGGTCCCTGCAAAGAAACATGCGAGCTCAGAATGGAATTTGTCCTCGTGCTTCATTATTCTTTGGAACACCAGAGAGTAAGAGACCTTCTCACTTGGCAATGCCATTTAGCCCCAAATCATACTGTACCTGGGCCATGCCCAACCTCAGACTCACATTCTGCCTCAACTGGGGCAAACACTCTAGGAATATTTTCAGGTTGTTTCCTTCAGGCCAAGGCCAGGAAATGCATTAGGGAGCTTTTAAAAAGCTTTTCTCTTGTTTATGAGAAAAATAAATAATTGCATTTGAGTTTATGACTCCAGTTTTTGGTGTAAGTTTTAAAGACAGTTTCCAGCCCCACAGAGATGGTGGGGGAACATGCACATGTGTGAAAACACAGATGCATGTACACAGGCATGTGCACGTGAGCACGCACACACACACACACAGAGGCATTTTGAGAATGCTAGCCTATTACTCATCCAGGATGATTTCAGCTAAATGAAATGGATCAGGAAGGAAGTAGTTTCCAGAAGACACAGGTACCAAAAGGAATCCACTATGTTGGGAGAATTGAGGAATGGTTAGTGATACTATACAGGCAGTCTATAACTCATGAATAACCCATGAGAAGACTAAAAATGGGACAGCCCTCCATAATGCTGAGTATTTATGAGACAATAGAGTATGTACACAGATCACTTACTGGGGACATCTCAAGCTGTCTGAATGGTTATCTCATTAAGGGGAGTGCTTGGTGTATATAGACATATAGCTGGGAGGGTAATTCCCACTGAATGGTGTAATTTATGCTTGCAACTTAATGTAGCATCCTTAATCTGCACCTTTAAAAGGATGGTAGTAATTCTGTCTCTCCACCAACTCTGAGTGACCTCAGAGCAGTGTGCCCATTAGGACAGGTGGCAGACAGCACTGAGGAATGATGCAGGCTAAGCTACAAAAGCAGCTGCTTTCCCCAAAGGTCTTCATGCCTGTCTAGGGGCAGAAGTGGCAGATTTGTAGACCAGCCTTTGGTGAACATTTCTGTGGCTCTTGATCCTCTTCTCCCTCCCCATTTAAGAAGACTGGGTTAGTAGCCATGTTGAATTTCCAACTTCTGTTGAGGCACAGGAAGACCTAACAACACTAGGCTTGTGTTCTCACATCCATGAGGCTGCCATCAGAGGGACTTGGGTAGCAACTCCCTGTTTAGACTGGATGAATACGTTTTTCCCCTGGGTCCTCACCTGGCCATTGGCATACTTTTCATTTGATTTTTGTGGCATCTGATTGGGAGACATTATAGCTGCCTCTCCCCTTGCCATCCCTTTTGTTGCTTCAGGAGCAAGGTTGGGTACATAACAGCATGTCTTCGTCTCACAAGTAGATTCTTAAGTCCAGTAGTGGGTACGTTTTCTGAAACTAACAACAAAAACATTACTTCAGTTTTACAACTATTAAGTGAACTCTTGCAAGTGATCTATTATGTGAATCACCGTGAAAGGCACATGGGAAGGAGGGTGCATGGAACAAAATAAACTGGTTCTTGTTCCCAAAAGGTCTAGGTGAGGTCAGTAATATTTATTTAACATTTAGCACATTTGAAATGAAAGCACAGTGGGAATTACAATTTGCAATCACTTGCTAGATTACAGAAAAGGGAAAATTGCATATGACATATATTATCCCAAAGCCTGTTTCCTGTGGATAAACAGAGATAATAAGTAGATGGTGACTGTTGTTTGCATTCAGAAGGAAACTTTTGAGCAACTGTAAAGAATTTAGAGGTTAAGAGTACTTGTTCTCCTTAAAACATTTTTATGAGATTTTGAACCCTTATATAATTTTTCTACATTTCTTTTTTGGGAATTGCAAAATGTAGGGTGGAGGGGTAAGAGAGAACTGACTATGCAGATAGGAGGGGGGAGGTATGAAAGGGGAAAATGAGAAAGGGTTAAAATAGATATGAGCACTCATGTAAAAAAATAAGTTCTTGAGTTGGAATTCATTTAAGATGAGGGAGAGGGAGATCAAAAGAGAGAGAGGGGTGAGGAAGAAGGAAAGGAGGAAAGGGCAAAGGAGGGACCGAAGGAGAGGGAGAAACACCAGTGTATGTGTAGGATCTATTTATGAAGAATGGTATATATGGAATGTAAAAATGATACAAATGAACTTATTTACAAATAGAAATAGAGTCACAGATGTAGAAAGCAAACTTATGGTTACCAGGGGATGAGGAAAGAAGGGATAAATTAGGAGATTTGGATTGGCATATATACACTACTATACATATAACATAGATAACTAATAAGAACCTACTGTATAGCACAGGGGACTCTATTCAATACTCTGTAAATGATGTATATGGGAAATGAATCTGAAAAACAGAGGATGTCTGTATACATATAACTGATTTACTTTGCTATACACCTGAAACTGACACAACATTGTAGATCAACTATGCTTCTATAAAAATTAGTTTAAAAATAAAATGATATAGACACCATTGTTATCAAGGCCAGCAACATATCTCACATTGGAAAATCGAAAGATCAATTGTCAGTCTTCATCCTGCTGTGTTTATCAGATCCATTTGCAATAGATGACCACTTCATCCCGCTAGGAGTTCTTTGGCTTCCAGGATACAGCGTGCTGTTGGTTTTCCCACCTTACCAGCTGCCTTTTCATTTTCTTCTACAGATTCCCTGTGACTCCCCAGTTTTCCTGGTAAAGTGAACCAAAGCTCATTGCTTGAGCATCTTTGCCTCTTCATCTCCCTGTATTCCCATAGGAATCTCAACTGCTTCCTGGCTTTAAATATCATCACAATGTTACTTATCCTCAAATAGATACCTTGGTGACTGTTGTTTGCATTAAAGGAAACTTTTGAGCAACTGTAAAGAATTTAGAGGTTAAGAGTACTTGTTCTCCTTAAAACATTTTTATGAGATTTTGAACCCTTATATAATTTTTCTACATTTCTTTTTTGGGAATTGCAAAATGTAGGGTGGAGGGGTAAGAGAGAACTGACTATGCAGATAGGAGGGGGGAGGTATGAAAGGGGAAAATGAGAAAGGGTTAAAATAGATATGAGCACTCATGTAAAAAAATAAGTTCTTGAGTTGGAATTCATTTAAGATGAGGGAGAGGGAGATCAAAAGAGAGAGGTGGGTGCGGAAGAAGGAAAGGAGGAAAGGGCAAAGGAGGGACCGAAGGAGAGGAGAAACACCAGTGTATGTGTAGGATCTATTTATGAAGAATGGTATATATGGAATGTAAAAATGATACAAATGAACTTATTTACAAATAGAAATAGAGTCACAGATGTAGAAAGCAAACTTATGGTTACCAGGGGATGAGGAAAGAAGGGATAAATTAGGAGATTTGGATTGGCATATATACACTACTATACATATAACATAGATAACTAATAAGAACCTACTGTATAGCACAGGGGACTCTATTCAATACTCTGTAAATGATGTATATGGGAAATGAATCTGAAAAACAGAGGATGTCTGTATACATATAACTGATTTACTTTGCTATACACCTGAAACTGACACAACATTGTAGATCAACTATGCTTCTATAAAAATTAGTTTAAAAATAAAATGATATAGACACCATTGTTATCAAGGCCAGCAACATATCTCACATTGGAAAATCGAAAGATCAATTGTCAGTCTTCATCCTGCTGTGTTTATCAGATCCATTTGCAATAGATGACCACTTCATCCCGCTAGGAGTTCTTTGGCTTCCAGGATACAGCGTGCTGTTGGTTTTCCCACCTTACCAGCTGCCTTTTCATTTTCTTCTACAGATTCCCTGTGACTCCCCAGTTTTCCTGGTAAAGTGAACCAAAGCTCATTGCTTGAGCATCTTTGCCTCTTCATCTCCCTGTATTCCCATAGGAATCTCAACTGCTTCCTGGCTTTAAATATCATCACAATGTTACTTATCCTCAAATAGATACCTTGGCTTCCAACTCCAGACTTGTGGATCCATGGTATACTCTGATATCTCCACTGAGTGTCTAGTAGGCATCTTAATATTAGCACAAAAATGAACTGAAATAAATGAATCTTTCCTCTCAAAGCTTTTTCTCTCTCAGTTTTTGCTATCTCAAATAATAGAAACACCATCCACTTTGGGTTGGGCAAAAACCTTAAGAATCATTCTTCACTCACCTGTTTCTCTCACCCTACATGTAATCTATCTGCAAATCATATAGGACCTTAAAAATCCAGATACATGCAACTTCTTATCACTTATCATCACCATCATTATCATGTTGTTAAAAGCAAACTGCCTCTCCTCCTTTGGTTATGGCTGTAACTTTTGTGTTCCCATTCTTATACCACGAGTATCTTCAACACATAGCAATTATTTTTTGTATCTGAGTAAGATCATGTCCATTCTTTTTGTAGCATCCACCAATGACCCTCCATTCCTTATAGCAGTCTCTAAACCTACACCATCTAGTAGCCGTCTTCTTTCTGAACTCACCTCCAACACTTCTTTATTACTATATTGCAGCTCTAGTAAGCTTTTTACTATTCTTTGAACATTTCAGGCAAGTCCACTGTCTCAGTGCCTTTACACTTGCTGTTTTTATGCTTAGAGTACATATACATCTATATATCTATATCTATCTCTATATATCTCTCATATATATGCTTCAGTTCTTTGTTCAAGCTGACTACTTGAGATTGAGACCTTTCTAAAACACCTTATTCAAAACTGGACTTCTGTGTGCCTGGCAGACATCTTCAGTTCCTCTTCCTTTCTCATTTTCTCCATAACACCCCTCTTTATAGACTGTATCTTCTACATTTTTGTGTTTTATACATCCTCACTAAAATATAGGCTTCTTTATCTATTTTACTTACCAATATATTCCCAGAATCCAGAATGATACTTTACAAAGTTAGGGGCTCAATAAGTAGTTGTGAGATGAATGAATGAATGAAAGGAAGTGTTAGGACTAACTTCTCGATCCATGAACAGCCCAATTTAAACCTAGTTTATTTTGGCATCATAGCCAAAACAATCAGTTCCTAGACCACTGGTCCCCAATCTTTTTGGCACCAGGGACCAGTTTCTTTGAAGACAGTTTTCACATAAATTGTGGATGGGGCTGGTTTGGGGATGATTCAAGCACATTACATTTATTGCGTGCTTTATTTCTTTGATTATTCTATCTGCTTCACTCAGATCATTAGGCCTTAGATCCCAGAGGCTGGGAACTAAGACCATCAGTTAGGAGATGTATGAAGTACAAAGCAGCTTATAATGTATCATAAGAATAGAATCCATCTTGCCTTTCTCCTTCTTTATTATCAGGTTTACCCTCCATCCCCTCCCCACACCCACATGGGACCACATATGTAGCCTAGGGGAGAGGTTCTGGCACAGTTGTAGAGGCTGGTATGGGAGTCTAGCCACCTGTCCACGTAGCTTACTTTGCTCTCTGAACTTGCTTGTGCCTGATATCATAAGGACCACTTCTGTCTTACCAAGACTGGTGCTGAGCCCTCTGAATCTTATGACTTGGGTGGGTGGGTGCTATGACTTCTGATGGACAACTCTTGCTCCATGTCACTTGGTGTTCTGTGGTCTGATGCTCCATCTCAACTAAGGGTCAGTAGCATATGTGCTTAGTTGTGTTCGACTCTGCAACCCATGGACTGCGGCCTTGTCCATGGGAATTCTCCAGGTAAGAATATTGAAGTGGGGTTGCCATGCCCCACTCCAGGGAATCTTCCCAGCCCGGTGATAGAACCCATGTCTCCAGCATTTCAGAGGGATTCTTTTACATCTGAGCCATCAAGGAAACCCAAAAATACTGGAATGGGTAGCCTATCCCTTCTCCAGGGGATCTTCCCAACCCAGGAATAAAACCAGCGTCTCCTGAATTGCAGGTGGCTTCTTTACCAGCTGAAGCTACCAGGTGTTTTATAGGTACCAACAAAGTGATTGTTTACAATGATAGTGCTGTAGATTTAATAATTTGTTTCTCTAATTTTAAAAGGATCTATTACTTGGCCACCAATGAACAACAAGAAAAGACCTCTTATAGGCCTAATATAAACAAACACACATACACAATAGGACAACTTAGAAAGATCAGATAGGACAATTACATCTCAAAGACAAAAGGGAATCTGAGCTTCCCACAGATGACCTTGTTTAAAGTCTTACCAGGCTAGCTTTAATTTTTAACTGTGTGCACATTAAAGAACCCCCTCAATATTTAGGGGGAGATTTATTTTCTCCAATTAACTAGGCACTTACAAATATAAGCTCAATTTCTTGTCTTTCTACATGTCTTTATGTTGCATATAAGGGACCTATTTTTAAATGGCCTAGAAATATCCATAGTAGATAGAATAAGCCTTGCTACAAATAATACAGACCCAAGAATCTTCCTGTTGGAGCCCACCATAAACTTTACACACAGCCTATTCTCAATACAGACACCTCTAATGCCATAGAGTCTGCTAGGTCTAATGCCCCAAATGGAAGGACTGCTTGCCCTGTACTTTTGGCATGTTGCAGTTTTTTTTCATGCTTTGGGATCCATTCAAAGCTGGAAGTCTCCCTGGTTTCTCAGTACTTGGGTGGAAGCAGTGTTCCCAACTGTGGAATGTGCTACATCCACAACTTTAAAAAGCCTATCAAGTCTTGTGCTTCCTTCATTGTGGTGAGGGTTATAAGATGCTGTGAGCTGTCATTTACTTTGGAGAGGATGTCCCAGCATGCTGTCTTGGCAGGGGACCTGAAGGAGGAGGCAAATCTCTTCTTAGTCTATCACTTGGCTTTTGCCAGCACAATAACACCTACCTTGCAAACTGTTAAACCAGTTCTAATACCATTTACTGTCTTGGCAGGGGACCTAAGAGGAGCATCAGGAAACCCAAAATTTACTTGGAATGGGTGGGGGCCTATCCCTTCTCCAGGGGATCTTCCCAACCCAGGAATAAAACCAGCGTCTCCTGAATTGCAGGTGGCTTCTTTACCAGCTGAAGCTACCAGGTGTTTTATAGGTACCAACAAAGTGATTGTTTACAATGATAGTGCTGTAGATTTAATAATTTGTTTCTCTAATTTTAAAAGGATCTATTACTTGGCCACCAATGAACAACAAGAAAAGACCTCTTATAGGCCTAATATAAACAACACACATACACAATAGGACAACTTAGAAAGATCAGATAGGACAATTACATCTCAAAGACAAAAGGGAATCTGAGCTTCCCACAGATGACCTTGTTTAAAGTCTTACCAGGCTAGCTTTAATTTTTAACTGTGTGCACATTAAAGAACCCCCTCAATATTTAGGGGGAGATTTATTTTCTCCAATTAACTAGGCACTTACAAATATAAGCTCAATTTCTTGTCTTTCTACATGTCTTTATGTTGCATATAAGGGACCTATTTTTAAATGGCCTAGAAATATCCATAGTAGATAGAATAAGCCTTGCTACAAATAATACAGACCCAAGAATCTTCCTGTTGGAGCCCACCATAAACTTTACACACAGCCTATTCTCAATACAGACACCTCTAATGCCATAGAGTCTGCTAGGTCTAATGCCCCAAATGGAAGGACTGCTTGCCCTGTACTTTTGGCATGTTGCAGTTTTTTTTCATGCTTTGGGATCCATTCAAAGCTGGAAGTCTCCCTGGTTTCTCAGTACTTGGGTGGAAGCAGTGTTCCCAACTGTGGAATGTGCTACATCCACAACTTTAAAAAGCCTATCAAGTCTTGTGCTTCCTTCATTGTGGTGAGGGTTATAAGATGCTGTGAGCTGTCATTTACTTTGGAGAGGATGTCCCAGCATGCTGTCTTGGCAGGGGACCTGAAGGAGGAGGCAAATCTCTTCTTAGTCTATCACTTGGCTTTTGCCAGCACAATAACACCTACCTTGCAAACTGTTAAACAAGATATGTCTAGGTTCTAATAATTACCAACTATGTTGAAACCTAATTATATTTTAAGGTACTGGGAAGACGATGATGAAATAGGTCCATGCTCAGTGGACCCATGATAAGCAGGAACTGGGCCACAACTATGTTTATTACATGGTACCCATATGGCCCCATTATAACAGAAGTCCTTAAGGATGCTTCGGGTCACCAAGTATCAATGTTAGTTTGGACTCTGTCTCCAACAGTTCTTGAAATGTTTGTATATTTCTCTTTCTCCTGTGTGCAATTATTTGAGTAAATGAACAGAAGTCCCTTATGGAAGAACTGGAGGAATCCTTTCCCAGTAACTTTGTCATAGTGTCACGGGGTTCTTTCTCCTGGGGACATGACCTTTCCATCAATCAATGGATCCAGGTCTGGGAATGAACACTGGACAAGAGATTGTGAATTTTTATTGAGGTATCCACCTTCAGCCTTTGGGCATCCATCCTTAATTTCTTTTCATTGTACAACTTGAGTGATACCCTCGTGGGCTGCTCATTTATCCTGACATTTGGAATATAGTGTTCTATTGACCACCTCCATGGTTCTTTATGGGTCAGCTTCCCTGGTTTCTAGTTTGACCTTACTATTCATTATGATAATTGTGATCATATTTCTTTGTTGTTAGGTGCAACCACCTGGCTTGTTTTATTTTAGGATCGTCTCATTCCCATTGATGTGAGGGAGCCCAGTTCTTGAGAAGAATCTCTTACTGCCCTGGTCTACCAAAGACAGTTGTCACTGAGCTTCTTAACTATGCTGGTACCTTTTGCATTGCCAAGTTCTTTAATCTTTGGCAAATTAATTGTCCCTGGGCCCTTCCCTGGGCCCTTCCACAGAACATTGTAGATGGGAGGGTTTTCTGGACTTATGTACTACATCCAGTGTAGTAGGCTCACTACTCTTAAAGATTTTGATTACTACCTCCACCATCTTCCACATTTCTACTTCATTAGGTGAGGGCTCTTGTTTTGTCCAGGCTTAGAACCATCTGCTAAGAACCATCTTAGCAGTATACTAGCACTGTCTCCTGGGATCCTTGATGGGGTGACAATCTTAAATCACAGGAGTGCTCTCGTATTGATAAACTCATCCATTTTCAAGTTCACATGATTTTTTTTTTTTTAATTTTTGGCCACTTTTATTGGTCTTTCATTTATTTATTTTCATCCATCTTTATTTTTTGGCCTGTGTGGACCTCCCATTGCAGTGGCCAATCTCGCTGCAGAGCACTGGCTCTGGGTGCATGTGCTCCAGAGCACTGGCTTCTAATTGGGCACACTGGTCCAGCTGCTCTTGGGATCTTCCCATGCCAGGGATCAAATCAGCACCCCTTGCAGTGCAGGGCAGACTCTTTACCCACTGGACCACCAGGGAAGCCCTGTAGCTTTTTTTGATACATAACCTCTAGCCTATTTTTGCAGGCTCAGAACTTACTTCTCCAGATGGGTTATAACTTTCTCCATGATCTGATGGCCAAGAGGGAAGGTGGGATAGATTATGAGGGAATGTATGTTACTTCACAAAGCAAAAGCTTCTGGATCACCTTCAAGCATAAGTGGGCTGGCAAGTGTAAGCCTTTAAGAGGGAGGAGTGGACCACTTCTGAATAATTAGAGGATTCAGGGGGATCTGAATGTATCTGAAGATTCAAGATCTTCTGTTATGTTAACCATTGTGTTTCCATGTCAAGTCTCCATGTTCCACTCCCTCCCAATCAAGGCCTTGCCCTTGCCAATGAAGACATGCTGGTGTGGAGAATTTACCCTTCTCTGTAGCTCTCTGTCCGGGTCTGATTCTCAGCTCTCTCTGCCTTCTGGATGCAGGAATTGAGATTTGTTACCAAGGAGGCCCGCATACCACCTGATTTTGGCCATATTTCATTCTTCAACTTTAATTTCCATCTCAATTCTCCATTAGAGAATTTTTAACACTTGCACATCACTCGGCTGTATTGATTTGCTCAGTCATGTCTGACTCTTTGTAACCCCACTGACTGCAGCCCGTCAGGGTCCTCTGTCCATGGGATTGTCCAGGCAAGAATACTCGAGTGGGTTGCCCTTCCCTTCTCCAGGGAATCTTCCCAAGCCAGGAGTTGAACCAGGATCTCCTTGCATTGCAGGCAGATTCTTTTTTTTTTTTTTTTAATTTTTTTTTTTTTTTTTTTTTGGGGGGGCGGGGGGGGGGGGGGGGGGGTTGGGTGGGCCATTTCTGTTGTTCTTTCCTTTCTCAATTTTCATCCGTCTTTGTTCTTTGGCTCCTGTGGGCCTCCCATCGTGACGGCGTCTGTTGTTGCAGAGCACTGGCTCTGGGCGCACGCACACCAGAGCTCCGGGTCGGTAATTGGACACATCGGTCTAACCGCTCCGCGGCACGTGGGATCTTCCCAGGCCAGGGATCGAACCGGCGCCCCTTGCACACTGCAAGGCGGTGTCCTTACCCACTGGACCACCAGGGGAAGCCCTGCAGGCAGATTCTTTACCCGTGCTACTAGGGAAGCCCCTCGTACACATCACAGTTACTTTGGAGTTAAGTGATCCATCTCCTAAATCCCCTTTTATAGTTGTCTTCCTAGGATCACTTTTGGCAGGAGGTGTCCCAGGTTGGCTCCTCAGGTGAAAAACTCTTAAGACTTCGAGACTGACATGCAGGAGGTCGATTGAGAAATGCTTTTAGTAATACCTGTGATGAGTAAGCCAATGAATTTGGCAGGGAGAAGATGAATTGTGATTCAGTTTGCAAGAGAGGCTTCAGTTGATCCTATGGCGAGAGCTGGAGCTGGAGCTGTGATGTGCTTCTCAGCTGTCATACTTAAACCAAGAACCTCTGGACTCTAGCACCACCAGTCACTGGATGCTGATATCTCTAGAAAGGGGGATGTATCTTTTTTCAGCCTTAAGCAATTCCTGGGGAAGAACTCAGTTGTGAACTACCAACAGTTGACATCCCTGGCAGCTGGAGAAATGGGTGCCTTGTCCTTTTCTGAAAGTAGATAGTATTTTTTAATTTTTATCTTTTAGGTTTACATAGTTTTGTTGTTTACTGCCAAACGTTAACATGAATTGGCCATAGGGAACATACGTTCCCTCCCTCTTGAACTTCCCTCCCATCTCCTTCCCCATCCCACCCCTCTAGGTTGTTACAAAGTCTCTGTTTGAGTTCCCTTAGTCCCACAGCAAATGCCGACTGGTTATCTATTTTACATGTGGTAATGTAGGTTTCCATGCTACTCTTTCCTGGGTGCCTCATCTTGAAGGAGTATTTGGCCAATAGAATGCCCAGAGAGACTTGTTGAGGAACTTCCCATGGGAGTCCAGTGGTTCAGACTCTGTGCTTCTACTACATTGGGTGCAAGTTCGATTCCGGTTTGGGGAACTGAGAACCTTCATGCCATATGGCCAAAACAAAACAAACTTGGTGAATAAAATGATTGGATTATTCTTCAGGGGTTATAAGCCTCGTGAAGGCAGATTTATTTTCTGATTCCTTTTGGATTGCTATATACCAAGTAGCATTGCTCCTTTTATTTAACAGTCAATCAATCAATATGTGTTGAATGAAGAAACAGAGAATTTATGTATTATAGATTTTAAGGTTCTTATCCATCAGTGGCAGTTCTAGTTCCCAGTGAATAATTGGAGGCTTTAACTATTACCCTTCTGCACTGCAATTTTCTAAAATTTGCCACTCCCACAAAGAAGGATGATGTGAGTTTATTATTTGTGTGAAACAATGACTGGAAAGGTCACTTTGAAATGTGACAGTGTGAGTGGGCACTAGTTGAGCCCAATTTAATTGCTGCTCTGCTTCTTAACCATGATATAGGGCCCATTAGAGCCTGGTTGATGGGAAAATTCATTGGCATGCACTGCCTTAGATAGAGACTGAGTCTTGTGTGCTGTGGAAATATCTATTAGCTTTGTTCTAAATACTTAAGAGTACACTAGACATGTTTAGAAATTCTTTCTTGGAAGCATATTGTTGGTAACTACTTTATTTCCTTTCTAAATACATAGCTGTATCACCACACGCCTTAATTCTTCATTAAACGATGTCAACATTCCACTCAGCAGAAATAATTGTACCCTTTCCTTAGGTGCAATTATCCTGATGAAAGTAATTAGTCAACCAGCTACTTAAGAAGGAGCCATGCATTTGGAAAAGATTCAGCTTTTATGTACCATGTGGTAGGGATTTAGCTTGGCACTGGATTCTACTTGGCAACAGGCACGACTTCACAGAGGGTTTCGTCTGTTTGAGTTCCCTTAGTCCCACAGCAAATGCCGACTGGTTATCTATTTTACATGTGGTAATGTAGGTTTCCATGCTACTCTTTCCTGGGTGCCTCATCTTGAAGGAGTATTTGGCCAATAGAATGCCCAGAGAGACTTGTTGAGGAACTTCCCATGGGAGTCCAGTGGTTCAGACTCTGTGCTTCTACTACATTGGGTGCAAGTTCGATTCCGGTTTGGGGAACTGAGAACCTTCATGCCATATGGCCAAAACAAAACAAACTTGGTGAATAAAATGATTGGATTATTCTTCAGGGGTTATAAGCCTCGTGAAGGCAGATTTATTTTCTGATTCCTTTTGGATTGCTATATACCAAGTAGCATTGCTCCTTTTATTTAACAGTCAATCAATCAATATGTGTTGAATGAAGAAACAGAGAATTTATGTATTATAGATTTTAAGGTTCTTATCCATCAGTGGCAGTTCTAGTTCCCAGTGAATAATTGGAGGCTTTAACTATTACCCTTCTGCACTGCAATTTTCTAAAATTTGCCACTCCCACAAAGAAGGATGATGTGAGTTTATTATTTGTGTGAAACAATGACTGGAAAGGTCACTTTGAAATGTGACAGTGTGAGTGGGCACTAGTTGAGCCCAATTTAATTGCTGCTCTGCTTCTTAACCATGATATAGGGCCCATTAGAGCCTGGTTGATGGGAAAATTCATTGGCATGCACTGCCTTAGATAGAGACTGAGTCTTGTGTGCTGTGGAAATATCTATTAGCTTTGTTCTAAATACTTAAGAGTACACTAGACATGTTTAGAAATTCTTTCTTGGAAGCATATTGTTGGTAACTACTTTATTTCCTTTCTAAATACATAGCTGTATCACCACACGCCTTAATTCTTCATTAAACGATGTCAACATTCCACTCAGCAGAAATAATTGTACCCTTTCCTTAGGTGCAATTATCCTGATGAAAGTAATTAGTCAACCAGCTACTTAAGAAGGAGCCATGCATTTGGAAAAGATTCAGCTTTTATGTACCATGTGGTAGGGATTTAGCTTGGCACTGGATTCTACTTGGCAACAGGCACGACTTCACAGAGGGTTTCTTGGTTGTTTTATGTCCCCTATAAAGGTGATGTCCCAAGAACATCCAGAACGAAGAAAACATACTAAAGGTATTAAGGCCAAAAGCATGCCTGTTGTTATAACAGGAATTATTTGTATATATCTTTCTTTAAAAAAAATCCACATAAGAAATTAGGAATCTAATTTTGCCATATTCTCTCCTGCCTGTTTGCCAACTTACTGGACTTTGAGCTAATGTTGTACATCTGTACAAATCTCTCCCCTGCCATCAGCTGTGCATTTGGAGTTTGGATTTGTCTAAAACAAACAGAGGAAAGTGACTCTTTAATGGCTTGAGGTCTTAAGCAGTTTGTGAGTGGATAATTCCTATACACTTCAGACTTCTTAAGTTATCCTCAGACCAGTCTCTTCTGGGGTAAAAAGCTAAAGAAATTAATTTAGCAGTGGAGACTTGAGATTCAAGTTTTCTAGAGTGATGATAATGTTCTGTATCTTCACAGGAATTTGGATAACACAGATGTTTGCAATAGTCCACATTCAGTGAATGGCCACTTTTACAATGAAGGGGAAGATTCAAAATAAGTATTGAACTCTTAACAATATGAATCCTAAAGTATTTATGAAGAAAGCTATCAATGTCTGCAGTTAAATTCGAAATGTTTAAAAATAATACTAGTTGTTAGATGAATGTAAGTGTGATAGATAGATAATTATGTGATAAATGAAGTACTAGAGTGAAATGTTAATGCTGAAATCTAGGTCCCAGGTACAGAGATGTTTTACATACAATTGTTTAACATTTTCTGTATGTTGGAAATTTTCATAATAAAGTATTAGAAATAATCACCTTTGGCACTTTGCCTGCAAGGCCCTTGAGACAAACTTTATCAATTTGATAGTTCAATTTGTACAGTGTTTATTGAGTACTTACCGTGCAGAACTGATGCTGGGCTTGAGATTCCAGGCTGTACCCTTTCCTTAGGTGCAATTATCCTGGAAAGTAATTAGTCAACCAGCTACTTAAGAAGGAGCCATGCATTTAAATATTTGTACCATGTGGTAGGGATTTAGCTTGGCACTGGATTCTACTTGGCAACAGGCACGACTTCACAGAGGGTTTCTTGGTTGTTTTATGTCCCCTATAAAGGTGATGTCCCAAGAACATCCAGAACGAAGAAAACATACTAAAGGTATTAAGGCCAAAAGCATGCCTGTTGTTATAACAGGAATTATTTGTATATATCTTTCTTTAAAAAAAATCCACATAAGAAATTAGGAATCTAATTTTGCCATATTCTCTCCTGCCTGTTTGCCAACTTACTGGACTTTGAGCTAATGTTGTACATCTGTACAAATCTCTCCCCTGCCATCAGCTGTGCATTTGGAGTTTGGATTTGTCTAAAACAAACAGAGGAAAGTGACTCTTTAATGGCTTGAGGTCTTAAGCAGTTTGTGAGTGGATAATTCCTATACACTTCAGACTTCTTAAGTTATCCTCAGACCAGTCTCTTCTGGGGTAAAAAGCTAAAGAAATTAATTTAGCAGTGGAGACTTGAGATTCAAGTTTTCTAGAGTGATGATAATGTTCTGTATCTTCACAGGAATTTGGATAACACAGATGTTTGCAATAGTCCACATTCAGTGAATGGCCACTTTTACAATGAAGGGGAAGATTCAAAATAAGTATTGAACTCTTAACAATATGAATCCTAAAGTATTTATGAAGAAAGCTATCAATGTCTGCAGTTAAATTCGAAATGTTTAAAAATAATACTAGTTGTTAGATGAATGTAAGTGTGATAGATAGATAATTATGTGATAAATGAAGTACTAGAGTGAAATGTTAATGCTGAAATCTAGGTCCCAGGTACAGAGATGTTTTACATACAATTGTTTAACATTTTCTGTATGTTGGAAATTTTCATAATAAAGTATTAGAAATAATCACCTTTGGCACTTTGCCTGCAAGGCCCTTGAGACAAACTTTATCAATTTGATAGTTCAATTTGTACAGTGTTTATTGAGTACTTACCGTGCAGAACTGATGCTGGGCTTGAGATTCCAGGCTGAGCAGTCCTCCTCTGCTCTTAACTACAGCTAGTGGAGCCTCTGATTCCAATTCCAGCAAGATGAATATAGGAAGGTATATATGAACACTCTGTGATTCATGAATATATTTCATCTGTCTACCCATCCATCCACCTACCCATCTACCTGTCTATTCGTTCACCCACCTATCCATCCATCCACCCATCTGTTTATCTGTGTCTACTAAATTTCTGTGTTTGGTGTAAGGCATCTTAAAAGAGATCAAGCTGCAGTTTTATAGTCAAGAAGCTTATGGTGTCATGGACACTTTAGCATGAAATTACTATTCCTGGGAATTCCACTCTGACCTTGTTTATTCATTCGGTCAGACAAAAATCACTTCGAAACTAGAAATGTGATGTAAGGTATATGAAAATATTCTACTCTGCATCTGGAAAACTTCAAAAGTTGCATTTTTTTATTTTTGTGGTGATTTTCAAAGCCACAGAATAATCCAGTCACAAATAAAAGGAAAAAAAAAAAAAACAGCAAGGCTTTCCTGTGGGAAACTTTAGAGAAACCCCGGAAAACTTTCCTCAATTAGAGTAAACCATTAAATACTTAAAAGCACTTTAGTAGCATATTAAGCCAAGCCAAGTCCTCTGAAAATATTCAGTTTTGAAGTCCCAACTGAATGCATCTCATCCAGGTCCTGCACAGGGAGTCGCTGCTCCCTCCGGAACTGTGTCTCTCTTTTTTAAAATATTGGTTTTAATTAAGTTTTACAGAATACATTAGTTTGCCATATTTGAATCACATTTGCACGCAGAGATGAAAAATTATTCTTTCCCTCTTCTAAGTCAGTGCTTTACTGCTGAAATAGCAATCTGTGCGATGCAACTACTATTGAAACACCAGTCAGTTAAAAAAAAAAAAAAAGGCTCTGGAAAAATGGGAGGAAGAGGAGATGGGAAAGAGAGCCCAAGACAGCAGAAACAGAGGAAGCAGAAGTAGAACAGAGGTGCAGAGGGGAAAACAAAGAAGAGTGGAGAAGGCCAGGGCAGAAAATGACTTGCTACTCTTGGAGCCGAATACTAAAACTTGCTGTCAGTTCTAAGAGACTCTGGTTCCCTTTGTCTCCACTGCAAAATAGGTAACATGCTCACTCTTTGTCTTTATATCCCACTGTTTCCCATTAGAAATCAGAGTGCCAGGTCCCCTGAACCCTAAGCATCAATGGTCTGGATACCTGTTTCTTTCCATCTTTGGTAAGAAAGATGTTTATCTCACTTATTTCTGTTTTGGTGTTAGAATGACTCACAAAGAGACTTAGAGAACAAACTTACAGTTACCAGAGAGGAAGAGTGAAGGAAAGGGATAGTTTGGGATCAACATATATACACTGCTATATTTAAAATGGGTAACCAATAAGGTCCTCCTGTATATGTAGCATTTGGAACTCTGCTCGATGTTATATGGCAGCCTGAATGAGAGGGCAGTTTGGGGGAAAATGAATGCATGTGTATGTGTGACTGGGTCACTTTGCTGTGCACCTGAAACTATCACAGCAGTGTCAATCAGCTGTACTCCACTATAAAAAGCTTACAGAATATAATAACTGTGCAAAGACTTAATAAAAAGGAAATAGGAACAAGCAAGGTCCGACCAACAAATGGAAATCCCTTGGCAAACCAAAAAGAAGACTTGAAATTTACAGTGGCAGGTCCTGCCACAAGATGATGTTCGTCCTTCTCTGTTTTTACTTTCCATCTTGAAAAATTGAAATGACTGTGACTTGGGTTTCAAAATGATTTTGTTGATTAAACATATACATTTCTGACAGCATCATAGGATTTTATTCATCAGGATATTAGTTTACATGGTACATTGGAGCAGTTGGAGGTGAAGGGATTATTACAGTTAGGTATTCCTGGAAATAGACTGACTGCATCTGAGTTGATATGTGTGCAAGGAATTTATTATGGAATGAATGCTCAGGGATTGACACCTGTATCTAAAAAGGGGAGGAAGCAGGACTAGACATAGGGTAGCATCCTAATGCAGTTCTTAGCTAAGTTGTTCCAGACCTCTTCCTCTTGGGACACTGGGTCTGGGCCTTTATGATTCTGTATTGACCCAACTCTGGATGTAGGCGGTTTCAAGAGGCAGAATACTGTCAGAGGCTCTTCCTGAAGAGGGCTCATATCAGAGCTGCCAACAACGGTATCCCAGAAACTATGGCAATAAATCCTAGGGGGGTGTTCTGGCACATTACAAAATCCACACTCCGAAGCATTTTATTTTTTTCTTTTCCGTCTCTTATGCTTTGATCCCCTAGTAGGTGGCAGCCACAGGCCCACGTGGCTCTTTGAATCTCTCTGTAGTCATGCTTAGCAATGGCTATTCCACATCAGATCGTTTCTGTTTCAGCTTATTTCCCCAAGCAACTCTAGCTGTGGCTTCAATTTTCCTAGCAGCTTATCTTTCACCTTTAGTCTGAATTTTTTTTTTTTTAATTTTGACCTCTTTTATTGGTCTTTCATTTATTTTCATCCGTCTTTGTTCTTTGGCCTGTGTGGGTCTCCCATTGCAGTGGACTCTCCTGTTGCAGAGTACTGGCTCAGGGCGCATGTGCTCCAGAGCGCTGACTCGTGATTGGACACACCGGTTCAGCCGCTCCTGGGCATGTGGGATCTTCCCAGGCCAGGGAACGAACCAGCACCATGCACTGCAAGACTGATTCTTTACCCACTGGACCACCAGGGAAACCCATAGTCTGAAACTGAGAAAGATCATTGAAATTTAAAAAAGTGGGCAGGTCCTGCCACAAGATGATGTTCCCTTCTCTGTTTTTACTTTCCATCTTGAAAAATTGAAATGACTGTGACTTGGGTTTCAAAATGATTTTGTTGATTAAACATATACATTTCTGACAGCATCATAGGATTTTATTCATCAGGATATTAGTTTACATGGTACATTGGAGCAGTTGGAGGTGAAGGGATTATTACAGTTAGGTATTCCTGGAAATAGACTGACTGCATCTGAGTTGATATGTGTGCAAGGAATTTATTATGGAATGAATGCTCAGGGATTGACACCTGTATCTAAAAAGGGGAGGAAGCAGGACTAGACATAGGGTAGCATCCTAATGCAGTTCTTAGCTAAGTTGTTCCAGACCTCTTCCTCTTGGGACACTGGGTCTGGGCCTTTATGATTCTGTATTGACCCAACTCTGGATGTAGGCGGTTTCAAGAGGCAGAATACTGTCAGAGGCTCTTCCTGAAGAGGGCTCATATCAGAGCTGCCAACAACGGTATCCCAGAAACTATGGCAATAAATCCTAGGGGGGTGTTCTGGCACATTACAAAATCCACACTCCGAAGCATTTTATTTTTTTCTTTTCCGTCTCTTATGCTTTGATCCCCTAGTAGGTGGCAGCCACAGGCCCACGTGGCTCTTTGAATCTCTCTGTAGTCATGCTTAGCAATGGCTATTCCACATCAGATCGTTTCTGTTTCAGCTTATTTCCCCAAGCAACTCTAGCTGTGGCTTCAATTTTCCTAGCAGCTTATCTTTCACCTTTAGTCTGAATTTTTTTTTTTTTAATTTTGACCTCTTTTATTGGTCTTTCATTTATTTTCATCCGTCTTTGTTCTTTGGCCTGTGTGGGTCTCCCATTGCAGTGGACTCTCCTGTTGCAGAGTACTGGCTCAGGGCGCATGTGCTCCAGAGCGCTGACTCGTGATTGGACACACCGGTTCAGCCGCTCCTGGGCATGTGGGATCTTCCCAGGCCAGGGAACGAACCAGCACCATGCACTGCAAGACTGATTCTTTACCCACTGGACCACCAGGGAAACCCATAGTCTGAAACTGAGAAAGATCAGTGTGCCTCGTTGGAGAAAATGTATCTCCTCTGATGCCTACGCTGGGGAGGAGCAAACCTACTGGCCTATCAGTGAGAAACGTTCAGATACAGGATTGGGTTCTGCTAATTTTTCTGATCTGAGTGCCGAAATGGTTGGTGGAAGCTTTCCTGTTTCCTGCTTGTAAGGAATGTTAATAGGAGTTTCAAGTCAATCCACTGGTGGATCTATATATTATCCTAGGAGAGCTTAAGAAGGGCTCACTAAATAATATTCTTTTCCACCCATCAATCTGTGTTAGGAAGATGTATGACTGGTATCTAAGGCGCTGTCAGTGTGTTATTTTCCATGTTCCTCTCACACGTCAAATATAAAAATACAGCCTGTCAGTGTAAGTATGATATGGGGCATTGTTCAGAGAGACTGTGAAAAATCCCGCAGCGTTCCCTGATTCATCATTTCAACAGCCTAATCATTTCATAGCCCAGTCTAAACAAAAGAGTTAAGGGCATTTCAGCTTAGGGGGTGTTGAATCAGGGTCGATTCAGGAAAAATTAAAATGGAGAAAATCCCAAAGAGAAAAAGTGTTTGGGGGAAATAAGAGCAATCTTGCCTTTTTAATCCAATTTCATAGTTACTGATCTTTTTCAGAAGGTTGTTTATCAGTTAATTATTCTTCACCACACCCCGTACTCTGACATTTTACCAAAGAGGCCGGGAGGCCTCGTTAAATCAGAATTTCCACTTTCAGCTCACCTGTCACAGCTAAAGGCTCCCTCAAATGCATTGACATCGATTAATATTTAATGATTGAAGAGCAAAAATATTGGCTCAGCACTATTTACTTTATCTTTCTTTAAATTAAGGAAGAAAAAGCCATCAGTAGAATGGACTCTGCGTCATACACTCTTAGCTTTGGATTTCTACAGTGAGACATTTATGTGAGTGCCAAGAAGGAGGAGAGACCTGTGGAAGGTCATGTGTGTTCCAGGAAAGGGCTGGACTGTGATGGACAGAGAGAATAATATTTAATGAGCACTTACTCTGCCAGGTACTGCATAAGGAGCTTTCATAATTTATCTCCAATACTCACTATACCTCTATAATGTCAGTATTCTTTTCATTTTACAAGTGAGGAAACAACCTTAGGGAAATTAGAAAGTTTACCTCAGGTCACATATGAAGCAGTAGTCAGTATTTGCATCTTGTACTGTTTGGTTACAAAGTCCATACTCTTTCTAAACACGTATTGCCTAAGAGATAGAAGACCTGAGACCATTGAACGAGTGTGCTATTTGATCTGGCAGTCATTTTGTATCTTTGTGGCTCCATTTTCCCATCTGTGAAATGGGCTGTAAACCAGATCTTGAACTCTAATTCAGACACAAGATCCTGTTTCCAAATCAGATTAGCTTTTTAGTTTCTAAGAACTATAATACCCAACAGATAATTTTTTATAGCACGTAGATGGAAAAGACACTAAGAAACATTTCCTTCTAGGGCAAATAGTAAAGCATATAAAATGCTAAAAATGTTGAAGTATCCACAGGTTTTAATAGAGGTCTCATAAAGCCAAAAGTCTAAACAAAACAGTTAAGGGCATTTCAGCTTAGGGGTGTTGAATCAGGGTCGATTCAGGAAAAATTAAAATGGAGAAAATCCCAAAGAGAAAAAGTGTTTGGGGGAAATAAGAGCAATCTTCCCTTTTTTAATCCAATTTCATAGTTACTGATCTTTTTCAGAAGGTTGTTTATCAGTTAATTATTCTTCACCACACCCCGTACTCTGACATTTTACCAAAGAGGCCGGGAGGCCTCGTTAAATCAGAATTTCCACTTTCAGCTCACCTGTCACAGCTAAAGGCTCCCTCAAATGCATTGACATCGATTAATATTTAATGATTGAAGAGCAAAAATATTGGCTCAGCACTATTTACTTTATCTTTCTTTAAATTAAGGAAGAAAAAGCCATCAGTAGAATGGACTCTGCGTCATACACTCTTAGCTTTGGATTTCTACAGTGAGACATTTATGTGAGTGCCAAGAAGGAGGAGAGACCTGTGGAAGGTCATGTGTGTTCCAGGAAAGGGCTGGACTGTGATGGACAGAGAGAATAATATTTAATGAGCACTTACTCTGCCAGGTACTGCATAAGGAGCTTTCATAATTTATCTCCAATACTCACTATACCTCTATAATGTCAGTATTCTTTTCATTTTACAAGTGAGGAAACAACCTTAGGGAAATTAGAAAGTTTACCTCAGGTCACATATGAAGCAGTAGTCAGTATTTGCATCTTGTACTGTTTGGTTACAAAGTCCATACTCTTTCTAAACACGTATTGCCTAAGAGATAGAAGACCTGAGACCATTGAACGAGTGTGCTATTTGATCTGGCAGTCATTTTGTATCTTTGTGGCTCCATTTTCCCATCTGTGAAATGGGCTGTAAACCAGATCTTGAACTCTAATTCAGACACAAGATCCTGTTTCCAAATCAGATTAGCTTTTTAGTTTCTAAGAACTATAATACCCAACAGATAATTTTTTATAGCACGTAGATGGAAAAGACACTAAGAAACATTTCCTTCTAGGGCAAATAGTAAAGCATATAAAATGCTAAAAATGTTGAAGTATCCACAGTGTGCCTTTTTAGGGAGATCTGTTATCATAACAATGAGAGTGGGGAAAAGCTGTGCTCAAACAGAAAGTCTTAGTTCCTTTATCAATGAAATGGAGATAATAATCCATACTTCACAGAATTGTGAGAAATGGAAGAGATAATAATATATTTATATATAATATGTTCAAGGATATATTATAGAATAAAATATATATCACAGATACATATTTAATACATCCTTATATATAAGGATATATTTACCCTGGAATAGTGTTTGGCACATAGTGGACACATGTTAAATAAGAGATAAGTGTTATTTATATTAATGTTAAAAGGAAATATTGGTCATTACCAACCTTCATCACCCACCAGGCTCGTTCAGCCTCATCACTTCTTGCCAAAGATAAACTAGACTCATGCCACAAGGGAACATATAGATGAAGGCACAAGGAGCCATTTTAGGAACTCAGCCTCCTGTGTATACTGATAGGTTTATATGTAGTGGGTTTCAGTGAGCAGAGGGCGAACACTTAATTCAGCTTAGAGGGGAAAAGCAGGTATGGAGGAGACATCTGCTCTGAGCTTAAGGATACGAAGTAAATTTGCCAGCATTTGTGGGTTGTTGGCTGTCCTACAAAAAAATCATGATCAATTAGGAAACTGCAAATTAGAAAAGTTAAGTGATTTGTCCAGGATCACATAGCTAGGTGAGGGGAGCAGTCAGTGACTCCAGATTCAGTTGATTCCAAAGAGTCTCTTCCTGCCTACTATGATGTGACTTCTCATCTAGAGCCAGGAATACTAAGCTGATCAACAGTTTTGGGGCACAGAGGCAACAAGAACTGAGCTAAGTAAGATGTGAGATGAAATCAGATAAGCAAGAGGTAAGAAGGTGGGTGAAATCTGGGGTTTTTTTTGGCTCCATTTTCCCATCTGTGAAATGGAAACCCAACAAGAAACCCCAATGATTAGCTTTTTAGTTTCTAAGAACTATAATACCCAACAGATAATTTTTTATAGCACGTAGATGGAAAAGACACTAAGAAACATTTCCTTCTAGGGCAAATAGTAAAGCATATAAAATGCTAAAAATGTTGAAGTATCCACAGTGTGCCTTTTTAGGGAGATCTGTTATCATAACAATGAGAGTGGGGAAAAGCTGTGCTCAAACAGAAAGTCTTAGTTCCTTTATCAATGAAATGGAGATAATAATCCATACTTCACAGAATTGTGAGAAATGGAAGAGATAATAATATATTTATATATAATATGTTCAAGGATATATTATAGAATAAAATATATATCACAGATACATATTTAATACATCCTTATATATAAGGATATATTTACCCTGGAATAGTGTTTGGCACATAGTGGACACATGTTAAATAAGAGATAAGTGTTATTTATATTAATGTTAAAAGGAAATATTGGTCATTACCAACCTTCATCACCCACCAGGCTCGTTCAGCCTCATCACTTCTTGCCAAAGATAAACTAGACTCATGCCACAAGGGAACATATAGATGAAGGCACAAGGAGCCATTTTAGGAACTCAGCCTCCTGTGTATACTGATAGGTTTATATGTAGTGGGTTTCAGTGAGCAGAGGGCGAACACTTAATTCAGCTTAGAGGGGAAAAGCAGGTATGGAGGAGACATCTGCTCTGAGCTTAAGGATACGAAGTAAATTTGCCAGCATTTGTGGGTTGTTGGCTGTCCTACAAAAAAATCATGATCAATTAGGAAACTGCAAATTAGAAAAGTTAAGTGATTTGTCCAGGATCACATAGCTAGGTGAGGGGAGCAGTCAGTGACTCCAGATTCAGTTGATTCCAAAGAGTCTCTTCCTGCCTACTATGATGTGACTTCTCATCTAGAGCCAGGAATACTAAGCTGATCAACAGTTTTGGGGCACAGAGGCAACAAGAACTGAGCTAAGTAAGATGTGAGATGAAATCAGATAAGCAAGAGGTAAGAAGGTGGGTGAAATCTGGGGCCTCCAGGCTAATGTGCATATGTGACAGACATTCATGGGATTTTTTGGCATCCTCAGACCCGTTCCCTTTCTCACCATCACCTTGGTTTCTGTGGGGGAGGTGCCTCTTCTATTCAGAGTACCCTAGTGTGGAATCCTAACCAGGAACCCTGCTGTCACCTATAAAAGGAGTGTACACATGATGTAGAGCCAGCTGGAACACTGGTTCCCTGGAATTTGGCTCTTGAACAAAGTACCAAGCAGACAATGCATGACGAGACTTTAATCACCCATGGGGGTAGCCAGCCTCTTCCTGCTGTGGGTTCATTCCTTGGTTCTAGATTTCCAAGTTGCTTTTTCTCCTGTCTTTTTCAAACCTCTTCTCCCCCTTGCCTATCAACTCTGAGAATGCCTAGCATCCATTCAGTATATTCTTTTTGGTTTCAGTCCACCAGAGTCAAAGTCCATTGACTGTGGACAAGAACCCAGTTGCCACGTCAGAATTGTATTTTACCTATTCCTTGCACCTTCATAGGTAAGTTGGAAATATTCAAGACCTTGTTGAGACATGGAAGTGATAGTTTTACACCATAGTAAGAAACAGTCCTTAAAATCTTATTGTTTCATGAGCAATAAATAAGAATAGGTTAATTTCTAGGGAATAGGCATGAACTTTTTCTATTTTATGTTTTTAGTGCTTACTTAAAAACTTTTCTTTTTTTACTTGTTTATTTATGGCTTTATCAGATCTTTGCTGAGGCATTGTGGGATCTCTTGTTGCTTTCTCTCTAGTTGTGATGTGTGCACTCCAGAGTACATAGGCTCTGTGGTTGCAGCACAGGCTTAGTTGTCCCGTGGCATGTGGGATCTTAGTTGCCTGACCAGGAATCAAACCCATATCCCCTGCATTGGAAGGCAGATTCTTAATCACTTGACCACCAGGAAATCCCTAGGCCTGAACTTTTAAAGGGAGGTATAAGTGGCAGTAGAGAGCATCAGGTCAGATAGCAAATCTTCTCTGTCATCCAGTGACATACTCTGGTTCATTGCATATGTTGTTAAATCAGATAAGCAAGAGGTAAGAAGGTGGGTGAAATCTGGGGCCTCCAGGCTAATGTGCATATGTGACAGACATTCATGGGATTTTTTGGCATCCTCAGACCCGTTCCCTTTCTCACCATCACCTTGGTTTCTGTGGGGGAGGTGCCTCTTCTATTCAGAGTACCCTAGTGTGGAATCCTAACCAGGAACCCTGCTGTCACCTATAAAAGGAGTGTACACATGATGTAGAGCCAGCTGGAACACTGGTTCCCTGGAATTTGGCTCTTGAACAAAGTACCAAGCAGACAATGCATGACGAGACTTTAATCACCCATGGGGGTAGCCAGCCTCTTCCTGCTGTGGGTTCATTCCTTGGTTCTAGATTTCCAAGTTGCTTTTTCTCCTGTCTTTTTCAAACCTCTTCTCCCCCTTGCCTATCAACTCTGAGAATGCCTAGCATCCATTCAGTATATTCTTTTTGGTTTCAGTCCACCAGAGTCAAAGTCCATTGACTGTGGACAAGAACCCAGTTGCCACGTCAGAATTGTATTTTACCTATTCCTTGCACCTTCATAGGTAAGTTGGAAATATTCAAGACCTTGTTGAGACATGGAAGTGATAGTTTTACACCATAGTAAGAAACAGTCCTTAAAATCTTATTGTTTCATGAGCAATAAATAAGAATAGGTTAATTTCTAGGGAATAGGCATGAACTTTTTCTATTTTATGTTTTTAGTGCTTACTTAAAAACTTTTCTTTTTTTACTTGTTTATTTATGGCTTTATCAGATCTTTGCTGAGGCATTGTGGGATCTCTTGTTGCTTTCTCTCTAGTTGTGATGTGTGCACTCCAGAGTACATAGGCTCTGTGGTTGCAGCACAGGCTTAGTTGTCCCGTGGCATGTGGGATCTTAGTTGCCTGACCAGGAATCAAACCCATATCCCCTGCATTGGAAGGCAGATTCTTAATCACTTGACCACCAGGGAAATCCCTAGGCCTGAACTTTTAAAGGGAGGTATAAGTGGCAGTAGAGAGCATCAGGTCAGATAGCAAATCTTCTCTGTCATCCAGTGACATACTCTGGTTCATTGCATATGTTGTTAAGATTTCCTACTAAGCAAAGATTTGATTAAAAAATATACATATATCAAAGTAAACACTTGAAATATTTCAGTGATCTGCAGGGCTTCAACCATCAAAATACTAAAAATGAAATTTCTGATTTGGAATGAGAAGGCCAGTTCTTAGAATAATAAGAGCATGGCCACTGTGTCAGGATGCTCTGCAGTGGGGATAGGAGATTTTTCCTTCTTAGCTGGCAAGATCATTGTAGATGAAATGGGTGTTCAGGACCACTGGATTCTGAGGGATAAGATGTGATGCTGTCCCCACCAATGAATATTCCAGCTGGTGGGTAGTAAGGGAAGTTGGCTCCTATAAAATCCACAGAGAAAGGGATCAAAGGCAGTCCACATACTTTGTCTACTGGGGAAGAAAATCTGATAAAGGGCTTCCCATGTTGAAGGAGAAGTAAACAAAAAAAAATATAGAATATGGAGGAATATTAAAAATTGTGCACCACAAAGGAGGACAGAATTAGCCTAAAGACTTGGATATAGAGCAAACCTCAGAGAATGATTTCTTCCGGGAAACAGAAAAGGATTTTAGAAAATTGAATCATTAAGAGTAGAACACGAGATGTCCCTTCCCTGTGAAAGAGTAACAGAAAATCATATTGAAAGACATTGGAAGAAATGAGGAGTAAGAGTCCTGAGTGAAGAAAGGACTTTTGGAACACCATGGGTGACATAGCAGGGTAAAACTGAATAGCAGTAAAGAAGAAAATGGGTCCTGTAGAGAATCAGATCACTGACACATTGAGCAAACTCTAGAACTCTTACAAAATGCAGGAAAAAGGATAGAAAGATGGAAATGGTAAAGGAGAAGATGTGATTCTCCAAGACAGGGAATAGAGATGAAGCCTATAGGTGTTTAAGAGGAGAAGACAAGAACAACCAGAAATGAAACAATAAGCAAAGGCATTAAATAAAAAGCAACTTCTTTGAGTTAGACAAAGACTTACATATTGAGATCAGAAGGATTCACTGCATGTTACACAAAATCAAAGAAAAGAGAACCACGCTTGAATACTACTAACCAAAATGTTTGAATTAGAATAATAAAAATGAATCCCAGGGCTTCCCTGGTGTTCCAGTGGGTAAAAAGTCCTCCTTGCAGTGCAAGGGGCACTGGTTCGATCCCTGGTCTGAGAAGATCCCACGTGCCATGGAGTGGCTGGGCCCGTGTGTCCAATTGCCAGCCAGCGCTCCAGAGCACATACGCCTAAAGCCCATGCTCTGCAAGGAGAGAGGCCACTGCAATGCGAGGCCCACACAGGCCAAAGAATAAAGATGGATGAAAAGTAAATAAATAAAAAATCAATAAAAAGGGGCCAAAATTACAAGAAAAAAAATGAATCCCACATTCACTCAGACAGAAAGAAAAATGTTGCCTACAAAATCTGACTTTAACCTTTCTGTAATAGCAAATGCCAGAATTTGAGAAAAATCTTAGTTCTTTAGGGTAAAAAGTTTGTAACCCAAGAGTTTTCAAAGCATTCAGATTGTCTCTCGTGTGTGACAGCAACAGAAAGACCTTCACCATTATTCAAAGGTTCAGAAACAGCTTATGGATGTGGTCCTTCTATTATTAGAAGTGTTATTAAAGTAAGTCAGAGGGATGCACAGTACAGTATAAGGTAGATCGTCAATAATATTCTATTAAATTTGTGTGGTGATAGATGGTACCTAGACTTATTGTGGTGATCATTTCAGTGTATAAAAATGTTGAATCACTGTGGTACACCTGAAATTAATGTAGTACTATTGCCAATTACATCTCACTAAGAAAATAAAAACATGTTACTTCAAAATAAACTGTAAACACATGGGAGATTAAAAATGAGCAGAAATAGAAACTGTAGGCACTATGCTGATGTTGCACATTGCATCCTAAAATGGGATTTTGTCCTTTGAAGCCTGAGGGGTTAACATGGCTAAACTCAGCCTCACAGTGTTCCCTTGCCATCTTTACTTTTTCCACTTTCTTGGCACCAGATGTAACTCTTGAGCTGTATCAGTCACTCTCCTTTGCTCCCAAATGAAACAATAAGCAAAGGCATTAAATAAAAAGCAACTTCTTTGAGTTAGACAAAGACTTACATATTGAGATCAGAAGGATTCACTGCATGTTACACAAAATCAAAGAAAAGAGAACCACGCTTGAATACTACTAACCAAAATGTTTGAATTAGAATAATAAAAATGAATCCCAGGGCTTCCCTGGTGTTCCAGTGGGTAAAAAGTCCTCCTTGCAGTGCAAGGGGCACTGGTTCGATCCCTGGTCTGAGAAGATCCCACGTGCCATGGAGTGGCTGGGCCCGTGTGTCCAATTGCCAGCCAGCGCTCCAGAGCACATACGCCTAAAGCCCATGCTCTGCAAGGAGAGAGGCCACTGCAATGCGAGGCCCACACAGGCCAAAGAATAAAGATGGATGAAAAGTAAATAAATAAAAAATCAATAAAAAGGGGCCAAAATTACAAGAAAAAAAATGAATCCCACATTCACTCAGACAGAAAGAAAAATGTTGCCTACAAAATCTGACTTTAACCTTTCTGTAATAGCAAATGCCAGAATTTGAGAAAAATCTTAGTTCTTTAGGGTAAAAAGTTTGTAACCCAAGAGTTTTCAAAGCATTCAGATTGTCTCTCGTGGGGACAGCAACAGAAAGACCTTCACCATTATTCAAAGGTTCAGAAACAGCTTATGGATGTGGTCCTTCTATTATTAGAAGTGTTATTAAAGTAAGTCAGAGGGATGCACAGTACAGTATAAGGTAGATCGTCAATAATATTCTATTAAATTTGTGTGGTGATAGATGGTACCTAGACTTATTGTGGTGATCATTTCAGTGTATAAAAATGTTGAATCACTGTGGTACACCTGAAATTAATGTAGTACTATTGCCAATTACATCTCACTAAGAAAATAAAAACATGTTACTTCAAAATAAACTGTAAACACATGGGAGATTAAAAATGAGCAGAAATAGAAACTGTAGGCACTATGCTGATGTTGCACATTGCATCCTAAAATGGGATTTTGTCCTTTGAAGCCTGAGGGGTTAACATGGCTAAACTCAGCCTCACAGTGTTCCCTTGCCATCTTTACTTTTTCCACTTTCTTGGCACCAGATGTAACTCTTGAGCTGTATCAGTCACTCTCCTTTGCTCCCTTTCCAATGAAAGCTCTTCACAGTATTCACAGTGCTTTTCTCTACAAGGGCTTGCAGACAGAGGATGACCTAGCTACATTATTGGGCTAGAGAACCTGGAAAACGACTGAACAAAAGATGTGCTTTTGTTTGATACAAAAGGAAAGCAAGTATCTGTATTCTGGACATTCTCAAGGCCAAAGATCTTGACTCTTGTCTATATTACTTAAACACATTTTAACTCCAGTCACAGGGATTTCATCTGATCAGGTTTTATAAACAACCCAGTGGAAAATTTTGTCACAAAGACTCTTTTCAGTTTCTTCTCACTTTAAATAGTTATGTGTATGAAAAGACTATGTGGAAAATGCAGCTAAACAATATTACCCAGTGGGTGGTGGCATTTGAGGTCATTTTTTTCTTTACAATTTGCTGTAGAATTTCACAACCAAGCATATATGCCTCTTATAATTAGGAAGGAGTTTCAGAAAAAAACCCACAGTATTCAAAGACTACCAAAAGATAACTCACAAAAGCAGAAACCTGAACAGCCAGTAATGTAAGAAAATACTCTGCTTTATTAGTAATTAAGGAGTTTCACAGTAAAAGCACCAATAACAAGTGTGTTTTCCTAATCACTAGAGTGGGAAGTAATTTAAGTTTGAGTGCACCTGTAAAAGTGAGGATGCAGTGTGGAACTCTCATCTCTTACTATGAGAATATAAATGAATACAATCATGTTGACTGTAACTATGATAGTATCTGGGAGAGTTAGCAATATACATATTCAGAAATAACCCTTTTAGAAGTTTGCAGCATTTCCTGTAATGACAAAAATAGGATGAGTATACATGTGTGCTCAGTCGAATCTGCCCCTGTGACCCCATGGACTGTAGCCCATCAGGCTCCTCCGCTTATGTAATTTTCCAGACAACAATACCGGAGTGGCTTGCCATTTCCTACTTGAGGGGATCTTTTTGACTAGGGATCGAATCTGTGTTTCCTGTATCCATTAAAAGAAAAAAAAAAGATTAAAAATTCATGATGTGGGCTTCCCTGGTGGTCCAGTGGGTAAGGACACCGCCTTGTGGTGCAAGGGGCGCCAGTTCGATCCCTGGCCTGGGAGGATCCCACGTGCCGCGGAGCAGCTGGACCGATGTGTCCAATTACTGAGCCGGAGCTCTGGAGCACATGCGCCCAGAGCTGGTGCTCTGCAACAATAGAGGCCACTGTGAGGGGAGGCCCACATGGGCCAAAGAACAAAGATGGACGAAAATAGACAAATGAAAGACCAGTAGAAGTGGCCCACCTGCCCTCTCCCTCCCCAACCTGGCCCCCTCCCAAAAAAAAAAAAAAATTCATGATATATTCTCTGCTGTAGTTAAAAATAACTGAATGAGAGATATCTAAGACAATGTGGAAAAGACCAAAATATGTAATGTTGAAGGCAGGAATGCAACTTACAAAGAAATATTTATAGCATGATTTCAGTTTTATATATTTAGAAACATTAAACTCAAACCTTCCTTTGTTGATAGACCCAAACATATGAAGTAAAATTATACAAGTATACAAAGAAATGATGAATTCTGTTGGTTGGTTATCTGAAGAGACTTAAGGAAGGGGCTTGGAATTGGGGAAGAGCAGAACAAAGGGCATTAGTCACTCTGTCATTTTTTTCTCGGAAAAACATAAAAATCTGAGGCATATATATGGGGATGGTAATATCTGGCAAAGTGTAGAGTAGTAAAATTTTAATTTCTTGAAATATGTCATAGTAAAAATGAAAATAAAATATATTTTATTTATATTTTTAACTTTTTATTTTATGTTGGAGTATACTTGATTAACAATGTTGTGTTAGTTTCAGGTGTACAGTAAAGTGATTTACTTATACGTGTATCTATTCTTTTTCAAATTCTTATTTTAATAAATATAAAAATAAAGACTACATTTAAAATTTTACTGTGCAAATTATCACAGGCAGGGAAATACAACAAAAGAGTATTAGAGGAGAAGGGACAGGATGGTAGAATAGGAAGATCTTGGGCTTGTCTCCTCCCATGGACGTAACAAAATTACAACTACATACAAAGAAACTCTCTCTGAGAATGACCTGAAGATTAACAGACAGGGTTTTCTTCACTTTATGGCAAATAGTTGGGGGGAAAGTAGAAACAGTGACAGATTTTATTTTCTTGGGCTTCAAAATCACTGCAGTCATGAAACTAGATGCTTGCCCCTTGGGGAAAAAATGCTATGAGAAACCTAGACAATATATTAAAAAGCAGAGACATCACTTTGCTGACAATGGTCCATGTTGTCTAAGCTATGGTTTTCCCAGTAGTCATGAACAGATGTGAAGATTGGACCATAAAGAAGGCTGAGTGCTGACATATTGACGCTTTTGAACTGTGGTGCTGGAGAAGACTCTTGAGAGTCCCTTGGACAGCAAGGAGATCAAACTAGTCAATCCTAAAGGAAATCAATCCTGAATATTCATTGGAAAGACTAATGCTGAAGCTAAAACTCCAGTACTTTGGCCACCTGATGCAAAGAGGTGACTCATTGGAAAAGACCCCGATGCTGGGAAACGTAGAAGGCAGAAGGAGAAGTGGATGACAGAGGACAAGATGGTTGGATGACATCACTGACTCAATAGATGAGTTTGAGCAAGCTCTAGGAGATGGTGAAGGACAGGGAAGCCTGGTATGCTTCAGACCATGGAGTCACAGAGTCAGATATGACTTAGTGACTGAATAATAACAAAGATAAAAATAAAAAACCACATTGAGATGGGTAGGAGGGGTGAAGGTGTGATCTGGCCAGAATCCACATCCCCAGAGCTGCAACCCACAGGCAGGAGGAACCTCCAGGCCTCACAGGTGCTCCTGAGAGGTGAGAGCTCTGACCCCTACATCAGGATTCCTAGCCCCAGGGACTGGCACCAGGGAGATGAGCCCATGTAACACATGGCTTTAAAATTCAGTGACAGTTCTGCCTGGGAGACCTGGACAGTTTAAGAAACTGAGAATCCACTTTTAAAGAATGTGTGCGAAATCTTACTTTCTGCAAGTCCCAGTGCAGAGACATCCATTTCAAAAGTGACAGGGTTACATGTGAAGGGGATTCAGTGACTGATTTTATGCCGTGTGCCTGAGGGACAGGGATCTGCTGGAACTTTCACTGAGTACAAGGGAGCTGGTGGGCACCAGTTTGTCTTCCTTTTTTTAAAATTTATTTCTTTATTTTAAAGTTTTTACAGAGTTTGGTTGTCCACAGACATCCATGTTTCCAGATCAGTCACATGCATATCCCTGGTCCCCTCCCCGCTTCCAAGGCCCACCCATCCCACCCCTCAAGGCCGTCACACCAAGCCATTGCAAGTAATCCTATTCCCTTAGTGCAACAACAGTAGCTATCTTTTCCACACATGACAGTATAGGTTTCCATGTTACTCGCTCTATGCCTCCCACCCACTGTTCATTCCCTACAATGTCCATATGTCTATTCTCTGTTTCTCCATGGGTTCACTGTGTGTGTAATCATTGGCCTTTTACTAGATTCCATATATAGGTGTTAGTATACTGTACTTGTCTTTCTCTTTTTGACTTACTTCACTTTTTATGATAGGTTCTAGCTCCAACCATCTCATTAGGACTGATTCTTCTGCGTTTCTTTTAACAGCTGAGTAGTATTCCATTGTATATATGTACCAGGGCTTCTGTATCCATTCATTCATTGATGGACATCTAGGTTGCGTCATGTTCTAGCTATTGTATAGAGAGCTGCAATGAACACTGGGGTACATGTGCTTCTTTCAGTTTTGATTTCATCAGGGTATAAGCCTAATAATGGGATTGCTGGGTCGTATGGTGCTTCTAGTTTTAGTTTTTTAAGGAATCTCCAGACTGTCCTCCATAGCAGCTGTATCAATTTACATTCCCACCAGCAATGCAGGAGTGTTCCCTTTTCTCTGCACCCTCTCCAGCATTTGTTGTCTGTTGATTTGTTGATGATGGCCATTCTGATGGGTGTGAAGTGATATCTCATTGTAGTTTTACTTTGCAATTCTCTAATAATAAGTGAGGTTGAGCATCGTTTCATGTATTTTTGGGCCATCTGTATGTCCTCTTTGGAGAGGTGTCTCTTTAGATCTTTTTCCCATTTTTTGATTGGGTTGTTCCTTTTTCTGGTGCTGAATTATCTGAGTTGCTTGCAGATTTTGGAGATTAACTCTTTGTCTATTATTTCATTTGCTATGATTTGCTCCCACTCTGTGGACTGTCTGTTCAGCTTTTTTGTAATTTCTTTTGCTGTACAAAAGCTTTTAAGTTTCATGAGGTCCCACATGCTCATTTTTCTTTTCAGTTCCGCTATTCCAAAATCGTTTCCAGATCAGTCATGATCCCTGGTCCCTCCCGCCAAGGCCCACCCATCCCACCCCTCAAGGCCGTCACACCAAGCCATTGCAAGTAATCCTATTCCCTTAGTGCAACAACAGTAGCTATCTTTTCCACACATGACAGTATAGGTTTCCATGTTACTCGCTCTATGCCTCCCACCCACTGTTCATTCCCTACAATGTCCATATGTCTATTCTCTGTTTCTCCATGGGTTCACTGTGTGTGTAATCATTGGCCTTTTACTAGATTCCATATATAGGTGTTAGTATACTGTACTTGTCTTTCTCTTTTTGACTTACTTCACTTTTTATGATAGGTTCTAGCTCCAACCATCTCATTAGGACTGATTCTTCTGCGTTTCTTTTAACAGCTGAGTAGTATTCCATTGTATATATGTACCAGGGCTTCTGTATCCATTCATTCATTGATGGACATCTAGGTTGCGTCATGTTCTAGCTATTGTATAGAGAGCTGCAATGAACACTGGGGTACATGTGCTTCTTTCAGTTTTGATTTCATCAGGGTATAAGCCTAATAATGGGATTGCTGGGTCGTATGGTGCTTCTAGTTTTAGTTTTTTAAGGAATCTCCAGACTGTCCTCCATAGCAGCTGTATCAATTTACATTCCCACCAGCAATGCAGGAGTGTTCCCTTTTCTCTGCACCCTCTCCAGCATTTGTTGTCTGTTGATTTGTTGATGATGGCCATTCTGATGGGTGTGAAGTGATATCTCATTGTAGTTTTACTTTGCAATTCTCTAATAATAAGTGAGGTTGAGCATCGTTTCATGTATTTTTGGGCCATCTGTATGTCCTCTTTGGAGAGGTGTCTCTTTAGATCTTTTTCCCATTTTTTGATTGGGTTGTTCCTTTTTCTGGTGCTGAATTATCTGAGTTGCTTGCAGATTTTGGAGATTAACTCTTTGTCTATTATTTCATTTGCTATGATTTGCTCCCACTCTGTGGACTGTCTGTTCAGCTTTTTTGTAATTTCTTTTGCTGTACAAAAGCTTTTAAGTTTCATGAGGTCCCACATGCTCATTTTTCTTTTCAGTTCCGCTATTCTAGTAGGTGGGTCAGAGAAGATCTTGCTTTGATTGATGTCCTTGAGGGTTTTGCCTATATTCTCCTCTAAGAGTTTGATGGTTTCTGGTCTTACATTTAGGTCTTTAATCCATTTTGAGCTGATCTTAGTGTATGGTGTCAGGGAATGTTCCACCTTCATTTGTTTGCATGTAGCTGTCCAGTTTTCCCAGCACCATTTGTTGAAGAGGCTGTCTTTGTCCCATTTTATAGTTTCGCTTCCTTTGTCAAAAATAAGGTACCCATAGGTGTGTGGGTTTATCTCTGGGTTCTCAATCTTGTTCCATTGGTCTATAGTTCTGTTTTTGTGCCAGTACCATACTGTCTTGATGACTGTTGCTTTGTAGTAGAGTCTGAAGTTAGGGAGGCTGATTCCTCCAGCTCCGTTTTTCTTTCTCAGGATTGCTTTGGCTATTCGAGGTCTTCTGTGTTTCCATATGAACTGTGTTATTCTTTGGTCTAGTTCTGTGAAGAATGTCAATGGTAGTTGGATAGGGATTGCATTGAATCTGTAGATGATATTTGGTAGTATGGTCATTTTCACAATATTGACTCTTCCGATCCAGGAACATGGAATATCTCTCCATCTGTTTAAGTCTTCTTTAACTTCTCTCATGAGTGTCTTGTAATTTTCTGTGTACAGTTATTTTGTTTCTTTGGGTAGGTTTATTCCTAGATATTTGATTCTTTTGGTTGCAATGGTAAAGGGGACTGCCTCTTTGATTTCATTTTCTGATTTTTCATTGTTTGTGTATAGGAATGCCAGTGATTTCTGTGTGTTGACTTTGTATCCTGCGACTTTGCTGAATTCATTGATTAGCTCTAGTAGCTTTGTAATAGATTCTTTGGGATTTTCTATGTATATTATCATGTCATCTGCAAAAAGAGAGAGCTTGACTTCTTCCTTTCCAATCTGGATTCCTTTGATTTCTTTCTCTTCTCTTATTGCTGTTGCTAGGACATCCAGGACTATGTTGAATAAGAGTGGTGAAAGTGGACACCCCTGTCTTGTTCCTGATCTTAGAGACAATGCTTTCAGTTTTTCACTGTTAAGGATAATGTTCGCTGAAGGCTTCTCATATATGGCTTTTATTATGTTGAGATAGGTTCTTTCTATGCCCATTTTCTGAAGAGTTTTGATCATAAATGGATGTTGTACTTTGTCAAAGGCTTTTTCTGCATCTATTGAGATGATCATGTGACTTCTGTCTCTCAATTTGTTGATGTGGTGTATCACATGGATTGATTTGCGAATGTTGAAGAATCCTTGCATGCCTGGGATGAACCCAACTTGATCGTGATGTATGAGTTTTTTGATGTGTTGTTGAATTCTGTTTGCTAGGATTTTGTTGAGGATCTTGGCATCCAAGTTCATCAGTGAAATTGGCCTATAGTTTCCCTTTTTTGTGTTGTCTTTGCCTGGTTTTGGTATCAGGGTGATGGTGGCCTCATAGAATGTGTTTGGAAGTGTTCCTTCCTGTGCAGTTTTTTGGAAGAGTTTTAGAAGGACAGGCTTTAGCTCTTCTTTAAATGTTTGGTAGAATTCGCCTGTGAAGACATCTGGCCCTGGGCTTTTATTTTTGGGTATCTTTTTAATCACAAATTCGATTTCTGAGCTTGTGATTGGATTGTTCAAATTTTCTGTTTCTTCCTGGCTCAGTCTTGGGAGATTAATCTTCCCCAAGAAACTGTCCATTTCTTCCAGGTTGTCCAGTTTGTTGCCATATAGTTGTTCATAATAGTCTGTTAGAATCCTTTGGTTTTCTGCATTATCTGTTGTAATGTCTCCTTTTTTGTTTTTGACTTTGTATCCTGCGACTTTGCTGAATTCATTGATTAGCTCTAGTAGCTTTGTAATAGATTCTTTGGGATTTTCTATGTATATTATCATGTCATCTGCAAAAAGAGAGAGCTTGACTTCTTCCTTTCCAATCTGGATTCCTTTGATTTCTTTCTCTTCTCTTATTGCTGTTGCTAGGACATCCAGGACTATGTTGAATAAGAGTGGTGAAAGTGGACACCCCTGTCTTGTTCCTGATCTTAGAGACAATGCTTTCAGTTTTTCACTGTTAAGGATAATGTTCGCTGAAGGCTTCTCATATATGGCTTTTATTATGTTGAGATAGGTTCTTTCTATGCCCATTTTCTGAAGAGTTTTGATCATAAATGGATGTTGTACTTTGTCAAAGGCTTTTTCTGCATCTATTGAGATGATCATGTGACTTCTGTCTCTCAATTTGTTGATGTGGTGTATCACATGGATTGATTTGCGAATGTTGAAGAATCCTTGCATGCCTGGGATGAACCCAACTTGATCGTGATGTATGAGTTTTTTGATGTGTTGTTGAATTCTGTTTGCTAGGATTTTGTTGAGGATCTTGGCATCCAAGTTCATCAGTGAAATTGGCCTATAGTTTCCCTTTTTTGTGTTGTCTTTGCCTGGTTTTGGTATCAGGGTGATGGTGGCCTCATAGAATGTGTTTGGAAGTGTTCCTTCCTGTGCAGTTTTTTGGAAGAGTTTTAGAAGGACAGGCTTTAGCTCTTCTTTAAATGTTTGGTAGAATTCGCCTGTGAAGACATCTGGCCCTGGGCTTTTATTTTTGGGTATCTTTTTAATCACAAATTCGATTTCTGAGCTTGTGATTGGATTGTTCAAATTTTCTGTTTCTTCCTGGCTCAGTCTTGGGAGATTAATCTTCCCCAAGAAACTGTCCATTTCTTCCAGGTTGTCCAGTTTGTTGCCATATAGTTGTTCATAATAGTCTGTTAGAATCCTTTGGTTTTCTGCATTATCTGTTGTAATGTCTCCTTTTTTGTTTTTGACTTTGTTGATCTGGTTCTTCTCTCTATTTTTCTTGATGAGTCTGGCCAGTGGCTTGTCTATTTTGTTTATCTTTTTGAAGAACCAGCCTTTTGATTTATTTATCTTTATTATTGTTTCTTTCATTTCTTTTTCATTTATTTCTGGTCTGATCTTTATGATTTCTCTTCTTCTGCTGGCTTTGGGGTGTTTTTGGTCTTCTTTCTCCAATTGTTTTAAGCGTAGAGTTAGGTCATCTGCTTGATATTTTCCTAGTTTCTTGAGGTAGGATTGCATTGCTATAAATTTCCCTCTTAGAACTGCTTTTGTGGTATCCAATAGGATTTGCACTGTCGTGTGTTCATTGTCATTTTCTTCTAGGAATTTTTTTATAACTCCTTTGATTTGCTCAGTGATCAGTTTGTTTTTGAGGTATGTGTTGTTTAATCTCCATGTGTTTGTGTTTTTAGCGGTTTTTTCCCTGTAGTTGATCTCTAGTCTCATTACACTGTGGTTCGAGAAGATAGCTGATATTATTTCAGTTTTCTTGAATTGACTGAGGTTTGATTTGTGGCCCAAGATGTGGTCTATCCTGGAGAATGTTCCGTGGGCACTTGAGAAGAAAGTGTATTCTTCTTCTTTTGGATGGAACGTCCTAAAGATATCAATGAGGTCCATCTCTTCTAGTGTGGTGTTTAAGGCTTGTGTTTCTTTATTAATTTTCTGTGTTGATGATCTGTCCATTGGTGTGAGAGGAATGTTAAACTCTCCTACTATTACTGTGTTATTGTTGACTTCTTCTTTTATGTCTGAAAGTATCTGTCTTATGTATTGATGTGCCCCTGTGTTGGGTGCATAGATATTCATGACTGTTAATGTCTTCCTCTTGGATAGATCCCTTACTCATGATGTAGTGACCTGCCTTGTCTCTTAGAATCTTCTTCACTTTAAAGTCTATTTTGTCTGATACAAGGATTGCTATTCCAGCTTTCTTTTGATTTCCACTTGCATGGAATATCTCTTTCAATCCTCACACTTTCAGTCTATGAGTGTCTCTAGGTCTGAAGTGGGTCTCTTGTAAACAGCATATATATGGGTCTTGCTTCTGGATCCATTCAGCCAGCCTGTCTCGTTTGGTTGGAGCATTTAGTCCATTTAGGTTCAAAGTAATTATTGATATGAATGTTCCTATTGTCATCTTCTTAGAAGTTTGGGGTTTGATTTGTAGGAAGAACCAGCCTTTTGATTTATTTATCTTTATTATTGTTTCTTTCATTTCTTTTTCATTTATTTCTGGTCTGATCTTTATGATTTCTCTTCTTCTGCTGGCTTTGGGGTGTTTTTGGTCTTCTTTCTCCAATTGTTTTAAGCGTAGAGTTAGGTCATCTGCTTGATATTTTCCTAGTTTCTTGAGGTAGGATTGCATTGCTATAAATTTCCCTCTTAGAACTGCTTTTGTGGTATCCAATAGGATTTGCACTGTCGTGTGTTCATTGTCATTTTCTTCTAGGAATTTTTTTATAACTCCTTTGATTTGCTCAGTGATCAGTTTGTTTTTGAGGTATGTGTTGTTTAATCTCCATGTGTTTGTGTTTTTAGCGGTTTTTTCCCTGTAGTTGATCTCTAGTCTCATTACACTGTGGTTCGAGAAGATAGCTGATATTATTTCAGTTTTCTTGAATTGACTGAGGTTTGATTTGTGGCCCAAGATGTGGTCTATCCTGGAGAATGTTCCGTGGGCACTTGAGAAGAAAGTGTATTCTTCTTCTTTTGGATGGAACGTCCTAAAGATATCAATGAGGTCCATCTCTTCTAGTGTGGTGTTTAAGGCTTGTGTTTCTTTATTAATTTTCTGTGTTGATGATCTGTCCATTGGTGTGAGAGGAATGTTAAACTCTCCTACTATTACTGTGTTATTGTTGACTTCTTCTTTTATGTCTGAAAGTATCTGTCTTATGTATTGATGTCCCCCTGTGTTGGGTGCATAGATATTCATGACTGTTAATGTCTTCCTCTTGGATAGATCCCTTACTCATGATGTAGTGACCTGCCTTGTCTCTTAGAATCTTCTTCACTTTAAAGTCTATTTTGTCTGATACAAGGATTGCTATTCCAGCTTTCTTTTGATTTCCACTTGCATGGAATATCTCTTTCAATCCTCACACTTTCAGTCTATGAGTGTCTCTAGGTCTGAAGTGGGTCTCTTGTAAACAGCATATATATGGGTCTTGCTTCTGGATCCATTCAGCCAGCCTGTCTCGTTTGGTTGGAGCATTTAGTCCATTTAGGTTCAAAGTAATTATTGATATGAATGTTCCTATTGTCATCTTCTTAGAAGTTTGGGGTTTGATTTGTAGGACTTCTCCTACTCTTGTATTTATTGGCTATATCAGGCCCTTTCACATTTGTAGTAGGGCTTGTTTGGTGGTACAGAATTCTTTTAGCTTTTGCTTGTCTTTGAAGCTTTTGACTTCTCCATCATTTCTGAATGAGATCTTTGCTGGGTAGAGAATTCTTGGTTGGAGTTTGTTCTCTTTTAGCCATTTAAATGTGTCCTGCCATTCTCTTCTGGCCTGCAGGGTTTCTGTTGACAGATCCGCAGTTAAACGTATGGGTTTTCCTTTATATGTTATTTGTTGTTTACTCCTAGCTGCTTTTAGTATTCTGTCTTTATATTTGGTTTGTGTTAGTTTGATTAGAATGTGCCTTGGTGTGTTTCTTCCGGGGTTTATCCTTTATGGAACTCTTTATGCTTCTTGGACATGGTTGACTATTTCCTTTCCCATGCTGGGGAAGTTTTCAACTATAACCTCTTCAAGAATTTTTTCATAGCCTTTCTTCCCCTCTTCTTCTTCTGGAACTCTTATAATTCTAATGTTGGTGCATTTGATATTGTCCCATAGGTCTCTTAGGCTATCCTCAGTTCTTTTAATTCTTTCCATTTTGTTGTGTTCTTCAGCACTTATTTCCACCATTCTGTCTTCCAGCTCACTTGTCCGTTCTTCTGCCTCTGATGCTCTACTGTTGAGACCTTCTATAGTATTTTTGAGTTCAGCAATTGAGTTGGTGGTCTCTATTTGCTTATTTTTCATTTCTTGCATGTCTCTTCTCAGTGTACTAATTTCCTCTAATATTCTGTTTTTGGTGTTTTGCATCCTCATTAGTATAGTTTTTCTGAATTCTCTTTCAGATAATTTGTCTATCTCCTCCTCTGTCATTTGAAGGTTTCATTCCAGCTTTCTTTTGATTTCCACTTGCATGGAATATCTCTTTCAATCCTCACACTTTCAGTCTATGAGTGTCTCTAGGTCTGAAGTGGGTCTCTTGTAAACAGCATATATATGGGTCTTGCTTCTGGATCCATTCAGCCAGCCTGTCTCGTTTGGTTGGAGCATTTAGTCCATTTAGGTTCAAAGTAATTATTGATATGAATGTTCCTATTGTCATCTTCTTAGAAGTTTGGGGTTTGATTTGTAGGACTTCTCCTACTCTTGTATTTATTGGCTATATCAGGCCCTTTCACATTTGTAGTAGGGCTTGTTTGGTGGTACAGAATTCTTTTAGCTTTTGCTTGTCTTTGAAGCTTTTGACTTCTCCATCATTTCTGAATGAGATCTTTGCTGGGTAGAGAATTCTTGGTTGGAGTTTGTTCTCTTTTAGCCATTTAAATGTGTCCTGCCATTCTCTTCTGGCCTGCAGGGTTTCTGTTGACAGATCCGCAGTTAAACGTATGGGTTTTCCTTTATATGTTATTTGTTGTTTACTCCTAGCTGCTTTTAGTATTCTGTCTTTATATTTGGTTTGTGTTAGTTTGATTAGAATGTGCCTTGGTGTGTTTCTTCCGGGGTTTATCCTTTATGGAACTCTTTATGCTTCTTGGACATGGTTGACTATTTCCTTTCCCATGCTGGGGAAGTTTTCAACTATAACCTCTTCAAGAATTTTTTCATAGCCTTTCTTCCCCTCTTCTTCTTCTGGAACTCTTATAATTCTAATGTTGGTGCATTTGATATTGTCCCATAGGTCTCTTAGGCTATCCTCAGTTCTTTTAATTCTTTCCATTTTGTTGTGTTCTTCAGCACTTATTTCCACCATTCTGTCTTCCAGCTCACTTGTCCGTTCTTCTGCCTCTGATGCTCTACTGTTGAGACCTTCTATAGTATTTTTGAGTTCAGCAATTGAGTTGGTGGTCTCTATTTGCTTATTTTTCATTTCTTGCATGTCTCTTCTCAGTGTACTAATTTCCTCTAATATTCTGTTTTTGGTGTTTTGCATCCTCATTAGTATAGTTTTTCTGAATTCTCTTTCAGATAATTTGTCTATCTCCTCCTCTGTCATTTGAAACTGTGTTTCTCTAGCTTGGTCCTTCATTTGTGCAGTGTTTCTCTGCAATTTCATTATTAGGTTAATTTTTGTTTCTTTGTGTGTGTCTGTGTGTGCGGAGTTCTTTCTCCCACCAGGCTTCTTGGTTGAATTCTCCCTTCCTTTGGGTTTCTGTCCTTGTAGAATGGCTCAGTGGTTTGTGTCTTGTGTGGTGTCAGGTCTTGTTTGCAGGTGAATAGTCTCTAGTGTTGTATGTTCTTTGATAGTGTAGGGTCCTGAAATCAGGGCTTCCACGCTGAGGAACCTTGGTTTGATGTCTGGTCAAGGGTTGTAGGCTGTATGACTCGTTTGCCATGGTGTTCATTGATATTAGGTCAAATACTGACATATGAGGAACCTGACGTGCATCCCTGATGGGTAACAGTCATATAAGCATGCAGATATTTTCTAACATAGTGCAAAAATATACATACATACATATCAGTAACCACAACTGAACAGTCTTACAGGAATAAAACATAGGAAATTTTTCTGGCAAGCAGCGCAATCAAAGATGGTACCTGGATAGCAGAGCCAAGATGGCGGAGGAATGAGGGGAAGATTTCACCAGCTCCCCAACAGAATCACCAGAACTAATCAAGAAAAGAACCACCACCAACAAACCAGCCGCTAGACGACAGAAGAATTCCACAGGTCCGCGAGAATAGAAGAGTGAATAGCCAGAAATTTCCCGGAGCTAGGGTTCTAAGAATCCTCTGTCCTATCCCCACACCGGACCGCACCGACGGAGAGCGCGCCAGCAAGTGCCCTAAAAGGGGGCCTAAGCAGAGCCTCGGGGGAGAAAGGGCAGTGCTCAGTGTGAAAACTCCAAGAATCCGCCCGGATCGCCCGCAGAAATTAAGACACTGCGAAGATAGGATACAGCAGGGCCGAGCAGAACGCGCTTGCTGCCTGGTGACCTCAGGGCGGACTGAACGAGACGGGAGAGCGCCCAGTGTGAGGATCGCAGCGCTTGGCCGCCGGGCGAAAATTGCGACTTTCCGCCTGGCACCGGGTGAGTTCAAACACTCCTAGTAGGGGACTGGCTGAAGGGGAAGTCGCCCGCAGATTGCTGACCAGGGACCGGGCTCGAGCGGGACGGGGAGACTTGTGCCTACCTTTGGGACTTGAGGCGCAACTGGCAGTCTGGCGCCAGTGGCGGAAGAACCCCTGCACCCCATAGCTGCACCCCATAGCTGCACCCCATAGCTACACCCGCAGCAGCGGAAGCCGGGAGTAGGGCAGGTATCACGCCCAACACGGGATTGCGCGCACCACTGTCCCCGCCCGACGGACTGGGATCAGCCGCGCCCCGCCCAACCCAGGACGGCGCTTGCCGCACCCGCGCCCGACACACTGGGATCAGCCAGCGCTCCCGCCCAACCCGGGACAGCGGCGCACCATGATCCCGCCCAACGGACAGAGATCAGCCCGCCGTCCCGCCAGCATCTGAGCTTGCACACCAGTGCCATAAGGAAAAGGCTGCATCAACAAGACAACACCATCGAGAGCAGACTGGCTTCCAGCCAGATGAGAGGATAAAAACCAGGGACAGTATTTAGCTTTTTCATTTATCTGTTGCGGATGGCTCTACTTATTCGTTTGATTGGTCAGGTTTGTTTTATTTTTGTTTTTTTTTCTCTCTCTCTTTGATCTCTTCTTATTAAGTTTCTCCTCGTTTTTTTTTTTTTGTAATTTTTAATTTTTTTGATTTTTAATTATTAATTTTTTTATTATCAATTTTTTTTTAATTTTAATTCTTGAACTTCCAATTTTCTTTCCTCTTTCCCACTCCTTCCTCCCTCTATGTTCTAAATCTAAAACTTTCTCCTATATACCACTACCCCCTAGATAAATATTTCCGACCTTCCTGTCTCCACTATTCTCTCCCAGCTGCACTAAACAAAACAACACACTAATCTTGGCTACATAACCCTATAAAATCCTTCCAAGTTGAATCTATTCCTTCTCATTACCCATACATTTTCCACCTTCTCACTCCCAACACATGTCTTAGTTAAAACTTGCTTTCAATGACGAAATAGTCCAAGCCAGAACCTTACCCAAGATCTATTTTTCCAGGCACTATTCTAATTAACTCAGAGCTTAATGGGCAAGTACCATCTTTGATTGTGTCGTTTGCCAGGAAAATTTCCTATGCTTTATCACTGTAAAACTGGTTAGATGTGGTTATTGCTGTGTATGTATATATATCTTATGACTAGGTTAGAAAACATCTGCATGCTTTTATGACTGTCACCCATTAGGGACACACCTCTTGCCCCTCAGTTCCTAGTATTTGAACTAATATCACGGAACACTATAGCAAACCAGGCATAGAGCCTACATCTCCTGACCAAGCATCAAACCAAGGATCCTCGAACTAGAAGCCCTGATTCCAAGACCCCACACTATCAAAGAACATACAACACTAGAGACCCAGGACGGCGCTTGCACCCGCGCCCGACACACTGGGATCAGCCGCGCTCCCGCCCAACCCGGGACAGCGGCGCACTGATCCCGCCCAACGGACAGAGATCAGCCCGCCGTCCCGCCAGCATCTGAGCTTGCAGACCGGTGCCATAAGGAAAAGGCTGCATCATCAAGACAACACCATCGAGAGCAGACTGGCTTCCAGACAGATGAGAGGATAAAAACCAGGGACAGTATTTAGCTTTTTTGTTTATCTGTTGTGGGCGGTTCTGCTTATTCGTTTAATTGGTCAGGTTTGGGTTTGTTTTTTGTTTTTTTCTCTCTCTCTCTTTGATCTCTTCTTATTAAGTTTCTCCTCGTTTTTTTTTTTTTGTAATTTTTAATTTTTTTGATTTTTAATTATTAATTTTTTTATTATCAATTTTTTTTTAATTTTAATTCTTGAACTTCCAATTTTCTTTCCTCTTTCCCACTCCTTCCTCCCTCTATGTTCTAAATCTAAAACTTTCTCCTATATACCACTACCCCCTAGATAAATATTTCCGACCTTCCTGTCTCCACTATTCTCTCCCAGCTGCACTAAACAAAACAACACACTAATCTTGGCTACATAACCCTATAAAATCCTTCCAAGTTGAATCTATTCCTTCTCATTACCCATACATTTTCCACCTTCTCACTCCCAACACATGTCTTAGTTAAAAATTGCTTTCAATGACGAAATAGTCCAAGCCAGAACCTTACCCAAGATCTATTTTTCCAGGCACTATTCTAATTAACTCAGAGCTTAATGGGCAAGTACCATCTTTGATTGTGTCGTTTGCCAGGAAAATTTCCTATGCTTTATCACTGTAAAACTGGTTAGATGTGGTTATTGCTGTGTATGTATATATATCTTATGACTAGGTTAGAAAACATCTGCATGCTTTTATGACTGTCACCCATTAGGGACACACCTCTTGCCCCTCAGTTCCTAGTATTTGAACTAATATCACGGAACACTATAGCAAACCAGGCATAGAGCCTACATCTCCTGACCAATCATCAAACCAAGGATCCTCGAACTAGAAGCCCTGATTCCAAGACCCCACACTATCAAAGAACATACAACACTAGAGATGAAACAACAGAGAAACACTGCACAAATGAAGGACCAAGCTAGAGAATCACAGCCTCAAATGACAGAGGAGGAGATTGACAAATTATCTGAAAGAGAATTCAGAAAAACTATTCTAATGAGGATGCAAAACACCGAAAACAGAATATTAGAGGAAATTAGTGCATTGAGAAAAGACATGCAGGAAATGAAAAATAAGCAAATAGAGACCACCAACTCAATTGCTGAACTCAAAAATACGATAGAAGGCCTCAACAGTAGACTATCTGAGGCTGAAGAACGGATAAGCGTGCTGGAAGATAGACTGGTGGAAATAACTGGTGAGGAACAGAACAAAGCCGAAAGAATGAAAAGAACTGAGGAAAGCCTCAGGGACCTATGGGACAATATCAAATGCACCAACATTAGAATTATAGGAGTCCCAGAAGAAGAAGAAGGGAAGAAAGGTTACGAAAAAATTCTTGAAGAGGTTATTGTAGAAAACTTCCCCAGCATGGGAAAGGAAATAGTCAGCCATGTCCAAGAAGCACAAAGAGTTCCATATAGGATAAACCCTAGAAGAAACACACCAAGGCACATTCTAATCAAACTAACACAGACTAAATATAAAGACAGATTACTAAAAGCAGCTAGAAGCAAACAACAAATAACATATAAAGGAAACCCCATACGTCTAACTGCGGATCTGTCAACAGAAACCCTGCAGGCCAGAAGAGAATGGCAGGACACATTTAAACGGCTAAAGAGATTAATGGGCAAGTACCATCTTTGATTGTGTCGTTTGCCAGGAAAATTTCCTATGCTTTATCACTGTAAAACTGGTTAGATGTGGTTATTGCTGTGTATGTATATATATCTTATGACTAGGTTAGAAAACATCTGCATGCTTTTATGACTGTCACCCATTAGGGACACACCTCTTGCCCCTCAGTTCCTAGTATTTGAACTAATATCACGGAACACTATAGCAAACCAGGCATAGAGCCTACATCTCCTGACCCAATCATCAAACCAAGGATCCTCGAACTAGAAGCCCTGATTCCAAGACCCCACACTATCAAAGAACATACAACACTAGAGATGAAACAACAGAGAAACACTGCACAAATGAAGGACCAAGCTAGAGAATCACAGCCTCAAATGACAGAGGAGGAGATTGACAAATTATCTGAAAGAGAATTCAGAAAAACTATTCTAATGAGGATGCAAAACACCGAAAACAGAATATTAGAGGAAATTAGTGCATTGAGAAAAGACATGCAGGAAATGAAAAATAAGCAAATAGAGACCACCAACTCAATTGCTGAACTCAAAAATACGATAGAAGGCCTCAACAGTAGACTATCTGAGGCTGAAGAACGGATAAGCGTGCTGGAAGATAGACTGGTGGAAATAACTGGTGAGGAACAGAACAAAGCCGAAAGAATGAAAAGAACTGAGGAAAGCCTCAGGGACCTATGGGACAATATCAAATGCACCAACATTAGAATTATAGGAGTCCCAGAAGAAGAAGAAGGGAAGAAAGGTTACGAAAAAATTCTTGAAGAGGTTATTGTAGAAAACTTCCCCAGCATGGGAAAGGAAATAGTCAGCCATGTCCAAGAAGCACAAAGAGTTCCATATAGGATAAACCCTAGAAGAAACACACCAAGGCACATTCTAATCAAACTAACACAGACTAAATATAAAGACAGATTACTAAAAGCAGCTAGAAGCAAACAACAAATAACATATAAAGGAAACCCCATACGTCTAACTGCGGATCTGTCAACAGAAACCCTGCAGGCCAGAAGAGAATGGCAGGACACATTTAAACGGCTAAAAGAGAACAAACTCCAACCAAGAATTCTCTACCAAGCAAGAATCTCATTCAGAATCGATGGAGAAGTCAAAAGCTTCTCAGACAGACAAAAACTAAAAGAATTCTGTACCACAAAACCAGCCCTACAACAAGTGTTAAAGGGCCTGATATAGCCAATAAATACAAGAATAGAAGAAGTCCTACAAACCAAACCCCAGACTTCTAAGAAGATGACAATAGGAACATTCGTATCAATAATTACTTTGAATGTAAATGGATTAAATGCTCCAACCAAACGACACAGGTTGGCTGAATGGATCAAGAAACATGACCCATATATATGCTGTTTACAAGAGACCCACTTCAGACCTAGAGACATTCATAGACTGAAAGTGAAAGGCTGGAAAAAGATATTCCATGCAAATGGAAATCAAAAGAAAGCTGGAGTGGCAATCCTCATGTCAGACAAAATAGATTTTAAAGTAAAGAAGATTCTAAGAGACAAGGCAGGTCATTACATCATGATTAAAGGATCCATCCAAGAGGAAGACATAACAGTCATGAACATCTACGCACCCAACACAGGGGCACCTCAATACATAAGACAGATACTTTCAGACTTAAAAGAAGAAATCAACAATAACACAATAATAGTAGGAGACTTTAACACTCCTCTCACACCAATGGATAGATCATCTAAACAGAAAATTAATAAAGAAACACAAGCCTTAAATGCCACACTAGAAAAGATGGACCTCATCAATATCTTTAGGACGTTCCATCCAAAAGCAGAAGAATACACTTTCTTCTCAAGTGCTCACGGAACATTCTCCAAGATAGACCACATCTTGGGCCACAAATCAAACCTCAGTCAATTCAAGAAAACTGAAATTATATCAACCATCTTCTCAGACCACAATGCAATGAGACTAGAGATCAACCACAGGAAGAAAACTGCTAAAAGCAGCTAGAAGCAAACAACAAATAACATATAAAGGAAACCCCATACGTCTAACTGCGGATCTGTCAACAGAAACCCTGCAGGCCAGAAGAGAATGGCAGGACACATTTAAACGGCTAAAAGAGAACAAACTCCAACCAAGAATTCTCTACCAAGCAAGAATCTCATTCAGAATCGATGGAGAAGTCAAAAGCTTCTCAGACAGACAAAAACTAAAAGAATTCTGTACCACAAAACCAGCCCTACAACAAGTGTTAAAGGGCCTGATATAGCCAATAAATACAAGAATAGAAGAAGTCCTACAAACCAAACCCCAGACTTCTAAGAAGATGACAATAGGAACATTCGTATCAATAATTACTTTGAATGTAAATGGATTAAATGCTCCAACCAAACGACACAGGTTGGCTGAATGGATCAAGAAACATGACCCATATATATGCTGTTTACAAGAGACCCACTTCAGACCTAGAGACATTCATAGACTGAAAGTGAAAGGCTGGAAAAAGATATTCCATGCAAATGGAAATCAAAAGAAAGCTGGAGTGGCAATCCTCATGTCAGACAAAATAGATTTTAAAGTAAAGAAGATTCTAAGAGACAAGGCAGGTCATTACATCATGATTAAAGGATCCATCCAAGAGGAAGACATAACAGTCATGAACATCTACGCACCCAACACAGGGGCACCTCAATACATAAGACAGATACTTTCAGACTTAAAAGAAGAAATCAACAATAACACAATAATAGTAGGAGACTTTAACACTCCTCTCACACCAATGGATAGATCATCTAAACAGAAAATTAATAAAGAAACACAAGCCTTAAATGCCACACTAGAAAAGATGGACCTCATCAATATCTTTAGGACGTTCCATCCAAAAGCAGAAGAATACACTTTCTTCTCAAGTGCTCACGGAACATTCTCCAAGATAGACCACATCTTGGGCCACAAATCAAACCTCAGTCAATTCAAGAAAACTGAAATTATATCAACCATCTTCTCAGACCACAATGCAATGAGACTAGAGATCAACCACAGGAAAAATATCACTAAAAATACAAACACATGGCGATTAAACAACACTTACCTAAAAAACCAAATGATCACTGAGGAAATCAAAGAAGAAATTAAAAAATTCCTAGAAGAAAATGACAATGAATATACGACCGTGCAAAACTTATGGGACACTGCAAAAGCAGTCCTAAGGGGGAAATTTATAGCAATACAATCCCACCTCAAGAAACTAGGAAAATATGAAGCAGATGACCTAACCCTCCGCTTAAAACAATTGGAAAAAGAAGAACAGAAACATCCCAAAGCCAGCAGAAGACGTGAAATTATAAAGACTAGAGCAGAAATAAATCAGAAAGAAATGAAAGAAACTATAGTTCAAATAAATAAAACAAAAAGCTGGTTCTTTGAAAAGGTAAACAAAATCGATAAGCCTCTGGCGAGACTCATCAAGAAAAAGAGGGAGAAGAACCAGATCAACAAAATCAAAAACGAAAAAGGAGAGATTACAACAGATAATGCAGAAATCCAAAGGATTCTAAGAGACTATTATGAGCAACTCTGTGGCAACAAACTGGACAACCTGGAAGAAATGGACAGTTTCTTGGGGAAGATCAATCTCCCAAGACTGAGCCAGGAAGAAACAGAAACTTTGAACAACCCAATCACAAGCTCAGAAATCGAATCTGTGATTAAAAATCTACCCAAAAATAAAAGCCCAGGACCAGATGGCTTCACAGCCGAATTCTACCAAACATTTAAAGAAGACCTAATGCCTGTCCTTCTAAAACTCTTTCAAAAAATTGCACAGGAAGGAAAACTTCCAAACACATTCTACGAGGCCACCATCACCCTGATACCCAAACCAGGCAAAGACAACACAAAAAAGGAAAATTACAGACCGATTTCTCTGATGAACTTAGATGCCAAGATTCTCAACAAAATCCTAGCAAACAGAATTCAACGACACATCAAAAAACTCATACATCATGATCAAGTCGGGTTCATCCCAGGCATGCAAGGCTTCTTTAACATCCGCAAATCAATCAATGTGATACACCATATTAACAAATTGAGAGACAAAAATCACATGATCATTTCAATAGATGCAGAAAAAGCCTTCGACAAAGTACAACATCCATTCATGATAAAAACTCTTCAGAAAATGGGCATAGAAGGAACCTATCTCAACATAGTGAAAGCCATCTATGAGAAGCCCACAGCGAACATTGTCCTCAATGGAGAAAAACTGAAAGCATTCCCTCTAAGATCAGGAACAAGACAGGGGTGTCCACTTTCACCACTACTATTCAACATAGTCCTGGAAGTTCTAGCAACAGCAATAAGAGAAAAGAAAGAAATCAAAGGAATCCAGATTAGAAAGGAAGAAGTCAAGCTCTCTCTTTTTGCAGATGACATGATATTATACATAGAAAATCCCAAAGAATCTATTACAAAGCTACTAGAGCTAATCAATGAATTCAGCAAAGTCGCAGGATACAAAGTCAACACACAGAAATCACTGGCATTCCTATACACAAACAATGAAAAATCAGAAAATGAAATCAAAGAGGCAGTCCCCTTCACCATTGCAACCAAAAGAATCAAATATCTAGGAATAAACCTACCCAAAGAAACAAAATAACTGTACACAGAAAATTACAAGACACTCATGAAAGAAATTAAAGAAGACTTAAACAGATGGAGAGATATTCCATGTTCCTGAGTCGGAAGAATCAATATTGTGAAAATGACCATACTACCAAATATCATCTACAGATTCAATGCAATACCTATTCAACTTCCATTGACATTTTTCACAGAACTAGACCAAAGGATCACACAGTTCATATGGAAACACAGAAGACCTCGAATAGCCAAAGCAATCCTGAGAAAGAAAAACGGAGCTGGAGGGATCAGCCTCCCTAACTTCAGACTCTACTACAAAGCAACAGTCCTCAAGACAGTATGGTACTGGCATAAAAATAGAACTATAGACCAATGGAACAAGATCGAGAACCCAGAGATAAACCCACGCACCTATGGGTACCTTATTTTTGATAAAGGAGGAGAAACTATAAAATGGGACAAAGACAGCCTCTTCAACAAGTGGTGCTGGGAGAATTGGACAGCTACATGCAAAAAAATGAAGGTGGAACATTCCCTGACACCATACACTAAGATCAACTCAAAATGGATTAAAGACCTAAATGTAAGACCAGAAACCATCAAACTCTTAGAGGAGAATATAGGCAAAACCCTCAAGGACATCAATCAAAGCAAGATCTTCTCTGACCCACCTACTAGAATAGCGGAACTGAAAAGAAAAATGAACATATGGGACTTCAAGAAACATAAAAGCTTTTGTACAGCTAAATAAATTACAAAAAAGCTCAACAGACACCCCACAGAGTGGGAGAAAATCATAGCAAATGAAACAACAGACAAAGAATTAATCTCCAAAATCTACAAGCAACTCGGACAACTCAGCACAGGGAAAACGAACAACCCAATCAAAAAATGGGAAAAAGACCTAAAGAGACGCCTCTCCAAAGAGGACATACAGATGGCCCAAAAATACATGAAACGATGCTCAACCTCACTTATTATTAGAGAAATGCAAATTAAAACTACAATGAGATATCACCTCACACCCGTCAGAATGGCCATCTTCAAGAAATCTGCAGACAACAAATGCTGGAGAGGGTGCGGAGAAAAGGGAACCCTCTTGCATTGCTGGTGGGAATGTAAATTGATACAGCCTCTATGGAAGACAGTCTGGAGATTCCTTAAAAAACTAAAAATAGAAGCACCCTATGACCCAGCAATCCCACTCTTAGGCTTATATCCTGATGAAATAAAAACTGAAAGAAGCACCTGTACCCCAATGTTCATTGCAACTCTCTATACAATAGCCAAAACATGGAAGCAACCTAGATGTCCATCGACGAATGAATGGATCCAGAAGCTCTGGTACATATATACAATGGAATACTACTCAGCTGTTAAAAGAAATGCAGAAGACTCAATCCTAATGAAGTGGCTGGCTCTAGAACCTATCATAAAAAGTGAAGTAAGTCAAAAAGAGAAAGACAAATACAGTATACTAACACACATATATGGAATCTAGTAGGACGGTCTTGATATCACACACAGGAACTCATGAAAAAAAAAAAGACAGAGCATAGACATAGGGACATTGTGGGGCAGAAATAGGGAGGAAGCATGGAGGAAGTAACAAGGAAACCTATAGTGTTATGTGTGGAAAAGATAGCTAGTGTCACAGTGCTAAGGGAATAGGAGTGCTTACAATGGCTTGGGGCAAAGGTCTGGAGGGGTGGGATGGGGGGATCTGGGTGGGTGGGGACCATGGATATGCATATGACTGATCTGGGAACATACATGTATGTGAACAACAAAACTCTGTAAAACCTTTAAAATAAAGAATAAAAATAAAAAAAATAAAAAATAAAAAAAAAAAGATGGTACCTGACCCTTAAATTCTAAATTAATTAAAATACTGCCTGAAAAAATAGATCCAGGGCAAGGTCCCGGCTTGGAATATTACAATGAAGGCAATTTTTAACTAAGACATGTGTTGGGGTTTAGGAGGAGGAGAGTGCATGGGTAATGAGAAGGAATAGATTTGTCTTGCAAGGATTTTGTAGGGTTAGGTAGTAAAGATTACTGTGTTGTGGAGTTTGGTGCATCTGGAAGGGAATAGTAGAGACAGGAAGATAGGAAATATTTATATAGAGAATAGTAGTATATAGGGAAACATTTCACATTCAGAACATAGAGGGAGGATGCAGTGGCAAAGAGGACAGAAAATTGAAAGTCAAAAAAATTTAAAAAGAGAGAAAAATTAACAGGAAGAGACAAAGAAACAAACCAAACCAAACAAACGAAAAACAAAACATTCCAAAACAAACAGGCAAAAAAAATAAATAAATAAAAATAAAAAAGAGAAAAAAAATTAACAGGAAGAGACAAAGAACCAAACCAAACAAGCGAGTAAACAAAACAATCCAAAACAAACAGACCAAAAAAAAAAAAAAAGGGTAAATACTGGCCCTGGTTTTTATCTCCTCATCTGCCTGTGGACCTTCCACCAGTCCGCTCTTGATGATGTAGTCTTTCCCTTGGTCGCTATGGTTTCTGTTTTTCTTTTAGGCAAAACAAAGGCTATGCTGTGGTGCTGGCCGGGGTAGCTGGCTGTTCCCAGTCCGTCGGGCGGGGGCCGTGTGCACACGCGCGGTCCCGTGCTGGAGGGTACCCCAGTTCCACTGTGTACCCACCGGTAGCTTCCAATCCCTGCTCTTCTCCCGGTTTCCTCTGCCGCAGCGCTGGGGCTGCACGGACTCTTCAGGCTGTTGGCGCGCGTGCACTGCTGGATATGGGACCAAGCCCCAAAGGCAGGCACGAGCTTCCCAGTCCAGCTCGAGCCAGGTCCCTCGGGAGCAACCCACGGGGGATTTCTACGTTAATTTCCACACGCCCCCACTAGCAGTGTCTCAACTCACCCGGCGCCCGGCAATCTGGCGGGATTATCACGCTGACCGCTGCTTTCTGTCCTCCCAGCCCACTTCCCAGCACTCTCTCCACAGGTATGGTGTGGGGGTTGGGGTCCAGGGCTCTCCAAACAGGAGCTCCAGGAAAGTTCTGACTGTTCGCTCTCCGGCCTTGGTAGACCTACGGAGTTCTTTTGTCGTCTAGCATCTGGTTTGTTGGTGGTGCTTCATTTCTTGATTAGTTCCAGTGATTATACTGGGGAGCTGGTGAAATCCTCCCCTCATTCCTCCGCCATCTTGGCCCCCTCCCTCTCCTTTGGTTTTGTTTTTAGCTCACCCTGTCTCTAGCTGGCCTGGCACTGACAGGTATCACTTTTTTTTTTTTTAAAGATTTATTTTTTTATTTATTTTGGTGGGGGTGGGGTGGGGAGGGAGAGGAGCAGGCAGGCCACTGCTATTGGTCCTTCATTTGTTTATTTTCACCCATCTTTGTTCTTTGGCCCATGTGGGCCTCCCATCACGGTGGCCTCTGTTGTCGCAGAGCGTCAGCTCCGGGCGCATGCGCTCCAGAGCTCTGGCTTGGTAATTGGACACATCAGTCCAGCTGCTCCATGGCACGTGGGATCTTCCCAGGCCAGGGATCGAACCGGCGCCCCTTGCACTGCAGGGCGGTGTCCTTACCTACTGGACCACCAGGGAAGCCCCAGGTATCACTTTTGACTCTTTACTAGCTTACTAGCACGACTTGCCCTGCCCCAGGTTCAGCTGCAGACTTGGCCCAGTCTGTGTTACTTCAAATTGTCCACCTCCTGCCAGATCTGGTGCACACCATCAGCCAGCACTGGAGTCCGTCAGAGGAACCTCCCACCACCAGACCTTGCAGGTGCCCTCAGCAAGCACTGGAACCTCTCTGAAGTGGCCCTCCACTTCATCATACCCAGAAGGTGGCTGGCGTCAGAGCCCCTTCAAGCACCTGCAACCAAAGTGGCTCACTCCCCGGAGGCTGGCTGTATAGACCAGAGCACCCACACAGGTGTGGTTAGGCCTTAGAGCCAGTGCAGGGTGAGGGGTAGCCCTGCACACCATTGTCCCTGCAGTGGTCACAGCCCAGGCATAACAGCACAGCATATGCAGCCCCCACAGGGGCACTCCTGGAGCGCCTGGTGACCAAGAGATCTGGCGGGATTATCACGCTGACCGCTGCTTTCTGTCCTCCCAGCCCACTCCAGCTTGAGGGGGGAAAGGTTCTGACTGTTCGCTCTCCGGCCTTGGTAGACCTACGGAGTTCTTTTGTCGTCTAGCATCTGGTTTGTTGGTGGTGCTTCATTTCTTGATTAGTTCCAGTGATTATACTGGGGAGCTGGTGAAATCCTCCCCTCATTCCTCCGCCATCTTGGCCCCCTCCCTCTCCTTTGGTTTTGTTTTTAGCTCACCCTGTCTCTAGCTGGCCTGGCACTGACTGTTTTCCTTTTTTTTTTTTTTAAAGTTTTTTTTTTTTTTTTTTTTTGGTGGGGGTGGGGTGGGGAGGGAGAGGAGCAGGCAGGCCACTGCTATTGGTCCTTCATTTGTTTATTTTCACCCATCTTTGTTCTTTGGCCCATGTGGGCCTCCCATCACGGTGGCCTCTGTTGTCGCAGAGCGTCAGCTCCGGGCGCATGCGCTCCAGAGCTCTGGCTTGGTAATTGGACACATCAGTCCAGCTGCTCCATGGCACGTGGGATCTTCCCAGGCCAGGGATCGAACCGGCGCCCCTTGCACTGCAGGGCGGTGTCCTTACCTACTGGACCACCAGGGAAGCCCCAGGTATCACTTTTGACTCTTTACTAGCTTACTAGCACGACTTGCCCTGCCCCAGGTTCAGCTGCAGACTTGGCCCAGTCTGTGTTACTTCAAATTGTCCACCTCCTGCCAGATCTGGTGCACACCATCAGCCAGCACTGGAGTCCGTCAGAGGAACCTCCCACCACCAGACCTTGCAGGTGCCCTCAGCAAGCACTGGAACCTCTCTGAAGTGGCCCTCCACTTCATCATACCCAGAAGGTGGCTGGCGTCAGAGCCCCTTCAAGCACCTGCAACCAAAGTGGCTCACTCCCCGGAGGCTGGCTGTATAGACCAGAGCACCCACACAGGTGTGGTTAGGCCTTAGAGCCAGTGCAGGGTGAGGGGTAGCCCTGCACACCATTGTCCCTGCAGTGGTCACAGCCCAGGCATAACAGCACAGCATATGCAGCCCCCACAGGGGCACTCCTGGAGCGCCTGGTGACCAAGGGGAGCCACAGAGCCCCACAGGATACCTTCTACACAAGGCTCCTCTTGCAATACTGGGAGACATAGCTGGTCTACCTAATACATAGAGACAAACACAGTGTGGCCAAATGGGCAGAGAAAGGAATATGTTCCAAACAAATGAGCAAGACAAAAACCTCAGAAATAAGAACTAAATGAAATTGAGACAAGCGATCTTCCAGATCAAGAGTTAAAAGCAATGGTCGTAAAGATGTTCACCAAACTCGTGAGAAGAATGGAGGAACACAGTGAGAATTTCAGCAATGAGATAGGAAAAAAATCCAATCAAGACTGAAGAATACAATAACCAAAATGAGAAATACCCTAGAGGAAACCAGTAGTGGGCTAGAGGAGGCAGGGGACAGATCAGCAACCTCAAAGGCAAGCCATTATAAATCACCCAATGGGAAGAGCAAAAAAAAAAAAAGGAACCAAAAAATAAGACTGATTTAAGGGACCTCTGGGACAACATCAAGTATATTAATCTTTACATTATAGGGATTCCAGAAGAAGAGTAAATTAAGCAAGGGACAGAAAACCTATTTGAGGAAGTTCTGGCTAAAACCTTCTCTAAGTTGTTGAAGAAATTGACATCTAAGTCCAGAAAGCACAGAGTCCCAAATAAGATGAACCGAAAAAGGCCCAGGAAGAAATCAAAGAGGACATAGAAAAATACTTTGAGATGAATGAAAATGGAAACAGCATTCCAAAATCTATGGGATGCCACATAGGCAGGTTTATTAAAAAGAGGAGAGTGTGACTATAAGCCATACAGGCCTACCTCTGGAAACAAAACAAGCAAACAAAAAACTTAATCTAACCTTACATCTAAAAGAACTAGAAAAGAAAAAACAAATAAAATCCAAAATCAGTAGAAGGAAAGAAATTATAAAGAAGAGTAGAAATAAATGAAATGGAGGCTACAAAAACAATAGAAAAGATCCATCAACTAAGAGCTGTTTATTTGAAAAGATAAAATCGATTAAACTCTAGCCAGCCTCATGAATAAGAAAAGAGAGGGCCCAAATAATCAGAAATGAAAGAGAAATTATAATTGACACCACAGAAATACCAAAGATCATAAAAGATTACTATGGACAATTATACTCAGTTGGATAATGTAGAAGAAATAGGTAAGTTCTTAGAAACATACAATCTTCCAAGAGTGAATCATGAAGAAATAGAAAATTGGAACAGACTGATTACTAGTAATAAAATTGAATCGGTTATCAAAAACAAAACAAAAAACCTCCCATCAAACAGAAGTCCAGGACCAGACAGCTTCCAGGTGAATTTTATCAACCATTTAAAGACTTGTTACCTATCCTTTCAAACTTTCCATAAAAACTGAAAAGAAAGCTCCAAGCTCATTCTGCGAGGTCAGCATTGCCATCATAGAGAAATCAAAGGGTTTTGGCTTTGTCCTATGGACAACCATTTCCCAAATTGAGTGTTGTGGGACACCAGTCACCTCTGAGGTATTAATTTGTGTTCCTGGGACATTTTCCACGCTCAGTAAGTTTCAAAAATGATGCTTCTGCTTGAAGTACAATGCACATTTACATAGTAAAGGCTCTGAGAATTTCTACAGTAAACAAACAAACAAACAAACAACCAAAAAACCAAAAAAAACAGTACAACAAAACTTAATTAGCATTTGTTCAACCCTGTGTTTCCCAAGTACATATGATCCCTTTATCAAGGAGTATTTATTATCATTTGAGGACTGTCAGATTTCAGGAGATATTGTGTAAGAAACACACTCTTAATTATAAATACATGTATACGTCATATAGAAAACAGCATGATTAAAAGAGAGATTTTGGATGTTGAGAGTGGTAGTACTGGGCAAGATGGTCAGAGGTGATAGAGACTGGAGTCAGAGAGGCCAAAGAGGCCATCCTTGCAGGAGGGAATAGAAAAAACAAATAAAATCCAAAATCAGTAGAAGGAAAGAAATTATAAAGAAGAGTAGAAATAAATGAAATGGAGGCTACAAAAACAATAGAAAAGATCCATCAACTAAGAGCTGTTTATTTGAAAAGATAAAATCGATTAAACTCTAGCCAGCCTCATGAATAAGAAAAGAGAGGGCCCAAATAATCAGAAATGAAAGAGAAATTATAATTGACACCACAGAAATACCAAAGATCATAAAAGATTACTATGGACAATTATACTCAGTTGGATAATGTAGAAGAAATAGGTAAGTTCTTAGAAACATACAATCTTCCAAGAGTGAATCATGAAGAAATAGAAAATTGGAACAGACTGATTACTAGTAATAAAATTGAATCGGTTATCAAAAACAAAACAAAAAACCTCCCATCAAACAGAAGTCCAGGACCAGACAGCTTCCAGGTGAATTTTATCAACCATTTAAAGACTTGTTACCTATCCTTTCAAACTTTTCCATAAAAACTGAAAAGAAAGCTCCAAGCTCATTCTGCGAGGTCAGCATTGCCATCATAGAGAAATCAAAGGGTTTTGGCTTTGTCCTATGGACAACCATTTCCCAAATTGAGTGTTGTGGGACACCAGTCACCTCTGAGGTATTAATTTGTGTTCCTGGGACATTTTCCACGCTCAGTAAGTTTCAAAAATGATGCTTCTGCTTGAAGTACAATGCACATTTACATAGTAAAGGCTCTGAGAATTTCTACAGTAAACAAACAAACAAACAAACAACCAAAAAACCAAAAAAAACAGTACAACAAAACTTAATTAGCATTTGTTCAACCCTGTGTTTCCCAAGTACATATGATCCCTTTATCAAGGAGTATTTATTATCATTTGAGGACTGTCAGATTTCAGGAGATATTGTGTAAGAAACACACTCTTAATTATAAATACATGTATACGTCATATAGAAAACAGCATGATTAAAAGAGAGATTTTGGATGTTGAGAGTGGTAGTACTGGGCAAGATGGTCAGAGGTGATAGAGACTGGAGTCAGAGAGGCCAAAGAGGCCATCCTTGCAGGAGGGAATAGATTATTTGTTGTCGTTTAGTCGCTCAGGCATGTCTGATACTTTGCAACCTAGCGACTGCAGCCCACCAAGTGCTTCTCTCCATGGAATTCTCCAGGCAGGAATACTGGAATGGGTTGCCATTTTCTTCTCTAGGGGATCTTCCCAATCCAGGAAGCAAAGCCACGTCTCCTGCATTGGCAGGTGGATTCTTTTACCGCTGAGCCACTGTCACCAAGCCAATAGATAATTGGGACCTCTGTATATTACTCATGGTCTAAGCTAGTGATTACCAGAGTTATGCTCCCAGTACACAGTAAACACTTATTTCTCACATGTCTGTGAACTTGCCAGAATTCAGCAATTCTGGCTCCAAGTTACAGGTTCAGTCACATTTTGTTTCATGTATCTCATTCTTAAACAAGAGCTTTCTCAAGGTATGTTCTCCCTAGGGCAAAATTCAAGTTTACTTCAAGTCTTGTGCTATGGCAGGAAACATGGCAAATCACATGTTACTCCCAGAAGACAGGGAGTAGGGTGATGAAGTGAATGTTTGCTCAATAGCAATCTCATCCATGGCCCCACCTGTCTACAAAATAAAGAAAGCACAGTTATTTGCTAGATAGAGGAACTTTGTTATATTGGGTCCATCAGTGTGGGCCTCATTTCTTAAAGATGACAAGATGGTTGCTCATCGCTCAGTCCTGTCCAACTTTTTGTGACCCCATGGACTGTAGCATGCCAGACTTCCCTGTCTTTCACCATCTCCCAGAGTTTGCTCAGATTCACGTCCATTGAGTCAATGATGCCATCTAACCATCTCATCCTCTGTTACCCCCTTTCCTCTTCTGCCCTCAATGTTTCTCACCATCAGGGGTTTTTCCAGTGAGTTGTCTTTTCACATCAGGAGACCAAAGTATTGGAGCTTCAGCTTCAGCATCAGTCCTTCAATCAATATTCAGGGTCGATTTCCTTTAGGATTGACCGGTTTGATCCCCTTGCAGTTCAAGGGACTCTCAAAAGCCTTCTCCAGCACCACAGTTCAGAGACATCAATTCCTTGGCATTCAGCCTTCTTTATGGGCCAACTTTCACATCCATTTATGACTATTGGCAAAACTGTAGCTTTGAATGTCCAGACCTTTATTGGCAAAGTGATGTCTCTGCTTTTTAATATGCTGTCTAGATTTGTCATAACTTTTCTTCCAAGAAGGAAACATCTTTTAATTTCATGGCTGCAGTCACCATCTGCAGTGATTTTGGCGACTAAGAAACTAAAATCTGTCGACTGGCAGGAATAGGAGGTTGCCATTTTCTTCTCTAGGGATCTTCCCAATCCAGGAAGCAAAGCCACGTCTCCTGCATTGGCAGGTGGATTCTTTTACCGCTGAGCCACTGTCACCAAGCCAATAGATAATTGGGACCTCTGTATATTACTCATGGTCTAAGCTAGTGATTACCAGAGTTATGCTCCCAGTACACAGTAAACACTTATTTCTCACATGTCTGTGAACTTGCCAGAATTCAGCAATTCTGGCTCCAAGTTACAGGTTCAGTCACATTTTGTTTCATGTATCTCATTCTTAAACAAGAGCTTTCTCAAGGTATGTTCTCCCTAGGGCAAAATTCAAGTTTACTTCAAGTCTTGTGCTATGGCAGGAAACATGGCAAATCACATGTTACTCCCAGAAGACAGGGAGTAGGGTGATGAAGTGAATGTTTGCTCAATAGCAATCTCATCCATGGCCCCACCTGTCTACAAAATAAAGAAAGCACAGTTATTTGCTAGATAGAGGAACTTTGTTATATTGGGTCCATCAGTGTGGGCCTCATTTCTTAAAGATGACAAGATGGTTGCTCATCGCTCAGTCCTGTCCAACTTTTTGTGACCCCATGGACTGTAGCATGCCAGACTTCCCTGTCTTTCACCATCTCCCAGAGTTTGCTCAGATTCACGTCCATTGAGTCAATGATGCCATCTAACCATCTCATCCTCTGTTACCCCCTTTCCTCTTCTGCCCTCAATGTTTCTCACCATCAGGGGTTTTTCCAGTGAGTTGTCTTTTCACATCAGGAGACCAAAGTATTGGAGCTTCAGCTTCAGCATCAGTCCTTCAATCAATATTCAGGGTCGATTTCCTTTAGGATTGACCGGTTTGATCCCCTTGCAGTTCAAGGGACTCTCAAAAGCCTTCTCCAGCACCACAGTTCAGAGACATCAATTCCTTGGCATTCAGCCTTCTTTATGGGCCAACTTTCACATCCATTTATGACTATTGGCAAAACTGTAGCTTTGAATGTCCAGACCTTTATTGGCAAAGTGATGTCTCTGCTTTTTAATATGCTGTCTAGATTTGTCATAACTTTTCTTCCAAGAAGGAAACATCTTTTAATTTCATGGCTGCAGTCACCATCTGCAGTGATTTTGGCGACTAAGAAAATAAAATCTGTCACTATTTCCACTGTTTGCCCATCTAATTTGCCATGAGGTGATGGGACTGAATGCCTTGATCTTTGTTTTTTGAATGTTTAGTTTTAAGCCAACTTTTTCACTTTCCTGTTTCACCTTCATCAAGAGACCCTTTAGTTTCTCTTTGCTTTCTGCTGTAAGGGTTGTGTTATCCGCGTATCTGAGGTTATTGATATTTCTCACGGCAATCTTGGTTCCAGCTTGTGATTTATTCAGCCTAGCATCTTCCATGATGTACTCTGCATAGAAGTTAAATAAGCAGGGTGACAATATACAGCCTGACAAAGATGCCCAGAACACAATACAAAGGTGGTTTTAGCATGGCACAAATGAAGATGGTAGCGAGGCAGCTGAACATTACCTGCGTGTTTGCTCTCCAAGTATGATAACAAGTAAGAGTAAACGTGGGCATCCCTGAGAAGAATATTGCTAAGAAATTAAAACCAGATTGTGTGAGTTTGCCCCAAATCATTGAACAAAGCACAGAGAACCAGATTAGTAAGAAGCCCATCTTTCACATTTCACACAGCTTTCCTCTTTTAATATTAATTGATATTTAGTATTCAGAGACATGACAAAGTCTAGACTCAGAAAATAATCTTTTTGTTCTTTCTGGCCACTTCTATTGGTCTTTCATTTATCTGTTTTCTTCCATTTTTGTTCTTTTGGCCTGTGTGGGCCTCCCATCACAGTGGCCTCTCTCGCTGCAGAGCACCAGCTCTGGGCGCATGCATTCCAGAGCTCTGGCTCGGTAGTTGGACACATCGGTCCAGCCACTCTGTGGCACATGGGATCTTCCCAGGCCAGGGATCGAACCAGCACCCCTTGCACTGCAAGGTGATGTCCTTACCCACTGGACTACCAGGGAAGCCCCTCAGAAAATAATCTTAATTGCCAAGGCAAATAAAGAAGGAATCATCTTGAACATTTTGAAATAATGTGGATTTAGACCATGGGACCATACAGTTTCAGTTTTAGAATCTTAATATTTAAAGTACTGGTCATGACTAGTATTTTGGTCATCTGATGTGAACAGGTGACTCATTAGAAAAGTCCCTGATGCTGGAAAAAATTGAGGGCAGAAGGAGAAGTGGGCGTCAGAGGATGAGATGCAATGACATGAACTTGGGAAAACACTGGGAGATAGTGAAGGAGGAGGAGGCCTGGCGTGCTGTCGTCCATGGGGTTGCAGAGAATCAGACATGACTGAAGTGACTTAGCATGCATGCATTGTGGAGTACTTTGTTCTCGTAAACACCCTGGTTCTTCTCCTCAGTGTCACAGCTCAGTGACCTCTTCATGCCTGCTGTGGGGACAGGGAATACAAAACTTATCCTTTCCTGGCATAAATGATTTATAAGGATTCTTGTTTCATCCATCAAAATGAGAATCTATAATGAACAGAGAATACAGGGATGGTACATGGAACAGCATTTTGGAGAGTGGGGATTCTCTCAGTGCACATCGCATACCATCAGGAAGGCACCAGACATGTTCTACCTACAGAAATACATGTGTATATGAAATGTTTAGCGCCCGGCTAACTCTGTAAAGGACATATGACATATAACTAGAAAGGGGGAGCTGAGGCAAAGTGTGGTACATCTCTTGTGACTTATGGTATGTCTCTTCTATGGATATGATCTAATTATTTTAGAAGTACAACCCAAACTAGAAACAAGATTCTTAGGGTTGTTAGTAAGCTTTGGGAGGTGGAATATCAAATAATTATTATTTAGTATTCAGTTCTATATCTGGTTAATCATTCGTTGACCTTCACCTGAATGAATAGCTGTGCCTAGAAATTTTGCTCTGTATTAGCAACCATGTTACCTGTTAGATTTTTCATTTCTGTCCATCTAGCACCAGGCCTAGATTTGTGATCATTCCTAATAATGATGATGATGATAGTATTGTGTATACAAAATGGTCTTAGAAGCTCATTGGCGTGGTTTTGTTTTTGAGTCATGTGGTCTCTGCCAGTGACCAGAAGGATGAATTTTGGATGAACACTTCACCTCTGGAGGACTGAGTTCTGTTCATTTATTTAACAGGTATTACAGAGTATCCACTCTTAGTTTTTCTTAGGTGCTGTGGGGAGTGACAAAAGGAAAACCACTTAATCCTTAGTCACGGTGAAACTACAACAGAGTGAAGATAGACTGTGATTATAATATAGCATTATAATTTAAGTGCTATAAGACAAGTGCATCTAAAACGTTAAGATAACTAAAAGAGGGATGAGGCAGTTTGAGTTGGGGTGGTTGGGAAAAAGATGAGGCGGGAAGAAAATGATTTCATGTATATGGGAGCTTTGGGACCTGACGGGGGTGTTGATGCAATACTCTAAATGGAGGTAGTTGTCGTAACAAAGAATTGAGGGGAAAAGAGACATGTCTGTCAAATGGTGGAGATTCCTACTTGACTGCATTGCAAGTTATGTCAGAAAGTTAAATTAGGGACAGAGCATAGAAAACATTGAATCTGCAAGAGTGAAAATAACAAGTCATGAACAGAGAATACAGGGATGGTACATGGAACAGCATTTTGGAGAGTGGGGATTCTCTCAGTGCACATCGCATACCATCAGGAAGGCACCAGACATGTTCTACCTACAGAAATACATGTGTATATGAAATGTTTAGCGCCCGGCTAACTCTGTAAAGGACATATGACATATAACTAGAAAGGGGGAGCTGAGGCAAAGTGTGGTACATCTCTTGTGACTTATGGTATGTCTCTTCTATGGATATGATCTAATTATTTTAGAAGTACAACCCAAACTAGAAACAAGATTCTTAGGGTTGTTAGTAAGCTTTGGGAGGTGGAATATCAAATAATTATTATTTAGTATTCAGTTCTATATCTGGTTAATCATTCGTTGACCTTCACCTGAATGAATAGCTGTGCCTAGAAATTTTGCTCTGTATTAGCAACCATGTTACCTGTTAGATTTTTCATTTCTGTCCATCTAGCACCAGGCCTAGATTTGTGATCATTCCTAATAATGATGATGATGATAGTATTGTGTATACAAAATGGTCTTAGAAGCTCATTGGCGTGGTTTTGTTTTTGAGTCATGTGGTCTCTGCCAGTGACCAGAAGGATGAATTTTGGATGAACACTTCACCTCTGGAGGACTGAGTTCTGTTCATTTATTTAACAGGTATTACAGAGTATCCACTCTTAGTTTTTCTTAGGTGCTGTGGGGAGTGACAAAAGGAAAACCACTTAATCCTTAGTCACGGTGAAACTACAACAGAGTGAAGATAGACTGTGATTATAATATAGCATTATAATTTAAGTGCTATAAGACAAGTGCATCTAAAACGTTAAGATAACTAAAAGAGGGATGAGGCAGTTTGAGTTGGGGTGGTTGGGAAAAAGATGAGGCGGGAAGAAAATGATTTCATGTATATGGGAGCTTTGGGACCTGACGGGGGTGTTGATGCAATACTCTAAATGGAGGTAGTTGTCGTAACAAAGAATTGAGGGGAAAAGAGACATGTCTGTCAAATGGTGGAGATTCCTACTTGACTGCATTGCAAGTTATGTCTCGAGGAGAACAGGGAATAAAAGTCAGAAAGTTAAATTAGGGACAGAGCATAGAAAACATTGAATCTGCAGATGATGGAGTTGAACATTATTTATAAGATACAAGTGAATCACTGAATCTCTTGGAGCAGATCTTTGGCATACTGTAGGCTGTACCTTGAGAGGGTTACTCCAGCATGGTGGGTAGGGTGAAGGGGACTGGAGGGAACAGAGAGTGACTTCATGCAGAGCAATTAGGAAGCTACCAGAGTCATTCAGGCTGAAGACAGCATGGGCCTGAGCTAGGGGTGGATAGCAGGGGACAGACGTGAACACAATTGCTGGATGAAGGACTGATGAGGCAGTTGGAAAGATACCAGTTGTGGCTGAATTTTGAATCTCCCCTAATTCCGTAGACTAGGTTCTCAATCTCTGCACTACTGATAGTTTGGACTGGACAATTTTTAGTTCTGGGAGGCTGTCTTGCACGCTGGGGGAGGTTTAATAGTGTTCCTGGACTTGAACCATTAGATGCCTGTAGTACTGTTCTCACCCCGACCCTTGCTTTAGTTGTGAGCACCCAAACTGTCAGCAGACCTTGGCATATGTCCCCTGTAGAACAAAATTGCCCCTAATGGAGAATCACTACCCTACGTAAAACTAACTGGGTAACAAGGACATAAAATCCGACAACCCACAAACAGTATGTCTGTCTATCTACCGTCCATCCATCCACCTCTCAATCTTTCTATTATCATCATTTGTCTTTCTACCTATATACTGTTATGAGGTTTTATGGTATTTCCACAAAACGCACAAATATGAGTGAGTTGGGGAAAACCCCCGAGAGTTAGGACAGCTGTGTAGTATCTGCATCTTTGTAGAAGGAAGTCAAGGGAAGGCGAGGTGAATCCTAATGGTCCTGAGAACCCCTGAATCCCTAAACAGGTACTCAGTGGAGAATGTGACTGAACTAGGTGGCAGTTTCGCAGGATCCAGATCACAGATGGGAGCAAGGGGCTCCACTTGAAGTCTGATGCTGCTGGGGCAACCTGGACCCTGCAGACCATTGATCTTAATAAGCCAGTGTCTCCTTCCAGGAGAAACTATTGAGAATATGTTCCAAACTTGGCTGACCAATGACAAAGGGGCAAACACACCCAGATAAACACATGCTTGGAGAGTTAAAAAGGGAGATCTTGCCAAGTATAAGACCATATTTTTAAAAATCATTTTGAGAGAAAAACAGAAAAGGAATTTTGTATCATGAACCTAGAAAAGTTATTTTGACCTCTCTTCCCTCTTAAAACAAGTGAATAAAGGAGCAGATCTTTGCCCAGGGGTTACTCCAGCATGGTGGGTAGGGTGAAGCTGGGGCTTCATGCAGAGCACTTAGGAAGCTACCAGAGTCATTCAGGCTGAAGACAGCATGGGCCTGAGCTAGGGGTGGATAGCAGGGGACAGACGTGAACACAATTGCTGGATGAAGGACTGATGAGGCAGTTGGAAAGATACCAGTTGTGGCTGAATTTTGAATCTCCCCTAATTCCGTAGACTAGGTTCTCAATCTCTGCACTACTGATAGTTTGGACTGGACAATTTTTAGTTCTGGGAGGCTGTCTTGCACGCTGGGGGAGGTTTAATAGTGTTCCTGGACTTGAACCATTAGATGCCTGTAGTACTGTTCTCACCCCGACCCTTGCTTTAGTTGTGAGCACCCAAACTGTCAGCAGACCTTGGCATATGTCCCCTGTAGAACAAAATTGCCCCTAATGGAGAATCACTACCCTACGTAAAACTAACTGGGTAACAAGGACATAAAATCCGACAACCCACAAACAGTATGTCTGTCTATCTACCGTCCATCCATCCACCTCTCAATCTTTCTATTATCATCATTTGTCTTTCTACCTATATACTGTTATGAGGTTTTATGGTATTTCCACAAAACGCACAAATATGAGTGAGTTGGGGAAAACCCCTGAGAGTTAGGACAGCTGTGTAGTATCTGCATCTTTGTAGAAGGAAGTCAAGGGAAGGCGAGGTGAATCCTAATGGTCCTGAGAACCCCTGAATCCCTAAACAGGTACTCAGTGGAGAATGTGACTGAACTAGGTGGCAGTTTCGCAGGATCCAGATCACAGATGGGAGCAAGGGGCTCCACTTGAAGTCTGATGCTGCTGGGGCAACCTGGACCCTGCAGACCATTGATCTTAATAAGCCAGTGTCTCCTTCCAGGAGAAACTATTGAGAATATGTTCCAAACTTGGCTGACCAATGACAAAGGGGCAAACACACCCAGATAAACACATGCTTGGAGAGTTAAAAAGGGAGATCTTGCCAAGTATAAGACCATATTTTTAAAAATCATTTTGAGAGAAAAACAGAAAAGGGAATTTTGTATCATGAACCTAGAAAAGTTATTTTGACCTCTCTTCCCTCTTAAAAGTAGACAAAAATTGATTAACTTACGTATGAGCAAAGGAAAAAGAATGCAGTCTAATAAAGAGAATGAGGAGCACAATAAATTCCCCATGGCCTGGGAGGCACATGGAAAGACAGGCCCACAGAGCAGATGAGAACTGAGACACAGAATTCCAGAGTGAACTGAAAACAAGCAAGCAAATGATAGAAGCTGGGATAATGAATCACAAGTAGAAAAACTCAGAAATGAGGTGATTAAAGAAGATATAAAAAAGAACTGGAAATAAAATAACAAAAGCATTTCCTTCATGGAGTTGCGTTAAGAGGAACACAAAAGCAAGTAAACAGAAAGGATAATGCAACAAGAGAAGTAGAACAGGGACAGGAAGAAAATTTTAGGAACTTCCCTGGTGGTCCAGGGGTTATGAATCTGCCTTCCAACTCAGGGCATGAGGGTTGGATCCCTGCTTGAGGAACTAAGATCTCACATGCCGCAAGGCAGTTAAGCTCCTGTGTCACAATTAGGGAAAGCCTGCACATGTAGATCCAGTGCAGCCCCTCCTCCCCCTAAAAAAAAGGAAATTTAAAACATAAAAATGCCTTTTATGGTGAGGGAGACAAGAGGGAGGTTCAAAAGGGATGGAATGTGTGTTTTAAAAAATTCATTTTAAAACATCTGAGATGGGTAAGCTTAGAAGATTCAACATATATCTAGTACGGGGGTTCATGACCTCAATGCATGGACTTCCAGGTTTGTGGATAAAATTCAGGTAATGTGTGGATTTGACTGGTAAAAATTTGTCTATACTGCCATTCACCTCTAGATGAAATTTAATGTTTGTATTTAGTCATTAAGGCATGGCATAAAACACAGAAATATTGACAGTAATTGTGACTTGCCACCAAAACAAATAACAAATGTGGTAATATTAAATTATGGCTCAAAAAACCTCCAAATGTCATTTATATTCATCACTTTTTCAAACTTATAGTTATTATTAGACCTGCCACTCATTTTTATTGTTTACTCTGGTAATAAAGAGGTAAATATATTTCTCTATCACACTTTTTAAAAGTTTTTGAGAACTATATTTCAATAGAATTAATTTCCTATGATAGTCTATATATTCCATTTTATGCATCTAAAAAGATTACTCTGAAACAGGGTCTGTTGGTTTCGCTAGACTACTAAAAGTTCCACACACATTATGGAATCTCTGTGTTGTACTCGGGGTCCCAGAAGGGTAATCAGAATTCAGAAAACTTTCCTGAAGTAAAAGAGAATTTGAAATTACACGTTGAGAGGACTGGAAACTGGCCCATAATGGCTGACACTATCCCATAAAAAAAAGTTCTTTGGATGTCCCAGCAAAAAGACCTCTAGAAAGAAAATTAGATTGCCATCAGGGTCTTAACAGGAACCCTCTTCTTACTAAGGAAAATATAGTAGCATATGTAAGAAAGCCAAGCAAAGAAAATGTGGGCCAAGAATGTTACATTCAGCCAAATTGACCTTTTAAGTATAAAAAGCCTCTGGCAAACTGATGTAAACATGCAAGAACACAGAGAATATTGTTCTCACATGCCTTTCCTGAGAACTCTAGCAGACCATAATGAAATAAGAACAGAATTTTAGAGTAAGCATTTTGAAACTTTTACAGCACTTTGACATTGCTGTGACATCCAAGCACATGAATCATTTCTGCAGCAATTTATTTTCATTGTACTCTACAAAAGTATTGGTCCATAAAAGATTGGAAAAAAATGTTTTTAACTCTCCATGCTAAAAGATGAGCTTCGGAAAACCGTATTTACCATAAGGGTCAGTAAAGAACATTCAGTATAAATATACCTGTGCAATGAAGACCAAAAATAATCACTCTAAGGGAGATTGTGTAGTGTGGAATGTCTGACAATGTGGATAATGTGACTGTTTTAAAAATGGGAGCATTAGTAATAGGGAGATGATAAGCTGCCTTCTGGGTTTCCTGGGTGGCTCAGTGGTAAAGAATCTACCTACAAATGAAGGGGATGTAAGAGATGCAGGTTCAATCCCTGGGTTGTGAAGATCCCTGGAGAAGGGCACGGCAACCCACTCTAGTATTCTTGCCTGGAGAATCCCATGGACAGAGGGGCCTAGCAGGCTACGGTCCTTAGGGTTGCAAAGAGTTGGACATGACTGAAGTGGCTTAGCAGGCAAGCTGCCTTCTAATTCTGCCCCTGACAAAGCCTAGGAACAGCGACCAAATAATTAGTAATGAACTTTTCTCACATGCAGCTTGAAATCTTGAAATATGCACTGTTTCCTCCCCTTGGATTTGTGTGATTCCAAGTCTGAGATAGGAAACGTGTATGATTAGCCTACGGTGTATTAGAGAGTAAAGAAGCTATCAAAGATTATAGGAATTCCCTGGTGGTACAGTGGGTAGAGAATCCACCTTGCAGTGCAAGTGGCACTGGTTTGATTTCTGGCTGGGGAAGATCCCACATGCTGTGGAGTGACTGGACTGATGTGTCCAGTTGTGAGCCAGCGCTCTGGAGTGCATGTGCCCAGAGCCGGTGCTCTGCAATGAGAGAGGCCACTGCAATGGGAGGCTCAAAAGATGGGTGAAAAAAAAATGAGTAAATGGAAAATTAATAAAAGAGGCCAAAATTAAAAAAAAAAAAAAAGATTACCAAGGTTGTGTCAGAAAACCTCCACAGCTAACTTGAAAGAGATCCTAGTGGTTCAGTATGGGATAAACCAAGTTAAGAACTCTGGGAAACCTGAGGATATTTACATGCAGAGGGGGAAAAAACCTGAGTAGAATGGGAGACACAATTTAAGAGGGGGAGGGATGAAATGATGGGTAGAAAATAATATGCCGAAAAATAGACTTGGAAATAAAAAAAGATCTTTAAAAGGCCTGCCCACTCTACCATGTAATTCTGTCCCTGCAAACTTTGCCAGCACGTACCCAGGGAAACGGAGGCATTTACCACTTTTAGGGTGGGGGGAATAGGAAGAGGGACCCCGTGTGGTCTGGAGAGACTAGAATGGATGGGAGTGGATTGATGGGCTCTGTCTGTGCCATCGCTCTTGAAGTTACAGTGAGCAGGGGCGTCTCTCCTTTTCCAAAGGGCCTTCCTCGTGATGACTGCCATGTCTGATGAGGGGGATTCATCACTCTCACCTGCTGGTGCTTTGCCTACATTTGTTCATAAACTATGGTCCTCTTGCAGTTTACAGCACAGAATGGATGACTGTCTTTAGCTTTTCAGTGGGTTAGTTAGCCACAGAAAACAAGACAGCAGCTCTTGAAAGACTCAGATCCATGTGCCATTGAGTCCTACTCCTGAGGAAAGAAACATGACTCTTCTTTGATACCGTGAGGTTCATAATTATTCTTCCCTGAGAAGATATTAAGGAATATCTAAACACATAATGTGAATTTTATGTTCCTAGTACTTCTGTTTCATGCACTGCTACTTTGAATATTTTGCAGTTTAAAATCAAGACGAAAACAGGCCTTGGGATAGCTAGAGAGCATTACCTTTAAGTAAAAGGACCTTGAGACAAAAAAAAAAAAAAAAAATCATCATCTCCCATTTGCATAATGCTTTTAATTTGTTTTCAAAGTCTTTCTCATATCTATTATTTCACTTGATCTTCACAACGACCATGTGAGGCTGTTCACTTTAAAGAAATGAACTTGAAAGCAGTGAACGTTTAAAATGTTTCTAAAAAATGTAGTAAAACCACAAAGAAAATTCCCAGAGCATCTATACCGTAGCTCTAACTTAAACTGTATTTACTGCAAATTGTATTGACTCAGAAGAGATGGCAGCTCGTAAATACACTTTTCGGTCCTGAGCCACATTCCAACTGCAGTTGTTATGAATACAAAAGAGCTTTCCGAGTACATAACTGTAGTTTTGCTGCATTAAAGTGAAAGGCTGGCATTTGGACTAGAAAGCAGGCTGTAACTGTGTCTGTTCTGCATGGCAAGCATCTCAGTGCCTGCCAGCAATAGGGATGGATTTACATATATTGACTCAATCCAACATATGAGTAACGATCAATTTTCTTGATCTATTCTATTCTGTCAATCTGTGCTTTTGCTAGCAAATGAGGAGACATTGCTGTCAGCCAGAAATAGAGTTTCCTGAGCTTATGTGAGCTTTTAAGATCTCTTTTCTACTTAATTAAAAGATACATACGGGGGTTGGCAGAGAGCAGCAGGCAAGTCAACGTAACACACCATGTATAGATGAGTTCCTGGAAGAAAAGTCATGAAAGATAGCAAAAATAAACATGATGGCAGACTTCTGTATCCTGAAAACTGTCTTTAGCTTTTCAGTGGGTTAGTTAGCCACAGAAAACAAGACAGCAGCTCTTGAAAGACTCAGATCCATGTGCCATTGAGTCCTACTCCTGAGGAAAGAAACATGACTCTTCTTTGATACCGTGAGGTTCATAATTATTCTTCCCTGAGAAGATATTAAGGAATATCTAAACACATAATGTGAATTTTATGTTCCTAGTACTTCTGTTTCATGCACTGCTACTTTGAATATTTTGCAGTTTAAAATCAAGACGAAAACAGGCCTTGGGATAGCTAGAGAGCATTACCTTTAAGTAAAAGGACCTTGAGACAAAAAAAAAAAAAAAAAATCATCATCTCCCATTTGCATAATGCTTTTAATTTGTTTTCAAAGTCTTTCTCATATCTATTATTTCACTTGATCTTCACAACGACCATGTGAGGCTGTTCACTTTAAAGAAATGAACTTGAAAGCAGTGAACGTTTAAAATGTTTCTAAAAAATGTAGTAAAACCACAAAGAAAATTCCCAGAGCATCTATACCGTAGCTCTAACTTAAACTGTATTTACTGCAAATTGTATTGACTCAGAAGAGATGGCAGCTCGTAAATACACTTTTCGGTCCTGAGCCACATTCCAACTGCAGTTGTTATGAATACAAAAGAGCTTTCCGAGTACATAACTGTAGTTTTGCTGCATTAAAGTGAAAGGCTGGCATTTGGACTAGAAAGCAGGCTGTAACTGTGTCTGTTCTGCATGGCAAGCATCTCAGTGCCTGCCAGCAATAGGGATGGATTTACATATATTGACTCAATCCAACATATGAGTAACGATCAATTTTCTTGATCTATTCTATTCTGTCAATCTGTGCTTTTGCTAGCAAATGAGGAGACATTGCTGTCAGCCAGAAATAGAGTTTCCTGAGCTTATGTGAGCTTTTAAGATCTCTTTTCTACTTAATTAAAAGATACATACGGGGGTTGGCAGAGAGCAGCAGGCAAGTCAACGTAACACAATTTGCCATGTATAGATGAGTTCCTGGAAGAAAAGTCATGAAAGATAGCAAAAATAAACATGATGGCAGACTTCTGTATCTGAGGATAGTATATTTTCTTGGTAATTTTATTGATAGTAAAATAAATAGAAAGGGACAAATACAATTTGTCTGTCAGAAGTAGCCAGTAAAGCATCCTTTTCAGGAGTCATAAATTACTCTTTCGTAATTTCGGGTAACAATATGTAAGAGAAAAAGCTTTCCTGTTTAGTTTTTCATATTAATGAATCTTGTCATGCTAATGCGTTTGCTTTTTGGTCCAGGTCAAATCTGCTTCCAGGTTGTATTGGAGTTGCAAGGAGGATCAACTAATTTATACAGAGAAATCCAGAACCTTCGCATAAGGAAAGGGTGGACACATGTTGAGCCCTCTGAGGCCTCCTTTCACCCCAGTGTACTAGTGATTCCAGGGAACCCGGCAGGCCCCCAGGCAAAATCCCAATGTATTTTCTGAGTTATTTTACAGGAGGTGAATAATGGAATGTTTCCACTAGGGGGCGCAGTAGTGCAATCTCACAGTTTCTTTGTTTTGTAATTTCAAGTGTTGGGGGGGGATGGAGATTCTTGTACAGACAAGAAGTGGAATATGGGTATGTATACATTTATTGCCTCTAATTAAGTACTAGTCTGATTAGGGATGGCTTCTATCTGTCCTGAATGCTAGTATTAAGTGTGCTTGTGGAATTACCTAAACTTACCAAGGAATGGATTTTAGGAGTAGACACATGAGGAAGGAATAGTAGCTGAAGTTCTGAGCTCCAGGGAAGGGAACCGGGCTCTGATCCAGCTTGGCTCTTCCATGGATGAGTTCTGTGGTCATTAGAAAAGGATTGCTCTTTTTGTACGTCAATTCTCTCATCTGTAAAATGAAGATGTTGCAGCAAATGCACTTTTGTCAAACTGAAATTAGGGCGTTTCCTCCACAGTTGTCATCGAGGAAGAGTAGGTGGGACTCTGGGATCCCCACTTCTGAAAGTGTTATCTGCTCTACTTATAGCCATCGTGTATGGCATGCTTCTGACTAGAGTTCAAATGAAGGATAAAAAGGGTTTAAAATCAGGACAGTAGACAATCTTGAAGGTTTCTTACACCTCAGTATGAGAACATATGAGCCTTTTTGTCTGTTGGATTTATGCTTAAGACTTTTGCTCTCCAGATTCCAGAAACGGATGTCAGCTAAGTCACTTCCACTTCTCAGTGGTTCTTTCTTCATTGATCATGTCTGACAGTGGTGGCCCCCATTTGGCCAGCTCACTGATATCACATCTGGCACATAGAATGAAGGCAATAAATACATGTAAATGGCTCTCTGGTCTCCCTAAGATTGGCATGTCTAGATTTTTTTGCCAAATAACTGGTGAGAATGACCAAACGGAGAATGGGCATCTGAAAGGGCAAGCATTTGGCACAAAAGCAGACTGAGAAGAAGATAAAGATAAAATTAAGGTGTCTGATCCCAGAGAATCAATACATTGACACAAATTCTGCGTTTGTTCCCTCACCTGTCTCATTTGGTTTGGAAATGAAAATAGACATACGGTGCTCTTTGCAAAAGCTGCGTCTCCTTTTTGATCTCCGCCTCCACTGCCTCCCCCTTGACACATGGTGTTAAATAGCTCAGAGCTGAACATTTGCCCTATGGAGACAACAGGATGTGAGTTCTCCCCAACCTCCACCCCACGGGACTGCCCCTGAGTGGAGGTGCAGGCCGTTCTGGTTAGAAGTCTCGGATCAAGATCCAGAGTCATGTTGGACTGTGAGCTAAAGCCTTTACTGTCCTTTGCCCTGTTAGGTCAGGTTTCCAATGCTCACACTCAACCCTTAATGTGTTACAACTAATCCTACTCAGAGCACTTCCTTGTAATCCATTTCCACCTTTTTCAGAACTAAGGAAATTGAGACTTATACAAGGCCACATGTTAAGTTTGACAGTCAAGCTTACTGTGATGAATATTCCCCAAAGGAGAGGTCATTATCTTTGATTTCCCATGACTCACAGATATGAGATGGGCCCATGGGTCAATCAGTCAACCTGTATTTATTGAGCATCTACTATGCACCAAGAATGCCATTACATCCTCAGGATTTAGTAGTGAACAAGACACGCTTTCTACTTTCAATGAGATTTATAGTCTTAAGGGGAAGACTGGCAACAAAGTATATTTCTGCAAAGGCTAAGGAGTAACCTAAAATCAGGACAGTAGACAATCTTGAAGGTTTCTTACACCTCAGTATGAGAACATATGAGCCTTTTTGTCTGTTGGATTTATGCTTAAGACTTTTGCTCTCCAGATTCCAGAAACGGATGTCAGCTAAGTCACTTCCACTTCTCAGTGGTTCTTTCTTCATTGATCATGTCTGACAGTGGTGGCCCCCATTTGGCCAGCTCACTGATATCACATCTGGCACATAGAATGAAGGCAATAAATACATGTAAATGGCTCTCTGGTCTCCCTAAGATTGGCATGTCTAGATTTTTTTGCCAAATAACTGGTGAGAATGACCAAACGGAGAATGGGCATCTGAAAGGGCAAGCATTTGGCACAAAAGCAGACTGAGAAGAAGATAAAGATAAAATTAAGGTGTCTGATCCCAGAGAATCAATACATTGACACAAATTCTGCGTTTTTTCCCCTCACCTGTCTCATTTGGTTTGGAAATGAAAATAGACATACGGTGCTCTTTGCAAAAGCTGCGTCTCCTTTTTGATCTCCGCCTCCACTGCCTCCCCCTTGACACATGGTGTTAAATAGCTCAGAGCTGAACATTTGCCCTATGGAGACAACAGGATGTGAGTTCTCCCCAACCTCCACCCCACGGGACTGCCCCTGAGTGGAGGTGCAGGCCGTTCTGGTTAGAAGTCTCGGATCAAGATCCAGAGTCATGTTGGACTGTGAGCTAAAGCCTTTACTGTCCTTTGCCCTGTTAGGTCAGGTTTCCAATGCTCACACTCAACCCTTAATGTGTTACAACTAATCCTACTCAGAGCACTTCCTTGTAATCCATTTCCACCTTTTTCAGAACTAAGGAAATTGAGACTTATACAAGGCCACATGTTAAGTTTGACAGTCAAGCTTACTGTGATGAATATTCCCCAAAGGAGAGGTCATTATCTTTGATTTCCCATGACTCACAGATATGAGATGGGCCCATGGGTCAATCAGTCAACCTGTATTTATTGAGCATCTACTATGCACCAAGAATGCCATTACATCCTCAGGATTTAGTAGTGAACAAGACACGCTTTCTACTTTCAATGAGATTTATAGTCTTAAGGGGAAGACTGGCAACAAAGTATATTTCTGCAAAGGCTAAGGAGTAACCTAAAATACTATAATGCTTAAACAGTTAAGAAGGGGTCCTTGTCTCATCTGGGAGTCAGAGAGAAGGGCTTGGCTTCACTCTGGAAGCAGTGATATAGCTGGAAGCTGAGCAGTAAAGAGACAGCTAGGCCAGGGTTTTCTAAAACTGCTTGGTAACAATCACCTGGGAATTTTTTCAGCTCTCCTATTTCCAAGCTCCTTCTCTTGAAGATTTCTGTTTGAGTAGGTCAAGGGGCGAGACCTTGGCATATATATTTGTAAGTTTCCCAGGTTTTTCTCGCGATCGAGGAGGTTTAGGAAATCCTGAATGAAAGGGTGGACATTCCAGACAGAGGGACTGTCCATACTGAGGTGCCACGGAGAGTCAAGAGGACCTGAGAGCAGTTACTTTGGCTAGAGTAAAGCGTGTGCTGTCAGGTGGGATCAGAGACGATTTGCTAGAACAATTTTTTGTGATGTCGAAGCCTTGCACAGTGACTGAGCAGAAGCTAAGGTGAACTCTGGGATGGGAGGGAGAAGAGGAAATCCATGGCTGCTCCAGAAGCAGCTGGACCTGCCGATTCCCTAAAGCTACCCCCAAATGAAGTTTGCTTTCATTTGCTTTAAATGTTTTCTTTAAACACCAAGGGAAAATGTAGATAACTGAATGGAAGAGCAGTGTCTGGTGGAGCCTTAGAAAGACTCTAGCTTTCTAAAATATCTCCTATAATGATACATAAAGCTCTGCAGAGAATCTTCTTGTAGGTTTATATTTCAATTAAATGTGAATAGTCATGGCAAAGGAACTCCCTATCAACCACAAATCTGAGTGTCTTCATTTGTGTTAGACATTGTGTGTGAACTTTCACAGCTACTTATGCAGCTATGCAAAAGGCTCTTAGGAGAGATTTTATGTAAAAGAAGTGAGAGATTAACTTCGCTTATCTTATATTTGAGAATAAAGATGCACCCTACCCTTTAGCTTTTAGAATCCCTGGCAGTAGATTGCTGAGCTATCTTATATTGGCACATGAGAACCTGTTGTGAGCATCTTTTCCCATTATTTGGTAGCTTGAAATCAGTCATTGTGGGAGGATTTGCACCATGGACATCAGCACTTTTTTGGTTAGTTTGTTTTTCTTTTATTTCTTGAGAGCCTGTTGCTAAACACTTACCAGGACACCACTGCTTGACAGGTATGCACAGTTGTGAAGTTGTGGCTATTCTTATGTGAAAGTTATTTTCTCCAACCAGTGAAGGTGCATTGCTTGCTGCTCTCTTTCATTAAGGAGGAAAATCTGTCCCAGCATCTTCAGTACACTTTTGTTACTTCTTCTTAGTTATACCTTTGCCTAATGGCTGCGCCAGGGAGGCTAGAATAGTCTGGTCAAGCGGGATGAGGCTAGTATGTGTCGCTCATTCGTGTCCGACTCTTTGTGATCCCATGGACTGTAGCCCACCAGGCTTCTCTGTACATGGGATTCTCCAGGCAAGCATACTGGAGTGGCTTGCCGTTTCCTCCTCCAGGAGATCTTCACAACCTATGGATTAAACCCGGGTCTCCTGCATTGCAGGCAGATTCTTTACCACTTGAGCTACCAGAGAAGCCCCACAGCTACTGTATTGGATTTAAATAAATCCTGACTTAAACTGTGGAACTAGACACAACAGTCCTGAATAAAACTGAAGCTCTATTAGTGAAGACTGGGACTTCATCTTGGGCCAGGAAATGAATTATATTTCCCATATTTATAATACAAGAAAGAGCTGAATGTGGTCTTTAAGATCCAGAAGCCTGAACCATAATGGAGTGAAGATCTCTCTGTTTTTGTTTTTAACAGTTGATGCTCAGCCTCTTCCAGCAGTGGTTCTCCCTGTGGTCATTAAATCAGCAGCTTCAGCCTCTCTGGAAACTTGTTAGAAATGCAGACTTTTGGGTCGCACCTCTGAAATCTCCTGAATCTAAAGTTGTGAAGGGAGAAGGGATAGGGTGGGGAGGTCTGATTAGGGATGTGGTGGAGCAATTGATGTTTAATCAGTGTTCTGGATAATTCTGATGGATCCTGAAGCTTGAGAATCACTGTCCAAAGTGTGTGCTTAACTCTGTCAGTGTGATGGGAATAAAGTGAATTTCATTGAATAATAAGCACCCAGCTGGTATTGGAAACATAGTAGGCACAGTCACTGATTCATTGATTTATTGAATATACATTTTTTGAGCATTTGCTATGGCTATCCTGTGCTGTGCAATTGACTGCATGACAGAATGATCTTTTAAAATGTAACCAAGTTATGCTGTTTGCTTATTTTTTATTTTTGTTTGTTGTGGAAGTATGGTTGATTTACAATATGTTAGTTTCAAGTGTATAGCAAAGTGATTCAGTTATGCGTACACACACGTATCTGTTCTTTCAGATCTTTTCCCATATATGTTATTACATACATTATATATAATATTGAGTATAGTTCCCTGTGATATATACAGTAGGTCTTTATTGATACCTGTTTTATGTAGGCTGTTTGCTTTTCTTAACATCCTTCAGTGACTCACTTAGTAAGATGAAATACTAGCTAGAAGTCCCTCCGTGGCTTGGCCTGTCTGCCCTCCCAGCTCCTTTCTCCTTTTTGTCCTCTTTTCTCTTGGTGCCTCTGCCTCACTGATCCTCTTTGTGTGGCTGACTCTGTCTTGACATGCTAGCTCCCGCTCAAGTTCACCTTTTCCAAAAGGACTTCTGACCGCCTTATCAAATGTGCCCCCACTTACCTTCATCGTGTTAACCATCGGCTTTCGTCATGGCATCTGAAACCATCATGTCTGTTCACTCGCTCATGGTCCGACTCTCCCTCTGGAATGTAAGCTCCACAAGGGATGCTGCTGCGCTCTGTGTCTAAGTATTTATAATACAAGAAAGAGCTGAATGTGGTCTTTAAGATCCAGAAGCCTGAACCATAATGGAGTGAAGATCTCTCTGTTTTTTTTTAACAGTTGATGCTCAGCCTCTTCCAGCAGTGGTTCTCCCTGTGGTCATTAAATCAGCAGCTTCAGCCTCTCTGGAAACTTGTTAGAAATGCAGACTTTTGGGTCGCACCTCTGAAATCTCCTGAATCTAAAGTTGTGAAGGGAGAAGGGATAGGGTGGGGAGGTCTGATTAGGGATGTGGTGGAGCAATTGATGTTTAATCAGTGTTCTGGATAATTCTGATGGATCCTGAAGCTTGAGAATCACTGTCCAAAGTGTGTGCTTAACTCTGTCAGTGTGATGGGAATAAAGTGAATTTCATTGAATAATAAGCACCCAGCTGGTATTGGAAACATAGTAGGCACAGTCACTGATTCATTGATTTATTGAATATACATTTTTTGAGCATTTGCTATGGCTATCCTGTGCTGTGCAATTGACTGCATGACAGAATGATCTTTTAAAATGTAACCAAGTTATGCTGTTTGCTTATTTTTTATTTTTGTTTGTTGTGGAAGTATGGTTGATTTACAATATGTTAGTTTCAAGTGTATAGCAAAGTGATTCAGTTATGCGTACACACACGTATCTGTTCTTTCAGATCTTTTCCCATATATGTTATTACATACATTATATATAATATTGAGTATAGTTCCCTGTGATATATACAGTAGGTCTTTATTGATACCTGTTTTATGTAGGCTGTTTGCTTTTCTTAACATCCTTCAGTGACTCACTTAGTAAGATGAAATACTAGCTAGAAGTCCCTCCGTGGCTTGGCCTGTCTGCCCTCCCAGCTCCTTTCTCCTTTTTGTCCTCTTTTCTCTTGGTGCCTCTGCCTCACTGATCCTCTTTGTGTGGCTGACTCTGTCTTGACATGCTAGCTCCCGCTCAAGTTCACCTTTTCCAAAAGGACTTCTGACCGCCTTATCAAATGTGCCCCCACTTACCTTCATCGTGTTAACCATCGGCTTTCGTCATGGCATCTGAAACCATCATGTCTGTTCACTCGCTCATGGTCCGACTCTCCCTCTGGAATGTAAGCTCCACAAGGGATGCTGCTGCCGCTCTGTGTCTAAGTGGACCCTGGTCCCAACACATATTAGTTGAATCAGTTTCCAGGGATTACCCTAGATGTGCCAGAACTGGGATTTGACTTGCTAGAGGAAATTAACAGCTAGAATCGGTGCTTTGGCAGAGGCATATCATGTTTTTTTCTCACTTGTAAATTACAATATAGTCTGTGGAAGCTTACATTTACTTACAGGAAGCTCTTCAAGGGATCATGGGACTCACTTGTCTGGACAAGATCAGGTTGCTTCAGGTTGAGCAGGCAGTGTGTTCATTTACCGATGGGAGATTGCCAGGAACTTGAAAAGGAATATCAGAATGTCTCATACCTTGCGCTACATCAGATAAGCAAGTAACTGACACAGAAAATTTATGATAGCCTTACAGTTACTTTCCCAGAGACTGTTCTGGAAATAGACGGAATCAGACTCCAGTGCCATCTAGTGGTCATGTTTAGTTCCTATAGAAATAAAATTCAGTATACTTTGATTTTTGTTGGGGAAGTTTGTGTGTGTGTGTGTCTAGTCTTATATATTACTTTAGTTATATTAATGGTGATATAGGTTGCTTAAATTCTGGGAAACTCATGAGGATCAGCAATGTTTCCTATTGCATATTATGATGGAAACAAGTTTTGTAAATAACTGTATTAAGTGACCATTCATTTTCAGCTTAACAACACCTGGAGACTGAATGTATTTGATGCCCTCCTTTGGTGGTGGGTATTGGCTGTCACTCAGAGGCAGAGAGAGAATCCTCAATTTCTGTTTTTCGATCACCAGGGTTTATTCTACTTTGTTGTATATTCAGATGTCCGTCCCACCCTGTCCTTGTTTTCCATCTTCCCCACTGGCTCATAACAACTCTCTTTACAAAATATAACCAAATCTTTACTTGGAGAAGCAAAATGGAGAAGTGATTTTAAACAAAAATTAGAGCCCCCAATTTTTTCATAAAATTATTTTGATCTTTTGTAGCCATAATATGACTGTAGAAACTAATGGGAATTAATATTCTGAGTGCATATAAAACAGACTTGTGCTAAACATTTTATACACATGTATCTTTATACACTAAGCACTCCTGCACATCATGGACAAGGACCCCCTATTTCTATTTTATTTATTTATTTAAGATAATGATTTTATTTTATTGTTTATTTAGAAAGTTTTGTCTTTTGGCTGCACCATGTGGCTTGTGAAATCTAGTTCCCCAACCAGAAAGCGAACCTGCTGCCTTGGCAGTGAAAGTGAAGAGTCCCAACAGCAGCACTGGTGGGAAATTCCCAAGACTCCGTATTTTTAAAAGAGGAAAATTAGGTCTCATAGAATCTTTATTGAGCCCCTAATAAATGCCAGGCATCATGCCAGATGTGCTCTACACATTCTTTAATCCTACAAATGTTGAGAAGTAGTATTATCATGTATCTGTTCAGATGAAGAAATTGAAGCTCAGAGAAGTTATTTGCCCCAAATTCCCATATCTGGGGACTGGAGTTAGAGTCCTTATGGATGCCTCCAGACTGTGCTCTTTCTACTTATTTTCCAGTATTTTAGAAAGATTTTTGATTTTTAATTGTTTAAAAAAATATTTCTCCTCCCACTCCACATCGCATAAGATGATCCATGGTTAGAGCCCAGGGCCCACATCAAGGCCCGGCATGTAAGAACTCAGTCAATATTTGTTGAATGAGTGAATGAGGCAGACTTGGGAAGGTCCCAATTCTCTAGTCAATCACTTGGTTAACACTTGCACCAGTTGCTATTGCTGCATAAAATATTACCCCAAAACTCAGTGGCTGAAAATAATAGACACATATATCCTGGTTCTTGTTGCTCAGAAATCCAGGAAAAGAATACCTGGATCTCTTGCAAGTGGTCGTCAAGACTTTGGCAAAGGCTCCAGTCATTTCAAGGCCCAGCCGGGGCAAGTCTGCTTCTATTCAATAAGATGATTCATTTGGCTGGTGGCAGGCCCCAGAAGAGATGCATCCAAGCTCATTCACCAGTCCACTGGCAGACCTCACCTCCCTCCCTCATCAGCCCCTCTGCAAGGTTACCTCATGACATGGCAGGTGACTTCATAAAATTATTTTATCTTTTGTAGCCATAATATGACTGTAGAAACTAATGGGAATTAATATTCTGAGTGCATATAAAACAGACTTGTGCTAAACATTTTATACACATGTATCTTTATACACTAAGCACTCCTGCACATCATGGACAAGGACCCCCTATTTCTATTTTATTTATTTATTTAAGATAATGATTTTATTTTATTGTTTATTTAGAAAGTTTTGTCTTTTGGCTGCACCATGTGGCTTGTGAAATCTAGTTCCCCAACCAGAAAGCGAACCTGCTGCCTTGGCAGTGAAAGTGAAGAGTCCCAACAGCAGCACTGGTGGGAAATTCCCAAGACTCCGTATTTTTAAAAGAGGAAAATTAGGTCTCATAGAATCTTTATTGAGCCCCTAATAAATGCCAGGCATCATGCCAGATGTGCTCTACACATTCTTTAATCCTACAAATGTTGAGAAGTAGTATTATCATGTATCTGTTCAGATGAAGAAATTGAAGCTCAGAGAAGTTATTTGCCCCAAATTCCCATATCTGGGGACTGGAGTTAGAGTCCTTATGGATGCCTCCAGACTGTGCTCTTTCTACTTATTTTCCAGTATTTTAGAAAGATTTTTGATTTTTAATTGTTTAAAAAAATATTTCTCCTCCCACTCCACATCGCATAAGATGATCCATGGTTAGAGCCCAGGGCCCACATCAAGGCCCGGCATGTAAGAACTCAGTCAATATTTGTTGAATGAGTGAATGAGGCAGACTTGGGAAGGTCCCAATTCTCTAGTCAATCACTTGGTTAACACTTGCACCAGTTGCTATTGCTGCATAAAATATTACCCCAAAACTCAGTGGCTGAAAATAATAGACACATATATCCTGGTTCTTGTTGCTCAGAAATCCAGGAAAAGAATACCTGGATCTCTTGCAAGTGGTCGTCAAGACTTTGGCAAAGGCTCCAGTCATTTCAAGGCCCAGCCGGGGCAAGTCTGCTTCTATTCAATAAGATGATTCATTTGGCTGGTGGCAGGCCCCAGAAGAGATGCATCCAAGCTCATTCACCAGTCCACTGGCAGACCTCACCTCCCTCCCTCATCAGCCCCTCTGCAAGGTTACCTCATGACATGGCAGGTGACTTTTCCCAGAGTGAAGGGACCCAGGAGAGAGAAACAGAGAACACCAGTGATGGAATTTACTCTTCTTATAACCTTATCTTGGAAGTGATATCTTTCTTTTTTTAATTAATTTTTATTGGAGTATAGTTGCTTCATAATGTTAGTTTCCACTGTACAGCAAAGTGAATCAACTATAGTGTATCCATATCTTGTTTTTGGATTTCCATCCTATTTAGGTTACTATAGAGCATTGAGTGGAGTTTCTTGAGCTATACAGTAGGTTCTTATTCAGTTCAATGCAGTTCAGTAGCTCAGTCATGTCTGACTCTTTGCGACCCCATGGACTGCAACACGCCAGGCTTCCCTGTCCTTCAGCACCTCCCGGAACCTGCTCAAACTCATGTCCATTGTCTCAGTGAGATCCAACTATCTCATCCTCTGTAACGCCTTTCTCCTTTTGCCTTCTATTTTTCCCAACATCAGGTTCTTTAGTTAACTCTTTTATACATAATAACAATAGTGTATACATTGGGCATGACATCTTTTTACTTCTGTGGTATTCTCTTCATTAGAAGTGACTCATGAAATCTATACCACTTAAGGGAGGACAGTTCACAAAGGCGTGGAGATCAGTGGGGGCTGTCTTAGAGGCTGCCAGCTATAACATTTGGGGCATATCCTCCAAGTATTAAGTTGTACAATCATTCTTTAATATTCTGGATTTTATTCCTTCTCATAGTAACCAAGAATGTTTTGTAATCCATTTGAGGCAGGCTCTCGTAGTGTGTAGGAGAGCTGGTAGTGGTTGTAGACAAACTGGATCCAAATCCCAGCTCCCTCAGTTCATAGCTGTGGTCCCCATGATGCCTCCATTCCTTATTTATGAGATAGACTTTATACCAATACCTAGCTCATTTATCTGTCATGGGAATTAAATGGATTCTATTAGGACATTGCTAACTACAGTACCTGACAGCATGAAAATGGTAGTAAATACAACCTAAACGCACATATGAATTTATTCTAAAAGCACATATGAATTTATTCTAAACACACATATGAATTTATTTCCAACTCTCCATCATGCTTTCTTCTGTATTTTCTATTTTATTTTATTCTTAAGGACATTCTAATAAAGTATGGTAGAATTTGATACCATGGTGCCCATTTTAAATTTGAAGCACATAAAAATTGAATGATAGGCCAGTAAGTGATGAGGCCAGGTCTATCATCCAGTTTTCCTTTTGCCAAACTAATTTCTCTTTTCTAATTCTTTCTTTTTTATTTTAGTATCTCTGAGAGATAGACAAAGAACTTCCTTAGTGCTTCATTTCTATATATATTTGGTACTTTTGGCCACAGGGCTGTAAGAATTACCTAAGTAATGAGACCAGACATTGCCTTAGAACAGACAGACTCATATTTTGAAAAAGAACCATCTTGTACATCATATGTTGTAAAGGAACCATCTATAAACTAACTGTAATACATGTACCACATTCTAAACAGTACTGTTATAGTAGCTTAGGAAACCCACATCCTGGCTTCGGTTCCTCATTCTCAGAGTATGGTTTTCTGTTAAGTTAATGAAAAACAACCTCACGAGACTCAGATTCTATCCCTTAATTTGAGAATGGTCTACCAAAAACCCTGGGAGACTTTCTTATGATAGATTCCAAATGATATTTTACCTAAGCCGACAATAAAACTCTGTAATAGAGACATTGAACCACAAATACATTCCTGTTTAATTCCTATTATTCTTCAAGTTCTCAACCCCTTCTCTCCCTTTCCCTCACAGAAAGCCCCAAATTCGGGCCAAGCAATAATGAAGAAAAACATTGTTGACGATGTGTCATAATCACATCTGTCTTTGGGAACAGAGGACTCTATTCCCCAGATATTAGATGGAGCCTTGAATCATTGTAATTTATGAAGCTAATCTATTCAGAAGAAAGGTCATTTTTATTATTGAGGCTCGGTGTTTCCTTCTCTCTTCTTTACAAAATAAACAAACAGCAGGTTCTCTGATCAAGCTGATGCTCTCCTCTCCTTTAAATGGTCCCCGCCTTCTGAGCCCTGTGTTGCTGAGTCTCCCAGATGCAGATGCTCCACCCAACTCATAAGACTTTTACTTATTGGAGTCTACAGTGTGCTTTGTGGGGCTTAGAAGAAAGGAAATGTGGGAGGAAAGTAAGAAATTATTCTAAATGAAGAAAGGGTGAAAACAATGCTTAGTGGATGTGTGTTTAACTTTTCAAAAATTACTGGAAATCTAAGAGAAAACCAAGTTCTTAACATTTTTATGGAGTATCAAACAAAGTAGTTGGCACCACTTTAATGTTTAAAAGATAGAAATCCTTCAAAGCAAGGCTCTGTAAGCTTCCTTATGTCCCATTCTCTGACTAACAGACTTAGCTGTTCTGGGAGGCCCCCAAAGGCAATAGGTCACTCCACTGGTGTCCACGTGCAGCCCTCCAGCCATTAGGCAAAAAAGTCATGTCACCACTGTGACCTTTTAGAGTGCTGATCTAAGAGAACACTGTGTTCTCTGGAGCTGTAAAAAGACTGAAGAGCATGTGCCTCAAAACATCAGTGCCATCATCATAAAAACTGTGTGTGTGTGCCTACCTGCTAGATCAATAGTGGTAATGGTTGCTCAACATTGTGGATATACTTAGTAAGGACACCCTTAAGACTGGAATGGTAAATTTTATGTTATGTGTATTTTATCAGCATAAAAATGTAAATCCGTATATACACATAGATTAGCATGTATATGTATAGTATGCATCCATTTATCTGTCTGTAAATTAACACTCTCTGAGCAGTGTCCCATCTTCAAGCCGTATGTGGAGTATTATATGCAGCTCTGGGTCATATGTTTTGTTGAGGACCTCAAAGAGGTTAAAATACACCCAGAGTTGGAATCTCAGCTAAGGAAAGATCTCAAGGCTTCTAGGTAGAATGAACAGAGGAGGAAAGTAGGTATTATTGTCCTGGAGGAGTGAAGATACAATAAGACCAGTGTGACTTTCAAATCCAGAGCAGTGTCCTCAGGAGAGAAAAGAGATTGGCCAGGGGGAGATCTAGAAGAAATGACTGAAGTGACAGGCAGGAGGATTTGTCCTGAAAACCTGATGAGCTTTCTAACAGCGATGCAGTCAGATCTGTGAATTCCACTCTCCCACCAGAATCCAGTCCAACAAGTTGGAGCATATTGGATGCATTTTCAGAAATCCACACTTGGGCTGTCTACAATGTACTGCTGATCCAACAGACTAATAATTAATAAGAACAACAACAATAAATAGTTATATAGAATACTTACTCGATGCCAGGCCCTATGCAATTTCTTTGCTCAAAAATTACTGGAAATCTAAGAGAAAACCAAGTTCTTAACATTTTTATGGAGTATCAAACAAAGTAGTTGGCACCACTTTAATGTTTAAAAGATAGAAATCCTTCAAAGCAAGGCTCTGTAAGCTTCCTTATGTCCCATTCTCTGACTAACAGACTTAGCTGTTCTGGGAGGCCCCCAAAGGCAATAGGTCACTCCACTGGTGTCCACGTGCAGCCCTCCAGCCATTAGGCAAAAAAGTCATGTCACCACTGTGACCTTTTAGAGTGCTGATCTAAGAGAACACTGTGTTCTCTGGAGCTGTAAAAAGACTGAAGAGCATGTGCCTCAAAACATCAGTGCCATCATCATAAAAACTGTGTGTGTGTGCCTACCTGCTAGATCAATAGTGGTAATGGTTGCTCAACATTGTGGATATACTTAGTAAGGACACCCTTAAGACTGGAATGGTAAATTTTATGTTATGTGTATTTTATCAGCATAAAAATGTAAATCCGTATATACACATAGATTAGCATGTATATGTATAGTATGCATCCATTTATCTGTCTGTAAATTAACACTCTCTGAGCAGTGTCCCATCTTCAAGCCGTATGTGGAGTATTATATGCAGCTCTGGGTCATATGTTTTGTTGAGGACCTCAAAGAGGTTAAAATACACCCAGAGTTGGAATCTCAGCTAAGGAAAGATCTCAAGGCTTCTAGGTAGAATGAACAGAGGAGGAAAGTAGGTATTATTGTCCTGGAGGAGTGAAGATACAATAAGACCAGTGTGACTTTCAAATCCAGAGCAGTGTCCTCAGGAGAGAAAAGAGATTGGCCAGGGGGAGATCTAGAAGAAATGACTGAAGTGACAGGCAGGAGGATTTGTCCTGAAAACCTGATGAGCTTTCTAACAGCGATGCAGTCAGATCTGTGAATTCCACTCTCCCACCAGAATCCAGTCCAACAAGTTGGAGCATATTGGATGCATTTTCAGAAATCCACACTTGGGCTGTCTACAATGTACTGCTGATCCAACAGACTAATAATTAATAAGAACAACAACAATAAATAGTTATATAGAATACTTACTCGATGCCAGGCCCTATGCAATTTCTTTGCTCAAAAGATAACAGTTAAAGGAGAGATCATTAACTCCTGATGTGAGGCAAGAAGTAGAAAAATAAGGCGCCTTTTTTGGCACTGAATGACAAATGGAATGGCAGAGAATTCAGCCAGGCAAAATAAAGTCTCTCAGTTCTTTGGTTATTTTTTAAAACATCTCTTCCTTTCAACAACTGTGGTATAAACATGCAATGGAATATTACTCAGGTGTAAAAAGGAATGAAGTACATACTATGACATGGGTGAGACTTAAGAACATTATGCTAAGTAAAATAAGCCAGATATGAAAGGACAAATGCTGTGTGAATCCACTTAAGAAATAATGAGAATAAGCATGTTTATAAAGACAAAGTATATTAAAGTTAACTGGGGGTGGGAAAGAGAAGCATGGGAAGTTATTGCTTAAAGGGTATAGAGTTTCTGTTTAGAGTGATGAAAATGTCCTAGAAATAGACAGTGGTGTTGGTTGCACAACATTGTGGATACATTCAATGCCACTAAATTATACACTTGAAAATGGTTCAAGTGGTAAATTTTATGTTATGTATATTTTATGTCAAACTTTAAAGAGGGCTATCCATCCTGACAGATTATCTCTTCCTTCTGGCTCATTCAGAGAAGAATTTGGTTTAAATTGGGAAATTTCTGAAGAGAAGAGTCAGTGGCCCACGTGGCAGGTCCTGGGCCCAGATCTGCGTCGAGGTCATTCTCAGAAGGATCTGACTAAAGGGCCATATCCAGGTTTCCAGCAAACAGTGGTTCTCAGTAGTGGCACCATCCCTTCGGCATGGTAAAGAGGAACCCATATTCTGAGCCTTTAACTTTAACAAGACCCAACAGGACCCTTTCCTGGTCACTAACCACAGGTGGCTGAAGTGACAGGCAGGAGGATTTGTCCTGAAAACCTGATGAGCTTTCTAACAGCGATGCAGTCAGATCTGTGAATTCCACTCTCCCACCAGAATCCAGTCCAACAAGTTGGAGCATATTGGATGCATTTTCAGAAATCCACACTTGGGCTGTCTACAATGTACTGCTGATCCAACAGACTAATAATTAATAAGAACAACAACAATAAATAGTTATATAGAATACTTACTCGATGCCAGGCCCTATGCAATTTCTTTGCTCAAAAGATAACAGTTAAAGGAGAGATCATTAACTCCTGATGTGAGGCAAGAAGTAGAAAAATAAGGCGCCTTTTTTGGCACTGAATGACAAATGGAATGGCAGAGAATTCAGCCAGGCAAAATAAAGTCTCTCAGTTCTTTGGTTATTTTTAAATCATCTCTTCCTTTCAACAACTGTGGTATAAACATGCAATGGAATATTACTCAGGTGTAAAAAGGAATGAAGTACATACTATGACATGGGTGAGACTTAAGAACATTATGCTAAGTAAAATAAGCCAGATATGAAAGGACAAATGCTGTGTGAATCCACTTAAGAAATAATGAGAATAAGCATGTTTATAAAGACAAAGTATATTAAAGTTAACTGGGGGTGGGAAAGAGAAGCATGGGAAGTTATTGCTTAAAGGGTATAGAGTTTCTGTTTAGAGTGATGAAAATGTCCTAGAAATAGACAGTGGTGTTGGTTGCACAACATTGTGGATACATTCAATGCCACTAAATTATACACTTGAAAATGGTTCAAGTGGTAAATTTTATGTTATGTATATTTTATGTCAAACTTTAAAGAGGGCTATCCATCCTGACAGATTATCTCTTCCTTCTGGCTCATTCAGAGAAGAATTTGGTTTAAATTGGGAAATTTCTGAAGAGAAGAGTCAGTGGCCCACGTGGCAGGTCCTGGGCCCAGATCTGCGTCGAGGTCATTCTCAGAAGGATCTGACTAAAGGGCCATATCCAGGTTTCCAGCAAACAGTGGTTCTCAGTAGTGGCACCATCCCTTCGGCATGGTAAAGAGGAACCCATATTCTGAGCCTTTAACTTTAACAAGACCCAACAGGACTTTCCCTGGCAGTTCTACAGCTGTCCAATAGTCACTAACCACAGGTGGCTGTTGAACACTTGAAATATCCTTGGCATAACTGAAGAACAGACTTATTTTTTTATTTTTATTGGAGTATTGTTGCTTTAGTGTTGTGTTAGTTTCTGCTGTACAATGAAGTGAATCAGCCCTCTGGATACATATATCCCTTTCCTCTTGAGCCTCCTCCTCACTGCCCCTACATCCCGTCCCTCTCGGTTGTCACAGAGCACTGATCTGAGCTTCTTTAGTTATACAGTAGCTTCCCACTAGCTATCCGTTTTACACATAGTAGTGTATATATGTCGATCTTGATCTCTCAATTCATCCCTCTTACTCCTTCCCCCTCCCTGTGTCTACACATCCATTCTATACATCTGTATCTCTATTCCTGCCCTGCAAATAGGTTAATAAGTACCATTTTTTTTTATCACAGGTTCTGCATATATGCTTAATCTGTGATATTTGTTTTTCTCTTTCTGTCTCCACTCTGTATGACAGTTTCTAGGTTCATCCATGTCTCTCCATGTAAGACTGATTTAAATCTTATTTACTTTTAATTAATTTAAATAGTCACATAGGTCTGGTGGCTGTTGTATGGGACAGCATAATTTTAGACAGTTTCACTATGGCCTGCCTCTGGTCATGCCCCCACCCCAAGACGTAAGTGGCCAAAGGACTTTAAAATGCCCCTTTCTCATGACTTCTCATATGATAGAAGCAGACTTAGTGAAAGTTGGGTGGTGCCAGAGCCTTGGAAGAAAGGCCTATCTGAGTCTGTTGAAAGGAATTTGAGAAAGGGTCATAATAAGGAATTAGGAATTTGGCAAGAGTTAACTTTGATCCTAGCAAGTGCCGACATGGAAACAGGTCATGGGAAGAAAACTTGGGATATGAAGATGATAAAGTCTGGATGAAATTTTGTGCTCATGTGGTCACCTTGGATGACATACTTGCTTCTGGGATCTGGGAAAGAGAAAGAATTCTTGCAAGGAAAGGCTGTTTGCATTCTGGTGGGGAATGGCCCTGTCTGACTCCAGATCTTGGTCTGTTAGGGGCAGGCCTTGGTTGTGTATAGAGGTCTTGGAATTCATAATAGATTAGAAGAAGATGGTCATAAAGAGCTAATCCTGTAATAATTTGACCCAATAAAACTGTATGGCACCAAAATTTCCAATCCTTTTCTGTGTTTCTGCCGTTTTTTAAGTTCTGTTTTCTTCCTAAGGAGATCACATTCGCCATTGCCTTTCTCAAATTGTGAAACTGAAGATATAGATCAGAATCAGGGAAACCTGAGTTTAGCTGGTTCAAATCACTAGTGAATTTGGAGATGAAAGAATAAGGGATCATTTCTCTTGTTACTGATTCTTTTCTGGGGAAAAAGCCTTTTATTTACTCAGAGTTGGAAATCACTTGACAGATTCTAAAGTCATACACCTTTAATATTTTTTGGAAATATTTGGAACAATGAAGAAGAAAATGTACTCTCCTGAAGCCAGATGCTGCCTTCATGTGTCTGTTTTTTGATAAGTTAGTGAACCACTGAAGCCACCATGAAGTGGGCTACAGTGGGAAGGGAGTTAGAAAAAGCTGCACCTTCTCTTTCTTTGACTTCTCATTGAGTCCAAAGAGGAAAAAGTGTAGTTATTCTAAAGCACATGATAAGGCCTGGATAAAGCTGCAAGGTAATCATATGAGCATTATAAAAATACCATGGAGAATGTAGCGATGGAACAACCAGTGTTTAAGTTAGCATCAGTTGAATGCCTAGTCCATTCCTGGTGCCTCTGTGCATTGGTAAAGTCCATTATATCCCGGAAAAAGCAATTGAGGCTCAGAGAATGAAAGCCATTTGCCAAAAGATGAATAGCCATTTGCCAAAAGATGAATAGCCAGGGTGTGGACTTAATTCTATCTGATGCCAAATGTCATAAATGATGTGATGCTAGTCTTTATCCTTCATAGTCCATTTATTCCAGGCTTTTGGGTATCTGACGGTCTCTTAAGTCCCTACTCTATCAAGGCTTCCCATAGTACAGCCTTTCTTGGGTCTTCCTTGATCCCACAGAACCCAGACCTGTCTCTTTCCCCCTCTTGCTAAAGTCGGACGTGTTCTCTTCTTATTTCCTCAGCATCTTGCTCTTCTCACTAATTGATCAGAAGAGATGATGCATCACAGCACCATTTGCATTTTGCAAAAGTCAGCCATGGACAGTATTTCCATGATCAAAAAAAGGATAATTTTTAGTATAGAAAAGTTCAGGTACCAAGACAGGCACATCAAGAAATAACATCAGGGGCTTCTCTGGTGGTCCAGTGCATAGAGTCTGCCTTGCAGTGCAAGGGACACCAGTTCAATCCCTGGCCTGGGAAGATCCCATGTGCCACACAGTGGCTGGACTGGTGTGTCTGATTATAAACCAGCACTCTGGAGTGCAAGTGCCCAGAGCCAGAGCTCTGCAACGAGAGAGGCCACTGCAATGGGAGGCCCAGAATACAGGCCAAAGAATAAAGATGGATGAAAATAAATGGATAAAAAAGTCAATAAAAGAGGCCAAAATTTTTTAAAAAAAGAAATAATATCAGGGCCTCTGTGTGTAGCATTTAGACGTGCATGTGTCTGCATATTTGAGGAAGGGACAGTCCTAGGGAAAGACTCTCATGGTATTCTCTTAATATACCTCATAAACAGTTACGTTTCAATCTTTTTCCATGATTGCTCCCTAGGGACAATTTTTTTCTTAATTGCCCTTTCTCATTATAGATTGATTATGTACTAACATAATCTGTGCTTTTGTACATAAAAAAGAGCAAGATTTTTTGAGATGCCCCACAACCAGTTTTAACCAGATGGAAAAGGATATAACTTAGGTTGAGAATGCCCACTAACAGATTAGTGCTTCTACTTTTTTGCAAGACAGGAAAGCCTGGTGCTAAGAGCATGCTTTCTGGGTTAAACTTCTAGTTCCACTGTTTACTGACTGTGTGACTTGGACAAGTCATGTAACCTCTCTGTGCTTCAATGTTTCCATACGTAAAGTGAGTCTAATAGTCTGTACTTCATAGGTTTGCAGTGGGTGTTAAAAGATGTTTTGGGTATCTGACGGTCTCTTAAGTCCCTACTCTATCAAGGCTTCCCATAGTACAGCCTTTCTTGGGTCTTCCTTGATCCCACAGAACCCAGACCTGTCTCTTTCCCCCTCTTGCTAAAGTCGGACGTGTTCTCTTCTTATTTCCTCAGCATCTTGCTCTTCTCACTAATTGATCAGAAGAGATGATGCATCACAGCACCATTTGCATTTTGAAAAAGTCATCCATGGACAGTATTTCCATGATCAAAAAAAGGATAATTTTTAGTATAGAAAAGTTCAGGTACCAAGACAGGCACATCAAGAAATAACATCAGGGGCTTCTCTGGTGGTCCAGTGCATAGAGTCTGCCTTGCAGTGCAAGGGACACCAGTTCAATCCCTGGCCTGGGAAGATCCCATGTGCCACACAGTGGCTGGACTGGTGTGTCTGATTATAAACCAGCACTCTGGAGTGCAAGTGCCCAGAGCCAGAGCTCTGCAACGAGAGAGGCCACTGCAATGGGAGGCCCAGAATACAGGCCAAAGAATAAAGATGGATGAAAATAAATGGATAAAAAAGTCAATAAAAGAGGCCAAAATTTTTTAAAAAAAGAAATAATATCAGGGCCTCTGTGTGTAGCATTTAGACGTGCATGTGTCTGCATATTTGAGGAAGGGACAGTCCTAGGGAAAGACTCTCATGGTATTCTCTTAATATACCTCATAAACAGTTACGTTTCAATCTTTTTCCATGATTGCTCCCCTAGGGACAATTTTTTTTCTTAATTGCCCTTTCTCATTATAGATTGTTTATGTACTAACATAATCTGTGCTTTTGTACATAAAAAAGAGCAAGATTTTTTGAGATGCCCCACAACCAGTTTTAACCAGATGGAAAAGGATATAACTTAGGTTGAGAATGCCCACTAACAGATTAGTGCTTCTACTTTTTTGCAAGACAGGAAAGCCTGGTGCTAAGAGCATGCTTTCTGGGTTAAACTTCTAGTTCCACTGTTTACTGACTGTGTGACTTGGACAAGTCATGTAACCTCTCTGTGCTTCAATGTTTCCATACGTAAAGTGAGTCTAATAGTCTGTACTTCATAGGTTTGCAGTGGGTGTTAAAAGATGTGGGAGATGGATTTAGCCAAAAGCATTATAATCGAAACCAGAATTCATGGAGAAAAATAAAGACACAAGTCACGCTCTCGTGAACTCATCATCCAGTGGAATGCAGTCAGAAAGGATCTTCGGAAAGCTGCGATCCTTAAATGGCCTGGTTTCCTGGGTGTGGGTCACGAGATACGACTTCTGGAGTCCTTAAGACAAACAACGAAGTAATTAGGTGTCTCTGGTTGAAGTTAGCAAAAGGTTATGTTTATCCATGCCTAGAAGGAATTGTTTATCTGATTTGTGTGCACGTACCCTACCTGCCCCCACGTTGGGCGCCACTTAGTGAAGACTGGCTTCTTTGACGACAGGGGGAAGGAGCGGTGATGCAAAGGATAAAGACAGAAACAAAGATAGAGAGTATAGAGAGTATAGGAAGCACTGAAGCACAGAGGGGTTATGTAACTTGTCCAGGTCACACAGCCAGGAAACAGTGGAACTAGAAGTTTAACCCAGAAAGCATGCTCTTAGCACCAGGCTTTCCTGGGTAGCCCCCTGATCCCCACTCTATACTCTCTATCTTTTTTTCTATCTTTATCCTTTGCGTCACTGCTCTTACCTCCCGTCGTTAACAAGGCCGGTCTTCCTTAAAAAGGGTTAAAAGCATCCAAAGCGCTTAAAACAGGTCTGGGGGCACAGTTGGAATTAAGTGTTAGATATTATATTTCATGTCAAGCTGCATATAGAAGTGGTGTTACTTGTACTGCATACTAGGCTAAGTTCTGCTGAGATGGAGGAGTCTTGGGGGTGTCTATGGGGCTTATTGGGAAAAGTTTTCTATTCTGTAGTTGCTGTAAAACGTACGAGCAAGAAAAACAATTTTAAAACTGTATAGAACTTTCCAATAATGAAATTTCAGAAAAGTGTAATGAGAATCTTGGACCTATTTGTCATCATTGCCAGAAATCTTTGCTAACTCAGGCGGTGGCAGTGGTCCAGCAGAGAGCATGCTTTCTGGGTTAAACTTCTAGTTCCACTGTTTACTGACTGTGTGACTTGGACAAGTCATGTAACCTCTCTGTGCTTCAATGTTTCCATACGTAAAGTGAGTCTAATAGTCTGTACTTCATAGGTTTGCAGTGGGTGTTAAAAGATGTGGGAGATGGATTTAGCCAAAAGCATTATAATCGAAACCAGAATTCATGGAGAAAAATAAAGACACAAGTCACGCTCTCGTGAACTCATCATCCAGTGGAATGCAGTCAGAAAGGATCTTCGGAAAGCTGCGATCCTTAAATGGCCTGGTTTCCTGGGTGTGGGTCACGAGATACGACTTCTGGAGTCCTTAAGACAAACAACGAAGTAATTAGGTGTCTCTGGTTGAAGTTAGCAAAAGGTTATGTTTATCCATGCCTAGAAGGAATTGTTTATCTGATTTGTGTGCACGTACCCTACCTGCCCCCACGTTGGGCGCCACTTAGTGAAGACTGGCTTCTTTGACGACAGGGGGAAGGAGCGGTGATGCAAAGGATAAAGACAGAAACAAAGATAGAGAGTATAGAGAGTATAGGAAGCACTGAAGCACAGAGGGGTTATGTAACTTGTCCAGGTCACACAGCCAGGAAACAGTGGAACTAGAAGTTTAACCCAGAAAGCATGCTCTTAGCACCAGGCTTTCCTGGGTAGCCCCCTGATCCCACTCTATACTCTCTATCTTTTTTTCTATCTTTATCCTTTGCGTCACTGCTCTTACCTCCCGTCGTTAACAAGGCCGGTCTTCCTTAAAAAGGGTTAAAAGCATCCAAAGCGCTTAAAACAGGTCTGGGGGCACAGTTGGAATTAAGTGTTAGATATTATATTTCATGTCAAGCTGCATATAGAAGTGGTGTTACTTGTACTGCATACTAGGCTAAGTTCTGCTGAGATGGAGGAGTCTTGGGGGTGTCTATGGGGCTTATTGGGAAAAGTTTTCTATTCTGTAGTTGCTGTAAAACGTACGAGCAAGAAAAACAATTTTAAAACTGTATAGAACTTTCCAATAATGAAATTTCAGAAAAGTGTAATGAGAATCTTGGACCTATTTGTCATCATTGCCAGAAATCTTTGCTAACTCAGGCGGTGGCAGTGGTCCAGCAGAGAGGCCAAGGGTCTTTGGTGTCAAACTAGTAATTCTGAATTCAGGAAGTTTATAAAGGGAATCACTCCAATAGTGCCTGAAGATAATCTTAATCTTTGTAAGTTTTTTGAACAGTCATTTTGAAAAAGGGTGAGCAATGTCTTAGTGCAGTGAAGATTTAGGGTGTCTCCTACCCGCTCTCTGACATGTCGCTTGCTTTGGGCACGCAGTGATGTGCCACATCTCAGGGGCAGGAAATCTCTGATGTCATGGATGCCTGGCCCAGAGCTCAGAGGAGTGACGTGAATTTTCCTAAAGAAGCCATTTGCAGAAGCACTTTACTGCATTGTCTTCATCTGAAAAAAGAAAAAAAAGGAGACCCAAGCTTGGCCTCTTAAAGGAACTATTTTGGGCCCCTTTCAGGGCAGTCGTCACATGCTTTGAGACAGGAGGGCTGCAGGGGTGAGGGCAGTAGGTCAGAACAAAAGAGAGAGGAAGGCAGCCAAAGACCAATTTGTAGGAGATGCTGATGATCAGAGTCTGACCGGATGGGCCAAGAGGCAAATCTTTGGCTCAGACCTGTAGCCAAACTGGTTTCCTGGCCCCAAGCCAACAGGTTTCCTCACTAGGCGGTGGAAGAGTCCCTGTAGATTTCTAAAAATACAGAATTAAATTTCCTCTTACCTCTATTTGAATAATTCCACGCTTTTTATTATTGTTTCCCAGCAGTGAAACTCAGAGAAAAACTGCATGCGCTAGCCAAGCCTAGTGATTGTTTTATAAATATTTATAAATCAGATACTGTCTTCCTTTCTGCCTCTTCTCTGCCTAGCTATACGTTATTGAGAGACCCATTCTTCCTTTCCCACCTGCTCCTTTGACGTTTTGCAGTGCTGGGGAGGGCATTCAGAGCCTGACATTTTTCTCTGATTTGCTTGCCTACAGTTTGGGAGTCTTTATTAAGGAATTTCATCCTGAAGTATTTAGAGGGCCTCCCAAGGCAGCCTTATTGTTCAAAAGGTCCCAAACCAAACTGAAGTCTCTGAATCGAGTTTATGTTCTTTTGCAGAAGAGAGAATAGGTTTAGTACATTCATTTATCAACAGAGACTTCATTTTGGTTGGGACAACATCTTTTGCCCAACCTAAAATGCATGAGGGTTAAAAATTAAAAAGAAATCAAAAGCATGAGAAATAAAAGGAAAGGGGGAGGGAGGAACTATCTGGAGCAGAAAAGTCAAGAGGGGAAATGAGTAACAGTTCTGTAGATCAGGTCTTATTCCTGGAAAGCTTCTGTCCATTTGCTGGCAGTGGACGGTGCCCCATGTACGGTGTTTGGAAATCTGCCTCCGTGGCCGTGACTTTCAGGAAGTCGTGCCAGACTAATTAGATTATGTTAACTGTGCCCAAGCCATTACATTGGCTTGATCTTAGTTTATATCCTAAGCCTGAAATCAGTACAGAAGCTAATTGCTAAATAAATGCAAGTCCGCTGTCTGGTACCAGAAGGTTCTCTTGACCTTCATTAACTGGGATGGGACACTGTCACATTAGAAAGGGCATGTAAGACTGACAGAGTGGACACCGCTTTAAGCAGAACTTGTTCTCCTAGTTTCCAGGTGTGCCTAGCAACAAGGTTATTGATTGCTTAATTGATTAATTGATTGCAGAGTAGCTGATTACAGTGTTGTGTTAATTCTAAACAGCAAAGTGATTCAGTTATACATATAGGTTATATATATATATTTACACATACATTTTTTACTGTTCTTTTTCATTATGGCTCTCCCAGGACATTGAATATAATTCTCTATACTAGACAGTAGAATCATGTTGTTTATGCTATATATAAAAGCTTATATCTGCTAACCTTAGCCTTCCACTTTATCCTTCCCCAACATCCCCGCCAAGCTCAGAAACCCCTAGTCTATTCTCTATGTCCATGATTCTATTTCATAGATAGGTTCATTTATGTCATATTTTAAATTCCACAGGTAAGTGATGTCATCATAGGATATTTGTCTTTCTCTTTATGATTTACTTAGCATGATCATCTCTAGTCACATTCATGTTGCTGAAAATGGCATTATTTCATTATTTTTTATGGACAGATAGTGTTCCACCATATATGTATATGTGCCATATCTTTATCTGTTCCTCTAATGAAGGGCATTTAGGTTGTTTCTATGCCTGAGCCATATGTCTTATTAAATTAAGATATTCCAAAAAGTTTATCTTGATAACAAAGGGAAAAGTGTTTTTCCACATAGTTTCTTAGGAGAGCTATTTGAGAGCAGAAGCACATAGACTTAATCATCGTAACCACCTGAAGGATGGCAGCAAATATATGAGTAGAAATGAGTCCAACTGATTGCTTGTTTGTATCATAACTGGCTTCATATGAAGTACTTATCTCACCTTCTCTCATTTTGCAATAATCTTGAAGAAACACTTCACTCATTTCAAAGCATTTAGGACAACCCTATGGGGATCGGCCATTCCTAACCTCCTGAGAGATGAGAATACTGAGGCCGAGTAGCTGAGATGCCAAATAATTTTCCCAAGGTCAAGGAGTGGCCCAGCTGGAAGGCACCCAGCTGCACAGCCAGGTTTCTGAAGCCCTACATGACATAAATCCTGTAAGAAGGAGCTAGACCTTTGGGTGCCATAGAAAGAGCTCTCCCCTACCTCCATTTCATCATTGATGAAAAAACAGACTTGTTTTTTCTTTTTTTTATTTTTTGGATGACCCTGTAAAGTCCTGTCTAGATGGGATTCTTTGCTGGACAGGATACCTCCAATAGGGACCAAGGTAAAAATTAGTCCCTAGAATGTCCTTTGGAGAAAGGGACAAGTCCCTTCTCTCACACTCTCTGATCAGAGTCTCCATGAAACCGAGACCTGGATCTTGGGTAGCTGCCCAGGTGCTTGTTTTGCGGGGAGAATCACCTCTGGGAACAGGCCCCTTTCTGGCTTGCTGCAGACTGAGGGGAGAATCCTGGCGTGACACACAACCAACCTATGAGGAGGCCGGCTGCCAGTGAGCTGCCAGCCTCCACACCACAAGCCCAGCAAAGCGCAAACGACAGCCCTCCCTGGCCTCTGTGGGAAGGTACAGGAAAGGGAGGTCTGGAAATGAAACTTATCAATGTTTTAAATCAAAGTAAATCACAACAATGAGGCACTTGACTAAATTAGAACTGGTCAACCACTTCCACGGGGGCTCAGAGGCACAGCATACATCAATGAATTTCACACTTGTGCTCTTTCAAACTATAGGATCCTTTTTACAAATAAAGTCACATGTTTAATAAAAAGTTAAAACTGAAGTGTCTCAGGTGGTAGCTACGGCAACAGGAGATGGTAGAGGAGCCTACCCACCACCTGCTCCATTCACAGTGCCTTCAGAGCTCCCTGAGGACTTGTAAACTATCCTCCTATGTATTTGGGAGGAGTTTATGTTTACATTTATTCTGAATATATTTTACAAGTAAAGGCAAAATTTCAGTGTAACCAAATCAATACATTCTCTCATTTTGCAATAATCTTGAAGAAACACTTCACTCATTTCAAAGCATTTAGGACAACCCTATGGGGATCGGCCATTCCTAACCTCCTGAGAGATGAGAATACTGAGGCCGAGTAGCTGAGATGCCAAATAATTTTCCCAAGGTCAAGGAGTGGCCCAGCTGGAAGGCACCCAGCTGCACAGCCAGGTTTCTGAAGCCCTACATGACATAAATCCTGTAAGAAGGAGCTAGACCTTTGGGTGCCATAGAAAGAGCTCTCCCCTACCTCCATTTCATCATTGATGAAAAAACAGACTTGTTTTTTCTTTTTTTTATTTTTTGGATGACCCTGTAAAGTCCTGTCTAGATGGGATTCTTTGCTGGACAGGATACCTCCAATAGGGACCAAGGTAAAAATTAGTCCCTAGAATGTCCTTTGGAGAAAGGGACAAGTCCCTTCTCTCACACTCTCTGATCAGAGTCTCCATGAAACCGAGACCTGGATCTTGGGTAGCTGCCCAGGTGCTTGTTTTGCGGGGAGAATCACCTCTGGGAACAGGCCCCTTTCTGGCTTGCTGCAGACTGAGGGGAGAATCCTGGCGTGACACACAACCAACCTATGAGGAGGCCGGCTGCCAGTGAGCTGCCAGCCTCCACACCACAAGCCCAGCAAAGCGCAAACGACAGCCCTCCCTGGCCTCTGTGGGAAGGTACAGGAAAGGGAGGTCTGGAAATGAAACTTATCAATGTTTTAAATCAAAGTAAATCACAACAATGAGGCACTTGACTAAATTAGAACTGGTCAACCACTTCCACGGGGGCTCAGAGGCACAGCATACATCAATGAATTTCACACTTGTGCTCTTTCAAACTATAGGATCCTTTTTACAAATAAAGTCACATGTTTAATAAAAAGTTAAAACTGAAGTGTCTCAGGTGGTAGCTACGGCAACAGGAGATGGTAGAGGAGCCTACCCCACCACCTGCTCCATTCACAGTGCCTTCAGAGCTCCCTGAGGACTTGTAAACTATCCTCCTATGTATTTGGGAGGAGTTTATGTTTACATTTATTCTGAATATATTTTACAAGTAAAGGCAAAATTTCAGTGTAACCAAATCAATACATTGTCCTAAAGATCACAGACTTTAAACTGGTGAATTCCATATGAATGAAGTTTGTCTGATTCAAGTATTATGTCTTCAGTCAGAAAAACTGACTCAAGCATTACAGAATTTTAAAATAAAACTGTTTGTCATAGAACTTTTCAAACAGACACAGAATAAGCAAACTATATAATGAACCTCAGGATCCCAGTTGTCAATATTTTACCAAATTTTAAAAATTTATTTTAACCTCCCCTTTTTTTCTTGGAATATTTTAAAGATAATCTCAGACTCCATATCCTTTCACCCATAAATATTTCAGTATGTATCTCTAAACCACAGGACTGTTAAAAAAATTATGTCATTATGATATAAAATCAATAGTAACTCTTTAATATACATACTTGTAGCATTTTTAACTTGAGAATTTTAACCCAATCAGTATTTGTCTAAATGTATTTTGAAAAATACTGGTTTTCTTCTGTACTCATATCAAAATGTTACTGTCCATTAGATGTTTACAAAGATATATTTTTTAGACAGAGCATAGTCATATTATTTGGGGGAATTTCTGGTTTAAATAAAGTTAAACAAATTGTCCACTTGTAAGATTTCTTAAAATGTGTAATATGCTAATTTCCATCTGACTCTCAAAGAGGGAAATAGAATATACAGAAGATTTGGAATTTGACTACTGAGAGATTTTTCATGGAGTGTAAGACTGGACAAGTGTTCTACGAACTATGTAGGAGTAGAAAGCCAATCTCAGACCCTGGACTGTAAGTTACTTAAGGGTCTTCATGTCTGTATTTCCTAGAGAGTTAAGGACACTGCCTTGCTCTTGGTGAGCAATGAATAAAGATATTGGATGCACATCAGCTGTCATCTTACCAAACAATGCAGGTGCTGCTCAGGGAGTATCTACAATTTAATCAGGTAGAAAGACATGTTCTCATAACTCAGGACTCACATGATATGGGCTGCATTGAACATTATGCCTGTAAATTCAATGAGATTCCAGAGACAGGAAGAGTCATGTGGCTATATGTTAAGTTCCTCTGTCTAGAAGGCACATGATGAAGATAAAGCTTGGGAAGGGCCTGAAAAGATGAGTAGGAGAGAAGAAGACATCTGGAATTGGACTGAATAGCATGAATAAGGACTCAGAAATCTGAAAAATTATGGTGTGCTCAGGGACCAGTGAGGCCAGCCAGGCTCGGGAGCACTGGGAAGTGAGACCTGATAAGGAGAATGGAGTTTGAGAATATTAAAGAACGTGACAGTCAGTATGGAATGTTGTCCAGATGGCTTGATGATAAACTGTTTGAGAGCAGATATCATATCTTTTGTGGCATCCTTCCAAATATTAATAGAATAGTTTAATATAACAGGCTCAAATAAACAGATGTTTCTATATGGGATTCCATTGAATGGAATGAGCCATGAATTCGTACATCTCAGCATAAACTCATTGCTCAGTGTAACTAGTCTACCAGTTACTGCAGACAAAACTCTAAGAGGATGGTTCACAGGGTGGGTCTATTTAGATGGGAAGGAGGAAGGAAAGGAAGGATAAGAAGTGTGGGTCATTCAGGGACAGAGGTTACCAAAACACAGGGCACTGTAGTCAGGGCGAAGAATAGAGAAGTTGGAGGAAGAGCTGACTTGGAAAACAAGAGCGTAAGGGCATAGGGTCTTTGGGGCAGGAAGGCGAGATAAACAAAGTAAGATTATCACTGGGACACCCCTAGCAATCCAATGGTTAAGACTTCAGGCTTCTAATGCAGGGAGCTTGTGTTTGATTCCTGGTCCGGGAACTAAGATCCTACATCCCAAGAGGTATAGACAAAAAAGACTTTAAAAAGAAAAAGAAAGATGATGATCAAAGAAAAATGAAACGTCTTCACTTGAGTAGAACACGGAGTCCTATTTTAAAGAGGGTTGAAATTTAAAGGTTTCAATTGGCATTGGTGTCAATGTAATCTAGATGGATGCTCCTCACAGGATAGTTCATGGGCCAGTATAAGTTAAGTTCCTCTGTCTAGAAGGCACATGATGAAGATAAAGCTTGGGAAGGGCCTGAAAAGATGAGTAGGAGAGAAGAAGACATCTGGAATTGGACTGAATAGCATGAATAAGGACTCAGAAATCTGAAAAATTATGGTGTGCTCAGGGACCAGTGAGGCCAGCCAGGCTCGGGAGCACTGGGAAGTGAGACCTGATAAGGAGAATGGAGTTTGAGAATATTAAAGAACGTGACAGTCAGTATGGAATGTTGTCCAGATGGCTTGATGATAAACTGTTTGAGAGCAGATATCATATCTTTTGTGGCATCCTTCCAAATATTAATAGAATAGTTTAATATAACAGGCTCAAATAAACAGATGTTTCTATATGGGATTCCATTGAATGGAATGAGCCATGAATTCGTACATCTCAGCATAAACTCATTGCTCAGTGTAACTAGTCTACCAGTTACTGCAGACAAAACTCTAAGAGGATGGTTCACAGGGTGGGTCTATTTAGATGGGAAGGAGGAAGGAAAGGAAGGATAAGAAGTGTGGGTCATTCAGGGACAGAGGTTACCAAAACACAGGGCACTGTAGTCAGGGCGAAGAATAGAGAAGTTGGAGGAAGAGCTGACTTGGAAAACAAGAGCGTAAGGGCATAGGGTCTTTGGGGCAGGAAGGCGAGATAAACAAAGTAAGATTATCACTGGGACACCCCTAGCAATCCAATGGTTAAGACTTCAGGCTTCTAATGCAGGGAGCTTGTGTTTGATTCCTGGTCCGGGAACTAAGATCCTACATCCCAAGAGGTATAGACAAAAAAGACTTTAAAAAGAAAAAGAAAGATGATGATCAAAGAAAAATGAAACGTCTTCACTTGAGTAGAACACGGAGTCCTATTTTAAAGAGGGTTGAAATTTAAAGGTTTCGAATTGGCATTGGTGTCAATGTAATCTAGATGGATGCTCCTCACAGGATAGTTCATGGGCCAGTATAAGTCATCAAATTGTCTGTTTCTGGTCAGAAATGAGGTAAGTAAGTATTAAAATTGTGAGTAAGCCAGATGGCATGGCCGGACATCCAAGCAAGTGGTTATTTTGTAGTAATTAATTTTTATTGTACTGTACAAAAGTATTAGTTTAAAAAATGTTGAATAAAGAATGAGTGCTTTACCGCAGATGGTTTGAGAACTACAATCTAGATAATTCCTGAAAATGCCTCGAGGAATACGTCTTCTCTCACAGCCAGTTTTTCCTTCTGCATTAAAATGAGTGACTGTTTCTTTGTTGGAAAGCCAGATGGCTTGCATTTATAGGCCATCTTATTAGAAAATTCTGTATCCCATCCCTAGAAGCTAAGCCCAGCACAGGGAGATACTCCTGCTTGGAAAGGCATGAAAGAATTGGAAGGGACTGAGGCTGCTCATCTCTCCTTCCTTGAGAGGGGTTATTCTCACTGAGTAGAATAACAGGAGGAATTACTGGCCCGATTCAAATTATTTTCTTTCTTCTTTCCCATTTCCCACCCCTCCCTCCTTGTACTGACCAGGTATTGATACATCTCCTGTCTTACAACTATACAATGTGGCTCTGTCATATAGGTGGCCACCCTTGTTCTAACATGGAATTTTGTTCTCCTCTGCTTTTTTTATTCTAACATGTTGCTTCTAACTAAAAACCAAGCTAGGCAGGAACTATATGATCATCCCATTTTACAGATAAAGAAACTGAGGATGCAGAGAGGATTTGTGATTGACCCTATTCACACAGAACGCACCTCTTCTGACAACCTGTGAAGGATTTGACTGGATCCTGAGCCAAAGGGCTTCTAATGCAGGAGCTTGTGTTTGATTCCTGGTCCGGGAACTAAGATCCTACATCCCAAGAGGTATAGACAAAAAAGACTTTAAAAAGAAAAAGAAAGATGATGATCAAAGAAAAATGAAACGTCTTCACTTGAGTAGAACACGGAGTCCTATTTTAAAGAGGGTTGAAATTTAAAGGTTTCAATGGGCATTGGTGTCAATGTAATCTAGATGGATGCTCCTCACAGGATAGTTCATGGGCCAGTATAAGTCATCAAATTGTCTGTTTCTGGTCAGAAATGAGGTAAGTAAGTATTAAAATTGTGAGTAAGCCAGATGGCATGGCCGGACATCCAAGCAAGTGGTTATTTTGTAGTAATTAATTTTTATTGTACTGTACAAAAGTATTAGTTTAAAAAATGTTGAATAAAGAATGAGTGCTTTACCGCAGATGGTTTGAGAACTACAATCTAGATAATTCCTGAAAATGCCTCGAGGAATACGTCTTCTCTCACAGCCAGTTTTTCCTTCTGCATTAAAATGAGTGACTGTTTCTTTGTTGGAAAGCCAGATGGCTTGCATTTATAGGCCATCTTATTAGAAAATTCTGTATCCCATCCCTAGAAGCTAAGCCCAGCACAGGGAGATACTCCTGCTTGGAAAGGCATGAAAGAATTGGAAGGGACTGAGGCTGCTCATCTCTCCTTCCTTGAGAGGGGTTATTCTCACTGAGTAGAATAACAGGAGGAATTACTGGCCCGATTCAAATTATTTTCTTTCTTCTTTCCCATTTCCCACCCCTCCCTCCTTGTACTGACCAGGTATTGATACATCTCCTGTCTTACAACTATACAATGTGGCTCTGTCATATAGGTGGCCACCCTTGTTCTAACATGGAATTTTGTTCTCCTCTGCTTTTTTTTTTATTCTAACATGTTGCTTCTAACTAAAAACCAAGCTAGGCAGGAACTATATGATCATCCCATTTTACAGATAAAGAAACTGAGGATGCAGAGAGGATTTGTGATTGACCCTATTCACACAGAACGCACCTCTTCTGACAACCTGTGAAATGATCTTGACTTTTGGCCACAATAGGAGCTAGCTCAGCTGAGCCAAAGGGCTTCTGAAGTGTTTTTTAAATGTAAATGAAGTACCACGTGCAAAGGGCCAGCATAGAAACTGGTGGAAGGTTTGTGCAAACAATGTTAGTTTCCTTTCTGCAAGAAATGTCAGAAAGTAGCATGGGATGGAGGAAAGAGGTCATGCCTTTGAGCAAAACATAGCCCAGGCTCTTTACAATCAAGAACTTCAGGGTTAGCATTCTACAAATCATTTAAGTCAACTTGGCCAAAATGTTTTCCAACCCGTGTTAATTAGCTCCCAGTCTCTGCCCCTTACTGTTTGACCTCCAGCTGTTTAATCTCACTGAGCCCCAGAGTGTTTTCATCTAATAAAGAAGTCTGATACAATTTACTTTGCAGACAGACTGAGCTTTAAAGATAACATGCCTAGCACATAATGGACACATGATAATTGGCACTGTGGTGTTATGTGTACACAATTTTACCCTGACTTTAATCCAGTGTAAAACAGTCAAATCAACCAATAGATATTTAGTACCACGTTGACTGAGCATTGCATATAATAGAGCGGCTACCCTTAACTACCTATTTGTTAATTCGAAAGTCAGGCAAACAAGTCCAAGTGTCAGCGATACGCAATCATGTGTAAAATACAAAATGCCTGTATGTATTCACTTAAACATTATGTATCCTGCCCAAATTCCTCTTGTACAGCATGGTATTCAAGACCCGCAAGGGTGATTTATTACAGTCTGGCAGCACGGCTTCTTCAGTGCTGAAGACGGGGGAATTCCTTCTTTCTATTTCCCACCTCCCTCCTTGTACTGACCAGGTATTGATACATCTCCTGTCTTACAACTATACAATGCGGCTCTGGCATATAGGTGGCCACCCTTGTTCTAACAGGGAATTTTGTTCTCCTCTGCTCTTTTTTTTATTCTAACATGTTGCTTCTAACTAAAAACGAAGCAAGGCAGGAACTATATGATCATCCCATTTTACAGATAAAGAAACTGAGGATGCAGAGAGGATTTGTGATTGACCCTATTCACACAGAACGCACCTCTTCTGACAACCTGTGAAATGATCTTGACTTTTGGCCACAATAGGAGCTAGCTCAGCTGAGCCAAAGGGCTTCTGAAGTGTTTTTTAAATGTAAATGAAGTACCACGTGCAAAGGGCCAGCATAGAAACTGGTGGAAGGTTTGTGCAAACAATGTTAGTTTCCTTTCTGCAAGAAATGTCAGAAAGTAGCATGGGATGGAGGAAAGAGGTCATGCCTTTGAGCAAAACATAGCCCAGGCTCTTTACAATCAAGAACTTCAGGGTTAGCATTCTACAAATCATTTAAGTCAACTTGGCCAAAATGTTTTCCAACCCGTGTTAATTAGCTCCCAGTCTCTGCCCCTTACTGTTTGACCTCCAGCTGTTTAATCTCACTGAGCCCCAGAGTGTTTTCATCTAATAAAGAAGTCTGATACAATTTACTTTGCAGACAGACTGAGCTTTAAAGATAACATGCCTAGCACATAATGGACACATGATAATTGGCACTGTGGTGTTATGTGTACACAATTTTACCCTGACTTTAATCCAGTGTAAAACAGTCAAATCAACCAATAGATATTTAGTACCACGTTGACTGAGCATTGCATATAATAGAGCGGCTACCCTTAACTACCTATTTGTTAATTCGAAAGTCAGGCAAACAAGTCCAAGTGTCAGCGATACGCAATCATGTGTAAAATACAAAATGCCTGTATGTATTCACTTAAACATTATGTATCCTGCCCAAATTCCTCTTGTACAGCATGGTATTCAAGACCCGCAAGGGTGATTTATTACAGTCTGGCAGCACGGCTTCTTCAGTGCTGAAGACGGTGGAGGAAGATTAAGAGGGAAGATGGAACCGTTTGACAGTATAATTACACACACAACTTTTAATGTTATTGTGTACGTATCAAAGATATTGTATCAAAATTTAAAGAGATAAATATTTTAAATTTGGAAAATGAGAACTCTCTCTGTTGGTGGAAAAAGGAAAAGGGAATTTAATAATATGCCATTCAAACTTGCTTTAAATAATTATGTTATTTCAGATCTACAAGATAAACAGTCCACACCACAGAATAGGGCATGGGCTATAATTTAATAAACACATGTCCCACAAGAGAGATGAAGAATATGGCCAAAGGCTGAAATTGGATGCATACATGATCCGGGGGTGTAACTTCATTTGTAAAATGAATCACAGTCTAAACTTGGACTCAGTCGGCTTATTGAAATCATACTTTCACATGAAATGTTGTTTTTCCTATAGGGGCACTTTTCCCAGCTTTATTTTTAGTTGAATTCTTTTGAACAAAGCACTCTAGTGTTCACCAGAGGCCAGCCAAGGACACTTTTTAGGAACTTTCTCTCCGTAGTCAACTCTCTGACCCATGTCCAGAGCTTCTCTAACCTTACTGACTCCAACTCCTCATCTCTTACTCTCTTCAAATGAACTGCAGGGAACAAACATGGGAATTTTCAAAATCTGTATCCATGGATTCTGTAATCTCTCTTTTCCCCCAAGCAAGAGGCAGTGTAGTATGGCAGGAAAAATCCAGGAGCAGGCAGGCTCATAGCAAAGTAGATGTTAAGTCTGACATGGCTGTTAATGATCTGAGGACCTTGGGCAAGTCACCTCATTGGTCTTGACCTCAGGTTTTTTCATCCATACAGAGTGGGATGAACCAGGGAATCTTAAACCAAGAAATTCAGCCAAAACATTCTGTACTGCAAAATTTCTACCTTCATTCAGTCCATGAAAGCCATGGAGCAGGCTTCTCTTCCAGTTCCAGCAATAGCATATCAGTGGCTACCCTTAACTACCTATTTGTTAATTCGAAAGTCAGGCAAACAAGTCCAAGTGTCAGCGATACGCAATCATGTGTAAAATACAAAATGCCTGTATGTATTCACTTAAACATTATGTATCCTGCCCAAATTCCTCTTGTACAGCATGGTATTCAAGACCCGCAAGGGTGATTTATTACAGTCTGGCAGCACGGCTTCTTCAGTGCTGAAGACGGTGGAGGAAGATTAAGAGGGAAGATGGAACCGTTTGACAGTATAATTACACACACAACTTTTAATGTTATTGTGTACGTATCAAAGATATTGTATCAAAATTTAAAGAGATAAATATTTTAAATTTGGAAAATGAGAACTCTCTCTGTTGGTGGAAAAAGGAAAAGGGAATTTAATAATATGCCATTCAAACTTGCTTTAAATAATTATGTTATTTCAGATCTACAAGATAAACAGTCCACACCACAGAATAGGGCATGGGCTATAATTTAATAAACACATGTCCCACAAGAGAGATGAAGAATATGGCCAAAGGCTGAAATTGGATGCATACATGATCCGGGGGTGTAACTTCATTTGTAAAATGAATCACAGTCTAAACTTGGACTCAGTCGGCTTATTGAAATCATACTTTCACATGAAATGTTGTTTTTTCCATAGGGGCACTTTTCCCAGCTTTATTTTTAGTTGAATTCTTTTGAACAAAGCACTCTAGTGTTCACCAGAGGCCAGCCAAGGACACTTTTTAGGAACTTTCTCTCCGTAGTCAACTCTCTGACCCATGTCCAGAGCTTCTCTAACCTTACTGACTCCAACTCCTCATCTCTTACTCTCTTCAAATGAACTGCAGGGAACAAACATGGGAATTTTCAAAATCTGTATCCATGGATTCTGTAATCTCTCTTTTCCCCCAAGCAAGAGGCAGTGTAGTATGGCAGGAAAAATCCAGGAGCAGGCAGGCTCATAGCAAAGTAGATGTTAAGTCTGACATGGCTGTTAATGATCTGAGGACCTTGGGCAAGTCACCTCATTGGTCTTGACCTCAGGTTTTTTCATCCATACAGAGTGGGATGAACCAGGGAATCTTAAACCAAGAAATTCAGCCAAAACATTCTGTACTGCAAAATTTCTACCTTCATTCAGTCCATGAAAGCCATGGAGCAGGCTTCTCTTCCAGTTCCAGTACTTATCAACTACATGATCATAGGCAAATTCATCAGTCTTTTTCAACATCAGTGTCCTTATCTATAAAGTGAGCAAAGTAACAGTATTTTCCTAAATGGCATTGCTGTAATGATTAGACGTGATTATCTGAAGACTGACTCAGCACAGTAGTTTCCTCAGAGTAGATAGTCTTTAAATGTTATCCATGATTTGACTTTCAAAAGACATTGTTTTGATTCATTTTGGTAAAAGAGCAATAGATGCTAGTAATTATACAGAAGATATTATTTCCAGCAATCCCTTTCTCATGGCAACTTTCCTTTCAGGTCTCACCCACATTTTAGTGCTCATAAAAAGTCAAGTAAAGACTCCCCCTCACCATCATCCCCACCCCCTCGACAAAGGGCCACCATGTATTATTGCTACCTTCTGGGGACACATTGCAGGATTTCTTCCTGGGAACTATCTCACTTCCTTCTTTGGTTTAGTCTTTTCCAGTTCTAGAGTCAAAGGATGAGTGTCTTGATTAAATTTTAGATTAAATTCTGGAGTCAAATTAAATGAATGGATGTTCTGCTATAATGATTTCAGGTAGAAACTCCTCATTTCTGCCCCTTCACTGTTCACCTGAAACTCTCACAAAATTGTTAATTGGCTCAGCTCCAATATAAAATGTTTCTGATATTAAAAAAAAAAAATCTTAGTTTTTTGGATGTTGACTGTTAGTCCAAATTAGATATGAATTAGGAATGAAAAGGACATGCTGCATCTTATTTTAAATGAACTGCAGGGAACAAACATGGGAATTTTCAAAATCTGTATCCATGGATTCTGTAATCTCTCTTTTCCCCCAAGCAAGAGGCAGTGTAGTATGGCAGGAAAAATCCAGGAGCAGGCAGGCTCATAGCAAAGTAGATGTTAAGTCTGACATGGCTGTTAATGATCTGAGGACCTTGGGCAAGTCACCTCATTGGTCTTGACCTCAGGTTTTTTCATCCATACAGAGTGGGATGAACCAGGGAATCTTAAACCAAGAAATTCAGCCAAAACATTCTGTACTGCAAAATTTCTACCTTCATTCAGTCCATGAAAGCCATGGAGCAGGCTTCTCTTCCAGTTCCAGTACTTATCAACTACATGATCATAGGCAAATTCATCAGTCTTTTTCAACATCAGTGTCCTTATCTATAAAGTGAGCAAAGTAACAGTATTTTCCTAAATGGCATTGCTGTAATGATTAGACGTGATTATCTGAAGACTGACTCAGCACAGTAGTTTCCTCAGAGTAGATAGTCTTTAAATGTTATCCATGATTTGACTTTCAAAAGACATTGTTTTGATTCATTTTGGTAAAAGAGCAATAGATGCTAGTAATTATACAGAAGATATTATTTCCAGCAATCCCTTTCTCATGGCAACTTTCCTTTCAGGTCTCACCCACATTTTAGTGCTCATAAAAAGTCAAGTAAAGACTCCCCCTCACCATCATCCCCACCCCCTCGACAAAGGGCCACCATGTATTATTGCTACCTTCTGGGGACACATTGCAGGATTTCTTCCTGGGAACTATCTCACTTCCTTCTTTGGTTTAGTCTTTTCCAGTTCTAGAGTCAAAGGATGAGTGTCTTGATTAAATTTTAGATTAAATTCTGGAGTCAAATTAAATGAATGGATGTTCTGCTATAATGATTTCAGGTAGAAACTCCTCATTTCTGCCCCTTCACTGTTCACCTGAAACTCTCACAAAATTGTTAATTGGCTCAGCTCCAATATAAAATGTTTCTGATATTAAAAAAAAAAAATCTTAGTTTTTTGGATGTTGACTGTTAGTCCAAATTAGATATGAATTAGGAATGAAAAGGACATGCTGCATACACAGAAGTGAAGAAATATTGACTGAGGAACTTTCTATTGTTCCCTGAAATGTCTACTATGTGCCAGTCATGTGCATCCGTTACCTCATCTAATTCTCACAGCAGCCATCCCTAAAGTATAAAAAGTCCCATTTTACTGATGAGTTCATTAAGGCCCAGGGAGTTTAGCAGCTTGCCCAAGGTCACACAGCTAGTAAGTAACAGGGCTGGTATTTGAATCTGCATTTGACTGACTTTAGAATTCATGTTTATTCAGGATTTCCTGTTGCCTTGCAGTTGGGATGGGGGAGAGGGGAGGGAGAAATCTGAGAAATAGGAGAGGTACATATGGGAAATTTATTCTTTTTATTCCTTTTTGACCAAAAGTTGCCCTATGTCATTTTATACCCTCAGATACTTTTCTTTATGAACTTTAGATGTACTGCTAACATCTCCCAGAATACTTAACCATAAAGAAAATTTCTTAAGATGTGGGAAGCTTGGTAATATTTTTCCCTGGTTTGACAGTAATTTAAAGTCTTTCTTGTCCATGCAGAAGGAGATTAAAGGATGTTAGCTGCTAGAAACGGACCCATATTACATAATTGTTTCCACAAGATATATTTTTTTGGGTGTTTAAACAGATACTTTATTTTTCAAAAATTAAATTTAAAAAGCAAATAATTCAATGGTACCCACGCCCATTCATCTAGATTTAATTGACTAGTAGCAAGGAAGGTCCAATGAGACCCTGATGGAGAATGGAGAAGGTTCAGAGAACAAAATCTGTCCCCTGGGGGCCACTTGGGAGGGGACCTTACAGAGATCAGTGGAGTGGGAAAATACAGTGGGGAAAGCAAGGAAGAGGCTCCGAGGGAGTTTTCTAAGGGATCAAGGAATTTCATTGTTTGGCACTGGATTAGCCCTGCGTCCAGATAAGGTGTTAAATGAATGGATGTTCTGCTATAATGATTTCAGGTAGAAACTCCTCATTTCTGCCCCTTCACTGTTCACCTGAAACTCTCACAAAATTGTTAATTGGCTCAGCTCCAATATAAAATGTTTCTGATATTAAAAAAAAAAAATCTTAGTTTTTTGGATGTTGACTGTTAGTCCAAATTAGATATGAATTAGGAATGAAAAGGACATGCTGCATACACAGAAGTGAAGAAATATTGACTGAGGAACTTTCTATTGTTCCCTGAAATGTCTACTATGTGCCAGTCATGTGCATCCGTTACCTCATCTAATTCTCACAGCAGCCATCCCTACAGTATAAAAGTCCCATTTTACTGATGAGTTCATTAAGGCCCAGGGAGTTTAGCAGCTTGCCCAAGGTCACACAGCTAGTAAGTAACAGGGCTGGTATTTGAATCTGCATTTGACTGACTTTAGAATTCATGTTTATTCAGGATTTCCTGTTGCCTTGCAGTTGGGATGGGGGAGAGGGGAGGGAGAAATCTGAGAAATAGGAGAGGTACATATGGGAAATTTATTCTTTTTATTCCTTTTTGACCAAAAGTTGCCCTATGTCATTTTATACCCTCAGATACTTTTCTTTATGAACTTTAGATGTACTGCTAACATCTCCCAGAATACTTAACCATAAAGAAAATTTCTTAAGATGTGGGAAGCTTGGTAATATTTTTCCCTGGTTTGACAGTAATTTAAAGTCTTTCTTGTCCATGCAGAAGGAGATTAAAGGATGTTAGCTGCTAGAAACGGACCCATATTACATAATTGTTTCCACAAGATATATTTTTTTGGGTGTTTAAACAGATACTTTATTTTTCAAAAATTAAATTTAAAAAGCAAATAATTCAATGGTACCCACGCCCATTCATCTAGATTTAATTGACTAGTAGCAAGGAAGGTCCAATGAGACCCTGATGGAGAATGGAGAAGGTTCAGAGAACAAAATCTGTCCCCTGGGGGCCACTTGGGAGGGGACCTTACAGAGATCAGTGGAGTGGGAAAATACAGTGGGGAAAGCAAGGAAGAGGCTCCGAGGGAGTTTTCTAAGGGATCAAGGAATTTCATTGTTTGGCACTGGATTAGCCCTGAGTCCAGATAAGGATAATTAATCAGAGAGCAAATAAGTGCTATTAACATCAAATCATGGTTTTTATTTTGCAATAGTCACAGTTACATTTCTGTGTCTTTTTCTTTTTTTTAATTTTTATTTTACTTTTTGCTTTTTCAGAGTTTTGTTGTTTACAGATATGTATAATCCCAGATTAGTCATATGCATATCTCTGACCCCTCCCTCTTTTTTTCTCCCAAAAGATATATTCTTAAGTGAAATTTTAATTCAAGACGTAAAAGTTTTCAAGGTGGCATACTTTCAAGGTGGCAAAATTACTCATAGATACTCTAGAAATAGTTAATGAGCTCAGGATTAGTCATTTTTCTCCAAAGCACTTTCTTATATATCTTCTTTCTAAAGCTGAAACCGTAACAAACCCAACTATTGTTGAAATGCATAGGTTTTCTTTTTTGCTGGAGTGATTATTCTTGAAAGAAAATGAGTCTTTTAAGAGTTAGGCTATAAAAATGGTGAAAAGGAAGGGAAAAATCATCAGAAAAACTTATTGAAAGACCCTAAAAAGATCAAAGAGTAACTTTCTGGTCTGGCTGTAGCCATGTTTTTATGATGAATTTGATATCCGACCTTGCCATCCTCCTTAACCAAAGACATTCAACTTTTTATTGTATCAATTTCAAATTTATACATGCATAAAGAAATAACCTACTTTCTTGGGAATATATTCCATTATAGATTATAAATAACACCCTGAATCAGTTATTTTCAAGCATATTTTTGTTCTCTCACATCAGTTCACTTTGAGTGTCAAACCAAAAGACAATCCCTTCAAACAACACAGAACTTTTTATTTGTCTTTTAATAAAACCACTCTTCTTTTTTATCACACTTTCATTAAACATTTTATGAATGTACTAAAAAATATTGAAGCCAGCATTAAAATGCTCCCCTCTCATCATAGAATTACACTCTTTCATTCTTCTCTGTCATGAAACATTCCATCCAGAGTCTGAAACGTGGTCTTTGTGGGCCCCTCAGGGTCTCCATGTGGACTACAGTAATGAGAAAAGCCCCAAACAAGACTATAAAAATAAAACCAAACACTGGTGAAGTACTACAATGGCTTCTTCCAGGAAAAACATCTTGAAACTTTAAAATGTCACTCAAGTCATTAATTTATTCATCTATTTAAATCATTTTACAAATAATTATCAGGGGTTTGCCATATGCCAGATGCTCTTGTAGATGTTGTGATATAACAGTGAACAGATAAGTTACAGCTCTCTGCCCACGAAGCTCACATTATAGAGAGAAGAGGCAGATAAGTAAGTCAAAGGCACAGTTAATTTGCAGATGAGACTTTAAGAAGATGCAGAGGAGGGAGGTCAGAGTGCTAGTACGGCTGGGGATTGCTTCTTTAAATAAAAACTGAGGTAGAAAGTGATTTGGGAAAAAGACCTAGAAGAGCCAAAGGGGGAAGAAATGTGAACATCTGGAGGAAGGCCTTTCCAAGAGAGCAAACAGTGAGTGCAAATGCCCTGAGATAGAAATGTGTTTAATAGGCTCAAGGAACAACAGAGCCTTATGTTGTGACAGTATCTTTCAAGTTGTTTTAATATGAGACATAGGGGTAAGGGTGAGTGTCTCCTTAATAGGAGACTGTTGAGTGTTATAGGTGAAAAGTGATGGTGGTAGCGTGGATGTGATGTAAAGGATAAAGACCTACAAATGGCGCTAACTTGTGATATTTCTTTTGTCTCTGAAAGGAAACGTCTAAACGAGGCAAATATTTCTCAACATCTTTTTCTAATAGAGTTTATATTCTATTCAGTCTTAACAGTCAACTCATCAGAGGCTTTAAGAATAGGTCTTTGTATTTCCTTATCAAATTTGACTCCTTCCACAAAAAATATTAGCCTGGGAGTTTGATGGGGATAGCAATTCATATATAGATCTGTATAGAGAAAAACGACATATTTAAATATTGAGACTTCATACATCATACACATGAGACATTTCCATTTATTTAGGTCTCTATAATATTTCTCAGTAATGTCATATAGTTCTCTATATGTAGGTATTGGACGTCTTCATTAGCTATATTCTCAGTCTTCAAATTTTTTTCATTCTATTTTTAAATCATTTTCCCTGGTATGTAAAAATCCAACTAGTTTCTTTATGTTAACCTTACGTTCAATGACTTTGTTAAATTATCAGTTTATCTGAAGATCTTTTTAAATTTTAGGCATATGAAATCATGTCTCTTGGGAATGACGGTTTTATTCCTACCTCCCCATGCCTCATAGATTGACTAAAACCTACTGCGCTGTGATGGATAGAAATAGGGTTGGAGGGCATCATTGTCGGGTAATAATAGAAATCTCTCAGTATTTCACTATTAAATATATTACTTGCAGTAAGTTTTATGTTTTAGAGAGTCTCATTTCAGATTAAGACAAATCCCTTCTATTCCCAATGTGCTAAGAGTTTGTGCCATAATTGGGTGTTCTTCTTTTTTTTATATCAATCATGCTTTCTGCGTTTATTGAGTTAATCATGGTTTTCCTCTCCTTTATTCTGTGCACATGATGACTTATATTGATTGTCAAGTGTTGAACCAACCTTACATTCATATAACAATTCCAACTTAGTCTTCATTCAGTAGCTGATAAGATTTTTGCATCTGTATTCATGAAAGAAAGTGATTTTCTCTTCTTATAATGTCCTTGTCAGATTTTCTATTAAAGTTAAGACACCCTCATAAAGTGACTTTCTATGTTTCCATTTTCTGTTTCTAAAGGGAAGAGTTTTGTGTAAGGTTTGTGCTATTTCTATTATAAGTTGGAGAAATTCAACAGTGAAGCTCACTGGGTGTAGTGTTCTCTTGCAAGAAGGTTTCTAATTACAGTCAACCTTTTTTCAGATATAGAACTATTCAGATTTTCTCTCTCTTCTTGGTCAAATTTAGAGATTTGTGTATTTAAAGGGAATTTTGCATTTCATATAAATTTTCAATTTTATTGAAATAATGTTCACAATATCTTTTTCTTATCTTTCTCATAAGATCTGTATGGTTTGAAATTATAAACCCCCTGTTGTTTCTGTTACTGGCAATTTGTGTCTTTGCTGGAATATTGATACTTAGTTTATTTAAGAAATAGTTGTAAAAATTTATCTTTTTTTTTGTACTATGTTGTACATCTGTTCTTTGTTTCATTCTTTATTCTCTGTGTTACCTTCTTCTTTAAATTATTTGGCTTTAAAATGCTTCCAAAAGTCTGTACATTAAGTACTTAGAGACCTCATTTTCAGCCTCATAGTCTTCCTTATATATGTGCTTCAGTTAAATTATGAAATCAATTTAGGCATATGAAATCATGTCTCTTGGGAATGACGGTTTTATTCCTACCTCCCCATGCCTCATAGATTGACTAAAACCTACTGCGCTGTGATGGATAGAAATAGGGTTGGAGGGCATCATTGTCGGGTAATAATAGAAATCTCTCAGTATTTCACTATTAAATATATTACTTGCAGTAAGTTTTATGTTTTAGAGAGTCTCATTTCAGATTAAGACAAATCCCTTCTATTCCCAATGTGCTAAGAGTTTGTGCCATAATTGGGTGTTCTTCTTTTTTTTATATCAATCATGCTTTCTGCGTTTATTGAGTTAATCATGGTTTTCCTCTCCTTTATTCTGTGCACATGATGACTTATATTGATTGTCAAGTGTTGAACCAACCTTACATTCATATAACAATTCCAACTTAGTCTTCATTCAGTAGCTGATAAGATTTTTGCATCTGTATTCATGAAAGAAAGTGATTTTCTCTTCTTATAATGTCCTTGTCAGATTTTCTATTAAAGTTAAGACACCCTCATAAAGTGACTTTCTATGTTTCCATTTTCTGTTTCTAAAGGGAAGAGTTTTGTGTAAGGTTTGTGCTATTTCTATTATAAGTTGGAGAAATTCAACAGTGAAGCTCACTGGGTGTAGTGTTCTCTTGCAAGAAGGTTTCTAATTACAGTCAACCTTTTTTCAGATATAGAACTATTCAGATTTTCTCTCTCTTCTTGGTCAAATTTAGAGATTTGTGTATTTAAAGGGAATTTTGCATTTCATATAAATTTTCAATTTTATTGAAATAATGTTCACAATATCTTTTTCTTATCTTTCTCATAAGATCTGTATGGTTTGAAATTATAAACCCCCTGTTGTTTCTGTTACTGGCAATTTGTGTCTTTGCTGGAATATTGATACTTAGTTTATTTAAGAAATAGTTGTAAAAATTTATCTTTTTTTTTGTACTATGTTGTACATCTGTTCTTTGTTTCATTCTTTATTCTCTGTGTTACCTTCTTCTTTAAATTATTTGGCTTTAAAATGCTTCCAAAAGTCTGTACATTAAGTACTTAGAGACCTCATTTTCAGCCTCATAGTCTTCCTTATATATGTGCTTCAGTTAATAATTTCCCCCCTAAGTAGCTGCAGCTGCATCACACAAATCTTGATATATCATATTTTTCATAGCATGTGGTTCAAAATAATGTTATTTCATTGTGATTTCTTGTTTGGTCTATGTATTTTTTGTGTGTGATTTTTAAAACATCTTATTGAGGGGCTTTAGGGAAAGGTTGAAAAGCTGTGAGACCGATGAGATCCAACGGGCTTCTCCAGGTCATCTGCCCCACTTTCGCAGCTGATGAAAGTGGGTCTATGTATTCTTAAAAGTATATAGATTTTTGCCCATATTTCTGGATTCTCCTATTGTTTTTTATAACTTTTTCCCCCTTTTCCTCATCATGCCTCTTTTACTAATATTTATTTTCATCAATCTTTTTATTCTTCGGCAAGTGTGGCCTCCCATTGCAGTGGCCTTTCTCACTGCAGAGCACCGGCTCTGGGCGGATGTGCTCTAGAGCGCTGGTTTGTAGTTGGACATACTGGTCTAGCCACAGAGTGGATCCCAGTTAAACATGTAGGTTGTGGGATCTTCCCGGAACAGGGATCTAACTGGTGCCCCTTGCACGGCAAGACGGACTCACTACCACTGGACCACAAGGGAAGCCCTCTCCTATTGTTTTTTCGATGTTAATTTGAGCTTTATTCTCCTCTAGCTGGATGATGCATTCCAACACAAGTGTTTTGAAATTTGTTAAGATTTGCTTTATAAACCAGCCTCTTGTTAATTTTGGTAAATGTTCCATCTGCTTATGAAAAATATGCATTTTTCAATGCAGAGTTCTAGTATATTAATAATCAAGTATATTAATAATGCTGTTCATTCCTATTCTATTTTTATTGTGTTTTTTTGTTTGTTTTGCTCTCACCATTAGTTACAAAGAAAAGTATGTGAATACTTTCACCTGTAATTGTTAACTTTTCCCTCATTTTATTTCTGCCAGCTTTTGCTCTATGTAGTTTGGAGTTATTAGACACAAACACTTTTGTTTATATTCAACTTCCTATTAATAGACTATTTTATAATTATGGGAAAAATATCCCTACTTTATCTCTAGTGATACTTCCTGCCTTTCTGCCTTTTTCAATAGTAATATAGCTACAACAGCTTTTAATTCATTTTTCTTTGTATTTTTAAAAATTATTTTGCTTTTGAACTTGTTACCTTATATCTAAAGTTATGTCCCTTTAAGCAGCCTAAAGTTATTTTTAAATACTATTTGATGACTTTTTAAAAATATTACAGTGTTTAGTATATTTACTCTGTTGTGTTTAGTCATTCAGTCGTGTGTTTAGTACATTTACTGTGTTGTGTTTAGTCGTTTAATCGTGTCTGGCTCTGTGTGATCCCATGGATTGTAGCCTGCCAGGCTCCTCTGTCCATGGGAATCTTTAGGCAAGAATACTGGAATGGATAGCTGTTCCCTTCTACAGTATATTTACATTTAGTGCAATTACTATGTTTGGATTTAAATCTGTTACCCAGTTTGTCATCTCTTTATGCTAAACTCCATTTTCTTTCCTCTCTTGGCTTCTTTTAAAGGAGCAGTTACTGTAATTTTTTACTGTTCTCTCAGTGGTTATTCTAAGGCATCATTGAAAATGTCTTTGGCATATTAAATCCTACTTTAACTTATTTCTGTCACTACCTTAGAAATGCAAGCATCTTAGAACAGTTGAATACCTTTTGTCCTTCTGAGTTTTATGTGTTTTGTTGTCGTATATTTTAAATATATACATATGTATATATGAGTGTGTATGTTAAGCTCTACAAAACATGATTAATATTCTTGTGTATAGTCAATATACATGTAGATTTCCCCTCATGTTTATCTTTGCTCTTATTCATTTCTGGCAGCATTTCAGTGCTTCTATCTGGGAAGATCATTTTATTTCAGCCTAAAGAAAAGCTGATATATTTCCTTTAGTATAGGTCTGCTGGTGATGAAATTTCTATTTTGGTTGGAGAGCATCTCATTTTTTCTCTTTCCCTTTTGAAGAATTATCATGAGATATAGAAATCTAGGTTGGCATGGTTTCATTTTTTCTTTGTGATTTGAAAATATTCCATTATCTTACAGCTTCAAGTGTTTCTGTTGAGAATTTAACTATTTGACTTTTGCTCCTTTTTTTCTTGGAGAATTCTTGATGTGGCAGGTACAGGTTTTTTTCTCATTTGTAGCATCTGTAATGTGTCTTCAGTTTGTGACCTGATGCATCTTCATCTCTTTTGGAAGGTTCTCAGCCATCCTCTCTTCGAGTATTACTTTTGCTCTAATATCTTTCTTTTCCAGGATTCTAATTATATGTAACTATATTTTTTGCCATGTTCTCCATGTGTATCACACATAAAAAATATATATTTTCTATTATTTCTCTCTGATTCAGCTTGAATATTTTCTTCTGATACAAATTCTAGTAATATTTTCTTTAAGTTTGTCTGATCTGCTCTTAAACCTGTCTGAAGATGTAACTTCAGTTATATTTTTCAGTATTAGTTCTCATTTGATTCTTTTTATCTTTTCCATTTCTCTTCTGAAATCGTATTTTTAGAATTATATTCATCACATGCATTTTAATAGCTGACTGATAATAATAGGGCTTCCTGGATGACTCAATAGTAAAGAATCTGCCTGCAGCGCAGGGGATGCAAGAGACTCAGGTTCAGTCCCTGGCTTTGGAAGGTCCCCTGGAGGAAGAAAGGGCAAGCGATTCCAGTATTGTTGCCTGGCAAGTCCCATGGACAGAGGGACCTGGCAGGCTACAGTTCATAGGTTTGCAAACAGATATAACTAAGCATGCAGACACACATCCTGATAATAGTATATGGATTTTGTATAGGTTTCTTTATGTTTTCTGCTTTTTATCTTGGATTTTTGGCATTTATTCTTATCTCTTGGATACTGGTTAATTTTTTGATTGAATCTATACTATAGTGCATGAAAAATCTTAAGGCGTTATTTTCCTTCAAAACTGGAAGGCACTTAATGTTGAACAGATTACGTTAATTTCATCACAGATTGAAATGGTGTTGGAGGTGAGCTTTGATGATCCAGTTAAACATGTAAGTTGTTTACTAAGACCTCGCCTTCTTGGTAGACCCTAAATTCCAATTTCTTATCCTGAGTCCCAGTAAGAGTTCCAGAAACTCTATACAGCTTCTCAGATGCTGCTTAAAAACTGACAAATGCCTCAAGGAGATAACCATGTATATGTGAGGCTTATCTGGGACCTTCACTTTCCCCTGGAAGATTAGCTCTTGAAGTCTGATAATTTGGTAAGCTTTCTGATACCTTTAAACAAATGTTTTGAGACAAGTTCTGCATTTTAGCATTGTATTTGGCAGGAGTATTGGTCTACAGGAAGCTTACTTACCATGACTGGTGGGTAGTGCTTACCACAGCATTTTGATTTTTGTCTTTTAATATGCCAATGATTATTTAATGTTTCCTTCTCTGGTTTCTTCCATTTCATCATTTTTTTACCTTCTTTTCCTTCTTTCAAATCTACTTTATCAAGACTCTGTCTTAGAATCTTCTGTGTTTTATTTATTCTTTATAGTCTTACTCTTTTGGTGAATTCATTTGCACAAATAAGTCTCAAATCTATTTCTGTAAAGCATGTTTTGGGTTTAATCACTTTGTATGTCTGACTGTCCTTCTCTCAAGAAAAAGCCTGTTGATTAAGAGTAAGGAATTAAGAGTCATGAGAGGTGGAGTCACATCTTGACTTCATCAAGTTAACAGCTTATCTCTTTGGTCAAGCTATTTACCCTCTTAAAAAACTCAGTTTCTCCATCAAAAATATGGACATGATGTGAAAAGGAGTGTTCAGTTGCTCAGTCATGTCCAGCTCTTTGCGACCACCATGGTCTGTGACACGCCAGGCTTTCCCGTCCTTCACCTTCTCTCGGAGGTTGTTCAAACTCATGTCCATTGACTCAGTGATGCCATCCAAACATCTCATCCTCTGACATTCCCTTCTCTTTTTGCCTTCTATTTTTCCCAACACCAGGGACTTTGCAATGAGTTGTCTCTGTCTTTGCACCAAGTGGCCAAAGTATTGGAGCTTCAGCTTCAGCATCAGTCCTTCCTCAGAATTTCATCACAGATTGAAATGGTGTTGGAGGTGAGCTTTGATGATCCAGTTAAACATGTAAGTTGTTTACTAAGACCTCGCCTTCTTGGTAGACCCTAAATTCCAATTTCTTATCCTGAGTCCCAGTAAGAGTTCCAGAAACTCTATACAGCTTCTCAGATGCTGCTTAAAAACTGACAAATGCCTCAAGGAGATAACCATGTATATGTGAGGCTTATCTGGGACCTTCACTTTCCCCTGGAAGATTAGCTCTTGAAGTCTGATAATTTGGTAAGCTTTCTGATACCTTTAAACAAATGTTTTGAGACAAGTTCTGCATTTTAGCATTGTATTTGGCAGGAGTATTGGTCTACAGGAAGCTTACTTACCATGACTGGTGGGTAGTGCTTACCACAGCATTTTGATTTTTGTCTTTTTAATATGCCAATGATTATTTAATGTTTCCTTCTCTGGTTTCTTCCATTTCATCATTTTTTTACCTTCTTTTCCTTCTTTCAAATCTACTTTATCAAGACTCTGTCTTAGAATCTTCTGTGTTTTATTTATTCTTTATAGTCTTACTCTTTTGGTGAATTCATTTGCACAAATAAGTCTCAAATCTATTTCTGTAAAGCATGTTTTGGGTTTAATCACTTTGTATGTCTGACTGTCCTTCTCTCAAGAAAAAGCCTGTTGATTAAGAGTAAGGAATTAAGAGTCATGAGAGGTGGAGTCACATCTTGACTTCATCAAGTTAACAGCTTATCTCTTTGGTCAAGCTATTTACCCTCTTAAAAATCTCAGTTTCTCCATCAAAAATATGGACATGATGTGAAAAGGAGTGTTCAGTTGCTCAGTCATGTCCAGCTCTTTGCGACCACCATGGTCTGTGACACGCCAGGCTTTCCCGTCCTTCACCTTCTCTCGGAGGTTGTTCAAACTCATGTCCATTGACTCAGTGATGCCATCCAAACATCTCATCCTCTGACATTCCCTTCTCTTTTTGCCTTCTATTTTTCCCAACACCAGGGACTTTGCAATGAGTTGTCTCTGTCTTTGCACCAAGTGGCCAAAGTATTGGAGCTTCAGCTTCAGCATCAGTCCTTCCAGTGAATATTCAGAATTGATTTCCTCTAGCATTTATTGGTTTGATGTCCTTGTTCAGGGACTCTCAAGAGTCTTCTCCAACACCACAGTTCAAAGGAGTCAATTCTTTAGCACTCAGCCTTCTTTATGGTCCAACTTTCACATCCATACATGACTACTAGGAAAATCATAGATTTGACTTTTGTTGGCAAAGTGATGTCTCTGCTTTTTAATACACTGTCTAGATTGTCATAGCTTTTTTTTCCAAGAAGGAAGCATCTTTTAATTTCATGGCTGCAGTCACCATCTGCAGTGATTTTGGAGACCAAGGAAATAAAGTTTGTCACTGTCTCCTTTGTTTGCCCATCTATTTGCTATGAAGTGATGGGACTGATGCCATGATCTTAGTATTTTGAATGTTGAGTTTTAAGCCAGCTTTCTCATTCTCCTGTTTCACTTTCATCAAGAGGCTCTTTAGTTCCTCTTTGCTTTCTGCCATAAGGGTCATGTTATCTGCATATCTGAGCATATTGATATTTCTCCCAGCAATCTTGATTCCAACTTGTGCTTCATCCAGACTGGCAGTTCACATGATGTACTCTGCTTATAAGTAAGGTGGGTGACAATATACAGCCTCGACATACTCCTTGCACAATTTGGAACCAGTCCATTGTTCCATGTCCGGTTCTAAGTGTTGCTTCTTGGCCTGCATATAGGTTTCTCAGGAAGCAGGTAAGATCGTCTGGTGTTCCGATTTCTTTAGAAATTTTCCACAGTTTGTTGCATCTGCATAGTCAAAGGCTTTGGCATAGCCAATGAAGCAGATGTAGGTGTTTTTCTGGAATTCTCTTGCTCTTCCTATGATCCAACAGATGTTGGCAATTTGATCTCTAGTTCCTCTACCTTTTCTAAATCCAGCTTGGGGCTTCCCTGATGGTCCAGTGGTTAAGGACACGCGTTGCAGTGCAAGGGCACTGGTTCGAGCCCTGGCCTGGGAAGATCCCACGTGCAGCGGAGCGGCTGGACCCAACCCCCCCAAAGGGACTTTGCAATGAGTTGTCTCTGTCTTTGCACCAAGTGGCCAAAGTATTGGAGCTTCAGCTTCAGCATCAGTCCTTCCAGTGAATATTCAGAATTGATTTCCTCTAGCATTTATTGGTTTGATGTCCTTGTTCAGGGACTCTCAAGAGTCTTCTCCAACACCACAGTTCAAAGGAGTCAATTCTTTAGCACTCAGCCTTCTTTATGGTCCAACTTTCACATCCATACATGACTACTAGGAAAATCATAGATTTGACTTTTGTTGGCAAAGTGATGTCTCTGCTTTTTAATACACTGTCTAGATTGTCATAGCTTTTTTTTCCAAGAAGGAAGCATCTTTTAATTTCATGGCTGCAGTCACCATCTGCAGTGATTTTGGAGACCAAGGAAATAAAGTTTGTCACTGTCTCCTTTGTTTGCCCATCTATTTGCTATGAAGTGATGGGACTGATGCCATGATCTTAGTATTTTGAATGTTGAGTTTTAAGCCAGCTTTCTCATTCTCCTGTTTCACTTTCATCAAGAGGCTCTTTAGTTCCTCTTTGCTTTCTGCCATAAGGGTCATGTTATCTGCATATCTGAGCATATTGATATTTCTCCCAGCAATCTTGATTCCAACTTGTGCTTCATCCAGACTGGCAGTTCACATGATGTACTCTGCTTATAAGTAAGGTGGGTGACAATATACAGCCTCGACATACTCCTTGCACAATTTGGAACCAGTCCATTGTTCCATGTCCGGTTCTAAGTGTTGCTTCTTGGCCTGCATATAGGTTTCTCAGGAAGCAGGTAAGATCGTCTGGTGTTCCGATTTCTTTAGAAATTTTCCACAGTTTGTTGCATCTGCATAGTCAAAGGCTTTGGCATAGCCAATGAAGCAGATGTAGGTGTTTTTCTGGAATTCTCTTGCTCTTCCTATGATCCAACAGATGTTGGCAATTTGATCTCTAGTTCCTCTACCTTTTCTAAATCCAGCTTGGGGCTTCCCTGATGGTCCAGTGGTTAAGGACACCGCGTTGCAGTGCAAGGGGCACTGGTTCGAGCCCTGGCCTGGGAAGATCCCACGTACCGCGGAGCGGCTGGACCCATGTGTCCAACTACTGAGCCGGAGCTCTGGAGCACATGCACCCAGAGCTGGCACTCTGCGACAACAGAGGCCACTGCGATGGGAGGCCCACAGGAGCCAAAGAACAAAGACGGATGAAAATAGAGAAATGAAAGACCAATAGAAGTGGCCCGTCCGCTCCCCTCCCTCCCCAACCCGACCCCCACCCAAAATAAATAAGTAAATAAATCTTTAAAAATAAATAAATAAATAAATAAATCCAGCTTGTACAACTGGAATTTCTTGGTTCATATACTATTGAAGCCCAGTTTGGAGGATTTTGAGTATTACTTTGTTAGTATGTGAAATGACTGCAATAGTATGGTAGTTTGAACATTCTTTGGCATTACCCTTTTGGGACCGGAATGAAAATTGACCTTTTCCAGTCCTGTGGCCACCACTGAGTTTTCCAAATTTGCTGGCATATCGAGTATAGCACTTTAACAGCGTCATCTTTTAGAATTTGAAGCAGCTCGGCTGGTATTCCACTAGCTTTGTTCACAGTAATGTTTCCTAGGGCCCACTTGACTTCACACTCTAAATTGTATGGCTCTAGGTGAGTGATCACACCATCTTGGTCATCTGGATCATTAAGATCTGTTTTGTATAATTCTTCTGTGCATTCTTTCCACCTCTTCTTAATGTCTTCTGTTTCTGTTAGGTCCATACTGTTTCTGTTCTTTATTGTGCCTATCTTCGTATGAAATGTTCCCTTGGTATCTCTAATTTTCTTGTAGAGATCTTTAGTCTTTCCCATTCTGTTGTTTCCTATTTCTATTGTTTTTGCATTGTTCACATAAGAAGGCTTTATAATCTCTCCTTGCTATTCTCTGGAATTCTGAATCAGATGGATGTATCTTTCCTTATCTCCTTTGCCTTTCACATCTCTTCTTTTCTCAGCTATTTGTGAAACCTCCTCAGACATGCATTGTGCCTTTTTGCATTTCATTTTCTTGGGGATAGTTTTGATCACTACCTCCTGTACAATCTTATAAACCTCTGTCCATAGTTCTCCAGGCACTCTGTCAGATCTAATCCCTTCAATCCATTTTTCACTTCCATGGTATAATGGTAAGGGAATTGATTTAGATCATACCTGGATGGCCTAGTGATTTTCCTTGATTTCTTCAATTTAAGCCTGAATTTTGAAATAAGGACTGCATGATCTGAGCCACAGTCAGATCCAGGTCTTGTTTTTGCTGACTGTATAGAACTTCTCTATCTTTGGTTGCAAAGAACATAATCAGTCTGATTTTGGTATTGACCATCTGGAGATGATCTTGTGTAGAGTCTTCTCTTGTGTTGTTGAAAAAGGTTGTTTGCTATGACCAGTGCATTCTCTTGGCAAAGCTCTGTTAGTCTTTGCTCTGCTTATGAGGATTAAATAAGGTTATATGTATAAAAGTACTTGACATAGGCCTGACACATGGTAAGTATTTAAAAATGTGAGTTATTATTATTCTAAACACCTATGGGAAGTGAGGTACAGAGGTTGGTATTAGAAGTTTAAAAATATAGTGTCTATCTTTAGTTTGATAGCTTCCATTCTCTACTGGAGATATTTCTATAAACATGTTTCAATAATTCTTAAACTGAATATGTCAAAGCTGAAGTCTATTCTTTCTTGACACTAATTCAGTCTTTTCCAATATTTCCCAATATTACCAGTGGCACCTCCATATATTCAGCTCCTAAATATAACAGACATTAATGTTATACTTCACCTAATCCTCTTTTGTAACCATCATCATCTCTAGCTGGTCATTTTTGACTAACAATTTTAGCTTCTTCTATATTCCTCCTCCTACTTTTTTATTCTAGGACTGAGCCTTTCCCATTGCATGCATAGATAATTTTAACTAGCTATTTTTAATTATGCAGGATTTTGCCTATTTGCCAAATATATCCTGTACCCCAGTATGAAAGTCTTCATCTTGTAACACAATTCCATCAGCCCCACCCCCACCACTTAGCTTTACAAAATTTCTCTGTAATATTCATGATATCATATCTCAATTCCTTAGGTTGGTCTTCAAAATACTGTAAAGCCCCACCCAATGGCTCTCTCCTCTTCTTTCTCACCAAGATTAGTTCTCATTAGTGAAAAAAAATACTCTGAGAAAGGCAGTAATAAACTGATCTGGGTGTACCTAGCACCCAAATCTTGGTCTCTAAATGTGTTTCTTCAGTAAAGGGAACCAGATCTTCCTGGAGAAGCATTTGATTCCAGGGCTAGGTCAAAAAATATACAAGATGAGCCTGGAACACCTTGTGGTGCCAGAAAGCAAGAACGTGCTTTAAGAAATGAGGCCTGTCCAGAGAACACAGGATCCAGTCAGAAGGAGCTCAGTTCCCCCTGGCCACAGGTGGAAATTTTAAACAGAACAAATAATAATAGTATTTGGTTTAACCATGGAGTAAAATAAACATCCACACTTACAGACATAAATAAGCGAATAAATAAATAGTGCAGAAGAAGAGATATGAAGTATTTAAAATGAGTTATATTGAAAAACTTGACATAGGCCTGACACATGGTAAGTATTTAAAAATGTGAGTTATTATTATTCTAAACACCTATGGGAAGTGAGGTACAGAGGTTGGTATTAGAAGTTTAAAAATATAGTGTCTATCTTTAGTTTGATAGCTTCCATTCTCTACTGGAGATATTTCTATAAACATGTTTCAATAATTCTTAAACTGAATATGTCAAAGCTGAAGTCTATTCTTTCTTGACACTAATTCAGTCTTTTCCAATATTTCCCAATATTACCAGTGGCACCTCCATATATTCAGCTCCTAAATATAACAGACATTAATGTTATACTTCACCTAATCCTCTTTTGTAACCATCATCATCTCTAGCTGGTCATTTTTGACTAACAATTTTAGCTTCTTCTATATTCCTCCTCCTACTTTTTTATTCTAGGACTGAGCCTTTCCCATTGCATGCATAGATAATTTTAACTAGCTATTTTTAATTATGCAGGATTTTGCCTATTTGCCAAATATATCCTGTACCCCAGTATGAAAGTCTTCATCTTGTAACACAATTCCATCAGCCCCACCCCCACCACTTAGCTTTACAAAATTTCTCTGTAATATTCATGATATCATATCTCAATTCCTTAGGTTGGTCTTCAAAATACTGTAAAGCCCCACCCAATGGCTCTCTCCTCTTCTTTCTCACCAAGATTAGTTCTCATTAGTGAAAAAAAATACTCTGAGAAAGGCAGTAATAAACTGATCTGGGTGTACCTAGCACCCAAATCTTGGTCTCTAAATGTGTTTCTTCAGTAAAGGGAACCAGATCTTCCTGGAGAAGCATTTGATTCCAGGGCTAGGTCAAAAAAATATACAAGATGAGCCTGGAACACCTTGTGGTGCCAGAAAGCAAGAACGTGCTTTAAGAAATGAGGCCTGTCCAGAGAACACAGGATCCAGTCAGAAGGAGCTCAGTTCCCCCTGGCCACAGGTGGAAATTTTAAACAGAACAAATAATAATAGTATTTGGTTTAACCATGGAGTAAAATAAACATCCACACTTACAGACATAAATAAGCGAATAAATAAATAGTGCAGAAGAAGAGATAGCTCTTCCTCACAGTAGAAATTCAAAAAATAAACAGAGATGAAGCGATAGAAATAGAGGATCATCATTAGGCAAACACTATAGTACTAAGTGTTGATCCATCAAAAGTACTAAAGTTAGGAGGAAGTTATTTGAGGAGAACAGGATTTGCATAAACTCAAAGAATCTTCTGCCAGATTGAGAAGATGTGCTGATAGTATGAACCTCAAGATACAGTGCACTGAGAAGGACATGATGGTTGTGACATTCTAGCCAGCAATGTACAACCACATTCCAATCATGGGAAAACATTGAACAAATGCACACTGGGAAAGAGTCTACAAAATAACTGATGACTAGTTGTCAAGTGTCACCATCGTATAAGATTATGCAAGACTGAAAAATTGTGATGAAGTGAGGAGAAATGGCAGCTCAGTGCCAGGTGGGATCCTGGATGGGATCCTGGATGGGATCCTCGGGAAAACGCACTGGTAGGAAAATTTCAATTTTGAATAAAATCCACAGTTTACTTAGTAATCCTGTGCCGTTGTTAATTTCTCATTCTTGATCATTGAACTAAGGGGCATAAGAGCACTCTTTTTACTGCCTTTAAGTTTAAAATTAGTTCAAATAAAATGTTTCTTAAAACAAAAGGCTGATCTACCTTCCGTCCTCTCCTTCGTGTCTTTTTACACTGATTACATGATTACTGATTGCACTGACCTACCTTCAGTCCTCTCCTTCACTTCTGTTCTCTCTTCTCCAGGAAGGTGCTCACTTGTTGTTGTTTTTTTTTTTTTTTTTTTGGCCACTTTTGTTAGTCTTTCCTTTATCCATTTTCATCCATCTTTGTGCTTTGGTTCCTGCATGAGCCTCCCATGGCAGTGGCCTCTCTCATTGCAGAGCACCGGCTCTGGGCATGTGTGCTCCAGAGCTCTGGCTCAGTAGTTGAACACATCGGTCCAGCCGCTCAGTGGCATGTGGGATCTTCCCAGGCCAGGGATCAAACCAATGCCCCTTGCACTGCAAGGCGGTGTCCTTACCCACTGGACCACCAGGGAAGCCCAGATGCTCACTTTTCCATCTCTCCAGAGCCTACTCCCATCTTAATGCAGCTTCTTGATGTTTTTTCTGAATTTTTATTAGAATATACTTAATTTACAATGTTGTGCTAGTTTCTGCTATGCAACAAAGTGTATTTCCACTCTTTTTTAGATTTTCTTCCCATTTAGGTCATCACAGATCATTGAATAGAATTCCCTGTTCTATACAGTAGATTCTCATTAGTTACTACTTTATACACTGTAGTGTATATATGTGAATCCAGTCTCCCAAATCATTCCCCTCCCTATCCCCTGGTAACCATTAAGTTTGTTCTCTACATCCATGTCTCTCTTTCTGCTTTACAAATAAGTTCATCTGTACCATTTTTCTAAATTTCACATGTAAACAATGCTGTACCCTAGCAGTTTTCCTCTTTCAGATTTACTTTTCCATGTATTACAATGTTTAGGTCCTTCCATGTCTCTGCACATGGCACTAGTAACACAGCTTCTTTAAATGCTGTATACAGAATGGCTAGCCCATCAGCTTTTGTGTCAGATTGCCTTCAACTTAAATCCAGACTCCGTCTGCTGTTAGCTAGGGACTTCACATATATTGTTTGGCTTTCTAGTCCTTCATTTCGTCATGTTTAAAATGGGAGCAAAAATCATACTCTGTTAAAAGATGGCTGTGAAGATCAAATAAAACACAGTGTGTGCAGTGCAAAACACAAGGATTTGCACATAGTAGGTATTCAATCAAAGTTAGGACTTTTGGGGTTGATGTAATTTCCTTTAGAGCTTATCTCCGATTCATCTGTGAAACTTCCTCTGAGTTCCCTCGATATATACCAATTCATTTCATACCATTTAAATTTGTATTTGATATTTAATAAGCTGATCTTAAGTTTAGATAATTTCCTCAATTAAATTATAAAACCATTTGATGCAGAAAGTGTCGTTTCCTCCTTTTATCATGCCCAACTGCCTAATTCAGTATTCTGAGCACAACACAAGATGAATGTTCACTGACTGACTGATTATAAGTTGGCAACACTGTATTCTTTCAGCTTTCTAATGAGCTGAAGCTTTCATATCCTGATAATATTTAATAAACTGAAAACACTGCAACTTTGCATGGTGACAAAAATATTCAAGTATTTCACTAATATCAACACTTTGAATTAGTTTTTCCATGGGAGTGCAGCCATATTTGGCTTCCCTGGTAAAAGAATCTGTCTGCAATGAGGGAAACCTGGCTTATTGTTCTCTGGGTCAGGGAAGAGCCTCTGGAGAAAGGAATGGCTACCCAGTTCAATATTCTTGCCTGGAGAATTCCATGGACAGAGGTTATAGTCCATGGGGATACAAAGACTGAGCAACTAACACTTTCACTTCACAGTCATATTATGGGCACATGTCAAAGAGATAAGAGTATCAAACATTGTAAAAATATATTATCATATGACAATTTAGATGATGTGACATCAAAGTTCCTCTTCAGAATTTGTTTTCACAATTGCAGTCTTATCAACTTTCATTCTGCTGTGTTCACTTATGAATGGTCATGGTAACAAAGCAAAAAATTCATATGTGATTTTCTTTTAAAAGGAGATACTGATGGAAAAAAACTCTATTCCAAGAACATATCAATTTCATTCTTTGGTTTGTGGGATGAAGGTCTTCAAGCTAGAGATGAAAGTCATGAGATTGAATCTAACAGTAATTATGCTTAAAACTTTAGAGAAATTGGAAGCTGACTTTGAGGAGGTCAGAGATCCAGAGTGTTTGGCCAGGAGAGTGGGTTTTTGCTTGAGCCTACATGGATTTCCATTTTCCTTCCATGATGCTAGGCTAGCTGTGTAAAACCACAGATATATATGGGTTATTATTTTTTTAATTTGGCTATGCCTATGTTTCTTTATCTCCAAAATGGGAATAATGATAGTAATTACCTCATGAGGTTGTTGTGCACATTAAATAAAGCACAATGTATGGAATACAGACTGTCATGTACTTCATAGTTGCCTGACAACCATTAGACTTTCCTGCTACAAATGGATCCCTCTCTCTCTCTCTAGCAGGCTGTAGAATCTTAGTGGTTAAGAGGTCTCTTCCAGATATTTAAGATCAGCCTGGCTGTGTTGCTTAAGGTAGCAAAGTTATTATTTTTAATTGAAAACAGCTTGTTCAAAGTATGATAAATGAAGTCTTTATAGAAATGCATCCATTGGCATTTGTAAGCAAATAGCAGTCCTTCCTAGAATACACTCAGGCCTCAACTCCTTGCCTTTTGCTTGGTTTCATGACTATGTCTCTGAATGATGAATGAGTGTAAAGAAAAGCACACGTGTTCATTGAATCTTCATTAGTTAATAAGCATACAGGTTTCAGGGCATGCAGACTACAAAATGTGGAAATAATCTAAATGCCTATTGACAGAAAGATGCATCAATAAAGCATGGTGTGTTTATGCAATGGAATGCAGCCTAGGCGTCAAAAAGAATGAAATTTAGCTATATAAAACAAAATTCTTTCATCTTGGCAATGCTTTTAAATAAAACCAGTCAGTCCTAGAATATCACATGTAGTGCTTTTATAAGCAACTAAAATAAAAGAATATAACTTTTGGACATGGTAAAATGATACAACTGAAAAACAAATTTGTGAAAGTATTAGTTGCTCAGTCATGTCTGATTCTTTGAAAGCCCAGGGACTGTAGCCCGCCAGGATCCTATGGGCCCATGATTTAGAAAATGATTATTTTCACAGGAGAATAGAGAAAGGATGAGATAAAACTGAGAAAGTATATGTAAGTCATTGCCAGTGTTCTAGTTTCTGTGATGGGAGTGATTTTTTGGTAGTTTACTATATTACTAACATGAACAAAGAAAAGGTCTGTGCAAATCAACAGTAAGGGCACATCACGAATAAAAATCTTTTAAGCACAAAGATATTCATGTGTACATATGTGTGTGTGTACGTATGTATGTATATGTGTATATATATATACTTGTATATATATATATATATATATTTATGTGTGTATATATATATGTGTGTGTGTGTGTATATATAGGGTTGGTCAATTCATTTGGGTATTTTGTAACATCTTACAGAAAAACTCAATGGAGTTTTTGGTCAACCCAATATAATGTGTGTGTACATATCTGTGTATATGTACGTATGTATATATTTGTATACCTGTATACAGATATATACTTACTTATAGACATATACACACACATACAGAGAGAGAAAACCCAAGAGAGAGACCTACATTGTGCTCTGAATATCCTCATATTGAGAAGTTAATATGAACATATCACATGTTGCTTGACCCTCACAAGACTTTTCAGAACTTCCTTATTTACAGCAGAGTGGTCAATACCCAGTGAGAAAGGTTATGTTTAGGAAGAGTTTTCTTTTATTTCTGGCAAAGAAGAGAGTGTAATGAGTAAGGCCTTATAAATATACACAATGTCTCCCATGGGTGGCCAAGGATTCAGCAGCAACCTGGGTCCTTTGCTCCTTGGCTGTGCATTGGTGTTAAATTATCCTACAGCATGTCCAGAGTTGTGTCTTCTGTGTGGGTGACCGATGCATGTGTATTACCCATTCTCCTATTTTATGGATAAGCACACTGAGGTAGAAGATTGCACCTGAGCACAGAAACTCCCCTGCAAATACTTGAGGTCTTAGAGACAGAGAGGTTCATGAGGTCTTGGAGCAGCCATCTCTGAGCCCCTAATGCTGAATAGTGCTTCTTGAATGCTTCCTCTTCTGTCTTCTTTTGTCTCAAAAATGCTAGAAGAATGAGTAGGGCATGGCCTGAGTTGATGAAGAATGTCTGGAAAAAATGTCTAGGGTATGATGAAAACAATGACACCACCACCAATAGACCCACACCTCTTGTCTGCTTACTGTGTGCCAGATGCAGTCTTGTTTTGTGCCTGATAGATGCTTTGTGTTGAAATAGACGATGTCATTTAATTCTCAGGACAAGATTTAAGAGCTAACACAAGTAATTGTCTCATTGGAACAGAAATCTCCTCCTGTGTCTTCCTTTGTTCTCTACCACACTGAGCACATGGCAAGTCACAAAACTTACTGTTCACTAGCGTGTCATCTAATGTGTGCATAGGTGAAAAATGTTCCCCAGAGGTACCAATAGCATAAATCCATGACTACAAAACACTTCTGATAATTAAACTTCTAGGTGTGAATCTTTACCTGGTGTGATCATTGGTAGATCTTTGAGTCCCTCAGTTTCTGATCCAGTGCTTTAGTCTGCTTCCCCAGTCTCTCCTGAGATCTTAGAGGGTTTGCCAACCATACATGTCCTTGATCCATCTGCCTTAGCAGAGCAAATTCAAAGGAGCATGACTTTTCTCTTTGTGATATGATGCTTCCAGGGCTCCATTATTTGTGCCTGTGACTCAAGTATTAAGAATGAGTGGAAGGGATGTTTATGGAAATTTATTGGTTGCCTTCTAAAGCATGAAGCCATAGTTTCCAATAATAAATGACCATGTGACAGTCCATGTTGGACATAGAGTCAAGCAATCACAAGTGGAGTTTATTAGAAAGCTTATGTCATTATTTTAACTTCATTCTATATGACATGTCTGGATCCTCATTTCTTTTGTGTTGCCAGACCTTTCCCATGGGTGGCCAAGGATTCAGCAGCAACCTGGGTCCTTTGCTCCTTGGCTGTGCATTGGTGTTAAATTATCCTACAGCATGTCCAGAGTTGTGTCTTCTGTGTGGGTGACCGATGCATGTGTATTACCCATTCTCCTATTTTATGGATAAGCACACTGAGGTAGAAGATTGCACCTGAGCACAGAAACTCCCCTGCAAATACTTGAGGTCTTAGAGACAGAGAGGTTCATGAGGTCTTGGAGCAGCCATCTCTGAGCCCCTAATGCTGAATAGTGCTTCTTGAATGCTTCCTCTTCTGTCTTCTCTCTTTGTCTCAAAAATGCTAGAAGAATGAGTAGGGCATGGCCTGAGTTGATGAAGAATGTCTGGAAAAAATGTCTAGGGTATGATGAAAACAATGACACCACCACCAATAGACCCACACCTCTTGTCTGCTTACTGTGTGCCAGATGCAGTCTTGTTTTGTGCCTGATAGATGCTTTGTGTTGAAATAGACGATGTCATTTAATTCTCAGGACAAGATTTAAGAGCTAACACAAGTAATTGTCTCATTGGAACAGAAATCTCCTCCTGTGTCTTCCTTTGTTCTCTACCACACTGAGCACATGGCAAGTCACAAAACTTACTGTTCACTAGCGTGTCATCTAATGTGTGCATAGGTGAAAAATGTTCCCCAGAGGTACCAATAGCATAAATCCATGACTACAAAACACTTCTGATAATTAAACTTCTAGGTGTGAATCTTTACCTGGTGTGATCATTGGTAGATCTTTGAGTCCCTCAGTTTCTGATCCAGTGCTTTAGTCTGCTTCCCCAGTCTCTCCTGAGATCTTAGAGGGTTTGCCAACCATACATGTCCTTGATCCATCTGCCTTAGCAGAGCAAATTCAAAGGAGCATGACTTTTCTCTTTGTGATATGATGCTTCCAGGGCTCCATTATTTGTGCCTGTGACTCAAGTATTAAGAATGAGTGGAAGGGATGTTTATGGAAATTTATTGGTTGCCTTCTAAAGCATGAAGCCATAGTTTCCAATAATAAATGACCATGTGACAGTCCATGTTGGACATAGAGTCAAGCAATCACAAGTGGAGTTTATTAGAAAGCTTATGTCATTATTTTAACTTCATTCTATATGACATGTCTGGATCCTCATTTCTTTTGTGTTGCCAGACCTTTCCTCAAAGTGTATGGAGGGATGTGAGAGAGGGGATTTTTTGGCTTCAGGACTTTGACATGATCCTAAAGCATATGCAGAGCTGTGGGTGAGATGGGGTGAGTGAAGATGGATTTGAGGATCTCAGAGCAAATCACATTGTGTACTCCTGTTCCCCTGTCCCTTGATCCTACTGCCCATTATTACAAATAAAATCAGGCAAAAATACACCCAAGGCTTGAAGTGATCAAAAAGTTGGAAACTAGAAGATCAGAGAGTACATAAGAGGAACTGGTAGTATAAATTTCACAGTTCATCCAACCCTCCCTTTCCGTCTGTGTGCACACGTCCATTCTCTACATCTGCATCTCTATTCCTGCCTTGCAGATAGGTTCATCTGTACCATTTTTCTAGATTCCACATAAATGCATAAATATATTTGTTTTTCTCTTTCTGACTTCATTCTATATAACAGACTTTAGGTCCATCCCCATCTCTACCAATGACCCAATTTAATTTCTTATGGCTGAGTAATATTCCATTGTATATATATATATATATATATACCACATCTTTTTTTTTTTATCCATTCATCTGTTGCTGGACATTTAAGTTACTCCTGTGCCCTGGCTAGTTTAAATTGTGCTGCAAAGAACATTGGGATATATGTATCCTTTTTTTGATTGGGATTATGAGGTCATTTGCTGTTCCAGTGCTTTAGTCTGCTTCCCAGTCTCTCCTGAGATCTTAGAGGGTTTGCCAACCATACATGTCCTTGATCCATCTGCCTTAGCAGAGCAAATTCAAAGGAGCATGACTTTTCTCTTTGTGATATGATGCTTCCAGGGCTCCATTATTTGTGCCTGTGACTCAAGTATTAAGAATGAGTGGAAGGGATGTTTATGGAAATTTATTGGTTGCCTTCTAAAGCATGAAGCCATAGTTTCCAATAATAAATGACCATGTGACAGTCCATGTTGGACATAGAGTCAAGCAATCACAAGTGGAGTTTATTAGAAAGCTTATGTCATTATTTTAACTTCATTCTATATGACATGTCTGGATCCTCATTTCTTTTGTGTTGCCAGACCTTTCCTCAAAGTGTATGGAGGGATGTGAGAGAGGGGATTTTTTGGCTTCAGGACTTTGACATGATCCTAAAGCATATGCAGAGCTGTGGGTGAGATGGGGTGAGTGAAGATGGATTTGAGGATCTCAGAGCAAATCACATTGTGTACTCCTGTTCCCCTGTCCCTTGATCCTACTGCCCATTATTACAAATAAAATCAGGCAAAAATACACCCAAGGCTTGAAGTGATCAAAAAGTTGGAAACTAGAAGATCAGAGAGTACATAAGAGGAACTGGTAGTATAAATTTCACAGTTCATCCAACCCTCCCTTTCCGTCTGTGTGCACACGTCCATTCTCTACATCTGCATCTCTATTCCTGCCTTGCAGATAGGTTCATCTGTACCATTTTTCTAGATTCCACATAAATGCATAAATATATTTGTTTTTCTCTTTCTGACTTCATTCTATATAACAGACTTTAGGTCCATCCCCATCTCTACCAATGACCCAATTTAATTTCTTATGGCTGAGTAATATTCCATTGTATATATATATATATATATACCACATCTTTTTTTTTTTATCCATTCATCTGTTGCTGGACATTTAAGTTACTCCTGTGCCCTGGCTAGTTTAAATTGTGCTGCAAAGAACATTGGGATATATGTATCCTTCTGAATTATGATTTTCTCAGGGTATAAGCCCAGCATTGGGATTATGAGGTCATTTGCTGTCGTTGTTCAGCTGCTAAGTCATATGCAGCATGCCAGGCTCCTCTCTCCTCTACTGTCTTTTGAAGTTTGCTCAGATTCATGTCCATGGAGTCAGTGATGATATCTAACCATCTCATCCTCTGCCACCCCCTTCTCCTGGGTCGGGTCATATGATAGTTCTATTTTTAGTTTTTTTAAGGACCTTCTATAATGTTCTCCATATATGTAGCTAGTGGGAACCTGCTGTACCACTTGGAGCTTAATTCAGTACTCTGTGATGACCTAGAGAAGTGGGATGGGGAGAGGTGGGTGAGAGGGAAATCCAAGAGGGAGAAAATATATGTGTATGTATATGCATATGTACATGTGTATGTATATGTGCATGTACATGTATATGTATAGCTGATTCACTTTGTTGTACAGTAGAAACTAACCCACATTGTAAAGCAGTTATACTGCCAAAAATATTTTTTAAATAAAAAAGAAACTAAAAATCAACAACAAAAAAAGCAGTGCTAGGGTTGATGTTTTGGCTTGGAGGTGGCTTAATGAGTCCCATCAACCAGCTTTGTGACTTTGGCCAAGTTAATTTCTCTAAGCCTCCATTTCTCTGGCAGGATTAGCAATGGCACCTTCTTCATAGGATTATTTTAAGAGTTACATGAAATTATGTATGTAAATGACTCAGCATGGTATACGACATATGTTGTTTAGCCAATAATTATTAGCCATAATTAGTATTGTAAAGAGAAGAATGATGCATTCCATTCAAGACTAAATGAGGATGTGTGTCATGTGCCTGGCATGATGCCTGGTGCAGAGTAGGTAAGGCTGAAGGATAGTTAGCTTTTCTCTTTCCTTCCATAGAGCAAACTATTAAAACCACACAAGGCAAAGAGAGTAACATGGAAACTTACATTACCATATGTAAAGTAGCTAATGGAAATTTGTCATATGATGCAGGGAACTCAAACAGGGGTCTGTAACAACCTGCAGGGGTGGAATGGGAAGGGAGGTAGGAGGGAGGTTCAAGAGGGAGAGGACATATGTATACCTACGGCTGGTTCATGTTGATGTTTGGCAGAAAACAACAAAATTTTATGAAACAATTACCCTTCCTTTAAACACACACACACAAGTACCCACAAAGAATTGGCTCCAAGGCTCTGATCTGCCATCTTTTGGGCTGTGTTATTTGTAAAACCATCTATGGTTTACAGAGTGTTTTCTGTCTTTACCTCACTGGAACCTCACAAGCAACTGATGAGGACCTAGCACCTTGTGCTTCCCCTCCTTAAAAAGAGATTTCATCATTTCCCAGTTTTGCATAAAAAGAAATTAAATAGCTCGAAAGTTTAAGTGGCATATGTGAGTTATTTGGGGGTGGGGAGGAAAGATCTGAACTCAGGTGTGCAGGACCCCTAAGCCAGCATGCTCAAGGTATTACCTCTCTAAAGAACATAGCTCATATTGAACTAAGTAGATCGAATTACAAATTTCTGCCTAGCCATGACCTTAAATAATTCATTCAAGCTGTCTTCATGGTTCTGTTGATGCAACTAAGGCCATTAAACTGGGTCCCTCAGAACAGTGCCTGAATTTAAAAGCAACTACCAACCAAGAAGCTAGGAAAAGTGAAGGCCATGTAAAGATATTTTGGGAAGATTGCAGTTTGTTTAAGGCAAAGGAACTTACTGGAGATGCAGCAGCAGCAGATCTATCAGTTCCTTGCAATGTCGTCAATCATAGAAGCACAGGGGAAAAAAGCAAGCTGGACCCAGTGCCCATCCTTGTAAATTATTTTTCAGGAAATCCTGCAGGCTTGTTTTTTTTCACCAGGAAACAATTACAGTTTAATATAGAGGACCACAGAATTCACATGGAACTGATTTCTATTTCTTTTTGTTCTGTGTACACAAAGAAAATGCAATTTTTCAAAAAACAGCAGAGAAATGTACAAGCGCTGGGCTAATATAGTGGTGCCTGTCACTTACAACTGAGGGATTGTGTCATTTCTCATTGCCAGTCCTGACAACGCCTCAAATAAAGAGGTGTCTGAGCAAATTATGTTCTTGATACCTCTTACTGAAATGGGACAGCTTCATTTTAAATAATAAAGTAACAATGCAAAGACCTGAAGCTGGTTATGAAGAAAGTTTCCCATAGCTTAACTGATGGTTCATTATATGGCTTGTGCCATTATCTTCATTGCATATTTTTATCATGTGTCTGTAAATGGGCACGATTAAAAAGCCAGAGGTAATTTTACATTTTATCTGAATCCAGAGTGAGCGATTGTTAAATAATCATCACTTTGATATTAAATAGCTTAAACCTGTACAATGACCTTTAAATATGCAAATGGGGTAGCTTTGTTGCCTCAAAAACTGTGGTTTGCTAATTGTTAAAATGATAAATGAGAAAAAAGAACAGAAGAAAACGGGAATTTACTTTGAAGCAACGCTGGTTGAAGGTTTATGTGATAAGGATAAAGAAAATGTTTTATATTTATGTGTAGGTTCAGAAGAATGATTGTCTAGAGCTGTTCAAATCTGTGACTTTGCAGCTGTAATCAAAACCAGCGGGAGAGTTTCTGACTTATATCCCTGGCAGAGAACTCATGGAATACATAATACATCCCAGAAGAGTTAAGAGAATTTCAGTAGTTTCTTAGGTAACAATTTTCATTCTCTGCTCTTACGACGTTTGAAAAATGAAAGGCTATAACCCCAAATCAAACAATAATTAAATGAGCTTTTTAAATGAGCTTTTTAACACCAACCTGCTCATGAATCTAAAGCTCCAAGGAAGGAGGGGTGAATACAGCTTCCAAGGATGATAGTGTCCGTGGGGCAGGGTTTTTTTTTCTCCTAGAAAGTAAACATGTTAACCTCTAAAGCAGCTCAGATGCAGGATTGTCAGGACTTCCCTCCCCCTCGGCAGAGAGGGTGTCCTGAGTCACTTGGACTTGGACAAGCACTCCTGGGGACTTGTTTTCATTCCTGAGGGATTTGGCTGAGGTCTCTTGGCCAGACATGATTCTGCCATGATATTGGGTTGGCCAGAATGTCTCTCCCATAAGGTATTACAGAGAACCCTAACATACTTTTGGCCAACTCAATACAACTGTGGTGTGCTTCTTGCATTGCCTTGGCAACTTGGGGTTTATGTGCATATATTTCCCCTGAGGGCAGTTCTCTACAAAAGTTGACAGAAAATAGACACATTTCCTGACTCTCCATCCTCCCGCCCACCTGAACCTGGGGAGACTGAGTGATCTCTCTTGCCTTGGGTGCAGCATAGCACAGTGATAAACTCTGAGGGACTTAGACATTTGCTCTTGAACAGTTTCCTCACTGTTAAACATTTTATCTGAATCCAGAGTGAGCGATTGTTAAATAATCATCACTTTGATATTAAATAGCTTAAACCTGTACAATGACCTTTAAATATGCAAATGGGGTAGCTTTGTTGCCTCAAAAACTGTGGTTTGCTAATTGTTAAAATGATAAATGAGAAAAAAGAACAGAAGAAAACGGGAATTTACTTTGAAGCAACGCTGGTTGAAGGTTTATGTGATAAGGATAAAGAAAATGTTTTATATTTATGTGTAGGTTCAGAAGAATGATTGTCTAGAGCTGTTCAAATCTGTGACTTTGCAGCTGTAATCAAAACCAGCGGGAGAGTTTCTGACTTATATCCCTGGCAGAGAACTCATGGAATACATAATACATCCCAGAAGAGTTAAGAGAATTTCAGTAGTTTCTTAGGTAACAATTTTCATTCTCTGCTCTTACGACGTTTGAAAAATGAAAGGCTATAACCCCAAATCAAACAATAATTAAATGAGCTTTTTAAATGAGCTTTTTAACACCAACCTGCTCATGAATCTAAAGCTCCAAGGAAGGAGGGGTGAATACAGCTTCCAAGGATGATAGTGTCCGTGGGGCAGGGTTTTTTTTTCTCCTAGAAAGTAAACATGTTAACCTCTAAAGCAGCTCAGATGCAGGATTGTCAGGACTTCCCTCCCCCTCGGCAGAGAGGGTGTCCTGAGTCACTTGGACTTGGACAAGCACTCCTGGGGACTTGTTTTCATTCCTGAGGGATTTGGCTGAGGTCTCTTGGCCAGACATGATTCTGCCATGATATTGGGTTGGCCAGAATGTCTCTCCCATAAGGTATTACAGAGAACCCTAACATACTTTTGGCCAACTCAATACAACTGTGGTGTGCTTCTTGCATTGCCTTGGCAACTTGGGGTTTATGTGCATATATTTCCCCTGAGGGCAGTTCTCTACAAAAGTTGACAGAAAATAGACACATTTCCTGACTCTCCATCCTCCCGCCCACCTGAACCTGGGGAGACTGAGTGATCTCTCTTGCCTTGGGTGCAGCATAGCACAGTGATAAACTCTGAGGGACTTAGACATTTGCTCTTGAACAGGTTATTTCTCTGTGCCTCAGTTTCCTCATCTGTAATAAAGTATTCCTGCTACTGTCTGTCTCCAAGTATTGTATCACAAGCATTCAAGTTAGCTGTTAAGACTATAATAGCACAGCTGGGGCCATTGAGGAGGCAATTCATAACTCTTGGCTCCATCTCAGAAAAGTAGAGGTACATGAAGCTTACACTATGTTGAGAGAAACAGTTGAGACGCAGTGAGAAAATGATACAAATCAATAATATTCATTCAGTGCTAACAAGTTCCAGGCATTCTGCTAAGTGCTTAATCTCACACAGTAATGTCAGAAGTTACTGTTTTTTCTATTTTTTACTTTTTAATTGAAGGATAATAGCTTTCCAGAGTTTTGTTGTTTACTGCCAAACATCAGCATGAATCAGCCATAGGTATATATATCTGTTCACTCCCTTTTGAACCTCCCTCCCGTCTCGCTCCCCATTCAAGTCCCCTAGGTTGTTCAAGAGCCCCGTTTTGAGTTCCCTTAGTCTTTCCTGTAGATATTGTTTTCAATCCTATTTTACAGATACAGAGAGATGATCAGTGGTGGAGACTAAACCCCAATTTGTCTGTTACTCAGTCTTAATGACCCTGCTAGAATGTCTTCTAAGAGCCTCACATCAGGAGATACAATGACTTGGGGACTTGGATCTACTTATGGCATTAATTATTAATAGCTTTGCAGCCTTGTGACCTCAGATAAATCATTTTATTGCTTGGAGACTTTATTCTTTTGGTAGAATTGAATGATTTCTATGGCTCTAACCTATGGTTCTGTAAGGGGAGAATACATGGGAGGGAGAGAAAGGGAGAGAGAGAGGAGGAAGGAGAACAGAGAGAGACAGAGAGGAAGAGACAGGGGACTTGGGCACATAATTATCATTGAGCACAGTGGTACCATTGTAGTTTGCAAGGATGTCAGAACCCTTTAACATGCTTCAGTACATTTGTTCTTGTAAAATATGACTGTGTATCACCACCTATTTTATAAATGAGAAAATTGCAATATACAAAGTTTGTAACTCTGAGGGACTTGCTTGCTTGAGCAGGTTATTTCTCTGTGCCTCAGTTTCCTCATCTGTAATAAAGTATTCCTGCTACTGTCTGTCTCCAAGTATTGTATCACAAGCATTCAAGTTAGCTGTTAAGACTATAATAGCACAGCTGGGGCCATTGAGGAGGCAATTCATAACTCTTGGCTCCATCTCAGAAAAGTAGAGGTACATGAAGCTTACACTATGTTGAGAGAAACAGTTGAGACGCAGTGAGAAAATGATACAAATCAATAATATTCATTCAGTGCTAACAAGTTCCAGGCATTCTGCTAAGTGCTTAATCTCACACAGTAATGTCAGAAGTTACTGTTTTTTCTATTTTTTACTTTTTAATTGAAGGATAATAGCTTTCCAGAGTTTTGTTGTTTACTGCCAAACATCAGCATGAATCAGCCATAGGTATATATATCTGTTCACTCCCTTTTGAACCTCCCTCCCGTCTCGCTCCCCATTCAAGTCCCCTAGGTTGTTCAAGAGCCCCGTTTTGAGTTCCCTTAGTCTTTCCTGTAGATATTGTTTTCAATCCTATTTTACAGATACAGAGAGATGATCAGTGGTGGAGACTAAACCCCAATTTGTCTGTTACTCAGTCTTAATGACCCTGCTAGAATGTCTTCTAAGAGCCTCACATCAGGAGATACAATGACTTGGGGACTTGGATCTACTTATGGCATTAATTATTAATAGCTTTGCAGCCTTGTGACCTCAGATAAATCATTTTATTGCTTGGAGACTTTATTCTTTTGGTAGAATTGAATGATTTCTATGGCTCTAACCTATGGTTCTGTAAGGGGAGAATACATGGGAGGGAGAGAAAGGGAGAGAGAGGAGGAAGGAGAACAGAGAGAGACAGAGAGGAAGAGACAGGGGACTTGGGCACATAATTATCATTGAGCACAGTGGTACCATTGTAGTTTGCAAGGATGTCAGAACCCTTTAACATGCTTCAGTACATTTGTTCTTGTAAAATATGACTGTGTATCACCACCTATTTTATAAATGAGAAAATTGCAATATACAAAGTTTGTAACTTGCCAAGGTCACATAGCTAAGTTATAAAATCTAGCAATTTTACTGCCAGTATAAAACAGTGTTCTATGGATTAGGCTGAAAAGTCAATATATAAAACACTTCTGAAAACTTCTATTGCCTAATAATACAAGTAGTAATGTATGTCATGTTACACAATCAAAGAGGTATTTGAAAGCTGTAGATCAGATGTCTTTAAATCAAACCCTACTTACACTGGCTCTTCAATGAGTGGTATCTCCTTTAGATTTTTCCCCTGCCTTATTTTGTATAATTTGTCTCCAGCCTTTCTCCAATCACTCAATGCACAATGGAAGTTCATATTTCAATTAACTCTGCCATGAATCCACTAAAAATTCTGCAACTGTATATTCATAACAAAATTCATTCATTCTGCTATACCTCTCATGCCAATACTTCAATATTCATCAGTCAGGGACAGCGATCTACTCCATGTCATGTATGTGTGACCAAGCTTATACCAGAATAAATACAAAGGAACAATCATCTTGTTTGTAAATTTATTTTGTTTATTAAAGTTTCTTAAAAAGACATTTTTGTAAAGACATGAATATTCTTTTAACATCATACAAACTAACTTTGGGAAAATGGTTTTGAAGATTCTTAAGTGTTTGACAGCAAATGAATTCCACCCTACAGGAAACTGTGGAGCTATCCATAAAGAGAACCCTCGCCACCCCCCCCCCACCCCACTCTGTTGCTCAGTCATGTCTGTCTATTTGAGACACCATGGATGGTAGCCTTCCAGGCTCCTCTGTCCATGCAATTCTCCAGGCAAGAATACTGGCAATAATAATGGCTTGCCGTTTCCTTCTCCAAGGAATCTTCCCAACCCACGGATCAAACCCAGGTATCCCACATTGCAGGCAGGTTCTTTACCATCTGAGCCACAGGGAAGACCTACCCTTCAAAAAAAGGCTATGATTAAATCTCTTAGCAATAGGGACTTCCCCGGTGGTCCAGTGGGTAAGGACTCCACCTTGCAGTGCAAGGGGCGCCAGTTCGATCCCTGGCCTGTGAAGATCCCATTTGCCGCGGAGCGGCTGGACCAATCTGTCCAACTACCAAGCCGAAGCTCTGGAGCGCGTGCGCCCAGAGCTGGTGCTCTGCAATGAGAGAGGCCATTGCCATGGGAGGCCCACTCAGGCCAAAGAACAAAGATAAATAGATGAAAGATCAATAGAAGTGGCCAAAAAAATTAAAATAAATCTCTTAGCAGTAATGAAATGATAAAAATTCTGATTTCTATTTTTATCAGAAGTATGGATCTATTCATATTTATGCACTTTCTTTTATAAGTGTGTATGTGTAATGCTCCTCCTTTAAAACTCTCAATTTTGAAATAGAATCGGAGGACTCATCCTTTTCTTCTTCTCTTTTAATTTTCCTATTCGTGGGGAATTATCCTTTGAGGAGTTCTGTGATAGCAGACAAATTTGTTTCTCAAATGGAGCGTTGGTTTTTGCATTTCTGCTGGAGGGCTGGAGGAGATTGCAGTGCCCATGTGCTTCATAGATTCCTATAAAATTCAACTTCTCCCAGCCATACATCTCTCTGATTACTGTATAGCTGTATACATTTTGACAAGGAGAAAAACAGTCTCAAAGTGTTAATACTGAAAAGCTCTAAGAGTTTTGTTTCAGCTACAGCATATGGATATATTTAAAGGCTGAAATGCTTCACATATTTTGTGCTTAGATTTTAATTTCACTTGCTAAATCATTAAACATACCTATAGAGGAGAATGCTCATATATATATATATAAAATCCCTAGGGAGATACACACAGACTTCCCAGGTGGTGCTAGTGGTAAAGAAGTTGCCTGCCAGTGCCAGTGCAGGAGACATAGGAGAAGTGGGTTCGATCACTGGGCTAGGAAGCTCCTCAAGAGCATGGCAGTATACGCCAGTACTTTTGCCTGGAGAAGCCCATGGATAGAGCAGCCTGGTGGGCTACCAGCCATAGGGTGGCAGAGTTGGACATGACTGAGTGACTTTCACTTCACTTTACTTCATTATATTTTTGTTGTTTAGTCGTTAAGTCATGTACAATTATATGTATATGTTCTATATATATGATACTTATATTTTTCCTACACACACACACACACACACACACACACACACATACACACTGTTTAGCAAAGGATTTTTATCCGAAATGACTGTTAAAACCATCACATTTTAGACAACCACAGTGTGCTGGGTTTCTAACCTCTGGAGACCGCAGCCTTGTGATTTTCTCATGATAACCAGAAATGGTGGAAAAGTTAACTACTTGGCAGTGTACCACATTTCTGTAACAATCCAATACACATTTACTCTGATTCATTTCAGATCTGGCACAAAATTAAGCGGCAAATAGAGACATTTCTTGAATCTCTGACACCAGTTTGACCATGAGCTTCATTCAGATGGCACTTTTTCCTTCTTTGCAGCTGATTTATATAGCAACTCAGGAGCTCATTTTCAAAAATTTCAATGTCAAAATTTATAGATTTGCAATTTCGATCAAAACCCAGATCTTTTGGCATTTAAGTTCACTTGCCTTTGGCAAAAAAAATTCTATTTTCAAAAAGAGGTCATAAGAGAACTTTATTAAAAAAGATTCAACCAAAAAAAAAAAAAAAAGAACAGATTCGACCAGCTGTTTAAAAGGCTATTTTGATGATGTCAGTACAAGTGAATAAAAAACACATGGATTTAAATTCCCTTAAATTATACAAGCCTTTAAAAATTAAATGAACTATGTTGGGCAAATGTGTTTTAGGTTTATTAACTTAAGAATCAGTCTTCCATGGTTTCTAAATAGCCTTTATCATAGGGACAGTACAATTATTTGTTAAACTGAACGACAAGTGAGAACACGAAACATGGCTTAGTAAGAACCAAAGCACTTATGTCTGAGAGCCCATAGAAGAATGAGAAACATCCAGCAAGAAAGCATCACCTCGTGCTTCCTCCCCAATAATCCAGCAGTTAACAGAGGAAAAATGAGCAGTACTCTTAAACTTGAAACTACAAGTCTCTGTGATGTTTTATTTGCTGCCTAAATGTTTATTTTCCTATTGTGTAGACAAAGCCCTGGCTAGTGAAGAGCTTTTGGATTGATGCCAACTGCTGAAAGAAATCTCCCAACCTCAAAATTTTCTCCATGTCTCCTAAAAACCATGGGCTCATTCCTCTGAAACTGAGGACTTTTTTTAGCTTCCATAAATTGGGCAGGAAGACAGACTGTAAACAACTTTACTGTTCAGTGCTTAAGGCAACGTGACACCTCTTTGCAGAAGATGTGGTGAAGTTTTGACAGATGAGTACATTCATACATGGACTCTATAATAAAAGCATTTAAAAAGCGTGATTGATGGCCACAAACCTTCCTTTCTTGTTCTTAATTAGGTGAAGAAAGTAACGTCTGTGTCTTCACCTGCTAGTGCCTTGATGTCCTCTAAGCTATCTCATGACTTTGTGATGTGATAGTATGACTTTGAACCCTGAAACAGAAATAATCACATCACATCTTCACCATCGACATCCTGATATACATCCTTGATTTGCCAATAACTCAGAGCTCATTTTCAAAATTTATAGATTTGCAATTTCGATCAAAACCCAGATCTTTTGGCATTTAAGTTCACTTGCCTTTGGCAAAAAAAATTCTATTTTCAAAAAGAGGTCATAAGAGAACTTTATTAAAAAAGATTCAACCAAAAAAAAAAAAAAAAGAACAGATTCGACCAGCTGTTTAAAAGGCTATTTTGATGATGTCAGTACAAGTGAATAAAAAACACATGGATTTAAATTCCCTTAAATTATACAAGCCTTTAAAAATTAAATGAACTATGTTGGGCAAATGTGTTTTAGGTTTATTAACTTAAGAATCAGTCTTCCATGGTTTCTAAATAGCCTTTATCATAGGGACAGTACAATTATTTGTTAAACTGAACGACAAGTGAGAACACGAAACATGGCTTAGTAAGAACCAAAGCACTTATGTCTGAGAGCCCATAGAAGAATGAGAAACATCCAGCAAGAAAGCATCACCTCGTGCTTCCTCCCCAATAATCCAGCAGTTAACAGAGGAAAAATGAGCAGTACTCTTAAACTTGAAACTACAAGTCTCTGTGATGTTTTATTTGCTGCCTAAATGTTTATTTTCCTATTGTGTAGACAAAGCCCTGGCTAGTGAAGAGCTTTTGGATTGATGCCAACTGCTGAAAGAAATCTCCCAACCTCAAAATTTTCTCCATGTCTCCTAAAAATCATGGGCTCATTCCTCTGAAACTGAGGACTTTTTTTAGCTTCCATAAATTGGGCAGGAAGACAGACTGTAAACAACTTTACTGTTCAGTGCTTAAGGCAACGTGACACCTCTTTGCAGAAGATGTGGTGAAGTTTTGACAGATGAGTACATTCATACATGGACTCTATAATAAAAGCATTTAAAAAGCGTGATTGATGGCCACAAACCTTCCTTTCTTGTTCTTAATTAGGTGAAGAAAGTAACGTCTGTGTCTTCACCTGCTAGTGCCTTGATGTCCTCTAAGCTATCTCATGACTTTGTGATGTGATAGTATGACTTTGAACCCTGAAACAGAAATAATCACATCACATCTTCACCAGCGACATCCTGATATACTCTTTGAATGCTTATAGAGCAGTAGATGCCACCGTCTTAGCCAATAGCCACCTCCACTGAGAGCTATCCAGCTCTCTGGTAACAATGGTAAAACTAACCCAGGGTCTCTGCTCTATAGAAGGCCATGTGTTCGAAGTCTGATAGTGAGGAAATAGCTGTTATTGCCATTCTGGCTCATGAGTACTATGTCTTAAGCTCAGCAGTATGAGTAAGTACTTAATATGTAGGTGTCTAAGAAATCATAGTTATTCTTTCACACACATTATTTCATTTATAATTCACAACTCTTGTGTGATGATTATTTTTGTTGCCATGTTGCAGATGAGAAGCACAAGATTCAGAAAGGAAATGTGACTTGCTCAAAACCATGTAAGCTGCTAGAATGTGCCACAAAGATAAAAGTCATGTCTCTCCAGTTCCAGTCACACTCTTCACATTAAAAGTCCTCAGTAGGGTTTCCCTGGTGGTCCAGTGGGTAAAGAGTTCACCTTGCAGTGCAAGGGGCGCTGGTTCGATCCCTGGCACATGAAGATCCCACATGCAGTGGAGCGGCTGGATCGGTGTGTCCAATTAAGAGCCAGCACTCTGGAGCGCAGGAGCCCAGCGCCAGTGCTCTGCAATGGGAGAGGCCACTGTGATGGGAGGCCCACACAGGCCAAATAACAAAGACAGATGAAAATAAATAAATGAAAGAACAATAAGAGGCGAAAATTTTTTTTAAAAAATCCTCACTAAAGCAGATAAAATTGAAAAGGTGAACAATATGAAACATGAGCAACTGGGGCTTGCACATACCACTGGTGGTAATATAAACGAGTGCAACCACTTGACAGACCTATTCAGAGACTTCCATTAACACTGAATATCCTCATAGTCTGTGTTTCCACAATTCTGCTCCTAGATACAACCAAAGAAATATGTCTATCAATTTAGCAAAAGACAGGTGCAAACATGTTCATAGCAGCATTAACTATAATTATCCCAAACTGGAAACAAGCAAAATGTCCATCCTTTTGTGTAAACAAGAACACCATACAACAAGAATGAATATGCAACTACAGTCAGCCATGTGGATGCCAAAAAAAAGCTCCTGATATACTCTTTGAATGCTTATAGAGCAGTAGATGCCACCGTCTTAGCCAATAGCCACCTCCACTGAGAGCTATCCAGCTCTCTGGTAACAATGGTAAAACTAACCCAGGGTCTCTGCTCTATAGAAGGCCATGTGTTCGAAGTCTGATAGTGAGGAAATAGCTGTTATTGCCATTCTGGCTCATGAGTACTATGTCTTAAGCTCAGCAGTATGAGTAAGTACTTAATATGTAGGTGTCTAAGAAATCATAGTTATTCTTTCACACACATTATTTCATTTATAATTCACAACTCTTGTGTGATGATTATTTTTGTTGCCATGTTGCAGATGAGAAGCACAAGATTCAGAAAGGAAATGTGACTTGCTCAAAACCATGTAAGCTGCTAGAATGTGCCACAAAGATAAAAGTCATGTCTCTCCAGTTCCAGTCACACTCTTCACATTAAAAGTCCTCAGTAGGGTTTCCCTGGTGGTCCAGTGGGTAAAGAGTTCACCTTGCAGTGCAAGGGGCGCTGGTTCGATCCCTGGCACATGAAGATCCCACATGCAGTGGAGCGGCTGGATCGGTGTGTCCAATTAAGAGCCAGCACTCTGGAGCGCAGGAGCCCAGCGCCAGTGCTCTGCAATGGGAGAGGCCACTGTGATGGGAGGCCCACACAGGCCAAATAACAAAGACAGATGAAAATAAATAAATGAAAGAACAATAAGAGGCGAAAATTTTTTTTAAAAAATCCTCACTAAAGCAGATAAAATTGAAAAGGTGAACAATATGAAACATGAGCAACTGGGGCTTGCACATACCACTGGTGGTAATATAAACGAGTGCAACCACTTGACAGACCTATTCAGAGACTTCCATTAACACTGAATATCCTCATAGTCTGTGTTTCCACAATTCTGCTCCTAGATACAACCAAAGAAATATGTCTATCAATTTAGCAAAAGACAGGTGCAAACATGTTCATAGCAGCATTAACTATAATTATCCCAAACTGGAAACAAGCAAAATGTCCATCCTTGTTAAAATGGATAGAAAAGTTGTGTATTCTATTCCCACAACAGAACACCATACAACTCTAAGAATGAATATGCAACTACAGTCAGCCATGTGGATGAATTTCATAACCATAAAGCAGAATGACAGAGGCCAGATTTCAAGAGGTACATTCTGTAAGAGTCCTTTTATGTAAAATTCAAAACTGAGATGAAATTACCTATTATAGTAGACAGAGGGATACTAGTTACGCTTGGTGAGCAGTAAGGTTTGGAAGAGGCACAGACTGTGTTTCTGGTCTAACTAGGAATGTGTTGTTTCTTGCTCTGAGGGGCAGTTAGAAGGGTAGTTCACTTTGTAAAATTTATTGAGCTGTATTTGTTTGTCCATTTTACTCTATAGAGTCTACTGACCAGATTTACTTCCCAGTGCAAATTTGGCTCTCACAGATTGAAGGTTTGGCATCCCAGCAACAGGAGAGATGCCATAGAGGAGAGGCATCCTATGACCCTATTATCTTGTCCTATTACACAAGGTCCACATGCATCTTGCTCCCAGTCAGGAGCTATTGAAAGCATGAGCTCTTTGAAATAATCCCTGGCTTGGGATAATTTCTAGGAAGAGAGGTATTGGGTGACCTGTGGGTCACCCAGGCAAGAGGGAAAACTGAGAGCCTTCTGCTCACTGATGCTGCATCACCCAAAGGAGAATTCAGCTCCAGTCATCCCCGTGGGAAAATCTTTTCCGAATACTGAGTTCACAAAAATTCTGGTTGGTTCACTAAGTTTACTCCCAGTCTTCTGACATGGGTGAGTATTGTAAAGCATGCCCTGTCTCCCTGCCTGTTTTGGTGGGCAAGGAAATACATGCATTTGGTCATGGCAGTTCAGATTGAGTGTTGACTTCCAAAACCCCTAATAAAAACTTTTCCAGCAAGGGGAGGCAGCCTTTGATGCATGTTCACTTCTAGACTTATTGCCTGATTTCTTTTCGGTAGTGCTCAGCATGTATCCATAGCCTAATCTGCATGGTTTATGTGCACACCCAAGTTTAATTTGGAATCACAAGACCCCTGGGTCCCTGATGCTAAATAACCTGGAACTTCCATCCATAGCACAGCATATGTTAGTCTGATATAGTAAAACTGGGCAAGAAATCCAAATCTAATTGTAAATGTGCAGTTAGAAGACCAGGTGAATTACAATTCCTACAAGTAAACTATCACCTTAGGACACAGGTGGACTTCCCATGGCTCTGCCCGTAAGCACCACATGGTTTTATGGAAAATTCAAAACTGAGATGAAATTACCTATTATAGTAGACAGAGGGATACTAGTTACGCTTGGTGAGCAGTAAGGTTTGGAAGAGGCACAGACTGTGTTTCTGGTCTAACTAGGAATGTGTTGTTTCTTGCTCTGAGGGGCAGTTAGAAGGGTAGTTCACTTTGTAAAATTTATTGAGCTGTATTTGTTTGTCCATTTTACTCTATAGAGTCTACTGACCAGATTTACTTCCCAGTGCAAATTTGGCTCTCACAGATTGAAGGTTTGGCATCCCAGCAACAGGAGAGATGCCATAGAGGAGAGGCATCCTATGACCCTATTATCTTGTCCTATTACACAAGGTCCACATGCATCTTGCTCCCAGTCAGGAGCTATTGAAAGCATGAGCTCTTTGAAATAATCCCTGGCTTGGGATAATTTCTAGGAAGAGAGGTATTGGGTGACCTGTGGGTCACCCAGGCAAGAGGGAAAACTGAGAGCCTTCTGCTCACTGATGCTGCATCACCCAAAGGAGAATTCAGCTCCAGTCATCCCCGTGGGAAAATCTTTTCCGAATACTGAGTTCACAAAAATTCTGGTTGGTTCACTAAGTTTACTCCCAGTCTTCTGACATGGGTGAGTATTGTAAAGCATGCCCTGTCTCCCTGCCTGTTTTGGTGGGCAAGGAAATACATGCATTTGGTCATGGCAGTTCAGATTGAGTGTTGACTTCCAAAACCCCTAATAAAAACTTTTCCAGCAAGGGGAGGCAGCCTTTGATGCATGTTCACTTCTAGACTTATTGCCTGATTTCTTTTCGGTAGTGCTCAGCATGTATCCATAGCCTAATCTGCATGGTTTATGTGCACACCCAAGTTTAATTTGGAATCACAAGACCCCTGGGTCCCTGATGCTAAATAACCTGGAACTTCCATCCATAGCACAGCATATGTTAGTCTGATATAGTAAAACTGGGCAAGAAATCCAAATCTAATTGTAAATGTGCAGTTAGAAGACCAGGTGAATTACAATTCCTACAAGTAAACTATCACCTTAGGACACAGTGGACTTTGGCTGCCTGGGCCATCTTCCCATCAGCGCCCTCTGCCCGTAAGCACCCACAGTGGGGTTTTACCAACTGAATGTTCATTTAAGAAGTCTTGGAGCCCTGGATCAGTATTTGGCTGCACCTACAAAGAATATTTTGTCTAAATTCTGTGAGATATACAGAAACTGAAGAACGAAGGAAAGTTTAAACACATTTAATATTCATTTGCATCTTATGATTATGAGGTGCCCTGGGGCAGGGCTTTTCAAACTGTAGGTTACAATTCATAAGTAGGTCATGAAATCAATTTAAAGGGTCATGACTAGCACTTTAAAAACTGAAAAAGAAAAGATTAGAAAAGTTGAGAGTGACTTGTATGTAATGATTGTCAGTATTGCTTACAGCAACTTAAACAATTTTGTGTGTGCGTATGTGTCATGTATAATGTATTTCTTACTGGATGGCAGGTTTTTAAAAAAAGCTTATTGGAGTATAGCTGATTTATAATGTGCTAGTTTCCAGGGTACAGTGAAATGATTTAGTTATACACATATACATTCTTTTTTCAGATTCTTTTCTCATTAGATTATCATAGAATATTGAATTCCCTGTGCAGTGGATCCTTGCTGTTTATCTATTTTATGTATATAGTAGTGTGTGTATGTTAATCTCAAGCTTCTGATTTATCTCTCCACATTTTGTTTCCCTAAATCACAAGTTTGTTTTTGATATCTGTAAGTTTGTTTATGTTTTGTAAATAAATTCATTTGTATCATTTTTAATGGTACAATAGAATATCAATTAGGATTCCACATATCATGTTAAAACCCTAATAAAAACTTTTCCAGCAAGGGGAGGCAGCCTTTGATGCATGTTCACTTCTAGACTTATTGCCTGATTTCTTTTCGGTAGTGCTCAGCATGTATCCATAGCCTAATCTGCATGGTTTATGTGCACACCCAAGTTTAATTTGGAATCACAAGACCCCTGGGTCCCTGATGCTAAATAACCTGGAACTTCCATCCATAGCACAGCATATGTTAGTCTGATATAGTAAAACTGGGCAAGAAATCCAAATCTAATTGTAAATGTGCAGTTAGAAGACCAGGTGAATTACAATTCCTACAAGTAAACTATCACCTTAGGACACAGTGGACTTTGGCTGCCTGGGCCATCTTCCCATCAGCGCCCTCTGCCCGTAAGCACCCACAGTGGGGTTTTACCAACTGAATGTTCATTTAAGAAGTCTTGGAGCCCTGGATCAGTATTTGGCTGCACCTACAAAGAATATTTTGTCTAAATTCTGTGAGATATACAGAAACTGAAGAACGAAGGGAAAGTTTAAACACATTTAATATTCATTTGCATCTTATGATTATGAGGTGCCCTGGGGCAGGGCTTTTCAAACTGTAGGTTACAATTCATAAGTAGGTCATGAAATCAATTTAAAGGGTCATGACTAGCACTTTAAAAACTGAAAAAGAAAAGATTAGAAAAGTTGAGAGTGACTTGTATGTAATGATTGTCAGTATTGCTTACAGCAACTTAAACAATTTTGTGTGTGCGTATGTGTCATGTATAATGTATTTCTTACTGGATGGCAGGTTTTTAAAAAAAGCTTATTGGAGTATAGCTGATTTATAATGTGCTAGTTTCCAGGGTACAGTGAAATGATTTAGTTATACACATATACATTCTTTTTTCAGATTCTTTTCTCATTAGATTATCATAGAATATTGAATTCCCTGTGCAGTGGATCCTTGCTGTTTATCTATTTTATGTATATAGTAGTGTGTGTATGTTAATCTCAAGCTTCTGATTTATCTCTCCACATTTTGTTTCCCTAAATCACAAGTTTGTTTTTGATATCTGTAAGTTTGTTTATGTTTTGTAAATAAATTCATTTGTATCATTTTTAATGGTACAATTAGATTCCACATATCAGTGATATCATATGTGCTTGTCTTTCTCTAACTTACTTCACGTAGAATGATCATTTTTATATCTGTCTTTGTTGCTAAAAATGGTAAAGTTTTATTCTTTTTCTGTGGCTGAATAGTATCACATTGTGTATGTGTGCACACACACGAATGCGTGTATCACATCTTTATCAATTTCTCTGTCATTGGACATGTGGATTGCTTCCATGTCCTGGCTGTTGTAAATAGTGGTGCAGTGAACATTAGGGTGCATGTATCTTTTTGAACTAGGGTTTTCCCCAGATATATGCCCAGGAGTGAGATTTCTTGATCATATGTTCATTCTATTTTTTTTTTTTTCTAAGGAACCTTCATACCATTCTCCGTAGTGGTTGTACCAATTTACATTCCCACCAATTTACATTCACTGTAAGAGGGTTCCATTTGTAAGTCTTCTTTGGAGAAATGTTTATTTAGATCTTCTGCCCATTTTTTGATTGGGTTGCTTAGGGTTTTTGACATACAGCTGTACAAATTATTTGTATGTTCAGAGATTAATCCTCTGTCACTTTGTTTGCAAAGATGTTTTTCCCATTCTGTGGGATGTCTTTTCATTTTATTTATGATTTTCTTTGCTGTGCAAAAGCTTTTATGTTTAATGAGGTCCCACTGTTTAATTTTTTTTTTTATTTTCATTATACTAGGAGGTGTTTCCAAAAAGAAGTCGCTGTGATTTACATCAAAGAGTGTTTTGCTTATATTTTCTTCTAAGTGTTTTATAATGTGCTAGTTTCCAGGGTACAGTGAAATGATTTAGTTATACACATATACATTCTTTTTCAGATTCTTTTCTCATTAGATTATCATAGAATATTGAATTCCTGTGCAGTGGATCCTTGCTGTTTATCTATTTTATGTATATAGTAGTGTGTGTATGTTAATCTCAAGCTTCTGATTTATCTCTCCACATTTTGTTTCCCTAAATCACAAGTTTGTTTTTGATATCTGTAAGTTTGTTTATGTTTTGTAAATAAATTCATTTGTATCATTTTTAATGGTACAATTAGATTCCACATATCAGTGATATCATATGTGCTTGTCTTTCTCTAACTTACTTCACGTAGAATGATCATTTTTATATCTGTCTTTGTTGCTAAAAATGGTAAAGTTTTATTCTTTTTCTGTGGCTGAATAGTATCACATTGTGTATGTGTGCACACACACGAATGCGTGTATCACATCTTTATCAATTTCTCTGTCATTGGACATGTGGATTGCTTCCATGTCCTGGCTGTTGTAAATAGTGGTGCAGTGAACATTAGGGTGCATGTATCTTTTTGAACTAGGGTTTTCCCCAGATATATGCCCAGGAGTGAGATTTCTTGATCATATGTTCATTCTATTTTTTTTTTTTTCTAAGGAACCTTCATACCATTCTCCGTAGTGGTTGTACCAATTTACATTCCCACCAATTTACATTCACTGTAAGAGGGTTCCATTTGTAAGTCTTCTTTGGAGAAATGTTTATTTAGATCTTCTGCCCATTTTTTGATTGGGTTGCTTAGGGTTTTTGACATACAGCTGTACAAATTATTTGTATGTTCAGAGATTAATCCTCTGTCACTTTGTTTGCAAAGATGTTTTTCCCATTCTGTGGGATGTCTTTTCATTTTATTTATGATTTTCTTTGCTGTGCAAAAGCTTTTATGTTTAATGAGGTCCCACTGTTTAATTTTTTTTTTTATTTTCATTATACTAGGAGGTGTTTCCAAAAAGAAGTCGCTGTGATTTACATCAAAGAGTGTTTTGCTTATATTTTCTTCTAAGTGTTTTATATGTCCAGACTTAAATTTAGGTGTTTAATCCATTTTGAGTTTATTTTTGTGTATGGTGTTAGAGAATGTTTTAATTTCATTCTTTTACATGTACCTGTTTTGTTCTCCCAGCACCACTTATTGAAGAGACTGTCTTTTCTCAATTGTATATTCTCCTCTCCTTTGTCAGGTTAATTGACCAGGTATGTGGGTTTGTTTCTGGGTTTTCTGTCCTGTTCCATCTGATTTGTATTTCTATTTTTGTGCCAGTACCATACTGTTTTGATTCCTGTGGCCTTATGATATAGTCTGAAGTGAGGGAGCCTGATTCTTCCAGCTTCATTTTTCTTTCTGACAGTTGCTTTGGCTATTTGGAGTCTTTTGTGTTTCCATACAAATTTAAAATTTTTTTGAGTTCTGTGAAAAAAACCATTGGTGGTTTGATAGGAATTGCCTTGAATTTGTATATTGTCTTGGGTAGTACAGTCATTTTGACAGTATTGATTTTTCCAGTCCAAAAACATGGTATATCCTTCCGCCTGTTTGTGTCATACTAGATTTCTTTCATCAGCATCGTACAGTTATCAGAGTACAAGTATTTTGTTTACTTAGGCAGTTTATTTTAGATATTTTATTCTTTTTGATATAATAGTGAATGAGACTAATCACTATTCACTGTTCCTTTATTTCTCTTTCTGACAGTTCATTTTTAGTGTATAGGAAATGAGACATTTCTCTGTATTAATTTTGTATCTTGTAATTGTACTCAGTTAATTGGTGAACTCTAGTAGTTTTCTGGTTGCATTTTTAGGATTTTATTGTGTATAGTGTCAAATCATCTACAAACAGTGACAGTTTTGCTTTGTTCTTTTCTAATTTGGATTCCTTTTATTTCTTTTTCTTCTCTGATGTCCATGGCTAGGAGTTTCAAAACTATGTTGATTAAACATGGTGACAGTGGACACCCTCGTCTTATTGTTGATCTTAGAGGGAATGCTTTTAGGCAGTCACTGTTGACTGATGTTGGTTGTGGTTTTGTCATATACCACTTCTACTATGATAAGTTCCCTTTGAATGGCAGTTAAAAAAAACCAAAACTGATCAAAGGTGCATTGTTGACAGATGTAATGATGGAAGCAATTTTATAGTTTTTTTTATTTATTAATAGCTAAACTGACTCCCTGCCTGGCAAGTGCCCAGGGAACAAGGCAGACGACAATGTTTCCCCCTTCATGAAATTTGTATTTTGAGAGGAGATTAAATATGAACTGTATAATTAATTGATTTTGCAACTGTAATGGTTCCAAGTGACACTAAGGAAACAAATTCAGAGCTCATAAGAGTGAAAAACAGGAGGATCTGACAGAGGAAGAGGTGTCAGTAAACCCTTCCTTAAAGAAGTGATATTTGAGCTAATATCTGAAGGAAGAATAAAGTAAGATCAGCATCTAAATATTTTAACATGGCCCTTGGTTTTCCCAGATTCCCTATTGGTGTCTTGCAGTATTTCATGCTTCACTTTTCATCCAGAAAAGCCCTTCTTGACCCTGGCAGTGATGTGCATTCACGATAGGTCCTCAGACATCCATTCACAGTCCTTTGTTCTCCATTCACACAGAAGGAGTCCTGCCTCACGCTGTTCATTGGTAGACATCCCCCTTCAAAGCCAGCATCACTGACGTTTTTCATGAGTATCTGGAAGTGGTAGAGGAAGGTTTGGAGCTGAGGCATGGAGGATTTCTGAACTGTGGGGTGTGTGCTCACCAGCTCTGATCTCCACCAGCTACTGCTCTGAGCACCCACCTCTATTCATGGGGCAGAGGCACCATGCAACATCCATTTCGCCTCACTGATAACTGCCCTGTACCCATTCCCATTCACCCCCTTTTCAGCTCAGGTAATTAAATGAGAATACCACATGTAACAAATTTCTTCTTGTGGAGAACAGTGCATTTGTTTGGAGAAATACTTTGAAACCATTGCTTGGGAGAGGGTTGGTGGGATGACAAGATGTCCATCTGGTACAAGTCACAAAACGACCTTCTCAAGAGGGTAGGCTCTTCTGGCGAGTTAACTTCTCTTTCTGAGGAAACTTTGTATGGAATTACAATGGTGAGGACTGGGTCAGAGATGAAGGGCTCTGCATGATGGAGAGGAGACTTGCCATTCTCTGGGAGGGATCCAGGAAGCTGTGTGCTGCAGAGAAGACAGATAAGACAGGAAGACTCATGGGGCTCCGCTCTCAGCTTTTGGACCTCATGGATTTCCTTCCCTCCTAAGCTCAGCTTTGCATTTAAAGAGATGTTTGTACCCTATCCATTATTTCCAAGTGCTGGACCAGGAGGTTTTTTGTTTTGTTTTGTTTTTCACAATATCTACTTTGACTTACTGCCAACAGCAGAAGTCCTTGGTACATTTAAATTGTAAGTAAAAGCCACTTGGTATAGTATATATACAAATTATATTTAGCAATAATATATTTTCCTTTCATCATGCAAAATGTGATTCCTTTGATAACAGTTGTAAATCTCAGCAGCACCAGTACTATTGGTACTTCTCTACAGTGTGTGGAAAACATATTCATAAGAGAATGAGGAGATGAACTCGGTCAGGCCTCTAATCAGCGATTGCCACATTTTAACCAGAGATCCCAGATAGAATCCCCAGCACCATGGTGTGGCCCTCTTCTCTTCTCCAAAAGAAATGGAAAGCTAAAATGAAGACAGTTCTAGTAAAACAAAAATAGCCTTTTGCTTTTGCTCCCACTCATTTATCATGAAAATAATCAAAGTAAGCAAGGAACTTTCATTCACTAAGTATTCAACACATTTCAGGCAGAAGGAACTCCAGAGAAAGTTTTAAAACTGATTTTTAAATTGTTTATTCTTTTCACCAACCCCTACCACCCAAACACTTGAATGAAAGTTGGCATTACTTGCTGATACTTCTGCGTGATAAATTCTTTGTTAGAAACCAACAAACAAAAAAAGATGTAGAGTTTTGTGTCTCAGTGGACTCAAGGTGAAAACAGAAACAGCAGTCAGAAGTTGAAAGAAAAATTGTCTTTTGTTTACCACCAAAGCAGGAGAATATGGTATTTTCTTTTATAGCAACATCAAGATCTTGCTTGGCATATTACACACACACACACACACACACACACACACACGGACAAGAAGCAATGATGTAGTGTAAGCTTAGTCTATGTCAGGAGGTCAGCAAACTTTTTCTGTTAAGGGTGGAATAGTAAATACTGTGGGCTTTGAGTGCAGACTGACTGTTTTAGAACTACTCAGCAACAGAAAAGCGGCCGCAGAGGTGTGGCTTGCTCTAATAAAACTTTATTTACAAAGACAGGGCATGGAATTCATTTGACCTGTAGTCTTTCATGTGCCAATCCTTGATCTATATACAAAGGCAAAGCTTCAACAGAAAAATTGCTGAAACTTATTGATGCTCACTCCAATCTTATGCTTTCCTAGTAACTGTTCATTTGCAAAGCAGTTATTGTCAATTTTTTCAGTGGTTTGTGAAGACTTTAGGGGCATTCTATATTCTTTCTTGAAACCCTTCAGCAAAGAAAAACTTCAAGTGATTTTCAAAACCATTGTGCCTTTTTACCTTCCTGACAGTGTGCTGACATTACTCTTTTAAGAATAATCAATGTTTTCTCCCAAAAGAAAAATCGTACCTCTGATAGCCATGTATTATTAGGGAAAAAGTCAAATGTCCTATGACTAGAGAGTGACAGTCTGAAACAGATCTAATCAGGGAACTGCCCTGATTCATTCAGAAGGTTAGCACTGGCAGTCACTAAGCCTTATACAAGTATATGTCAAAGACTTCTACTTTCATATAATGTTTTCAGATTCAAACTTGTTTTCTACTTGGCACAGTGCTCACTCTACAGCTCCAACTTATTATTGTTAAATCGCGGAGTTATATCCAACTCTTTTCATCCCATGGGCTATAGACTTCCGGGCTCCTCTGTCCATGGAATTTCTCCAGCAAGAATACTAGAGAGGGTTGTCATTTCCTTCTCCGGGGGATCTTCCTAACCCAGGGGTCAAACCAGCATTTTCTGCATTGGCAGATGAATTCTATACCATTGAGCCACCTGGGAAACCCACATCTCCAAATAGGATGGTTTTAAAAATCCGTTTTTGTAGATAACAAACAGGAAGGAAAGGGTGAGATGATTTGAGAGAGTAGCAATGGCATATATAGACAGCCATGTACAAAATAGATAGCTAGTGGAAAGCTGCCCTATAGCACAGGGAGCTCAGTTTGGTGCTCTGTAGTGACCTTGAAGAGTGGGAAGGAGGTTCAAGAGGGAGAGAATATATGTGTACATAAAGCTGATTCATGTTGTTGTATGCCAGAAGCCACCCAAACATTATAAAGCAATTATACTCCAATTTAAAAAAAAAAAATCAGTTTCACAGATTCATGGAGCTGGAGGAAGCCATGGAGATCACAACTCAGCAGTCAATCCGTTGGACATCTTGTCTCATCCACACCTGCTTGTACATGTTCAGTAGTTGGAGCCTCTCTCCCCACCCGGGTGGTGCTTCCCTTTTCTGGTTGGCTTATTGTCATTAAAGATGTAGTTGCTACATCAAGGCAACATTTGCCTTTCTCTAATTTTTTTTTCTGCCTACGGAGGCAACAGTATTTTATTCATCTAATTGCTCCCATCCCCAGGAAACTTCTCCATATATTTGAGGATAGAGGATAGCTGCTTGTCTTTCAGTATTGTTTATTCTCAAAGCCACAGATGACCAATTCTTTCCAAAACTGCCCTACATCTAGTCTCTAACTAGAGAGAAAAGGAGTCTCAAGCTCAGACATCGACAGGAATAAGAGATTGAGTACAAACAAGTGAACTTGTTGAATGGGACCAAGATGAAACAGAAAGGGGACCCAAGACAAAAGGCAGGTGATCCTTGGCATCTGCTAATCATTGCTGCGTCACAGTATGGACCAGGACTGATGATGAATTTTCAAAAAGCCCGAGGAGCCAGATTTCCATTGAAAAATCTCCCAATTCTTAAAAATTGGCAACTAATTTGTAAAAAAGTGTTTAAACACTCTGTAAGCCAAACAAAACACATTTGTGGGCCAGATTTGGTTTGTGCAACCTTAAATCTAGAGTCATCTTACCATCCTACTTACCACATTTTGTACACATTTCAATTTAGTCAGTTGTAACTTGAGGAACATTAAATGCTGAAAAGAGGGAGAGAATTGTTTAATTGAAAGGACAACAGAGAACCAGTAACTTCAATACAAATGAGCACTGGAGATCCCATTCCCTTCACAATCAAACTTTAGGTCACATATAACATAAGGTTAAGTTTTACCTATTTAACCATTATGAACTCTCAAAGTAGAGACATGTGTTAATAGTTGATGTGATAGCTTGACAAGAAAACATATTGCTCTTGTCTAGAAGAGGTCTCCTAAAAATGGGAATAAAACACGAAAGAAGTATAATATAAAACCATTACTAGACCATATGTTTGTGATATAAAATGAGTTTTCTTGCCAGGATATCACATAACCATGGCAAACTGCCATTAGCTTCACTTTTCCTAGCATAAAAGAGAGAGTGGGGGAAGGAGGAAGGGAGGGAGGGAAGGAAATTCAACAGGCATTTTTGAGATACATGAGGTTGATGTTTTATTATACATATTTAATTTATAAAATATATTCTTGGAGTTCATTGCCACTCACTGAAGCAAATAGCTGTATCATTGGTTTGCCAGGGTACTGTTTGCCCATTCACAAGTCTCCATATATTTGAGGATAGAGGATAGCTGCTTGTCTTTCAGTATTGTTTATTCTCAAAGCCACAGATGACCAATTCTTTCCAAAACTGCCCTACATCTAGTCTCTAACTAGAGAGAAAAGGAGTCTCAAGCTCAGACATCGACAGGAATAAGAGATTGAGTACAAACAAGTGAACTTGTTGAATGGGACCAAGATGAAACAGAAAGGGGACCCAAGACAAAAGGCAGGTGATCCTTGGCATCTGCTAATCATTGCTGCGTCACAGTATGGACCAGGACTGATGATGAATTTTCAAAAAGCCCGAGGAGCCAGATTTCCATTGAAAAATCTCCCAATTCTTAAAAATTGGCAACTAATTTGTAAAAAAGTGTTTAAACACTCTGTAAGCCAAACAAAACACATTTGTGGGCCAGATTTGGTTTGTGCAACCTTAAATCTAGAGTCATCTTACCATCCTACTTACCACATTTTGTACACATTTCAATTTAGTCAGTTGTAACTTGAGGAACATTAAATGCTGAAAAGAGGGAGAGAATTGTTTAATTGAAAGGACAACAGAGAACCAGTAACTTCAATACAAATGAGCACTGGAGATCCCATTCCCTTCACAATCAAACTTTAGGTCACATATAACATAAGGTTAAGTTTTACCTATTTAACCATTATGAACTCTCAAAGTAGAGACATGTGTTAATAGTTGATGTGATAGCTTGACAAGAAAACATATTGCTCTTGTCTAGAAGAGGTCTCCTAAAAATGGGAATAAAACACGAAAGAAGTATAATATAAAACCATTACTAGACCATATGTTTGTGATATAAAATGAGTTTTCTTGCCAGGATATCACATAACCATGGCAAACTGCCATTAGCTTCACTTTTCCTAGCATAAAAGAGAGAGTGGGGGAAGGAGGAAGGGAGGGAGGGAAGGAAATTCAACAGGCATTTTTGAGATACATGAGGTTGATGTTTTATTATACATATTTAATTTATAAAATATATTCTTGGAGTTCATTGCCACTCACTGAAGCAAATAGCTGTATCATTGGTTTGCCAGGGTACTGTTTGCCCATTCACAAGTCTCCCCTTTCCGTGGCACTTTGGTTTGCTGACTTTACAAAGAGTTATCTGGAATACATTTTGTTCTCATGCTTCTTGTCCTCTGTTGCATATTCTGATTTGCAAGCCAGTTTGCCCCTTCCCCCCTTATTTCCTCAAGAATCTATTAGGAGCTTAACTGAAAGGGGAGCATGAATGCTGAGCCCCAGATGGACAGCCAGCCCATGGTGTTCAGGTCAGTCCACTAGCACCCTACCTAATTGCCAGCCTCTTCCTCAAGAAAAGGATGGTCTTGGATGCTTCTGCAAGTCAGCTGCCCATAAAAGTTTTTGCCCAAAACTGGCAGCTCAGAGTGAGGGGAAACACCAGAGAAGCTTTGCGAACTATTTCACATGCTACAAATGCATTAATTTCAAAATGGCCTTTTATTCTAGTTCAAACAATCATCTTGTAAAAAATAAAAATTTCCTGGCAAGAGAGCTCTGAATACTCTATGATATGTTATTAAATTAAAAATTCAGACATATTTTCTAGATGCATATTAAGAAGATATTTCAAATAAAATACTGAGGTTTTATTGTAGAGACAAACTTACTTTAGAAAATTTTGTTGATTCTGGACTCAGTCTTTGCGGTTATATAAAAATAAATGTCCAGGAAAACTGTTGCCCCTCAGCTAATAGACATTAAGAGATAACACATTGAGGAGCCAATATGGTGGAGGAATGAGGGGAAGATTTTATCAGCTCCCCAACAGAATCACCAGAACTAATCAAGAAATGAAACACCACCAACAAACCAGCCGTTAGACGACAGAAGAACTCCTTAGGTCTGCGAGGGTCGAAGAGTGAACAGCCAGAATTTTCCCGGAGCTCCTGTTCTGAGGACCCTCTATCCCAAACCCCACGTCGGACCAGACGAGAGAGCACTGGCACTTAAGAGAGCCTGAGAAAAGCGTTGTAAAAGCATGGCAAAAGGAGAGTGGGAAGGAGGAAGGAGGGAGGAAGGAAATTCAACAGGCATTTTTGAGATACATGAGGTTGATGTTTTATTATACATATTTAATTTATAAAATATATTCTTGGAGTTCATTGCCACTCACTGAAGCAAATAGCTGTATCATTGGTTTGCCAGGGTACTGTTTGCCCATTCACAAGTCTCCCCTTTCCGTGGCACTTTGGTTTGCTGACTTTACAAAGAGTTATCTGGAATACATTTTGTTCTCATGCTTCTTGTCCTCTGTTGCATATTCTGATTTGCAAGCCAGTTTGCCCCTTCCCCCCTTATTTCCTCAAGAATCTATTAGGAGCTTAACTGAAAGGGGAGCATGAATGCTGAGCCCCAGATGGACAGCCAGCCCATGGTGTTCAGGTCAGTCCACTAGCACCCTACCTAATTGCCAGCCTCTTCCTCAAGAAAAGGATGGTCTTGGATGCTTCTGCAAGTCAGCTGCCCATAAAAGTTTTTGCCCAAAACTGGCAGCTCAGAGTGAGGGGAAACACCAGAGAAGCTTTGCGAACTATTTCACATGCTACAAATGCATTAATTTCAAAATGGCCTTTTATTCTAGTTCAAACAATCATCTTGTAAAAAATAAAAATTTCCTGGCAAGAGAGCTCTGAATACTCTATGATATGTTATTAAATTAAAAATTCAGACATATTTTCTAGATGCATATTAAGAAGATATTTCAAATAAAATACTGAGGTTTTATTGTAGAGACAAACTTACTTTAGAAAATTTTGTTGATTCTGGACTCAGTCTTTGCGGTTATATAAAAATAAATGTCCAGGAAAACTGTTGCCCCTCAGCTAATAGACATTAAGAGATAACACATTGAGGAGCCAATATGGTGGAGGAATGAGGGGAAGATTTTATCAGCTCCCCAACAGAATCACCAGAACTAATCAAGAAATGAAACACCACCAACAAACCAGCCGTTAGACGACAGAAGAACTCCTTAGGTCTGCGAGGGTCGAAGAGTGAACAGCCAGAATTTTCCCGGAGCTCCTGTTCTGAGGACCCTCTATCCCAAACCCCACGTCGGACCAGACGAGAGAGCACTGGCGAGTGCCTTAAAAGAGAGCCTGAGAAAAGCGTTGTAGGGAGAGAAGGCAGAGCTCAGCGTGAAAACCGGATTGCTGGCAGAATTAAGTCAGAGATAAGATACTCTGAGCGGGGGCGTGCGGAATGCAGTTAGGAAGTTCCCCGCGGGAAACTGCCTAGAGACCTGGATAGAGCCGGACAGGGAGCGCCCAGCGTGAAAATCGCGCTGCTTGGCCGAGAGAAAATCGTGACTTTCTGCCTGGCACCAGGTAAGTTCAAACACTCTTTGTGGGGGATCTTGCTGAACGGAGAGGGGAAGTCGCCCACCGAGTGCTGACCAGGGACCGGGCTCCAGCCAGACGGGAAAGCTCATGCGGGTCTTTGGGACTTGGTCGCATTATCTGCAGAGCGCGAGTGCCAGTGGTGGAGGAGCCCGCGCACCCCCAGAGCGGCAGCCACAGCGAAGGAAGCCAGGAGAAGAGCAGGGACTGGAGGCTACCGGCGAGTGCGCAGTAGAGCCGAGGCGCCCCCTTACAGCACGGGACTGCCCACGCCGTGGCCCCCGCCTGACGGACTGAAATCAGCCCGCTGCCTCGGCCAAAACCCGAGCTCACAGCAAAGCCTTTGTTTTGCTGAAAACAAAAACAGAAACCATAGCAACCGGCACTGTAAGGGAAAGACTACATCATTAAGACAACACCATTGAGAGCAGATTGGCTTCCAACAGGCAGATGAGAAGATAAAAACCAGGGACAGTATTTAGCTTTTTTTGTTTGTTTATTTGTTGTGAACTATTTTGTTTACTCGATTGATTTGTCTGGTTCGGGTGGTTTTTTTTTTTTTTTTTCTTTTTTGACCTCTTCTTATTAATTTTTTCTTCCCTTTTTTATTTTTTAATTGCTTTTTTTGATTTTTAATTTTTAATTTTTTAAAAAAGTTTAATTCTTGGAAACTTCTAATTTTCTTTCCTCTTTGCCACTGCTTCCTCCCTCTATGTTCCAAATGTAAAACCTTTTCCTAGTTTTTTTTATTTCAATACTCCGAAGAGTGAACAGCCAGAATTTTCCCGGAGCTCCTGTTCTGAGGACCCTCTATCCCAAACCCCACGTCGGACCAGACGAGAGAGCACTGGCGAGTGCCTTAAAAGAGAGCCTGAGAAAAGCGTTGTAGGGAGAGAAGGCAGAGCTCAGCGTGAAAACCGGATTGCTGGCAGAATTAAGTCAGAGATAAGATACTCTGAGCGGGGGCGTGCGGAATGCAGTTAGGAAGTTCCCCGCGGGAAACTGCCTAGAGACCTGGATAGAGCCGGACAGGGAGCGCCCAGCGTGAAAATCGCGCTGCTTGGCCGAGAGAAAATCGTGACTTTCTGCCTGGCACCAGGTAAGTTCAAACACTCTTTGTGGGGGATCTTGCTGAACGGAGAGGGGAAGTCGCCCACCGAGTGCTGACCAGGGACCGGGCTCCAGCCAGACGGGAAAGCTCATGCGGGTCTTTGGGACTTGGTCGCATTATCTGCAGAGCGCGAGTGCCAGTGGTGGAGGAGCCCGCGCACCCCCAGAGCGGCAGCCACAGCGAAGGAAGCCAGGAGAAGAGCAGGGACTGGAGGCTCCCGGGCGAGTGCGCAGTAGAGCCGAGGCGCCCCCTTACAGCACGGGACTGCCCACGCCGTGGCCCCCGCCTGACGGACTGAAATCAGCCCGCTGCCTCGGCCAAAACCCGAGCTCACAGCAAAGCCTTTGTTTTGCTGAAAACAAAAACAGAAACCATAGCAACCGGCACTGTAAGGGAAAGACTACATCATTAAGACAACACCATTGAGAGCAGATTGGCTTCCAACAGGCAGATGAGAAGATAAAAACCAGGGACAGTATTTAGCTTTTTTTGTTTGTTTATTTGTTGTGAACTATTTTGTTTACTCGATTGATTTGTCTGGTTCGGGTGGTTTTTTTTTTTTTTTTTTCTTTTTTGACCTCTTCTTATTAATTTTTTCTTCCCTTTTTTATTTTTTAATTGCTTTTTTTGATTTTTAATTTTTAATTTTTTAAAAAAGTTTAATTCTTGGAAACTTCTAATTTTCTTTCCTCTTTGCCACTGCTTCCTCCCTCTATGTTCCAAATGTAAAACCTTTTCCTAGCTACCAATATCCTCTAGATAAATATTTCCTATCTTCCTGTCTCCACTATTCTCTTCCAGCTACACTAAACAATACAACACACTAATCTTTGCTACCTAACCCTATAAAATCCTTCCAAGACGAATCTATTGCTTTTCATTATCCATACACTCTCCTCCTCCTCACCCCCAACTCATGTCTTAGTTAAAAATTGCTTTCACTGTAATAGTCCAAGCCAGGACCTGGCCCTGTATCTATTTTTCCAGACACTATTTTAATTAATTCAGAGTTTAATGGGCAAGTATCATCTTTAATTGCATCATTTGCCAGAAAGATTTCCTATGCTTTATCTCTGTAAGACTGGTCAGTTGTGGTTATTGGTGTGTATGTATGTATATTTTATGACTATGTTAGAAAACATCTGCATGCTTTTATGACTGTCACACATCAGGGAGGCACATCTTGTTCCTCAGATGCTAGTATTTGAACTAATATCACTGAACACCATAGCAAACCAGACATGGAGCCTACACCCCCCGACCAATCATTAAACCAGGATCCTCAGAGTGGAAGCCCTGATTCCAAGACCCCACGCTATCAAAGAACATATAACACTAGAGATTATTCATCTGTAAACAAGACCTAACACCACCCAAGTCACAAACCACTGAACCCTTCTACAAGGACAGAAACCCAAAGGAAGGGAGAATTCAACCAAGAGGCCTTGTGGGGAAAAGAACTGCACACACACAAACACACAGCAAGAAACAAAAATTAATCTAATAATGAAACAACAGAGAAACACTGCACAAATGAAGGACCAAGCTAGAGAAACACAGCTTCAAATGACAGAGGAGAAGATAGACAAATTATCTGAAAGAGAATTCAGAAAAACTATACTAATGAGGATGCAAAACACCAAAAACAGAATATTAGAGGAAATTAGTGCAGAGAAGAGACATGCAAGAAATGAAAAATAAGCAAATAGAGACCACCAACTCAATTGCTGAACTCAAAAATACAACAGTAGAGTATCAGAGGCAGAAGAATGGATAAGTGAGCTGGAAGACAGAATGGTGGAAATAAGTGCTGAAGAACACAACAAAACTGAAAGAATTAAAAGAACTGAGGATAGCAGCAGAGACCTATGGGACAATATCAAACACATGAACATTAGAATTATAGGAGTTCCAGAAGAAGAAGAGGGGAAGAAAGGCTATGAAAAAATTCTTGAAGAGGTTATAGTTGAAAACTTCCCCAGCATGGGAAAGGAAATAGTCACCCAAGTGCAAGAAGCACAAAGAGTTCCATACATGAGAAACCCCAGAAGAAACACACCAAGGCACATTTTAATCAAACCAATGCAAACCAAATATAGAGACAGAATACTAAAAGCAGCTAGGAGTAAACAACAAATGACATATACGTCTAACTGCGGATCTTTCAACAGAAACCCTGCAGGCCAGAAGAGAATGGCAAGACACATTTAAACGGCTAAAAGAGAATAACCTCCAACCAAGAATTCTCTACCCAGCAAAATCTCATTCAGAATTGATGGTGAAGTCAAAAGCTTCACAGACAAACAAACACTAAAAGAATTCTGTAGCACCAAACCAGTCCTACAACAAGTGTGAAAGGGCCTGATATAGCCAAGAAATACAAGAGTAGGAGAAGTCCTACAAATCAAACCCCAAACTTCTAAGAAGATGACAATAGGAACATTCATATCAATAATTACTTTGAACCTAAATGGATTGAATGCTCCAACCAAACGAGACAGGCTGGCTGAATGGATCCAGAAGCAAGACCCATATATATGCTGTTTACAAGAGACCCACTTCAGACCTAGAGATACTCATAGACTGAAAGTGAGAGGCTGGAAAAAGATATTCCATGCCAGTGGAAATCAAAAGAAAGCTGGAGTAGCAATCCTCATATCAGACAAAATAGACTTTAAAGTAAAGAAGATCCTAAGAGACAAGGCAGGTCACTACATCATGAGTAAGTGATCTTCTATCCAAGAGGAAGACATAATAGTCATGAATATCTACGCACCCAACACAGGGGCACCTCAATACATAAGACGGGTAGTTTCAGACATAAAAGAAGAGATCAACAATAACACAGTAAAGTAGGAGACTTTAACATTCCTCTCACACCAATGAACAGATCATCAACACAGAAAATTAATAAAGTAACACAAGCCTTAAATGCCACACTAGAAAAGATGGACCTCATTGATATCTTTAGGACATTCCATCCAAAAGAAGAAGAATACACTTTCTTCTCAAGTGCTCACGGAACATTCTCCAGGATAGACCATCTTGGGCCACAAATCAAACCTCAGTCAATTCAAGAAAATTGAAATTATATCAACCATCTTCTCAGAACACAATGTAATGAGACTAGAGACCAACTACATGGGAAAAAAACCGCTAAAAACACAAACACATGGAGATTAAACAACACATACCTAAAAAACCAACTGATTAGCGAGCACATCAAAGGAGAAATAAAACAATTCCTAGAAGAAAACGACAATGAACACACGACAGTGCAAAACCTATGGGATACTGCAAAAGCACTTCTAAGAGGGAAGTTTATAACAGTTCAATCCCACCTCTAGAAAATAGGAAAATCTCAAACAGACGATCTAACCTTACACTTAAAACAACTGGAGAAAGAAGAACAAAAACACCCCAAAGCCAGCAGAAGAAGGGAACTCATAAAGAGAGTAGAAATAAATGAGAAAGAAACAAAAGAAACAATAGTAAAGATAAATAAAATAAAAAGCTGGTTCTTCAAAAAGGTAAATAAAATCGACATACTACTGGCCAGACTCATCAAGAAAAAGAGAGAAGAACCAGATCACCAAAATCAAAATTGAAAAAGGAGAGATTACAACAGAAAATGCAGAAATCCAAAGGATTCTAACAGACTAGTATGAACAACTCTATGGCAACAAACTGGACAACCTGGAAGAAATGGACAGTTTCTTGAGGAAGATTAATCTCCCAAGACTGAGCCAGGAAGAAATAGAAACTTTGAGCAAGCATCAAATCACCCCAAAATAAAATCATGAGTAAGTGATCTTCTATCCAAGAGGAAGACATAATAGTCATGAATATCTACGCACCCAACACAGGGGCACCTCAATACATAAGACGGGTAGTTTCAGACATAAAAGAAGAGATCAACAATAACACAGTAAAGTAGGAGACTTTAACATTCCTCTCACACCAATGAACAGATCATCAACACAGAAAATTAATAAAGTAACACAAGCCTTAAATGCCACACTAGAAAAGATGGACCTCATTGATATCTTTAGGACATTCCATCCAAAAGAAGAAGAATACACTTTCTTCTCAAGTGCTCACGGAACATTCTCCAGGATAGACCATCTTGGGCCACAAATCAAACCTCAGTCAATTCAAGAAAATTGAAATTATATCAACCATCTTCTCAGAACACAATGTAATGAGACTAGAGACCAACTACATGGGAAAAAAACCGCTAAAAACACAAACACATGGAGATTAAACAACACATACCTAAAAAACCAACTGATTAGCGAGCACATCAAAGGAGAAATAAAACAATTCCTAGAAGAAAACGACAATGAACACACGACAGTGCAAAACCTATGGGATACTGCAAAAGCACTTCTAAGAGGGAAGTTTATAACAGTTCAATCCCACCTCTAGAAAATAGGAAAATCTCAAACAGACGATCTAACCTTACACTTAAAACAACTGGAGAAAGAAGAACAAAAACACCCCAAAGCCAGCAGAAGAAGGGAACTCATAAAGAGAGTAGAAATAAATGAGAAAGAAACAAAAGAAACAATAGTAAAGATAAATAAAATAAAAAGCTGGTTCTTCAAAAAGGTAAATAAAATCGACATACTACTGGCCAGACTCATCAAGAAAAAGAGAGAAGAACCAGATCACCAAAATCAAAATTGAAAAAGGAGAGATTACAACAGAAAATGCAGAAATCCAAAGGATTCTAACAGACTAGTATGAACAACTCTATGGCAACAAACTGGACAACCTGGAAGAAATGGACAGTTTCTTGAGGAAGATTAATCTCCCAAGACTGAGCCAGGAAGAAATAGAAACTTTGAGCAAGCCAATCACAAGCTCAGAAATCAACGCTGTGATCAAAAATCTACCCTAAAATAAAAGCCCATGGCCAGATGGTTTCACAAGTGAATTCTACCAAACATTTAAAATAGAGCTAATGCCTGTCCTTCTAAAACTCTTCCAAAAAATTGCACAGGAAGGAACACTTCCAAACACATTCTATGAGGCCACCATCACCCTGATACCCAAACCAGGCAAAGACAACACAAAAAAGGAAAACTATAGGCCAATTTCACTGATGAACTTAGATGCCAAGATCCTCAACAAAATCCTAGCAAACAGAATTCAACGACACATCAAAAAACTCATACATCACGATCAAGTCAGGTTCATCCCAGGCATGCAAGGATTCTTCAACATCTGCAAATCAATCCATGTGATACACCATATCAACAAATTGAATGACAAAAACCACATGATCATCTCAATAGATGCAGAAAAAGCCTTCGACAAAGTACAACATCCATTTATGATAAAAACTCTTCAGAAAATGGGCATAGAAGGAACCTATCTCAACATAGTGAAAGCCATCTATGAGAAGCCCACAGCGAACATTATCCTCAATGGTGAAAAACTGAAAGCATTCCCTCTAAGATCAGGAACAGGACAGGGGTGTCCACTTTCACCACTACTATTCAACATAGTCCTGGAAGTTCTAGTAACAGCAATAAGAGAAGAGAAAGAAATCAAAGGAATCCAGATTGGAAAGGAAGAAGCCAAACTCTCTCTATTTGCAGATGACATGATATTATACATAGAAAATCCCAAAGACACGGTTACAAAGCTACTAGAGCTAATCAATGAATTCAGCAAAGTCACAGGATACAAAGTCAAGACGTAGAAATCACTGGCATTCCTATACACAAACAATGAAAAATCAGAAAATGAAATCAATGAAGCAATCCCCTTCACCACTGCAATCAAAAGAATAAAATACCTAGGAATAAACCTACCCAAGGAAACAAAAAAATTGTACACAGAAAATTACAAGACACTCATGAGAGACACTAAAGAAGACTTAAACAGATGGAGAGATATTCCATGTTCCTGGGTCGGAAGAGTCAATATTGTGAAAATAACCATACTACCAAATATCATCTACAGATTCAATGCAATACCTATCCAACTACCATTGACTTTCTTCACAGAACTAGACCAAAGAATAACACAGTTCATATGGAAATACAAAAGACCTCGAATAGCCAAAGCAATCCTGAGAAAGAAAAATGGAGCTGGAGGGATCAGCCTTCCCAACTTCAGACTCTACTACAAAGCAACAGTCCTCAAGACAGTATGGTACTGGCACAAAAACAGAACTATAGATCAATGGAACAAGATCGAGAACCCAGAGATAAACCCACACACCTATGGGTACCTTATTTTTGACAAAGGAGGCGAACATATAAAATGGGACAAAGACAGCCTCTTCAACAAATGGTGCTGGGAAAATTGGACAGCTACATGCAAAAATTGAAGTTGGAACATTCCCTGACACCATACACTAAGATCAACTCAAAATGGATTAAAGACCTAAATGTAAGACCAGAAACCATCAAACTCTTAAGGGAGAATATAGGCAAAACTCTCAAGGACATCAATCAAAGCAAGATCTTCTCTGACCCACCTACTAGAATAGCGGAACTGAAAAGAACATGTGGGACCTAATGAAACTTAAAAGCTTTTGTACAGCTAAAGAAATGACAAAAAAGTTTAACAGACACCCCACAGAGTGGGAGAAAATCATAGCAAATGAAACAACAGACAAAGAATTAATCTCCAAAATCTACAAGCGACTCAGACAACTCAGCACAGGAAAAACGAACAACCCAATCAAAAAATGGGAAAAAGATCTAAAGAGACACCTCTCCAAAGAGGACATACAGATGGCCCAAAAGCACATGAAACGATGCTCAACCTCACTTATTATTAGAGAAATGCAAATTAAAACTACAATGAGATATCACCTCACACCCATCAGAATGGCCATCATCCATAAATCGACAGACAATAAATGCTAGAGAGGGTGCGGAGAAAAGGGAACCCTCTTGCATTGCTGGTGGGAATGTCAATTGATACAGCCACTATGGAAGACAGTATGGAGATTCCTTAAAAAACTAAAAATAGAAGCACCCTATGACCCAGAAATCCCACTCTTAGGCTTATATCCTGATGAAATCAAAACTGAAAGAGGCACCTGTACCCCAATGTTCATTGCAACTCTCTATACAATAGCCAGAACATGGAAGCAACCTAGATGTCCATCAACGAATGAATGGATACAGAAGCTGTGGTACATATATACAATGAAATACTACTCAGCTGTTAAAAGAAATGCAGAAGACTCAGTCCTAATGAGGTGGTTGGAGCTAGAACCTATCATAAAAGTGAAGTAAGTCAAAAAGAGAAAGACAAGTACAGTATACTAACACATATATATGGAATCTAGTAGGATGGTCAGGATAACACATGCAGTGAACTCATGGAAAGACAGACAGAGAATAGACATATGGACATTGTGGGGAAGAAGCAGTGAGGGGGAGGCATAGAGGGAGTAACATGGAAACCTATACTGTCATGTGTGGAAAAGATAGCTATTGTCATTGTGCTAAGGGAATAGGAGTTCTTACAGTGGCTTGGGGCGATGTTCTGGAGGGGTGGGATGGGGGGAACTGGGTGGGTGGGCAACCAGGGATATGCATATGTCTGATCTGGGAACATACATGTCGGTGAACAACAAAACTCTGTAAAACCTTTAAAATAAAGAATTAAGAAAAAAAAAGATTACACATTCATAGACTTATATTACCTGCTGCTATAGCCACACAGTAATGAAAATAATACCATTTATTGTTATTACAATGTACAGTTCTTCTAGTGGTTAAAACCTGGAATTACTAACACTGAATCTAGGGACTTCCTGGCAATCAAGTAGTTAGGACATCATCTTCCAGTGCAAGGGGTTTGGGTTCAATCCCTGGTTAGGCAGCTGAGACTCCACATGCTCATAGCCAAACAAACAATACATAAGACAGAAGTAATATTGTAACAAATACAATACAGACTTTAAAAAAATGGTCCACATAAAAAAAAAATTAAAAAAAAAAGCCAATGAATGATACTTAAAATACTCATCCTTTTGTTTTATGATAACACTTCTAAAGAGATTTAAAATCTGTCAAGAAAATTAAAATCTAGATAATTTTGAAAGCTGAATGGTTTTCTCCATTTCCATTTTACTACTTCAGTCAACCTAGTCACCCCACAGAGTTACTCTTTCAAATGCTGTTTCTCCAATACACACTATAGAATCAAGTCTTTGAAAGTTTAGATTTTTCTTTCATATGATATATATATTTAGATTAATCAACTGTAAAAAATAATATAGCTATTTCCTATAAACTTTGATAACTAAATAAATTGTATTAGATAGTACTGTATAACTTCCATCTTCCTGAATACCACCTACTGATTTTTTTAATCTCAGATTCTGAAAATCCCTCTCATGCTGCTTATGAAATCATTACTATCCTGAATTTTCATTTGAAAATATTATAAAGTACAAGGCATCTTAATATATAATTTACATGGATTAGTATCAATTTGTCCACATGCTTGTCTAGGTTTTGGATGCCTATTTTTGCGAAGTGCCTAATATAGAATAAGCCATGACATTTGTTGTTTTGTGTACTATTGCCAAGACACGACTTGTATACAGTAGCAAAATTTCTGATGCAAGTGAGTGTCATCTGGGAAGACTTCCAAACTGATATCATTGCAGTTTTGTAGATAAAGAGTTATATGTGTTTAATATATGTATATATTATTTAAATATTTAGTTACTATTTTGAATTAACAGTACATATATATGCATATTTTTGCAGTTTATTAAACATTTTTACTCTATTAAGGACTCTGTTAGGAGGATGAAAAGACAAGTTCCAGACTGTGAGAAAATATTTATAAATCACATACATGACCAAATAATTTGTATCTTAGAAAAGGTAAGAACTCTTTTTTTTTTTTTTCTTTTTGCTATGCCGAGTCTTCATTGCAGGATGCAGGGTTTCAGTAGTTGCAGTGTGTGGACTTAATTGCCTCATGGCATGTGGAATTTAAGTTCCCCAACCAGGGATCAAACTCATGTCTGATTGCAGTGGAAGATTCTTAACCACTAGGCCAACAGGAAAGTCCCTGTGAAGAACCCATAAAACTCAAAAGTAGAAAAAACCTTAAATCCAATTAGTAAATAAGCATAAGATGAAGAAGCATTTTATCAAAAAAGATGTATAGATAGCACAGTAACTAAGCACATGAAAAGATGTTTATCATTAACTGTTAGAGAAATGCAGATCAAGTCCATTGTGAGACATCACTGTATACCTATTTGTCATTGTTTAGTCACCAAGTCATGTCTAATTCTTTTGCAACCCCATGGACTTTAGTGTGCCAGGCTCCTCTGTTCATGGGATTTCCCAGGCAAGAATACTAGTGTGGGTTGCCATTTCCTCTTCCAGGAGATCTTCCTGACCCAGGGATCAAACCCACATCTCTTTCATCTCCTGCATTAGCATGTGGATTCTCTACCACTGAGTCACCAGGGAAGACTGTATACCTATTAGAACAGCTAAAATAGAAAGTAGTGAGGATACCAAATGTTGCTGAAGATGCTGAGGAACTGGATTTCTCAAAATTGTTGATAGGAATGTAATACTGTACAGCCACTCTGGGAAAGAGTTTAGCAGTTTCTTAAAAAAGTAAACATATATGTATTATATAAGCCAGCCATTGCTCTTCTGGGCCTATGTGTTAGAGAAATAAAAAACTTGTCATTACACATAAATCTGTATGTGGTTGTTCATAGCTGCTTTATTTGTTATAGCCCCAAATTGGAAAAAACCAAAAGGTCCTTTAGTTGGTGATAGTAAACTGTGGTCTATCAAAGTTGGTATACTACTAGGCAATAGAAGGAAATAGACTTTTGATACTGGCAACAACTGGGATAGGTCTTGAGGCATTATGCCTACTGAAAAAAAGCCAGTCTCCAAGGTTGCAAATGCTGTGATTCTGTGTAACACTTTCAGAATGACAAAACCATACTGATAGGTTTAGTGTTTGCTAGAAGTTACAGTTAATGGGGGAATGAGGAGGCAGTTATGATGCTAAGAGGGTACCATGAATCAAACCTTTCTGGTGATAGCTCTATACATTTAGCTCTAAAATTTTTTTGGTCTGTTTTTTGTTTTTTTATTTATTTCTTTTGGCCTCTGTGGGCCTCTCATCGCAGTGGCCCCTCTTGTCGCAGAGCACTGGCTCTGGGTGCATGCGCTTCAGAGCACTGGCTCATAACTGGACACACTGGTCCAGCCACTCCTTGGCATGTGGGATCTTCTTGGACCAGGAATCATACCAGCACCCCTTGCACTGCAAGGTGAAATCTTTACCAACTGGACCACCAGGGAAGCCCTATTTTTTAAACAATTTTTTTTCAAATTTTCTTTATTTTTTGGCTGTGTTGGGTCTTTGTTGCTGAATATGGGCTTTCTCTAGTTGCAGCTAGTAGGAGTTACTCTCTAGTTGAGATGCTCAGCCTTCTCATTGTGATGGCTTCTGCTGCAGAGCACAGACTCTAGGGTGTGGGCCAAATAGTTGGAGTGCATGGCCTCATTGCTTCACATCATGTGGAATCTTCCTGCACCAGGGATCAGAGCTCCAATTCGGTAGTTGGACACATCAGTCCAGCCACTCTGTGGCACGTGGCATGTGGGATCTTCCCAGGCCAGGGATCGAACCGGCCTCTGAATCCCTCTGTATTTCTAGGAGTTTGTTTAAACTCATGTCCATTGATGCAATGATGCCATCCAACCATCTCATCTTTTGTCGTCCCATTCTCTGTTTGCCTTCTGTTTTTCCCAACATCAGGGTTTTTCCCAATGAATCATCTCTGCATCAGGTGGCCAAAGTATTGGAGCTTCAGCTTCAACATCAGTCCTTCCAATGAATATTCAGGGTTGCTTTCCTTTAGAGTTGACTGGTTTGATCTCCTTGCAGTCGAAGCAACTCTCAAGAGTCTTCTCCAACACTACAGTTCAAAGGCACCGATTATTTGGAGTTCAGCCTTCTTTATGGTCTAACTATCACATGCACACATGACTATGAGAAACACCATAGCTTTGACTACATGAAGTTTTGTCAGCAAAGTGATGTCTTTTCTTTTTAATATGCTATCTAGATTTGTCATAGCTTTTCTTCCAAGGAGCAAGCATCTTTTAATTTCATGGCTGAAGTCATCATGCACAGTGATTTGGGGTCAAGGACATAGTCTGTCACAGTTTCCATTGTTTTCCCATCTATTTGCCATGAAGTGATGGGACCAGATGCCATGATCTTCGTTTTTTGAATGTTGAGTTTTAGGCCAGCTTTTTCACTCTCCTCTTTCATCTGCATCAAGAAGCTCTTTAGTTTCCTCTTCATTTTCTGCCATAAGGGTGGTATGGCCTGCATACCTGAGGTTATTGATGTACTGTAGTCATATAAAATGTACCCATTGGAAGAAACTGGGTAAAAGATACCTGATAACTTTCTCTGTACCTCTGCAATGTTTTATAAATCTCTATTTCAATATAGACGTATTTTTTAAATCCTCCCAGAGTTATATAGAATCCATAGACTGTTGGGAATATGGGTTTTGCATGGGCCTCATTGGGCTTCATTGTGATGGCTTCTGCTGCAGAGCACAGACTCTAGGGTGTGGGCCAAATAGTTGGAGTGCATGGCCTCATTGCTTCACATCATGTGGAATCTTCCTGCACCAGGGATCAGAGCTCCAATTCGGTAGTTGGACACATCAGTCCAGCCACTCTGTGGCACGTGGCATGTGGGATCTTCCCAGGCCAGGGATCGAACCGGCCTCTGAATCCCTCTGTATTTCTAGGAGTTTGTTTAAACTCATGTCCATTGATGCAATGATGCCATCCAACCATCTCATCTTTTGTCGTCCCATTCTCTGTTTGCCTTCTGTTTTTCCCAACATCAGGGTTTTTCCCAATGAATCATCTCTGCATCAGGTGGCCAAAGTATTGGAGCTTCAGCTTCAACATCAGTCCTTCCAATGAATATTCAGGGTTGCTTTCCTTTAGAGTTGACTGGTTTGATCTCCTTGCAGTCTCAGGGACTCTCAAGAGTCTTCTTCAACACCGCAGTTCGAAGACATCAATTCTTTGGCATTCAACCTTCTTTATGGTCCAATTCTCACATCCATACATGACTACTGAGAAAAACCATAGCTTTGACTATACGGACTTTTGTCAGCAAAATGATGTCTTGGCTTTTGAATATGCTATCTAGATTTGTCATAGCTTTTCTTCCAAGGAGCAAGCATCATTTAATTTCATGGCTGCAGTCATCATGCACAGTGATTTGGGGGTCAAGGACATAGTCTGTCACAGTTTCCATTGTTTTCCCATCTATTTGCCATGAAGTGATGGGACCAGATGCCATGATCTTCGTTTTTTGAATGTTGAGTTTTAGGCCAGCTTTTTCACTCTCCTCTTTCATCTGCATCAAGAAGCTCTTTAGTTTCCTCTTCATTTTCTGCCATAAGGGTGGTATGGCCTGCATACCTGAGGTTATTGATGTACTGTAGTCATATAAAATGTACCCATTGGAAGAAACTGGGTAAAAGATACCTGATAACTTTCTCTGTACCTCTGCAATGTTTTATAAATCTCTATTTCAATATAGACGTATTTTTTAAATCCTCCCAGAGTTATATAGAATCCATAGACTATGTATTAGCTATTCCTAACAAGATGAAAACTATTTTTTTTTTTAAAGATTTATTTATTTATTTATTTTGGGCGGGGATCGGGTTGGGGAGGGAGGGGAGCGGGCGGGCCACTTCTATTAGTCTTTCATTTCTCCATTTTCATCTGTCTTTGTTCTTTGGCTCCTGTGGGCCTCCCATCGCGGTGGCCTCTGTTGTTGCAGAGCACCGGCTCTGGGCGCATGCTCTCCAGAGCTCCAGCTCGGTGATTGGACACATCAGTCCAGCCGCTCCACAGCACGTGGGATCTTCCCAGGCCAGGGCGCGAACCGGCGCCCCTTGCACTGCAAGGCGGTGTCCCTATCCACTGGACCACCAGGGGAAGCCCGAAAACTATTTTTTTAATGAATTTATGCCCTAAATTCACATTAAGAGTCTGGATTTTGATATTAAGTAGTTTTGAATCTCAGCTCTTTATTTAGTGGCCATAGATTATGGAAAATAATTTATTGTCTCCAAGTCTCAATTTTCTTTCCTGTTAAAATATGATCACAGCAACAATAATAATAATAATACCTACCTTGTGGCATTTTTTACAAAGATTAGAATGAGATAATATATGTATTGCTCTTCACAGTATCTGACATCTAAATATACCTCAGTAAATGCTATCTAGATTTGTCATAGCTTTTCTTCCAAGGAGCAAGCATCATTTAATTTCATGGCTGCAGTCATCATGCACAGTGATTTGGGGGTCAAGGACATAGTCTGTCACAGTTTCCATTGTTTTCCCATCTATTTGCCATGAAGTGATGGGACCAGATGCCATGATCTTCGTTTTTTGAATGTTGAGTTTTAGGCCAGCTTTTTCACTCTCCTCTTTCATCTGCATCAAGAAGCTCTTTAGTTTCCTCTTCATTTTCTGCCATAAGGGTGGTATGGCCTGCATACCTGAGGTTATTGATGTACTGTAGTCATATAAAATGTACCCATTGGAAGAAACTGGGTAAAAGATACCTGATAACTTTCTCTGTACCTCTGCAATGTTTTATAAATCTCTATTTCAATATAGACGTATTTTTTAAATCCTCCCAGAGTTATATAGAATCCATAGACTATGTATTAGCTATTCCTAACAAGATGAAAACTATTTTTTTTTTTAAAGATTTATTTATTTATTTATTTTGGGCGGGGATCGGGTTGGGGAGGGAGGGGAGCGGGCGGGCCACTTCTATTAGTCTTTCATTTCTCCATTTTCATCTGTCTTTGTTCTTTGGCTCCTGTGGGCCTCCCATCGCGGTGGCCTCTGTTGTTGCAGAGCACCGGCTCTGGGCGCATGCTCTCCAGAGCTCCAGCTCGGTGATTGGACACATCAGTCCAGCCGCTCCACAGCACGTGGGATCTTCCCAGGCCAGGGCGCGAACCGGCGCCCCTTGCACTGCAAGGCGGTGTCCCTATCCACTGGACCACCAGGGGAAGCCCGAAAACTATTTTTTTAATGAATTTATGCCCTAAATTCACATTAAGAGTCTGGATTTTGATATTAAGTAGTTTTGAATCTCAGCTCTTTATTTAGTGGCCATAGATTATGGAAAATAATTTATTGTCTCCAAGTCTCAATTTTCTTTCCTGTTAAAATATGATCACAGCAACAATAATAATAATAATACCTACCTTGTGGCATTTTTTACAAAGATTAGAATGAGATAATATATGTATTGCTCTTAGCACAGTATCTGACATCTAAATATACCTCAGTAAATGGGAGTTGAAATTATTTTCTTTCTTTTAGACTTTCATAGAACTCTGTACTAATTCTTGATTTTACTGCTGCATTTAAATTGATATATATTTATGACTTGAGTCTGCAGCTGGGTGGGAAGCTTCATGAGCTCAAGGACTGAGCTATCTTTACCATGCCATTAGCACCTAGTAAATTACTATATAAAGTTATTAAAATTCATACGTATCAAATGCTTAATCTCCTTTGCACAATCCAGTGGTCACTTTTCACTGTCCCATGTAACTTACTTCTCAGCACCATTTGACACAGTTGGCAATTTTTCCATTTTAAATCCTGCTCTAGGTTGAACTGTATTCCCCCAGATTCACATACTGAAGCCCTAACCCCAGGGCGATGTAGTTTGGAAATGGGGCCATTGTGCTGTCATTAGGTTTAGATGAAATCAGGAGGATGAGGCCCTTATGGTGGGATTAGTGCCTTTATGAGAGGAGATATTTGAGGGCTCTGTATATATATCTACACTCAGTGAGAAGAAGAAGCAGCCCTCTGCAAGTCAGAAAGAACTCTCACGAGAAACTGCTTGCAACAACACCTTAATCTTGGATTTCTCAATTTCCAGAACTGTGAAAAACAAGTTGCTGTTGATTAAGTCACTTAGTCTATGGCACTCTGTTATGGAAACCAAGCAGAGTAATACAAATCTCTTTGTCCTTTCTTATGACATCCTTTTCTTTTGGTTTCTCTTTTATCTCATTGGCTAATTTTACTCAATGTCCTTTGTTTTTTTTCCCACCAGCTTTTAAATATTAAAGCTTCTCTGTGTTCTCTCCTAATGTTTTCTTTTTCTCCCTTTTAACTCTGTTCATCCTTCTCAAATAATATACTCAGTTGCTTAAGTTCCAGTTAGTATCTTTGCACTGGTAGTATCTACATTTATACCATCAAGTACCACTTTGCTTCTGAGCTCCAAACTTCTGCATCTGTATTACCATATGCGGTGTCTTACAGTCATCAGTATGTCTCATACTTAACATGTGTCTATCAGGCTTCTGGCAAGAAACAGAAAAAATTTTAATAAGGAGGCGATTTGCAAAATTGTGGCATTTTTACAAAGATTAGAATGAGATAATATATGTATTGCTCTTAGCACAGTATCTGACATCTAAATATACCTCAGTAAATGGGAGTTGAAATTATTTTCTTTCTTTTAGACTTTCATAGAACTCTGTACTAATTCTTGATTTTACTGCTGCATTTAAATTGATATATATTTATGACTTGAGTCTGCAGCTGGGTGGGAAGCTTCATGAGCTCAAGGACTGAGCTATCTTTACCATGCCATTAGCACCTAGTAAATTACTATATAAAGTTATTAAAATTCATACGTATCAAATGCTTAATCTCCTTTGCACAATCCAGTGGTCACTTTTCACTGTCCCATGTAACTTACTTCTCAGCACCATTTGACACAGTTGGCAATTTTTCCATTTTAAATCCTGCTCTAGGTTGAACTGTATTCCCCCAGATTCACATACTGAAGCCCTAACCCCAGGGCGATGTAGTTTGGAAATGGGGCCATTGTGCTGTCATTAGGTTTAGATGAAATCAGGAGGATGAGGCCCTTATGGTGGGATTAGTGCCTTTATGAGAGGAGATATTTGAGGGCTCTGTATATATATCTACACTCAGTGAGAAGAAGAAGCAGCCCTCTGCAAGTCAGAAAGAACTCTCACGAGAAACTGCTTGCAACAACACCTTAATCTTGGATTTCTCAATTTCCAGAACTGTGAAAAACAAGTTGCTGTTGATTAAGTCACTTAGTCTATGGCACTCTGTTATGGAAACCAAGCAGAGTAATACAAATCTCTTTGTCCTTTCTTATGACATCCTTTTCTTTTGGTTTCTCTTTTATCTCATTGGCTAATTTTACTCAATGTCCTTTGTTTTTTTTCCCACCAGCTTTTAAATATTAAAGCTTCTCTGTGTTCTCTCCTAATGTTTTCTTTTTCTCCCTTTTAACTCTGTTCATCCTTCTCAAATAATATACTCAGTTGCTTAAGTTCCAGTTAGTATCTTTGCACTGGTAGTATCTACATTTATACCATCAAGTACCACTTTGCTTCTGAGCTCCAAACTTCTGCATCTGTATTACCATATGCGGTGTCTTACAGTCATCAGTATGTCTCATACTTAACATGTGTCTATCAGGCTTCTGGCAAGAAACAGAAAAAATTTTAATAAGGAGGCGATTTGCAAAATTGTGGACAAGGTTTATAACAAACCACCTGGGTCGATGCCTTAGTAACTGGACGCGAGAAGGAAGTGGTTACGAGAACCAAGAGAGAAGGAGAGAAGGACAGAGTAGAAGAAAGAGAGGAAGAGGGGGAGAGAGAGAGAGAAAATGAATGAATGAGCATGTGTATGTGTGTGTGCCATAGCTATCTGGAGAGGAATGTTTGGTAGATGGTGAGGCACAATCAACCCAAGAAGACCCAGTAGGAACACAACTAGTGAAATAAATATCCAATCCTCACTGTTCGCCCTCTTCATCAAACCCAATTGGAAGTGAGAGTGCAAAGTCATCTATTGAATAGGACATAAAGATCAGCCTCCTAGGGAAGAGAGCAGAATGATGAAAAGAAGAAACTGAATGTGGAAGAGTCAAAATGAAAGGGTTTTACCTTGATTTGAGACTTAAATCCAGGGCCCAGACCTGATCGAGCCCTTCTTGGGACTTGAACCTATGTGACTGGAGCTTCAATTCCAGCCAAAACCCTGTTTGGGACTCGAACCCTCAATCCCTGGCTTAGGACTTGAACCCAGCCAGAACTCTGTTTGGGACTTGAACTCACGCTGCTGGGACTCGAACCCAGCCAAAACCCTGTTTGGGACTCGAACCCACAATCCCTGGCTTAGGACTTGGACCCAGCCAGAACTCTGTTTGGGACTTGAACCCACTCTCCTGGGACTTGAATCCAGCCAAAACCCTGTTTGGGACTCGAACCCTCAATCCCTGGCTTAGGACTTGGACCCAGCCAGAACTCTGTTTGGGACTTGAACCCACTCTCCTGGGACTTGAACCCAGCCAAAACCCTGTTTGGGACTCGAACCCACAATCCCTGACATAAGACTTGAACCCAGTCAGAACTCTGTTTGGGACTTGAACCCACACTGCTGGGACTTGAACCCAGCCAAAACCCTGTTTGGGACTTGAACCCACGTGACTGGGGCCTGAACCTAGCCAAAACCAGTTTGGGACTCGAACCCTCGTGGCTAAGGCTCAACCCCAGCCAAAACCCTGCTTGTGGTAGTCAGGACTCGATCTCGGCCAAAACCTTGTCTGGGACTCGAACCCATGTGGCTGGGACTCAATTCAAGGTCTGGACCCACTGAGGCTCAGGTTCTTCATGCCTCAATGCAGAAAGAATTCAGCGAGAAGCAGAGTGACAGACAAGAAAAGGATTTATTGGAGTAAGGTACCTGAAAGTAGAACAAACGGGCAGGCAGGAAAGTTCTGCTCTGCTGCTCCACCCCCTGACTGAATGGGTAGCAATATATAGGATGGTGGAAGACCACCCCCCTCAAGTAAACACAGGTGTGACATACATTGTTAATTCCTTTCTCACCATCTGCTCCTTCATCAGCTGTCCATGCCCAGTCAAACCTGCTTTACTAAACAAAGAGCAGCTCTCCTGAGGTATCATCAACTTACTGGCCTCCCAACCTTTCCCAGGTTTCACCCTTCTACCTATCGTCCCCCACTAGGACTCTACCTGTTCTACTCTATCCTTAGGAAAACTCTCTGATACAGAAAGGGTAAAGCCCAAACCATCTTTTTCTCCAGTATTTCCTAGCTCAGCAAATGTCACTACCATCTCACAGAGTCTGAAGCCAAAATCCTGATGGTTACCCTTGATCTGTCTGTCTGTCTGCTCTTACATCCACATCAGGTACAAATACAACCCAAATATCTTAAAATGTTGATGAGATCTCTCCAATCTCTACTACTACCACCCTGATTTGAACTCCCATGGTGTCTCTCTTGGACTACTTGGAATAGCCTTCTATCCTTGTTCACTTCTGCCTCTCTCTCTTCCATTCTCCATAAGTCAACAGTGTGGTTAGGGCAGACAGAATTATGGCCTTCCCAAAAGTCCACGTTATAATCCTTGAAACCTGTGAATATGTTATTTTATATAGCAGTAGAGACCTTATAGATGTAATTGAGTTAGGGATTTTTGAGGTGGGAGGTTATGTTGCCTTATCTTGGAGGCCCAATCTAATCATGAGTTTCTAAAAATGGATAACCTTTGCTGTTTGGAGTCAGTGGCAAATGTGACTACAGAAGCATGGTCAGAGATATGTCACATGACTGGGTTTGCAGACTGAAGGCAAGGGTCGGTAGGCAAGGAAGGCAAGTGGCCTCTGAAGCTCAACAAGGGAAGGAAATAGATTCTTTCCAAGAATCTCCAGGAAGGAAAGGTAGCTCTGTTATGACCTTGATGTTAGTCCACTATGAACCATGGCAGACTTCTAAACCACAAAACTGTAAGAAAATAAACTTGTGCTATTTGAAGCCAGTCTTCAAGGTAATTTGTTATAGTAGCTATAGTCAGCTCTTACAATGATCTTGTACGATCTTATGTCTAACATACTGCTGTGCAGCTTTAAAACACTCAAATGCTGGTTGTTGTATTAAGAGTCTAAAAATCCTTCACCTGAATTTTAGAGCCCTCTCAGATCTGCTTATTCATCCTTATTGCAAACACTCCTCTGTCAGCACACCCCAGTTATGCCACACACCATTTCTGGACCATGCAGTGTAACAAATTGCCACAAACTTAACATCACTATCTCAGTTTCTGTGGGTCCAGGCACCAGATCCCTCTTCAGGGTCTCACCAGACTGATGTCAAGAGAGCTGCATTCTCATTTGGGTAGTAACGGAGAATCTTGTTCCATATCTAAGAGGTACATTGCAATTTCTGACAGAGAGTCTGGTCTTTGTCACTTTCAGCTTCTGATGGCTGTCAGCATTCCTTGACTTGTGGCCACATCACTCCCGTATCTGTGTCCATGGCCATGGTGTTTCTCCCTCTGTTTCACATCTTCTCCTCTTTTGTCCATCTTAAATCACCCTCTGCCCTTTCCTTTTCCTTTCTTTGGAAGATTTTTTTTTTTCAATATGGACTTTTTTATTTTTTAAAGTCTGTATTGAATTTGTTGCAACATTGTTTCCATTTTATGTTTTTCATTTTTGACCACAAGGCATTTGGGACTTTAGTTCCCCAATCAAGGATCAAATCCACACTCTCTGCCTTGGAAGATGAAGTCTTAACCACTGGATTGCCAGGGAAGTCACTTCATTTTTCTTTAAAGGAATCTTGTTATTAGATTTAGGGCTCGCCCAAGAATCCAGATTTTTTCTATTGAGGTAGCTCGGGGTCTATGAGTTTCTAAAATGGATAACCTTTGCTGTTTGGAGTCAGTGGCAAATGTGACTACAGAAGCATGGTCAGAGATATGTCACATGACTGGGTTTGCAGACTGAAGGCAAGGGTCGGTAGGCAAGGAAGGCAAGTGGCCTCTGAAGCTCAACAAGGGAAGGAAATAGATTCTTTCCAAGAATCTCCAGGAAGGAAAGGTAGCTCTGTTATGACCTTGATGTTAGTCCACTATGAACCATGGCAGACTTCTAAACCACAAAACTGTAAGAAAATAAACTTGTGCTATTTGAAGCCAGTCTTCAAGGTAATTTGTTATAGTAGCTATAGTCAGCTCTTACAATGATCTTGTACGATCTTATGTCTAACATACTGCTGTGCAGCTTTAAAACACTCAAATGCTGGTTGTTGTATTAAGAGTCTAAAAATCCTTCACCTGAATTTTAGAGCCCTCTCAGATCTGCTTATTCATCCTTATTGCAAACACTCCTCTGTCAGCACACCCCAGTTATGCCACACACCATTTCTGGACCATGCAGTGTAACAAATTGCCACAAACTTAACATCACTATCTCAGTTTCTGTGGGTCCAGGCACCAGATCCCCTCTTCAGGGTCTCACCAGACTGATGTCAAGAGAGCTGCATTCTCATTTGGGTAGTAACGGAGAATCTTGTTCCATATCTAAGAGGTACATTGCAATTTCTGACAGAGAGTCTGGTCTTTGTCACTTTCAGCTTCTGATGGCTGTCAGCATTCCTTGACTTGTGGCCACATCACTCCCGTATCTGTGTCCATGGCCATGGTGTTTCTCCCTCTGTTTCACATCTTCTCCTCTTTTGTCCATCTTAAATCACCCTCTGCCCTTTCCTTTTCCTTTCTTTGGAAGATTTTTTTTTTTCAATATGGACTTTTTTATTTTTTAAAGTCTGTATTGAATTTGTTGCAACATTGTTTCCATTTTATGTTTTTCATTTTTGACCACAAGGCATTTGGGACTTTAGTTCCCCAATCAAGGATCAAATCCACACTCTCTGCCTTGGAAGATGAAGTCTTAACCACTGGATTGCCAGGGAAGTCACTTCATTTTTCTTTAAAGGAATCTTGTTATTAGATTTAGGGCTCGCCCAAGAATCCAGAATGATCTCCACATCTCATTCTTGTTGTATTCCAAAAGACCCTTTTTCTATTTTTCTATATTGTCTAAAGTGGGTACTACTGCTTTCCTTTTTTATCTTTTTTTTTTTTATTGGAGGATAACTGTTTTACAATGTTGTGTTGTTTTCTGCTTCACAGTGCATCAGCTACATGTATACAAATACACATTTCTCCTCCCTCTTGAGCCTCCATCTCATCCACCCATCCCACCCCTCTATACTGACACAGAGCACAGAGCTGAGCTCCATGTGCTCTAAAGCATCTCCCCACTAGCTCTCTATTTTACACGTGGCCGTGTGTTGTTACATGATAGTAGATGTTGCTTCATCAGTGCTTCTCCCTTAACTTGTCCCACCCTCTCCTTCCCCCTCTGTGTCCACAAGTCTATTTTCTATGCTTGTATCTCTTTCACGCCCTGCAAATAGATTCATCAGTACCATTTTCTAGATTCCATGTATTTGTGTTAAAAAAAATGTGGAACGTTTCATGAATTTGTATATCATGCTTGTGCAGGGGCCATGCTAATCTTCTCTGTATCATTTAAGTTTTAGTCTATGTGCTCCTAAAGCAAACAAAAAAATCCTTTTTCTAAACAAGGTGGCATTTACAGATTCTGGGGATTAAGGTGAACATCGGGGGCCACCATCCAACCTCCTACAGGTTAGCTACTTGAGTGCTTTCCTTCTCAGGGGCCGTACCATTACATCCTCAACAGTCTCTTTTATTTTTGCATAACCACAATTGTGATCGCTTGTTCAACATCTAACTTGATCCACTAGAGCACAATCTCCCTGCAGGTAGGAAACTTGCTGTCTTGTTCACAACTGTGTTCCCAGCACCTAACATATATTAGGTACACAGTAAGTGGATATATCTTTTTTCTCTCCCAAACCAACTGGATCATTTCTTTCTTTTCCACTTTGCTAAATAGAAATCGCCTAAGTTATTGGTAATGAAAGTTCTTCCCACTAATTGTGAACTTGTCATCTCTCAAGCTGTCTCATTAAAAAAAAACATTCATATTCTGAATTTAAATGAAGATATTTCTCTTCTCATGCATCACTTTACCTTAGGAACTTTAGACCAACTTCTCATGTAAGACAAGGGTTGATGTACAGAGGGTGCAGCATAACTCCTTTGTGATAGTCCATGGCATGTAAATATGGCACAGGACACCATGTCTGTGTTAACAGCTCAGTTCTATTAGTTTGATCGGACTTCTTTTTTACAACACGAATATTTAATTCTTTCAAGTCTGAACTGTATCTCCTACATGCTGTGCCTTGCAGACTGCAGAATGCAGAAGTGGTACTCAGCGAATAACAAATAACAACCGCAATGATGATTGTAATGCATAATGTAATATTGTTACTAGAAATATAATTATATGAACAGACAATTTACAGAAGAGAAGGGACCTCAGAGCCCTTGTGTTGTCAATCTGGCCTGTCTCTTAATCAAGGATGATAATAATAAAAATATCACCTCCCCCCAAGTGCAGTCAGCTTGTCAACATAGCAATATTTATAGAATGCTGTATGTAACAATGGCATCTCCATGCAGATGGATTAAGATCGAGGAGCAGCTGCAGATGGCTGTTCATTAACTGAAAGGAGAAAATGAATCTGAACAAAGGCACTTATGGAGCCCCTAATTTATTAGTGCTGTAATGGGGAAGAGGAGCTCTCTGGAATGGCAACTGAAGAAGACCAGTTAAAGAAATAATTGTAAAAAACAAGACACAGATTCAGTACAACATACAGGGACATTTTATTGCCTGTAAGGTCTGTAGAATTACAAGGTCAACAAATATCAGACTCAGCATCTAATCCTTCATATTTATTAATTACATTCAACAAAGTACTTGCCATCAATCTACAGACTGAAGCTAGATTAACATTCTGTCACAAAAACCTGCTCCATTCACCCAGAGAGATGCTTGCTTTTACTTCTCTGTTGTATTTAATACAGCACATGCACAGAGACACACACACACACACACACACACACACACAAACCCTTGCCACAAAAAGGCTTTCTGCTTATAGTCCTCAGAATGACTTCCTGACATTCTAGGATTTGATGAAGTAAGGTCCTCAACGAAATGTGAGACATGAAGAAGGGGCTCCCAGCTCTTTTCCTCCTTTCCATGACTTAGCTACCACATGACCAAGAAAACTGTTGCAATGTGACATCTCTGGTTTTTTCTTCTCCAAAAGAGTCCATAAGAATCTGCCATTAGCTAAAAGCCATGTTAGTGATTTCCAGAGTAGAAGATGCTCCATCAAAACAGAGATATTCACTAATAAGTAAACAAACACATCATGGTGTCTTCATATAGTGGAAAAAAAGGAACAGACTGCTGCTATAACATGCCAAAACCTGAATAAATCTCAAAATATTTATGCTGAGTGAAGAAAGATAGACCCAACGTCTGAGTCCAGGCATGGGGAAATACTCTGAGAATGGGCTGATGGATGCCTTCCCTACCTTGATTATGTTAACGGCTTCATTTGTCAAAACTCATCAAACTATTCACTTAAAATGAGTTTACTTACTACTTATAGAACATTGACTCATCCAGTTGATTTTAAAAATTCCTTTGCTCAAATATGTTTGAGAAATATTATATCCTATGTTCTCCTCTTACCAATTATGATGAATCAATTAAAGACTCTGCATCCATTAAAAGCAATTGAATCATTAAAAACCCTGAGAAATACCATGGTGTACAACACTGATTAATTGTTGATTTACAGAGTCCCTAAATTGGTGTTATTTCCAAATCCTCCCATTTGAAAATTAAATCCTATTAACATCATTGGGTTATTAATTTATTAGCTCTGTGATCATGGGTGAGTGGTTTAAACTCTGTGACATTTCAACAAAGTACTTGCCAAAAATCAGAATCTTACAGGTCTGTAGAATTACAAGGTCAACAAATATCAGACTCAGCATCTAATCCTTCATATTTATTAATTACATTCAACAAAGTACTTGCCATCAATCTACAGACTGAAGCTAGATTAACATTCTGTCACAAAAACCTGCTCCATTCACCCAGAGAGATGCTTGCTTTTACTTCTCTGTTGTATTTAATACAGCACATGCACAGAGACACACACACACACACACACACACACACACACAAACCCTTGCCACAAAAAGGCTTTCTGCTTATAGTCCTCAGAATGACTTCCTGACATTCTAGGATTTGATGAAGTAAGGTCCTCAACGAAATGTGAGACATGAAGAAGGGGCTCCCAGCTCTTTTCCTCCTTTCCATGACTTAGCTACCACATGACCAAGAAAACTGTTGCAATGTGACATCTCTGGTTTTTTCTTCTCCAAAAGAGTCCATAAGAATCTGCCATTAGCTAAAAGCCATGTTAGTGATTTCCAGAGTAGAAGATGCTCCATCAAAACAGAGATATTCACTAATAAGTAAACAAACACATCATGGTGTCTTCATATAGTGGAAAAAAAGGAACAGACTGCTGCTATAACATGCCAAAACCTGAATAAATCTCAAAATATTTATGCTGAGTGAAGAAAGATAGACCCAACGTCTGAGTCCAGGCATGGGGAAATACTCTGAGAATGGGCTGATGGATGCCTTCCCTACCTTGATTATGTTAACGGCTTCATTTGTCAAAACTCATCAAACTATTCACTTAAAATGAGTTTACTTACTACTTATAGAACATTGACTCATCCAGTTGATTTTAAAAATTCCTTTGCTCAAATATGTTTGAGAAATATTATATCCTATGTTCTCCTCTTACCAATTATGATGAATCAATTAAAGACTCTGCATCCATTAAAAGCAATTGAATCATTAAAAACCCTGAGAAATACCATGGTGTACAACACTGATTAATTGTTGATTTACAGAGTCCCTAAATTGGTGTTATTTCCAAATCCTCCCATTTGAAAATTAAATCCTATTAACATCATTGGGTTATTAATTTATTAGCTCTGTGATCATGGGTGAGTGGTTTAAACTCTTTGTACTGCTATTTCATCACCTGAAAAATGGAATGTTTGTTTCCATTTCATAGGTGTAGTGAGAATGAAATGGGTTAAAATGTTTGTAATCCACTTAGCATTGTGTGAGAGACAATGTGGAACACATTTTGGAAAATGGAGATCCTTCCTCCAGTCATTCATTTGAAGGGGAGCAAGTCAGGGTGAATGGTTGTCTTATGCATCCCTGACAAAGAGGGCAAAAATGTAGAGGCTTAATGTAGAAGCTGCTCAAATGTGTATGTGAAGCAATGCACAGTGATGCTCTAGAAAGGAAATCAAACTTGATCCCCAACTCTGAGGTCTACTGAAATGTGTAACCTGGGAAGTCATGTGATGTCTCTAGTGCCAAGCTTCCCCTTATTTTAAAATAAGATGGCTAGGAATACAAGGGGACATCTTAACCACAGGAAAGGCATCCATGAAATACTGCTGCTACCATCCCAGGCAATGGTGAAAAGCAATGTTTCCCTATCCCTAGTTTGCTGAGTTCTTACTGGCAACAGATATTGAATTTTATCTAGTCCTTTCTCTCTATTTAGATGGTCATTTTTTTCTTAGTTTTTTTTAGTATGATGGACTATACTTATAAATTCTTAAATATTAAAATTAGTAAATATACATTCCTGGGATAAACCCTTCATAGTTAACAGTTAAAGGTGGCTAATAGAGGCAAAAGCAGAACAGAGATGGACAGGCACCGGGTAGGGAAATAGAAGTGACTATTCAAAACTCATCAAACTATTCACTTAAAATGAGTTTACTTACTACTTATAGAACATTGACTCATCCAGTTGATTTTAAAAATTCCTTTGCTCAAATATGTTTGAGAAATATTATATCCTATGTTCTCCTCTTACCAATTATGATGAATCAATTAAAGACTCTGCATCCATTAAAAGCAATTGAATCATTAAAAACCCTGAGAAATACCATGGTGTACAACACTGATTAATTGTTGATTTACAGAGTCCCTAAATTGGTGTTATTTCCAAATCCTCCCATTTGAAAATTAAATCCTATTAACATCATTGGGTTATTAATTTATTAGCTCTGTGATCATGGGTGAGTGGTTTAAACTCTTTGTACTGCTATTTCATCACCTGAAAAATGGAATGTTTGTTTCCATTTCATAGGTGTAGTGAGAATGAAATGGGTTAAAATGTTTGTAATCCACTTAGCATTGTGTGAGAGACAATGTGGAACACATTTTGGAAAATGGAGATCCTTCCTCCAGTCATTCATTTGAAGGGGAGCAAGTCAGGGTGGATGGTTGTCTTGTGCATCCCTGACAAAGAGGGCAAAATGTAGAGGCTTAATGTAGAAGCTGCTCAAATGTGTATGTGAAGCAATGCACAGTGATGCTCTAGAAAGGAAATCAAACTTGATCCCCAACTCTGAGGTCTACTGAAATGTGTAACCTGGGAAGTCATGTGATGTCTCTAGTGCCAAGCTTCCCCTTATTTTAAAATAAGATGGCTAGGAATACAAGGGGACATCTTAACCACAGGAAAGGCATCCATGAAATACTGCTGCTACCATCCCAGGCAATGGTGAAAAGCAATGTTTCCCTATCCCTAGTTTGCTGAGTTCTTACTGGCAACAGATATTGAATTTTATCTAGTCCTTTCTCTCTATTTAGATGGTCATTTTTTTCTTAGTTTTTTTTAGTATGATGGACTATACTTATAAATTCTTAAATATTAAAATTAGTAAATATACATTCCTGGGATAAACCCTTCATAGTTAACAGTTAAAGGTGGCTAATAGAGGCAAAAAGCAGAACAGAGATGGACAGGCACCGGGGTAGGGAAATGAGAAGTGACTATTCAATGAGAATAGGGTATTTGGGAAGGAGATGGGGCTAGTGGTGATGAAAATGATCTGGGGTTAGTTAGTGGTGTTTGTTGTACAACAGTGTGCATGTACTAAAAGCTGCTGGATTTTACACTTTAATATTGCTAAAATGGTGAATTTTATATTATGTGGATTTTATCTCAGCTGAAAAATATAAGGTGAGTAAGGCGAGTGTACTTTGGCTGATATTAAAGATCCCTGATAGTTTGTTCATTCATTCACTTATTCAGTAAATTTCTGTGAAGCCTCCATTACATAACAGACAATATATTCTCCTGAGAGGACACAATAATGAAAAAAAAAAACCAAAAAGACATGGTCCCCAACCTCACTAAAAGTGTTTCTTTGAAGCTTTCCTTCCTAATGGTGCCCCTGGTTTCGGGTATTATATTCTGTTCCCTTTAAGCCAATGAATAGTTTGAAGGTTGGAAGGCAGACTAAGGGTTTGATGTTATTACATGAGTTTCTGTTTCATGTTATAAACAGGAAGGATAAATGGAAGGGACTGTTACTTACTTTGCCCTAAGTAGTGTTCACTGTAGACTTGACCATGCTCATCTTATTTAATCCTCACCAGATTCTTGTAAAATAGGTGTTATCATGTGCATTGCATAGATAAGCTAAGCCTTAAGGACATTAAGTAAATCTTACTTAGGTGACAAATTTTATAAGTAGTATAGCAAGGAGTTGAAATGCATAAATCCATAGATTTCAGATAATACTATCTATGTACCCATAATGCAGTGTTTATAAACCTGACATTATTTATATAAAATGTAGAATACCTGTGACATTAAGATTTACAATGTTTCATATGAAGTTTGGCCTCACTCTGACAGATGCCATCAAAAAGGTTAGCAAGATGAAGAAATTCTAAGTAGAGGCAAACAAGCCAGTGATGCCTAGAGAAATATATCACTTGTGGTATTTACATTTTCAAGATAGTTGTTAATATTCAAAACCATCATTTAGGATGTTTGGGGGTTTTTTTTGCAGCGAAGGAAGCACATTGTTATAAATTTTCTTTTGCAATTCCTAAAAGAATCTATGAAAATCTTGTGGCTATCATAATTTTTAACCACATACTGGGCACATTGCAAAAAGAAAATAACCCTGATGTGGCATGTTACCACAATCCTTCCAGTGTGCATGCACACATCAAGTGACAGCTGAAATGTAACTGGAAAGGAAATGGAAGATAGTTTGGATAGTAAAAGAAACCAATGAAAGACAAACATGGATGATTTACTTTGGTAGTTATTCACTGACCCAAAGCTGTTGATACCTTTCAGTTATCTTATCAACTGGAGTGTTTGGTAGGTCAAAATAATTGCTTTAATGAGTGTCTCAGTTAGTATAAAAGTTAGATTAACCTTTTACAAATCAATCATTTATTCTCAGAAAAGAAATCTCCTAAGCAAAGCATGGCTTCTACTTATATCTTATTTCCTTTTTGTTTTTATTTACTTGACTACAATTGCCTTTGTAATGTAAAAGAAAAGTGGTGATAGAAAGTACATTATTTCTGATGTTAAAGATGTTTCTTATGCTTTAATGTTAAATAAGCTGTTTGTTGATTGGAAGAAATTCATTATGAAGTTAAAGTGTCCTTCTGATCCCAGTTTTCTAGGAAGTTTTTAAATCAGTATTTATTGAATCAGTGTTGACTCTTACTGAAGTCTTTTTTCTGTATCTCTTGATATGAACATACTGAATTTTCTTATATAGTCTGTTAAAATTGTGTACTACATTAATCCACTTACAAAGATCAAACCATCCTTACACTCCTAGTCCAGATTTGTAATACTATCTATGTACCCATAATGCAGTGTTTATAAACCTGACATTATTTATATAAAATGTAGAATACCTGTGACATTAAGATTTACAATGTTTCATATGAAGTTTGGCCTCACTCTGACAGATGCCATCAAAAAGGTTAGCAAGATGAAGAAATTCTAAGTAGAGGCAAACAAGCCAGTGATGCCTAGAGAAATATATCACTTGTGGTATTTACATTTTCAAGATAGTTGTTAATATTCAAAACCATCATTTAGGATGTTTGGGGGGTTTTTTGCAGCGAAGGAAGCACATTGTTATAAATTTTCTTTTGCAATTCCTAAAAGAATCTATGAAAATCTTGTGGCTATCATAATTTTTAACCACATACTGGGCACATTGCAAAAAGAAAATAACCCTGATGTGGCATGTTACCACAATCCTTCCAGTGTGCATGCACACATCAAGTGACAGCTGAAATGTAACTGGAAAGGAAATGGAAGATAGTTTGGATAGTAAAAGAAACCAATGAAAGACAAACATGGATGATTTACTTTGGTAGTTATTCACTGACCCAAAGCTGTTGATACCTTTCAGTTATCTTATCAACTGGAGTGTTTGGTAGGTCAAAATAATTGCTTTAATGAGTGTCTCAGTTAGTATAAAAGTTAGATTAACCTTTTACAAATCAATCATTTATTCTCAGAAAAGAAATCTCCTAAGCAAAGCATGGCTTCTACTTATATCTTATTTCCTTTTTGTTTTTATTTACTTGACTACAATTGCCTTTGTAATGTAAAAGAAAAGTGGTGATAGAAAGTACATTATTTCTGATGTTAAAGATGTTTCTTATGCTTTAATGTTAAATAAGCTGTTTGTTGATTGGAAGAAATTCATTATGAAGTTAAAGTGTCCTTCTGATCCCAGTTTTCTAGGAAGTTTTTAAATCAGTATTTATTGAATCAGTGTTGACTCTTACTGAAGTCTTTTTTCTGTATCTCTTGATATGAACATACTGAATTTTCTTATATAGTCTGTTAAAATTGTGTACTACATTAATCCACTTACAAAGATCAAACCATCCTTACACTCCTAGTACAATGTTGGCCCTTGCTTATCTTTCCAGTCTCATTTCTTGCCAGTTCCCCTAATTATTTATGATCAACAATCTGGTTCTATTTGAACTTATTTCAGTTATTTAAATAAATTTACTTTCATCATACATGATATTTTCTCTCCCCACCACAGACTTCTGGAATTTTTCTCCCAACACACCAACATTATTAAATTCCAATCCACTACCCTTAGCTTAAGCAACCCTTTTTTCAGGAAAGTCTATCTGGATACCTGCCACTCCTAGACTCCCAATTTAGTGCCCTCTATTTGTCCTTGGGTGGCACTTATATTAAGTTGTCATTATCTGTTTAATTTTCTTTTTTTCTTAAATGTACTGTACATTCCAAGGGAGATGATACTAGATATTTTTCAGTAAAATATTCTCTATACCTCACAGAGGGCCTGGAAAATGGTTGTAAATGAGTAAATTCTGAGAGAAAGAGAGAGAGTCAGAGTGGGGTGGGGAAGACTGAGAGAATACCTTCAATTTAGATTTCTAAATGACTCTAAAGATGAAGTCACTTATATTTCTTTTAATTATCTTGAGAATTTACTGGTTTCATTCAAATTATAATCTATATGTAGAAAAACATGGAAACTCTATTTCTTGAGAATGTGTGGACCACCAGGAAGAAGCAATGTTGATGGAGAATAAAGAAAAGTCACTGCCATAAAACATTTACTTTCCACCCATAAAAACAAATCTGTGTTGTTTTTCTGTTTAATGTCACCGCATGTGAAGACTTGTAGGACATTGATTATGGTTAAGATCTTGAAAACTATCATTTTGCGATATAATTCTAGCAGTTGTGATATATAGGCAGTGTAACTTGGGCATTCTGATGTTACAATGCCAGCAGCTCTGAGATTGTCACAGAAGATCCCAGGCAGCAACAGGACAAGAGAACCAAGTGACGGAAGAGAAAGGAACAGAACCGTTATCTCTAGAATGTCCCTAGTAAGAGTACAAATTAAGGGTGTTGAAAGCAAGCAAAAGATGGGATATAAATGAACCTACCACTTGTAGATTGACAGAGTTATATTTCAGTGCTAATATCATGTACTCATTTAGATTTTCTTTTCCTTTCCACTCTGTTCTTACTGTTCACCCCTTGGTTTATACTCTTATCAATTCATACCTATATCTTGGCCTTCAGCCTCTTCCTGTTCACATCTATCTTTCTCCTAAGAATACCCTTAATGACATCACTCTTCTCCACTTCTTTCAAGTACATGTAGCTGTCTTCCCTGTAAATTTCAACTGGCTTTGAGATTTAAGACATAACAAGAAGCATAACAAATGTCTGGACTGGGCCATCACAGCTGAAGCTGCTTCAGCTCCAGACTTCTTTCTTGACAAGAAGAGATGGGATTGAGAGTTGTCACATTCTTCCAAGCCAGTTTTATTTATCATCCCATGTGGATCCAACCCCCTTACATAGGTTTCTAAATGCCAGATTAATAATCTCACTGGTTTAACTTGTCTGTTTCTTTTCCTCCCACTCTTGTCCGTTTACCTGGCAATGAATACTCTGACCCAGTGCCAAATTTCTTCACCTGTTATCACCTTGAACACAGAACTCAAATATTCCCAGTTTTATCATTCATCTCTGCCCTAGACATTGTCTTAACCTCATGGCTGTTGTAAATAGCTTGATTGCTGGTAGCAATTAGGATGGTCATGAATAGACAAGTAGACTCTTCCTGCTACATATATGCTGATTCACAGTTAACCTAACTGACTGATTCCTACTCTCCTGATGATTCTACTTCGGATCTTGACTTGAACCTGACTTATGAGCCGCCTTCTCTTTCTGTTGCAACCCAAGGTCCACAGCATCCATACCCAATTATTCTCCCAAGCATCTGCTTTCATCATTTTGCCTCCTTTCCACTTAAGAATCCACAAAATTCAGCTGCTTAACACAGTGGCTTTCAAATTATGCTTCTCTCCCACTGGCAGCCAGGTATTCCACTCAAAACTACAAATAATGGTAATCTTTTTCTGTGACAGAGGAAACTTAAGTGAATGGATTGAAATTTTATCATTTTAATACCATCTTTTGTTTCTGTTAGTTATAGCACACAGCAAAAGCCTAAACACTCAGTTGGTTAATGAGTAGATGGTAATTGAGTTGACTTTACTATTGTTTGTGATTTATGATTTATGGAAAATTAAGGGTAAAGTTTCCAAAGAGTAAAGGGTTTTGTGAATTTTTATGCTTATTCTATGGTTTCTTGATAATTTGGGAATCTGATGTAATAACAGTGAAACCAAATATAAAATGACTACTAGGGGCTTCCCTGGTGGTCCAGTGGGTAAAGAATCTGCCTTGCAGTACAAGGGGCACTGGTTTGATCCCTGGCCTGGGAAGATTCCACGTGCAGTGGAGTGGCTGGACCGGTGTGTCCAATTACCAGCCAGTGCTCTGGAGCACATGCACCCAGACCCGGTGCTCTGTTGTGAGAGGGGCCACTAAAGTGGGAGGCCCACAAAGGCCAAAGAGTAAAGATAGATGAAAATAAATAAACTAAAAAAATAAACAGTAATAGAGGCAAAAATATTTTTTTAAAGGACTACTATATATCACTTCTACATATGTGCTATCTATATATATAGTAAGTATATCTATTAAAAGTGTGTGTATATATATATATATATGTAACATATATATTGTATGTAATATATACATACATACTTGTGGTCATGATTATATACAAAATATAAATAAATAACTGTGTCTACATATACATACAGGACTTCCCAGGTGTCTTGGTGCTAAACAATCTGCCAGGAGATGCAGGTTTGATCCATGGGTTGGGAAGATCTCCTGGAGAAGGAAAATGGCAACTCATTCTAGTATTCTTAACTGAAAAATCCAATGTATAAGAGAGTCTGGTGAGTTATAGACCATGCGGTCAGAGAGTTGGACATGAATGAGCAACTGAGTGCAAACATATACTTACACCCGTTCATACACACAGAGAGGTATTACTCGTGGTATGATTCCTTCTGTTAGGAACATTTATAACTCCAATATAATTTATAAGTGAGAGCAATGATATTCTCTATATCTCCTTACTCCTTTACCTCTTTTTCTTTATAGTAGTTAAAATATGAAGTCTGTGTGTGTGTGTGTGTGTGTGTGTGTGTGTTATACACATTTTTATTTTATTTATTTATTTTCATTCATCTTTACTTTTTGGCCTGTGTAGGCCTCCTGTCGAAGTGGCCTCTCTCATTGCAGAGCACTGGCTCTGGGCACATGCACTCCAAAGCGCTGGCTCATAATTGTACATACTGATCCAGCTGCTCCGCAGCACATGGGATCTTCCCAGGCCAGGGATTGAACCAGTGCCCCCGCATTGCAAGGCGGACTCTTTACCCACTGGACCACCAGGGAAACCCTGTGTGTGTTTTTAATTAAAATAAAAAGTCTCATTTTTGTTGATGATCAGAATTAATTTCAGACAAGGATAAGGCTAGAATTCCTTTGAAAATATACTAGAGAGGCCCCGTGAGGGTCTGGTAACACTTAAACCTTCACTAAATATCCTATTATATATTTATCAAGGAACATATCTGTTTATATCAAGCTTTACAATAACTCACTCTCAGGCATTAGGCAGACGTATGGATTACTTAATGACATTGGCATGTCTTATGTCCCCAGCAATGTTTTCTGCCATGGCATTCACACACTATAAAGAAATTGTAGATGCATTTTTTTTTGAGCAAGAAATGAATTTTGGAATGACAGCCTGGCTCTGCTCCATGATCTGAAAATGAATGATAAAGCTTAAAAAAAACTTAGAAAATAAGTTGAAAAATACTGATTTACAAAGATCCCTCAACTTGTTTAGGTTACTGGAAATTTAGTAGCCTTGGTAAATTACTCTGATAATCTAGATGACACCCACTATTCATTTTGCTGCTTTTCCAAACCAGTCATCTGGGAGATGTTTATAATAACTGTTTTCCTTAATCCCCAGCTGAACTGATAAAACTGATTTTCTGAAATCAGGAGGCAAGAGGCATTTCAAGTAATCACGGGTGATAACGACTGTTGGATACACCTCAGGTATCTAAAAATAGAAGGGCATTAGTTCCTATTGCCACAGAAAGAATCTGATGTCAGCAGTGTCCGGAAATGCAACCTAACCAGAGTGAAAACACCCTATGGGTTTATATAACTCACTGGAGTCATTTTCAGGTTCTGCATGTAAATTGTATAAAACTCCCAACAATATAATCCTCAGGATATGGGGATGATTGGCAGGCTGCAAAGCTTTTTCTTTAGACTCAAACAGTTCTTTGATACAAACAATATTTTTCATTTCAAAGGTAATTGTTGGTAGCCAATAGGCACTGATAGTCCCATGTGAGTAGCACAATAAGTACATTGCCTTTCAGAAAACAGTAGTGCTTTTCATGTGATAGAGACCATTTGTGCAATTGAAAACCCATTCAGAAAGCACAGTGATAGACATACCGTTTAAAATTCCAAGATGTTAATGTATTGAAGTACACTATCAGACAGGCTCTCACACAAAAGCTCCTTGGGAAATAATCTAATATATATATTCAGCCATCATTGTATTTACTTTTTTGGCAATAATTCCTTTCCCTTGTTTTCTACTACACTAAGCAGAGAAACGTCAGCTGTGTCTCAGCTGAAACAAAGGCAAACCACAGCCCCAAATTTCAGTTTTTATCATTCTCTCAATTACAGTGTGTCTCACTGTCTCATTTTTGTTTCTTAAAAGAAATTTGTAAATAACATACAGGACACAGAGATCATAAATGATTACATGCCTATTCCTGGATAAAATGTCCTGGAAAGTAGATTTTTTTTTCAAGTAAATCTTCAAATTGTCTCTTTTTATCTCCCACGGTGAGTTTATTTTATACCAAATAGCAAATGGTTTTTATTTTCTCATTTAATTTCTAATACTTTGCAGGGCAAGAGCAGACCAGTAAGAGAGGTCCTTAGGCTGTTCAATATTTGTGCTTGTTGACAGAACTGAAGAAAACATGTAATCAAAGAGTGTAACAAAATGAACTATTAAAAAACGTAAAGCCAAGAATAAAGGAAAACATTACCATTCATCAAGAGATTAGCCATAATCCTATTAAGAAATCAAAGAACAGTTTGAAAATTCCACATTCAAAATTCCGAGTGATCAGTTGTTTGAAAGAAAATCAATTCCTACATCACATCAAGAACAATTTTTGATGAGTCTCTACATAACTATTGATAGCTATGCAATTAGAATAATAAAAGTTCAGTGTCAGTGTTAAAGCATTATTTAATCAATTTCTATAAACAAAAAATGAAAAGCTTATTTAACTGAGTCTTGGGACCTAGAAAGAATTAAATCATAATATAAAACTGGTATGGGAATCAAGAGACACAGGTCATTTTCATCTCTACATTGAGTCACTGTGTGACCTTCAACCAGTTACTTCATCTCTCCGTTTCATTTTTACCTCATGTGAAAATGAGAGTTCAACTGCAAAATCAGCAGAGATGCCAGAAGGAATAAAGACGTCATGTTCCTAAAAGTATCTACATCTATTGAGAAGTACAGATTCATGCTACTAAAATTAAAACTCTGTATTTCACAGTTAATGCTTTAACTTATCTTTATGCTAAGAAGGTTGCATGCTCTCTAATACAAATGTAGAGCTTCCAAATGCTCCTTTCTCTTAAACAAAGATCTTCAGACCTGTTCAGTTTTCCTAGTTTGGTTTTTAGCTAATCTAGGATCTCATGGGCTGTATTTATTGTACCAAAGTTATCCTCATCATCACACAGACTTCTAGCTCCTTTGGCTAAATTTCAAGACACTTATAAATGACCGCACTATAACAGTACCTTATACATGCAGACCACTTTGCAAAGAAATTTGTAAATAACATACAGGACACAGAGATCATAAATGATTACATGCCTATTCCTGGATAAAATGTCCTGGAAAGTAGATTTTTTTTTCAAGTAAATCTTCAAATTGTCTCTTTTTATCTCCCACGGTGAGTTTATTTTATACCAAATAGCAAATGGTTTTTATTTTCTCATTTAATTTCTAATACTTTGCAGGGCAAGAGCAGACCAGTAAGAGAGGTCCTTAGGCTGTTCAATATTTGTGCTTGTTGACAGAACTGAAGAAAACATGTAATCAAAGAGTGTAACAAAATGAACTATTAAAAAACGTAAAGCCAAGAATAAAGGAAAACATTACCATTCATCAAGAGATTAGCCATAATCCTATTAAGAAATCAAAGAACAGTTTGAAAATTCCACATTCAAAATTCCGAGTGATCAGTTGTTTGAAAGAAAATCAATTCCTACATCACATCAAGAACAATTTTTGATGAGTCTCTACATAACTATTGATAGCTATGCAATTAGAATAATAAAAGTTCAGTGTCAGTGTTAAAGCATTATTTAATCAATTTCTATAAACAAAAAATGAAAAGCTTATTTAACTGAGTCTTGGGACCTAGAAAGAATTAAATCATAATATAAAACTGGTATGGGAATCAAGAGACACAGGTCATTTTCATCTCTACATTGAGTCACTGTGTGACCTTCAACCAGTTACTTCATCTCTCCGTTTCATTTTTACCTCATGTGAAAATGAGAGTTCAACTGCAAAATCAGCAGAGATGCCAGAAGGAATAAAGACGTCATGTTCCTAAAAGTATCTACATCTATTGAGAAGTACAGATTCATGCTACTAAAATTAAAACTCTGTATTTCACAGTTAATGCTTTAACTTATCTTTATGCTAAGAAGGTTGCATGCTCTCTAATACAAATGTAGAGCTTCCAAATGCTCCTTTCTCTTAAACAAAGATCTTCAGACCTGTTCAGTTTTCCTAGTTTGGTTTTTAGCTAATCTAGGATCTCATGGGCTGTATTTATTGTACCAAAGTTATCCTCATCATCACACAGACTTCTAGCTCCTTTGGCTAAATTTCAAGACACTTATAAATGACCGCACTATAACAGTACCTTATACATGCAGACCACTTTGCACTTTACAGTCTAATGTATATAGTGCTTCCTTGGCTAGTGAACAATTCAACTTAAAGAGTGATGGCACACTTGCTATGACTTCAGTCTTTTGAAGCTAGGGAGTTGGTGGAGTCTGTCATCTAGAAATGGAAAATTTCTGAGATTTCACCACTTAAGCCAAATGATATAATTCAGCAGCATACTCAGCTTCATTGGATAGAATAACACACATTTGGCTACAGCAGAGAGTATGACTGCTGATGTTCACAGGTCAAGATAGGTAAAGCAAGTGAAGTGAAATGTGTTATTTGAGGCAGTAAGCACAGCTAGAGACTCAGCACTAATTATTGCCATGTAGTGACTCACTCAATGGAAAGCTCTGCAGACGTTATAAGAGAAACTTAAAATCTGCACACAAGCATAGATAAAATAGCCAATTTTTTAAAACTAGTAATCAATGAAACTGTTTTGAGACCTTCAAGAAAGACTTCTGTGCTAGGATGTGATATCTGAGCTACTGGAAGTCTTACATGATCAAGAAGTTCCTTCTGACAACAGTTGCTTCAATGGGAAAGTGGAGGATCTATGCTTGAGAGTTTCAGACTCTACAACACACGTCTTCATCCTGTAGGAGTTTTACCATAGTGGTTCTTATCATCATATAGGTTTTTTTGTTGAAGCTGTAATACCTGAGCATCACCAAGTGTTGACATCACACAGACTTCTGCCCAAGGGCAGCAGCATCCCTCACCACAAGCATCGTCACCAATATCTCACTCTCCATCTCTCACCTCATCAGTGTTAAGATAGACAAGTCATAAAGTCATGCAAACAAAGGTGATGGGTTAAAAGCACAAAAGCATTGTATCAGCACATTGGTTGCTTCTGATATATATGTGTACTGCTCTCAAATCAGCAAGATAGTGGTATTTTAATTTTCTATAACTATTTTCATCTCATGCTGAGACACCCATACCTACTAACGGGAGAGAAAAAGTACTTCAAAACTCACAAATTGTAGTACCTCAGGCCCTTCCAGTTCCAAATAATTTCTAATTTCTTTTGGTTAGAATAGTCCCATTTCAGAAATGAGTAAGGAAACTCAAGTTTCAATTGCTATCCAATCTCTTTCCTCTCCCTCTCTATGGCAGCTTCTAGTTTCAAGGGCTACTTTTCTATCCTGATGGGGAGACAGTTGGGACCCCTGGTACTCACAGTCTTCACTGGGTCTCACCTAACAACCTGCGGGCATCTGCCTCTGGTGCCAAAAATGAAGAGCTCATAAGGTCATAATCTCAGCAAAATTCATATTCTTCAGCATGATTAATGCTTGTTGAATGATCCAGTGGATGTGTGAAAGTCACTCAGTCATGTCAGACTCTTTGCAGACACGTGGATGAGCCATGGAATTCTCCAGGCAAGAATACTGGAGTGGGTAGCTGGTCCCCTCTGCAAGGGATCTACCTAACCCAGGGATCAAACCCAGGCCTCCTGCATTGTAGGCAGATTCTTTACTGACTGAGCCACCAGGTAAACTCCATTGGGAGAGTTTGCCATTACTTCCTGCTGACAAAGCCCTACTTTTATTTTATTTATTTATTATTATTATTATTATTATTATTATTATTATTATTATTTATTAGATTGGCCAAAATGTTCATTCTGACAACAGTTGCTTCAATGGGAAAGTGGAGGATCTATGCTTGAGAGTTTCAGACTCTACAACACACGTCTTCATCCTGTAGGAGTTTTACCATAGTGGTTCTTATCATCATATAGGTTTTTTTGTTGAAGCTGTAATACCTGAGCATCACCAAGTGTTGACATCACACAGACTTCTGCCCAAGGGCAGCAGCATCCCTCACCACAAGCATCGTCACCAATATCTCACTCTCCATCTCTCACCTCATCAGTGTTAAGATAGACAAGTCATAAAGTCATGCAAACAAAGGTGATGGGTTAAAAGCACAAAAGCATTGTATCAGCACATTGGTTGCTTCTGATATATATGTGTACTGCTCTCAAATCAGCAAGATAGTGGTATTTTAATTTTCTATAACTATTTTCATCTCATGCTGAGACACCCATACCTACTAACGGGAGAGAAAAAGTACTTCAAAACTCACAAATTGTAGTACCTCAGGCCCTTCCAGTTCCAAATAATTTCTAATTTCTTTTGGTTAGAATAGTCCCATTTCAGAAATGAGTAAGGAAACTCAAGTTTCAATTGCTATCCAATCTCTTTCCTCTCCCTCTCTATGGCAGCTTCTAGTTTCAAGGGCTACTTTTCTATCCTGATGGGGAGACAGTTGGGACCCCTGGTACTCACAGTCTTCACTGGGTCTCACCTAACAACCTGCGGGCATCTGCCTCTGGTGCCAAAAATGAAGAGCTCATAAGGTCATAATCTCAGCAAAATTCATATTCTTCAGCATGATTAATGCTTGTTGAATGATCCAGTGGATGTGTGAAAGTCACTCAGTCATGTCAGACTCTTTGCAGACACGTGGATGAGCCATGGAATTCTCCAGGCAAGAATACTGGAGTGGGTAGCTGGTCCCCTCTGCAAGGGATCTACCTAACCCAGGGATCAAACCCAGGCCTCCTGCATTGTAGGCAGATTCTTTACTGACTGAGCCACCAGGTAAACTCCATTGGGAGAGTTTGCCATTACTTCCTGCTGACAAAGCCCTACTTTTATTTTATTTATTTATTATTATTATTATTATTATTATTATTATTATTATTATTATTATTATTATGTTATTAGATTGGCCAAAATGTTCATTTGGAATTTTCCATGAAATCTGGAAACACTCAAATGAACTATTTAGCCAACCCAGTATTACTATTATTGTAAAATATACATATCATAAAATTTAATACATATCATCATAACCATTTAAGGTATATAATTAAATATCATTCAGTACATTTACAAGACTCTGAAACTAGTTCCTGAAATTTTTTTTTGTCAACCCAAATGGAATCCATGCACTTAATAAGCAGTCACTCACCATTTCCTCTCACCCACACCTCTTGACAATCACCAATGTACTTTCTGTCTCTATGAATTTGTCTATTCTGTATATTTTGTATGAATGGAAACATACTACATGTGACCTTTTGTGTAGGGCTTATTTCACTTAACATAGTGTTTTCATAGTTCATCCATGTCATTCACATGTATCAATACTTCATTCCTTGTTAAAGGCTGAATAATAATCTGTTTTATGGATATATTGCTGTCTGTGTGTGTACTCATCTCTTCATGGAAATTTGGGTTATTCCTGCCTTTGGCTACTGTGAATAGCTCTGCTGTAAACAATCCAGCCCATGTTTTTCTTTGAAGACTTGTTTTTAATTCTTTTGGGTCTATACCTAGAAATGTAATTACTGAGTCACATGGTCATTCTGCATTTGCATATTTCTGCCTTCGCTGGCATGAAGCTGCTCTCTATTGTAGCTGCTTCCCTTCACCTCATGCCTAGTTAATGAAGTCCACTCAAAGTTTCCATGCTGGGGACACTCAGCCTCTCAGTGCAGAAAGCTTCTGGGATACCTGCAAGTTTACACCTCAGCTTTCTGGATGAGGAGAGGCGCTCAGACATTCCTGAATCTCTTATATGCCTCAGGTAAGGAGCAAAGCCAGTAGCATGGAAGATGATGGCCCATCCCTCATCTCCCTCCTTCAATGCCACTTTTCCATTACTGAGCCTTGCTGAATGTGCTGGAAAGATAAAACATCTATTTGAATATTCTCTTCTTGTCCTTCCCTCTCTCTAGAGATTCTAACATGTATTTTTCTTGTCTTGCTATACTCATCCTCCCTACGTGCAAATACACACACGGGTAACCTCTCCACTGGCTCTACTCTTCCCATCTGATAGGTTGTTGCAACTCTGAAGAAGAAAAGATGTTTCCCTGAGACTTGTTATCCTTCCTTTTCTTTCTTTTTTTTTTTTTTTTTGAGAGGGGGTGCAGAGGGAGGGGGCGGGAGGGCCACTTCCATTGGTCTTTCAGTTATCTATTTTCATCCATCTTTGTTCTTTAGCCCGTGTGGGCCTCCCATCGCAGTGGCCTCTGTTGTCACAGAGCACCGGCTCTGGGCGCATGGGCTCCAGAGCTCTGACTCAGTAATTGGACACATCGGTCCAGCCACTCCGCCGCATGTGGGATCTTCCCAGGCCAGGAATCGAACTGGCGCCCCTTGCAGTGCAAGGCGATGTCCTTACCCACTGGATCACCAGAGAAGCCCCCTATCCTTCCTTTTCAATCTCTTTCTCCTTCCATAACTGGAAGAGATTTCCATTATGTCACTCCTTATTCTTCCATGAGGTATTATTTGCCCTTCTTTCTTGGAGCCATAATGGCAGATGGACTGCAGGGAAATCTGATGTAAGGAAAAATGGAAATTTATATGTTTAATATTTTTAGTTTAAAGGTGTCCTCTTTTCATGTCTTAATAGCAGCTATGTAATGCAAATTATATTCTTTAATTCATTGGTTATTTTACATTCAGATTTGCTTGGGGAGTTCTTGGACTATATGAAAAATTGTACGCATTTTAAGGCATTTCTAAAAAAAACGAAGCCCTTTGGGAACATTTCCACTGGGTCCGCCTGGCCGAGACTCATGTTCTGCAAGTGGTTTATGCTTCCCAAAACTTCATTCTTAATGACTCTTTCAGTTGCTGTCAGTAACTTCTACTACGAACCATTTGGCTCCATCAAAGCCTGAGCCCCCAGAGCTAGGTTTTAGCTTCTGTGTTGTCCAAGGTTTGCAACCACAAGCCTGTCCTGCAGTAATTCTTTAACTTGGCCTGAATCCCTAAACCCCTTGTATTACTTTGTTTGGAAGGGAGATGAACCACCAGCAAAAAAAAGGGTCTTTTCAAGAGAGCTTCGTGAAGGAAGAATCTGTTAGAAATGTCAAAAATTGAAGAGGATACAGGTAGAATGAGGAAAGAAATGTGTCTTCATGACACTCATAAGAGAAATTTCAGTAGAGCAGTAGAGCTAAATGTCCTAAATAAATAGCCAATAACTCCTGAATTTTTGTATTATCCTTCACTTCTTTGTAACACTCATTTCAGCTCTAATTCATTTTGTAAACAAAGGTTTGCTGTGACTTTGCTTCTAAAACTATAAGCCCCATGACTACAAAGACTCTACCTTTTGTATACTCTTGTATTTTGTGAGGTTAGGACTGACCATAGTTCCTGGCACATAGAAAATGCTGAGCCCATCATTGTGCAGGGAGTACAAGTTAATGAAAATCTTAAAGACACCCCAACCTTTTAGATATTGAGGGTGTCAGTGAAAAGTCCAGGAGATGTTAGTTCCAGTCCTGGCCCCATTGTTAGCAAGATATGTAAACTTGCACATGTCATTGAATTTCTCTGATTCCCAGTTTTCTCTTCTGATCAACTGATTGGATCTGTGAAAGATTTTTCTGTCATTGGTGCCTTTGTAGTCAATTCAACCTTGCTTTTCATGTATGAAATGAAAAGTTTTAACATTGTCTTTTTTAGAGGCACACATTTTATTCATAACTCCAGGCAATTTGTTGCACATTGAGCTTTCTAGGATGGAGATATTGAGTAAGTTATTTGCCTTTACATCTTGTCTCATTTTCCAGTTTGGGGGATTCTATCTTTCTTCATTTCTCTGCAATTTTATGTTCCCCAGTCTCATGTATTTCTTACTTGGTCTCTACTTGCTTTCTTATCCCCTTCTTGGCAAGAGAGAAAAAAAAAGGAAAATAGGCAGGCTAAATAGCTTGGGTAGCAGTGCAACTCTGACATGATCATCTTTTTCCAATAGTGAAGATTTTCTTCTGGGAACCACACTACTGTTTTTTTTTTTTTTTTACTCTACAAACCGAATTCGTACTTATATATTGTTAGGAACTCATTTGCACTAAATGGCTCTTTGTTGAACTTCTGTTTGGATTTGTCTGTGTGCATGTGTGTGTGTGTACCTGAGTGTACCTGAGTTTTACCTGAGTGTATGCCACACTTTCCTTAAAAGTTGAGCCCACTTTTTGTTTTGAACCCTTTAAACAACATCTAAACTAAATACGGTGATTAAATTTTTCAAAACTCAGAATTAGGCTCCCAATGGACATGCCTTATAATGATTAAGGATGGAGACACAAATCCTTCTTGATTATATCAAAGTGTTCTGTACTATCATCTCCATGGTTTCTTAGCTACTAGTAGAGCCATAGTTCCTGGCACATAGAAAGATTGCTGAGCCCATCCCATTGTGTATACTCTTGTATTTTGTGAGGTTAGGACTGACCATAGTTCCTGGCACATAGAAAATGCTGAGCCCATCATTGTGCAGGAGTACAAGTTAATGAAAATCTTAAAGACACCCCAACCTTTTAGATATTGAGGGTGTCAGTGAAAAGTCCAGGAGATGTTAGTTCCAGTCCTGGCCCCATTGTTAGCAAGATATGTAAACTTGCACATGTCATTGAATTTCTCTGATTCCCAGTTTTCTCTTCTGATCAACTGATTGGATCTGTGAAAGATTTTTCTGTCATTGGTGCCTTTGTAGTCAATTCAACCTTGCTTTTCATGTATGAAATGAAAAGTTTTAACATTGTCTTTTTTAGAGGCACACATTTTATTCATAACTCCAGGCAATTTGTTGCACATTGAGCTTTCTAGGATGGAGATATTGAGTAAGTTATTTGCCTTTACATCTTGTCTCATTTTCCAGTTTGGGGGATTCTATCTTTCTTCATTTCTCTGCAATTTTATGTTCCCCAGTCTCATGTATTTCTTACTTGGTCTCTACTTGCTTTCTTATCCCCTTCTTGGCAAGAGAGAAAAAAAAAGGAAAATAGGCAGGCTAAATAGCTTGGGTAGCAGTGCAACTCTGACATGATCATCTTTTTCCAATAGTGAAGATTTTCTTCTGGGAACCACACTACTGTTTTTTTTTTTACTCTACAAACCGAATTCGTACTTATATATTGTTAGGAACTCATTTGCACTAAATGGCTCTTTGTTGAACTTCTGTTTGGATTTGTCTGTGTGCATGTGTGTGTGTGTACCTGAGTGTACCTGAGTTTTACCTGAGTGTATGCCACACTTTCCTTAAAAGTTGAGCCCACTTTTTGTTTTGAACCCTTTAAACAACATCTAAACTAAATACGGTGATTAAATTTTTCAAAACTCAGAATTAGGCTCCCAATGGACATGCCTTATAATGATTAAGGATGGAGACACAAATCCTTCTTGATTATATCAAAGTGTTCTGTACTATCATCTCCATGGTTTCTTAGCTACTAAGGAAATCTAATATGCAACAGGAACCAAATTTTTAAGAAGCTTTAAAATAGAATAGAATAAGCTTAATACAGAATCCAGTTTTCTAGTCTCCCATTATTATGATATAGATTAAATCAGGCTCTGAGAGGATTGAAATGGAAGATTTCAGTTCCTATTAGAAAATCAGGTAATTAGGAAAAAAATGGTAGTGTAAGGACAAAAAGGAACCTTGCACTACTGTTAAATTAATTATGTGAATTGAATCAAAGAAGTTTGAGTTGAAACTATTTTTACAACTTTAGTCTTCTTTGGCAGAACAATTAGAAGGTTAGAGATATCTAAAGAAGATGATGTGGGAAGAGAGTGTTCAAGAGATGGAGTGGTCAGTTCCTTCTTGTAATCTCATAACTCTTGTTTCTTTTCAGTTGTTCTGTTCGGGAGCATTATTTTCCATTGTAAACATGCCCCAAACTCTTGCCAATAAGAAGCACCTATATATTATCGTCTATAGAATTAAGACTGATGACATGGTAATTAATTTACAGAGAGATGCATTAAGGACAACCCCCAAAAGAGATGCTATCATTTCATGCAAAAGTGACTCAGGAGTAAAATGAACTCACAGAAATGTTATCCTTTATCTGGCCAACTCCTGTCATTCTACAATCTGGGACCTAAAGTTGATGGGCTCAGAGGTGGGAGATTGTATTGTAGCGGTGTTTCTAAGTCTAGGAAGTTACTTCTCTTATATTTTAAATAGTAAGAGGATGTGGCAACATTTAAACTTTTTCTTTAGAGTATTCACCTGCATCATATAATTGAAGATACAACTTGTATTGAAATAAAACTTCAACCAGAGGAAATTCTTCCCTTGCAAGACTTATATTCATGAAATAGTAAGAATTCTCCTATTTTTCTAATAAAATACAGTGATGGATGCATTTTGGCAAAGTGAAAATTGAATATAAAATGTTATGATGAATTATATATACAGATATATTTCATGCTATCATCTCAATGGTTTCTTAGCTACTAAGGAAATCTAATATGCAACAGGAACCAAATTTTTAAGAAGCTTTAAAATAGAATAGAATAAGCAATACAGAATCCAGTTTTCTAGTCTCCCATTATTATGATATAGATTAAATCAGGCTCTGAGAGGATTGAAATGGAAGATTTCAGTTCCTATTAGAAAATCAGGTAATTAGGAAAAAAATGGTAGTGTAAGGACAAAAAGGAACCTTGCACTACTGTTAAATTAATTATGTGAATTGAATCAAAGAAGTTTGAGTTGAAACTATTTTTACAACTTTAGTCTTCTTTGGCAGAACAATTAGAAGGTTAGAGATATCTAAAGAAGATGATGTGGGAAGAGAGTGTTCAAGAGATGGAGTGGTCAGTTCCTTCTTGTAATCTCATAACTCTTGTTTCTTTTCAGTTGTTCTGTTCGGGAGCATTATTTTCCATTGTAAACATGCCCCAAACTCTTGCCAATAAGAAGCACCTATATATTATCGTCTATAGAATTAAGACTGATGACATGGTAATTAATTTACAGAGAGATGCATTAAGGACCACCCCCCAAAGAGATGCTATCATTTCATGCAAAAGTGACTCAGGAGTAAAATGAACTCACAGAAATGTTATCCTTTATCTGGCCAACTCCTGTCATTCTACAATCTGGGACCTAAAGTTGATGGGCTCAGAGGTGGGAGATTGTATTGTAGCGGTGTTTCTAAGTCTAGGAAGTTACTTCTCTTATATTTTAAATAGTAAGAGGATGTGGCAACATTTAAACTTTTCTTTAGAGTATTCACCTGCATCATATAATTGAAGATACAACTTGTATTGAAATAAAACTTCAACCAGAGGAAATTCTTCCCTTGCAAGACTTATATTCATGAAATAGTAAGAATTCTCCTATTTTTCTAATAAAATACAGTGATGGATGCATTTTGGCAAAGTGAAAATTGAATATAAAATGTTATGATGAATTATAAATACAGATATATTTCATGCTATCATCTCAATACTTTGCATTAAATATGAGTGTTGTATTTCTTTCAAGTGACTGAGTTAATTTTATCTGAGAAAATAATAAGATGATCATTTGTTTCAGAAAGGCCTTTTGGAAAAATTTACGCTCATTTCCTTTCTATTTATGCATATATACATAACCTACTTTTGAAGAGCCAAGAAAATGTTTCACATGTCTCCTGAACCCCATCAAGTGGAAAAGAACTTAAAGCAAATCTTGCATAGGGTAGTGACTTACCATGGGCTTCCCTGGTGGCTCAGATGGTAAAGAATTTGCCTGCAATTCAGGAGACCCAGGTTTGATCCCTGGGTCAGGAAGTTTCCCCTAGAAAAAGGAATGGCACCCTGCTCCATTATTCTTGCCTGGAGAATTCCATGGACAAAAGAGCCTGGTAGGCCCCAGCCCATGGGATCACTATGAGTCAGACACGACTGAGCAACACACACACACACACACATACAGACTTACATATTACTGGTGAGAAATTTAAACTAGCTTCCTGAAGGATGGATCAACAAGTTAAGTCTGCGTTGATCTTTGAGAAAGCTTGAACTCATGGGTAAACTTTGAAAATTTTAATGAGACTGAAATGAAAGATAGGGTAAGAAGTAGTTTGCAGATTATCCATGATTATTTGAGAGCATGTGCTTTTCACAGATGAAAAGAATATAGGAGGAAATAGAAGTCTACTGATTATAGCCTAATTGTAATATATCAATAAAATACAATAATATTAACAAAATAAAATAATACTAATGCAATGAAATTATACATATGACATTATTAGAAGACATTTAGAAAAGAGAGTCATAAAACTAATTTTTCCTTCCATATCAACTACATATAAATATATAAATTTTCTCCATGTGGAAGGGTTTGTGGGTCCCATAGAAAGTTCATAAAGATGCTTATCCTAGGAAACATAACCAGGATTTCACCACAGAGAACAGAAAAAGTATATCAGACTACCGAATAGTATATTATTTTGTGACTAGAAAAGGAATTTGTTGCCAATTGCCCTTCAACCAGTTCTTCTTTTCATGGATACAATTACAGAAGATAAATGATGAAGTAAAAATTGCTCAGTTATGTCCAACTCTTTGAGACCCAATGGGCAAACCATAGGATTCTCCAGGCAAGAATACTGGAGTGGGTGACTGTTGCCTTCTCCAGGGAATCTTCCAACCCAGAGATTGAACCCAGGTCTTCCACACTGACATAAAGATGGATTCTTTACTGTCTGAGCCACCAGGGAAACCCAATAAATGATGAAAACGAGATTTGAAAAATACTGTATCAAATCCAACCATGTGTTTAATAATGTTTAACTTGTGATATTCCAGGAGGGCTTTCAGGAGTGTTTAAAGATTAAAACTGAGAAGTAGATAGGGGCAAACAGTAATTAATGTTAAAAGAAAATGTAAAATTAAACTGAGATTTGTATTATTACTAAAAGCTCATTCTATAAGGAACAGACCACAAATGTGGCTCTGAGGTTTCTAATTAATAATACAAAAGTAAAAATAGACCAATTAGATGATAATTCAAAATGTCTATTATTAATATTTCCCTCAGGGGAAGGAAAACTCAAACATTACCAGTACTTAAGCCAAGGAGAAGTTTCTCGCAGGGTTTAAGAAGTAGATTGTGAAATGTAATGAACACAGTCTTCATCCACACCTCACCTGCTACAATTGTAGTCTCTGAGAGCATTTTAGAGTTTTAATGAAGTGTCTGGTGATCCAGAAAGTGTCTCTTGCATTGACCAACATACTACTTAGGAAAACCTCAGTGGGTTTTGAATTTACAGTAACGAATACAGATTAATAAGAATAAACAGTGATGTAACAAACTCTTAACATAATTAGATCTTATTTCTCTACTATATTTGCATCATGTATTCTTTTAAAATTAATAAAAACATAGAGTTGGACTTTCTAACCCTCACCATCAATCCTTCCCAAATCTCAATTAACACCCTTTACCAGAAGTAACCACTATTATTATGATTTTGATTTTCGTTATTCCTGGACATTAAAACAATGCTTACTTATTAGTTGAATTTTAAATACACATAAAGAGGTATATGAATTGTATAGTTTAATTAATTTTCATAAAGTAAAAAGGCTTCTGCAAACACTAGTATAGAAAATAGAATGTTACTGAGTCCCAAGGAGCCCATCCCTACCCACATGTATACCTCCTAACAACCACTGTCCCCATACCCTTCTCAAAATGTAACCAATATTCTTTCCTCTGCCACCATAGATCAATTTTACCTGTTTTTGCACTTGATATTTTAGGAGCCAAATTGCATATCTCCTTTTGCTTGGTTTCTTTGGCTCAGAATGGTGTGTGTCCGATTCACCTATTGCATGTGAATTTAATGTTTTGTTTTCATTGCTGTATAGAATTTGCTTGTATTGATATACCAGAATTAATTTAATAATTCTGTTACTAATGCCATTTGTATTGTGCCTAAGGAGACAGTGACATTGCTCAGTTGTGTCTGACTCATTGTGACCCTTGGATAAGCCATGGAATTCTTCAGGCAAGAATAGTAGAGTGAATACCTTTGCCTTCTCCAGGGGATTTTCCCAACCTAGGTATCTAACCCAGGTCTTCTGCATTGCATGCAGATTCTTTATGGTCTGAGCCACAAAGGGAAGCCTGAGAACACAGAAGTGTGTAGCTGATCCCTTCTTCAGGGGATCTTCCAGACCCAGGAATCAAACCAGGATCTTCTGCATTGCAAGTGGATTCTTTACCAGCTGAGCTACAAGGGAATCCCTTTATATTGTGCCTAGTTTTCAAATATTAATAAATATTGCTATGGTCATTCTTCTCCATATATTTTAATTGACTGTACATCAAAGAAGGAATTATGAAATTAATGGATGAAACCAAATAGTTTCCCAAGTAATTCTAATGATCACCCTCTCACCAGCAGTGTTTGAGAGTTGACAGCACTCTGCATCTTTGCAATACTTGACATGATCAGACCTTTAATTTTTAGCCATTTTGCTAAATACTGATATTAGAATGTTATCATGATTTTTATTTGCATTTTCCTGATGACTGAAGAAGCTAAGCACTTTTATTATGATTTTGATTTTCGTTATTCCTGGACATTAAAACAATGCTTACTTATTAGTTGAATTTTAAATACACATAAAGAGGTATATGAATTGTATAGTTTAATTAATTTTCATAAAGTAAAAAGGCTTCTGCAAACACTAGTATAGAAAATAGAATGTTACTGAGTCCCAAGGAGCCCATCCCTACCCACATGTATACCTCCTAACAACCACTGTCCCCATACCCTTCTCAAAATGTAACCAATATTCTTTCCTCTGCCACCATAGATCAATTTTACCTGTTTTTGCACTTGATATTTTAGGAGCCAAATTGCATATCTCCTTTTGCTTGGTTTCTTTGGCTCAGAATGGTGTGTGTCCGATTCACCTATTGCATGTGAATTTAATGTTTTGTTTTCATTGCTGTATAGAATTTGCTTGTATTGATATACCAGAATTAATTTAATAATTCTGTTACTAATGCCATTTGTATTGTGCCTAAGGAGACAGTGACATTGCTCAGTTGTGTCTGACTCATTGTGACCCTTGGATAAGCCATGGAATTCTTCAGGCAAGAATAGTAGAGTGAATACCTTTGCCTTCTCCAGGGGATTTTCCCAACCTAGGTATCTAACCCAGGTCTTCTGCATTGCATGCAGATTCTTTATGGTCTGAGCCACAAAGGGAAGCCTGAGAACACAGAAGTGTGTAGCTGATCCCTTCTTCAGGGGATCTTCCAGACCCAGGAATCAAACCAGGATCTTCTGCATTGCAAGTGGATTCTTTACCAGCTGAGCTACAAGGGAATCCCTTTATATTGTGCCTAGTTTTCAAATATTAATAAATATTGCTATGGTCATTCTTCTCCATATATTTTAATTGACTGTATATCAAAGAAGGGAATTATGAAATTAATGGATGAAACCAAATAGTTTCCCAAGTAATTCTAATGATCACCCTCTCACCAGCAGTGTTTGAGAGTTGACAGCACTCTGCATCTTTGCAATACTTGACATGATCAGACCTTTAATTTTTAGCCATTTTGCTAAATACTGATATTAGAATGTTATCATGATTTTTATTTGCATTTTCCTGATGACTGAAGAAGCTAAGCACTTTTATCCTATGTTTATTGGCCCATTCAGATGAAGTGCCTATTCAAACATCTTTCCTAGTATTCATCTGAGTTGTCTGTTTTTTCTCTTATTTGTAGAAATTCTCTATTATGTCCAAGAGGTATTTGTCAAATTGTTTTTTAACTCGTTATTTTATATTGGAGGCTAGATGATTGATACTGTTGTGATGGTTCAGGTGACCAGTGAAAGGACTCAGCCATAAATATATGTGTATCCATTCTACTCCCTTCCAATCCTTTGACATTGATCAGGGTTCCCCGTGCTACATACAGTTCTCTGTGCTATATCCATTTGAAATACAGCACTGTGTACATATCAATTCCAAGCTCCCTTACTATCCCTTACCCCTATTCTTTACCCCTGATAACCATAAGTTTGTGCTCTAAGTCTGTGAGTCTCTGTTTTGTAAATAAGTTCATTTGTATCATTTCCTTTTAGATTCTTCATATAAAGATTATCATACTCTATTTCTGTTTCTCTGTCTGACTTATGTCACTCAGTATGAAAATTTCTAGGTCCATCCATGTTGCTTCAGATGTTATTTCATTCTTTTTAATGGCTGAATAATATTCCACTGGGTTTACCTTGTAGGTCAGTTGGTAAAGAATCTGCTTGCACCCAGTTCGATTCCTGGGTCAAACCTTTTGGATGGTTTCTCTGTATACATACCCAGAAGTCGGATTGCAGGGTCATATGGTGCGGGGACCTTCCGCAGAAAGGGAAGGCAGCGGGGATTACCCCCGGGCTGAACCGGGAGATCTCAGAGAAAGGCAAATCTTGAACTGCCCGCCCCGCAGGCCCCTGGCTGAGGCAGGGGACAATCAGACGCGACAGGGGTTCCATCGAAGTAGTTCCGCTTTATTGAAGAAGATCCACAGCTTTTATAGGCAAGTGAAAGGGGTTTTGCACGGGACTTCCTATAGATTACACCAATCTAGCTAAAGACCAAGCGATCATTCACGAGCGCAGAAACCAAGGGAACCAATCAGAAATTTTGACCATCAATTAACAATTTAGATCACAGCCCTGCCTCTTCCTGTAGGCGCCATCTTAGCTGCAAACATGTGCTTAAGCTTCTTTAAACAATGCACTTAAGCTTCCCTTCATTTCCATGTCCCTTCCTGTAGGCGCCATCTTAGCTCCAAGCTGAAACAATGTGCTTAAGCTTCTTTTCACTCCCACATCCCTTCCTGTAGGCGCCATCTTAGCTCCAAACTGCAAACATGTGCTTAAGCTTCTTTATGCTTAAAACGGTCCTCTTTCAATTCAGAGCCCCACAATATGGTAGCACTATTTTTAGTTTTTCTGAGGAACCTCCATACTGTTCTCCATAATGGCTACCAATTCCACCGATAGTACAGGAGGGTTCCCTGTTTGTCAAATTGTGAATGCTAGAAATAGAATCCCAAATTGCCTTTTCATTTATATAATTTTTATTTGATAACTAGTTCTTAATTTTAATATGTATAGCTTGTGTTATTTCCCTTTATGTATAGGCCTTTGTAAAAATCTTATTTAAGAAATATTTCCCCAACCCATGGTCATGAAGATATTCACCATATTTTCTTCTAGATCCTTTATTGCTCTTTCTTTCACCCTAAGTTCTTCAAACTATTTAGAATTGGTTTTTGTGTATGGTGTGTGATAGGGGTATGTTTCATTTTCTCCCCCCCATTATGGATATCCAGTTGATTTGGCAATGTTATTAAAAAGGCCATTATTTATCCAGTGCTGTTCAGTCTGTGTTTAACATAAATCATAAAGAAGAGGATTTGATTTACCATGAATCATTTGTTCATCTTGGTACTCATACTGGGCCATTTACTTAGCCATAGTGGCTTTATACATTGTAGTCTTACAGCCTTGATACCTGGTGTAGTAATTTCCCTGACACTTACTACTTCTTGTAGAAGAATAAACAGTGAGAGAACTTACTCTTCATGAGTGTTTTGGATATTCTCAGCACTTGTATTTTGATCTACATTTTAGAATATCCCTATAATTTATACCAAAAAATCTGCTAGAATTTTGTTGGGAAATGCTTGGAACAAATTGATATACTTGAAGGTAATTTAACTTTTTATGATGTTGAATATTCTAATACATGAATATGATATACTTCTTTATGTAGGTCTTTAATTTTTCTAAATTTCCATTTATAGATATTTCACATATTTCATTAAATTAATACAAATAATTCCTGTTTGCTCTTCACCAAGGTTTACCAGTTTTTAGCTTTTCCCAGACACAGACACACAGATGTATTTATGTATAGTCTGTCTGTCTGTCTATTTGTCTATCTGATCTCTCTTATGCAGTAAATTACATCAGAAGATGCGTATTGTGAGCTTTCCCACTTTGTGGTATTACATTGAATCCCTTGACTGACATGGTGGCCACAAGCTTTGTTCCACTTTACAGTCACCATTTATTTCTCTTTACTGTTTCTTAATATTTTCAATTAAGTAAACTAAGGAGATTATTTTGATATTAGGAATGTTTTTCTTCAAATATTCACCCAATAGTTTAAACATTGATTTATGATTCTTGCTTGAATTAATTATATAGTCATTATACTATTAAAAATGAACTTTCAGTTTTCCTTTATATATTGATTTCCTTTCAGCATGGGCTCAAGGATTATTATTTTATCCAGTGATAATAAATATTATTATCATTTTGAGGCTAAAGTTGACCCTAGTATGGTCAGTGGGGAGCCTCTTCAAGTTGATCTTCTATAATTTTGACATGTCTTCTTTTTTAAATTTAAGTATACCCAGTAACTCAGCAGTAAAGAATTCACCTACAATGCGGGAGCCACGGAAACAGATTTAATCCCTGGGTCAGGAAGATCCCTGGAGGAGGACACAGCAACCCACTCTGAGGCTAAAAAATTTCATTTTCCCCATTATGGATATCCAGTTGATTTGGCAATGTTATTAAAAAGGCCATTATTTATCCAGTGCTGTTCAGTCTGTGTTTAACATAAATCATAAAGAAGAGGATTTGATTTACCATGAATCATTTGTTCATCTTGGTACTCATACTGGGCCATTTACTTAGCCATAGTGGCTTTATACATTGTAGTCTTACAGCCTTGATACCTGGTGTAGTAATTTCCCTGACACTTACTACTTCTTGTAGAAGAATAAACAGTGAGAGAACTTACTCTTCATGAGTGTTTTGGATATTCTCAGCACTTGTATTTTGATCTACATTTTAGAATATCCCTATAATTTATACCAAAAAATCTGCTAGAATTTTGTTGGGAAATGCTTGGAACAAATTGATATACTTGAAGGTAATTTAACTTTTTATGATGTTGAATATTCTAATACATGAATATGATATACTTCTTTATGTAGGTCTTTAATTTTTCTAAATTTCCATTTATAGATATTTCACATATTTCATTAAATTAATACAAATAATTCCTGTTTGCTCTTCACCAAGGTTTACCAGTTTTTAGCTTTTCCCAGACACAGACACACAGATGTATTTATGTATAGTCTGTCTGTCTGTCTATTTGTCTATCTGATCTCTCTTATGCAGTAAATTACATCAGAAGATGCGAAGAGCTTTCCCACTTTGTGGTATTACATTGAATCCCTTGACTGACATGGTGGCCACAAGCTTTGTTCCACTTTACAGTCACCATTTATTTCTCTTTACTGTTTCTTAATATTTTCAATTAAGTAAACTAAGGAGATTATTTTGATATTAGGAATGTTTTTCTTCAAATATTCACCCAATAGTTTAAACATTGATTTATGATTCTTGCTTGAATTAATTATATAGTCATTATACTATTAAAAATGAACTTTCAGTTTTCCTTTATATATTGATTTCCTTTCAGCATGGGCTCAAGGATTATTATTTTATCCAGTGATAATAAATATTATTATCATTTTGAGGCTAAAGTTGACCCTAGTATGGTCAGTGGGGAGCCTCTTCAAGTTGATCTTCTATAATTTTGACATGTCGTCTTCTTTTTTTTAAATTTAAGTATACCCAGTAACTCAGCAGTAAAGAATTCACCTACAATGCGGGAGCCACGGGAAACATAGATTTAATCCCTGGGTCAGGAAGATCCCCTGGAGGAGGACACAGCAACCCACTCTAGTATTCTTGGCTGGAGAATACAATGGACAGAGGAACCTGGCAGGCTACAGCACATAGGGTCGCAAAGAGTTGGACATGACTAAAGCGACTTGGCATACTCGATTTATAATGTTGTGCCAATCTCTGCTCTACAGCAAAATGACTCATTTATAAACATAGATACATTCTGTTTTAAAATATTCTTTTCAGTTATGATTTATCTCAGGAGATTGGATATAGTTCCTTATGCTATACAGTAAGACCTTTCTTATCCTTTCTAAATATAATAGTTTGCATCTATCAACCCTAAATTCCCAGTCCATCTGTCTCACTCTTCCCCTCCTCCTTGGCCACAGTCTGATCTCTCATTTTGAGATGTCTTCTTCACTTGAGAGAACTTTTTGCTTTGCAGCATAATGAGATATTCCAGACTTATCTTTTTTTTTGATTTTTTATTTATTTATTTATTTATCTATATATTTTTGTACATGTATGTTCCCAGATCATTCATATGCATATCCCTTGACCCTCCCCCCACCCAGTTCCCCCCCTCCCATCCCTCCAGACCATTGCTCCAAGTGGTTGTAGGTACTCCTATTCCCCTAGCACAATGACAATAGCTATCTTTTGCTTTTACTGTAAAGACTTTGGGATTGGCCACATCTTTAAGGAGGCTTGTTTCCTCAGTTTGCTAAATAACTTCTTTATTGTAACATATATTATAGGTTCTTTTGGATCTTAAAATACATAATCATGAATGTGCAAATGACAGTGGTTTTATTTCTTCCTTTTTAATTATTTTATCATTTATTTTTGCTATCTTATGGCATTGGGTAGTACTTCCAGTACAGTGTTAAAAAAAAGTGATTTTGGGGGCATCCTTGTCTCATTTCTGATTTCAGAGAAAAAACTTACAACATTCTTCCTTGCTGATGTTTATACTATATATTTTGTAGTTTCCTTTTATTTATTTATTTATTTGGTGGGGAGGGGCGGATTAGGGAGGGAGCAGGGCAGGCGGGCCACTTCTATTGGTCTTTCATTTATCTATTTTCATCCATCTTTGTTCTCTGGCCCGTGTGGGCCTCCCATCGCAATGGCCTCTGTTGTCGCAGAGCACCGGCTCTGGGTGCATGGGCTCCAGAGCTCAGGCTCAGTAATTGGACACATCGGTCCAGCCACTCCACCACACGTGGGATCTTCCCAGGCCAGGGATCGAACTGGCACCCCTTGCACTGCACGGCAGTGTCCTTACCCACGGGACCACCAGGGAAGCCCCTGTAATTTCCTTTTAAGGTTAAAAAAGTTTCCTTTTTTATTTATTGCTAAAATTTTTTAATGATAAATGATAATATATTATTTCCTATTGCTGTTGTAACAAATGGCCACAAACAGTTTCTTAGAACAGTGGAGATTATTATCTCATAGTGCTAGAGGTCAGAAGCCCCAAATGGGTCAAGAGGGCTGCATGCTTTTCAAGACTCTTTGAGAGAATATGTTTCTTTGCCTTTTTCAGGTTCTGTGAGTTGCACACATTCCTTTGTACATCGTCTTACATCATGCAGACTTCTACTTGTTTATTGGCTGCACCGGGTCTTAGTTGTAGCATGCTGGCAGGATCTTCAGTTCCTCCCATCCCTCCAGACCATTGCTCCAAGTGGTTGTAGGTACTCCTATTCCCCTAGCACAATGACAATAGCTATCTTTTGCTTTTACTGTAAAGACTTTGGGATTGGCCACATCTTTAAGGAGGCTTGTTTCCTCAGTTTGCTAAATAACTTCTTTATTGTAACATATATTATAGGTTCTTTTGGATCTTAAAATACATAATCATGAATGTGCAAATGACAGTGGTTTTATTTCTTCCTTTTTAATTATTTTATCATTTATTTTTGCTATCTTATGGCATTGGGTAGTACTTCCAGTACAGTGTTAAAAAAAAGTGATTTTGGGGGCATCCTTGTCTCATTTCTGATTTCAGAGAAAAAACTTACAACATTCTTCCTTGCTGATGTTTATACTATATATTTTGTAGTTTCCTTTTATTTATTTATTTATTTGGTGGGGAGGGGCGGATTAGGGAGGGAGCAGGGCAGGCGGGCCACTTCTATTGGTCTTTCATTTATCTATTTTCATCCATCTTTGTTCTCTGGCCCGTGTGGGCCTCCCATCGCAATGGCCTCTGTTGTCGCAGAGCACCGGCTCTGGGTGCATGGGCTCCAGAGCTCAGGCTCAGTAATTGGACACATCGGTCCAGCCACTCCACCACACGTGGGATCTTCCCAGGCCAGGGATCGAACTGGCACCCCTTGCACTGCACGGCAGTGTCCTTACCCACGGGACCACCAGGGAAGCCCCTGTAATTTCCTTTTAAGGTTAAAAAAGTTTCCTTTTTCTTATTGCTAAAATTTTTTAATGATAAATGATAATATATTATTTCCTATTGCTGTTGTAACAAATGGCCACAAACAGTTTCTTAGAACAGTGGAGATTATTATCTCATAGTGCTAGAGGTCAGAAGCCCCAAATGGGTCAAGAGGGCTGCATGCTTTTCAAGACTCTTTGAGAGAATATGTTTCTTTGCCTTTTTCAGGTTCTGTGAGTTGCACACATTCCTTTGTACATCGTCTTACATCATGCAGACTTCTACTTGTTTATTGGCTGCACCGGGTCTTAGTTGTAGCATGCTGGCAGGATCTTCAGTCTTCGTTGGGGCATGTGAGATCTTTTTTTTTTTTTTTTCAGTAGAGGCATGGAGAATTTCTTAGTTGCAGCATGTGAACATGTGGAATTTTTTTAGTTGTGATATATAGGATCATTAGTTGCAGTATACAAACTCTTAGTTGTGGCTTGTGGAATCTAGTTGCCTGACCAGGGATCAAACCGAAGTCTCCCTCATTGGGAGCATGGAATCTTGGCCACTGGATCTCCGGGGAAGTCCCCAGCACCTGTTTTTGTTGTCACGTCTTTTTCTCTGACACTGTCCTTGCCCCCTTTTTTATGAGAATCTTGTGATTACATTGACCCAATCACAATAATCCATGATAATATAACCATATCAAGATCCTTAAATTAATTACAAGTTCCCTTTGACAATTCAAGGCATCATATTCATAGGTTCTGGGGATTAAGATATGTACATACAGCCTACCACAAATAATAATGTTATTAAACAAATATTCTGCATCAGTTGAGATCATCATACTATCCTCTCTTTTATGCTGTACATGTGGCGACTTTATTTTTAAGGTTCTCGTGCTAAACATCCTTCATTCCTAGAATGATTCAGTTTCTTTGTGATGAGCTGCTCCCATTACAAATTGCTAAAGTTTATTTGGAACTTCCTAGATGGCTCAGTGGTAAAGAATCTGCCTGCATTGCAGGAGATGTGGCTCCAACCCCTGGGTCAGGAAGATGCCCTGGAGAAGGAAATGGCAACCCACTCCAATATTCTTGCTTGAGAATTCCATGGATAGAGGAGTCTGAAGGCTACAGTCCATGGGGTCACAAAGAGTTGGACACAACTGAGTGACTGAACAGCAGCAGTAGATTTTACTTGCTGATATCTTACGTCGTATTTTCGTATCTGTCTTCTTACATAAAAATGGCCTGTAATTTTTCACTTTTAATGCCCTAGTTTCCCCCCTCCCCAGATCAGTTTTATTGGCCTCAGATAATGATTTGGAAAGTGTTTTCTTTTTTTCCATTTTCATTTAAGTTTCTGCATTTCTCTTTGTTATTTTCCTTGTCTGTGCTTTCTTTGAATTTACTTTTCTAAATTCTTGAGATGAGTGCCTATCTCATGGTTGTTTATTCTTCTTTTCTAATAAACATACTTAGTACTAAAAATGTCCCTCTGACATGACTGTAGCTGCAACAAACAAGTTTTGGTGTATAGCTTTTTTCATTATCATCAATTCAAAATGCATTAAAATTTCTGCTTTTCCTTTTGGTTATTTTCTTTGATCCATAGCTTCTCAACTGCCTCTTCCAGAAAACATGCCAACATACCTATGGATTTTCCCTATGAGTGTATTTATCTAAATTGCTAGTCTGCCATTATCAACAACTACATTCTCTATGACTATTTTGGACTGTATCTATGTATATTTGGATCCATAAACAATATATGATATTTTTCTGTCGGCTTTCAAATATATATTTGTATATATAAGTTTATATGTATATAAGATGTCAAATAAACATTAATCAAAATATAACAGGCAGGGAATTATTAGTATCAGATAAAACAACTTAATGCAAGATGGACCGAGTAGGAAGAAAAACTAATTCACAAGGTATACATAGGAATCATAAGGCTTTATGTCACTAACAATCATGATGAGATATTTCAACTCAAGTCTGTAAGACACTCTGTAGGTCAAACAGCTAAAAGAAAAGTAGTTAAGATATAAACGTTTTGAATGAGACACTTACAAATAACAGGACAGGAGTTGGGTGGGCAAAGAGAGAGAAAGAACTTCATACCAAAGAAATAGCAACCATACTTTCATTTCAAGTATACAGTAAACATTTACTAAAATTGTGCCCATACTTTCCTCATTTTCTAATATAAAATTGAATTAATGGTCAATAATAAATTGATAATTAAAATTAGAAAATTACACATTTAGAAATCCTCTTCTAAATTTCTAACAGAAATTTTAAAATATTTTGAGTTAAAAAAGAAAAGCATTAAATAATAAAATATATAACATATAAGATTATAACTGGAATAAAAATTTAAACATATTAAATGTTATGAACTAAACAAACATCCCAGATCAGTTTTATTGGCCTCAGATAATGATTTGGAAAGTGTTTTCTTTTTTTCCATTTTCATTTAAGTTTCTGCATTTCTCTTTGTTATTTTCCTTGTCTGTGCTTTCTTTGAATTTACTTTTCTAAATTCTTGAGATGAGTGCCTATCTCATGGTTGTTTATTCTTCTTTTCTAATAAACATACTTAGTACTAAAAATGTCCCTCTGACATGACTGTAGCTGCAACAAACAAGTTTTGGTGTATAGCTTTTTTCATTATCATCAATTCAAAATGCATTAAAATTTCTGCTTTTCCTTTTGGTTATTTTCTTTGATCCATAGCTTCTCAACTGCCTCTTCCAGAAAACATGCCAACATACCTATGGATTTTCCCTATGAGTGTATTTATCTAAATTGCTAGTCTGCCATTATCAACAACTACATTCTCTATGACTATTTTGGACTGTATCTATGTATATTTGGATCCATAAACAATATATGATATTTTTCTGTCGGCTTTCAAATATATATTTGTATATATAAGTTTATATGTATATAAGATGTCAAATAAACATTAATCAAAATATAACAGGCAGGGAATTATTAGTATCAGATAAAACAACTTAATGCAAGATGGACCGAGTAGGAAGAAAAACTAATTCACAAGGTATACATAGGAATCATAAGGCTTTATGTCACTAACAATCATGATGAGATATTTCAACTCAAGTCTGTAAGACACTCTGTAGGTCAAACAGCTAAAAGAAAAGTAGTTAAGATATAAACGTTTTGAATGAGACACTTACAAATAACAGGACAGGAGTTGGGTGGGCAAAGAGAGAGAAAGAACTTCATACCAAAGAAATAGCAACCATACTTTCATTTCAAGTATACAGTAAACATTTACTAAAATTGTGCCCATACTTTCCTCATTTTCTAATATAAAATTGAATTAATGGTCAATAATAAATTGATAATTAAAATTAGAAAATTACACATTTAGAAATCCTCTTCTAAATTTCTAACAGAAATTTTAAAATATTTTGAGTTAAAAAAGAAAAGCATTAAATAATAAAATATATAACATATAAGATTATAACTGGAATAAAAATTTAAACATATTAAATGTTATGAACTAAACAAACACAACTGGTATGTGAACAGACATATCAGTTAGTAAAATCATAAGAGAACACTATAAAGAAAAGTTAAAAATTGAAAACTTGGATTTATTATAAAAATTTCTAGAGAAATGGACTGTAGCTGCACAAATCTAGATTAATAAATCCCCAAAACATAAGGTTAGGTGAGAATGATATAACATGATTTATAATATATAAGGTACCATATTCATATTTTAAATTTCACAAAGTACTTTTGTCTTAGATGGATTTTGTTTTGTATAACTAATAAATCATGGTCTTTGTCACTGGTTAGCTTTGTTAAATGTAAATCTGTTACATTTATGGTCTTTATTCATCTGTTTAGTCAAATTCCTACCGTCTCATTTTGTATTTTCTGTTCACATTCTTTTCCTTTGTTCTCTTTTTCTCCTATTTTCTTTTGAATCAACAAAACTTTTAGTATATTTTGTTTTTCTTTACAGGCCTAGAACTTCAATTATATTATTATTTCACTAGAAATCCTGGAATATTTTAAAACATAGAAAGTTAAGTTCATTTTCTAGAAAATTCTATAGCTGAGCAACATTTTTCCCCTTCTCTCAAACATAGCACAGAACTTCTCATACTACTGTTTTAGTCTGTTATCTCATTATTTTCAATTAGAGTTATATTTCATATTCTAAAAATATATAAATCATTGTAACAGTTAATAATTAAATTCAGTGACACATTTTATCACTCTCTGAATTCACTCTTCTGTTTGATGAAAGTCTTTTTATTTATTTTAAGTTGAGTAACTATGGTAGTTAATCTTAGTATCTGTATATTTGAAAACCTCATTTTCATTGTTTTAGTTTAACTGGGTATAAAATCATGGGTCACAGGTATTGACCTCAGAATCTTAAATAGCACCATTGTCTTCTGGGGTTTCTTATTGCTAAAAAGAAATCTCCTGACAGTTTAAATGTCATTTTCTGCAAATAATGTTTTGCCTCCAGCTTTAGGATTATTTTTAATATATTCATTCTAACTTTATGGTTTATTTAGCACACTTCTCAGAATTCAGTAATTTGTTATGAACATTTTTGTCTTTCTTTACTTTGGGGAAATTCAGTTATATCTGTTAAGATATTGTTTCTTCACTATTTCTTCTAGTCTCTGACTCTGCAGCCTCTCAAATCAGTCATTCATACTTCTTTGTTGCTTTTCCTTATCCTTTAGAAATTTATTTTGCTCTTTGTGAATTCCTCAGTATAATCATATAATTTGTTAATTCCCTCTTTTCTGTCATGTTGCTTCGTCTTTAGAATTATTTCACCTAGTGGATGTTGTGTTTTTTCTTTCATTTCAATGACTTGAGTTTTCACTTCTAGAGTCTGTGATTTTGTTCATTTCATTTCCCCCGGGCTTGTTTTATTTATGTATGTATTAACATACTTATATTTTACTTACATATTCCATTTATGTTTTGCTTATGTTTTATGGCTTTTTTTTTTTTTAATACTGATTTATTTGACTGCACCAGCTCTTAGTTGTGGCACACAGAATCTTTGATCTTCTTGCAGCATGCAGGATCTTTAGTTGAGACTTGTAGGATCTAGTTCCCTGACCAGGGATTGAACCCAGGCCCCCTTTATTGGGAGCATGGAGTTTTAGCCACTGAACCACCAGGGAAGTCCCAGTTTATAGGCTCTTGCTCTTGGTAAATAGGAATTATTCTTTCATTTGAGACTTGCTTTGCCTTCTCTCACTCCTACAATATAATTAAAAAAAATTTTTTGTAACAGTTAATAATTAAATTCAGTGACACATTTTATCACTCTCTGAATTCACTCTTCTGTTTGATGAAAGTCTTTTTATTTATTTTAAGTTGAGTAACTATGGTAGTTAATCTTAGTATCTGTATATTTGAAAACCTCATTTTCATTGTTTTAGTTTAACTGGGTATAAAATCATGGGTCACAGGTATTGACCTCAGAATCTTAAATAGCACCATTGTCTTCTGGGGTTTCTTATTGCTAAAAAGAAATCTCCTGACAGTTTAAATGTCATTTTCTGCAAATAATGTTTTGCCTCCAGCTTTAGGATTATTTTTAATATATTCATTCTAACTTTATGGTTTATTTAGCACACTTCTCAGAATTCAGTAATTTGTTATGAACATTTTTGTCTTTCTTTACTTTGGGGAAATTCAGTTATATCTGTTAAGATATTGTTTCTTCACTATTTCTTCTAGTCTCTGACTCTGCAGCCTCTCAAATCAGTCATTCATACTTCTTTGTTGCTTTTCCTTATCCTTTAGAAATTTATTTTGCTCTTTGTGAATTCCTCAGTATAATCATATAATTTGTTAATTCCCTCTTTTCTGTCATGTTGCTTCGTCTTTAGAATTATTTCACCTAGTGGATGTTGTGTTTTTTCTTTCATTTCAATGACTTGAGTTTTCACTTCTAGAGTCTGTGATTTTGTTCATTTCATTTCCCCCGGGCTTGTTTTATTTATGTATGTATTAACATACTTATATTTTACTTACATATTCCATTTATGTTTTGCTTATGTTTTATGGCTTTTTTTTTTTTTAATACTGATTTATTTGACTGCACCAGCTCTTAGTTGTGGCACACAGAATCTTTGATCTTCTTGCAGCATGCAGGATCTTTAGTTGAGACTTGTAGGATCTAGTTCCCTGACCAGGGATTGAACCCAGGCCCCCTTTATTGGGAGCATGGAGTTTTAGCCACTGAACCACCAGGGAAGTCCCAGTTTATAGGCTCTTGCTCTTGGTAAATAGGAATTATTCTTTCATTTGAGACTTGCTTTGCCTTCTCTCACTCCTACAATATCCTAGTTCTAGGTAGGAAGACAGCAGTTGTTTGTTTTGTTTTTCCCCCATCTTTATTTTTTCATGAGCAGGAGAACACCTTGGCCCCTGTTTTAAGGTAGTGATTCTGGCTTTGGTCCCTATAGCATCCTGAACTCTTAGTTTCACATCAGCAGCTGCTACAGCCTGAATCTGGACTCATGGATTCAGCCTTGCTTACCATTTTCTATTGTTTCTTCTCTCTCCAAGAGTTTATCTTGATGAGCCTCATTATTACAGGTATAATGCCTAATATTATATTTTACCTTGTATTTCTGTGGTTTTGGAATTGTGCATGTGGTAAAAATGTAAATTCTGTTCTATTTGGAGGAAATTTGTTATTAGATTGAAAATTATAAATATATTCATATTGGTAGGATGTGTGTTATGCCTCCAGATAAATTAGTATAGAATAACTTTAGGCAAGTAAATAAGAATTCTTGGTAACATTGAGATGATCTAGAATAGAAATAAGGAAAGCTTATTTACCACTTACAGTTCTGAAGCAGGAGTCAGGCAACCTTGGAATGATATCTGCATCCCTCTAGTAGTCTGTCAAATGGGATTTGTTCTAGGCCTGTACTATCATAACTGAAGAAAATAGCTCTATTCATTGCTATGTGAGAAAAGGAGATCCTTCAAGGGTTCTGTGTGATGGTTGGGAGGGATGAGAAGGGGGGGATATACATGTGACTGATCTGGGAACATGCATGTCTGTAAACAACAAAACTCTGTAAAAGTTAAAAGTAAAATAAAGGTTTAAAAAAAATGAATAAAATTTGAACAACTGTGGCCTCCAAAATTCTGATCTAATAGCCATCACTTTCAACATTATGGAATTCCATGAAATGTAAATATATTTTATAAGAAAAACAGGATCAGATAAGCTTGATAATCTATTTAAATGAAGGAAAATAGGTTTATTGCCAGAAATCCTAGAATCTTTAATGTGCTCATGGTTGAGAGTCTTCCAGAATGAGTCATCCATGCAACACCTCAAGTGCTGACCTTGAAATAAACCTATAGGTTTCATGTTGAAGCCTGCATGAAACAGGTTAGCCCTGAAGCCTCCCTTCGTTTGCTTCTTTTAATATACATGGTTGCTTTCAATTTTACTTTTACAGAGTTTTGTTGTTTACAGCGATACATAAATCCAAATCAGTCTTACATATACCCTTGACCCCTCCCACCTGAACCCCGTTCCCAGTCCCCTCCTCGACCCCTCAGGTTGTTGCATAGCCCACATGTAAGTTCCTTAGTCTTACAGCATAAATTGTTGCAATTTAGCCATCTATTTTCCCAAGAGTTTATCTTGATGAGCCTCATTATTACAGGTATAATGCCTAATATTATATTTTACCTTGTATTTCTGTGGTTTTGGAATTGTGCATGTGGTAAAAATGTAAATTCTGTTCTATTTGGAGGAAATTTGTTATTAGATTGAAAATTATAAATATATTCATATTGGTAGGATGTGTGTTATGCCTCCAGATAAATTAGTATAGAATAACTTTAGGCAAGTAAATAAGAATTCTTGGTAACATTGAGATGATCTAGAATAGAAATAAGGAAAGCTTATTTACCACTTACAGTTCTGAAGCAGGAGTCAGGCAACCTTGGAATGATATCTGCATCCCTCTAGTAGTCTGTCAAATGGGATTTGTTCTAGGCCTGTACTATCATAACTGAAGAAAATAGCTCTATTCATTGCTATGTGAGAAAAGGAGATCCTTCAAGGGTTCTGTGTGATGGTTGGGAGGGATGAGAAGGGGGGGATATACATGTGACTGATCTGGGAACATGCATGTCTGTAAACAACAAAACTCTGTAAAAGTTAAAAGTAAAATAAAGGTTTAAAAAAAATGAATAAAATTTGAACAACTGTGGCCTCCAAAATTCTGATCTAATAGCCATCACTTTCAACATTATGGAATTCCATGAAATGTAAATATATTTTATAAGAAAAACAGGATCAGATAAGCTTGATAATCTATTTAAATGAAGGAAAATAGGTTTATTGCCAGAAATCCTAGAATCTTTAATGTGCTCATGGTTGAGAGTCTTCCAGAATGAGTCATCCATGCAACACCTCAAGTGCTGACCTTGAAATAAACCTATAGGTTTCATGTTGAAGCCTGCATGAAACAGGTTAGCCCTGAAGCCTCCCTTCGTTTGCTTCTTTTTTTAATATACATGGTTGCTTTCAATTTTACTTTTACAGAGTTTTGTTGTTTACAGCGATACATAAATCCAAATCAGTCTTACATATACCCTTGACCCCTCCCACCTGAACCCCGTTCCCAGTCCCTCCTCACTCGACCCCTCAGGTTGTTGCATAGCCCACATGTAAGTTCCCTTAGTCTTACAGCATATTCACAATGGTTGTCTCTTTTACATATGGTAGTGTAGGTTTCCATGTGACTTTTTCCATACTTCTTATCCATTCTTCCCTACCCACAATGACCGTCAATCTATTCTCTATGTCTGTTTCTCCGTTGCTGCTCTGCATATGCATTTATCAGTAATGTCTTTCTAGATTCCGCATATGTGTCTTAGTATACTATATTTGTCCTTCTCTTTTTGACTTACTTCACTTTGTATAATAGGCTCTAGATTCATCCACCTCATTAGGACTGATTCAAATGCATTTCTTTTTACAGCTGAGAAATACTCCATTGTATTTATGTGCCATAACTTCTCTATCCATTCATTTGCTGGTGGACATCTAGGTTGTTTCCATGTTCTAGCTATTGTAAAAGGTTCTGGAGTGAACATTGGGGTACATGTGTCTCTTTCAATTTTTATTTCCTCAGGGTATATGCCTAATAGTGGGATTGCTGGATCATATGGCACTTCTATTCTTAGTTTTTAAAAGAATCTCCATACAGTCATCCATAGTGGCTGTATCAATTTACATTCCCACCAACAGTGCAAGAGTGTTCCTTTTTCTCCATATCCTCTCCAACATTTACTGTCTGTGGATTTATTTTTTTATAATATATATAATTTTTTAATTTTTGGCCTCTTTTATTGGTTTTGTACTTATTGATTTTCATCCATCTTTACTTTCTGGCCCGTGTGGGCCTCCCATTGCAGTGGCCTCTATTGTTGCAGAGCACCAGCCCTGGGTGCATGCGCTCCAGAGTGCTGGCTCTTAATTGGACACACTGGTACAGCCACTCCATGGCACGTGGGATCTTCCTGGGCCAGGGGTGGAACCGGTGGCCCTTGTACTGCAAGGTGGACTCTTTACCCACTAGACCACCAGGAGAGCCCCGTCTGTAGATTTTTTCATGGTGGCCATTCTGACTGGTGTAAGGTGGTACCTCGTTGTAGTTTTGATTTGCATTTATCTAATAATGACCAACTTTGAACATCTCTTCATGTGTTTTTTTGGCTATATGTATGTATTCTTTGGAGAGATGTCTGCTTAGGTCTTTCCCCATCTTTTGATAGGGTTTGTTTTTTTTGGTGTTAAGTTGTATGAGATGCTTGTATATTTTGGAAATTGATTCTTTGTTGATTTTTCATTTTTTACCATTTTCTCCTATTCTGAGGGTTGCCTTTTCACCTTGATTATGGTTTCTTTTACTGCACAGAAGCTTTTAAGTTTAATTAGGTCCCAGTTGTTTATTTTTGTTTTTATTTCCATTGCTCTAGAGGGCAGGTTATAGAAGATCTTGCTTTGATTTATGTCATCCATTGTTTTGCCTATATTCTCTTCTAAGAGTTTTATGGTTTCTGGTCTTATATTTAGGTTTTTAATTCATTTTGAGTTTATCTTTGTGTAAGGTGTTAGGGAGTTCTCCAACTTCATTTTTTTGCATGTAGCTGTCCAATTTTCCTAGCACTATTTATTGAAGAGGCTATCTTTGCCCCATTGTATATTTTTACCTCCTTTGTCAGAACTAAGGTACCCATAGGTATGTGGGGTTATCTCTGGGTTCTCTGTCTTGTTCCATTGGTTTGTATTTCTGTTTTTGTGCCAGTACCATACTGTTTTAATGACTGTTGTTTTGTAGTAGAGTCTGAAGTTAGGGAGGCTGATCCTTCCAGCTCCATTCTTCTATCTCAAGGTTGCTTTGGCTCTCTGGGGTCTTTTGTCTTTCCATATGAACTGTGTATTTTTGGTCTAGTTCTGTGAAGAATGCCATTGGTAACTTGATAGGAATCACAGTGAATCTGTAGATGATATTTGGTAGTATGGTCATTAAAATTGATTCTTCTGACCCAAAAGGCATCTTTACTTTCTGGCCCGTGTGGGCCTCCCATTGCAGTGGCCTCTATTGTTGCAGAGCACCAGCCCTGGGTGCATGCGCTCCAGAGTGCTGGCTCTTAATTGGACACACTGGTACAGCCACTCCATGGCACGTGGGATCTTCCTGGGCCAGGGGTGGAACCGGTGGCCCTTGTACTGCAAGGTGGACTCTTTACCCACTAGACCACCAGGAGAGCCCCGTCTGTAGATTTTTTCATGGTGGCCATTCTGACTGGTGTAAGGTGGTACCTCGTTGTAGTTTTGATTTGCATTTATCTAATAATGACCAACTTTGAACATCTCTTCATGTGTTTTTTTGGCTATATGTATGTATTCTTTGGAGAGATGTCTGCTTAGGTCTTTCCCCATCTTTTGATAGGGTTTGTTTTTTTTGGTGTTAAGTTGTATGAGATGCTTGTATATTTTGGAAATTGATTCTTTGTTGATTTTTCATTTTTTACCATTTTCTCCTATTCTGAGGGTTGCCTTTTCACCTTGATTATGGTTTCTTTTACTGCACAGAAGCTTTTAAGTTTAATTAGGTCCCAGTTGTTTATTTTTGTTTTTATTTCCATTGCTCTAGAGGGCAGGTTATAGAAGATCTTGCTTTGATTTATGTCATCCATTGTTTTGCCTATATTCTCTTCTAAGAGTTTTATGGTTTCTGGTCTTATATTTAGGTTTTTAATTCATTTTGAGTTTATCTTTGTGTAAGGTGTTAGGGAGTTCTCCAACTTCATTTTTTTGCATGTAGCTGTCCAATTTTCCTAGCACTATTTATTGAAGAGGCTATCTTTGCCCCATTGTATATTTTTACCTCCTTTGTCAGAACTAAGGTACCCATAGGTATGTGGGGTTATCTCTGGGTTCTCTGTCTTGTTCCATTGGTTTGTATTTCTGTTTTTGTGCCAGTACCATACTGTTTTAATGACTGTTGTTTTGTAGTAGAGTCTGAAGTTAGGGAGGCTGATCCTTCCAGCTCCATTCTTCTATCTCAAGGTTGCTTTGGCTCTCTGGGGTCTTTTGTCTTTCCATATGAACTGTGTATTTTTTGGTCTAGTTCTGTGAAGAATGCCATTGGTAACTTGATAGGAATCACAGTGAATCTGTAGATGATATTTGGTAGTATGGTCATTTTCACAACATTGATTCTTCTGACCCAGGAACATGGAATATCTCTCCATCTGTTTATGTTGTCTTTGATTTCTTTCATTAGTGTCTTGTATTTTCTGTGTACAATTCTTTTGTCTGTATAGATAGGTTTATTCCTAGATATTTTATTCTTTTTATTGGTGAGGGGGATTGCTTCCTTCATTTCTCTTTCTGATTTTTCATTGTTTGTGTATAGGAATGTGAGTGATTGCTGTGTATTAATATTGTATCCTGTGACTTTGCTAAATTCACTGATTGACTGTAGTAATTTTCTAATAGTTTCTTTAGGGTTTTCTATGTATCATATCATGTTGTCTGCAAATAGTGAGAATTTTACTTCTTTTCCAATCTGTATTCCTTCAATTTCTTTTTCTCCTCTTATTATTGTAGCTAGAATTTCCAGGACTATGTTGAATAATAGTGGTGAAAGTGGACACCCCTTTCTTGTTCCTGATCATAGAGGAAATGCTTTGAGTTTTTCACCATTGAGAATGTTTGCTGTGGGCTTCTTATATATGATTTTCACTGTGTTGAGGTAGGTTCCTTCTATGCCCATTTTTTGAAGTGTTTTTATCATAAATAGATGTTGGATTTTGTCAAAAGTATTTTCTGCATCTTTTGAGATGATCATATGATTTTTGTCTTTCAATTTATTGATATGGTGTATCACATTGATTGATTGGCAGATATTGAAGAATCCTTGTATGCCTAGGATAAACCCAACTTGATTATGGTGTATGAGCTTTTTGATGTGTTGCCGAATTCTGTTTGCTTCCTTTGCTTTATAAGGAATACTTTTTTTTTTGAGAGTAAGTGTTCTATGAAACAAATGTTGAAAATTCAATGTTGTTGTTTTTTTTTTTTAATTAGAATGTACTTTCTAGGAGAGAACCCACAACTGACTGTCATCTTAATTTTGATAAAATTAACTGGGTCAAGATATGAACCGGAAGAACAATAATAACAAAAAAGAAATCTGTCTAGGACTTCAGCCCATTATTTAAGCTCAGTAGTATGCTACTCTAACCACTTATAGAATTAAAGGTAAAAGGAAACTGAAATGGGACCTACCACAAATTCAGGGTCAGGATCCTGAGACTTGGAAAGAGAGAAATCAGCCAGCTAAGGAGAATGGCTTTGTTGAGCAATACTAATGGGCCCTGAAGTGCTAGCTTCTCTTCCTCTTGGAAAAAAATGAGCAGAACCATCTAAAACCAGCTAATGATGAAATAATGGCCTTTGTTGAGCCAAAAAAAAACTAATGGATTTTCATTGTTTGTGTATAGGAATGTGAGTGATTGCTGTGTATTAATATTGTATCCTGTGACTTTGCTAAATTCACTGATTGACTGTAGTAATTTTCTAATAGTTTCTTTAGGGTTTTCTATGTATCATATCATGTTGTCTGCAAATAGTGAGAATTTTACTTCTTTTCCAATCTGTATTCCTTCAATTTCTTTTTCTCCTCTTATTATTGTAGCTAGAATTTCCAGGACTATGTTGAATAATAGTGGTGAAAGTGGACACCCCTTTCTTGTTCCTGATCATAGAGGAAATGCTTTGAGTTTTTCACCATTGAGAATGTTTGCTGTGGGCTTCTTATATATGATTTTCACTGTGTTGAGGTAGGTTCCTTCTATGCCCATTTTTTGAAGTGTTTTTATCATAAATAGATGTTGGATTTTGTCAAAAGTATTTTCTGCATCTTTTGAGATGATCATATGATTTTTGTCTTTCAATTTATTGATATGGTGTATCACATTGATTGATTGGCAGATATTGAAGAATCCTTGTATGCCTAGGATAAACCCAACTTGATTATGGTGTATGAGCTTTTTGATGTGTTGCCGAATTCTGTTTGCTTCCTTTGCTTTATAAGGAATACTTTTTTTTTTGAGAGTAAGTGTTCTATGAAACAAATGTTGAAAATTCAATGTTGTTGTTTTTTTTTTTTAATTAGAATGTACTTTCTAGGAGAGAACCCACAACTGACTGTCATCTTAATTTTGATAAAATTAACTGGGTCAAGATATGAACCGGAAGAACAATAATAACAAAAAAGAAATCTGTCTAGGACTTCAGCCCATTATTTAAGCTCAGTAGTATGCTACTCTAACCACTTATAGAATTAAAGGTAAAAGGAAACTGAAATGGGACCTACCACAAATTCAGGGTCAGGATCCTGAGACTTGGAAAGAGAGAAATCAGCCAGCTAAGGAGAATGGCTTTGTTGAGCAATACTAATGGGCCCTGAAGTGCTAGCTTCTCTTCCTCTGGATGGCTACTCTAACCAATCAATTAGGTTAGATGAAGCCAGAACCTCTATTTCTTAAAAGGGAGCAGATGTCATTTGCCTATTTTTTTCCTACATGATGATAAGTAACCTGGACCACAAAGAATTTTCAAATAGCATTGGTCAGCAATCTCAGTAATTATAGGATTTGGGGAATGATATTTTAAATGAAAATGTACTACTTCTAAAATATGTGTATTAGTAGATATATTTTTAGTTGTTGATTTGAGCCTATGTCATAAAAAGCACTAATGAGATCTAGTTTGTATATTTACATCTATAGCTATCCCTATATACCCATAGTAAGCTTAGTTTTCTCAATTATTTGAATACATATTTTCATATCATTTGTATCTTTTTTATAAGCTTCTAACTCTAGCTAATCTCTTGAGTTCCCATAATACACTTGCTTGAAATTTGAAATCATTTCTGAGAAACCATTGGTAAATATCCTCATTATTTACTATGAAGAGAGGTCTGAGAATAGAGAGAGATTGCAACACAAGCTGAGGCTGAGTTCTTAATTCCTTCTTTAGAGATACTTCCCCTCTGGCAATTCCTCACACAAGAGCAAAAAAAACAAGGTCATAATTTTGGAATTTTAAAACTGGTTTAAGAGACACCAGAGGTCATGGCCTTGATATTGATGCTTTCTGATGGTAATCTGTAACAGTTATTTAAAAGATGCTTGTAGCTAGTAGCATTATTTCTGTGGATTTTAAATGTAGCAAGTAATATCCTAATTTACTAGTTTCCATAATATTTATTTTCCTGCCTTTTGCATCATTACTCCTCAGGCATCAGAAGGACATAAAAGAAGAAACTTCTATAGTTGAAAAAATAATCATTTATTTCATTCTCAGTTGTTTAACATGCTCTGCCCACCCACACCTTCATTGTCTCCAAAAAAAGAAAGAAGGATTTGCTTTGGCTTAAGGAAGAATAGCTCCCTAGAAAAAGCAGAATAAGTTCAGATATCCAATGCCCTCATGATCTGACTCTAACTTAACCCTCCAGTTGCAGTTCTCATGACTCTGTCTTGAAGTTTATGTTCTAACAGCACTTAATCTCATGCAACTGACTCATTGTTGGCTCTGATTTCTCCATCTGCAGGAATGGTCTCCCTTCCTCACAATGGCCTGCTTGTCTCTCGGCCTTGTAAACTCCCACTTGTCCTCTAAAACTCCCTAAGCAAGACTAGGGACTTTCCAGGTGGTCCAGTGGTTACAGCTCCATGCTTCCACTACAGAGGGTGCAAATTCAATCCCTGGTTGGGGAACCAAGATCATGGGTGATATGATGGCAAAAAATAAAACTACAGCAAAAACCAAACTTACTGGGAGGAGGGGGAGGGGCGGCGGGAAAAAAAAAAAAAAACAAACTTACTAAGTAAGGCCTTGCTGACCTTCTTGGGTTGATCGCTGCCTTTTTCTGTACTCTCATAATATCTCATGCAAGATCTACCTTTGCAACTTCTATAATGTATTATGTTTATGTGTTTTGTTCCCCCTTGCTTGAAAAGAAGAGATGCATCTCATTCTTCATGTTACCCGTGTGTAGCATAGTAGATCCCAATTAATGTTTACTGGGCTCATGTGTGCCAGGAAATTGCACAGTGGGCTAATTGAACAATAAAATATTTTGGAGTTAGGTAGATAAACTCCACTGAAATGAAGATTAAAAAACAAAGCTCTGTAAAGCAGTGAAGAATGTTCAAAGGATTGGAGATTCCAAAGGAAATAATTGCATCATGAGGCACTGATGTGTTCCATTAAGAAAAGGCTCATAGTAGGCCTTGATATTGATGCTTTCTGATGGTAATCTGTAACAGTTATTTAAAAGATGCTTGTAGCTAGTAGCATTATTTCTGTGGATTTTAAATGTAGCAAGTAATATCCTAATTTACTAGTTTCCATAATATTTATTTTCCTGCCTTTTGCATCATTACTCCTCAGGCATCAGAAGGACATAAAAGAAGAAACTTCTATAGTTGAAAAAATAATCATTTATTTCATTCTCAGTTGTTTAACATGCTCTGCCCACCCACACCTTCATTGTCTCCAAAAAAAGAAAGAAGGATTTGCTTTGGCTTAAGGAAGAATAGCTCCCTAGAAAAAGCAGAATAAGTTCAGATATCCAATGCCCTCATGATCTGACTCTAACTTAACCCTCCAGTTGCAGTTCTCATGACTCTGTCTTGAAGTTTATGTTCTAACAGCACTTAATCTCATGCAACTGACTCATTGTTGGCTCTGATTTCTCCATCTGCAGGAATGGTCTCCCTTCCTCACAATGGCCTGCTTGTCTCTCGGCCTTGTAAACTCCCACTTGTCCTCTAAAACTCCCTAAGCAAGACTAGGGACTTTCCAGGTGGTCCAGTGGTTACAGCTCCATGCTTCCACTACAGAGGGTGCAAATTCAATCCCTGGTTGGGGAACCAAGATCATGGGTGATATGATGGCAAAAAATAAAACTACAGCAAAAACCAAACTTACTGGGAGGAGGGGGAGGGGCGGCGGGAAAAAAAAAAAAAAACAAACTTACTAAGTAAGGCCTTGCTGACCTTCTTGGGTTGATCGCTGCCTTTTTCTGTACTCTCATAATATCTCATGCAAGATCTACCTTTGCAACTTCTATAATGTATTATGTTTATGTGTTTTGTTCCCCCTTGCTTGAAAAGAAGAGATGCATCTCATTCTTCATGTTACCCGTGTGTAGCATAGTAGATCCCAATTAATGTTTACTGGGCTCATGTGTGCCAGGAAATTGCACAGTGGGCTAATTGAACAATAAAATATTTTGGAGTTAGGTAGATAAACTCCACTGAAATGAAGATTAAAAAACAAAGCTCTGTAAAGCAGTGAAGAATGTTCAAAGGATTGGAGATAGAAATTCCCAAAGGCTTTTAGTGGAGGATAATTACATCCTTGCATCACTGAGGCACTGATGTGTTCCATATAAATGAACTTACTGTAAATGCCCCAGGCAGTAAGTGACTTGCCGAGTCAGTTCAGTTTAGATGCTCAGTCGTGTCCGACTCTTTGTGACCCCATGGACTGTGACACACCAGGCTTTCCCTGTCCATCACCATCTCCCGGAGCTTGCTCAAACTCATGTCCATAGAGTCATTGATGCCATCCAACCATCTTGTCTGTCGTCCACTTCTCCTTCTGCATTCTATTTTTTCTAACATCAGGGTCATTTTCAGTGGGTCGGCTCTTTGCATCAGGTGGCCAAAGTGTTGGAGCTTCAAAATCAGTCCTTCCAATGAATATTCAGGGTTGATTTCCTTTAGGATTGACTGGTTTGATCTTCTTGCAGTCCAAGGAACTCTCAAGAGTCTTCTCCAGCACCATAGTTCAAAGGCATCAAGTTTTTGGCGTTCAGTCTTTTATTTTTTAATTTTGGCCTCTTTTATTGGTTATTTATTTATTTATTTTCATCCATCTTCATTCTCTGGCCTGTGTGGGCCTCACATTGCAGTGGGCTTTCTCACTGCAGAGCACCAGCTCTGGCTGCATGTGCTCCAGAGCACTGACTGTCAATTGGACACATCTTCAGTCGCTCCATGGCACATGGAATCTTCCTGGATCGGGGAGCGAACTGGTACGCCTTGCACTGCAAGATGGACTCTCTACCCACTGGACCACTAGGGAGTCCCATGTTCAGCCTTCTCGATTGTCCAGTTCTCATATCCATACATGACTACTGGAAAAGTCATAGCTTTGAATATACAGACCTTTGTCAGCAAAGTTATGTCTGCTTTTTAATAGGCTATCTAGATTTGTCATATCTTTTCTTCCAAGGATCTGCTGTAGGATAAGTTAAATTCTGAATATTCTGGTGGAAATTGCACAGTGGGCTAATTGAACAATAAAATATTTTGGAGTTAGGTAGATAAACTCCACTGAAATGAAGATTAAAAAACAAAGCTCTGTAAAGCAGTGAAGAATGTTCAAAGGATTGGAGATAGAAATTCCCAAAGGCTTTTAGTGGAGGATAATTACATCCTTGCATCACTGAGGCACTGATGTGTTCCATATAAATGAACTTACTGTAAATGCCCCAGGCAGTAAGTGACTTGCCGAGTCAGTTCAGTTTAGATGCTCAGTCGTGTCCGACTCTTTGTGACCCCATGGACTGTGACACACCAGGCTTTCCCTGTCCATCACCATCTCCCGGAGCTTGCTCAAACTCATGTCCATAGAGTCATTGATGCCATCCAACCATCTTGTCTGTCGTCCACTTCTCCTTCTGCATTCTATTTTTTCTAACATCAGGGTCATTTTCAGTGGGTCGGCTCTTTGCATCAGGTGGCCAAAGTGTTGGAGCTTCAAAATCAGTCCTTCCAATGAATATTCAGGGTTGATTTCCTTTAGGATTGACTGGTTTGATCTTCTTGCAGTCCAAGGAACTCTCAAGAGTCTTCTCCAGCACCATAGTTCAAAGGCATCAAGTTTTTGGCGTTCAGTCTTTTATTTTTTAATTTTGGCCTCTTTTATTGGTTATTTATTTATTTATTTTCATCCATCTTCATTCTCTGGCCTGTGTGGGCCTCACATTGCAGTGGGCTTTCTCACTGCAGAGCACCAGCTCTGGCTGCATGTGCTCCAGAGCACTGACTGTCAATTGGACACATCTTCAGTCGCTCCATGGCACATGGAATCTTCCTGGATCGGGGAGCGAACTGGTACGCCTTGCACTGCAAGATGGACTCTCTACCCACTGGACCACTAGGGAGTCCCATGTTCAGCCTTCTCGATTGTCCAGTTCTCATATCCATACATGACTACTGGAAAAGTCATAGCTTTGAATATACAGACCTTTGTCAGCAAAGTTATGTCTGCTTTTTAATAGGCTATCTAGATTTGTCATATCTTTTCTTCCAAGGATCTGCTGTAGGATAAGTTAAATTCTGAATATTCTGGTGGAAAATGACTCAAGAAATTTTTGTACTTTTACCATTTACAGTGAGTTGACTTTGGGATTATACAAGATTTCAGACTCTCTGCTCTAAGCCCCTGAAGACTGTAACTAAGTTTTACTAGCATTCTTCTTCTTAGGCTGTTCTCAGTGGCACAAAGTCTGTGCTTTATGAATGTTCAATGACTGACATGCTCATCCAACAATTAGTGCATCAAAGAATAATTTGTTAATTATTATTACAGTGATCTCTGTATTTGTTTTCTGACTTAGAATTCCCAGTGTTTCCAGTAAATGTAGATATAAGATGTTTTGCTGCTGATAGCATTTTGTTCAAAGATAAAAGCTATGTTGACCCAAATTAACTACAGAAAGCCAAGAAAGTCAACTAGGCTTTTAAAAATTCTCTTGCTTCCCTTACTGACACTTTGATTTTAAAGTATCATGATGTTTGTAATCTCCTTATGTCTTAATCCCACTGACTGAAAATATCAATCTTCTAGCAGGCCAAAGTGGGCTGTTTTTGTTGAGGTGAAAGTAAATTGGGGCAGTGAGAGTATAAAGGTATGAATAGAAACTGAATTCCTTGTCTTCAGCTTTCTCCCAGCCTTCAGACTTTCATATACAAATTCTTACTTGACTTTTCTCTGTGAATGTCTAATAGTTGTTTTAAATATACCATATCTGAAAATGAAACTTTTCATTTTCCCTACTTCAGTAACTTCTGATCCTTCCATCTTCTACCAGCTCATCAGCAACGGCTTCATTTTCCTCTCTTGCTCTTTCTATAAACCTGTCTTCTCTTAAACCCGTCTCTAAACCATTAGCAACCTCAACAGCTTTTGCCTTCAAATTAAGGGAAAATCTGGCATTTCCTTGTCCCTCTATAGCCACCATTCTTATCCAACCCACCAAAATCTCTCACTTGGACCACCCGCTGGCTGACCAACAGGTTTCCTTATTTAACCTTTCCCCTCTATCCATCTATTTTAAATAGCATCTCAATAATCCTTTTCAAGTGGAAGTCAAGTTATGTCTCATCTCTGCTCAGGAAACCTCCAGTAGCTTCCCATCTCTTCCAGGGTAAAATGCAAGGTCTTTCCCAAAGGACACTAGGCACTGGGAGATCTCATTTTATGTGTTTTCTCTTTGGTCTTTTTCCAGTGTATCACATCTACTCCTTCTTCAGGGCTTTTGCATTGACCTTCTGTCTGCTGGAATGCTGTGCTCCAGATGACTTCTTATCTCCCTCCTTGAGGCTTTTTTATTTTTGAACCTGTCTGTCTAAAGTAATGACCCTCCTCACCTTCATCACTCTATGACACCTTTACACTACTTTATCATTCCCTTTATTATCTGTCATAAAATATATTGACTTCCTTTAAAAAAAAAAACTTTTTTACTTACTATTTATCTCCATTAGAGCATAAATTCCATTTGATAATAATTTCTTTTCCTCTGTGCTTTGTCTTCACATCTGGAGCACTGGACTTGGTGAACAACAGGTAAACATTCATTGATAAAATAATGAGCTTGAAAATGATTAACAAAGAACATCCTTGTCCATTGACTCATTTGCTCCTCACAAGGAGCCCGTGATGATGTTGGGTCAGGAATTCTTAATTCTGTGGTAGAAAGAGAAAAGAAAAAGCAAGACCTTAAGAGTTTCTTTAGAACTCTTGCATCTCAGAGAACAAAGACCCACAAAAAGCACTCCCAACTCTATGACACAGGATGTCTCACAGAGCCAGAACGTGGGTGTGTAGGCAAATGTTAACAGGGTCTCAGCAGAGACTGGGGAATGGGAATACTGTCAAGGTGACTCTGGCTTCTTCCCTAGGACGGCTTAAGAACAGATGAGACTCAGTCTCCCTTCCCTGTGCTGCCTCTTTTCTTCTTTCTTCCACATTATTTTCTCCCTGCAAATGAGCCTTTACTGTTCCTTTGTCCACATGGCAGAATGAAGCTTTACATAACTTATCTTTATCAACCCTTTTAGGGGAGGAAAATCTGATGACTAAGGTCTAATTTGCTGTGGGTTGGGAGGATGCATGCATGAAGGGCATTACTTCTCAAGAAAATGGGAATCATTTTGAGCTGGTCATGTACCCTTAAAAATATTTAAAACTGGAAAAGACAAATTCACAAAGTAACACCCTGAAGGAGGGTAGAGGCTGAACTTGAAGTGGGGTTTTCTCTTCCAAACCTTATGCTTCCAGACTTCTCCACACACACTCTTTAGTGAATTACCCATGAAGTGTCTACCTGCGTTTGATGACCATTAGCAAGAGTGGTTAGAGTAAAAAAAAGACAAAATATTATTAAAAGGACCTGATTTCAAATTTAAATTAATTTTAAATTTCATTTAAAATTTAAAGAGGAGAAAAAATAGCATATGAGAATGGGAGCTTTGGTATTCTGAGAACCCAGCCCCAATTACCACACTGCTGGCAAGAGGACTGCAGCAGTCAGACCATTTGCTCAGGCTGCTCTTTGCATCCTGGGTGCTGGAGAGCACGGAGGTAGAGAAGTACTTGCTCCTTTTGTGTTTCCGGACAGTGTGCCCAGTGGAGCATCAAGGGCATTGGCCTGGCATATTTCCACCACTGGTGAGCATATAGGCTTGTTCCGTAAAATATTTATTTTTATCAAATTTATTTTTATCAACTCCATTCCTTTCCAAGGAAGGAATGGAGGCAGCTCAGTGCCACTATTGCTTTATAAAAAATGTAATTTACTTTCCTTTCTGCCCACAGTTAATTTAGCCCCATTGTGTCCTTGCCCCAAGTTCATGGAAATGTGACTTCACTAGGGAGGAATCCACGTAAAGACTGTACATTATACTTTAATGTCAGAGAGGTGGATGAGTTGACATCTTAGAATGGAGAGCAAATCACCCTTTTACTAAGAGATGTAATAGCAGAAACAGTCTTGACTGTGGAAACTGCCATAATAACTGCTCTGCTCATTTTTTATTGATGATGGATAAAAATTCTCATAATTTTGAAGCACAGTAACTGCTGGAATATAGCTTCAGGCTGCCCCTAGGGCAGACTTTATTTATGCATCCCTACTTTCACTATTTGTAATGATAATGATGATAATAATATTAATAATAATAATAATAAATGAGTACTTTCTGAATTACTCTAGAAACTAGAAGTTTCAGCTATTTTCACCTCGATCTGCTCTGCTGTATCTCCTTTTAAAGATGTAATGCAAGAAACACCATCATAATCCTCACCATTGTTCTGGTTGCTAATAGACCTGTGCTAGCAATTTGGAACAGAAAGTGATATATGTCCACCGTTGGTTTTGCTAGTTTTGCAACTCTTAGTGTAGCCTTTTTAAAAATTACTAATTTATAAAGTGCCCTGAGCCTTACAGAATATAAGCAAGTGAGCAGACTGGGGGAATAAAGTTACATAAATCACTATTTAGTTAGTAGCATAAACCACTGTGACCCTACGATGGCTCAATACAGTAGTTTTGGAGAACAGACACAACGAGAAATTTTCCAGAATCGAGAAAAAACAGTGTATTTTAAAATACGTAGATTCGTATGACAATTTATAGTGAAAAATGGAGGCAGAGAGCTCAAAGAATTCACAAAAAACAGTAAGATCAGGATAATGTGTAAAATCCTTGTGTAACTTGCTATTTTGAGGACTTCAGAAGTGTTTGTGAGAAATCAGATTGCCATCAGGATAAAAAGGACAAATCACAAGTGATAATCATGCTTGCCTTGAATTGGGCTTGCAGCCCACCTACTCTTAAGAAACTCATCACTGCGTTTATTGGTTTGTTTGTCTTTATTGGAATATACCTGTTTTACAATGCTGTGTTCATTTCTGCTCTATGACAATGCGAATCAGTTATATGTATGCGTATATCCCCTGCACCTCGGCCCTGGCCCCCTTACTACCACCCCACCAGTCAGGGTCATGAGAGACGACCGAGCTTTCGGGCTGTACAGCAGCTTCCCACTAGTTGGCTCTTTTGTTTATGGTAGTGTGTATATGTCAGTCCTCATTTCCTAGTTCATCCCACCCTTCCCTTCCTCTGCTGTGTCCACATGGCCATTCTCAATGTCTGTATTTCTATTCTCACCTTGGAAATAGGTCCATCTGTACCATTTTTCTAGATTCCACATATGATACTTTTTTTCTCTTTCTGGCTTACTTCACTCTGTATGACAGACTTTAGGTCTATCTGCATGTCTACAAATAATCTAGTTTCATTCCTTTTTATGGATATGTAATACTCTGTTGTATATATGTACCACATCTTCTTTATGCATTCATCCATTGATGGACATTTAGGTTGTTTCCATATTCTAGCTACTGTAACTAGTGCTACAGTGAACACTGGGTATATGTGTCCTTTTGAATGACAGTTTTCCCAGGAGTGAGATTGCTGGGTCTCATGGCAGTTCCATGTTTAGTTTAGTTTTTGTGTTTTTTGGGGGGGCCACTTCTATTGATCTCTCATCTATTTATCTTTGTTCTTTGGCCTGTTTGGGCCTCCCATCACAGTGGCCTCTCTCACTGCTGCGTACCAGCTCCAGGCGCATGCGCTCCAGAGCTCTGACTCTGTAATTGGACACATGGGTCCAGCCGCTCTGTGGCATGTGGAATCTTCCCAGGCCAGGGATGGAACAGGCACCCCTTGCACTGCAAGACGGAATCCTTACCCAGTGGACCACCAGGGAAGCCCCCATGTTTAGTTTTTTAAGGGACTTCCATACTGCTCTCCATAGTCTGTATCAGTTTACATTCCTACCAACAATGCAAGAGGATTTGCTTTTTTCCACACCCTCTCTAGCATTTCTTGTTTGTAGATATTTTGATGATGGCCATGCTGACTGGTATGGGATGATACCTCATTGTAGTTTTGTGTCCAAAACACTGTGTAACTTTGGTGAGTGCAATGGGAGAAATTCCTGCCTGAACTTAGTACAGTAACAGTAGTACTTCTGAGTAATATGTTCATTTCTTATATAATGGTCCCTGGGAACTGTGTAAGTGACCACGTTTCCATTTTCATACTGGCAGTAGGACAGTAGAATTCTCATTTACAGCCTTCCCATAGCAGTGTATAGATCCATAGAGTAAGTGTTGCCCCATCATTTCTGAATTCACTTTATGTTTCTATAGCATGTTTTTATCATGTTTAGTTAGCTTTATACATCTGGTTAACTGCCCTATCTAAATCCTTTCTAGAAAGAATGTGGGAATTAGGAAGGAAGAGAATAAAAAAGGAAAAGGAAAAATAGAGGAGAAATTTGAAAATTTTAGATTTAGATATAAATATAATTTTCTAATACACATTGTAAGATCTAATTTTTCTGTATTTACAAAAGAGGTAACTAAATTTGCCTTAAGGAATTCATATTCTTAATCCTAAATGCCTTTGATGGTAAATATCAATTTTAATTTGTATTTATGCATTCATCCATTGATGGACATTTAGGTTGTTTCCATGTTCTAGCTACTGTAACTAGTGCTACAGTGAACACTGGGTATATGTGTCCTTTTGAATGACAGTTTTCCCAGGAGTGAGATTGCTGGGTCTCATGGCAGTTCCATGTTTAGTTTAGTTTTTGTGTTTTTTGGGGGGGCCACTTCTATTGATCTCTCATCTATTTATCTTTGTTCTTTGGCCTGTTTGGGCCTCCCATCACAGTGGCCTCTCTCACTGCTGCGTACCAGCTCCAGGCGCATGCGCTCCAGAGCTCTGACTCTGTAATTGGACACATGGGTCCAGCCGCTCTGTGGCATGTGGAATCTTCCCAGGCCAGGGATGGAACAGGCACCCCTTGCACTGCAAGACGGAATCCTTACCCAGTGGACCACCAGGGAAGCCCCCATGTTTAGTTTTTTAAGGGACTTCCATACTGCTCTCCATAGTCTGTATCAGTTTACATTCCTACCAACAATGCAAGAGGATTTGCTTTTTTCCACACCCTCTCTAGCATTTCTTGTTTGTAGATATTTTGATGATGGCCATGCTGACTGGTATGGGATGATACCTCATTGTAGTTTTGTGTCCAAAACACTGTGTAACTTTGGTGAGTGCAATGGGAGAAATTCCTGCCTGAACTTAGTACAGTAACAGTAGTACTTCTGAGTAATATGTTCATTTCTTATATAATGGTCCCTGGGAACTGTGTAAGTGACCACGTTTCCATTTTCATACTGGCAGTAGGACAGTAGAATTCTCATTTACAGCCTTCCCATAGCAGTGTATAGATCCATAGAGTAAGTGTTGCCCCATCATTTCTGAATTCACTTTATGTTTCTATAGCATGTTTTTATCATGTTTAGTTAGCTTTATACATCTGGTTAACTGCCCTATCTAAATCCTTTCTAGAAAGAATGTGGGAATTAGGAAGGAAGAGAATAGAGGAGAAATTTGAAAATTTTAGATTTAGATATAAATATAATTTTCTAATACACATTGTAAGATCTAATTTTTCTGTATTTACAAAAGAGGTAACTAAATTTGCCTTAAGGAATTCATATTCTTAATCCTAAATGCCTTTGATGGTAAATATCAATTTTAATTTGTATCATGTTCATGAATTTAACCATATTAATTCACAGTGAAGATCATCATGGGATTTACTTCTGTGTGATAGTTGCTTAATAGTTATTTAATACTGTGGGATAGTTTCTTGCTTCTGTCTCAGTTTATTCCTCTCTAAAATGGCAGTAATTGCATGTACCTTGAAGGCTTGTGAGAATTAAAGAGATTCTCTATGAAGAACAAATCTTGATCTTCTTGTCCCTCAATGTTCTCATTTGTGAAATGGGTGTAAAATGGTACCTATGTCACAAGTAGGTTGTGAAGATTAAAAAAACAGGTGTAATAGCATAGTTAGGAAAACTCCCAGTACAGTAGCACTGCTATTCTTGTTATTATTTCTCATAGTTTTATTTTACAAAGGTTTCATAAATATCCAAAATTAATTTCCACAGTTTAAAGATTGGAAACAGAGGTTTACTGAAATTAAATCCATAATAGTCTTCTTAAATACACTTAGAATGGCCGTTTTTTTAAAGTTACGTGGTCTACCAATGCCTCCATGGGATTCTCTGTTCACACTAATCGTAAAGCTACTGTGGAGTGGTAGTTGTCAAGTGTCACCTACTCCCTAATGCTAATTACCTTTGATAGTATCAGCTTTAATTTGTACCATGTTCAGGGTACATTTGGCAATGATTGGAGTCATTTTTAATTGTCATACGTGGAGATGGGTATGCTCATGACATCTCCGGTGAGTAGAGACTGGAGAAGCCGCTGAGCATCCCAGAATGCACAGGACAGGCCCCCTCACAAAAAGAGATCTAGCCCCGTCTGTCAACAGTGGCATGATTGAAAAATCCTGGTGTAGAATTTCATGGTTGAAAGGGTAATGATAGGAACAATTAGAAAGTTGGTAGAAATCGAAATCTTCACATTTGATTTTGTTTCTATAGCATGTTTTTATCATGTTTAGTTAGCTTTATACATCTGGTTAACTGCCCTATCTAAATCCTTTCTAGAAAGAATGTGGGAATTAGGAAGGAAGAGAATAGAGGAGAAATTTGAAAATTTTAGATTTAGATATAAATATAATTTTCTAATACACATTGTAAGATCTAATTTTTCTGTATTTACAAAAGAGGTAACTAAATTTGCCTTAAGGAATTCATATTCTTAATCCTAAATGCCTTTGATGGTAAATATCAATTTTAATTTGTATCATGTTCATGAATTTAACCATATTAATTCACAGTGAAGATCATCATGGGATTTACTTCTGTGTGATAGTTGCTTAATAGTTATTTAATACTGTGGGATAGTTTCTTGCTTCTGTCTCAGTTTATTCCTCTCTAAAATGGCAGTAATTGCATGTACCTTGAAGGCTTGTGAGAATTAAAGAGATTCTCTATGAAGAACAAATCTTGATCTTCTTGTCCCTCAATGTTCTCATTTGTGAAATGGGTGTAAAATGGTACCTATGTCACAAGTAGGTTGTGAAGATTAAAAACAGGTGTAATAGCATAGTTAGGAAAACTCCCAGTACAGTAGCACTGCTATTCTTGTTATTATTTCTCATAGTTTTATTTTACAAAGGTTTCATAAATATCCAAAATTAATTTCCACAGTTTAAAGATTGGAAACAGAGGTTTACTGAAATTAAATCCATAATAGTCTTCTTAAATACACTTAGAATGGCCGTTTTTTTAAAGTTACGTGGTCTACCAATGCCTCCATGGGATTCTCTGTTCACACTAATCGTAAAGCTACTGTGGAGTGGTAGTTGTCAAGTGTCACCTACTCCCTAATGCTAATTACCTTTGATAGTATCAGCTTTAATTTGTACCATGTTCAGGGTACATTTGGCAATGATTGGAGTCATTTTTAATTGTCATACGTGGAGATGGGTATGCTCATGACATCTCCGGTGAGTAGAGACTGGAGAAGCCGCTGAGCATCCCAGAATGCACAGGACAGGCCCCCTCACAAAAAGAGATCTAGCCCCGTCTGTCAACAGTGGCATGATTGAAAAATCCTGGTGTAGAATTTCATGGTTGAAAGGGGGGTAATGATAGGAACAATTAGAAAGTTGGTAGAAATCGAAATCTTTCTCATTCAGTGCTTCCTGTTTCTGCATTTTCCCCCAGATTTTAGTTTTCAGTTTAATCACAGGCTTAACAAACATATTAATGAGGAAGTGTAGCATTAGCCAAGTTTAAACAATCCTGGCAACTGCCAGTACTCACTTGCCTCCGGTGTACAGTCAGTTCTATCTTCACAAGCTTAGACCCAAATTAAGAATCTCAGAAAGAACTGTTAGAGTCTGTCTCTAGCACATGTCCTAGAGGAACTCTTGTTCTTGTGAGTCTGAGGGGCTGTGCAGAGCAGTGTCTTGGTAGTGGTGTACAAGCAGACACAATCTTAAAGGCCCATAAAAAAAGAAATGAATAGAGAAAATAAGAAATAAGTGAACTAGTGAACATGTTTCAAAGTGGATAGAGATCAGACACAACTTGAGTGACAAAAACAAGTTATCAGTTTGCTAGGGCACCACTATTTCTATAAGAATCTATTTTTGGTGTGGGAGGGGAGCCATGGAACTTTTATTCAATCCCTGGATTGAGACCAGGGATCGAATCCATGCCTACTGCATCTGAGGTGCAGAGTCTTAACAACAAGACCACCAGGGAAGTTCAAGAATCTTAAACAACAAAATATCAACAGTCAGGATTGTGTTTGGCTGCATTTGAAGAAATGTAATATCAGTGACTTAACGAAATTGAGGTTTACAATTTTGTCCTGTAAGAGTTCAGCTGAAGGTGATCCAGATGAAGGGGGCTCCAAGATGCCATCAGTCAGGCTCCACAAAGTGAGGGATGGGACACTTGTGCAATTAACCAGGTCTGGTGGTCCAGAAATTGGACAGAGCATATACTGATAACTTGTAAATATGTTTAATTAGTTCATCTCTGATGGAAGGCTTGAAAATTGGTTTCAGGGCTCCTTAAACCTGTAACCAGAATTCTTCCCCTAAAGTTCATTCTATTTTTCTTCTGTCTTCAAGAAGATGAGAACTTCCACACCACACTGTGCATCCATGTGTCAGGTCCATGGAAGGGGACTGTAGAATGTGACTCAGAACCTGAATCTGAATATACCCCCTCTTACCAAGAAAATGATATTGCTTTCCCAGAAGTCTCATTTCTTGAACTTCTGTTTCTACCTCCTTGACCAAAACTAGGCCACATTCTACCTCCCCTCCCCTCCCCTCCACTCTTGAGCTGCACCAGAGCCAGGAGTGGATGATGAAGAGACTTCTTGAACACTGCTTTCTGGGTGAGACCAGAGTCCTGATAGAAGAGAAGAAGGGAATGACAATAATTAGGTGAACAAACGGTATCATTTGCTTCGAATATTACAGAATGTTTAAAGATGAGTAGTGAAGAGATCAAAATGTGGGTTGGGAGAATATATCCTAAATTTATGAGAAATGCTTCTTATGGTGTACAAGCAGACACAATCTTAAAGGCCCATAAAAAAAGAAATGAATAGAGAAAATAAGAAATAAGTGAACTAGTGAACATGTTTCAAAGTGGATAGAGATCAGACACAACTTGAGTGACAAAAACAAGTTATCAGTTTGCTAGGGCACCACTATTTCTATAAGAATCTATTTTTGGTGTGGGAGGGGAGCCATGGAACTTTTATTCAATCCCTGGATTGAGACCAGGGATCGAATCCATGCCTACTGCATCTGAGGTGCAGAGTCTTAACAACAAGACCACCAGGGAAGTTCAAGAATCTTAAACAACAAAATATCAACAGTCAGGATTGTGTTTGGCTGCATTTGAAGAAATGTAATATCAGTGACTTAACGAAATTGAGGTTTACAATTTTGTCCTGTAAGAGTTCAGCTGAAGGTGATCCAGATGAAGGGGGCTCCAAGATGCCATCAGTCAGGCTCCACAAAGTGAGGGATGGGACACTTGTGCAATTAACCAGGTCTGGTGGTCCAGAAATTGGACAGAGCATATACTGATAACTTGTAAATATGTTTAATTAGTTCATCTCTGATGGAAGGCTTGAAAATTGGTTTCAGGGCTCCTTAAACCTGTAACCAGAATTTTTCCCCCTAAAGTTCATTCTATTTTTCTTCTGTCTTCAAGAAGATGAGAACTTCCACACCACACTGTGCATCCATGTGTCAGGTCCATGGAAGGGGACTGTAGAATGTGACTCAGAACCTGAATCTGAATATACCCCCTCTTACCAAGAAAATGATATTGCTTTCCCAGAAGTCTCATTTCTTGAACTTCTGTTTCTACCTCCTTGACCAAAACTAGGCCACATTCTACCTCCCCTCCCCTCCCCTCCACTCTTGAGCTGCACCAGAGCCAGGAGTGGATGATGAAGAGACTTCTTGAACACTGCTTTCTGGGTGAGACCAGAGTCCTGATAGAAGAGAAGAAGGGAATGACAATAATTAGGTGAACAAACGGTATCATTTGCTTCGAATATTACAGAATGTTTAAAGATGAGTAGTGAAGAGATCAAAATGTGGGTTGGGAGAATATATCCTAAATTTATGAGAGTATATGCTTCTAGGGAGGGAGAAAGAATACCATAGAGTAGACGTAACAAGTGGGTTTTCCCTTAATTCCTATTTTGTTTATGTATTTAACCTGAAAGGTTTCTGAAGCAGATAAGATACAATATTTAATTTTAAAAATCTGCATCTTCAATGTAGAATCTTATATTCTGCTATATTAGGTAAGTTTTCTAAGTTAAGGAAAAATCTGATAACTTTTGTTAACCTACAACATACTTGGGATAGTGGTATGTTTTCTTTTGTCTTGAGAGAAAAAGAGACATGAATGTATCTGCCCAGATTATGATATAAATGAGTCTTGGAATGAAATTCCAGGGAGCATTCCCACTGGCCACAGAGCTAGACAGTTTTTGGAAATGCCAGTCCCCAAACCCATATTGCATACGGCCTCCCCCCTGGTGAATACTCTGAAACAATTAAACTAGGATTTAAGCAGAACCATGGGGAAAAAATTTAAGTATTCATGATTCATCTTGTTCTCAGTGAAAGTCAGCATGAAAGCTTGCACATACAGTGCTTCCAAATAGCTGACTGTCCTAACATTTTCTTTCATAAGAGATAGGTCACACAGGATACTCATACAGACGTGCTTTTATGAAAGGCACTTTATCCACCCCACTACCACCAAAAAAAAAAGTGTAATGAATTATTTTCCAAAGCTGATGATTTTGGAGCATTCATTTTCATGAAAGTCAAAGTCACCCCCACTCAGTAATGAATTCCTTTTGGATGCAATTCAGACTTTCCAAGGTTACCAATTCAGATTTTGCAGAAAAAAAAATTATACCAGTCTAACAAGAGATAGGCGTGAGAAGTTGAAAAACAAAAAATTGAGGAAGTGAAGACCCAGGATGAGATGACTGGGCATTTCACGAGCACTTGAAGAACTTATTTTCATGTCAGAGGAAGAAACCAGTTTAGAATAGGCTTTAATTTATGCAGATGAAGAAGTCAGAGAAAGAAGAAAAAGGAAGATTTACTGTTTTTTTATTTTCCACTTTCACCTGAGGCAGACTCATGGCCCCAAGACCTTAAGTGCTTCTATGAAAAACAAAGAGCTTGGAAGGGAAGGGGAAGGAAGAATTTTGCGTCAAGGAAACTCAAAAAGTACTCTGTAAAAGAATCCCACATCTTCCCTGTAACAGTGTCCTTTATTAACTCATCGAAGGAGATACGGTAGAGGTTTCAGATTGGGAAGGAAGAAAAATGAGTTTTATTTGTTCTAGCTCTATTAAATATAGATAGGGAGACAATAAAAAGAAAACACTATGGCATAATTAATCCCAGGACCATAGAAATAATGGCAATAGTTTTCTTTGAAAAAATGCACACAACACAAATCTCTCTTTGGGAATATGCAGGCAAATTATAGGGTTGGCCAAAAAGTTTGTTTGGATTTTTCTGTAAGATATTATGGAAAAACCCAAATAAACTTTTTGGACATCCCAATAGTTTAATATTCCTGAATAAACAGGAGCTAGACAGTTTTTGGAAATGCCAGTCCCCAAACCCATATTGCATACGGCCTCCCCCCTGGTGAATACTCTGAAACAATTAAACTAGGATTTAAGCAGAACCATGGGGAAAAAATTTAAGTATTCATGATTCATCTTGTTCTCAGTGAAAGTCAGCATGAAAGCTTGCACATACAGTGCTTCCAAATAGCTGACTGTCCTAACATTTTCTTTCATAAGAGATAGGTCACACAGGATACTCATACAGACGTGCTTTTATGAAAGGCACTTTATCCACCCCACTACCCCCAAAAAAAAAAAGTGTAATGAATTATTTTCCAAAGCTGATGATTTTGGAGCATTCATTTTCATGAAAGTCAAAGTCACCCCCACTCAGTAATGAATTCCTTTTGGATGCAATTCAGACTTTCCAAGGTTACCAATTCAGATTTTGCAGAAAAAAAAATTATACCAGTCTAACAAGAGATAGGCGTGAGAAGTTGAAAAACAAAAAATTGAGGAAGTGAAGACCCAGGATGAGATGACTGGGCATTTCACGAGCACTTGAAGAACTTATTTTCATGTCAGAGGAAGAAACCAGTTTAGAATAGGCTTTAATTTATGCAGATGAAGAAGTCAGAGAAAGAAGAAAAAGGAAGATTTACTGTTTTTTTATTTTCCACTTTCACCTGAGGCAGACTCATGGCCCCAAGACCTTAAGTGCTTCTATGAAAAACAAAGAGCTTGGAAGGGAAGGGGAAGGAAGAATTTTGCGTCAAGGAAACTCAAAAAGTACTCTGTAAAAGAATCCCACATCTTCCCTGTAACAGTGTCCTTTATTAACTCATCGAAGGAGATACGGTAGAGGTTTCAGATTGGGAAGGAAGAAAAATGAGTTTTATTTGTTCTAGCTCTATTAAATATAGATAGGGAGACAATAAAAAGAAAACACTATGGCATAATTAATCCCAGGACCATAGAAATAATGGCAATAGTTTTCTTTGAAAAAATGCACACAACACAAATCTCTCTTTGGGAATATGCAGGCAAATTATAGGGTTGGCCAAAAAGTTTGTTTGGATTTTTCTGTAAGATATTATGGAAAAACCCAAATAAACTTTTTGGACATCCCAATAGTTTAATATTCCTGAGGATCAAAACTCTTGAGAGCAAACCAGTTTAGAGCCCAAAGAAACAAAGTGGTAATTTGATCCCTTTCTGATGATGTTGACAGATGTTCTTGTCATCTTGTGAAAGAGGTCCTGGACCCACTTCTGGGGACGACAGAACAATTTTGCTCATCAAAGCTAAGTTTGGAAAATTTCAGACCAATGAGCAAAGCAAATCTATTTAGATTGTGATGTTTGTGCTCACTGCTGCTCACTCTTGGATATAATCATTTCATAATGCATTCCTGCCTGGGGAGCTGAACCAACGCCTGGACTTGAGCCCCCATTCAGACCCAAACACATGACCTTTGCCAGTCTTTTGGCCACCCTGAGTGCTCATTTTATCATTTGTTTAAGGAAAAAACTCACATTTAGAATGGTTATGAAGATTAAAATAATTTATGTGAAAGCATTGGGTAAACTCTGAAATGTTGAACAAAGAAGATTATCTTAAGCATATTATAGATACTGTGTTATTAGCAGAGAACTAAACATGTTTAATTTTTTGTTCTGTTGTTTGTATTTTGCTTTTGTGCACAGGTCATTCGGTTTCGAATGTGCCATTCATGAGAGTAAAGCTAGGATGCCCCTTCTCTTCTTCCAGCTTTCATTTCTTCGCCTTCAAAGAGGTAAGGAGATCTAACATCCCTTCAAACTCAAAGGCTCCAAAGGTATGTGACTCTAAGTACAAAGAAAGAACAGAATCGTTCTTGAGCAAAATCTTTGTGTGAACAAATTGGAAAGGGAATCAGCAGCATTACAGTAAGTAAAAGAGCATTTTTAAGGCAATTGAAACTAAAACATCAAAATTAGATTAGTTGATATTTGCTTTGGCTTCTCCTAGAAGTTGGAGAAATGAGGTCTGTGTTCTTTGGAAGATTTTGATTGAAAAGAAAATTTACTAGGCTTTGGAGAAATGATTGGTCTGTTCTAGCTCTCCCTTTAAGGATAAAATGCACACAACACAAATCTCTCTTTGGGAATATGGAGTCAAATTATAGGTTTAGCTAAAAAGTTTGTTATCATTTTTCTGAAAGATATTATGGAAAAACCCAAACAAACTTTTTGGACATCCCAATAGTTTAATATTCCTGAGGATCAAAACTCTTGAGAGCAAACCAGTTTAGAGCCCAAAGAAACAAAGTGGTAATTTGATCCCTTTCTGATGATGTTGACAGATGTTCTTGTCATCTTGTGAAAGAGGTCCTGGACCCACTTCTGGGGACGACAGAACAATTTTGCTCATCAAAGCTAAGTTTGGAAAATTTCAGACCAATGAGCAAAGCAAATCTATTTAGATTGTGATGTTTGTGCTCACTGCTGCTCACTCTTGGATATAATCATTTCATAATGCATTCCTGCCTGGGGAGCTGAACCAACGCCTGGACTTGAGCCCCCATTCAGACCCAAACACATGACCTTTGCCAGTCTTTTGGCCACCCTGAGTGCTCATTTTATCATTTGTTTAAGGAAAAAACTCACATTTAGAATGGTTATGAAGATTAAAATAATTTATGTGAAAGCATTGGGTAAACTCTGAAATGTTGAACAAAGAAGATTATCTTAAGCATATTATAGATACTGTGTTATTAGCAGAGAACTAAACATGTTTAATTTTTTGTTCTGTTGTTTGTATTTTGCTTTTGTGCACAGGTCATTCGGTTTCGAATGTGCCATTCATGAGAGTAAAGCTAGGATGCCCCTTCTCTTCTTCCAGCTTTCATTTCTTCGCCTTCAAAGAGGTAAGGAGATCTAACATCCCTTCAAACTCAAAGGCTCCAAAGGTATGTGACTCTAAGTACAAAGAAAGAACAGAATCGTTCTTGAGCAAAATCTTTGTGTGAACAAATTGGAAAGGGAATCAGCAGCATTACAGTAAGTAAAAGAGCATTTTTAAGGCAATTGAAACTAAAACATCAAAATTAGATTAGTTGATATTTGCTTTGGCTTCTCCTAGAAGTTGGAGAAATGAGGTCTGTGTTCTTTGGAAGATTTTGATTGAAAAGAAAATTTTTACTAGGCTTTAGAAAAGCCATAAGGCAAGGATGAATTCTCTGATAGCTGCTCAGACAGTTCCTGAGCCTTCTCCCTTTAAGGGACTGGAGCTTTGATGAATGTGGCTGTCACCCCCAAAGGTGTCATGCACAGGATAACAAACGGATCTGTGCCAGGATGTTCAGTCTTCTATGGAAGAACACAGAACACACTGATTCGAGGGGAAGCTGATTTTACTTGGTGCCGAGTTTACATCTGGTCAGGTAGGTGTGCAGTGTTAAAACACAATTACATGATGGTGTAGATCATTGGTGCTCAGGCTGTGAAGAGCGTGTGTGTGCCACGGAACCAGGGATGTCTGAGAACTCAGTCAGGTCTGACTCAGCACTCTTGAGAGCAGGATCCAGAAATACCAGCCACTGCCGCTCAGGCTGCTGACTCTCAAGCCAAAATAAATCAGGCTGAGTGAACTGTTTTGTCTCCTCTGATTCAGCAGCATGCAGTTTAATGGGCTGCTTCCCCAGAGAGAAGTGGTGGACATCTGCTCTTAAATATGACTGACATTTTCCCCAACTAGCTTTTTCTCTAGACCTTTTATGTCCTAGATTGCTGAAGTATAATCTTAAACTGTTGGCAGAGAGTTAATGAAAGAGGTTGTAATCTGCAAGTAGAGGCCCAGTCAGTGTGTCTTTTCTGAGATTGTTTTTGCTTTGCTGGAGATTGCTAGAATGTTGACAAATGAGCATCTTCTCTCCTAAATGTGTACTGGGAACACAGATTATTGTGAAGGTACATATAGTGCTTTCAGGTCTCCCATGGTGTGTTCACATGAATACCGCTTTGAGTCTAGAAATATGGCTGAGTTCAGACAGAAGCCTCTCCAAAATAGCTACATCCTTTGAAAAGACAGCAGATTATTGCCAAAATCGTTCCAAGTCCATGATGCACTCTTGCAATGGTTGAGGGGTCCTATGGTGACAGTCTCACAGTGATCAAGAGCTCTCACCAACAAAACATGTTTTCAAAAAATAAACAACTTTCATTTCTTTTAAATCGGCCCTCTCAGATCTCCTTTTTTGCATCCCCTCTTATGTTTCAAAGTGTATGTTGGGAGCTTGGCTGGAAGCTTAGGTCCTACACAAAACCCAGAGAGAGCTAAAATGAGCCCTTCACAGCCATGTAGATAGGTGGTAGGGAGTGAAGTTTTTGCAGGCTATAGTACCTTTTTTTTTTTTTTGGAAAAACCATAGATGTAAATTTCCTCAAAAGCAAGGGTGATGTGTTATTCATTTGTGTACCCCTCACATAGCTAGCAATGGTTTGTATGTAGTAGACATTAAAAGATATCTTTTGAGGCCACTGATCAGTCACAGGGCAAAATATTATTCTACATATACCATGAGAGTCAACATGGAGCATAGAAAAATGAGTAAAACAAGGTCCCAATTCCAGAATTCCCACTGGGTTAAGGTCAGGCTTCAAATTCAGAAAAACCCTAAAACAGACATCCTTCATTTCTCCATGTGGGGTATATATTGCCTTCATAGAGATAAAACTGCCAAGACTGAGAGCTGAAGTTGTTCATCATACCCATGTAAATTAACCTACAACTTTTGCAACTCTTTAATATTTTTTTGCCTATAAAGATTTAATTAGTATATTATCCCATTTATATGAACTCATCTATCAAGCTAGCTAGCTATCACTATCTATAGCTATCCATCTATCATTTTTCTATCTGAAGTAAAATATTCATGAAATTATTATTATCATTAATGATTAATGATGAACATTGCAGTAAGGTGGGATCCCACATGATTTTTACTCTCTTACTTTACTCTGTGTTTAGAGTCATTACATTGAACACATATGACTTTTATAATCAGAGAAGAAAAACAAAATTCACTATGCAAAAAAAAAAAAAAGGAATAGGATTCAGCAAGTGTGTGAATGAGAAGAGTCAGTCAAAAATGACAACTCAGTTTGAGCCAAAATGTATGAAAGATTGGTTCTATTCACAAGCTTTGTGGGTTCCAGTAAAGGAGTTCATTTGGGAGAGGACATGTTTTAAGTACTGTTGTGGACATGGTGTGTCAGGAGTGCCAGGAAAACATCACTATGGAGACATGGGAGAGATGCCTGGGGCTCAGCTGGGACTCTACAAATAAGGGACCGCCAAGGGGAGCGGAATTGCAAAGGGAAAGATTAGCCCAGATGGGCAAGATGGAACTTGCATATCTAGAAACTAAAGGAGTGCACAGACCCATGGATAGAAGTAACCAAAAAACGAGAGATGAGAACTAGCAAGTGAGGATTCTCTCATCACCAGAGAAGTGGCCACAAAGAAAAGGCATTCCAGGTTCCCAAAGCTGAGCGTGAGGAGGAGGATGGCTGGAAAAGCCTGTGGTATTTGGTGATGAGGTCTTCTTTTTACAATTTTATTAGAGTATACTTGTTTTACAATGTTGTGTTAGCTTCTGCTGTGCAACGATATGAATCAGTTATACACATACACATATCCACTTTTTAAGATTCTATTCCAATGTAGGTCATTATAAAGTATTGAGTAGAATTTCCTGTGTGAAAAACAAGTATGTTATCATATATATGAAGATGAGTCAACAACAAGTCCAATTCCAGAATTCCCACTGGGTTAAGGTCAGGCTTCAAATTCAGAAAAACCCTAAAACAGACATCCTTCATTTCTCCATGTGGGGTATATATTGCCTTCATAGAGATAAAACTGCCAAGACTGAGAGCTGAAGTTGTTCATCATACCCATGTAAATTAACCTACAACTTTTGCAACTCTTTAATATTTTTTTGCCTATAAAGATTTAATTAGTATATTATCCCATTTATATGAACTCATCTATCAAGCTAGCTAGCTATCACTATCTATAGCTATCCATCTATCATTTTTCTATCTGAAGTAAAATATTCATGAAATTATTATTATCATTAATGATTAATGATGAACATTGCAGTAAGGTGGGATCCCACATGATTTTTACTCTCTTACTTTACTCTGTGTTTAGAGTCATTACATTGAACACATATGACTTTTATAATCAGAGAAGAAAAACAAAATTCACTATGCAAAAAAAAAAAAAAGGAATAGGATTCAGCAAGTGTGTGAATGAGAAGAGTCAGTCAAAAATGACAACTCAGTTTGAGCCAAAATGTATGAAAGATTGGTTCTATTCACAAGCTTTGTGGGTTCCAGTAAAGGAGTTCATTTGGGAGAGGACATGTTTTAAGTACTGTTGTGGACATGGTGTGTCAGGAGTGCCAGGAAAACATCACTATGGAGACATGGGAGAGATGCCTGGGGCTCAGCTGGGACTCTACAAATAAGGGACCGCCAAGGGGAGCGGAATTGCAAAGGGAAAGATTAGCCCAGATGGGCAAGATGGAACTTGCATATCTAGAAACTAAAGGAGTGCACAGACCCATGGATAGAAGTAACCAAAAAACGAGAGATGAGAACTAGCAAGTGAGGATTCTCTCATCACCAGAGAAGTGGCCACAAAGAAAAGGCATTCCAGGTTCCCAAAGCTGAGCGTGAGGAGGAGGATGGCTGGAAAAGCCTGTGGTATTTGGTGATGAGGTCTTCTTTTTAATTAATTTTTATTGGAGTATAGTTGATTTACAATGTTGTGTTAGCTTCTGCTGTGCAGCAATATGAATCAGTTATACACATACACATATCCACTTTTTAAGATTCTATTCCAATGTAGGTCATTATAAAGTATTGAGTAGAATTTCCTGTGTGAAAAACAAGTATGTTATCATATATATGAAGAATCTTTAAAAAATGGTGATTAGGTATTTTTCTGTATTCATATAGAAGAGTAGCTTGGCATTATGCTCTCAAAGAATAGTTAGCATTAGGAATCGCTCAAGTGATAATATATGAACAAAGTGTATATACATACAGACATAGTGTAATTTTAGTTTTATAAAAAAGTTATAGGTATAAATAAGCACAGAGAAGTAATATACTCACCAGTAGTTTTTGAGCAACTGCTGTGTGCCACCCACTTGGGACCCAGAGATGAACGGGATAGGTACTGAAACCGGTACATAGACAGACTTGGCAAAGAGGCCAGCTGGCTCCAAGGAGGAAAAGAGAAAGGACAAAGAGAAATAAAGGCAAAGATCTTCAATGTTGAAACTGAAAACTTCTAGTCTTATGTTAATCTGTGCATTTACATTAGAATCTCTCACCTAGCCCTGAGGCCTGGAGACTGTCCTAGCTAATCTCATGTTAATGTTGTGGGTGTGGGCCTAGAGGGCCTTTACAACCTTAAGATATTCTTTTGATTTATTGTTTTCGTAACTGACTGGAAGATACAAATTGTCATGCCTAAACTGGCAAAGGGGGATACTTTTCTATCCTCCTTCCAGTGTCTATGCTGGAAGCTTTTCCCTATCCTTTCTTACTTTAATAAACTTCACTGCATGAAGCTCTGAGTGACCATCGCCAAGTCTTTTGATCCCAATGTGAATTCTTCTCCATTGGAGATTAAGATTCTGACACTGTTCAGGGTAACCCAGGGTCATCTATCACCTATCAGTACTCTTGACCTTTACATTTTCATTATAGGTAGGATAGACAGTAAACACATACATTCATAAAGTAGAGATAATTTCCCCTAATGATAAAAAGTAGGAATAAAATAAAGATTGAGGTGATGGAGATTACTGAGAAAGGGAAAACATGATGACTCTAAAAGTAGGAATAAAATAAAGATTGAGGTGATGGAGATTACTGAGAAAGGGAAAACATGATGACTCTGAGGACCCTGCACTTAAACTGGAATCCAGATGAAAGAAAGAGCCAGTTCTGGAGAAATGGGAGATGGCTCAAGAAACAGCACCAATAAGAGCAAACTCCCCAAAATAAAAAGAAGTTTGGTGAATTCTGGGGACAGAAAAACTTGCAGTGTGTCTGGAGTCACATGGTTATTATAATAGAGTCTAAGCCATAGCCTGTGGCCTCAGACAGCTCACAGACAGATAAGCAAATCATTGCATGGATCATGATAACTGCTGGGAAGGAGACACATATAAAGTGCTGTGGGTACACAGTAAAGGAGAGCGGCTCAGTCCAGGAAGTAGGCAGCTGTGGTCTTTGAGCTAAGCCTTCTGAATATTTTGTGGGGGTTTCTGCTAGACTTGGAGATCATTTTGAGGTGAGAAATATTGCTAGGAGGGGGACACTTCATAATTAGGGAAGCACATCACTAAGTCAATGTAAATAGAAGCTGTGAGATTAGTATATATAGAGATACTGCCTCGTCCAGCCAGATCTGAGAAGAGGGCAAGATTTCTGGGGACCACTGACCCTGTCACTTCAATCTTCTTCATAACCATAAGTGACTAATCACATAGTTTTACGTTCACATTGTCTTGCTTCAGAGAAAACCCTAGAAATCAGGAACTCAGGGTGTGAGGATGTCTCTGCTCCCAGAGGATTTCTGTGCTCACATTCCTGGGTGCCCTTAGGATTCAGATTCATCTTGGCTGATAGTGTTGCTCTTCCTCCCTTCACCGTTAACTCTGAGTGGGAAAATGGGCCTCCCACGAGAGCTGAGGGCTCAGTGGACAAGGAATCAATGATGGAGTGGTGGCAATGGGGAGCATCACTGAAGAAACAGCAAGGTACACAAATACATAGCTACATAAAAGATAATGGCAAATTTAGGGAGTTGTGAGTAGTAAGTATGCTATGGTGGCAGCTGAGAGTGTGTGTGTGTGTGCATGTGTAAGAGAGAGAGAGAAAGAGAACAGTGATAGAAAACAAGGTTGAGAAGTCAGATTAAGGCCAACTTGTGAAAGATTGTAAATGATTTCTTTAGGACTTTATGCTCGATGATCTTGTTGAAAGTGAGACATCATCAAAGTGTTAAATAGAAGAGACATATGATAAATTGTGCCTTTTAGGACAGCTTTGAATAGAATTTGGAATATTATTATGGGGGATTAAACCAGGAGGTTGAATGACCAGTTGAGAAATGACTGGTCAGCGAGGCAAGAAATAATGAGACACTAAATTAGGATGGTAGCAATTGAACCAAGGAGGACAGGTTATACATTGAAAGAAACGATAAGCAATACAACTGGAAGAATTTGCATATCACCTAGGTAGGAAGAATAAGAGAGAAGAGCCAAGGGTTAAAGGTATCTCCAGTTTTAGCATGGGTGCCTGAGGGGCTGGCAGTGCTCTTAGCCATTGTATGGAACACCGGGAGGGGGGTGTATTGCAAATTGAGTGCACACAGTATGTATTGTATGTATACTAAGTGTGTGATGTTTGCAGAATGTCTAAGGTGGGGTTGGAAGGAGATGCAAATCCGGGCATGAAGTCTCAGAAAGAGGTTGAAGTTTGAGACCAATTTCTAGGTATCTATAGAAGGTAATTGAAACCAAGAGAGCTGGTGAAATAATTATAGCTTTTGACCCAGCTGTTAGCTGTCATTCAGGCCATATGGGAACCCTTGAATACTAGGAAGAACACTCTTTGCCAGAAGGTAGAAACAACTCCCAAGATCCCAGAACCATAACCATCTGAATTCTCCAGCCATATACTTGGCAGAAACTGAACAACTGCCTCCACAGAGAAACATATTTTGTCTCAAAAATCCAGTTTTCCTTGCCCAAAGTATCTTAGTTTAGATGCAAAGACTATACAATAACTGACATGTGTTGGTTTAGGAATTTTTGTTTTCCACAGTGATTTGATCAGATTTACATATGATTCATTCGATCACTCACTACTATCCATTATAAATTTAGTTAATATTTAACAGAAATCTAAGAAGTTTACATAAACAAATTAAATGGGCTGTGAATATGGACTTGGAAACAGATACATGATTCCTTCTGAAGAAATCAACTTGACTTGGTAATTCAATGTGAAATTCCTCTATGGTTTGTCTTGGCTGCATGAGTGTCAGAGAGTTCAAGTGTCAGACTGGCTCTTGCAAAATCCGTGGTGTTCATTAAGACATGATGAGTCATCTTGGTCAATCTGATTTTTCTGGATTCTTTTAGATCTACTCATTGTTTCATTTTCTAAGGCCTAACACTTCATAAGGCAAGCAGAATTTGATGGGTCTTAAACCTTTGGTTTATCTAAAGCATCTATAATCATCCTTAGTTACAATGACAAGGATGCCATTTATTTTCTTGGCTGTAAAAGATCAGTGTGCATTCCTTTAGTTGCAAAATAATACCTGCAGTTGATGAGGTTTCTTATTGTGAATAAATGCCTTTAAAATTACAAAAGTAATTCATACTTAAAACTTTTGAACTATAGAAAGCATTAAGGTTAAATAAAATGAGGGGCTTTCCATGAGCCTTGGAAGCTTGAGCATCATTTAATCCATATACTAGCCACCAGTGAACGTATGGATAATATTTATAAAAAGAGTTTGCTCATGGCTTGGTCCCTTTCTTGTATGTAGTAAAATATCTAAGTGATTGTTCCTTATCAGCATTTATGGATCTACTCCATTCTCTTTAAAAGTTACATAGTATTGTATATAGCGTGAAAATGAAAGTGTTGCTCACTCAGTCATGTCAACTCATTCAACTCCATGGTTGCTAGATATTTGGCATTTATGTGTTTCCTTCTATATAGGTGTAGTTGTGTGTGTATGTGTGTGCTCAGTCATGTTCAACTCTTCACAACCCCATGGACTGTAGCCCGCCAGACTCCTCTGCCCATGGAATTTCCCAGGCATAAATATTTGAGTGGGATGCCATTCACTGCTCCAGGAGATCTTCCCTACCCAGGGATAAAACTTGCGTCTCCTCCATTGGCAGGAAGATTATTTACCACTAGGACCACCTGGGAAGCCCATTATGTAGTATGAAGGTGAAAGTTCATTGCTCAATTGTGTCTGACTCTTTGCCATAGCATGGACTGTAGCCCACCCGGATCCTGTCCATGGGATTCTCCAGGCAAGAATACTGGAGTGGGTTGCCATTCTCTTCTTCAGGGAATCTTCTCAACCCAGGGACTGAACCTGGGTCTCCCACATTGCAGGCAGGTTGTTTACCATCTGAGCCATCAGGGAAGCTCTTATTATGCAGCATAGATGTTTTTTAATGTAATAAAACCCCTACTGATAGACACTTTGCTGCTCTTTTAGAAAATCCTGCTCTGAACAGGCTTGTGTACATATTTTGCATACATTAATCTGCAGGATACACTCTTACACTCTAAGTTGACATTGCTGGGTCAAATGATAAATGTCTTTTAATTCTGACTGATATTGCCAAATTGTCTTACAAAGGAGTTGTACCAGTTTGCATCACCAGCAGTAAGTAAGATGCCTGCTTCCCTTGATCCCTTCTAATAGAGCATTCGGTTTCTTATTGTGAATAAATGCCTGTAAAATTACAAAAGTAATTCATACTTAAAACTTTTGAACTATAGAAAGCATTAAGGTTAAATAAAATGAGGGGCTTTCCATGAGCCTTGGAAGCTTGAGCATCATTTAATCCATATACTAGCCACCAGTGAACGTATGGATAATATTTATAAAAAGAGTTTGCTCATGGCTTGGTCCCTTTCTTGTATGTAGTAAAATATCTAAGTGATTGTTCCTTATCAGCATTTATGGATCTACTCCATTCTCTTTAAAAGTTACATAGTATTGTATATAGCGTGAAAATGAAAGTGTTGCTCACTCAGTCATGTCAACTCATTCAACTCCATGGTTGCTAGATATTTGGCATTTATGTGTTTCCTTCTATATAGGTGTAGTTGTGTGTGTATGTGTGTGCTCAGTCATGTTCAACTCTTCACAACCCCATGGACTGTAGCCCGCCAGACTCCTCTGCCCATGGAATTTCCCAGGCATAAATATTTGAGTGGGATGCCATTCACTGCTCCAGGAGATCTTCCCTACCCAGGGATAAAACTTGCGTCTCCTCCATTGGCAGGAAGATTATTTACCACTAGGACCACCTGGGAAGCCCATTATGTAGTATGAAGGTGAAAGTTCATTGCTCAATTGTGTCTGACTCTTTGCCATAGCATGGACTGTAGCCCACCCGGATCCTGTCCATGGGATTCTCCAGGCAAGAATACTGGAGTGGGTTGCCATTCTCTTCTTCAGGGAATCTTCTCAACCCAGGGACTGAACCTGGGTCTCCCACATTGCAGGCAGGTTGTTTACCATCTGAGCCATCAGGGAAGCTCTTATTATGCAGCATAGATGTTTTTTAATGTAATAAAACCCCTACTGATAGACACTTTGCTGCTCTTTTAGAAAATCCTGCTCTGAACAGGCTTGTGTACATATTTTGCATACATTAATCTGCAGGATACACTCTTACACTCTAAGTTGACATTGCTGGGTCAAATGATAAATGTCTTTTAATTCTGACTGATATTGCCAAATTGTCTTACAAAGGAGTTGTACCAGTTTGCATCACCAGCAGTAAGTAAGATGCCTGCTTCCCTTGATCCCTTCTAATAGAGCATTCTAAAAATTTTTTGAATTTTTGCCAACCTTCTCATTGAAAATGGTATCTTATAGTTTAGTCTGCATTTGAAAAACAATATTTCATTGTGGTTTGATTTGCATATCCTTTTTTAAAATGTTACTTATTTTTGGCTGTGCTGGGTCTTCATTGCTACATAGGCTTATCTCTAGTGCATTGCAGTGGGCTTCTCTTGTTGCGAAGCACAGGCTTCAGTAGTTGAAGGACACAAGCTCAGTAGTTGCAGCCTGTGGGTTCTGGGCCTAGTTGTTCCGTGACTGTGGGGATCTTTTTGAAATCAAGGATTGAACCCATGCCTCCTGCATTGGCAGGCAGATTCCTTACCATTGAGGCACCAGAAAAGTCCGATCTCCCTTTTCTTAAAGATATCTTTTGCAGTGAATCATATACTTGACATCTTTTGTTCATTTTTCCTATTTTTATTTTTGCTTATTTGTGAGAGCTCTTTGCTCATTAAGAAAACTAATGCTTTGTTACATTTGCTGCAAAAATATTTGCCCAGTTTGTTGTTCAACCTTTAAACTTACTTATGGTATTTTTATGATGTAAAATTTTTAATTTTACAAGTTGAAATACATGTGTTATCTATGGTCACTTAGTTTTATATTTTGTCTTGAAAACATTCTCACCATTGCAGTTGTAAAAGCATAGTTCTTTGTTTTTATTTTTAATGTTTAATTCTTTGATCCATCTAGAAATGTTTTAGATACAAGGCTTGAGGTAGGGATCCAATTTAATATTATTCCAACCTCAAACCATTTATAATATCTATCACCCCCAGCCCCATGTTTTATCGTGTATCAAAATCCTTATGTATTTCAGTTTATTTCTTCAGCTTTTTCTGTTCCATTTGTCTTGACAGAATCAGATTCTCTTGCTTAATTGTAGCTCTTTAATAAGTTTAGATATATTGAAAGCATTCTCTCTAGTTTTTTCTCCCTTTAGTATTTTTCAGCTATTCTTTCATGATTTCTTATTTAATCATACTATCTTTAGAATCAGCTTGTGTAGCCATTAAAATTAAAATCTTATTCATTCTGGAGATTGTATTAAATTTGTAGATCAATTTGATATTTCTTAAAATATCAAGGCTTCCTACCATTCCCCATGGAATGTATCTTTCTATTTATTAAGTTATTCGTTGATGGCCCTCAACTTTCATTGTGGCTTACTGCATTGTTTTGCATATCCTTTTTTAAAATGTTACTTATTTTTGGCTGTGCTGGGTCTTCATTGCTACATAGGCTTATCTCTAGTGCATTGCAGTGGGCTTCTCTTGTTGCGAAGCACAGGCTTCAGTAGTTGAAGGACACAAGCTCAGTAGTTGCAGCCTGTGGGTTCTGGGCCTAGTTGTTCCGTGACTGTGGGGATCTTTTTGAAATCAAGGATTGAACCCATGCCTCCTGCATTGGCAGGCAGATTCCTTACCATTGAGGCACCAGAAAAGTCCGATCTCCCTTTTCTTAAAGATATCTTTTGCAGTGAATCATATACTTGACATCTTTTGTTCATTTTTCCTATTTTTATTTTTGCTTATTTGTGAGAGCTCTTTGCTCATTAAGAAAACTAATGCTTTGTTACATTTGCTGCAAAAATATTTGCCCAGTTTGTTGTTCAACCTTTAAACTTACTTATGGTATTTTTATGATGTAAAATTTTTAATTTTACAAGTTGAAATACATGTGTTATCTATGGTCACTTAGTTTTATATTTTGTCTTGAAAACATTCTCACCATTGCAGTTGTAAAAGCATAGTTCTTTGTTTTTATTTTTAATGTTTAATTCTTTGATCCATCTAGAAATGTTTTAGATACAAGGCTTGAGGTAGGGATCCAATTTAATATTATTCCAACCTCAAACCATTTATAATATCTATCACCCCCAGCCCCATGTTTTATCGTGTATCAAAATCCTTATGTATTTCAGTTTATTTCTTCAGCTTTTTCTGTTCCATTTGTCTTGACAGAATCAGATTCTCTTGCTTAATTGTAGCTCTTTAATAAGTTTAGATATATTGAAAGCATTCTCTCTAGTTTTTTCTCCCTTTAGTATTTTTCAGCTATTCTTTCATGATTTCTTATTTAATCATACTATCTTTAGAATCAGCTTGTGTAGCCATTAAAATTAAAATCTTATTCATTCTGGAGATTGTATTAAATTTGTAGATCAATTTGATATTTCTTAAAATATCAAGGCTTCCTACCATTCCCCATGGAATGTATCTTTCTATTTATTAAGTTATTCGTTGATGGCCCTCAAAGTCATTTTAAAGTTTTCTTCACATCAATTTAGTACATTTCTTATTTAGTTTATTCCTATGTAGTTCATGGTTCTACTTAATATTATAGTGAAAATCTCTTCTTTAAATGTATGTTCTATGTGATGTTTCATTGTAAAAAAGGTATTGATGATTGTGCAGTTTCATATTATTTGTAATAGTTTCTTATGGTTTTCTGTACATTTCTTGGATATTCAGGACTAAGTCTTCTAGAAGTAAATCATCAGTTTGACTCTTCCATTCTGATTTCTCTCTCATTTCTCTTCTCTGAGTGTGTTGAGACCATTCTCCAGAAAAGAAGGCATTAATGATGTATTCATGATATCTTTTACCATTTAGAAATTTTAAATCTTTACATAGGAAAATCTGTCATTCTTTTATAGCTTCTGGAGTTTCTATCTTCCCTTGGAAGGTATTTCCCATTCCCTAAATGCTGAAGACACATTCCATATTTTCTTCTAATATTTTAGAGCTTTCACTTTTACACTTAGATCTTCAGTTCATCTGAAATTTATTTCTATACATTATGAGATAAAAATTAACTTTATTTTTTCCAGAGGGTTTTTAGAATTTCTCAACATCATTTATAAAATTGGTCAGTCTTTCTTCACTAGTTTGAAATGCCAGTTTCATCACATTGTAAATAGATCAGTTTTCTTTTTAAGCCAGAGCTTAAAAACTAAGAAGAATGAATTATAGTAGAGAACAAAGATAGGAAATACAGGTGAAAAACAGACACTAAGATAGAGTTATACACAAACTATTTAATGCATGTTATATAATAAAAATGTCATTCATAGCAAAATAGTATAAATATAAATAACTCAGAGAAAATGTTCTTATAAGACATTCTAGTAGGAAAATTCAGAGGATGTACATTTATGAAATATAGGTATGCAGGAGATAGTTATTCAAACATTGTTTACTGTTACTCCCATCATATGGAAACTTTTCTAAAGCTTGAAAACTATAAACATCCTCTAGCTGCCTAGTTAAACCCCATGTCAGATGTTACTGAGAGAGGATCAGATTGTCCCTTAAGTAAAACAGCAAATTCTGAAATCAGGGGGGAAAATGTAATGGTCTCTTCTAATTCTAGACAGTTTGACTTTTTTTCCATCTCTGAGGCTCTAGATTTATGTCAGTATGTATGTCATACATATATGTAGAGTGCAGGCAGACAGTGGCCTTGTGCAGTCCTTCCTGTCTTTTAACAGGAGAGTTGATGAAGAGTCACTGAGATCTAAGGCCAAAGATAATAAGAGTCAGTGTGGAACTATGAAACCTTGGCGGAAATCCTAAAGTAGATGCACTGAAATGCATGTCTTCCCAGGGCTTTGAAAAGTCTATGAAATAACAAGTTAACAATTAATATGACGAGAATGAATCCTGATGGTTTGCAGCCACATCTTTTTCTTTTTGCTACTTAATTTTATTTATTTATTTATTTTTGCCTCTAAGTCGTTTATTTTTCATCTATCTTTATTCTTTGACATGTGTGGGCCTTCCATCACAGGGGCCTCTCTTTACCCACTGGACTACCAGGGAAGCCTTAATTTTATTTATTTTTAAAATTTGTTTATTTTAATTGGAGGATAATTACTTTATAATATTGTGGTGATTTTTTGCTATACATCAACATGAATCAGCCATGGGTATACATGTGTCTTCCTCTCCTGAATCCCCCCTTCACTTCTCTCACTGTGGCCACATCTTTTTGGTCTTACAGAACCAGAAGTGGTCCTGCATTCTGCATTTCGCTTTGTTAGTGGAACTACAAAGCAGAGCCAATTGATGAATTTATGTATCAGTCTTCATTTTGGAAGATTAGAAAGAATGTTATTGGCCAATAAAAATTTCCATTTCCTCATATTATCTGTTCCAGCTTAAATACAAGTTAACAGAGTAGTCAAAAGAGAAAGACATTCCACTAATCTTGGAAAGGCAAGTCATGTCCTCTAGTAAGTAAAGAAAGTCCAGGAGATGGTTGTGAGGTATATTTCCACAAAGCATCACTGTGTTTTCTCACAAATGAAGTGAAATGAAATGATAGGTTTTATAGGGAGGACATTTGATTGAACTTTCATCAACAATTAAATAACAGCAACAACAGTATTAATAACAACAGTACCAACAACCACAAATAAGGCATTTTCTTCGATGGTTGGAGATCTGCATGTTCTGTGTCTGTGGGGGCGTTGGTAGAGAGGTATGGTCTGTATTGCATTGTACAAATTATCTAAATCAGTTATGTTACACATAAAATAGAAGCCAGTCCCAAAATATTAGCCTCTGGGAGATAATTGCTGTCCAGGGCATGTTATAGCAAATATTTGAATGTTTTAATAAATGACACTATTTAGCAATCTACAATAAAAATATACAATTAGCTAAGTCAGTTTTAAGTGTTCATCAGGGACCTTAGGCACTTAACGTGGACTTTGGTTTCATTTTTCAGTGAACTAAATGAATACAGCTTTTTTTTTTAACTATAAAAAGAGGTCCAAAAGAAGGGCGGTTCTGACACTCAGGCTGCCAGATGCTGGCCTTCATGGAGTCCCCTGGAAAATCTTGCAGAGCATGTGTCTCTTTTGCCATCACTGCTTGGTGAGACAGCTTCCCAGGTGGTGCTCGTAGCAAAGAACCTATCTGCCAGTGCAGAGACATAGGAGAAATGGGTTCTATCCCAGTGCAGAAAGATCCCCTGGAGAAGGGCCGGTCACCTACTCCAGTATTCTTGCCTGGAGAAGCCCATGGAAAGAGGACGCTGGCAGGTTACAGTCAATGGGGTCACACAGAGGTGGACACGACTGAAGCAACTTAGTGCGTATACACTTGCTGAGAGTCTTGGGAACTCTTGGCCTTCCTGGCAGGACAGTAAAGCTAGACTCTGGGCTTTCTTTTTCCTTGGAGGACTGCTAATTTCAAAATACTTAAGTACTAGAAACTCATTCACAGAGCCAAGCCTAGTCTCAGATTTGAAAGCATTTTAAAAATATCTGCGCAACAGCCATACTACTTCATACTTTATCTATTTTTAGAGGCCCAATATTTGTTTTGCTGGAAGAAAAAAAATATAACATAAAAAGCATGCCCATGAGCAAATCTGCAATAATAAGCAGCACATACATGTGTGGAGGAAAACATTCAACATAAGACAGTCAACATAAAAACAGATTCTGTTGAGGCATCTTTATAAATAGCAGTTATTATTTTGTGCTCAATTGCTAAGCATTTTAAATAACATGCCCTTAAAAGTTGTCAAGTTTTTTATATAAATGCAATTTCCTGATGTTAGCTTTCATAAAATTATTATGGAAAATTATAAATGTACTCCCTTAGATTCATGTGTAATTTTACAGTCATCATATTGTTAAAATTAGAAACATGAGGAAGAAAAGAAACAAGATCATTATCAGGCACTGAAGAAGCTATTAATTGGAAAATATTAATTTTTCTGTATAAAAACAGAGTTTGCCTATTCAACTCTATTAAATGATTTGAACAGATATCATGCCACACAGCTTTATAGCAAAAATGGTCCCAATTGGGTGTTTAAGGTCACACCCTGTCTTTAATGTCCCTTTCAATTCCTGAGCAAAATAACAAGGAGGAATTATGCTTTGAACCCTAAAGGAGCTGTTTTGGAGCTGTTTGCCTTGTATAATTACTACTGTATTGCCAGGTAAATTTTCACACTGTATCTTTAAAAGCAAAAATCATTTAAAAATGTTCTGAATTGCCTCCATCTGGAAAGTACAGAGGCATACAAAGGTAAAAAACAGCTATTTCAATACTGGGGAAATGCGGCCATAATGTGAGGAAGAAACACGCATCTCCTGATTGCCACAATGCTGTGGCATTTTCTGACCCCCATCACTCATCAAGGGCTGTCAGTCCTGAGCAGGGCTGATGCAAGCCTCCATCACCACCATCTTCCTGAGACCAAAGGCCACCTCCAGCCGTGGCAGTTCAGACGAGCTCCCAGGACTGCAGGCAGACACCAGGGACTGTGGTAACACTCAAAGGACCTGAAACCCCTTTACTCACTGCTTCAGTGCTTTCTTGCATCAACACACATAATTCAACTTGGCAATACAGAAAATGGTAAGGGAAATCCTGACCAAGACTACACATCGTGTTCAGGGTAAAAATTGTGACTTTGTCAGCATTATCAGTATTTCCTGCCTCACAACCAGTAGATCTGTAATCAAAATGGCTAGCTGTGAATTTTGCAGCACCCCAGCCAAAGCAGTAACATTTCCAGAAGAGCATATACGCCATGACAGAAGACCACAGCAGCCCAGAAAAATGATTTTCCTTGAAAGGTCCATGCAGCGATGAATAGGGCTCTTGATGCTATGGCAGCTGGGCAGAGATTTTCACTGCTTCCAGCCCACAGTGAGGTAATTTTAAAGGCACTTTCCCCTTCATTTGTTCGGCATTCACTGACTGTACATTTTTTGATGTCAGAGGGACACTGCAGAAAAGATCAGATGAGATAGTCTGATAATAGAGCCGAAGTTCAAAGCTTCTCTATTTTCAGGTAACAGCCGCGACAGTTTGTCTGCATTAAATCTCTTGAGGGCATCTCACTGTAACCCTGTCCACAGCTTTTCAAATAGTTCAAGACAAATAAATCACTTAGTCGTTGAACAAGTCTAACATCTGATAGCATCACACAGAAGTTGTAGAATTAGCCACTAATCAAAGTCCTTTTTATTCCATCGAGAAAAGAAAATTCCTCAGCTTTGGTTTAAGATCACTTTTTTTATGCTGTTCTTTTGAAAATTATTATATGCCAACATTAAATAAAATAGGGAGAGAAGATTCTGTCTGTAAGAAGAACCAGAAAGTCAAGCTGTCTAACTGCATGCTGCTGTTGTTGACTAACTATGGTGTGTGGTGGGAATCATCAGAGGCGACTGGCGAGGCCTGTAATGGAATAGCCAAGGTCTCCTTAGAACCACCTGTGCAGGCCCCAGGTGAGACCCCACTGTCAGCAGATCCACCTGGGCATCTGTGCTCTCCTTTCTGGTGTTCTCGTTGACTTCTCAAGGAAGCCCGGACATCCAAGGCCAACACCACCAGGCGGTAGAGCTGTAACACCACCACCAGGAAATTCTTGGCTGCAAAGAACACCAGCATCTGATTGATCACTCTGAAATAGGTCATCAGGATGAGCCGCACAACAAGGAAGGGACCATCTTGTATGAAGATGCTAATGCCAATGTTCCACAGGTCGGCACTGTATTGGCAGAAGAACCGGCTGTAAAATCCCCTTGTGGTTAGGGACACAGGGCATGTGACGTTCTGTACTGAAAACACAAGACAGACCAATTAATGCAGCTCTCTGGAATGCATAAAAGAATGTAAGCCATCAACCATTGGGGCTAGGCTAGTTCACGACTGGGAGTGAGCTTATAATTTCATTCTGTGGGGCAGGAGGGTGGGGCTACAGTACGAAAATATACGCCATGACAGAAGACCACAGCAGCCCAGAAAAATGATTTTCCTTGAAAGGTCCATGCAGCGATGAATAGGGCTCTTGATGCTATGGCAGCTGGGCAGAGATTTTCACTGCTTCCAGCCCACAGTGAGGTAATTTTAAAGGCACTTTCCCCTTCATTTGTTCGGCATTCACTGACTGTACATTTTTTGATGTCAGAGGGACACTGCAGAAAAGATCAGATGAGATAGTCTGATAATAGAGCCGAAGTTCAAAGCTTCTCTATTTTCAGGTAACAGCCGCGACAGTTTGTCTGCATTAAATCTCTTGAGGGCATCTCACTGTAACCCTGTCCACAGCTTTTCAAATAGTTCAAGACAAATAAATCACTTAGTCGTTGAACAAGTCTAACATCTGATAGCATCACACAGAAGTTGTAGAATTAGCCACTAATCAAAGTCCTTTTTATTCCATCGAGAAAAGAAAATTCCTCAGCTTTGGTTTAAGATCACTTTTTTTATGCTGTTCTTTTGAAAATTATTATATGCCAACATTAAATAAAATAGGGAGAGAAGATTCTGTCTGTAAGAAGAACCAGAAAGTCAAGCTGTCTAACTGCATGCTGCTGTTGTTGACTAACTATGGTGTGTGGTGGGAATCATCAGAGGCGACTGGCGAGGCCTGTAATGGAATAGCCAAGGTCTCCTTAGAACCACCTGTGCAGGCCCCAGGTGAGACCCCACTGTCAGCAGATCCACCTGGGCATCTGTGCTCTCCTTTCTGGTGTTCTCGTTGACTTCTCAAGGAAGCCCGGACATCCAAGGCCAACACCACCAGGCGGTAGAGCTGTAACACCACCACCAGGAAATTCTTGGCTGCAAAGAACACCAGCATCTGATTGATCACTCTGAAATAGGTCATCAGGATGAGCCGCACAACAAGGAAGGGACCATCTTGTATGAAGATGCTAATGCCAATGTTCCACAGGTCGGCACTGTATTGGCAGAAGAACCGGCTGTAAAATCCCCTTGTGGTTAGGGACACAGGGCATGTGACGTTCTGTACTGAAAACACAAGACAGACCAATTAATGCAGCTCTCTGGAATGCATAAAAGAATGTAAGCCATCAACCATTGGGGCTAGGCTAGTTCACGACTGGGAGTGAGCTTATAATTTCATTCTGTGGGGCAGGAGGGTGGAAACAGCTGAAATTATGCTACCATATGACATCCTTGGTCATTTTATATTTAAAATGGTTCATCTGTTGTAAGTCCAGTCAAACATATGAAAGAAAGCCAGCCTCTAGTTGCTATCCACGTAAAGTAAATTCAGCTCACCTTCAAGTCCTCACACTGTAGAAAGCACCATTAACTTGCTAGAAAGGATAAAGAACAGAAGAAACTGCCCTGTCTGTCTCTGAAGTCTTCAGCAAAGAGAGGCAGCCATGACAGGGTGCTTTGGGCCTCAAGTCAGGGAGCCTGGCTGCCTCTTCTGGCTTCCTTACTTTCTAACAGCAAGATGCCGGCCAAGTTGCTTAGGCTGCCTGGGCCTTAGTTTCCTCCTTTAAAACTGGAGAACAATATCTTTGAGGTGAGGGGCCTCTATTCCCTGACTTTTTGTTTTCATTAGATTAGCACCCTGACAACTCTCCTTTCTCCCTGTCTATCTTTCCCTTAGGAAAATATATGACTTAGCTGGCTGCTAAATTTGGGAAATGAGCCAGAGTAGACATAGCTCAGATCCTTCCTCATCCTCTCTTTGGCACCTTACCTATGGACTGGTTGACTTAGAGAACCTCTGTGTAAATTGTGTTATGAAAATTCAAGCACTTATATTCAAATTCAGACTTAAGTCATGTTAAACCTATTTCTCTAAGGATGGTAGAAAAAAGCCCAAATAAGTGCCATTGTTATTTTATTTTGTCTAATTCCTTATGGTTTTGTTTCACAGTTTGTAAGACTGGATACAATTACTGATTTTCCAGTTGAACAAAAGGAGGTCCAGTCCACAAATGAACCTTTTTTGTTTTAATTTCTAAAATGCAAATTTAATTCAGGGTCAAGGGCAGAAAATAATCCTTTTATAATAATGCAGCCTTCTACTTGAGATTTCAAACAAAGAATGCCTTCATCTGCTGGAGACTGCAAATATATGACGCCACTTTGATAGGGGTGCACATAATGTACTGTTTGTTGGGAAATACAATAGTGATTTAGTCAGAAGTCACATTTGGTCTTTGTTTTTCAAACAGCTGCATAACATTATCACCCCTGAAAGTTTACAAAATTTCCTTCTTAAATAAAAATTTTCTAAGCAAGGCTGTAAACCATAGGACATGGGAGGCTGCGGACTAGCAGAGGAAATGCAAAAGCATAAGATCAATGAGAGCCATTCCTAAGATGGTAGGGTCAGGAAATGACTCCCAGAGGATCTCTCAAGGGTATTACTTGTTATCTAAACTGACGGTGTCTCATATTCAGCAGAGAACACCAGCTGATCAATGGGTATAGAGTACCTGTGTGTTCATGTATGTGCATGTGTGTGTCTTTATTAGCATACCTTTGTTTGCAGTTAGTAACTAGCAATTTCCAGAAAGCCACAACCATGCTTTCTATATATTCTACTGACCATTTTCTTTTTCAAAAGTGGATGCTGGGGTCTAAAATGGCCTCTTCAACCTCTGGGCCTATCAGAGTGGACCAAAAAAGGATGCAGAAAAATTAAATGTCCTACAAAGATGAATTCCGTGCCTGAGGACATCAAGTAGGGTACCGTAAAAGAGGAGTCCGACTTCAGGAAACTGTAACTGTTCAATCCTAGAACTTCTTCAGAGGGAAGTGGCCTCCAGGAGAATTGCCAAATCAAATTTCCAGGCCTCCTAGAATTCATGCGCTAACTCTAAGTCAATGCAGTTCAATAGAACTATCTGTATTAGTAAAAAAGAATTCTATATCAGTGCCAACATCACAGCCACAGGCTAAAGTGAGCAGGCTAAAGTGTGACTGAGGAACTGAACTTTTAATTTAATTTCATTTTAATAACTTTAATTGAAATGGTCACATGTGGCTTGTGGGTACTGAGCTGGATGATGCAGCACTAGATCATCAGTATGAAATGCCCAGGAAACAATTTACATCTGGCAAAGTCTCAGGGGTTTATATCTTTGTCAGAATAAGCCCAATGGAAGTATAAGAGCCACTACTGAGGAAAAATCCCATTTTCCTTGTGGCCCTGAAACTGCTCTTATTCCTTTTGAAGTTCCAGTACAAAGATCTGACAAAAGAGTGAAAATGACCCCTTAAAAATATCAAAAGATAAGTTTATATGCCAGTCACTGTGGTAATAAGCACCATAACCATTGCTACAAGCTCTGCCTTATTTTTGTCATCACAAGAACACTCACCCCTCACTACGATAACTATCAGCCCTATTTCTTGGATAAGGAACTTAAACTCAGATGTGTTAACTAATTTGCAGATGGTTTTACAAATCACAAGTGCTGGAACCACTGTATGAAACGAATACAAAGCTGTGCTCTTGTCCTCTCAGCTCTCTTAGGTTCACCGGGTTCCAGAGGGGAGTGTGCTCATGACTCTAGTGAATTTCAACCTGTTTTTCTTCTAAACTGAACTGGAACTAACACTGAGATATCAAGGTGATAAAAAAAAAACATGATAATCCTTTCAAATGCCTCCTTAGCTTCATTGCAGGTCTATAATCAAGAACTATCCTTTTCTGTTTCTTTCAGCAAACACCAGATACTTACCTGCCAGGTCAAGTGGAAACTGTAGCATGCTCCAGGTCCATACAGCAAGGATGGCATAGACCAGGGCAGGGCTATTCCTAGAATGCAAAGTTTTAAATTAGTGATGAAAAATATGTTTGCATGCAGAAAAATCTTTCTTCTTTTTTCTCTCATATTTGACTATATCCTAATAAACCTCTTGAGAGTTACCAGAATATCCTGATGATATATCCATGAAAACTGCATGTCTGATTAAAATGAAATAATGTGAAAGAAATTTTAAAACCTGACTTCCACATCTGTGTGAATCATGGCAAAACTTCTTCCTTCCAAATTGCTGTGTTTAGTTTTACAAAATAACGGATGGAAATGCTAGGACAGAAGTTAGATATTAACTTGGAAATTCAGAGGCCTGATTTCAAGAAATTTCAATGGGAGAAAGTGAAAATTATCCCAAGATCATAAGACTTTAACTTACAAGTCCATCTCAAAAGGGCTAGATGAGGCTCAATAATTAAGAGCTTAGCATATAAAAGAAACTCCATCCTCAGAGAAAAAGATGGGAAAATAAATCCAATAATCAAAGATTTACATTGAACACTAGATGTAAATTATTTCATCCACAATTGAATGTGTTTCAGTTATGAATCAAGGAAAAAGATTATTTTATTCACCATTTGATCCCCAGTACCTCAACAAGTATTCAACAAGGAGTTACTGCCTGTACAAAGAAGGATCTATACTTGGAAAATGTACAGATGTCATAGACATAGGAGAACAAACTCGATGACTAAAAGTCAGAAAGAATAGGGGTTACAAAAATACAAAGGATATGACAGAAGTATCAAAGTCACTTTTTACAGCAAAAACCCAAAGGGTCTTATCGATTTGAGGTTAGGGGTGTAATCACACATTTTGTTGCCAGCTTCTCTGTCAAGAGGGATTTCCAGAATGGAAAGGGATAGAAAAACATCAGGGAAGAGTAATTGAAACCAAACTCAAGGAGGTGATTGTAAGGGATATCTTTAAATGCTCCAAGTATTGAGGCTCTGAAAATATTAAATCTGAAAACTCAGAGAATTTGTAAATGAGATTTCTAAGCCATCATGATCTATCTTGGCAGTTAGTGGTGCAGACAAGATTGGTGACAAAAGAAAAATGAAGTCTTAACTTTCAAAATGAAGCAGAAGTGTATCTTCAACTATAAAGGCACATTTACTGTTAATCCCTGGTTAGATTATATAACTGGTTATTTGAAAGATTTCTAAGAGCCTATATTAAAGAGGACAGTAATGACTAGAAATCAGCATGGATTCCCTGAGAACAAGAGAACTCAGCTAAGATTATTTTCTCTTTCTATTTAAAAAAAAATAGAGCTAGAATTACTAAGCAGGTAATGATAGATAAATTAATAATAGACATTTGGATTTAAACAAGGCTCATGAGAGAGACTCCCATGGTGTTCTTATTAGCAAGACGAAGAAATGTTCTGGGCGTGAGTACAGTTAGGTGGATTCCTAACTACATAAATGACTCCCCAAAGGGAGCCCTCCACCAGGTTGCTGCAGGTTGTGCTTTGATTCTATTCTACTTCCCATTTCATCATGGAGCTGGTTGCTGAGATTGATGGAAGGCTTCTCCTGTGCATATACAACCCTTGAGGTTGGGTAAGAAACCAATACCCCAGAAGACTCAACCAGGATCTCCAGAGATCTTGACAGAATGCAACTGGATGACCTTGAATAGGACAGAAGAGGTGGCACTTCATAGCAGCAGCCATTAAAACGCTTGAGGATTTTCCATTCCTATGATCTAATTAGGAATCTGCAGTGAGACACAATTTATGATCTTCCAAAATCAAACACAAACATAGGTTGCTTCCCAAGAAGTAAAAGTCTAGCATTCTAGTAAAGATGCCTGGGGAATGCATGTGATTTCTCCCTTTGCAATGTCAGTGTCTATATTTAGCAGACCTTCAGTAAGTGCCTGGATTTTTAAAATAATCTTACTTGTGGTTTCTGAGTTCATACAATGTGCCAGACAGTTTTCTTTGTGTTTAGCTCTGCAGTCACACACTTAGTCCTCATACCAGATCAACAGAGTGGGTACCCTTGTGATACCTATTTGGCCAGTGATCTCTGCATCCACCCTTTTAACCTTTACAGGCTACTATTTCCATGAAGGAAATGGAAAGTTTTAGCCCTGCTCTAGTCTAGTGTTCAGAGTATATCTGAAATATGACAAGATGTGAAAAAGGTCTTAACTTTCAAAATGAAGCAGAAGTGTATCTTCAACTATAAAGGCACATTTACTGTTAATCCCTGGTTAGATTATATAACTGGTTATTTGAAAGATTTCTAAGAGCCTATATTAAAGAGGACAGTAATGACTAGAAATCAGCATGGATTCCCTGAGAACAAGAGAACTCAGCTAAGATTATTTTCTCTTTCTATTTAAAAAAAAATAGAGCTAGAATTACTAAGCAGGTAATGATAGATAAATTAATAATAGACATTTGGATTTAAACAAGGCTCATGAGAGAGACTCCCATGGTGTTCTTATTAGCAAGACGAAGAAATGTTCTGGGCGTGAGTACAGTTAGGTGGATTCCTAACTACATAAATGACTCCCCAAAGGGAGCCCTCCACCAGGTTGCTGCAGGTTGTGCTTTGATTCTATTCTACTTCCCATTTCATCATGGAGCTGGTTGCTGAGATTGATGGAAGGCTTCTCCTGTGCATATACAACCCTTGAGGTTGGGTAAGAAACCAATACCCCAGAAGACTCAACCAGGATCTCCAGAGATCTTGACAGAATGCAACTGGATGACCTTGAATAGGACAGAAGAGGTGGCACTTCATAGCAGCAGCCATTAAAAACGCTTGAGGATTTTCCATTCCTATGATCTAATTAGGAATCTGCAGTGAGACACAATTTATGATCTTCCAAAATCAAACACAAACATAGGTTGCTTCCCAAGAAGTAAAAGTCTAGCATTCTAGTAAAGATGCCTGGGGAATGCATGTGATTTCTCCCTTTGCAATGTCAGTGTCTATATTTAGCAGACCTTCAGTAAGTGCCTGGATTTTTAAAATAATCTTACTTGTGGTTTCTGAGTTCATACAATGTGCCAGACAGTTTTCTTTGTGTTTAGCTCTGCAGTCACACACTTAGTCCTCATACCAGATCAACAGAGTGGGTACCCTTGTGATACCTATTTGGCCAGTGATCTCTGCATCCACCCTTTTAACCTTTACAGGCTACTATTTCCATGAAGGAAATGGAAAGTTTTAGCCCTGCTCTAGTCTAGTGTTCAGAGTATATCTGAAATATTATGTGTTGTCCTTTGTGTTTTAGGAGGCCCATTTAAAATGTCTTGGTCCAAAAGAGAGAGAGAACTCTGAGCCATGTTAGATAGGGAATAACTTATGGAACTAAAAACCAGAGATGAGTCCTTCAAAACTGTGGAAGGGGTATCATGTGGAAAAGGAATTAAACTTACTTCTTGTGACTTCAGAGAGCCAACTCAGCTTCAAAGGATTTGAGCTACACCAATAAGAATCCAAATTTCATAACAATAGAGGAAAGAACTTTCTCATAATATTAGCGCAAAATAGAATGAGTTGCCCCTGGGGTTAGTATATCCTCTGTTAGTGAAAATGTTCAAAGAAGGTCTGGACAAAAACTTCTTGAGGTAATTTTGGAGAGGATTCTGCAACAGATGTAAAATAGATTTCTCAATAGATGGTCACTTTTGAAGTCTCTTCTTATCTCAGATTTGAATAATTCTACCAAAAACTCATGTATAATTTTGTCTGCAAGGCAGCAGAAAGAAATGATAAGACATGAGGTCTGGTGCTGGGTTGCCAGAGTTCAAACACCCTCTCTAAGCGTCACCAGAGAAATAGGATGTGGGCCTCCAATCCCAGGTAATCATTTACTAACTACATGAATATGGACAAGTAATTGAATACTTAGGCGCTTTAGTTTGGCTTTTTAGTTGCTAAGCCATGTCCGACTCTTTGAGACCCCATGGACTATAGCCTGAAAAGCTCCTCTATCCATGGGACTTGCCAGGCGAGAATACTGGAATGGGTTGCCATTTCCTTCTCCAGGGGCTTAAGGTTACCCCTTTTCAATATGAGAATGGCAATGATAATAGGTACTGGATTTTATATGATAGTTTCCTTGTGTGTTGTTTAAATATGTTAAACATATGAAGCTCTTAGAACAGCTCATGATATATACCAAGCATAATAGATTGCTACGTTAGTTATATATATGTATTTTTTACCATATAACCTTGAGACTTTCACAAGTTCTCTTGACTACCACTGTTCAGCTTATAAAATCCTGATAATAATAGTCTCTATGTAATGGTATTATTGTGAAGACTAAATAATTTACCACAACTAAAACCCTTAGGACAGTGTTGGCAACATAGCAAGAGACAAATAAATAATATCCATCACTGCTATTAATAGAAGTATTTTTACTATGTGAACATACTTTCCAAACCCTTTGTACTTTAATTTCATTTTTGTACCAAATAGGAATGAATAATAAACTGACTTTAATCCTAAGTAGGATTCTAATCCTGTGATAGTGAATATATGTCTTTTGCAAAGTATTATCTGAGCACACACAATATGGGAGACTGTGGGTATTGACAAATGTATTAGTAAAGTTATCAAAAATAACTTTTGGAAAGATGGTCAGAAAAAATCTTTTGAACAAATTTGTATTATGAATTTAGGCAGCAAAATTTACTCAGGAAGATTAAACACTGGAATATAAATAAATGACTGAGCTTAAATGGAAATCAAATTTGTGAATAGAGGAAAGAACTTTCTCATAATATTAGCGCAAAATAGAATGAGTTGCCCCTGGGGTTAGTATATCCTCTGTTAGTGAAAATGTTCAAAGAAGGTCTGGACAAAACTTCTTGAGGTAATTTTGGAGAGGATTCTGCAACAGATGTAAAATAGATTTCTCAATAGATGGTCACTTTTGAAGTCTCTTCTTATCTCAGATTTGAATAATTCTACCAAAAACTCATGTATAATTTTGTCTGCAAGGCAGCAGAAAGAAATGATAAGACATGAGGTCTGGTGCTGGGTTGCCAGAGTTCAAACACCCTCTCTAAGCGTCACCAGAGAAATAGGATGTGGGCCTCCAATCCCAGGTAATCATTTACTAACTACATGAATATGGACAAGTAATTGAATACTTAGGCGCTTTAGTTTGGCTTTTTAGTTGCTAAGCCATGTCCGACTCTTTGAGACCCCATGGACTATAGCCTGAAAAGCTCCTCTATCCATGGGACTTGCCAGGCGAGAATACTGGAATGGGTTGCCATTTCCTTCTCCAGGGGCTTAAGGTTACCCCTTTTCAATATGAGAATGGCAATGATAATAGGTACTGGATTTTATATGATAGTTTCCTTGTGTGTTGTTTAAATATGTTAAACATATGAAGCTCTTAGAACAGCTCATGATATATACCAAGCATAATAGATTGCTACGTTAGTTATATATATGTATTTTTTACCATATAACCTTGAGACTTTCACAAGTTCTCTTGACTACCACTGTTCAGCTTATAAAATCCTGATAATAATAGTCTCTATGTAATGGTATTATTGTGAAGACTAAATAATTTACCACAACTAAAACCCTTAGGACAGTGTTGGCAACATAGCAAGAGACAAATAAATAATATCCATCACTGCTATTAATAGAAGTATTTTTACTATGTGAACATACTTTCCAAACCCTTTGTACTTTAATTTCATTTTTGTACCAAATAGGAATGAATAATAAACTGACTTTAATCCTAAGTAGGATTCTAATCCTGTGATAGTGAATATATGTCTTTTGCAAAGTATTATCTGAGCACACACAATATGGGAGACTGTGGGTATTGACAAATGTATTAGTAAAGTTATCAAAAATAACTTTTGGAAAGATGGTCAGAAAAAATCTTTTGAACAAATTTGTATTATGAATTTAGGCAGCAAAATTTACTCAGGAAGATTAAACACTGGAATATAAATAAATGACTGAGCTTAAATGGCAAACACTCTAAATTTGTGAAGTAATTTGGGAGTGAATTTATCCAACATTGTCTCTACTGTATAACTGTCTTCCCTACTTGTCTTGACCCATCTTCTCATGTGTAAACTGTCTTCGCAGATGTCAGCTGAGAAGCATGTAAGCGGACAATGGACTCTATTCATATAGAGACAAAAGATCTTTTGAAGTATAATTATAGTATAAATATCACTTCTTTACTTGGAAAACTTAGGAGGGTAAAAGACTGGCATTTGGTAGTTCAGTGCACCAAAACTATTGAGTGAAAAGTAAAAATAAAGCCATGCATTGCTAATTTTTAGTAATTTTATGTATGTTGATTTACAATGTGTTAATTTCTGCTGTATAGCAAAATGATTCACTTTTACAAATACACATACACAAACACACACACACACATACATGGATATGCATTTACATGCCTCTTTGTGACCATAACCCACCAGGTTCCTCTATCTATGGAACTTTCCAAGCAAGAATACTGAAATGGGTTACTGTTTCCTCCTCCAGGGGATCTTTCTAACTCATAGATTGAACCCCGGTCTCTTGCGCTTCTGCATTGGCACGTGAATTCTTTACCACTGAGCCACCCAAGAAGTCTGATACATATGTAAATGTGAAATATATATATATATATATATATATATATATATATATATATGTATGTATGTATGTATGTGAGCTTTCCAGGTGGCACCAGTGGTAAAGAACCTGCCTGCCAATGCAGAAGCGCAAGAGACCGGGGTTCAATCTATGAGTTAGAAAGATCCCCTGGAAGAGGGCGTGGCAACTCATTCTAGTATTCTTGCCTGGAGAATCCCACGAACAGAGGAACCTGGCAAGCTATGGTCTATGGGGTTGCAAAGAGACACGACTGCGGCAACTTAGCCACAGCAGTGACGTGTGTGTGTGTGTGTGTGTGTGTATACTTTTTATGTTCTTTTCCATTATGGTTTATCCCAGGACACTGAGTATAGTTCCTTGTGCTCTACAGTAGGACTGGTTGTCTATCCATTCTCTATATAACACTTTACATCTACTAACCCCAAACTCCCACTTTCATCCCTCTTCTACACACCCCTTGGCAATGACAAATTTGTCCTCTATGTCCATGAGTCTGTTTCTGTTTTGTAGATAGGTTCATTTATGTCATAGTTTAGATTCCACATATAAGTGATATCATATGGTATTCATCTTTCTCTTTCTGACTTATGGCACTTAGTATAATAATCTCTGGTTGCTTCCAGGTTGCTGCAAATGGCATTATTTCATTCTTTTTTAATGATTGAGTGGCATTCATTGTATATATGCACTGCATCTTTTTTATTCACTCACCTGTCAGTGAATATTTAGGTTGTTTCCATGTCTTGGCTATTGTGAATAATGCTGCTCTGAACACAGGGGTGCAATGTTTCCTTTTGAATCATAATTTTGTCTGGATATATGCCCACAAGTGGGATTGCTGAATCATAGAGGAACCGTATTTCTAATTTTCTGAGGAACCTCCATACTGTTTTCCATAGTGGCTGCACCAATTTACATTCCCACCACAGTGTAGGAGGGTTCACTTTTCTCCACACCCTCTCCAGCATTTGTTATTTGTAGATTTTTTTTTTTAATTTGGCCTCTTTTTAATTGAATTTTTATTTGCTTATATTTTTCATCCATGTTTATTCTTTGGTCTGTGTGGGCCTCCCATTGCAGTGGCCTCTCTCAGTGCAGAGCACTGGCTCTGGGCACATGTGCTTCAGAGCGCTGGCTCGCAATTAGACACACCGGTCCAGCAGCTCCTCAGCACATGGGATCTCCCTGGACCAGGGATTGAACCAGTGCCCCCTGCATTGCAAGGCAGACTCTTTATGCTCTGGACCACCAGAGAAGCCCCTATTTGTAGAGTTTTTAATGATGGAGTTCTAACCAATGTGAGGTGATATCTCTTTGTAGTTTTGATTTGCATTTCTCTAATAGTAATGCTGAGCATCTTTTAATGTGCCATTTGGCTCTTAGTATGTCTTCTTTGGCGACATGTTTACTTAGGTCTTCTTCACTTTTTTAAATTTTGGTTGGGTTGTTTGTTATTTTTTGTTATTGAGTGGTATAAGTTGTTTGTAAGTTTTGGGAATTAAGCCTTTGTCAGTCTACTAACCCCAAACTCCCACTTTCATCCCTCTTCTACACACCCCTTGGCAATGACAAATTTGTCCTCTATGTCCATGAGTCTGTTTCTGTTTTGTAGATAGGTTCATTTATGTCATAGTTTAGATTCCACATATAAGTGATATCATATGGTATTCATCTTTCTCTTTCTGACTTATGGCACTTAGTATAATAATCTCTGGTTGCTTCCAGGTTGCTGCAAATGGCATTATTTCATTCTTTTTTAATGATTGAGTGGCATTCATTGTATATATGCACTGCATCTTTTTTATTCACTCACCTGTCAGTGAATATTTAGGTTGTTTCCATGTCTTGGCTATTGTGAATAATGCTGCTCTGAACACAGGGGTGCAATGTTTCCTTTTGAATCATAATTTTGTCTGGATATATGCCCACAAGTGGGATTGCTGAATCATAGAGGAACCGTATTTCTAATTTTCTGAGGAACCTCCATACTGTTTTCCATAGTGGCTGCACCAATTTACATTCCCACCACAGTGTAGGAGGGTTCACTTTTCTCCACACCCTCTCCAGCATTTGTTATTTGTAGATTTTTTTTTTTAATTTGGCCTCTTTTTAATTGAATTTTTATTTGCTTATATTTTTCATCCATGTTTATTCTTTGGTCTGTGTGGGCCTCCCATTGCAGGGGCCCTCTCTCAGTGCAGAGCACTGGCTCTGGGCACATGTGCTTCAGAGCGCTGGCTCGCAATTAGACACACCGGTCCAGCAGCTCCTCAGCACATGGGATCTCCCTGGACCAGGGATTGAACCAGTGCCCCCTGCATTGCAAGGCAGACTCTTTATGCTCTGGACCACCAGAGAAGCCCCTATTTGTAGAGTTTTTAATGATGGAGTTCTAACCAATGTGAGGTGATATCTCTTTGTAGTTTTGATTTGCATTTCTCTAATAGTAATGCTGAGCATCTTTTAATGTGCCATTTGGCTCTTAGTATGTCTTCTTTGGCGACATGTTTACTTAGGTCTTCTTCACTTTTTTAAATTTTGGTTGGGTTGTTTGTTATTTTTTGTTATTGAGTGGTATAAGTTGTTTGTAAGTTTTGGGAATTAAGCCTTTGTCAGTCACATGCAGATATTTTTTCCCATTCTATGAGCTGTGATTTCATTTTGTTATGGTTTCCTTTGTTGTAAAAAAACTTGTAAGTTTGATTAAGTCCCATTTGTTTTTTGTTGTTTTGCTTTTATTTCAATGACTTCAGAGATTTACCTTAGAAAAAATCGGTAAGATGTATGTCACAGAACTTTTTGCCTATGTTATCTTCTAGGAGTTTTATTGTGTCTTATCTTATAGGTAAGTCTTTAAGCCATTTTGAGTTCATTTTTGTGCATGAAGTGAGGGAAGGTGTGTACTTATGCATTACTAACTTCCTTAACTGTATAATTTTGAGAATGTAAATATTCCTGTAAATAAGAGTTAATCAGTGGATAGAATTGCTCTAGCTTTTGAAAAAGCCTCTAAAAAACCTCTTCAGAGGAACAAAAAAATTAAGGAGAGAGAAAGTAAAGGAAAGAAAAGGAAATGGAGTATTAATCTAATGTAGAAGAAATGTTTCACCAAGCAAAAACATCTACATTAAAAGAACACATATTGTGAACATAGAAAACTCCACTTTGTTTGGTCAGCTATTCACACAGTAATGCTGCAGGAACATTTTATCAGATGTGTTTTTGCTTTTCAATACATGATATATGTTCCCAAAAAAGACTTCATAGAGTGATTGCCAAAGGTGTAAATAACCATTTAACTCTTCCTGGCAATTACTGAAATTTAGACTTGTTAAAATGTTGGAAAGTGGCTGTAGCAGAATGAAGTGGTCAGCAAACCCTCTCCCAGCAAACATACATAACAATGGACAAGTTGTCAAGAACAACCATTTCCAATCTCATGAAATAAACCAAAGGCAAATAATAAATCAACACTTATTGATGAAAAGCTGGTAGAACTTCAGTTAAGAACAGTGAGCATCTAAGGCATATTGCCCATGGGATATTCCCTTATCCCTCCAGCTTTGCTAGGTAAAGGAAGCATTAACTCAGACTATTCAATAGACCTTCAAATAGACCATTTGAAGACATCATTGAAGACTATCGTAGGAAAGGAGAAAGTCTGAATTCACCCCCATTGAAACAAAATGCAGGAGAGTTTTTAAACACTGGGATGAACTAGTGGAAAAGTACTAGAGGACATTAAAGAGGGAAATTGGTCAATATGATTAGGCCATCTGGGTTTGCTAATTGACACTGACCTACATTAGGTTCCTATCATCCCAAAGAGACTGGGAGATAGAGTTGCTATCTTTCTTGATGATCATATTTCAAAGGGATGTCTCTTTCATCCTTGAGAAAGATATGTGTGTATATGTGTTAGTCTATCAGTCTATCAGTCTGACTCTTTGAGATGCCATGAACTGTAGCCTGCCAGGCTCCTCTGTCCATAGATTTCTCCCAAACAAGAATACTGGAGTGAGTAACCTGAGTCATATTATAAAGCTGGAAGGAGGATGAGAAAAGACTTGCATTTCAAAGGGACAGAGAAAGAATTTGAAATTCCAAGTTTTCTAAAATAAATGCTCTAAGCAAGGGAAGATCAGAGGCCTATATGTAGGAATAAACCTTTTTAAAGTTTAGTGAAGCTAAGGGAGATGTTAAGACTGTCTTGGTCAGTCAGAGTGGTTGTTTTACCAGGAAGAACGTGGCAATGAACACCAGAGGCCCTTTGTAATCAGAATATGCTGACTTGATTTGGGGTGGAATGTGAAATCCCATGGTTAAAGGTGTGGTCAGTGAAGGTAACACATTTGGTTGGAAGTGAATGGGAAAGTCCAAGACTTGGCTACTTTGGGGTTGCAATCCTAGTTGGGGTGAGTGGCTGACTAACTTGAAATTGAATAGAAAAATTCTGAAAATAAGAGAGCCAGAGATGGACTAGGTAACATCTCCATCTATGCCAGATATATGCAGACATAATCCAAGAAGGGTCAGTGGAGATTTAAAAGTGGATCTATATGAAAGCTTTCTGAATTTTGAATGTGCTTTCCAGCTCATACAAAGATCCATTTGCTGATGGAGGGTGGAAATCAAAAGGCTTAAGGTGTCTCATCACAAACCCTGCTCACATCATTGGCTAACCATAAGCTATGTAGTTATAGGTATGACCCTAATTGCCATACTTTAAGGCATTAATAGAGAAGGAAATTGGTCAAAAATTGAAGACATCATTGAAGACTATCGTAGGAAAGGAGAAAGTCTGAATTCACCCCCATTGAAACAAAATGCAGGAGAGTTTTTAAACACTGGGATGAACTAGTGGAAAAGTACTAGAGGACATTAAAGAGGGAAATTGGTCAATATGATTAGGCCATCTGGGTTTGCTAATTGACACTGACCTACATTAGGTTCCTATCATCCCAAAGAGACTGGGAGATAGAGTTGCTATCTTTCTTGATGATCATATTTCAAAGGGATGTCTCTTTCATCCTTGAGAAAGATATGTGTGTATATGTGTTAGTCTATCAGTCTATCAGTCTGACTCTTTGAGATGCCATGAACTGTAGCCTGCCAGGCTCCTCTGTCCATAGATTTCTCCAAGCAAGAATACTGGAGTGAGTAACCTGAGTCATATTATAAAGCTGGAAGGAGGATGAGAAAAGACTTGCATTTCAAAGGGACAGAGAAAGAATTTGAAATTCCAAGTTTTCTAAAATAAATGCTCTAAGCAAGGGAAGATCAGAGGCCTATATGTAGGAATAAACCTTTTTAAAGTTTAGTGAAGCTAAGGGAGATGTTAAGACTGTCTTGGTCAGTCAGAGTGGTTGTTTTACCAGGAAGAACGTGGCAATGAACACCAGAGGCCCTTTGTAATCAGAATATGCTGACTTGATTTGGGGTGGAATGTGAAATCCCATGGTTAAAGGTGTGGTCAGTGAAGGTAACACATTTGGTTGGAAGTGAATGGGAAAGTCCAAGACTTGGCTACTTTGGGGTTGCAATCCTAGTTGGGGTGAGTGGCTGACTAACTTGAAATTGAATAGAAAAATTCTGAAAATAAGAGAGCCAGAGATGGACTAGGTAACATCTCCATCTATGCCAGATATATGCAGACATAATCCAAGAAGGGTCAGTGGAGATTTAAAAGTGGATCTATATGAAAGCTTTCTGAATTTTGAATGTGCTTTCCAGCTCATACAAAGATCCATTTGCTGATGGAGGGTGGAAATCAAAAGGCTTAAGGTGTCTCATCACAAACCCTGCTCACATCATTGGCTAACCATAAGCTATGTAGTTATAGGTATGACCCTAATTGCCATACTAAAGACAAAAATAAGAAATAATAATAAAAAAAAGACCAAGCAGAGACATTAGTCACCATAATCCAAGGGAAGATACAGTCCTCAGATTAAATTCAGGCAGTTTATTGAAACAAAAATGAACAAGAAGATGCCTGAGGCATGTGGGAAGCCTGAGAATAATGCAATAAAATACAAAATGTCTAGTTATTAGCAAAAAAGTATGAGACATGCAAAGAAACAGGAATGCATGACCCATGCTCAGGAGGAAACAACAACAATCAATCAATCACTAGAACCTAACTCTAATGGGGTCCAGATGTTGCATTTAACAGACAAAGGCATCAAAGTAACTGTCATAAACATTCTCAAACAATGAAAGAAAACCATGTTCCATAAACTAAATATGATGACAATGACTCAACAAATAAACAATTGAAATAAGAAATATAAACTAAAAGGAGAATTAAATAGAAATTGTAGAGTTGAAGATATGGGAGCTGAAATGAAAAATTCACTAGGTGGGCTCTCTAAATTGACCCTACATATAGATTTGAGATGGTAGAAGACTCAGTGACTGAAAAGATAAATCAGTGAAAGCTATTCAATCTGAAGACTAGCGAGTAAGAGAGATAGGAGAAAATGAACAGTTTCAGAGACCTATGGAATGTAATTAAGCATAGCTATTTGTAATAGAAATCCCAGAAAGAAGAGACAATGGAGGAGAAATTGGAAGAAAGTGGCAATGAACACCAGAGGCCCTTTGTAATCAGAATATGCTGACTTGATTTGGGGTGGAATGTGAAATCCCATGGTTAAAGGTGTGGTCAGTGAAGGTAACACATTTGGTTGGAAGTGAATGGGAAAGTCCAAGACTTGGCTACTTTGGGGTTGCAATCCTAGTTGGGGTGAGTGGCTGACTAACTTGAAATTGAATAGAAAAATTCTGAAAATAAGAGAGCCAGAGATGGACTAGGTAACATCTCCATCTATGCCAGATATATGCAGACATAATCCAAGAAGGGTCAGTGGAGATTTAAAAGTGGATCTATATGAAAGCTTTCTGAATTTTGAATGTGCTTTCCAGCTCATACAAAGATCCATTTGCTGATGGAGGGTGGAAATCAAAAGGCTTAAGGTGTCTCATCACAAACCCTGCTCACATCATTGGCTAACCATAAGCTATGTAGTTATAGGTATGACCCTAATTGCCATACTAAAGACAAAAATAAGAAATAATAATAAAAAAAAGACCAAGCAGAGACATTAGTCACCATAATCCAAGGGAAGATACAGTCCTCAGATTAAATTCAGGCAGTTTATTGAAACAAAAATGAACAAGAAGATGCCTGAGGCATGTGGGAAGCCTGAGAATAATGCAATAAAATACAAAATGTCTAGTTATTAGCAAAAAAGTATGAGACATGCAAAGAAACAGGAATGCATGACCCATGCTCAGGAGGAAACAACAACAATCAATCAATCACTAGAACCTAACTCTAATGGGGTCCAGATGTTGCATTTAACAGACAAAGGCATCAAAGTAACTGTCATAAACATTCTCAAACAATGAAAGAAAACCATGTTCCATAAACTAAATATGATGACAATGACTCAACAAATAAACAATTGAAATAAGAAATATAAACTAAAAGGAGAATTAAATAGAAATTGTAGAGTTGAAGATATGGGAGCTGAAATGAAAAATTCACTAGGTGGGCTCTCTAAATTGACCCTACATATAGATTTGAGATGGTAGAAGACTCAGTGACTGAAAAGATAAATCAGTGAAAGCTATTCAATCTGAAGACTAGCGAGTAAGAGAGATAGGAGAAAATGAACAGTTTCAGAGACCTATGGAATGTAATTAAGCATAGCTATTTGTAATAGAAATCCCAGAAAGAAGAGACAATGGAGGAGAAATTGTGAAGAAAGGATGGCTGAAAATTCCTCTATTTGAGGACAAACATTAATTTATGTATCCTAGATCACCAAAGTTGTAGTAAGGATAAAGACAAAGAGATCCAAACCTAGACACATCACAGTGAAATAATTGAAAGTCAAAAAAAAATTAAAATCAAATCTTGAAACCAGTAAAAAAAATCCTTTGTGCAGCATAAAAACAAAACATTGGCTAACATCTCATCAGAAACAATGAAGGCCAGAAGAAAGTAGAATGATACATATAAAATCCTGAAGGAAAGACTATTGAGCAAGAATCCTGTATACAACAAAACAGTGTTTCAAAAATGAAGGGAAAATACACACATTTCTAAGACTAAGAGAATTTGGTGCTAACAGATTTGCTTTAGGTGAAACAATAAAGGAAGTCTTTCAGGCTGAAAGCAAATGACCAGAAAATAACCAGAAAGAAACTAAAACCCTAAAGAAGGAATGAAGAGTATCTTCAAATATATGGGTAAATATAAGTGAACATATAAATATACAATCATATCTTAATTTTTTAAAAAAGAAATCCATAAAACAGTAATAAGACTGTACTATTTGGTTTATAACATGAAGATGTGATATATATATATAAAACAATAATAGTGAAAAAAGAAGGGGATGAAATGTGAAGATTTAAGTATATATATATTGTCTTCCCTGCTTTGCTTTAGTCAGTTCAGTTGTATCTGACTCTTTGCGAGCCTATGGACTGCACCCCTCCAGGTTCTTCTGTCCATGGGATTCTCTTCCCTAGTTATAACAATAAAAATCAATAGAGGAATTAAAATTGTTCATTAAAAATATTTTTAAAATAGTAAGTAACACATGAACAAAAAGGAAATTAAAGATTGGCATAAAATAATAAAGAAATTGTAGAGTTGAAGATATGGGAGCTGAAATGAAAAATTCACTAGGTGGGCTCTCTAAATTGACCCTACATATAGATTTGAGATGGTAGAAGACTCAGTGACTGAAAAGATAAATCAGTGAAAGCTATTCAATCTGAAGACTAGCGAGTAAGAGAGATAGGAGAAAATGAACAGTTTCAGAGACCTATGGAATGTAATTAAGCATAGCTATTTGTAATAGAAATCCCAGAAAGAAGAGACAATGGAGGAGAAATTGTGAAGAAAGGATGGCTGAAAATTCCTCTATTTGAGGACAAACATTAATTTATGTATCCTAGATCACCAAAGTTGTAGTAAGGATAAAGACAAAGAGATCCAAACCTAGACACATCACAGTGAAATAATTGAAAGTCAAAAAAAAATTAAAATCAAATCTTGAAACCAGTAAAAAAAATCCTTTGTGCAGCATAAAAACAAAACATTGGCTAACATCTCATCAGAAACAATGAAGGCCAGAAGAAAGTAGAATGATACATATAAAATCCTGAAGGAAAGACTATTGAGCAAGAATCCTGTATACAACAAAACAGTGTTTCAAAAATGAAGGGAAAATACACACATTTCTAAGACTAAGAGAATTTGGTGCTAACAGATTTGCTTTAGGTGAAACAATAAAGGAAGTCTTTCAGGCTGAAAGCAAATGACCAGAAAATAACCAGAAAGAAACTAAAACCCTAAAGAAGGAATGAAGAGTATCTTCAAATATATGGGTAAATATAAGTGAACATATAAATATACAATCATATCTTAATTTTTTAAAAAAGAAATCCATAAAACAGTAATAAGACTGTACTATTTGGTTTATAACATGAAGATGTGATATATATATATAAAACAATAATAGTGAAAAAAGAAGGGGATGAAATGTGAAGATTTAAGTATATATATATTGTCTTCCCTGCTTTGCTTTAGTCAGTTCAGTTGTATCTGACTCTTTGCGAGCCTATGGACTGCACCCCTCCAGGTTCTTCTGTCCATGGGATTCTCTTCCCTAGTTATAACAATAAAAATCAATAGAGGAATTAAAATTGTTCATTAAAAATATTTTTAAAATAGTAAGTAACACATGAACAAAAAGGAAATGAGACATAGAAAAAAGTGAATAGAAGAATGGCAGATATAAATTCAATGAAATCAATAACTATATTAAATACATATGGATTAAACACATTTAAAAGCTTAGAAAGTGACCCGAAATTCTGTCTACCTAGACTTCAGAATGTGATCTTATTTGGAAGTAGGGTTTTGCAGAGATACTCAAGGTCAGATGAGGTCATAATAGATTAACATGTGTCCTAATCCAATAATTGGTTTCCCTTAAAAAAGGAGGGAAGATTTGGAGACCTCAGACACATTGAAGAAAATGCCATGTGAAGACCAATGTGCCAAAATTAAAATGATGCGTCCACAGGCCAAGGGACACCAAAAATTGCTGGCAACTGCCAGAAGCCAGGCATCTAACAGATTCTCCCTCTGAGAAACCAGCCCTCCTAGTATTTTGATTTGGACTTTCGGCCTTGAGGACTAAGAGAGTATAAATTTCTATTCGATTAAGGCATGCAGTTTGTGGATTTTGTTATTGCAGACCTGAGAAATTAATATGTACTCCAATAAAAGACAGAAATTGTCTGAGAGGGAAATGCAAGATCTAAGTATATGTGGTATAAAAAGAACACAGTTTAGATGTAAAGGTCTGTGTGTGTGTGTGCTCAGTTGCTTCAATCGTGTCTAATTCTGCAGTCTTATGGACTGTAGCCTGCCAGGCTCCTCTGCCCATGGAGTTCTTGAGGCAAAAATACTGGAGTGAATTGCCATGCCCTCCTCCAGGGGATCTTCCCAACTCAGGGACCAAATCTGGGTCTCCTGCATCTCCTGCATTTGAGGCAGATTCTCTGCAGCTGAGCAATGGGGAAAGCTCAGGTGTAAAGATACAGAGTTTGAAAAAATATCGCATGTCAAATAGTCATCAAAAATAGAGTGCCTAGGACTTCCCTGGTGGTCCAGTGGGTGGAGAGTCCACCATGCAGTGCAAGGGGCACCGGTTCAATCCCTGGCCTGGGAAGATCCCACGTGCTGTGGAGTGGCTTGACCAGTGTGTCCACCACGGCCAGCACTCTGGAGCGCATGTGCCCAGAACCGGTGGTGTGCAGCGAGAGAAGCCACTGCAATGGGAGGTCTACACAAGCTAAAGAATAAAGATGGATGAAAAGCAAACGATGGCTTAGACACAAAAAAAATGTAGAGTGCCTAGATTCAAAAAAATTTAAAAGCTTAGAAAGTGACCCGAAATTCTGTCTACCTAGACTTCAGAATGTGATCTTATTTGGAAGTAGGGTTTTGCAGAGATACTCAAGGTCAGATGAGGTCATAATAGATTAACATGTGTCCTAATCCAATAATTGGTTTCCCTTAAAAAAGGAGGGAAGATTTGGAGACCTCAGACACATTGAAGAAAATGCCATGTGAAGACCAATGTGCCAAAATTAAAATGATGCGTCCACAGGCCAAGGGACACCAAAAATTGCTGGCAACTGCCAGAAGCCAGGCATCTAACAGATTCTCCCTCTGAGAAACCAGCCCTCCTAGTATTTTGATTTGGACTTTCGGCCTTGAGGACTAAGAGAGTATAAATTTCTATTCGATTAAGGCATGCAGTTTGTGGATTTTGTTATTGCAGACCTGAGAAATTAATATGTACTCCAATAAAAAGACAGAAATTGTCTGAGAGGGAAATGCAAGATCTAAGTATATGTGGTATAAAAAGAACACAGTTTAGATGTAAAGGTCTGTGTGTGTGTGTGCTCAGTTGCTTCAATCGTGTCTAATTCTGCAGTCTTATGGACTGTAGCCTGCCAGGCTCCTCTGCCCATGGAGTTCTTGAGGCAAAAATACTGGAGTGAATTGCCATGCCCTCCTCCAGGGGATCTTCCCAACTCAGGGACCAAATCTGGGTCTCCTGCATCTCCTGCATTTGAGGCAGATTCTCTGCAGCTGAGCAATGGGGAAAGCTCAGGTGTAAAGATACAGAGTTTGAAAAAATATCGCATGTCAAATAGTCATCAAAAATAGAGTGCCTAGGACTTCCCTGGTGGTCCAGTGGGTGGAGAGTCCACCATGCAGTGCAAGGGGCACCGGTTCAATCCCTGGCCTGGGAAGATCCCACGTGCAGTGGAGCAGCTGGACCAGTGTGTCCAATTACGGCCAGCACTCTGGAGCGCATGTGCCCAGAACCGGTGCTCTGCAGTGAGGAAGGCCACTGCAATGGGAGGCTCACACATGCCAAAGAATAAAGATGGATGAAAACAAATGATGACTTAGAGGCAAAAAAAATGTAGAGTGCCTAGATTCATATGAGACAAAATAGACTTTCAGACAAGAAATACTGCTAGAGAAAAAGAGTGACATTTCATGATGTAAAACACTTATTACATCAGGAAGAACTTAAAAAAAATTAATGTATGCACATCTAAAACAGAGTCTCAAAATCCATGAAGCTAAAACTGACAATGTTGAAAAACGTGAAAAAAGAAATAGTACAACAATTAGAGTTGAAGATTTCAATGCCTCACTCAATAACGGATAAAACAACTAGACAGGAAATCAGTAAAGATATAGAAGACCTGAACAACCATATTAGCTAATTTGAAATGTTACATTTACAGAACACTCAACCAAACAACATGTTCTTTTCAAACACATATGGAACATTCACCAGGATAGGCCGTATGTTAGACCATAAGATAAGTCAATATTTTAAGAGTTAAAATAATTGTGAATATTCTTAGATTATAGCAGAATTAAGATAAAAAAACAACAGGGAGAAATTTGGGCACTCTCCATATGAAAATTAAATAGCTTTGCTTCTAAATAATTCAAAGGTCAAAGGAGAACACACAGAAGAAACTGGAAAACAATCTGAACTGTAAGAAGCAAAAAGAACTTATCAAAGCTTAGGAAATGCAGATAAAGCAATGCTTAGAGAGAACTTTGTAACTTTGAATACCATATTAGTAAACAAAGATTTCAAATCAATAAGCTTCCATCTTAAGAAAAAAGAAGTGCAAATTAAAGCTAAAGTAAACAGAGTTTGAAAAATATCGCATGTCAAATAGTCATCAAAATAGAGTGCCTAGGACTTCCCTGGTGGTCCAGTGGGTGGAGAGTCCACCATGCAGTGCAAGGGGCACCGGTTCAATCCCTGGCCTGGGAAGATCCCACGTGCAGTGGAGCAGCTGGACCAGTGTGTCCAATTACGGCCAGCACTCTGGAGCGCATGTGCCCAGAACCGGTGCTCTGCAGTGAGGAAGGCCACTGCAATGGGAGGCTCACACATGCCAAAGAATAAAGATGGATGAAAACAAATGATGACTTAGAGGCAAAAAAAATGTAGAGTGCCTAGATTCATATGAGACAAAATAGACTTTCAGACAAGAAATACTGCTAGAGAAAAAGAGTGACATTTCATGATGTAAAACACTTATTACATCAGGAAGAACTTAAAAAAAATTAATGTATGCACATCTAAAACAGAGTCTCAAAATCCATGAAGCTAAAACTGACAATGTTGAAAAACGTGAAAAAAGAAATAGTACAACAATTAGAGTTGAAGATTTCAATGCCTCACTCAATAACGGATAAAACAACTAGACAGGAAATCAGTAAAGATATAGAAGACCTGAACAACCATATTAGCTAATTTGAAATGTTACATTTACAGAACACTCAACCAAACAACATGTTCTTTTCAAACACATATGGAACATTCACCAGGATAGGCCGTATGTTAGACCATAAGATAAGTCAATATTTTAAGAGTTAAAATAATTGTGAATATTCTTAGATTATAGCAGAATTAAGATAAAAAAACAACAGGGAGAAATTTGGGCACTCTCCATATGAAAATTAAATAGCTTTGCTTCTAAATAATTCAAAGGTCAAAGGAGAACACACAGAAGAAACTGGAAAACAATCTGAACTGTAAGAAGCAAAAAGAACTTATCAAAGCTTAGGAAATGCAGATAAAGCAATGCTTAGAGAGAACTTTGTAACTTTGAATACCATATTAGTAAACAAAGATTTCAAATCAATAAGCTTCCATCTTAAGAAAAAAGAAGTGCAAATTAAAGCTAAAGTAAACAGAAGGAAGGAAAAATGAAACATCGGAACAGAAGCCAATGAAATAGAAAACAGAATAATAATAGAGAAAAATCAATGAAGCCAAAAATTAGTTATTTTAAAAGATTGACTAAACTGAGACATCTAAATAAAAATAGGGAAGACACGGATGTGTCCAAACTCAGAATAAAAAGGATGAAGTGGGTTGGAGGCATAAGTGACTCTGTAGGAACTGACACAGGTATAAAGGAGTAACATCATGTTCAACTTTATATGAAAAATATACAGATAAAATGGAAGAATCCCTAGAAAGATAATATAATAAAACCTGACCCAAGAAGAAACAGAATAACTGAATAGACTTATAAGAAATAATGATATTGAATTAGTCATAAATATCTTCCTACAAAGAAAACCATAGACTTAGATAGCTTCCTAAGTAGATTCTATAAAATATTTAAAGAAGAAATAACACCATTCTTACACAAAGTCTTTCAATAAATAAAAAATGATTCCTGAGGCATTCGTGGAGGGAGTACTACCCTGATGCCAAAGCCAGGAATAATGTCTTTTGAAACTATTACTGAAAGTTAGTGTGTTTATGAATATAGATGCAAAAATTTTTAACTAAATGTTAACAAACCAAATTGAGCAACATATAGAAAGGATTACACACCATAACCAAGCGATATCTATCCCAGGAGATCAAGGTTGATTTAATATCTAAAAATAAGTTAATATAATACATGGTATTAATAGAATAAAAACCCCCAGGAAAGACAAAATCAAATATTCAAAAAAAAAAAAGTTGATAAAAACAACAGGGAGAAATTTGGGCATGCTCCATATGAAAATTAAAGAGCTTTGCTTCTAAATAATTCAAAGGTCAAAGGAGAACACACAGAAGAAACTGGAAAACAATCTGAACTGTAAGAAGCAAAAGAACTTATCAAAGCTTAGGAAATGCAGATAAAGCAATGCTTAGAGAGAACTTTGTAACTTTGAATACCATATTAGTAAACAAAGATTTCAAATCAATAAGCTTCCATCTTAAGAAAAAAGAAGTGCAAATTAAAGCTAAAGTAAACAAAAGGGAAAGGGAAAAAATGAAACATCGGAACAGAAGCCAATGAAATAGAAAACAGAATAATAATAGAGAAAAATCAATGAAGCCAAAAATTAGTTATTTTAAAAGATTGACTAAACTGAGACATCTAAATAAAAATAGGGAAGACACGGATGTGTCCAAACTCAGAATAAAAAGGATGAAGTGGGTTGGAGGCATAAGTGACTCTGTAGGAACTGACACAGGTATAAAGGAGTAACATCATGTTCAACTTTATATGAAAAATATACAGATAAAATGGAAGAATCCCTAGAAAGATAATATAATAAAACCTGACCCAAGAAGAAACAGAATAACTGAATAGACTTATAAGAAATAATGATATTGAATTAGTCATAAATATCTTCCTACAAAGAAAACCATAGACTTAGATAGCTTCCTAAGTAGATTCTATAAAATATTTAAAGAAGAAATAACACCATTCTTACACAAAGTCTTTCAATAAATAAAAAATGATTCCTGAGGCATTCGTGGAGGGAGTACTACCCTGATGCCAAAGCCAGGAATAATGTCTTTTGAAACTATTACTGAAAGTTAGTGTGTTTATGAATATAGATGCAAAAATTTTTAACTAAATGTTAACAAACCAAATTGAGCAACATATAGAAAGGATTACACACCATAACCAAGCGATATCTATCCCAGGAGATCAAGGTTGATTTAATATCTAAAAATAAGTTAATATAATACATGGTATTAATAGAATAAAGAACAACCACCACATAATGATCATAATGAAACAGGAAAACATTTGACAAAATCAAATATTCTTAGAAATAGAGAGAGATAGAAAGGAAGGAAGAAAGACCTCTTAGTAACTCAGATAGGGATCTCCATCTATTGATCAAGGGTATCTAATACAAATATTTGTGCAAAACTTTGAGCTAACACAATCCTTAATAATGAAAGACAAAATTTTGATCCTTTGAGACTGAAAAGTTCACTCTTAGACTTTTTCGGTCATGCTTCATGGTATGTGGGATCTTAGTTCCCCTAACCAGGGGTCAAACCCTCTGCAGTGGAAGTACAGAACCTTAACCATTGGATCACCAGGGAAGTCCCCACTGTTCTATTTCTGTTCAAGATTGTACAAAAAATTCTAGCTGGTGCAATAAGACAAGAATAAAAAATAAAAGGCATACAGATTAGAAAGAATCACATCTATCTTTGCTTTCAAATGACATTACCCTATATGTTCAAAGTCCTAAGGAGTCTACAAAACTAATAAGCAAGTTTAGCATGGTTGCTGGGTACAAGATTACCACACAGAAATCAACTGTATTTCTATATAGTGGTAATAAAAACATGAAAATAATATTAAGAAATTAATAAAACTACTCTGTCAAAAAGAAATAATATTTAGGAATAAATATAAATATTTAAGAAAAGTGGTATAAGCCCTATACATTAAAAATTATAAAACACTGCTAAGAGAAAGGAATATCTGAATAAATGATGAGATAGTTAACATTCATGGATTGGAAGATTTAATATTATAAAGATGCCACTTCTTTGTAAACTGATGCTTAGATTTAATACAATCCGTATTAATACTCAAGCAGGAGGGTTTTTTTAGAATTTGATAAGCTAATAAAAAAATTATCTGAAATTGCAAAGCATCTAGAAAAATCAGAACAATTTTTTGAAAGAATAATGTTAGAGAACTTACAGTAACCAGTTTCAAAACTGATCATAAAATTCCAGTAATCATAATAATGTGGTACTGGCATAAGGATAGACACACAGAGCAGATAGACACATAATAGAAAGTCCTGGAAAACTCCTTACATGTGTGGTCAATTGACTTTTGACAAAGAGTGCCAAGGCAGTTTAATAGGGAAAGGACAGTGTTTTCAACAAACAGTGCTGAGATGGTTGGTCCCAGCTGGGACAAAAATTAGATGTTATCATGGGCCTTGATTTTAGAGGCTTTGGGTTGTGTTGGAGATATGCAGGAGTGTAGTGAAAACCACAGGTCACTGGCACAATGCAGTTACATTAAAAATAAAGTGATTTCATCTGAGATCACAAAACCTGAAAAGAAATTGCAAAACAATAAACAGGACAGAGTTTATTCAGTTCTAGTCTCAGGACATGGTACATTTAGAATAAGTGAAAAGAAAGATTTATAAAACACTCAGATGAATGTGCAAGTGGGAGAACAAAATGCTGAACTGAAATTTCCTGGGTTGAGATAGGACTGTGTGTCCTTTGGTTCATCGCTTGCTCCCCAGCAGCTCCCCAGTCTCCACCAGCACACTTCCTGCCCCACACTAGATGATCAGTCAGGAGTTGGTGAATGAATGGTCCCTCAAGATTTTCAAGGTATTTTTGAAATTGCCTCAGGCAACTGACATTTTAATATTCAATGTATTTAATATTCAATATTTGTTGGCAAACACTAATCTACAAAATACCTCTTGCTGTCACTTGTGGGTAGGCCTAAAAAGCTGACCATTCAGATAGCCCTAAAACCATAAAGATGTGAGAAAGGCCAACTGGGTCCTTCAAAACATACTTCTCCCTGAATCCCCCTCTCCAATCCTGTATCCCTTGCATCTCGCTGTATATTTGGCATGTATGCGTTTATTTCTCCCTAGGAGTAGTGGTATGTATGTATATGAGTGCTCAGTCATTTCTGAGCCCATGGACTGTAGCCCACCAGTCTCCTCTGTCCATGGAATTTTCCTGGAAGGAATATTGGAGTGGGTTGCCATTTCCTCCTCCATGGGATCTTCCCAACCCAGGGATGGAACCCACATCTCTTAGGTCTCCTGCATTGGCGGGGGGGGTTCTTTACCACTGCCTCCCTGGTACGCTCCATAGGTGTAGTCAGTAGTGTTTCTATTTTCACGTCCCTGTCATGGTGCCTGCAGTTGTTTATTGTTTTTATGTGCTTGGTCATGAATTCTTAGTGTTTTTCTTGTAATCTCATTGTATTATGAATATTCTAATGTATCTGCAAATATGTTACACAGTGGAAAGCATTCACCATAGTATGGCTTTAAAGCTACAAAGCAAAAATCAACATTTTGGGGACTTGCCTGGTGGTCCAGTGGCTAAGACTGTTTGCTCACAATGCAGGGCGCCTGAATTCAATCCCTGCAGTAAAACCACAGGTGAAACATCTGAGATCACAAAACCTGAAAAGAAATTGCAAAACAATAAACAGGACAGAGTTTATTCAGTTCTAGTCTCAGGACATGGTACATTTAGAATAAGTGAAAAGAAAGATTTATAAAACACTCAGATGAATGTGCAAGTGGGAGAACAAAATGCTGAACTGAAATTTCCTGGGTTGAGATAGGACTGTGTGTCCTTTGGTTCATCGCTTGCTCCCCAGCAGCTCCCCAGTCTCCACCAGCACACTTCCTGCCCCACACTAGATGATCAGTCAGGAGTTGGTGAATGAATGGTCCCTCAAGATTTTCAAGGTATTTTTGAAATTGCCTCAGGCAACTGACATTTTAATATTCAATGTATTTAATATTCAATATTTGTTGGCAAACACTAATCTACAAAATACCTCTTGCTGTCACTTGTGGGTAGGCCTAAAAAGCTGACCATTCAGATAGCCCTAAAACCATAAAGATGTGAGAAAGGCCAACTGGGTCCTTCAAAACATACTTCTCCCTGAATCCCCCTCTCCAATCCTGTATCCCTTGCATCTCGCTGTATATTTGGCATGTATGCGTTTATTTCTCCCTAGGAGTAGTGGTATGTATGTATATGAGTGCTCAGTCATTTCTGAGCCCATGGACTGTAGCCCACCAGTCTCCTCTGTCCATGGAATTTTCCTGGAAGGAATATTGGAGTGGGTTGCCATTTCCTCCTCCATGGGATCTTCCCAACCCAGGGATGGAACCCACATCTCTTAGGTCTCCTGCATTGGCGGGGGGGGTTCTTTACCACTGCCTCCCTGGTACGCTCCATAGGTGTAGTCAGTAGTGTTTCTATTTTCACGTCCCTGTCATGGTGCCTGCAGTTGTTTATTGTTTTTATGTGCTTGGTCATGAATTCTTAGTGTTTTTCTTGTAATCTCATTGTATTATGAATATTCTAATGTATCTGCAAATATGTTACACAGTGGAAAGCATTCACCATAGTATGGCTTTAAAGCTACAAAGCAAAAATCAACATTTTGGGGACTTGCCTGGTGGTCCAGTGGCTAAGACTGTTTGCTCACAATGCAGGGCGCCTGAATTCAATCCCTGGTCAGGGAACTAGATCTCACATGACACAACCAAATATTTGCATGCTGCAACTGAAATCTAGCACAACCAAATAAGTAAATATTCTTTAAAAGAATAAAACAAAATCAACCTTTTGACGGCAACGGATTGACTTAGACTAGATTTTTTTAAAAATTCTGTATCTACTTAAGATATGAGAAAACAGTATAAATGGTACAGGCAATGATCATATAAAGGTAACCTATGGTTATGGATATACTTTGTATTATACTTGGGATATTAAGTTTACTTAGTAAGTTAGTGTATTTTGCTCAGCTTTATGTTTCATTATTTGAGAAACACAGCATAAAGTAAACTGTGGCATTAAAAGCCAGCCTCATTGCAATTTATTTTTATAGCATAGTACAAAACAATCCAAGCTGAATGTATATTCAAGCACTGAGATTTAAATCCCTAAAGGTAAGAAAGTAGTTCCATAAACAGATGCGATCATGGATTCTGGGTTTATTTGCTTGTGGCAAAAATAAAAGTACCAATTCAATAAGTTTTAATTTATAGGTATCTATACCAGATTGCCTTTGGGCACTTTGAACAAAATTGACTAAAAATAAAATTTAGAAAAATAAAATCTCATCTGCCCAATTCTACATTCACACCAGGGAAGATACATTCTCCAGTCAGCTAATGGAGAGAGTTCTCCATGTCTCCTCTACCTGGAATGGTAGCTCTACCCTGCTCTGGAAGAGACTCAGGATTGCCTTCATTCCTGGACGCTTGGGAATGTGGAAGACGAGCCAGTGATAGTCCACCCCCAGAAGGTTTTCAGAAAACCATGACTTCGCCTAACCTGCGATCATGCAAATAGAGCTTCTTTGTTCTCACCTGTAGGAAATATTGTCTGTCCTTTTTCTGTAGCAGCGATTTCCTTTACATATTTATATACTATCTTTATATATACATACACACGCACACACACAGAGCACATATATATATATGGTGAATACATATGTGTAGATATACATGTATTTGTGTGTGTGTTTATGTATATTTGGGGTACTGGTACCTAATATGTACCCGAACAGCAACAAATTTTATGATTCTACCACTGGGCATATGATATACTAAAAAAAACTACCCTTATTCATGCAGGATATAAATAATAGAACAAAAAGGCAGGTGTGTGGGCCTGACCTTGAAAAGAAGGTCTTTTCATTGCAAGGCCTGCTTACCTCACATTTTCCTCTTCTAGTGTCTCACTTGTGAATTCCAGTATGTCAGCAGCTGTCCCCACAAACATAATGAGAAGTTGAGAGAGTTGGTCCCGAGTGATCCCACCTCCAATAGGGAGAAGCCATCTTCCAATTATTAGCATTAGCAGGAATGTCTGATGGAGTCCCAAAGTCCAGACTTTCTCGCATACTGTAGATAAGTTATTTACAAAAACTTTGGCCTGTTGAACAGAAATGTCATATAGACAGAAGAATTATCAGCTAGCGCCTTAGAGAGAGAGGCCTTTTTCACCATGGTTTTCAATTACGAGTTAGCTTTTATGGAAGGGCATTTCCGAAAAAATAATTCTTCATAAAGAAAGTAAAACTATTTTTACCTGGACAAACTTAGAATAATAGCTAATATCTCCTTAAGTTGGGGCAGCCTTGGGGCTTCCCTGTTGGTCCAGTGGGTAAACTGTCTTCCTTGCAGTGTAAGGGGCACTGGTTCAATCCCTGGCCTGAGAGGGATTAAAAAATATTGAGAAAAAAAAAGATGGGGCAGCCTTATAACTGAAAGTAATTTAAATGTTTTACTTACAAGTGAGGTGGTACCTTTGATTTTTTTTTTTTTTTAATTTTGGCCTCTTTTATATTGTTTTTTTACTTTATTTTCATCCATCTTTATTCTTTGGCCTGTGTGGGCCTCCCACCGCAGCAGCTCTCCTTGCCTCAGAGCACCAGCCCCAGGCACATGCACTCCAGAGCGCCAGTTCAGAACCAGACACATGGGTCCAGCTGTTCCGCGGCTCACAGGATCTTCCTGGGCTAGGGACTGAACTGGTGCGCCCTGCATTGCAAGTGAACCCCTCACCCACTGACCACCAAGGAAGCCTAAAACCCGCATGTATTTGTGTGTGTGTTTATGTATATTTGGGGTACTGGTACCTAATATGTACCCGAACAGCAACAAATTTTATGATTCTACCACTGGGCATATGATATACTAAAAAACTACCCTTATTAATGCAGGATATAAATAATAGAACAAAAAGGCAGGTGTGTGGGCCTGACCTTGAAAAGAAGGTCTTTTCATTGCAAGGCCTGCTTACCTCACATTTTCCTCTTCTAGTGTCTCACTTGTGAATTCCAGTATGTCAGCAGCTGTCCCCACAAACATAATGAGAAGTTGAGAGAGTTGGTCCCGAGTGATCCCACCTCCAATAGGGAGAAGCCATCTTCCAATTATTAGCATTAGCAGGAATGTCTGATGGAGTCCCAAAGTCCAGACTTTCTCGCATACTGTAGATAAGTTATTTACAAAAACTTTGGCCTGTTGAACAGAAATGTCATATAGACAGAAGAATTATCAGCTAGCGCCTTAGAGAGAGAGGCCTTTTTCACCATGGTTTTCAATTACGAGTTAGCTTTTATGGAAGGGCATTTCCGAAAAAATAATTCTTCATAAAGAAAGTAAAACTATTTTTACCTGGACAAACTTAGAATAATAGCTAATATCTCCTTAAGTTGGGGCAGCCTTGGGGCTTCCCTGTTGGTCCAGTGGGTAAACTGTCTTCCTTGCAGTGTAAGGGGCACTGGTTCAATCCCTGGCCTGAGAGGGATTAAAAAATATTGAGAAAAAAAAAGATGGGGCAGCCTTATAACTGAAAGTAATTTAAATGTTTTACTTACAAGTGAGGTGGTACCTTTGATTTTTTTTTTTTTTTAATTTTGGCCTCTTTTATATTGTTTTTTTACTTTATTTTCATCCATCTTTATTCTTTGGCCTGTGTGGGCCTCCCACCGCAGCAGCTCTCCTTGCCTCAGAGCACCAGCCCCAGGCACATGCACTCCAGAGCGCCAGTTCAGAACCAGACACATGGGTCCAGCTGTTCCGCGGCACACAGGATCTTCCTGGGCTAGGGACTGAACTGGTGCGCCCCCCTGCATTGCAAGGTGAACCCCTCACCCACTGACCACCAAGGAAGCCCCTTTTGATATTTTAAATGCCAATTTTGCAACGTTTCATAGTTTCTCATGTTATCATTTCATCAGTCTCTGTAACAAGTTATAACACACAGCAACATTTTTTAAATTTCATATTTAAAATTTCAAGTTCCTATTTTTTTCTTTTATAAATTTCAAATTTGAATTTACTTATCTGATAATATTTTTAGCATGGTGCAAGTCTTCTCTTTTGATTTTTATTGCTTTAAAAAACTGTATCAAAAGAGAAAATATGGGCTTCCCTGGTGGTCCAATGGGTAAAAAGTCTACCTTGCAGTGCCTTGACCCCTGGACCAGGAAGATCTCATGTGCTGTGGAGCAGCTGGGCCAGTGTCTCCGATTATGAGCCAGCACTCTGGAGCTCAGGCGTCCAGAGCCAGTGCTCTGCAACGAGAGAGGCACTGCTGTGGGAGGCACACACATGCCAACGAATAAAAAAGATGGATGAAAATAAATGAATGATGACTTAGAGGCAAAAAAAAATTTTTTTTAATTAAAAAAATAAAATATGTAACAGTGTTTATTACCTAAAAGAAATGAAAGAGAATAACTATACAATTATTTTTATTCTGAATATTTAATGTAATATTGAAAATCTATAAGCAAGTAACCAAATTTCATCTGCCCTTATAAGAAAAAGGGGAAATTTGTTTGCACTCTGGGGAAAGTTTCCATATCATTCATGTATTCCAGTTGCTGCCTTTTGCCAACTTAACTTCTGGTGTTCAATATATTATTGCCCCTATAGGTTATGATCTTCTAAAGACTACACCGGTGTAGCTCTCTAGTGGATTGAATAATGATACCAACTGGCTTATACAAGTGACTTAACTATATTTCTGCAAAATTTATTTTCCCCTCTTGATCACCTACTTATGTCAAGTGTAAAGATGAGAGAGGACTAAAGATACCTCAGGATACTAACCTGATCAAATCCATTGGAGAAGATCAATAATTTTACATTTACACACTTCTTTATTTGTCTTTTATGACCTTTCCCATTGTTGCTGAGTCACTGAATCACGTCTGACTCTCTTGCAACCCCATGGACTACAGCCTGTCAGCCCCCTCAGTCCATGGTGCTTTCTAGGCAAGAATACTAGAGTGGATTGCCATTTCCTCCTCCAGAGGATTTTCCCCACCTAGAGATCAAACCTATGGCTCCTTCATTGGCTGGTGGACTTTAGCACAGAGTTGCCAGGGAAATACCATGACTCTTCCCATACATCTTATGTAATTTGTACAGGATGCGTGTGGTCATGTTGTTGCTGTTTAGTCACAAAGTCATGTCAGACTCTCTTGCAATCCCATGGAATGTAGCCCACTAGGTTTCCCTGTCCATGGGATTTCCCAGGCAAAAATATTTGAGAGGCTTGCCATTTCCTTCTCCAGAGGATCTTCTTGACCTAGAGATTGAACCCAGGTCTGCCATGTGGCTGGGGGATTCTTTACCACTGAGCCACCTGGGATGCAGGAGGTATACTAGCAGGGTAAATCTTAATATTTTCATTTATCAGATTATAAATAAAGAGATGGTGAGGTTGATTTATTTAAAGTGATATGGGTAAGCTGTGATTGAAGCTTGAATTACAACCCAAAGCTAGTTCTGTTAAACTCAGTAAAATCAACAGCCTAGGTTACTGTTGAAAAAAATGGTTCAGTGAAAGGGGCCTTAGTCTTGAGTCTCTCATAGGCCATGGTTAGTTTGCCAAATATCAAACATGGAAAGAACAAAGATGTGGTTCTATTTTGGCTGGAAACCTTCCTGCTTTTATTAATATAAACACCTAACAATATAGAGGGCAGATCCCAATCTTTCCATTATATCATTTTTTCACAAATGTGTGTATCTCTCTTTGTACATAGGTTGTCTGATCTAAGTGTTAAAGGTCTCTTAATACTGCATGTTAAATATATTTATTAATGCACATAAAATATATATGCCCTTTATACTTGTTAAATATGTTTAATACTATTCTAAAATACAATTATTTTGTGAATTCCTGAGCCAAACAATTTTCCCAGGAAATAATGAACTGAAAGGTATAGAGCGTGTTATCGTTACCAATTTAAAAGGTGATTTGTCAGATCCTCTCACATACAATGAGAAAGCCCTCACCGTTTCAATGAGATCCTCTGCTCCATTGGTTTGTTCAGATGATAATAGAGTTTGATTGAAAGCTTCTTTGCTGCTGGTATTCTGGGACATTCCTCCAGATTGGCTACTGCAATACTAAGAAATATTTTTAAAAGGCAATGTGTCAAAAAATATCACAGCAGGCAGAGTTTAAGATGACTTCAATGTATCTAAGAGATTAGGAGAATGATGTGAAGTTTCTGTAATATGCATAAACACCGTCAAAAATCAGAATATAGCCTTGAGATAGAAAACCACTTTTCACTTAATATGAGAAAAGAGTCAACTATACAGGGATTATATTCCCACAAGTCTAGGAGAAAGTAGATGCTCTGAGTTCATAGTTGAGAGCTGTAGAATTTAGAGATTCATCCTTGGGATCCCTTTCTCGAACCCTAGAATAATTATAAAACAAACCAACAAGCAATGAAAGCAGGTATGATCCTGGTAAAAGCATTAATTCTAGGATTTTATTTCTTGTCTGGAGCCTCTTTATCTAAAATACCATTTTGCTAATGCAGATAATTGAGTTACACCTGTTAAGCACTGTAAAACGTAAAAGAAGGGACAAGAGAGGACGAGATAGTTGGATGGCATCACTGAGTCAATGGACATGAGTTTGAGCAAGTTCCAGGAGATAGTGAAGGACAGGGAAGCCTGCAACCCAGGAATGCATGCTGCAGGAATGTGTGCTGCAGTGAAAGGGCCTTATTTAGTTAAGGATGGTTTCAATCAAACATGGAAAGAACAAAGATGTGGTTCTATTTTGGCTGGAAACCTTCCTGCTTTTATTAATATAAACACCTAACAATATAGAGGGCAGATCCCAATCTTTCCATTATATCATTTTTTCACAAATGTGTGTATCTCTCTTTGTACATAGGTTGTCTGATCTAAGTGTTAAAGGTCTCTTAATACTGCATGTTAAATATATTTATTAATGCACATAAAATATATATGCCCTTTATACTTGTTAAATATGTTTAATACTATTCTAAAATACAATTATTTTGTGAATTCCTGAGCCAAACAATTTTCCCAGGAAATAATGAACTGAAAGGTATAGAGCGTGTTATCGTTACCAATTTAAAAGGTGATTTGTCAGATCCTCTCACATACAATGAGAAAGCCCTCACCGTTTCAATGAGATCCTCTGCTCCATTGGTTTGTTCAGATGATAATAGAGTTTGATTGAAAGCTTCTTTGCTGCTGGTATTCTGGGACATTCCTCCAGATTGGCTACTGCAATACTAAGAAATATTTTTAAAAGGCAATGTGTCAAAAAATATCACAGCAGGCAGAGTTTAAGATGACTTCAATGTATCTAAGAGATTAGGAGAATGATGTGAAGTTTCTGTAATATGCATAAACACCGTCAAAAATCAGAATATAGCCTTGAGATAGAAAACCACTTTTCACTTAATATGAGAAAAGAGTCAACTATACAGGGATTATATTCCCACAAGTCTAGGAGAAAGTAGATGCTCTGAGTTCATAGTTGAGAGCTGTAGAATTTAGAGATTCATCCTTGGGATCCCTTTCTCGAACCCTAGAATAATTATAAAACAAACCAACAAGCAATGAAAGCAGGTATGATCCTGGTAAAAGCATTAATTCTAGGATTTTATTTCTTGTCTGGAGCCTCTTTATCTAAAATACCATTTTGCTAATGCAGATAATTGAGTTACACCTGTTAAGCACTGTAAAAACGTAAAAGAAGGGGACAAGAGAGGACGAGATAGTTGGATGGCATCACTGAGTCAATGGACATGAGTTTGAGCAAGTTCCAGGAGATAGTGAAGGACAGGGAAGCCTGCAACCCAGGAATGCATGCTGCAGGAATGTGTGCTGCAGCCCACGGGGTCGCAAAGAGTTGGACATGACTGAGCAACTGAACTGAACTGAAGCACTGTATCAACCAAAAAAAGAAAAAAGAAAAGTGACACTAATAAGTTAGCATTCACCCATTAACATGTTTTTTTTTTTTTTATCACTTTAGAAGTCAATTTAGATTTATAGCAAAGCTAGCAATAGACCTAAAATAAATGGCATTTCCCCCTTCTTATTCTTTCATTTTGCATGTGAATTTCTTTAAGTGAGCTATGCATAATTTTTATCCAACCAGAAGCTGGGAACCTGAGGTAGAAAGAAAAGAAAAAGGCACATAAGAGAGGAAAGAGGTGGCACTTGAAAAATGTAACTAGCCAACAACTATTTCACAAATGGATTTAAAGGAAGAGAAGGTTGATTTAAAAAAAAACAATCTGCAGAGCTAACATACTTTTGAAGCAGAAACACACACACATAGACACACACACCCTCCACCTCACATTGATGATCACACATTTGGATTTAGAGAAAAAATCTTTCTTAAAAAATGCTAACACTGAGAAGTATATATATTTTTAATTAATTCTGGATATTTTATTGATCGTTCTATGAGCTACTTGGAAAAATAGAAAGAAAAGTCTGTCAAGAAGCTATTTTTTTTCCTTTCCATCAAAACAACTAGTGTTATGGGTGAAATGACAAGAATAATTAAGAAAAATGGCCATGTGCCATATCTCTGAAAAATTTCGTACTAATGAGCTACTTGATGGATAATTAATTATAAAACAAAAGGCTCTGAGAAAGGGCTGTAGAATTTAGAGATTCATCCTTGGGATCCCTTTCGAACCCTAGAATAATTATAAAACAAACCAACAAGCAATGAAAGCAGGTATGATCCTGGTAAAAGCATTAATTCTAGGATTTTATTTCTTGTCTGGAGCCTCTTTATCTAAAATACCATTTTGCTAATGCAGATAATTGAGTTACACCTGTTAAGCACTGTAAAAACGTAAAAGAAGGGGACAAGAGAGGACGAGATAGTTGGATGGCATCACTGAGTCAATGGACATGAGTTTGAGCAAGTTCCAGGAGATAGTGAAGGACAGGGAAGCCTGCAACCCAGGAATGCATGCTGCAGGAATGTGTGCTGCAGCCCACGGGGTCGCAAAGAGTTGGACATGACTGAGCAACTGAACTGAACTGAAGCACTGTATCAACCAAAAAAAGAAAAAAGAAAAGTGACACTAATAAGTTAGCATTCACCCATTAACATGTTTTTTTTTTTTTTATCACTTTAGAAGTCAATTTAGATTTATAGCAAAGCTAGCAATAGACCTAAAATAAATGGCATTTCCCCCTTCTTATTCTTTCATTTTGCATGTGAATTTCTTTAAGTGAGCTATGCATAATTTTTATCCAACCAGAAGCTGGGAACCTGAGGTAGAAAGAAAAGAAAAAGGCACATAAGAGAGGAAAGAGGTGGCACTTGAAAAATGTAACTAGCCAACAACTATTTCACAAATGGATTTAAAGGAAGAGAAGGTTGATTTAAAAAAAAACAATCTGCAGAGCTAACATACTTTTGAAGCAGAAACACACACACATAGACACACACACCCTCCACCTCACATTGATGATCACACATTTGGATTTAGAGAAAAAATCTTTCTTAAAAAATGCTAACACTGAGAAGTATATATATTTTTAATTAATTCTGGATATTTTATTGATCGTTCTATGAGCTACTTGGAAAAATAGAAAGAAAAGTCTGTCAAGAAGCTATTTTTTTTCCTTTCCATCAAAACAACTAGTGTTATGGGTGAAATGACAAGAATAATTAAGAAAAATGGCCATGTGCCATATCTCTAAGAGCAAAAATATACTTGTTTGCACACTTTTTTTTTTATATAGCTAAGGCTCCAAGAAAAGATAATGAAGATAACAAATTAAGTCTTTGAACCAAGCAACAAATCCTCATTGCAGAGGAGTTGTGTGACTCTAAGAACCTAATGTCCAGTAAGGAGCGTAATTGACCACTTCTTCTGCAGGCGTGAGAGCATATTATATAAGTGGTGACCTTGATATTTCTGTACATTCATATCACTAAAAGTCCATAGACATCTTGTTATCTTTTAAAAATAGTCATCTGTACTGCAGCATAAGACAATGTGATATCAAGTAGTTTTGTAGTTCATATTATGGTACAAAGATTTCTGTGTGTTAGTCACTCAGGTAGGTCTGATTCTTCACGACCACATGGACTATAGCCCACCAGACTCCTCTGTCCATGGGATTCTCCAGGCAAGAATACTGGAATGGGTTGCCATGCCTTCCTCCAAGGGATCGTCCCAACCCAAGGCTTGAACCTGGGTCTCCTGCTTTGTAGGCAGATTCTTTATCGCCTGAGCCACCAGGGAAACTTTATTCTTAGAATTCTTTTTGTTATAAATTGATGCAACTTTAAGTGGCAGTTACATTAGGACTGCACAGAACAATGGGTTTGACTCCTAAGACCTCACCTGACTTGTATTGTTTTCATGGTAATAATATTATCTACATTCGGCATTGAATAAGTGAGCGGATAATCTGGGTACCAACAAGTCATTTTTTCATGGACTCTAAAGACATTTAATAGCTTCAAAAATATTCCTTTGGGTCAAACCAGTCTGTGACAACTTCCAGACCAAAAAATTTCCACTACTTTCATTGTGCGACTTCATTAATAGACTTGACTAAGCATTAAGGTCCTAATTGTTTGTTATAAACATTTTGTTTCCATTCATGTAGACTCAGTCAGATTCAGAAATGAAGGTACAGAATCAATCATCTAGAAGAAGTGTTGTCATGAAATGGGATGTTTTTCAAATGCCAAGTCATAGGTTAGAACGTTTAGGGTGTAGACAAAATGTAAAATGTGAAAGCGAATTAAATTAGCCTTTTCCATCATGAAACATTCAGACAATTTTGATGCAAATTCCTGTAAAACATATTATACATAATTGAGAAAGGCAGTGTGACTTAATGGACTAGGGATCAAGACCTAGTTTCTAAACCCCAGAACTGCTGTTGATTAACTGTGTGGTCTTGGGAAAATTACTTAACCTTCCTGAGTCTCAGGGTCCTCTTCTATAAAATAGAAATCTATTTACCATGTCTAACTTAAGGAGTTGCTCTGAGTATACGAATGAGAAAAGTATCTGAAAATACTTAGAAATAACTATGTGAAAAAGTGATTATTATCATAACCAAGATTTCCTACATGAATGGACTAAGAATTTCTGTACCTCCCTTTATTCAGCCATTTCTTATTTCTTTAAATGCAGTTCCAATAATTTTTGGCTCTCTCTCTCATTTTTTTCTATTTCCATGTCTACCCACTCTGCCCAGTTCAATCTCTGAACATTCATTTTAATTCTCAGTGTCAAAATGAGTCAAATCCATTACAACTAAAGGTCCAATTTCTTTTGTAGTATGAAAATTAGAGAGGTACTGCCCAGGGCTCAAACATCTTTTTTTTCTATTAAAAAGAAAGCTTTTGGTTGCATGTTATTTGTTGTAATGGGATTTGACCTGTATATAAATTAACTGTGCAATGCATTTTTATTATAAAAGCATTCAGGAAAATGAATTGTTATTGTGGATGATAGCCATGTCATAGAATTGGATGTGAAGGAGAAAAAAATGATTCAAGTCACCAGAGGTTATTCCCATACTCCCTAAAAATAGTAAGTGGTAAGGAAATTGAAGCAGTTCCCTAATACTTATGGTATATTTTTTAAAAGCTATGATAACTTGAACCAACCAGTCTACCGTGACAAAAATTCTTTTGCTACAATCACAGAGATAACCTTTGGCTTTAATATTTTTCAGACAGGAGATTTAAACAGCCAAGTATTTTCTTCATGCCTACATAATAGGTATATACTTATGGAATTCTGCAAAATAGTCCGGAGAACTAACCTCCCTCTGTGTGCCTAAAATTCAGAGACATTTTTTGATGCAAATTGGTGCTGGAACTTAAATTAGCCTTTTCCATCATGAAACATTCAGACAATTTTGATGCAAATTCCTGTAAAACATATTATACATAATTGAGAAAGGCAGTGTGACTTAATGGACTAGGGATCAAGACCTAGTTTCTAAACCCCAGAACTGCTGTTGATTAACTGTGTGGTCTTGGGAAAATTACTTAACCTTCCTGAGTCTCAGGGTCCTCTTCTATAAAATAGAAATCTATTTACCATGTCTAACTTAAGGAGTTGCTCTGAGTATACGAATGAGAAAAGTATCTGAAAATACTTAGAAATAACTATGTGAAAAAGTGATTATTATCATAACCAAGATTTCCTACATGAATGGACTAAGAATTTCTGTACCTCCCTTTATTCAGCCATTTCTTATTTCTTTAAATGCAGTTCCAATAATTTTTGGCTCTCTCTCTCATTTTTTTCTATTTCCATGTCTACCCACTCTGCCCAGTTCAATCTCTGAACATTCATTTTAATTCTCAGTGTCAAAATGAGTCAAATCCATTACAACTAAAGGTCCAATTTCTTTTGTAGTATGAAAATTAGAGAGGTACTGCCCAGGGCTCAAACATCTTTTTTTTCTATTAAAAAGAAAGCTTTTGGTTGCATGTTATTTGTTGTAATGGGATTTGACCTGTATATAAATTAACTGTGCAATGCATTTTTATTATAAAAGCATTCAGGAAAATGAATTGTTATTGTGGATGATAGCCATGTCATAGAATTGGATGTGAAGGAGAAAAAAATGATTCAAGTCACCAGAGGTTATTCCCATACTCCCTAAAAATAGTAAGTGGTAAGGAAATTGAAGCAGTTCCCTAATACTTATGGTATATTTTTTAAAAGCTATGATAACTTGAACCAACCAGTCTACCGTGACAAAAATTCTTTTGCTACAATCACAGAGATAACCTTTGGCTTTAATATTTTTCAGACAGGAGATTTAAACAGCCAAGTATTTTCTTCATGCCTACATAATAGGTATATACTTATGGAATTCTGCAAAAATAGTCCGGAGAACTAACCTCCCCTCTGTGTGCCTAAAATTCAGAGCAAGCATTTTCCAGATAAGGTTTGAATATCTCAAACATATATCAAAGGCTTAACTTTGCTATAAAGTGACCTGCTGTAACAAAGAAATCTTTAAAAGGGTCTCACAGATTTTACCAGTAAAGGTACGGAAATAATATTATAACTACAGCTCATCGATAAAACATAATTCTGTAATCTGAGACCTGGAGATGTGAAGTCCAGGCTATGAAGTCCATGGACTGAACTAACTGCCCTCCCCCTCAACACACTCTGTTGTACAGGAGCATTAATGGCAATCAATGGCTGAATCCAGCCTACATCCTGCTACCTAGGATAGCCCATGTTTAAGAAACAACTCACTGAAAAACCAGTACCTCTCTCTAGGTTGGGCTGGCGAGTAGGGTGGGAGGGAGGCTCCAGAGGCAGAGGATGTATGTATATTTATAGTTGATTCACATTGTTGTATAGCAGAAACTAACACAACATTGTAAAGCAATTATCCTCCAATTATTTTTTTAAAATTAAATCAGAACCTCTCTCTATATAAACAGACTAGAGACTCTTATTGGAAGCTCCTGTTTCTTTCTAGGTCAGTGTGGTCTTAATACATATAGTCCAACCTTCCTGATGCTGGGTCTCCTGCTGACTTTCCTTTTCATGTATGTTAGGGCCCTCAAATGAAATTCAGATTTTACTGGGACAGCTTTTAGAACCCTCAAAAGTGAATCTCCTATAACCTGCAAAACCTGTATTTTAAAACAGACTATTTCAAATAGCCCATCTAAGTTTGACTATATTAGTATAGCAGAGGACAAGTGGTAGGGTTTTGTTTTTGTGTTATTTCTGTGTGTGCATGCTAAGTCACTTCAGTCGTGTCCGATTCTTTGCATTAGTTATCTATTAATTATCCGTTTTATACATAGTGTCAGCAATCCCAATTTCCCAATTAATCCCACCCACCCCGCTTTCACTTGGTATCCATGTTTGTTTTCTGTGTCTGTCCCTATTTCTGCTTTGTATACAATCATCTGTATCATTTTTTCACATTTCACATATATGCATTAATATATGATACTTTTTCTCTTTTTGATTTACTTTAAGAGAATGTCACAGGACTTTCCAGGTGGCTAGTGGTGAAGAATTCAATTCAGGAGACACAAGAAATTCAGATTCAGTCCCTAGGTCAGGGAGATCCCCTGGAGAAGGAAGTGGCAACCTACTCCAGTATTCTTGCCTGAAGAATCCCACGGACAGATGAGCCTGGCAGGCTGCGGGCCATTGGGTTGCGAAGAGTCTGACACGACTGAGTGACGGAACACAAGAGACTGTCTTACAGAGTCCTGCCCATTCTCAGCAAGTAACTTATTTAAGCTGAAAAGAATAAAACCCAAACTGTATATCCCTGTGTAATCTGTAGCATATTGGAGGGAATGTCTTAAAGATCTCTAACCCAAATTGTTAATGATTTAAGTTAGATCTTAAAAGAATGCAGCATTTTTATTGGTTTTGATAGATCAGGGATTCACTCCCTTTTTGCTGAGGGCTTTTATTTATTCAATTCTTGATAACTCCAGTTTCTTGGAAAAGTGCATTTCTGACAGAAATTGGATTATAATAGGAATGCAGTTTATTGCTGAGTATTCCACTTTCCAAAAGGACATACCTGGGTCTCATGGTGCATTTCAAGAAGCCATAATGATGGAACAATGCTAATCAGATATAAAAATATGGCTGGTGAAAACCTGTGAAAGAGAAAAAAAAAGAGATAGTTCAGCTTTTACAATTTTTTTTTTAAAGGAAAGAACAAGTGCACATACCCTGACCACATTGAGTCAAACCTTTTTATCTCTAGTATTTATTTCAAAGGGAGAAAAAATGCATTATGTGATTCCTGCCATATGGATTATGGAGAAACAAAGTAACTGTAAAAGGCACTAGCAGCTGTCATTCTCACTGAATTTCTAATCCAATTAATAGATGTTAATTTTAATATGGTTTAATGGGACACTGCCAATTAGTCTCAAGCACAAAACTGGATATTCTGTATTTAATATGTTTTACAGAAAGCAAATGCAGCAGCAGTGAATCTTTTGGATTATTCTGTATTTAACAATCCCAATTTCCCAATTAATCCCACCCACCCGCTTTCACTTGGTATCCATGTTTGTTTTCTGTGTCTGTCCCTATTTCTGCTTTGTATACAATCATCTGTATCATTTTTTCACATTTCACATATATGCATTAATATATGATACTTTTCTCTTTTGATTTACTTTAAGAGAATGTCACAGGACTTTCCAGGTGGCTAGTGGTGAAGAATTCAATTCAGGAGACACAAGAAATTCAGATTCAGTCCCTAGGTCAGGGAGATCCCCTGGAGAAGGAAGTGGCAACCTACTCCAGTATTCTTGCCTGAAGAATCCCACGGACAGATGAGCCTGGCAGGCTGCGGGCCATTGGGTTGCGAAGAGTCTGACACGACTGAGTGACGGAACACAAGAGACTGTCTTACAGAGTCCTGCCCATTCTCAGCAAGTAACTTATTTAAGCTGAAAAGAATAAAACCCAAACTGTATATCCCTGTGTAATCTGTAGCATATTGGAGGGAATGTCTTAAAGATCTCTAACCCAAATTGTTAATGATTTAAGTTAGATCTTAAAAGAATGCAGCATTTTTATTGGTTTTGATAGATCAGGGATTCACTCCCTTTTTGCTGAGGGCTTTTATTTATTCAATTCTTGATAACTCCAGTTTCTTGGAAAAGTGCATTTCTGACAGAAATTGGATTATAATAGGAATGCAGTTTATTGCTGAGTATTCCACTTTCCAAAAGGACATACCTGGGTCTCATGGTGCATTTCAAGAAGCCATAATGATGGAACAATGCTAATCAGATATAAAAATATGGCTGGTGAAAACCTGTGAAAGAGAAAAAAAAAGAGATAGTTCAGCTTTTACAATTTTTTTTTTAAAGGAAAGAACAAGTGCACATACCCTGACCACATTGAGTCAAACCTTTTTATCTCTAGTATTTATTTCAAAGGGAGAAAAAATGCATTATGTGATTCCTGCCATATGGATTATGGAGAAACAAAGTAACTGTAAAAGGCACTAGCAGCTGTCATTCTCACTGAATTTCTAATCCAATTAATAGATGTTAATTTTAATATGGTTTAATGGGACACTGCCAATTAGTCTCAAGCACAAAACTGGATATTCTGTATTTAATATGTTTTACAGAAAGCAAATGCAGCAGCAGTGAATCTTGATTTTTGAAAACTGTAATTTCAGGACGGTTGGCTACATTTTTTGACAATAACCTGAAATTCTGAGAGCTCAAATAATGACATTCTGCTAGATCACAAAAATCAGATAAGGAAAGGACTGAACAAAATCAACTGGCTTTGTGTGTTTCCGCTAAATCTAGGAAAATTAAAAATACAGGCACACCTCATTTTATTGTACTTTGCTTTATGAGCTTCACAGATACTGTTTTTCTTTACAAATTGAAGATTGGTGGCAGCCTTGCATGAAGCAAGTTTGTCAGCAGTGTTACTCCAACAGAATTTGCTCATTTTTGTCTCTGTCATGTATTTCATACTTTCTAATTATTATTATAATCGTTATGGTGTTCTGTGATCAGTAATCTTTGATGTTACTTCCAAGACTCGCTGAAGGCTCAGATGATAGCATTTTTTAACAATGAAGCATTGTTTAATTAAGGTATGTGCATTGCTTCTTAGACATAATGCATACTTAAGAGACTACGGGATGGTGTAAGCCTAACTTTTAAATGCACTGGGAAACCAAACAATTCATGTGATTTACTTATTGCTATGGCCTGGACTGAACCTCCGGTATTTCCAAGGTATGCTTGTACAAACAAACCACAAAGGAAAGGTTTGGCTTTCTGTAAGGGCTATCTATAGTAATTATTTTCAGACTCAAATTCAGAGGGCAATCGATAGAGAGGTCTTTTGTCTGTAATTTGACACATCAGGTTCAAATGCTAATTTTGCCACTAACCTCCCAGTTTGCTTCCTAATCCACAAAATGGGAACAGTTGTGTATTAGCCAGCTTGGGCCGCCATAACAAATACCATGCACTGGGTGTCTTAAACAACAGAAATCTATTTTGTCACAGTTCTGGAGGCTGGCAGCTCAAGATCAGGCTTCCATAATGGATGGGGTTTGGTAAGAACGCTTGTCCTGGCTTGTAGACAGCCTCATCTCACTTGGAACTCACATGGCCTTTCCCTAAGTTCATACACATGGCAAGGAGGGAAAGAGAGATTTCTCTCTTCTCTTCTTATGAGGCCACCAATCTTATTAAATTAGGACCCCAGTCTTATGCCCTCATTTACCTTTACCGACTTCCTAAAAGATCTGTCTCCAAATACATTTACTCCGGGACTTAGGGCATCCACATGAATTTTGAGGCAACACAGTTCAGTCCACAGCAGCCACATTTTACTCACAGGAATTTTTATTCTACAGTTGATCCTTAAACAGTGTGGTATTTAGGGCTCCCTGCACACTTTAAAGTCCATATATAACTTTGAGGTCATCCCTCTATATCCACAGTTCCACATCCACAGATTTACCCAACCATGGGTCCTGTGGTACTGTAGTATGTATTTATGAAAACAGTATGCTTGTCAGTAGACTTGGGCAGTTTCAGGTTCCATGTTGTTCAAGGGTTAATTGTACTTTCGACAGAACAGTGTCTGGCAGAGTTGGACATTCTATAACAAGTAACTGTTACATAATTTGGGACATCATGCAATGAAAACACATCCTTCAAAATTTGAAGATAAAAATTATTTCCAAATTTCTTTTTTTAAAAAACTTGGCCTCTTTTGTTGGTTTTTTATATATTTTCATCCATCTTTATTCTCTGGCCTGTGTGGACCTCTCATTGCAGTGGCCTCTCTCATTGCAGAGTACTGGCTCTGTGAGCATGCGCGCCAGAGAGCTGGCTCATAATTGTACACTCTGGTCCTGCTGCTCCATGGCACATGGGATCTTCCCAGGCCAGGGATTGAACCAGTGTCCCTTGAACTGCAGGGTGGACTCTTTACCCAGTGGACTACCAGGGAAGCCCCAAATTTATTTCTTTCAATGAAATTTTATTTTAAATTAGACTTTTGCTTCATAAATCATTTTAAAGTCAAAATGGTAAATCAGTGTTTTTTTATTCCAGTATTTTTAGTACACACATGTGATGGTTTAAAATGACCTGAAAAATAAAAATGTTAATTACTCAAAAATAGAATTGTTTGGGATGAAATTCTACTAAAATCATAGTGTTATAATCAGGGCATGGGATGGGTAGTGAACTAACCTGAATGTAGGAAAACATTTAGAATGGACTATTTAAAGACTGTTAACCTTTTTACTAATATTTCTTTCCAACTTCTGGGGAGGAACAGGCAGAAAGGACAAGTGAAAGTGACTTTTTTTAAAAATCAGTATTTAAATAGACATTACCCTAGCATCAATTTCCTGCAGAAATTAATTGTGAAACAAAGGGTCATGATATTATTAAAAATCTGACTTAGACAATGGCTGGGCTGCAGAAAGCGATCAACGGCCCCCATGTCAAACATGCTTTTAGAAAGAAAAAGGACAGCTAATTCTTTGACCTCCCGTATCAAGGGAAACATCAGGAGAGGGTATTTCCTTTGTGAAATTGGGAAAGGAAATTCCAGTTGGAGGACAGCTGGAATAGGTAAATATTTGTTTGTATATGTCAAATGTTGGCTGGACTGCAATTTTGTTGACTCTTTCAGGATTAATTTTGGGATTAATTCCTGAGGATGCTGTGAAAATAATAATCTAGGAAAATCATGCAATGAAAACACATCCTTCAAAATTTGAAGATAAAAATTATTTCCAAATTTCTTTTTTTAAAAAACTTGGCCTCTTTTGTTGGTTTTTTATATATTTTCATCCATCTTTATTCTCTGGCCTGTGTGGACCTCTCATTGCAGTGGCCTCTCTCATTGCAGAGTACTGGCTCTGTGAGCATGCGCGCCAGAGAGCTGGCTCATAATTGTACACTCTGGTCCTGCTGCTCCATGGCACATGGGATCTTCCCAGGCCAGGGATTGAACCAGTGTCCCTTGAACTGCAGGGTGGACTCTTTACCCAGTGGACTACCAGGGAAGCCCCAAATTTATTTCTTTCAATGAAATTTTATTTTAAATTAGACTTTTGCTTCATAAATCATTTTAAAGTCAAAATGGTAAATCAGTGTTTTTTTATTCCAGTATTTTTAGTACACACATGTGATGGTTTAAAATGACCTGAAAAATAAAAATGTTAATTACTCAAAAATAGAATTGTTTGGGATGAAATTCTACTAAAATCATAGTGTTATAATCAGGGCATGGGATGGGTAGTGAACTAACCTGAATGTAGGAAAACATTTAGAATGGACTATTTAAAGACTGTTAACCTTTTTACTAATATTTCTTTCCAACTTCTGGGGAGGAACAGGCAGAAAGGACAAGTGAAAGTGACTTTTTTTAAAAATCAGTATTTAAATAGACATTACCCTAGCATCAATTTCCTGCAGAAATTAATTGTGAAACAAAGGGTCATGATATTATTAAAAATCTGACTTAGACAATGGCTGGGCTGCAGAAAGCGATCAACGGCCCCCATGTCAAACATGCTTTTAGAAAGAAAAAGGACAGCTAATTCTTTGACCTCCCGTATCAAGGGAAACATCAGGAGAGGGTATTTCCTTTGTGAAATTGGGAAAGGAAATTCCAGTTGGAGGGACAGCTGGAATAGGTAAATATTTGTTTGTATATGTCAAATGTTGGCTGGACTGCAATTTTGTTGACTCTTTCAGGATTAATTTTGGGATTAATTCCCCTGAGGATGCTGTGAAAATAATAATCTAGGGAAAATATGTACTGAACATACGTCATCATTCTTGAAAGAGTTTAAGAATAAAACAAATAATAGCCCTTAACATCTTCTGTGCATAAAATTTATTTCTTCAGTTGGAAAAAATATTACTCTGTTTTAACATGTTTCTTCAGATTTTCTTTGTTTCCTATTATAAAAACTGTGAATTCCCTAATCAGGTACATATTCAAAGCCTCTGCTCCTCATTTTATGTCCACTTCTTCCTCTACCACATCCTATCAAGCTGAGCAGTTCAGTAGTTTCAGCCTGCTCTGTATTTAAAATGAAATAAGACAAAATGTTTTGGAAAGCTTCCCTTGCTCCATTCCCTCTTTATCAGACCTATCTGACATCTGTTAAAGGTAGTAGGAAGAGGGAATCACACTGAATGCCTGAAACTTAATCCTAGTCAACTAAAGAGCATGTGAGTCAATTGTCTCTCCCCACCCCAGTTTCCCACCCCCTTAATCCTACACCTAAGAGGATTTGCTGGAATTTCCAAAGGCTTCCAGGTTGAATTACCAATAAGAATGCTTAGTCCACAAGTGATTGACAGCAAGTCAGAATTAGGCACTTCCTCCCCTCCCTCCACTCTCCCCCTTTTTCTCTCTGCAGTAGCCGGTTACAGTAGTTGTTCAACTGATTTTTTTTTTAATTATGGAGAAAATAAAAGTCTGTTATCTAGAAAAGTATTGAAAGGTGTAGATATATGTAATTTTTGACATAAAGAGTACATTTCAGCTCTATGTTTTATTGGACCATGAATCCCTGTTAAGAGCAAAGGACCCTATTGTGCCTTCATGTTGGTCTATCTGACAAGAGAAGTTCTGACATGGCTCTTGGAGCAGACGTCCCTTCCTGTTCTGACTACCTGTTTCAGAAAACTCTCCTCTTACATCTCTATCCATTAGTACTTTCCTATATTTTGAAATACAGGAGTTAACTGCAAGAATTAATCTTAACTTGTATTTCTCTTGTGACCCAGCACATTCTCCACCATTTACTTGTTATGATGTATTGTATGACTTGGCAGATCCTGAGCCTCTTTATATCCCTTCCCTCTTCCCGCTCCTTCTTTCCCTCTCCTTGGTGGTCTCAGGTGTCTTTTAAAGTGTTCAGTGAATTTTTATTAAGTGAATTTTTAAATGCTTGAATGCCTTAATTTGTAAATAGAGGGAGGACTGAGCGAGTGAAACAAATGGAGGCTTCTGACATCTACAAGGACCTTTTATTCCTCTTTCAGCAGGCCTGGTAGCAGGTAGACATTTGAGTTGTACCCCTTGAGTAACTATTGCACAGTAGTGGAAATTTTAGGAACTTGAGAAGCCCAAACTTGAATCTTGCCTCTTCTACTCATTCATCTTCGGAAAGTCATTACCTTTTCAGAGACTTGAGATCTTTGACTATGAAATGGGTTATAATGATGTCAACCTCATAGGATGCTTGTGAGGAGTATATGAGACAGTGTTATCGACTTGATATGCAACATATTCACTCCACGTGAGTTACTGCTTACTGAGGCTCATCTCTACAGATACACTTATGGCCACATATTCAACGCTTACACTCTCCACCCCATTTCCCACCTCTTAATCCTACACCTAAGAGGATTTGCTGGAATTTCCAAAGGCTTCCAGGTTGAATTACCAATAAGAATGCTTAGTCCACAAGTGATTGACAGCAAGTCAGAATTAGGCACTTCCTCCCCTCCCTCCACTCTCCCCCTTTTTCTCTCTGCAGTAGCCGGTTACAGTAGTTGTTCAACTGATTTTTTTTTTAATTATGGAGAAAATAAAAGTCTGTTATCTAGAAAAGTATTGAAAGGTGTAGATATATGTAATTTTTGACATAAAGAGTACATTTCAGCTCTATGTTTTATTGGACCATGAATCCCTGTTAAGAGCAAAGGACCCTATTGTGCCTTCATGTTGGTCTATCTGACAAGAGAAGTTCTGACATGGCTCTTGGAGCAGACGTCCCTTCCTGTTCTGACTACCTGTTTCAGAAAACTCTCCTCTTACATCTCTATCCATTAGTACTTTCCTATATTTTGAAATACAGGAGTTAACTGCAAGAATTAATCTTAACTTGTATTTCTCTTGTGACCCAGCACATTCTCCACCATTTACTTGTTATGATGTATTGTATGACTTGGCAGATCCTGAGCCTCTTTATATCCCTTCCCTCTTCCCGCTCCTTCTTTCCCTCTCCTTGGTGGTCTCAGGTGTCTTTTAAAGTGTTCAGTGAATTTTTATTAAGTGAATTTTTAAATGCTTGAATGCCTTAATTTGTAAATAGAGGGAGGACTGAGCGAGTGAAACAAATGGAGGCTTCTGACATCTACAAGGACCTTTTATTCCTCTTTCAGCAGGCCTGGTAGCAGGTAGACATTTGAGTTGTACCCCTTGAGTAACTATTGCACAGTAGTGGAAATTTTAGGAACTTGAGAAGCCCAAACTTGAATCTTGCCTCTTCTACTCATTCATCTTCGGAAAGTCATTACCTTTTCAGAGACTTGAGATCTTTGACTATGAAATGGGTTATAATGATGTCAACCTCATAGGATGCTTGTGAGGAGTATATGAGACAGTGTTATCGACTTGATATGCAACATATTCACTCCACGTGAGTTACTGCCTTACTGAGGCTCATCTCTACAGATACACTTATGGCCACATATTCAACGCTTACACTTAAAACGGACCCAGAGGATACCCAATTAGATTGTTTTCTTCAAATAACTTAAAAGCCATCCCATTTTCAAATACAGTTGTCAAAATTAACCCTATCTAAGTCTCCTTGAATCAAGAGAGGTCTTTTGCTCTTCTGTGAACACCATTATGCTTAGCTTCACCTTCAAGGTTAAGGCAGTTACCGTCACACAGTCATGGTTGGCGTGGGGTATTTGCCGATCATAACTTATAAATTGCTGCCCCATCAGGGCTCTGTCTCCCTCTTGAGCTGTGTTGCTTGTATTCTTCCTCAGATTTCTTTAGGTTTTGGAAAACTGCTAAGTGGGTTCCTAACTCAGGCCTTCACCTGTATATTTCTCCCTGTTGAAATAGTTCTCTCCCTCTCTTTTCACCTGACTATCTCCTTCTCAAAGTTCATGTCCACTCTATAGGACTCCACAGAAAAACTTTCCTTGTCCTTCCAACCTAAATTGGACCTCTTCGTTAGGCTTGTCCTAGAGCACTCTTCCCTCTTACTCCATAGATTTTCAACATTTATTCTTGTGTGTGTGTGTGTGTGTGTGTGTGCGTGTGCGTGCGCGCACGCATGTTGGCAGTCACTTGTTTCCCAGCAGGTCTAAGTGATACAGGCACAAGGACTGTACTCAACTGTGTCTATCTGCACATTATACCATCAGCTCCTGCCCCAGTGCCTCGTCCCAAGTATTAATGGTTAGTCAGTTCATAAGATCCTAATTGGTTTATAGCTCTGACTTTCTTGACACTCTGTTGCTGGTTTGACTAAAACTTGTTTTGTTCATAAATCTAAGAGGGGCTAGAACATTTGAGTTTTTGGTACCCTTGAGTAACTATTGCACAGTAGTGGAAATTTTAGGAACTTGAGAAGCCCAAACTTGAATCTTGCCTCTTCTACTCATTCATCTTCGGAAAGTCATTACCTTTTCAGAGACTTGAGATCTTTGACTATGAAATGGGTTATAATGATGTCAACCTCATAGGATGCTTGTGAGGAGTATATGAGACAGTGTTATCGACTTGATATGCAACATATTCACTCCACGTGAGTTACTGCCTTACTGAGGCTCATCTCTACAGATACACTTATGGCCACATATTCAACGCTTACACTTAAAACGGACCCAGAGGATACCCAATTAGATTGTTTTCTTCAAATAACTTAAAAGCCATCCCATTTTCAAATACAGTTGTCAAAATTAACCCTATCTAAGTCTCCTTGAATCAAGAGAGGTCTTTTGCTCTTCTGTGAACACCATTATGCTTAGCTTCACCTTCAAGGTTAAGGCAGTTACCGTCACACAGTCATGGTTGGCGTGGGGTATTTGCCGATCATAACTTATAAATTGCTGCCCCATCAGGGCTCTGTCTCCCTCTTGAGCTGTGTTGCTTGTATTCTTCCTCAGATTTCTTTAGGTTTTGGAAAACTGCTAAGTGGGTTCCTAACTCAGGCCTTCACCTGTATATTTCTCCCTGTTGAAATAGTTCTCTCCCTCTCTTTTCACCTGACTATCTCCTTCTCAAAGTTCATGTCCACTCTATAGGACTCCACAGAAAAACTTTCCTTGTCCTTCCAACCTAAATTGGACCTCTTCGTTAGGCTTGTCCTAGAGCACTCTTCCCTCTTACTCCATAGATTTTCAACATTTATTCTTGTGTGTGTGTGTGTGTGTGTGTGTGCGTGTGCGTGCGCGCACGCATGTTGGCAGTCACTTGTTTCCCAGCAGGTCTAAGTGATACAGGCACAAGGACTGTACTCAACTGTGTCTATCTGCACATTATACCATCAGCTCCTGCCCCAGTGCCTCGTCCCAAGTATTAATGGTTAGTCAGTTCATAAGATCCTAATTGGTTTATAGCTCTGACTTTCTTGACACTCTGTTGCTGGTTTGACTAAAAATCTTGTTTTGAAATATCATCATAAATTGATTCTTATCAAAAGTTTTCCTGAAAAAAACTAATTATTCTGGGCTTGTATGAATTTGATATTTTTGCTGCTGTGTGAGATTTAATATTTCAAGGTGACATTTAACCATTACTTATTATTTTGAAGGTTTGCCATATTCTTGATAGTGCATTGTCAGTGCAGTTCATTTTTGGAACCAAGGAGAATGGGAATCCTGAAAATTAAAAACTAAGCCTGATCCCACCTTTTTCTGTGGAGGTAACCAAATTGCATGCCCTTTCCTTGGGGCTCCAATTCATTTTTCTCCAGTTCTCATGTCTTAATTGTATTGAAAGTAAGTAGATGCCAGCCATAAGCAATAATACCAGAGAGGAGTCTAGCCATCTCAGAAATAACTTAAGTCATGTTTATTGATGCTTGTTTATAAAAACAAGTTATATATGGACAAAATTGATAAATATATGAATAAATGATTAAGATATGTTTACTGGATATTTTTACAAAATTGATATACCCTATTACTAATGAGCTAACTGCCCTTAGAAACTCAGATTTATTGCAGTTCTAATTACCACTACCCTATCACAATACTGAATATGCCCAACATTAATACTTCAATGCTAAACTGCTTTCCCTTTGCTCAGCTATTTTTTCCTAAATTTAAGCCTTCCTAAAGATAACTCTTCTCCACAGAAATTTTTGTTTTTTATTTTGCAGCTCTTAGCCAGCATACCAGTTCTCCCTAAATATATGGCAGGAGCACCATCCTAAAGGATTTTATCCTTTCTTTATTATAAACTTACCTGTTGACAAATATGTTTGCAGATCTTGCTACATGCTAAACACTCCTCTGAGCTCCAGAGCTCTAGAGCTTCAATGAGCTATACTCATTGCATTATTTTCAGTTCACTTCTTCCAAAAAAAAAATATTATTTAACCTACATAGTTGTCATTTCAATATGACATAATGTTTTTCACAAAATGATTGTGTCATGACATTTAGCAATTTAGCCCTGCAATGGATTGTATTTACTTGAATTCACCATTAGTGTAAAAGTAGGATTCTGTTTTCGTCTTCCTCAAAATGATGCTTATTATGGTTTACTTATTGAAAAAGTAACATTTGTTCATCTTAGATATGTAACAAGAGAAGTAAGCAAATAGACACCCACTATCCCGCATAGCTTTTCTCTCTGTGTACAATGAGGATTCTAATCTTCTAATTATATGCATAAATTGGAAGATAGATAATATTTAAGTGAAGCTTTTCCTTTTTTTTTTTTTCGAACCAAGGAGAAAAATGGGAATCCTGAAAATTAAAAACTAAGCCTGATCCCACCTTTTTCTGTGGAGGTAACCAAATTGCATGCCCTTTCCTTGGGGCTCCAATTCATTTTTCTCCAGTTCTCATGTCTTAATTGTATTGAAAGTAAGTAGATGCCAGCCATAAGCAATAATACCAGAGAGGAGTCTAGCCATCTCAGAAATAACTTAAGTCATGTTTATTGATGCTTGTTTATAAAAACAAGTTATATATGGACAAAATTGATAAATATATGAATAAATGATTAAGATATGTTTACTGGATATTTTTACAAAATTGATATACCCTATTACTAATGAGCTAACTGCCCTTAGAAACTCAGATTTATTGCAGTTCTAATTACCACTACCCTATCACAATACTGAATATGCCCAACATTAATACTTCAATGCTAAACTGCTTTCCCTTTGCTCAGCTATTTTTTCCTAAATTTAAGCCTTCCTAAAGATAACTCTTCTCCACAGAAATTTTTGTTTTTTATTTTGCAGCTCTTAGCCAGCATACCAGTTCTCCCTAAATATATGGCAGGAGCACCATCCTAAAGGATTTTATCCTTTCTTTATTATAAACTTACCTGTTGACAAATATGTTTGCAGATCTTGCTACATGCTAAACACTCCTCTGAGCTCCAGAGCTCTAGAGCTTCAATGAGCTATACTCATTGCATTATTTTCAGTTCACTTTTTCCCAAAAAAAAAAATATTATTTAACCTACATAGTTGTCATTTCAATATGACATAATGTTTTTCACAAAATGATTGTGTCATGACATTTAGCAATTTAGCCCTGCAATGGATTGTATTTACTTGAATTCACCATTAGTGTAAAAGTAGGATTCTGTTTTCGTCTTCCTCAAAATGATGCTTATTATGGTTTACTTATTGAAAAAGTAACATTTGTTCATCTTAGATATGTAACAAGAGAAGTAAGCAAATAGACACCCACTATCCCGCATAGCTTTTCTCTCTGTGTACAATGAGGATTCTAATCTTCTAATTATATGCATAAATTGGAAGATAGATAATATTTAAGTGAAGCAAAACTAATGTTCCAAAATTACTCTAATGTGAGCTATGATTTATTTTGTATTTTATTTCTCAGTATTTCCTACAAAGGCACAGTGAAATTGTAAGGATATACTAGACCCAAGTTGCAAAATCTCACTTAAATCACCTCAAGGGTTCTAAAATTTCTGGAGCACTTTATAATAATAGACTGATTTTCATGGAAATTAAGAAACTAGGTCAAGATATCCTTTCATGAGCCCTTAAACCCTATCTAACAACTTAAGAACTATCCTCCTTACATGTAGACTGGTTTCTTAAAGTGGGCCTTAACACCCATAGTTTCCTTCTGGGCTGCTCAGGAGGACGCTCTGTTAGCACAGAGGGAAAGGGTGAACAATATGACGGCTTCTACCTACCATCTCCCTCTCTGCCGCCTCTCAGAAGGCAACCAGTGCTCCTGCAGAAGCACACAGTCCCTGGGTGTCTGGGAAGTCACTCATCTGTCACCTCCCTCCTAGAGCCTTTGCCTATGTCTGCCCATGAGAGAGGAAGGAGTAGGGAAAGGAGAGGGCCCCAACCAAATGGCCATAAGCTGCTTAGAACTCCCCTTAAGTGGAGAATTGAATGTGGAGTGTATATATTTCAATAGGTACCAAGATCAGATGATAGGTATATTTTTTGTCCATGATCTTTATGGGGCAGCAGACTAATAACAAGAACAAAAAAGACAGGGAGGAATTTCAAATGGGTTAGGAATGCCTATTGCAATGGATTGTATTTACTTGAATTCACCATTAGTGTAAAAGTAGGATTCTGTTTAGTCTTCCTCAAAATGATGCTTATTATGGTTTACTTATTGAAAAAGTAACATTTGTTCATCTTAGATATGTAACAAGAGAAGTAAGCAAATAGACACCCACTATCCCGCATAGCTTTTCTCTCTGTGTACAATGAGGATTCTAATCTTCTAATTATATGCATAAATTGGAAGATAGATAATATTTAAGTGAAGCAAAACTAATGTTCCAAAATTACTCTAATGTGAGCTATGATTTATTTTGTATTTTATTTCTCAGTATTTCCTACAAAGGCACAGTGAAATTGTAAGGATATACTAGACCCAAGTTGCAAAATCTCACTTAAATCACCTCAAGGGTTCTAAAATTTCTGGAGCACTTTATAATAATAGACTGATTTTCATGGAAATTAAGAAACTAGGTCAAGATATCCTTTCATGAGCCCTTAAACCCTATCTAACAACTTAAGAACTATCCTCCTTACATGTAGACTGGTTTCTTAAAGTGGGCCTTAACACCCATAGTTTCCTTCTGGGCTGCTCAGGAGGACGCTCTGTTAGCACAGAGGGAAAGGGTGAACAATATGACGGCTTCTACCTACCATCTCCCTCTCTGCCGCCTCTCAGAAGGCAACCAGTGCTCCTGCAGAAGCACACAGTCCCTGGGTGTCTGGGAAGTCACTCATCTGTCACCTCCCTCCTAGAGCCTTTGCCTATGTCTGCCCATGAGAGAGGAAGGAGTAGGGAAAAGGAGAGGCCACAACCAAATGGCCATAAGCTGCTTAGAACTCCCCTTAAGTGGAGAATTGAATGTGGAGTGTATATATTTCAATAGGTACCAAGATCAGATGATAGGTATATTTTTTGTCCATGATCTTTATGGGGCAGCAGACTAATAACAAGAACAAAAAAGACAGGGAGGAATTTCAAATGGGTTAGGAATGCCTATTGCAATGGAATTTCCAAAACTCTTGAAGAATACCCACATTTAGGTCTTATTAAAAGAGAATACTTGTGAAGGTCAATGCTAGTGCTCTTAATTAGAACGTTCATGGTTCATTGTTGCTATTTCTTTTTTTCTTTTTTTTTTTAATATTTGTGTGTTTGTTTGTCTGTAGCACTCCAGATCTGCAATCTTCATTGAGGCATGCAGGATCTTCAGTAGTGGCACATGGGAACTTTAGTTGCAGCATGTGAAGTCTTCAGTTGTCCTGTGAGGGACCTAGTTCCCTGCCCAAGGATCGAACTTGGGCTCCCTACATTGGGATTGAGGAACCTTAGGCACTAGACCACTAGGAAGGTCCATGATTGTTTTTCTTTAATAAGGTATATTCTCAAACTATAATACCAGCCACTAGCAAGAGAATATCTAAAGCAAGAACAAACTCTATTAAAATTGAAGCTGTTCACATTCAAAACTCAGCAAAATGCTTCATGCTGACTAAATGAGCTAGTAGAACAAAATATTCCCCAATTTTAGGATCTACATACTATTTTTCTCATAAAAATTCTGAGGCAGAGAAAACCATGACCTCTTCCTAAATGAACTGGTTCCAACTGAAATCCTTGGTGTTGCCACCAAACAATTCCCTCAAGCTAAAAAGCCCTTCTCTGTTCTCTTCACTCTTGTAAAACCAGCAGCCTCTTCAAAGGCCAGTACCTAAAATATATACCTGAGAGATTTTCCTTGTCTAACAAGCCTCTGCACAGACTGTCTCTGCAGCCTTTCTGCTCTCTTGGACTTAATTTGTGGAAAATTATTTGGTTCTCAGAGTATTGTTTTGTCTTGTCTTCGTATAACTGCATATGCTTTATGTTCCTTCAAGAATACCATCATAGTGCCTAGCATAATAAATGATGGTTTAATGAACAAGTGAACTTAAGTGCTAATGACTACAGGAATTTTAATGGTCTCAGGGATTCAATGCAATATGGATGTCATTTATATAATACTTTATTTCACTCTATAAAAGTGGTCCTGTTTTTTGCTATTATGGGCAGCAGACTAATAACAAGAACAAAAAGACAGGGAGGAATTTCAAATGGGTTAGGAATGCCTATTGCAATGGAATTTCCAAAACTCTTGAAGAATACCCACATTTAGGTCTTATTAAAAGAGAATACTTGTGAAGGTCAATGCTAGTGCTCTTAATTAGAACGTTCATGGTTCATTGTTGCTATTTCTTCTTTTTCTTTAATATTTGTGTGTTTGTTTGTCTGTAGCACTCCAGATCTGCAATCTTCATTGAGGCATGCAGGATCTTCAGTAGTGGCACATGGGAACTTTAGTTGCAGCATGTGAAGTCTTCAGTTGTCCTTGGAGAGACCTAGTTCCCTGCGCAAGGATCTAACTTGGGCTCCCTACATTGGGATTGAGGAACCTTAGGCACTAGACCACTAGGAAGGTCCATGATTGTTTTTCTTTAATAAGGTATATTCTCAAACTATAATACCAGCCACTAGCAAGAGAATATCTAAAGCAAGAACAAACTCTATTAAAATTGAAGCTGTTCACATTCAAAACTCAGCAAAATGCTTCATGCTGACTAAATGAGCTAGTAGAACAAAATATTCCCCAATTTTAGGATCTACATACTATTTTTCTCATAAAAATTCTGAGGCAGAGAAACCATGACCTCTTCCTAAATGAACTGGTTCCAACTGAAATCCTTGGTGTTGCCACCAAACAATTCCCTCAAGCTAAAAAGCCCTTCTCTGTTCTCTTCACTCTTGTAAAACCAGCAGCCTCTTCAAAGGCCAGTACCTAAAATATATACCTGAGAGATTTTCCTTGTCTAACAAGCCTCTGCACAGACTGTCTCTGCAGCCTTTCTGCTCTCTTGGACTTAATTTGTGGAAAATTATTTGGTTCTCAGAGTATTGTTTTGTCTTGTCTTCGTATAACTGCATATGCTTTATGTTCCTTCAAGAATACCATCATAGTGCCTAGCATAATAAATGATGGTTTAATGAACAAGTGAACTTAAGTGCTAATGACTACAGGAATTTTAATGGTCTCTCAGGGGATTCAATGCAATATGGATGTCATTTATATAATACTTTATTTCACTCTATAAAAAGACAATGGTATTCATTTCTGTTCTGTGGAAGAGAATGGTTGTTCACGTTAGAAACCAAAATGAAGATAGTCTAGCATTTTTTTCCCTTTTCTATTTTCTTTTGCACCTGCTTCAATTTTAGAGGGATGTCTGCTTGTGCAAGGGTGTCTCTAAGTCATGGCCATGTCTAGTGTAAAAGATTCTTCTTTTTTAAAAAAAAATGTATTTATTTGCCTATGTGAATCTTAGTTACAGCATGCAGGATCTTTTATTATTATGATGATGATTATTATGATTATTTTAAGTTGCAGCATGTGGGATTTTTAGTTACAGCATCTGAACTCTTCGTAGGACTCTAGTTCCCTGACCAGAGATTAAACCCGGGCCCCCTGCATTGGGAACTCAGAAGAGTCTTAGCCACTAGACCACCAGGGAAGTCCCTGAAATTTTCTGTTTTCTTCTAAGTAAAACCATCCTAGCAAGTCACCTGGAATTTGCCTACCCAGTTTTGAAACAGGGAAAATATTTTAACCCTTTCTATACCAAAGGAAATGGCAACCCACTCCAGTATTCTTGCCTGGAAATGTCCATGGATGGAGAAGTCTGGTAAGCTACAATACATGGGATCTCAAATATATATACATATATGTGTGTGTGTGTGTGTGTGTGTGTGTGTGTGTGTGTGTGTAGAGCTTCCCTGATGGCTCAGTGGTGAGGAATCTGCCTGCAATACAGGAGACCCAGGTTCCATCCCTGGGTTGGGACCCCTGGAGGAGGGCATGGCCTTAAGCCTAAATATATACCTGAGAGATTTTCCTTGTCTAACAAGCCTCTGCACAGACTGTCTCTGCAGCCTTTCTGCTCTCTTGGACTTAATTTGTGGAAAATTATTTGGTTCTCAGAGTATTGTTTTGTCTTGTCTTCGTATAACTGCATATGCTTTATGTTCCTTCAAGAATACCATCATAGTGCCTAGCATAATAAATGATGGTTTAATGAACAAGTGAACTTAAGTGCTAATGACTACAGGAATTTTAATGGTCTCTCAGGGGATTCAATGCAATATGGATGTCATTTATATAATACTTTATTTCACTCTATAAAAAGACAATGGTATTCATTTCTGTTCTGTGGAAGAGAATGGTTGTTCACGTTAGAAACCAAAATGAAGATAGTCTAGCATTTTTTTCCCTTTTCTATTTTCTTTTGCACCTGCTTCAATTTTAGAGGGATGTCTGCTTGTGCAAGGGTGTCTCTAAGTCATGGCCATGTCTAGTGTAAAAGATTCTTCTTTTTTAAAAAAAAATGTATTTATTTGCCTATGTGAATCTTAGTTACAGCATGCAGGATCTTTTATTATTATGATGATGATTATTATGATTATTTTAAGTTGCAGCATGTGGGATTTTTAGTTACAGCATCTGAACTCTTCGTAGGACTCTAGTTCCCTGACCAGAGATTAAACCCGGGCCCCCTGCATTGGGAACTCAGAAGAGTCTTAGCCACTAGACCACCAGGGAAGTCCCTGAAATTTTCTGTTTTCTTCTAAGTAAAACCATCCTAGCAAGTCACCTGGAATTTGCCTACCCAGTTTTGAAACAGGGAAAATATTTTAACCCTTTCTATACCAAAGGAAATGGCAACCCACTCCAGTATTCTTGCCTGGAAATGTCCATGGATGGAGAAGTCTGGTAAGCTACAATACATGGGATCTCAAATATATATACATATATGTGTGTGTGTGTGTGTGTGTGTGTGTGTGTGTGTGTGTGTGTGTGTGTGTGTAGAGCTTCCCTGATGGCTCAGTGGTGAGGAATCTGCCTGCAATACAGGAGACCCAGGTTCCATCCCTGGGTTGGGACCCCTGGAGGAGGGCATGGCAACCCACTCCAGTATTCTTGCCTAGAGAATTCCATGAGCGGAGGAGCCTGACAGGCTGTAATCCGTGGGGTCACACAGAGTCAGACTCGACTGAAGTAACTAAGCAGCAGCAGCATACGAAGGGAATCCTTGACCCCCCCCAAATGTCTGTAGTTGTACTATCTACAGGCAAACCCAGTTTGGTTGCCAAACGCAAGGCACAGCAGAGAGGTGATGGGTTCAATCCTGGCGTGGGAGTACTTCTCTGAGTTTGGCTTCCTCATTTGCAAGCAGGAGCTAGACTAGAGCTACTGTGAGGAGTGAACAAGGGAATTCATTCAATGCAAAAGTTTGACTCAAGAAAAGTGAGTGCTCACGGATACTAGGAATTGTTTTTGTGATTTATTATTGCTAGTTGTGACTTTTGATAAGTGATCTAGCCTTCCTATGCAGCCACATCTTCATCTTAAAATGATAATAAAGGTAAATTCATCAGGTCATTAAGAGGACTGCATGAGATAATGGATATAAAGCAGGCCTGCAACATTATCAATACTCAAAAACGAGTAACCATTACCATTTCTATGGTCCCCATCACCATCACTTTCATTACCCTGCTCATCCCCATTATTAACAAACTGTCAGAAAATGGCACAGAAAATTTGTTAAGAGGCTATTACTCCTAATAAAACAAGTACATGAAACAGGAGGCTCAGTGAGAGAAATAAAGTAAAGGACCCCTACAGGGGGTCCCTGAACTAGGGCTAGAAGGGGCATCTATCATAGAGAAGACTTCTTTCTTTTTCCCTAAGGATTACTAATTTTTATTCCAAAAAGCATAAACGTAAAGTCAGTCATATACCACCTACCTCTTGGAGGTCAGACAACATATAGCCCCCTTCCTTGAACAACTATGGGTAGTAAGTTTATATTCAGAGTAAACAATATCAGCCCCATCTTGATGGCATTTTATGTTAATAATTGTGAATGGTTAACAATCATTAATGTGACCTTCAAAGAAAGCTCATTTGTTTCATAAACTTCCTGTCAAAATGCTAGTGTATTTTTTAAAAAACACACTGGTTTTCTGTAACAAAAGGATTTCTATGCCCCAGGTCTAACACATCTGGTACCAGTACTTCAGAGGAACTTCGAGAGTAGGAAGGGACATGCACAGGGGAAATACACCTTGAGGCAAAGGTAAAACTTCCTTTATTGGAAAACGGAATTGATTCTGATGTGTTCTGATGCAGTATGGATAATACTGTCACTGCTATGAGAAGAAGAAATACATGACAGGTGAGGAGAGCATGGCAGCCCTCTCCAGCATTCTTGCCTGGAGAATCCCACAGACAGAGGAACCTGGTGGACTACAGTCCATGGGGTCACAATGAGTGGGACATGATTGAGCAGTTGAACAAAAACAGCGGCAAGGCTTTGGATAGAAAATGCACACACACAAACACATGCAAATATCGTGAGTATTATAAAACTCTGTATGCTGCAGGCAGTGTTGGAAAATCCAGTGCCTAGTAGACACTGTTACTGGAACAACTTAAAATGTTAAGGAGAGATATCAGGCAATCCCAACAACAAATGCAAACAAGAAGAGAAACAGTTTATCTTCTGGGGGAATTTCTGGTGCCCATGTTGGCCACATGGAAAATCATAGGGTCTCCGTCTTAACACCTGCATTTCATCCTCTCTGATACCCAGTAAGATGGGGAGAAGAGTAGTTGGATATTCACTTTCATTACCCTGCTCATCCCCATTATTAACAAACTGTCAGAAAATGGCACAGAAAATTTGTTAAGAGGCTATTACTCCTAATAAAACAAGTACATGAAACAGGAGGCTCAGTGAGAGAAATAAAGTAAAGGACCCTACAGGGGGTCCCTGAACTAGGGCTAGAAGGGGCATCTATCATAGAGAAGACTTCTTTCTTTTTCCCTAAGGATTACTAATTTTTATTCCAAAAAGCATAAACGTAAAGTCAGTCATATACCACCTACCTCTTGGAGGTCAGACAACATATAGCCCCCTTCCTTGAACAACTATGGGTAGTAAGTTTATATTCAGAGTAAACAATATCAGCCCCATCTTGATGGCATTTTATGTTAATAATTGTGAATGGTTAACAATCATTAATGTGACCTTCAAAGAAAGCTCATTTGTTTCATAAACTTCCTGTCAAAATGCTAGTGTATTTTTTAAAAAACACACTGGTTTTCTGTAACAAAAGGATTTCTATGCCCCAGGTCTAACACATCTGGTACCAGTACTTCAGAGGAACTTCGAGAGTAGGAAGGGACATGCACAGGGGAAATACACCTTGAGGCAAAGGTAAAACTTCCTTTATTGGAAAACGGAATTGATTCTGATGTGTTCTGATGCAGTATGGATAATACTGTCACTGCTATGAGAAGAAGAAATACATGACAGGTGAGGAGAGCATGGCAGCCCTCTCCAGCATTCTTGCCTGGAGAATCCCACAGACAGAGGAACCTGGTGGACTACAGTCCATGGGGTCACAATGAGTGGGACATGATTGAGCAGTTGAACAAAAACAGCGGCAAGGCTTTGGATAGAAAATGCACACACACAAACACATGCAAATATCGTGAGTATTATAAAACTCTGTATGCTGCAGGCAGTGTTGGAAAATCCAGTGCCTAGTAGACACTGTTACTGGAACAACTTAAAATGTTAAGGAGAGATATCAGGCAATCCCAACAACAAATGCAAACAAGAAGAGAAACAGTTTATCTTCTGGGGGAATTTCTGGTGCCCATGTTGGCCACATGGAAAATCATAGGGTCTCCGTCTTAACACCTGCATTTCATCCTCTCTGATACCCAGTAAGATGGGGAGAAGAGTAGTTGGATATTCCTACTTTCCCTGTGGCATTTTTGTAAGCAGTTTTGGTAGAGGAGATACATATTATTAAATACTATAGTTACATCCTTCAGAGCTCTTCTCTGTGACTCTAAACTTGCTCATAATCAGACTTCATATGGCATCTGTCAAGTCTAGGTTTTTCATTTCTGCTGTTGAACCCTCTAAATATTTTACAGTTGAGTAATCAAAACATTTCATAGAGGTTTTTTTTTTACACAATTGGTTTGAATTTGCAATCAAATTAGGGTTTGATTCCTAATTTATCTTTCCTGTATTTAGTTGGAGGCCACCCAGACATTTTCTAACACATGATGCTTCAAATGAGATATGGAGACAGTTACACACTAATGTGTATAAAATAGATAAACAACAAGGACCTACTGTATAGCACAGGGAACTATATTCAGTATCTTATAATAACTTCTACTGGGAAAGAATCAGAAAAGACTATATATAATCACATATATATATGTAGTCTTTATATACATATATATGGTCTTTGTGTAGTGACTCAGTTATACATATAATTAATGAATTACTTTGCTGTATGCCTAAAACATTATAAATCAACTATGCTTCAAATGTTTAAAATTGAGATATGATAAAATATAAAAGTTAGAAGGAATTTTTCACTTGGAGGGAGAAAACATGGGGAGAAGAGACAGTGAAGAGCAGAAGAGAAAGTCAGTATTTCTCTGTTTTCTGGGAGGCTGTCAGGAGTGTCCCAAGGCAGCTGTTTCTTATCTCAGTTTCTCTTTCACCTCTCTGGCTCTTCCCATGTCTGACTCCTCTCTCTGATAGACTCAGTTCCCAAGGTGCCTCCCAACTAAGACATCTCACTTTCTTTCCATCCAGTGGAACCTTCTCCAAATCTGTAACCTATCCCACTTAGGCCTTCATAGTTCTAATCACTCATTTGCTTACTTTCTTCTTTTTTTCTCTTTTCTTTTCTCCATCATGCCTCTTTTATTTAAATTTATTTTCATCTATCTTTTTATTCTTTGGCCTGTGTGGCATCACAGCTGCCTTTCTCACTGCAGAGCACCAGCTCTGAGCACATGTGCTCCAGAGCACTGGCTTATAATTGGACACATTGGTCCAGCCGCTCCACAGCAGGTGGGATCTTCCTGGGCCATGATTTGAACTGGTGCCCCTTGCACTGTAAGAAAGACTCTTTACCCACTGGACCACCAGGGAAGCCCTGCTTACTTTCTTATTATTTATCAGCACATCTGGTTTTTTTCTTCCCATTTCACTGAGATGTAATTGACATACCCCCTGTATGAGTTAAGGATACAGCATAATGATTGACTTAAATACATCATGAAATGATGACTGCAGTAAGTTTAGTGAACATCTATTATCTCATATAGATACAAAATAAAAGCAATCAGAGGAAAACATTTTTCCTTATGATGAGAACTCTTAAGATTTCCTTTCAACCACTTCACCTGGGGCTTCCCAGGCGCTAGTGGTAAAGAACCTGTCTACCAGTGCAGGAGATCCAAGAGACATGAGTTCGGTCTCTGGGTGGGTAAGATTCCAGGCCATGGCAACTCACTCCAGTCTTCTTGCCTGGAGAATCCCATGGACAGTGAAGCATGGCAGGCTACAATTCATAGGGTCACATGGGATCAAACACAATTGAAGCGACTTAGCACACAGGCACAGTTGCTCACATGCATGCACTTTCATATATAACATGCAGCAGTGTTAACTATGTTAATCCTGTTGTACATCATATCCCTTGTGCTTATTTATCTTATAAATGGAAGTTTGTACTTTTTGACCATCTTCATCCAGATCCCCTCAGTACACTTGTTTATTATTTACTTCTTTATTGTCTGAGCCCCCTGACTAAAACACGAGTTCTTTTAGGGCAGGATTTTGCCTCTTTTATTCACCTCCATTTTCTTGGCACTAAAGGAAAAAACATCTAACACATTTGAGATGTTCCATGTATTTTTGCTACGTAAAGAATGAAATGACTCTGTGCTTCTTCCAAAGAAATATGCTCTCTTTCCTCACCTTTACCTCCTTCAGGAGGTTCATTACCTACCCAGCCTTGGCATTTCTCTCTCTAACCAGTCCTTCCTGCTGTGGCTCAAATGCTGTTAAGTCCCCTCCCCTTCCCTACTCACCATCCCCCAAGCATCTGCCCCCATTCCCAACCCCCCACTGTCTCATCATTCCTCCTCATGTCCTGTCTGTACCTTGGCCTTCCAATCACCAACTCAGTGATCTTAAATAAAATGATTTCACAGCTCTGTGCTTCATCTTCCTCATCTCACAATGAGAGAAAACAGAAACAGCAAATAAGTATAGCCACTGCCAGGATCACGTGGGAAATTCTGTAAAACACTTGAAAGAGCCTAAACATCCCTAAATGCTAAATATTCATACTTATTCTTATTCCCATGTATTTGAACGTGTCATGGAGATGCTACCTTTTATTTTAAAACCTCAAATGTGTTTGTGTTTCTTTACACAGTGTCTAGCGTGTGTCATGCCTACTTACTAAACAGATCAACAAGTGCGCTGATTCAACTTAAAAAGGGAAGGGCAACTTTCAACCACTTCACCTGGGGCTTCCCAGGCGCTAGTGGTAAAGAACCTGTCTACCAGTGCAGGAGATCCAAGAGACATGAGTTCGGTCTCTGGGTGGGTAAGATTCCAGGCCATGGCAACTCACTCCAGTCTTCTTGCCTGGAGAATCCCATGGACAGTGAAGCATGGCAGGCTACAATTCATAGGGTCACATGGGATCAAACACAATTGAAGCGACTTAGCACACAGGCACAGTTGCTCACATGCATGCACTTTCATATATAACATGCAGCAGTGTTAACTATGTTAATCCTGTTGTACATCATATCCCTTGTGCTTATTTATCTTATAAATGGAAGTTTGTACTTTTTGACCATCTTCATCCAGATCCCCTCAGTACACTTGTTTATTATTTACTTCTTTATTGTCTGAGCCCCCTGACTAAAACACGAGTTCTTTTAGGGCAGGATTTTGCCTCTTTTATTCACCTCCATTTTCTTGGCACTAAAGGAAAAAACATCTAACACATTTGAGATGTTCCATGTATTTTTGCTACGTAAAGAATGAAATGACTCTGTGCTTCTTCCAAAGAAATATGCTCTCTTTCCTCACCTTTACCTCCTTCAGGAGGTTCATTACCTACCCAGCCTTGGCATTTCTCTCTCTAACCAGTCCTTCCTGCTGTGGCTCAAATGCTGTTAAGTCCCCTCCCCTTCCCTACTCACCATCCCCCAAGCATCTGCCCCCATTCCCAACCCCCCACTGTCTCATCATTCCTCCTCATGTCCTGTCTGTACCTTGGCCTTCCAATCACCAACTCAGTGATCTTAAATAAAATGATTTCACAGCTCTGTGCTTCATCTTCCTCATCTCACAATGAGAGAAAACAGAAACAGCAAATAAGTATAGCCACTGCCAGGATCACGTGGGAAATTCTGTAAAACACTTGAAAGAGCCTAAACATCCCTAAATGCTAAATATTCATACTTATTCTTATTCCCATGTATTTGAACGTGTCATGGAGATGCTACCTTTTATTTTAAAACCTCAAATGTGTTTGTGTTTCTTTACACAGTGTCTAGCGTGTGTCATGCCTACTTACTAAACAGATCAACAAGTGGCTGTCTGATTCAACTTAAAAAAGGGAAGGGCAACTAATGAAGAAAGGTGACCAAATCAGTATGATATTTTATTAAATTGATGGTATTTGCCTGGTATTCTTGAAAGTTTGATGAAGAACGCTCAGTGCTTAAAATTCTGTATTTTTAGCAATAAATTTAACTTAGAATTTTACATAGTCCCAGATTCTGCCTGCTTGTAAGTGAACAGACTTCAAATTTGTCACAATCTTGGTCACTTGTTTCTCCCCTGAGGAATGTTTTATCAATGTTGGATGGAAAAGAACTCGAAATCTTATCTTCTGTTTGACCACCTACATGGTGATTCACAGATCCTTCGGTTTGTTGCCCAGACAATAGAAAATAAAATCAAGAAAAAAATAAAGCAGTAATCAAACTTAGAGAAGAGACTTAGGTTGTGGAGGGTGGGGGGAAGAATGAAGGAGAAGAGTTAGTTAGGGAGTTTGAGATGGACATGCACACAGTGCTATATTTAAAATGGAAAACCAAGGAAGACCTACTGTGTAGCACAGGAAACTCTGCTCAGTGTTATATGGCAGCTTGGATGGGAGGGGTGTTTGAGGCAGAATGGATACATGTATTTGTATGGCTGAGTCCCTTTGCTGTTCAAAGCTATCACAACATTGTTAATGGGCTATACTCCAATACAAAATGAAAAGTTTTAAAAAAATAAAGCAGGGATACTATTTTTTATCTTAAAGAATCATAAATGAATAGCAGATGAAATTAATAAATACTACGGGAAAAGGACCAAATTCCACCAGCACACATTTGTTGGACTTCATGAGGAATGTGTCATTGGCTTCCTTCTTTATCCTATAGGATTCCAACAAATTAAGCTTTTCCAACTGGCAAGTTTTTAGTGTTGATGTAATGTTGCCTGTCCCTGGACAGCTGAGCTCAGCAGCTCTAGTCCCATTTTTCCTTTCCAAAGAATAGCTCAAGAAACATTCTTTGACGAGTGTAATATGTTTGCGTTAAGATCGTTTTATTTTAAAACCTCAAATGTGTTTGTGTTTCTTTACACAGTGTCTAGCGTGTGTCATGCCTACTTACTAAACAGATCAACAAGTGGCTGTCTGATTCAACTTAAAAAAGGGAAGGGCAACTAATGAAGAAAGGTGACCAAATCAGTATGATATTTTATTAAATTGATGGTATTTGCCTGGTATTCTTGAAAGTTTGATGAAGAACGCTCAGTGCTTAAAATTCTGTATTTTTAGCAATAAATTTAACTTAGAATTTTACATAGTCCCAGATTCTGCCTGCTTGTAAGTGAACAGACTTCAAATTTGTCACAATCTTGGTCACTTGTTTCTCCCCTGAGGAATGTTTTATCAATGTTGGATGGAAAAGAACTCGAAATCTTATCTTCTGTTTGACCACCTACATGGTGATTCACAGATCCTTCGGTTTGTTGCCCAGACAATAGAAAATAAAATCAAGAAAAAAATAAAGCAGTAATCAAACTTAGAGAAGAGACTTAGGTTGTGGAGGGTGGGGGGAAGAATGAAGGAGAAGAGTTAGTTAGGGAGTTTGAGATGGACATGCACACAGTGCTATATTTAAAATGGAAAACCAAGGAAGACCTACTGTGTAGCACAGGAAACTCTGCTCAGTGTTATATGGCAGCTTGGATGGGAGGGGTGTTTGAGGCAGAATGGATACATGTATTTGTATGGCTGAGTCCCTTTGCTGTTCAAAGCTATCACAACATTGTTAATGGGCTATACTCCAATACAAAATGAAAAGTTTTAAAAAAATAAAGCAGGGATACTATTTTTTATCTTAAAGAATCATAAATGAATAGCAGATGAAATTAATAAATACTACGGGAAAAGGACCAAATTCCACCAGCACACATTTGTTGGACTTCATGAGGAATGTGTCATTGGCTTCCTTCTTTATCCTATAGGATTCCAACAAATTAAGCTTTTCCAACTGGCAAGTTTTTAGTGTTGATGTAATGTTGCCTGTCCCTGGACAGCTGAGCTCAGCAGCTCTAGTCCCATTTTTCCTTTCCAAAGAATAGCTCAAGAAACATTCTTTGGACGAGTGTAATATGTTTGCTACGTTTCAAGAAATTTCGTTCACATTTTCCTCTATAGCTCTGTTTATTGCCCCATCATTTCTATAGATTTGATTTATTGGGGGCCAGGTGCAAATTTTAATAAAAGAAAAATGTTTAAATGAGCCCAGAGCAGTCTAAATGGCAGTCATGGATCTAATGTTCCAAAAAAAAGACATTTTCACTTCATGTGCGAACAGAGTTTAGTCCACCATTCAGGCCATGATTGATGGGTTGATTTTCAATATGAGAGGCTTTTCCCTCTTCCTCCTCCTCCTTTCTCTTTTTTTTCTTCTTATTCTCTTCCTTCCCCTTCCTGCCTGTTTCCCTCCCCTCCATCTCTTCCCCTCATCCTTCTTGACTAGTAAATAGATAATGTATTCAGTTGACACAAAGGGTAATTCTTTGACAAGTTTGTTTAGGAAAAAACTGAGACAATATGCATAACTCTGTAACTTTATTCTCCTGACAACATATCATGGACATCCCTCAAAATCAATAGCAAAACCTACCTCATTATTTTTAATACCAGTAAAATATTCTATAGTATGGGTAGTTTGCAGTTTTTCAACCAGTCTCTTTATGAATGGTCAAGTTGCTTTTAGTTTTATTCTCCACTAACAAGATGAAATTTAGTATTTTTGAATGTATGTCTTTATATACAGGTACTTTTGTTTAGTAGATTCAAAAATCTAAGACAAATGGATCAAAAGATAACATATTTATATAGATCTCTACAGTAACATTTTTGTAGAGGTATGGATACTGCTGTAAGTTTTACTTTACCTTTTAAAATATCTTTTTAGCATTCCATTTTCTGATTTTTTTCTCAAATACATGAAAGAACATAGTGTGAGCCTTGTGTGAACACTGTATATCCATCATGCAAATGATCATATTTGTAGACTCAGTGGTATTTGGTAACATTGGTAGAACAAAGCATTACTCATAGCTATTTAATCATTTTGTAAAGATTTGTCTTTATCCTATAGGATTCCAACAAATTAAGCTTTTCCAACTGGCAAGTTTTTAGTGTTGATGTAATGTTGCCTGTCCCTGGACAGCTGAGCTCAGCAGCTCTAGTCCCATTTTTCCTTTCCAAAGAATAGCTCAAGAAACATTCTTTGGACGAGTGTAATATGTTTGCTACGTTTCAAGAAATTTCGTTCACATTTTCCTCTATAGCTCTGTTTATTGCCCCATCATTTCTATAGATTTGATTTATTGGGGGCCAGGTGCAAATTTTAATAAAAGAAAAATGTTTAAATGAGCCCAGAGCAGTCTAAATGGCAGTCATGGATCTAATGTTCCAAAAAAAAGACATTTTCACTTCATGTGCGAACAGAGTTTAGTCCACCATTCAGGCCATGATTGATGGGTTGATTTTCAATATGAGAGGCTTTTCCCTCTTCCTCCTCCTCCTTTCTCTTTTTTTTCTTCTTATTCTCTTCCTTCCCCTTCCTGCCTGTTTCCCTCCCCTCCATCTCTTCCCCTCATCCTTCTTGACTAGTAAATAGATAATGTATTCAGTTGACACAAAGGGTAATTCTTTGACAAGTTTGTTTAGGAAAAAACTGAGACAATATGCATAACTCTGTAACTTTATTCTCCTGACAACATATCATGGACATCCCTCAAAATCAATAGCAAAACCTACCTCATTATTTTTAATACCAGTAAAATATTCTATAGTATGGGTAGTTTGCAGTTTTTCAACCAGTCTCTTTATGAATGGTCAAGTTGCTTTTAGTTTTATTCTCCACTAACAAGATGAAATTTAGTATTTTTGAATGTATGTCTTTATATACAGGTACTTTTGTTTAGTAGATTCAAAAATCTAAGACAAATGGATCAAAAGATAACATATTTATATAGATCTCTACAGTAACATTTTTGTAGAGGTATGGATACTGCTGTAAGTTTTACTTTACCTTTTAAAATATCTTTTTAGCATTCCATTTTCTGATTTTTTTCTCAAATACATGAAAGAACATAGTGTGAGCCTTGTGTGTGAACACTGTATATCCATCATGCAAATGATCATATTTGTAGACTCAGTGGTATTTGGTAACATTGGTAGAACAAAGCATTACTCATAGCTTTTCTATTTAAATCATTTTGTAAAGATTCTTTGCTCCTGAAATTTTATAATAAGCCAAGTCTATCAAGTCTCTCTCTCTTTTTTTTTTTTTGGCTTATTCTTAAATATAGTCTCCAGTAATAATGGAGTGGCTTTCTATTTCCTTCTCTAGGGATCTTCCCAACCCAGGGATCAAACCTGCATCACATGCAATATAGACAGATTCTTTACCCTCTGAGCCACTAGGGGAAACCCAGCATGCAAGTCTATCAAGTTTTTTGTTTGCTGTTTATTCTCAAATATATAGATATGGAGCCAGCAAATTTTTTTATTTAGTGCTATAATATAAAATATGCATCATGGGGCTATTCTGAAATAAAGGTGAGATTTTTTTTCTACTTTTGGGCTCTGAACCAATGGTTTATTGGCTAGTCTTCTCAAGTAAAGTTTTTTTTTTTTTTTTAATTAGAAAAATGTGTCCACTTGACACAGAATGATTTTTAATAAGAAAAACTCTAGGTTCTAGAAAAAAATCTCTTTTATATTCATTGATCATCAACATATATTATTTCATTTAATTCTTAATAGCCTATGAGATAAGTATTTATAGACAAGGAAACTGAGATTGAAACAAGTTAAGTAATTTGTTCAATGCCTCAGAGCAAGTAAGTAGGAAAATCCAGATTTTACTCCATTACTGATTTTGAGTCCATGCTCTATACCAAGACTCTATACATGTCTCAAGTGTTTCCCAATTTTAAACCAATTTGACACCAATTGTCATCTGTTTACCCCAAGTTGCTTTTAGTTTTATTCTCCACTAACAAGATGAAATTTAGTATTTTTGAATGTATGTCTTTATATACAGGTACTTTTGTTTAGTAGATTCAAAAATCTAAGACAAATGGATCAAAAGATAACATATTTATATAGATCTCTACAGTAACATTTTTGTAGAGGTATGGATACTGCTGTAAGTTTTACTTTACCTTTTAAAATATCTTTTTAGCATTCCATTTTCTGATTTTTTTCTCAAATACATGAAAGAACATAGTGTGAGCCTTGTGTGTGAACACTGTATATCCATCATGCAAATGATCATATTTGTAGACTCAGTGGTATTTGGTAACATTGGTAGAACAAAGCATTACTCATAGCTTTTCTATTTAAATCATTTTGTAAAGATTCTTTGCTCCTGAAATTTTATAATAAGCCAAGTCTATCAAGTCTCTCTCTCTCTCTTTTTTTTTTTTTTTTGCTTATTCTTAAATATAGTCTCCAGTAATAATGGAGTGGCTTTCTATTTCCTTCTCTAGGGATCTTCCCAACCCAGGGATCAAACCTGCATCACATGCAATATAGACAGATTCTTTACCCTCTGAGCCACTAGGGAAGCCCAGCATGCAAGTCTATCAAGTTTTTTTGTTTGCTGTTTATTCTCAAATATATAGATATGGAGCCAGCAAATTTTTTTATTTAGTGCTATAATATAAAATATGCATCATGGGGCTATTCTGAAATAAAGGTGAGATTTTTTTTCTACTTTTGGGCTCTGAACCAATGGTTTATTGGCTAGTCTTCTCAAGTAAAGTTTTTTTTTTTTTTTTAATTAGAAAAATGTGTCCACTTGACACAGAATGATTTTTAATAAGAAAAACTCTAGGTTCTAGAAAAAAATCTCTTTTATATTCATTGATCATCAACATATATTATTTCATTTAATTCTTAATAGCCTATGAGATAAGTATTTATAGACAAGGAAACTGAGATTGAAACAAGTTAAGTAATTTGTTCAATGCCTCAGAGCAAGTAAGTAGGAAAATCCAGATTTTACTCCATTACTGATTTTGAGTCCATGCTCTATACCAAGACTCTATACATGTCTCAAGTGTCCCAATTAACTTGACACCAATTGTCATCTGTTTTTACCCCAACATTTTTTCTTCTCTGAGTTTTAAGTTTCATGTCCATCTTAGCAACCAGCAGTCCATGGTGACAAAGGTGCCCGTGGTTACAGTATTTCTACACACTTGGCATGCACTTTGGACTTCATGTGAGCCAAGCCCTCTGGTCTACTGTGGAGACTGAGGAGGTTCTGAGGTTGACATTTTTCCCAGAGTCCTGATGATAGCTGCTGGCAGGACCACTTTCCACGGGGCATATGTCAGCCTCAGTCTTCTTCATTCTTCTGTTACAGAACATCTTTGCTACCTTAGAATTTTAAAGCTCCTCTCAGTAAGCACCAAATCAGTCACACGTAAACGGCTTGTTGGGTGAGCATGTTTCTCCCTTTTGTTTCCCTAACCCTAAGTCTTATCTGGGGAACTAATACCATTTTTCTCTGAGATTTCCAAAAGACACACTGGAAGGTACCTCAGATCTTTCTTGCTTAACAAGTGGTTAATAGACCAGAGGGTTAGGGACATGTTTCCAGTCCTTACTGTATTAAACTAAGATTCTACTTGAATAATTACTTCATTTCTAGAATTCTAGAAATGTTTCAACAGTGGAAAATTTGAGGAAGAGTCGCATCATTTTGAGAGACAACATTCTCTATAGCCTTTTGTAGTTTAATATGTGTAAATGTTGAAAGAGGTTTTTTATTTTTTTATTTTTTTTACTTAATTTGTCATTATATTTATAATTTTTGAATTGGCTAATAGTATTTTCCTCTTTCTCAAAGCAGTAAGTTTGTTTTATATATATATAGAGAGAGAGAGAGAGAGAGACAGAGAGAGACAGAGAGAGACATATGAAAACACAGACTCCTTGTTTTAAATAATTAATACAGGAAGATGCCTAGGTCAGGTAAGTTTGGGATGAAAATCTCCTGGGAGTGGAGTGATAGAAGTAGACAATGGCAGGGAAGCTCTCAATTTTTGATTGCCGTCCAAGTCTTTGGGGAGGAAATAAAGCACCAGGCAGAGCCTGTAGTTTGGCACCTTGAGCTTGAGGCTGAACCAGTGCCTGCTAGTCCCTTCCCGGGCATCGCAACTGATCCTTGACAAGAGGGACTGACCATCTCTGAAGCAAGCCCGGATGACACTAAAACCAAGGCACCCGGGGCTGGTATGGAGAGAAGCGCCTGAAACCACAGACGTGCTGCAAGTGCCTTCTCGCTCGGAACGCTGTCGCCCAAGCCTGTCCAGCGAAGGGCATTCCCATAACTGCATGCACCCAGGCTGAACCGTGGACACCTGCACCCCACATTCAGACGCAGGGCGCTTGACAGCCCCGTGCCCCACTTTGGAGCACTTTCCGCAGAGCAGACAAGCGCTTCCCTTCCTTTTTCCCATCTTCCAAGTTGCCAAACCTGGGACTGGGTGGCACGTGCGTGTGACTCAAGCCCTTCCCTGTGTTGCCCTGGGATCTTGGGAGCACTCCTGCCGGCGTGCCCAAGAGATGTCCAAGCCACCCGCGCGGCTTCGATGCTCCAACTGAGGACAAAGAGGGTCCGCATCCCAGTCAAGAATCGGTAGCCTTCGGGGAGATGGGCTCTTGGGCAGCCCGAGAGTGCCCCCAGGGAACCGTACCCCGGGCCTCGGCACGCCCTCTCTCGCGCGGGCTGCACTCACCATTTGTAGCCTCTGCCCCGCTTGAATTTGAGGGTCAGTGCCGTCTCCAGAAAGAGTAAGAGGTTGAGCAGCGCCAGCAGCCAGTACCACGGCTCCTTCTTTACCTCGGTCACTCGCCAGACTCCAACCAGCGAGTGAAGCAGGAAGAGCAGGCGGGTGGCCAGAGCGTTCAGCAGAACCAGTCCCTCCATGCTGCCCGGCGCGCGCTGCCCGCACCCCGCAGACCCTGCCCGGAGCCCCGAGCCCGCCCGCCCGTGGGCGGAATGTGACAGCTTCGAGACGGTCGTCCTCCCTCACCCTCCCTAGAAAGAGAGAGCTGAGCGCCCCTCCCCCAAACTTCCTGAGAACTCTGCAATAGAGGAGATCCTAGACCAAGCTTTGCAGGCTTTCAGGGGAGCCCGGGGCTGCAGCGCTCCGGCTCCTAGCTAGCGTTATTCTCCTGCTGCTGCCCACCCCCTCCCAGTCCCTGGGGGTCCTCTGGTCATCCCTGCCCTCGACCCCCACCCCCAGGCTTCTGTGGGGTCCCTGAGAACTTCCCCATTGGAAAGAGGAGGGAGGTGGGCTGAAGGTAGCCGGGCTGCATAGCCAGAAAAGGGGAGGAGGGTGCATGGGAAGTGTCCTTTAACTTTTCCATTGAAGTACTTTAATTCACTCACGCGCTTTATAGGAACCGGCTCTCATGATGACTCTAAAATAGGATGCAGGAGAGCCGGAGAGTCTGCTATTCAGGCAGACTTAGTAATACCGTCACACGCACTTTGAAGAATTCAAAACTTCCCAAGACTAGAGGAAATGAAGCCGGCGGATTTTTCCTCAAGGGCTCCCTGTACCTCATGTAGTAGGATGGGTACCAGGGGTTGCTTCCACCTTCCGACCTGGCGTTATTAAAGCAAAAGGATATTCTTTACCATGTCCTCCCTAGCCTCACTCCTTACCCCCATTATTTTTTTCTGAAAGAAAATAGACTGGCAAGACGGGAAGCCAGGGGGACAGCACAGAGGGGAAAGAAGATGAGGCCAGGCTTAGATTGGAAGGAAAATTTCGTGGAGTGGGGACCTGTTCCTTTGACATCAGTGACTAAGGAGGTAAACTCGGGCTTTCCAGAATCCAAGGCAAACTGAAGTCAAGGTTTCCCAAAACACCTCCATGAGTTTTGTTTCCTTGTTTGGTCTCCTACCACCTGTACCACTATTTACTTAACATTTTTCCTTAAAGGAACTCACACTTGTACTGAAATAATGTTTAAAGGAAACTTTCTATCACTTGTAAATGGAAAATCAGTGTAGTAGGCTACAAATGGAAAACAGAAAAATAAATAAAATAAAATGAAGCTAACTTATTGAGACCTTGCTAAAGATTAATTATTAACTTTCAAGGCTCTGTGCCTCAGGTTCCCTCTTTATGGGAAAATAAAGACATGCTAGTCCTGTTACTGCCAAGCAGGAATGCCTTCTTGCTCATGTTAGTAAAATTGAGAACTAAATTGAAAACTCAAAGAGAATATTTCTTGCTTAGGTTTATTCAACTGACAATCACCCTAAGCCTTTCTTAGGTTGAAATCTCTGAATTATGTGATCACTGTCTTCCTTTGGAAAAAAAAGATCCAACTGCTTAAAAGTTCAGTGATTTCTGGTGTGGTGATTAGGGAGAGTTTTCTTTTTTCCTGTGGGTCTGCATTCTCCCGTATCTTACAGGAAACCCAGTGGTGCTATCCGGGTGCTGTTTATTATGTGCCCTCTCACGTAGGCTGATGACACTGTGACCAGTGACGTTACAGAAATGATGCATGAGAGCACATGGGCCATGCAGTGGGAGGGAACGCAGTGTGGACACTAGAGCGCTCTGCCTGAGTCATCTGGCTGTCTTGGACTGCTGACTCAGCCACTGAGTTACATTGTAACCTTTGTCCCTCAGTTTCCTCATCTATAAATGGGGTGCAAAATCTTTTGACTCATAGGGCCATTGTGGGTATAAATGAGTTAATTTGGGGTCCTCAGCCTCTAGGAACTAATGCCTGATGATCTGAAGTAGAGCTGATGTAATAATAACAGAAGAATTGTCTTCCATGAAACCAGTCTCTGGTGCTAAAATGTTTAGGGCTCGCTGAGTTAATTCATGTAAAGCACCTGGCAGATCGTAAGATCTTGGTTTGTATCTGTGTTAGTCGTATCTGACTTTTTGTAACCCCATTGACTGTAGCCCACCAGGCTCCTCTGTCTGTGGAATGCTCCAGGCAAGAAGAGTGAAGCAGGTTGCCATTAGCTACTCCAGGGGATTTTCTCAACCCAGGGATTCAATTCAGGTCTCCTGCATTATAGGCAGATTCTTTACCATCTGAGCCACCACAGAAGTCCCAAGAGCTTGGGAAACCTTGGCAATTACTGCCTGGACCAGGCTAGTTAGTCCAGGGGGCCTGCTGTTTGATAATCTAAGACAATTATTAATAAATGTGGAGAGAGAAACATGACGTTCCTGAGACCTGTCAAAATCCTCCACTCCAATACTACAAGGAACACACACATCTGTTGCTGAAAAAGTTGGTCGTATTACATTTTTAGGGAGGGAGTATACACTCTGTGGAGAAGTGTGGAGGAGCATCTCACGAAGAACCTGTTAGAAAAATTGGGAAAGAGTTACTAGAAAGGACTGGTCTTGTGTTGGGTGATTTTAAAGAGGGCTTAAAAAGTTGGAGCTTTACTCTAAATTGGGTGCTCTCAGAAAGTTGGGTTAATAATTCTATGGTTGAGTGTCTTAATAAAGCTAATTTAGATAGACGGGAAATATTTGCTATTTTTATGTGTTTGGCTAGTGTTCACATTTTGTCTGTGTTCAGACATGACTGCAGAGTAATCTTATTTTTGTCTTGATCTATCATGCTCACAGAGTGACCTTGCTTGCTCTTGATGTTCTGTGAAATTTTTATGGTCACCAGGAGCAGGTCAAGTCCTGAACCAAGATGCCAGACCAGTTGCCTGCTTTAGGAAGTTGCTTTTCTCTTTCTCAGGTCTCCTAGGATGAGGTCTCCAGGAGAAAAGGTTCCCCCCAGAAAGGAGGGGAAGTGTCAATCTGACCTCTTACCCACTTTTTCTCTGTTTTGAACCTTTAGAGTCAGTATAGATTCTGTTGTTTCTGGGTCTGAAAAATGAAACTGTCATTAATGAGAACTTTAAGGTTAGTTCCTTTTCGTTTCTCCTAACCTAGTTTTAGAAAATTGCAGGCTCTGAAACTATCTTAAGACCTTCAAGCCAATAGTCCAATAATCTTTCACAAAGAAAAAAAAAATTAAGCAATTTTAAAAAACCTTACTCTTCTTGGAAAAGTATCTCAGGAGGAAGGGGGAAGGGGGATTCAAGCTGGAGGGCAGCAGGACACATGTATACCTGTGACTGATTCATGGTGATGTATTGCAGAAACCATCACAATATTGTAAAGTAATTATCCTCCAATTAATAAGTTAATTAATTGAAATAAAGTGATCTCAGCTTTATGCTCCCAGTTCTTATGGTGGGAGCTACGGCTGTACAACAGGATCAGACGAGACCGGGCACATTCAGAGTGGTATGGCCGTAGACTATAACAGGATCAGAACCAGTTTGTTCCAGTGGCCCAGAGGACAGCCCCGTTACCAGATCTCTCTCTTCCCTCCTGAAAGTAAACTGAACACGGTTGTCAGGTTTCTTTTTCATTTAGAGTGATTTTGGTTGCATGAAAGAGTCTTTCTCAAACTAGCCCAAATAAAGAAAGCAGTATTGGAAGGGTACTCACGTTCCAACAAGAGAGATAGAATCCTTTGGAAATCAAGCACAAGGAGCGTAATAGGACAGGCCTTGGATGGCAGGAGCTAGAGGACAGCTGTGGATTTGAGTGTCTCCAGGGACCTTGAGGTACAGTGTGTGGACCTTTCACAACAATTCTGATGTTGCTGGCTTCCAGCCAAATCTCTTCATATACTGTGTGCAAATTCCTGGTAAAAAGAATTCCTTCAATTCTGAGTACCAGATCACACTATGGACCACTGAGAAGGCTAATGCTTGGCTACAGTCCTTGGCCATGCCTGTGCAAAGACTGATTTAGTGCTTCTTTCTTTAGGAAGTTGCTTTTCTCTTTCTCAGGTCTCCTAGGATGAGGTCTCCAGGAGAAAAGGTTCCCCCCAGAAAGGAGGGGAAGTGTCAATCTGACCTCTTACCCACTTTTTCTCTGTTTTGAACCTTTAGAGTCAGTATAGATTCTGTTGTTTCTGGGTCTGAAAAATGAAACTGTCATTAATGAGAACTTTAAGGTTAGTTCCTTTTCGTTTCTCCTAACCTAGTTTTAGAAAATTGCAGGCTCTGAAACTATCTTAAGACCTTCAAGCCAATAGTCCAATAATCTTTCACAAAGAAAAAAAAAATTAAGCAATTTTAAAAAACCTTACTCTTCTTGGAAAAGTATCTCAGGAGGAAGGGGGAAGGGGGATTCAAGCTGGAGGGCAGCAGGACACATGTATACCTGTGACTGATTCATGGTGATGTATTGCAGAAACCATCACAATATTGTAAAGTAATTATCCTCCAATTAATAAGTTAATTAATTGAAATAAAGTGATCTCAGCTTTATGCTCCCAGTTCTTATGGTGGGAGCTACGGCTGTACAACAGGATCAGACGAGACCGGGCACATTCAGAGTGGTATGGCCGTAGACTATAACAGGATCAGAACCAGTTTGTTCCAGTGGCCCAGAGGACAGCCCCGTTACCAGATCTCTCTCTTCCCTCCTGAAAGTAAACTGAACACGGTTGTCAGGTTTCTTTTTCATTTAGAGTGATTTTGGTTGCATGAAAGAGTCTTTCTCAAACTAGCCCAAATAAAGAAAGCAGTATTGGAAGGGTACTCACGTTCCAACAAGAGAGATAGAATCCTTTGGAAATCAAGCACAAGGAGCGTAATAGGACAGGCCTTGGATGGCAGGAGCTAGAGGACAGCTGTGGATTTGAGTGTCTCCAGGGACCTTGAGGTACAGTGTGTGGACCTTTCACAACAATTCTGATGTTGCTGGCTTCCAGCCAAATCTCTTCATATACTGTGTGCAAATTCCTGGTAAAAAGAATTCCTTCAATTCTGAGTACCAGATCACACTATGGACCACTGAGAAGGCTAATGCTTGGCTACAGTCCTTGGCCATGCCTGTGCAAAGACTGATTTAGTGCTTCTTTCTTTATCCTTTAAGAAAGCATCCTTCATGCTTTGTTCAGGGGAGGGCAGTTTGAACAGGAGAGGAAGGAAGTGTGGCAGGCACATTGACTGACCCACTTAGTGCCATCTATCCCTGGGGTGACACATACAAATCCTATACCTGCAGTGCTAGAGATGTCCCTGCCTGATACTAACCAAATATTGTGCATGCAATTATGGACCCACCTATGGCCTCCCAAAAGCAGTGCAATTCCAAGTCATGTCTGCACCCAGAACCACCAAGGTTTCAGACTGCTCTCAAAAGCCACAACCTCCTTTTAATGTTCATTTCTCCCTTAGCCCCATGTTGATCCTATTCAGACATTACTCTAATACACACACACAGAAGCAGAGATGTCAAAGTAAGGAGAGTCCCCCTGAACCTCTAAGACTTGATGCTTAATGCATCTCATTCAGGCCTTGGTTGAGTTGCCTTAATTTCTCCCCTCTACCCCCATCCCCCAGCCATGGTTAATGCAAAGATACACATCCACTCCCAAGGATGCTCTGATTCTCTTTCTGGGAGTCTCACCCACTCCACTCCCATCTTTCTTTAAAGAGCATTTCTCAGATTTTAGCTAGAGATCATTAATGATTCTAGGTAAGAAGTAGAGATGGTCCCTAACATAGATGGTCTGAGTAGAGTTACTGAATAAATACCTTGAGCTGAGTTGTTCTTTGCACTTGCTGGTGTAACTTAAGCCTCTTAGGGATTCTCATAAAAAGAACTGTGCTCACCTCTACTCTCTTAGGCTGTTTTCTTTTGCTCTGGGTTTTCCATTGACCTCTGCTGCCTCCCTGCCCTGTCGCTGTATTCTTTAGAACCTGTGACCTCATGCTCTCTCATACGAGGACATGTGGAAGTGTCTCCAGTGACCTTGAGGTACAGTGTGTGGACCTTTCACAACAATTCTGATGTTGCTGGCTTCCAGCCAAATCTCTTCATATACTGTGTGCAAATTCCTGGTAAAAAGAATTCCTTCAATTCTGAGTACCAGATCACACTATGGACCACTGAGAAGGCTAATGCTTGGCTACAGTCCTTGGCCATGCCTGTGCAAAGACTGATTTAGTGCTTCTTTCTTTATCCTTTAAGAAAGCATCCTTCATGCTTTGTTCAGGGGAGGGCAGTTTGAACAGGAGAGGAAGGAAGTGTGGCAGGCACATTGACTGACCCACTTAGTGCCATCTATCCCTGGGGTGACACATACAAATCCTATACCTGCAGTGCTAGAGATGTCCCTGCCTGATACTAACCAAATATTGTGCATGCAATTATGGACCCACCTATGGCCTCCCAAAAGCAGTGCAATTCCAAGTCATGTCTGCACCCAGAACCACCAAGGTTTCAGACTGCTCTCAAAAGCCACAACCTCCTTTTAATGTTCATTTCTCCCTTAGCCCCATGTTGATCCTATTCAGACATTACTCTAATACACACACACAGAAGCAGAGATGTCAAAGTAAGGAGAGTCCCCCTGAACCTCTAAGACTTGATGCTTAATGCATCTCATTCAGGCCTTGGTTGAGTTGCCTTAATTTCTCCCCTCTACCCCCATCCCCCAGCCATGGTTAATGCAAAGATACACATCCACTCCCAAGGATGCTCTGATTCTCTTTCTGGGAGTCTCACCCACTCCACTCCCATCTTTCTTTAAAGAGCATTTCTCAGATTTTAGCTAGAGATCATTAATGATTCTAGGTAAGAAGTAGAGATGGTCCCTAACATAGATGGTCTGAGTAGAGTTACTGAATAAATACCTTGAGCTGAGTTGTTCTTTGCACTTGCTGGTGTAACTTAAGCCTCTTAGGGATTCTCATAAAAAGAACTGTGCTCACCTCTACTCTCTTAGGCTGTTTTCTTTTGCTCTGGGTTTTCCATTGACCTCTGCTGCCTCCCTGCCCCCTGTCGTCTGTATTCTTTCTATCTTCCTGAAATTCCTCAAAATGTCTGGTCCATTCCCTCATGCTCTCTAGTGGTGTTTTATTTTTTAAATTTCATTTATTTTTGGCCACTTCTATTGATCTTTCATTTATTTATCTTTGTTCTTTGGCCTGTGTAGGCCTTCCATGGCAGTGGCCTCTCTTGCTGCAGAGCACCGGCTCTGGGTGCATGCGCTCCAGAGCTCTGGTTCCATAGTTGGACACATTGTTCAGCCACTCTGAGGCACGTGGGATCTTCCCAGGCCAGAGATCAAACCGGCACCCCTTGCAGTGCAAGGCAGTGTCCTTACCCTTGGTCCACCAGGGAAGTTCCTCTAGTGGTGTTTTAACTGCATCCTTTCTGGCTTTAAAAATCTTTTTCTATTATTTCAGAGGTGAAGTCTTAGCTTCTGGTTCACGAATTTGAACTAGCAAGCTTACAGATTTATTTATTGTTCTGAAACCTAGAGATTAAATGGGAACTCTGCGACTATTGCCCAGTGTGTATAATAGAGGAAAAGTAGAGCTTTGCTAAGTTAGTAATAACCACAATAATTACTCATTTTAAAGAAAGTAAAAGCTACGGGTTATTGTCAACCTTCAGACACTTTAAAAGCTAACAAGAAAGAGAAATGTGAAGTGCAGGAGAGGGTCTGCAGTAAGGCTGCCTTTAAGTTGCCTTCTTCAAGCCTTGGCACCATCTCTTAAGTGATTGTTTAGCAAGTTACCTAATCTCTTTGAACCTTGGTTCCTCATCTATAAGTTAAGAATAATGATAATATCTTCATGTATTGAAAAGGTTAAATTGATTGATATGTCTAAAGTGCTTAGAAAAATGCCCAAAATACAGCAGGCACTCAGTAAATATTTGTTGAATTCATCAATAAAGATATGAATGAGGCCTGAATAAACAACACCTCAAAACAGAAATATGTTATTTCCCGTCTGGTGTCATAACTGAGTCATCTCCTAAGGCCAGCTGCTTGCAAATGATGGGGTAAATGCTAAAGTAGTCAGTGTTGTTGGTATGAGCTCAATGCTTCATTCTATCACATGAGAGGAGGTTACAGATCTGTGGAAATACAGCATGGTTGGCTATGATGATAAATAAGTCTAAAAATTCAGGGTGGTTTCACTACCCTGAATAGCATGAGATTCATTTCCTAGGATAGCTAAATAGTTAAGATTTTGGCTTGGGAGCCATGCTGCTTAGGTTTGAGTCACAGTTCCTGTTAGGGGCTGAGTTATATTCTCCCAGTGTCCATATGCTAAAGTCCCAATCCCTAGTACTGTAACTCAGACTGTAACTAGGTTTCAAGACAGAGTCTTTAAAGAGATGATTAAAATGTAGCCCTTTGAGTGGGCCCTAACCCAGTTTAACTTGTGTCATCGTAAAAAGAGGAAAACCAGGTACACAGAGCCAACAGGATGCACATGCACAGAGGAAAGGCCGAGCGAGGATTTGGTGAGAAGGTGACTGTCTGTAAGCCAGGGGAGAGATTTCAGACAAAAATGAACCTGCCAGCACTTGATCTTGGGCTGTCTATGATCTAGGACCGTGAGAAAGTAAATAGCTATTCTTTAAGCCATTCAGTCTATGATATTTTATTATGACAGCCCTAAGCAAACTAAGCTTCAGTTATATGATCTGGATAAATTTGGGTGTTTCTTTATCACTCTGAGCCTCAGTTTTCTCATTTGCAAAAAAAGAATATGTAAGTAGCACTTATGTCATTGATTTTGAGGATGAAGTGAGATTTAACATTTTATGCCTCGTAAAAAGTCACTCAGTCGTGTCTGACTCCTTTTCGACCCTAGGAACTGTCACCCTCCAGGCTCCTCTTTCCATGGAGTTCTCCAGGCAAGAATACTGGAGTGGGTTGCCATCCTCCAGGGAATCTTCCTGACCCAGGAATCGAACCTAGGTCTCCTGCATTGCCAGTGGACTCTTTACCAGGGGATATTAGCTATCATTGTTATTGCTGTCATAATAATGCTGATTATTATTGTTGTTATCAACATCCCCAGAGGGACAGTTATCAGGTTCCTTTCCTATCTGAGTGAAAAATGAGCAACATTGTTACATACCCAGAATATTGTATCTCTTTGTAAATCACAAACTTGTTTCACAGGTGAAGAAACAACTTTTTTTTAAAGGAGTTTTGAGGTCTGGTAAGATGGCTTGAATCTTGAAGAAAATAACATATGGCAACCAAACACAAAATAATCAGTTTGAAAGAAGAAAGTTCTTTCCAAATGTGAATTTAAGTCATGATTGTTTTGTGTAGTTTGTTTGGTTTTGACTGTACTGGGTTTTTATAGCTCTGCAAGGGCTTTCTCCAGTTGCAGTGAGTGGGGGCTTCTCCGTAGTTGACATGCACAGACTTGTCATTGTGGTGGCTTCTCTTGTTGTGGAGCACAGAGTCCCTGGGATTCAGTAGGTGTGTCACACGGGCTTAGTTGCCCCACAGCTTGTGGAATCCTGCTGGACCAGGGATTGAATCTGTGTCCCCTGCATTGGCAGGCAGATTCTTTACACTGGACCATCAAGGAAAACCCATGTAGTTTGTGGTTACCTGATTGATTAATTGGACATGTGGATCCATTTTGGATCTGTTCAAGCAAGCCTAGGATTATAGCTGAAGCCATTAAGATACCCTGTATCATTTAATCCTGAGAATTTTTAACCACAGAAGCACTAAAATGGACGTATACTGGAAAGCATTCCAAAACATTGCTTCTTATAAATGCTCCCTTCGGGTATGCTTTGGATGAAGTGGTTGGGGGCTAAGAGGGTGGCAGTTATAATGCCTTAGCTTCAGCCCCACCTCAGGGTCTTCTTTTGTAAAACGGACTCCAGGCTTATATATGCCGTGATCCTCAGATGATCACATGAAGTAATGGATGAAACTGCTCCACTAAAGGACACTTGAGAACAAGGTTAACATTACAGTGTCAAGTTGAGATATATTCCCTTGATATGATGTGATGAGAATAACATTTTATCTCTGTGGTCTTCCTCCCCCAAACTCAGAACCCACATCTAACCATGAAAAAAACATCAAACTCAAATCAAGGGACATTTTGCAGGATACCTTCCCCGTACTTCTCAGAAGCATCAAGGTCATGAAAAACAAACCAAGACTGAGAAACTCTCACAGCCCAGAGGAAATTAAGGAGACAGGATAACTAAATGTGTACCCTGGACAGGATCCTCGGACAGAAAAAGGAGGTTAGTGGAAAACTAGTGAAGGCCTAATAAGGTCTAGAGTTGGTTGGTAGTAAGATATTAACAAGAGGGAAACAAGATGAGAGGTATACAGGAGCTCTACACTATCTTTGCAAACTTTATGTAAGTTAAAATTATTTCAGAATTTAAATGTACATTTTAAAAAAGGAAATTGAGATACTAATATATGATTTTACCTGATCGTTTTATTTGAAAGCACCTTATAAATTCAAATTCAAATTCAATTTGGAAATTTTAGTTAACAGAATTACTATGTTATAATTTGGAAATACTTTTAGAACAACAGAATCAATTACATTTTTGCTACTTTCCATGCATAGAGTCTCTGGTTTATTATCATTGTCATCAAAAAAATCATCTCATCTCTGATGAGTCTGCTGAGTTTACCAAGTCCAGTCTCTTCATTTTGCAAATGAGACCCGGAATGGGCAGTTTACGATAGTGTTAAGAATGGAAAACAAAAGATATTTTTATGAAACATAAAAATTATGAATATATATAAATAAACACATATACACATATATTATATAATGCATTATCTATAAAAATCTCTCTTTTTAATAGGAATGAGATGTAAAAGCATAAGAATGGTTCCTTTAGTGGATCTTTTAGCCTGCTATTTTGTTTTGGGGGGCATTATTTTTTCTTTGTTTTGTCTAGACTTAAGGAAACATATCCAGCTCAGTTAAGGAAGGAAGTTGATAACAAAAACCAATAAGCAAAACTGTGTCACTCTTATGTGACAGGCCTGCAGTAGACTGAGGATTTGAAAGTGAGCAGTATTGGAAGCAAAGGGTAGATGCTTATGCCAAAAAAGTTCTCAGGAGTCACCTGACCCAACTAGGAGACCAGCCTGATGGAGCCCTTCTAGAAAAGAGTGATCACTTGAGATGTCTTTAAAAGAGGAACAAGGAATTGGTCTAATGGAGAGGAAGCAGGAAGGGTTTCCAGGCAGGAGAAGGGACTTCTTGTCCTCTCAGGTTGCAAGGAAGGGAGGAAACATGTGGGTTTAGATAAGGCAGAGGCTGAAAGGAGGTAGGAAGTTGACAGATCAGATCTGAGAACTTTAGCCATCCTAGTGAAGTAAGGTGTGAGGCTGCATGCTGACAGTGGAGGGTAGGTGCCGGGTGGGGATCTGTATGAGCGTGGTGAAGCCTTGGCCCCATTTCCAAGGGCAAAGAGAGTAGACTGCAAGCAGAGGCAAGTAAAGGGTTCGTGAACAAGTCTGAGCAAGGATTAGCACCAACATACAGGAATATGCAGTTTCCTCTGGCAGCCTGTCCAGCTGTAGAGAGACCCCAGAGCAAGTGGGTTGTAGCATTCATCTTGGGCTCAGTTTTCCCAGACAAGGTGAGCAGAGTGTGGGAACCAAGAATGGTGAAACCTTGCTCTTCATACCTCAGCTGTAAATGTCATGGGAAGGTCAGAAAGGGAAAGAGGGGAGGTCAGCTGATTGGAAAAAAACAAAAGTGCTGTGAAAGCTGATGTTCCTGTTAATGATAAAGAACTCTCTCTCTCTCTCTCTCTCTCTTTTTAAAATTTTTATTGGAGTATAGTTGCTTTACAATGTTGTGTTAGTCTGTACTGTACAGCAAAGTGAATCATCTGTAGTATTAGTCACTCAATCATGTCCAATTTTTTGCAATTACATGGACTGTAGCCCACCAGGCTCCCCTGTCCATTAAAGTCTCCAGACAAGAATACTAGAGTGGGTTGCCATTCCCTTCTCCAGGGGATCTTTCCAATCCAGGGGTCTTCCCAATCCTGCGTCTCCTTCATTGCAGGTAGATTCTTTACCATCTGAGTCACCAAGGAAACCCCTGGGTGAGTGAATCAGCTATGTGTATACACATGTCCCCTCTTTTTTGGAATTCCTTCTTATTTAAGTCACCACAGAGCACAGAGTAGAGTTCTCTGTGCTATAGTAGGTACTCAGTAGGTATGTTTCATATATAGTATCAATAGTGTATATATGACAATCCCAGTCTCCCAATTCATCCCCCACCTTGGTGTCCATGAATTTGTTTTCTATGTCTATGTCTGTATTTCTTCTTTGCAAATAAGATCATCTATATCATTTTTTCTAGATTCCACACGTGTTAGAAAAGAAAATTAATCCATGTGTCTAGCCTCTGAGTAAAATAAAAGGAGGTATCAGGATGGTTAAGAGAAGCAGATGTTAAAGTCAGGTGCCACTGACTTCAGCACTTACAAGAAGGCAGAAGCTCAATGAGGTTCCAGGAGAATGCATCTGGTGTGTTGGTATTGTTGGTGATACAAAATTGAAGCACAGTAAGGGATAAAAACACAGCAAGGAGAGGCGATGCAGTGGCAACAGCTTTTATTAAAGGACCAAGAGTTGCAGAAAATGGGAAGAATGATCAGAACGGATGTTCTCAATATGGCTGGGAAAGAAATAGCTCACAGTAAAGGGCTTAGGTGCCAAGTTACCATACCTGGTGTAACTACAGGCAAGTGTATTCATCTAAGCCTCCTTTTCCTCATTGTAAGAGCTGTGCTCAGGCTATTGTGGCATTGGAGAAGGTAACACAACTGGACCACAGTCTGTGGTGCCTAATAAAGGCGAGCCAACTTTGACTATGGCTGAGAATCCTGGATTGTCTGGCCAGTCTACGTAAGACCTGAACACAGTGAACAGAGAATTGGTGATGTCCAGCACCAGGCATATAGAGCAGCAATTGAGGGTCTAGTAGGACCAGGACCTTAGGCTTGAAAACCTACATATGCATGCATGCTAAGTCACTCAGTCCTGTCTCTTTGCAAGCCTGTGGACTGTAGCCACCAGACTACTGTGTCCATAGGATTCTCCAGGCAAGAATACTGAAGTGGGTTGCCATGCCCTCCTCCAGGTTGAAAACCCATAGCAAAAGTTTAATATTGAAGCCTACTTTGAAAAAAAATGGTGGAGATTGATATCCAAAATTACTACTGCAGATATGTGTTCTAAAATCAACTCCCTTTTTGGACCTGAAAGCACCCCAAAAGGCTCATCTTTTGTTTGTAGGTCAAGAGGAGGCATATACATGGCAGAAAATAAGTAAGAGAAAGGCTCATAATTCGGAAACAATCCCAGTCTCCCAATTCATCCCACCTTGGTGTCCATGAATTTGTTTTCTATGTCTATGTCTGTATTTCTTCTTTGCAAATAAGATCATCTATATCATTTTTTCTAGATTCCACACGTGTTAGAAAAGAAAATTAATCCATGTGTCTAGCCTCTGAGTAAAATAAAAGGAGGTATCAGGATGGTTAAGAGAAGCAGATGTTAAAGTCAGGTGCCACTGACTTCAGCACTTACAAGAAGGCAGAAGCTCAATGAGGTTCCAGGAGAATGCATCTGGTGTGTTGGTATTGTTGGTGATACAAAATTGAAGCACAGTAAGGGATAAAAACACAGCAAGGAGAGGCGATGCAGTGGCAACAGCTTTTATTAAAGGACCAAGAGTTGCAGAAAATGGGAAGAATGATCAGAACGGATGTTCTCAATATGGCTGGGAAAGAAATAGCTCACAGTAAAGGGCTTAGGTGCCAAGTTACCATACCTGGTGTAACTACAGGCAAGTGTATTCATCTAAGCCTCCTTTTCCTCATTGTAAGAGCTGTGCTCAGGCTATTGTGGCATTGGAGAAGGTAACACAACTGGACCACAGTCTGTGGTGCCTAATAAAGGCGAGCCAACTTTGACTATGGCTGAGAATCCTGGATTGTCTGGCCAGTCTACGTAAGACCTGAACACAGTGAACAGAGAATTGGTGATGTCCAGCACCAGGCATATAGAGCAGCAATTGAGGGTCTAGTAGGACCAGGACCTTAGGCTTGAAAACCTACATATGCATGCATGCTAAGTCACTCAGTCCTGTCTCTTTGCAAGCCTGTGGACTGTAGCCACCAGACTACTGTGTCCATAGGATTCTCCAGGCAAGAATACTGAAGTGGGTTGCCATGCCCTCCTCCAGGTTGAAAACCCATAGCAAAAGTTTAATATTGAAGCCTACTTTGAAAAAAAATGGTGGAGATTGATATCCAAAATTACTACTGCAGATATGTGTTCTAAAATCAACTCCCTTTTTGGACCTGAAAGCACCCCAAAAGGCTCATCTTTTGTTTGTAGGTCAAGAGGAGGCATATACATGGCAGAAAATAAGTAGAAGAGAAAGGCATTGAATTGAGTAAGGAACATAAAGAGATGAAGGAAAACCTATGTAGAGGCCACACTGTCAAGTGAACTCAACTGAATTCTGAATTCCATGGCTCTGAGCTGAGAGTATGTGTGTTCATGAGAAAGGGCTATTCATGAGTTCCAGAGGATCTTTCACTCTCATTATTTCTAACAAGTTGGTTATGTTTATAAAATAGAATCATAACTACATCTGGAACTTTTACACAGAAATTAAGGTTGACGTATGTGCCAGAATGATTTATATTCTCTGATAAGATGGTAAAGTAAAGATTTATTTTACTTTGCACTCTTACAGCTTGGATTATTATTCATACTTTATTTTGCAAATTGGTGGTAACCCAACTGCAGCCAAATCAAGAGTTCACATGCCAAGTTTTAGTCTGAAAAAGGTTTTGCATCCAATATAGACTTGGCCACAAAAATGAGGAGATCAAATAATATAAGAGAAACGAAAGTGTTTTATGTACTCTGGGGGTCAAAAACAGATGTGAATAAGGTTCTCACGAAGTGTGGCTAGCTAACATCTGGTAATCCCTGATGCATTTCACTGTCCATTTGTAAGTTTCCCTCAATGTTTAATATCAACAGCTATTCAGGAACATAGTGACTTGTGCAAAAAATAAAATAAAATTTATAGATCTGAAAGACAAAGCCAGAAAATCACCCTGTTCTTGGCATTCATCCTTCCTGGGCAAGCACTTCATATTTTCTTTCTGTTGATGCTATGTTTAATAAAGCGATATGATTGGTTAGGTTTCGATTGGACTGAATGTGTGTTGTTTTGTTTCTTTTGTATGACTCAGTGAAAAAAGAAACTTAGAACCTTATGCTAACTTTAATCAGAGAACTCTTGGGTTTTTTCCTGTGTAATCTGAAGAAAAATTGAGAAAATAGCCCCAGAAGGACAAGTTGTGCCTATAGCGGGGGAGGAAGGCGAGAAAGGGTTGACGAGGAAGGTGGGTAAATTAATCCATCTTGTTTTCTTGGCACATTCTCTCTGATTTCTTGTACCCTTTCGAACAACTCCCTTCTGCAAAGACAGCTCCTACAAACTGCAGAATTTGTCAGGAAATTTATGGAGGCGAATAGACAAGTCTGTATTTCCCACCACAAAGGTAATAAAGGGTAAGAGACACAGCTGCAAAAGTTGATGACTACTAAATGTGAAGGTTAAGGCTGGACATATGTTCCTCACTCTTCCACAGATCTATGTTGCATAATATAAATTAAAAGTCATCTAGACATGCTTTTGACAGATTAGTTGGGCCCACAGAATTTATTAATAACTGATTCAGAGATGACAGTAAGGTGTCAACTTGTATGCTTCCTCAGGTCCACTGGTAGTGGCTGCCAGGAACACAAGGCATTAGAAGAATGCTAAAGCTCTTCCCAAGCTCAGTGGGAACGTGCATTTCTAGTAGACTTTGGATGTTGGCCAGGGTAGTGGGTGGGCGGGGTGGTGGGGGGAAGGGTGGTGGAGGATTGCAGTCTATGAGCAAATTAGTATCCATCCTTGCTTTAACCTAAGGTATTTGTCATTATAAGATCTGTTTCCTAAGATTTGGGAATTTTTCATTCAAATTAAACCCATCGTAACAAATACACATGCATGTCCTGCAGTAATAGCTATACATGATCATGTGATGACACTCAGTATCTTTAGAAGAGCTTTCAGAAGTCACCTCATTAGATTCTAAAGTAATCTCTTAATACAGAAACATAGTGACTTTTTTGCAAAAATAAAATAAAATTTATAGATCTGAAAGACAAAGCCAGAAAATCACCCTGTTCTTGGCATTCATCCTTCCTGGGCAAGCACTTCATATTTTCTTTCTGTTGATGCTATGTTTAATAAAGCGATATGATTGGTTAGGTTTCGATTGGACTGAATGTGTGTTGTTTTGTTTCTTTTGTATGACTCAGTGAAAAAAGAAACTTAGAACCTTATGCTAACTTTAATCAGAGAACTCTTGGGTTTTTTCCTGTGTAATCTGAAGAAAAATTGAGAAAATAGCCCCAGAAGGACAAGTTGTGCCTATAGCGGGGGAGGAAGGCGAGAAAGGGTTGACGAGGAAGGTGGGTAAATTAATCCATCTTGTTTTCTTGGCACATTCTCTCTGATTTCTTGTACCCTTTCGAACAACTCCCTTCTGCAAAGACAGCTCCTACAAACTGCAGAATTTGTCAGGAAATTTATGGAGGCGAATAGACAAGTCTGTATTTCCCACCACAAAGGTAATAAAGGGTAAGAGACACAGCTGCAAAAGTTGATGACTACTAAATGTGAAGGTTAAGGCTGGACATATGTTCCTCACTCTTCCACAGATCTATGTTGCATAATATAAATTAAAAGTCATCTAGACATGCTTTTGACAGATTAGTTGGGCCCACAGAATTTATTAATAACTGATTCAGAGATGACAGTAAGGTGTCAACTTGTATGCTTCCTCAGGTCCACTGGTAGTGGCTGCCAGGAACACAAGGCATTAGAAGAATGCTAAAGCTCTTCCCAAGCTCAGTGGGAACGTGCATTTCTAGTAGACTTTGGATGTTGGCCAGGGTAGTGGGTGGGCGGGGTGGTGGGGGGAAGGGTGGTGGAGGATTGCAGTCTATGAGCAAATTAGTATCCATCCTTGCTTTAACCTAAGGTATTTGTCATTATAAGATCTGTTTCCTAAGATTTGGGAATTTTTCATTCAAATTAAACCCATCGTAACAAATACACATGCATGTCCTGCAGTAATAGCTATACATGATCATGTGATGACACTCAGTATCTTTAGAAGAGCTTTCAGAAGTCACCTCATTAGATTCTAAAGTAATCTCTTAATACAGAAAGCGGATGTGTTTTTAATCCCCCTTTCCAAATGAGGAAATGGATTTCAGGGCAGATCATTCCTCCTAGGTTTTCAACTAATAAGTTTAGCAATTTTAGGAAATATAGTCATTTGAATATTTCATAATCACTCAAATTTCTGACTCAAATTAGAAGTCATAGAACTGTGGGAACTCTGCCTAGGACTTCCTGTTTCCTAAATTTTGCAACAGCAAGAACTGAATATGAAACATTTACAATAAATGTTTATACACATGATTAAGTGACAACTAGTTGGAGATGGCCAGCCTTTGTAATGCATGAGTGACTATTACTCTTTGTTGTCCAGAAGAAAAGAAGTATGTATCTATGTATGTGTTTATTATAAAGAAGCGAGTCCTGTGTTTCTGCAGGCTGGCAAGTCCAGAATCTGCAGAGTCCATGTCCCAGTTGAAGTCTGCCAGCTTCCTGTAGAACCAGAAAGAACAGAGGTCCTGCTTTGAAGGCTGTCAGGCAGGAGAGAGAGTCTTCTCATTTATATGTCATAACTTATGTACTGTTAGGGAAGAAAGTTATGAACTGAATTTTGTTCCTTCAAAATTTGTATATTGAAGCCCTAAACTCAAATGTAACCGTGTCTGGAAACAGGCCTTTCAAGGAGGTGACTAGGGTTAAACGAGGTCATAAGGCTCTATCTTATAAACAGATTAGTTGGGCCCACAGAATTTATTAATAACTGATTCAGAGATGACAGTAAGGTGTCAACTTGTATGCTTCCTCAGGTCCACTGGTAGTGGCTGCCAGGAACACAAGGCATTAGAAGAATGCTAAAGCTCTTCCCAAGCTCAGTGGGAACGTGCATTTCTAGTAGACTTTGGATGTTGGCCAGGGTAGTGGGTGGGCGGGTGGTGGGGGAAGGGTGGTGGAGGATTGCAGTCTATGAGCAAATTAGTATCCATCCTTGCTTTAACCTAAGGTATTTGTCATTATAAGATCTGTTTCCTAAGATTTGGGAATTTTTCATTCAAATTAAACCCATCGTAACAAATACACATGCATGTCCTGCAGTAATAGCTATACATGATCATGTGATGACACTCAGTATCTTTAGAAGAGCTTTCAGAAGTCACCTCATTAGATTCTAAAGTAATCTCTTAATACAGAAAGCGGATGTGTTTTTAATCCCCCTTTCCAAATGAGGAAATGGATTTCAGGGCAGATCATTCCTCCTAGGTTTTCAACTAATAAGTTTAGCAATTTTAGGAAATATAGTCATTTGAATATTTCATAATCACTCAAATTTCTGACTCAAATTAGAAGTCATAGAACTGTGGGAACTCTGCCTAGGACTTCCTGTTTCCTAAATTTTGCAACAGCAAGAACTGAATATGAAACATTTACAATAAATGTTTATACACATGATTAAGTGACAACTAGTTGGAGATGGCCAGCCTTTGTAATGCATGAGTGACTATTACTCTTTGTTGTCCAGAAGAAAAGAAGTATGTATCTATGTATGTGTTTATTATAAAGAAGCGAGTCCTGTGTTTCTGCAGGCTGGCAAGTCCAGAATCTGCAGAGTCCATGTCCCAGTTGAAGTCTGCCAGCTTCCTGTAGAACCAGAAAGAACAGAGGTCCTGCTTTGAAGGCTGTCAGGCAGGAGAGAGAGTCTTCTCATTTATATGTCATAACTTATGTACTGTTAGGGAAGAAAGTTATGAACTGAATTTTGTTCCTTCAAAATTTGTATATTGAAGCCCTAAACTCAAATGTAACCGTGTCTGGAAATAGGACTTTCAAGGAGGTGACTAGGGTTAAACGAGGTCATAAAGGTAAGGCTCTATCTTATAAATCCGGTTTCCTTTTAAGAAGAGAAAGAGAAACCAGAGGACTCTCTCTCTCTCAATCTGTGCATGCACAGAGGAAAGCCCAGGTGAGGACACAACAAGAAGAGTCCATTCGCACACCAGAAGGAGAGGTGTCAGTGGGTCACTAGGTCAACACTGTGTTGATCTTAGACTTTCAACCTTTCAAACTATGAGAAAATAGCTGGTTGTTGCTTATGCCACCCAGTGTGTGGTGTCTTGTTCTGAGCTGACTAATGACGGCAGCCTTACCTGCGCACATTACTATAACAGAAAAGGGACTTTAAAGTATATCATATCAGTCCAAATAATACAAATGAACTTGTTAACAAAACAGACTCACAGACTTAAGAGAATGAATTTATGGTTACCAAGAGGAAAGGGTGAGAGGGAGGAATAGTTAGGGAGACTGGGATTGACATGTACACACTGCCATATTTAAAATGGATAGCCAAAGAGGACCTGCTGTATAGCACAGGGAACTTGGCTCAGTGTGGCAGCCAGAATGGAAGGGAACTTTAGGGGAGAATGGATACATGTAGATGGATGGTTAAGTCCCTTTGTGGTCCATCTGAAACTACCACAACACTGTTAATTGGCTATACTCCAGTGTAAAATAAAAAGTTAAAAAATATATAAAGTATATCAGTCCAATAATTGTCTGCATGTGTGCTCATCCATTCTGTTAAACTTCTAGGCTGGGAGCTGACCTAAAATACCCTTCCTGGTATTTTAAGGGCTTAACTATAAATTATAAACTGCTGAATCTTCCCTTATTGTTTCAAAGGCGGCATGACAAAGTTGGGGTCCAGAATCTGCAGAGTCCAGGTTGAAGTCTGCCAGCTTCCTGTAGAACCAGAAAGAACAGAGGTCCTGCTTTGAAGGCTGTCAGGCAGGAGAGAGAGTCTTCTCATTTATATGTCATAACTTATGTACTGTTAGGGAAGAAAGTTATGAACTGAATTTTGTTCCTTCAAAATTTGTATATTGAAGCCCTAAACTCAAATGTAACCGTGTCTGGAAATAGGACTTTCAAGGAGGTGACTAGGGTTAAACGAGGTCATAAAGGTAAGGCTCTATCTTATAAATCCGGTTTCCTTTTAAGAAGAGAAAGAGAAACCAGAGGACTCTCTCTCTCTCAATCTGTGCATGCACAGAGGAAAGCCCAGGTGAGGACACAACAAGAAGAGTCCATTCGCACACCAGAAGGAGAGGTGTCAGTGGGTCACTAGGTCAACACTGTGTTGATCTTAGACTTTCAACCTTTCAAACTATGAGAAAATAGCTGGTTGTTGCTTATGCCACCCAGTGTGTGGTGTCTTGTTCTGAGCTGACTAATGACGGCAGCCTTACCTGCGCACATTACTATAACAGAAAAGGGACTTTAAAGTATATCATATCAGTCCAAATAATACAAATGAACTTGTTAACAAAACAGACTCACAGACTTAAGAGAATGAATTTATGGTTACCAAGAGGAAAGGGTGAGAGGGAGGAATAGTTAGGGAGACTGGGATTGACATGTACACACTGCCATATTTAAAATGGATAGCCAAAGAGGACCTGCTGTATAGCACAGGGAACTTGGCTCAGTGTGGCAGCCAGAATGGAAGGGAACTTTAGGGGAGAATGGATACATGTAGATGGATGGTTAAGTCCCTTTGTGGTCCATCTGAAACTACCACAACACTGTTAATTGGCTATACTCCAGTGTAAAATAAAAATAAAATATATATTAAGTATATCAGTCCAATAATTGTCTGCATGTGTGCTCATCCATTCTGTTAAACTTCTAGGCTGGGAGCTGACCTAAAATACCCTTCCTGGTATTTTAAGGGCTTAACTATAAATTATAAACTGCTGAATCTTCCCTTATTGTTTCAAAGGCGGCATGACAAAGTTGCTAAGAGTAGGAGGAAGACTGGGAAAGACAGGAGATAGTCAATCAGTTTTATGAAAAGCTTACCATATGCTGCGTCTTTCTAACACAATGGGGAAAAGATGCAGGTGGTATCCTGGCAAGTGACCTAGGTTCTAGGGTGGTGGTAGAGCATTTTTTCTTTGAATCTTCCAGTTTGTAATGACAAAATCTATTGATTTTAAAAAGTTTATTTGGAGGTTTTAGCAGAAGCCCAGCTATTCATATAGGCTTACCTAGAGGTTACTCTTCCATGATGGGGGAGAGTGTACATTTCTTCTCTTGCTGGCTGGCCAATGCTGTGACCTGGTTATACTGATGTCTTGACATTGCACTACCCTCTGGATTGTAGAAGACTTAATTTAGGTTCAAGGAGTTTGTAATTGGTGCATGCCTAGAGCATAAACTCGATTTAAACACAGTTCCTGCTCTGTGTGTGTGTGTGTGTGTGTGTGTGTGTGTGTGTGTTTAATCACACAACTTCTTTTAGGACCCTAATTTGTTGCAAGGTCCTTTTTTTAAAAAAATTATTTATTTTTAATTGAAGGATAATTGCTTTACAATATTGTGTTGGTTTCTGACAAATATCAACATGAATCAACCATAGGTATACCAGTGTCCACTCCCTCTTGAACCTCCCTCTCATCTCCCTCCCTACCTCTAGGTTGTTACCAAGTCCCAGTGTGAGTTCCCTGAGTCGTAGAGCAAATTCCCATTGGCTGTCTTTGTACACATGGTAACTGCCAGTGTGGCAGCCGGGGAAAATGGAAGGGAACTTTAGGGGAGAATGGATACATGTAGATGGATGGTTAAGTCCCTTTGTGGTCCATCTGAAACTACCACAACACTGTTAATTGGCTATACTCCAGTGTAAAATAAAAAGTTAAAAAATATATAAAGTATATCAGTCCAATAATTGTCTGCATGTGTGCTCATCCATTCTGTTAAACTTCTAGGCTGGGAGCTGACCTAAAATACCCTTCCTGGTATTTTAAGGGCTTAACTATAAATTATAAACTGCTGAATCTTCCCTTATTGTTTCAAAGGCGGCATGACAAAGTTGCTAAGAGTAGGAGGAAGACTGGGAAAGACAGGAGATAGTCAATCAGTTTTATGAAAAGCTTACCATATGCTGCGTCTTTCTAACACAATGGGGAAAAGATGCAGGTGGTATCCTGGCAAGTGACCTAGGTTCTAGGGTGGTGGTAGAGCATTTTTTCTTTGAATCTTCCAGTTTGTAATGACAAAATCTATTGATTTTAAAAAGTTTATTTGGAGGTTTTAGCAGAAGCCCAGCTATTCATATAGGCTTACCTAGAGGTTACTCTTCCATGATGGGGGAGAGTGTACATTTCTTCTCTTGCTGGCTGGCCAATGCTGTGACCTGGTTATACTGATGTCTTGACATTGCACTACCCTCTGGATTGTAGAAGACTTAATTTAGGTTCAAGGAGTTTGTAATTGGTGCATGCCTAGAGCATAAACTCGATTTAAACACAGTTCCTGCTCTGTGTGTGTGTGTGTGTGTGTGTGTGTGTGTGTGTTTAATCACACAACTTCTTTTAGGACCCTAATTTGTTGCAAGGTCCTTTTTTTAAAAAAATTATTTATTTTTAATTGAAGGATAATTGCTTTACAATATTGTGTTGGTTTCTGACAAATATCAACATGAATCAACCATAGGTATACCAGTGTCCACTCCCTCTTGAACCTCCCTCTCATCTCCCTCCCTACCTCTAGGTTGTTACCAAGTCCCAGTGTGAGTTCCCTGAGTCGTAGAGCAAATTCCCATTGGCTGTCTTTGTACACATGGTAATCTAGGTTTCCATGTTTACGTCCCACCCTGTCCTTCCTCTCCCAACCTCCCCAAGTCCGTAAATCTGTTCTCAGTGTCTGTGTCTCCTGCAAATAGGTTTATCAATACCATCTTTCTAGATTCTGTTTTAAGCATTAGCATACAGTATTTGTTCTTCTCTTTCTGACTTACTTCACTCTAAATAAAAGGCTCTAGGTTCATCCACATCATTAGAACTGACTCAAATGAGTTCCTTTTTCAGAAGGTCTCTGTGTTTTTAAGGAGCTCATTTTCATTCTTTGGGCAAAACTATTTTTTGACAAAGTTGAAGAGAGCCCTCGAAAAATAACTTCAGTGCTAATATAACACCTTTATGCTGCATGTTCTAAAGAAAAAACAGGCAGAGTGTGGTCTCCAGCAGCACGCATTGTTTCAGTTTTTCACCGTCCTACATTCATAGATTTTGGAGATGACCTGTGAAGCTGTAAATAAAAGTGGTACAATTTTTCTCTGAAGCTATTTCTAAACTCTCCAGTAAGCACAATGGTGATTCATTTAATCGATTGGTACAAACTTTTCTTTGGGGAAACTAAGGGTTTTATTTATTTATTTTTCCCTCTCTGAGTCAGAAGTTGATAATGCAGAAATATTGCACAAATATCATGACTACAGCATCTTTTCTTTTTATTGAACAGCAGTCCTGGTTTGAAAAATAACTGTCTTCAGAAAATTGTGGAGACTTCTCAGCAAAGCTATGTGGACTCTCCAAATTACCTATGGAATAGGTAAGCTTTATGCCATATGTACATTTTTTTCTTTGGAGTCTCCAGAGCTTTTCAGTTCATAATATTTTGTATGGAGCATGAAATTGACTATAATTCTTACTACTACATTTAAAAATCAATCCCCCAATGTGGGGAAAAATGGAATTAAAAAAAATTCTTGTGGTAAAAGTCTCATAATATAAGACATACTATTTTAATAATATTTAACTGTATAGGTCAGTAGCACTAATACCTTCACACTGTCATAAAAAATAGAATTTTTAAACAAGCCTGTGACTGAAAAATTATACCAGCGTTGCCTTTGTTTCCCATAGAACCTTAAGAAAAATCATATCTCAACACAGTTTCTACTAAGTCACTAACGCCTATCAAATTGATGTCTTTCTAACAGTAAATCCCCCAAGATGTGGTGGGAAGATGGGTGATGAATGATGAAAGGAAACAGTCGGGAGTAGGTTAATAAACATCGGTACTTTTGTAAGAAACTCTTTGTCTAATCCATAAAAGTCTTTAAATAAAAGGCTTCTTTCTGACTTACTTCACTCTAAATAAAAGGCTCTAGGTTCATCCACATCATTAGAACTGACTCAAATGAGTTCCTTTTTCAGAAGGTCTCTGTGTTTTTAAGGAGCTCATTTTCATTCTTTGGGCAAAACTATTTTTTGACAAAGTTGAAGAGAGCCCTCGAAAAATAACTTCAGTGCTAATATAACACCTTTATGCTGCATGTTCTAAAGAAAAAACAGGCAGAGTGTGGTCTCCAGCAGCACGCATTGTTTCAGTTTTTCACCGTCCTACATTCATAGATTTTGGAGATGACCTGTGAAGCTGTAAATAAAAGTGGTACAATTTTTCTCTGAAGCTATTTCTAAACTCTCCAGTAAGCACAATGGTGATTCATTTAATCGATTGGTACAAACTTTTCTTTGGGGAAACTAAGGGTTTTATTTATTTATTTTCCCTCTCTGAGTCAGAAGTTGATAATGCAGAAATATTGCACAAATATCATGACTACAGCATCTTTTCTTTTTATTGAACAGCAGTCCTGGTTTGAAAAATAACTGTCTTCAGAAAATTGTGGAGACTTCTCAGCAAAGCTATGTGGACTCTCCAAATTACCTATGGAATAGGTAAGCTTTATGCCATATGTACATTTTTTTCTTTGGAGTCTCCAGAGCTTTTCAGTTCATAATATTTTGTATGGAGCATGAAATTGACTATAATTCTTACTACTACATTTAAAAATCAATCCCCCAATGTGGGGAAAAATGGAATTAAAAAAAATTCTTGTGGTAAAAGTCTCATAATATAAGACATACTATTTTAATAATATTTAACTGTATAGGTCAGTAGCACTAATACCTTCACACTGTCATAAAAAATAGAATTTTTAAACAAGCCTGTGACTGAAAAATTATACCAGCGTTGCCTTTGTTTCCCATAGAACCTTAAGAAAAATCATATCTCAACACAGTTTCTACTAAGTCACTAACGCCTATCAAATTGATGTCTTTCTAACAGTAAATCCCCCAAGATGTGGTGGGAAGATGGGTGATGAATGATGAAAGGAAACAGTCGGGAGTAGGTTAATAAACATCGGTACTTTTTGTAAGAAACTCAAGAAACTTCAAATATAGTGTCTTAACGGATCAATCCAATCTAATTTTGAGTCCAGAGCCTCTAAGACAATTTTACCATCTTCTGAAATTACTAAGAGCTGAAAGTTTAGTCACAGATGAAAATATTCTTCATGGAATTAGGTAACAATTGATTATAAGGAATGGAAACTTGGTATGGCTGAACACAGAAACCTAACAGGGAATACTGAGGCCAGAGCAATATGGAGACTTGGACATACTAGCATGGAAGGTAGATGACATCAAACTCCCTCTCTACTCCACTGCCTCTCCTCCACACCCTCCAAGCCCCACTCTTATGGAGCTACTGAAACTTGCTCTCCTGACTTGAAAGAAAAAGAGGCTGTTCATTCTTCCTTTTCCACCATCAACCCCAACTCTGTTGATTTCAGACCCGTAGACCTAGCCATGCCCTAGGCCTCTGTGGGACCCATAAGTCTCCAAGAACTTGAATTTCATCCATAGCGAGGAGGTGGGCTGATACAGGGTGGAGGAAGTGAGTGTAAAATGGGACACAAAGTGTAAAAAGGGCCCTGAGAGAAGTCACTTCCCAAGGTGAGTGAAGGATTCTGTCTCTGTGGGTCAGCCTCAGATGAGCAGCCGCGTGGGAGAAGCAGGAGAGGGCCTGTGTGCTGGGTGAGGCTGTTTGATGACTGCTCCAGCCAGGAGTCCCTATGCATGTTAGATGAGTATTATCACCAGCTATCACTAGGAACTAGGCCATTCAAATTGACTATTTATCTACATTTAAAATCAATCCCCAATGTGGGGAAAAATGGAATTAAAAATTCTTGTGGTAAAAGTCTCATAATATAAGACATACTATTTTAATAATATTTAACTGTATAGGTCAGTAGCACTAATACCTTCACACTGTCATAAAAAATAGAATTTTTAAACAAGCCTGTGACTGAAAAATTATACCAGCGTTGCCTTTGTTTCCCATAGAACCTTAAGAAAAATCATATCTCAACACAGTTTCTACTAAGTCACTAACGCCTATCAAATTGATGTCTTTCTAACAGTAAATCCCCCAAGATGTGGTGGGAAGATGGGTGATGAATGATGAAAGGAAACAGTCGGGAGTAGGTTAATAAACATCGGTACTTTTTGTAAGAAACTCAAGAAACTTCAAATATAGTGTCTTAACGGATCAATCCAATCTAATTTTGAGTCCAGAGCCTCTAAGACAATTTTACCATCTTCTGAAATTACTAAGAGCTGAAAGTTTAGTCACAGATGAAAATATTCTTCATGGAATTAGGTAACAATTGATTATAAGGAATGGAAACTTGGTATGGCTGAACACAGAAACCTAACAGGGAATACTGAGGCCAGAGCAATATGGAGACTTGGACATACTAGCATGGAAGGTAGATGACACCAAACCCCCTCTCTACTCCACTGCCTCTCCTCCACACCCTCCAAGCCCCACTCTTATGGAGCTACTGAAACTTGCTCTCCTGACTTGAAAGAAAAAGAGGCTGTTCATTCTTCCTTTTCCACCATCAACCCCAACTCTGTTGATTTCAGACCCGTAGACCTAGCCATGCCCTAGGCCTCTGTGGGACCCATAAGTCTCCAAGAACTTGAATTTCATCCATAGCGAGGAGGTGGGCTGATACAGGGTGGAGGAAGTGAGTGTAAAATGGGACACAAAGTGTAAAAGGACCCCTGAGAGAAGTCACTTCCCAAGGTGAGTGAAGGATTCTGTCTCTGTGGGTCAGCCTCAGATGAGCAGCCGCGTAGGAGAAGCAGGAGAGGGCCTGTGTGCTGGGTGAGGCTGTTTGATGACTGCTCCAGCCAGGAGTCGCCTATGCATGTTAGATGAGTATTATCACCAGCTATCACTAGGGAACTAGGCCATTCCACCGTTCACGTCCCCTGTAAGCATGGGGGAGAGAAAGGAAAGGTATGTTCCTACTATCTTAAAAAAGAGAACCAGAGAATCCAAGACAAGTAACACCAAAGCTCCATGTGCAACTTTGTCACTTCTGGATACGATCTTTGTCTAAAGAGCACTGAATCTTGAACAGGGCAAAAGATGTATCAGTCACGCATGCCATTTGTGATGCCCTCACAGACTTGAGAAAAGTGCCTTTGGTGGCTTTGTCTGTAAGCTGGAGAGACCTGGAGAGTCATATGTGAGTCAGTTACATATGACCTAAACTATATTTGATCAAGTCTTTATTCACAATTACAGAGCAAACCAAGGCTAATGTTAAACCTGTAATTTACATCTTCACTGCTAGTTTGATGGACCGCCTGCTCCCTTATCTTTTTTGCTTGTTTTGTTTGGGTTGTTTCATTTTCAATCAATAAAAGGCAAAAATAAGTCTATTTAATTTTTTATTAATAATTTTCATGTGTTTGATAGTTCTACTGTTTTTAATTTTTATTTATGTATTTTTGTCTGTGCTGGATTTTCATTGCCATACAGGCTTTTCTCTAGTTGCAATAAGTAGGGGTTACTCTCTAGTTGTGGTGCATGGGCCTCTCATTGCAGTGGCTTCTCTTGTTGCAGAGCTCAGGTTTTAGGGCACCCAGGTTTCAGTAATCATGGCTCTTGGTCTCAAGAGCACAGGCTCAATGGTTGTGGTACATAGGCTTAGTTGCTCCATGGCATGGAGGACCTTCCCAGATCAGGGATCGAACCTGTGTCTCCTGCATTGGTAGGTGGATTCATTACTACTGAGCCATCAGGGAAGTGCAGGTCTATTTAATTTTTAATTCTACACATTTTCATAGCAAAAGAAAGGCTTCCTTTTTTAGTTCTGCACTCCTAATTAAATACTATTCCTATGAATTATGACTTGCCTTAAGGTCAGAACCCACAAGGTAATAGTTAAATTCTGGGATTAGAATGCAAGAAGAAGGAGTTGAGGGTTGAGGACTCAACCTTGGGGGATTCTAGGTATTAGACTGGAGGGAACAAAATGTACTGTTTGTCACTCAGTTGGGTCCAACTTTTTACAACCCCATGGACTATAGCCCACCAGGATCCTCTGTACATGGAATTCTCCAGGCAAGAGTACTGCAATGGTTTGACATTCCTTTATCCAGCGAATCTTCCCAATCTAGGGATCAAACCCAGGTCTCCTGATTGTAGGCAGATTCTTTACCATCTGAACCACCAGGGAAGCCCATGCTTATATAACTATATATGAATGAGAAATTTCTTCATATAGTTATATGGATAAAGATCTATATTTCTAAACAGATATTTAGATGTATATATTTCATAGATATGAGGTAGCACATATTTCATATGTGAGGTAATAGCAGGAGACAGGAGAGAAGAAAAACGGAATTTATTCCTTCCAATCCCTTTCTGTCTAACCTAATTTCTGCCAGTGGCTGCCTTGGGATTATTTCAATCAAATGGATCCTATTCCATGGTTCAAAGCCTTCTCTGATCTTCCTGCCCCTGTCCCTACAGGTAGGCTTAAAAGAGGTAACACTTTCCCAGTGTTAACAATCTTTGGGTACTTCAGCATCCTATTTGCTCCACTAATTCTACCCAAATCTCTGTAAACTCTTTCTGGTTAAACTTGTTTCCTTAGACAAAAGTTAACCTTCAACGATGCGAGATACCCCATGATGAAACCCAGAGTATGACTGAAGCCATGTTCATGCTTATCTTCCTATTAGGCATCCAAATGAAATAGAGATAGGCAAGCAAAAATGAGTCTGGAAACACCTTAAGGCTGAAAAGGTCTGTGCTAGAGAAAGAACGTTTGGTCTTCAGTCTTTAGATGCAGAAGAGAATAGTGATGACCTTTTGATTTCCAGGAAAGCAAGCATATGCTTTTGCTGATCTGCCCACCATCTGGAATTCCCATTTGTTGGATTCGGGGTAGTGCTGGACTACCCCATTCTCACACTGAGGAAGCCTGCCATCTCAGGTTAAAACCTGAGCTAATTATTCTCTTTCTTCTACATGTCTATCAACACCAGGCTTCCCATGCTTCACATCCCTGCTTGTGAACAGAAGCCCAACTTCTCAGGCATTCTAACATGTTCTTTCGAACGACCACTCAGTTGGGTCCAACTTTTACAACCCCATGGGCTATACCCCACCAGGATCCTCTGTACATGGAATTCTCCAGGCAAGAGCACTGCAATGGTTTGACCTTCCTTTATCCAGCGAATCTTCCCAATCTAGGGATCAAACCCAGGTCTCCTGATTGTAGGCAGATTCTTTACCATCTGAACCACCAGGGAAGCCCATGCTTATATAACTATATATGAATGAGAAATTTCTTCATATAGTTATATGGATAAAGATCTATATTTCTAAACAGATATTTAGATGTATATATTTCATAGATATGAGGTAGCACATATTTCATATGTGAGGTAATAGCAGGAGACAGGAGAGAAGAAAAACGGAATTTATTCCTTCCAATCCCTTTCTGTCTAACCTAATTTCTGCCAGTGGCTGCCTTGGGATTATTTCAATCAAATGGATCCTATTCCATGGTTCAAAGCCTTCTCTGATCTTCCTGCCCCTGTCCCTACAGGTAGGCTTAAAAGAGGTAACACTTTCCCAGTGTTAACAATCTTTGGGTACTTCAGCATCCTATTTGCTCCACTAATTCTACCCAAATCTCTGTAAACTCTTTCTGGTTAAACTTGTTTCCTTAGACAAAAGTTAACCTTCAACGATGCGAGATACCCCATGATGAAACCCAGAGTATGACTGAAGCCATGTTCATGCTTATCTTCCTATTAGGCATCCAAATGAAATAGAGATAGGCAAGCAAAAATGAGTCTGGAAACACCTTAAGGCTGAAAAGGTCTGTGCTAGAGAAAGAACGTTTGGTCTTCAGTCTTTAGATGCAGAAGAGAATAGTGATGACCTTTTGATTTCCAGGAAAGCAAGCATATGCTTTTGCTGATCTGCCCACCATCTGGAATTCCCATCTTGTTGGATTCGGGGTAGTGCTGGACTACCCCATTCTCACACTGAGGAAGCCTGCCATCTCAGGTTAAAACCTGAGCTAATTATTCTCTTTCTTCTACATGTCTATCAACACCAGGCTTCCCATGCTTCACATCCCTGCTTGTGAACAGAAGCCCAACTTCTCAGGCATCTACTTTTGCCAGAATTCTCATCTGTTTACTGCTTTGTACCTCCCCATAATATGAATGAGTTCTTCTCTCCCTCTCAGAATCTTTAATTTTAGTTTCTTAATTGTATATGATTTAGCTCGTGACCATAATGTACTATTCAGAAAATATCTAACATTTGTCCAAAAGAAGTGCACAAAAAAAATTCACTTAAGCTCTTTGTTCATAATTACATCAGACACAATACACTTCATCACTGAGCAAACTCCAAGATAAATATTTGGCCATAGATACAATAAGGCAAATTATAGAGATCTTTTTTTTTTTTAATGCTATTTTGGGTTTCCATTGACATACATGACCATAGACAGTTAATTGGATCTATAAATACTCCCAGTTAAGTGTAATTAGTTCTCTGTGCAGAATCGCAGGTTATATTAACTCTGGTGATAATTTGGGATAATATTTTTTTAATTCCATAGAAGTTTGTTTTGAAAAATTGACCTATAATATGCTGTAAGAAAAAAAAGTACAAAGAAATTGGATAACTGAGTGAGAAATAAGAATATGAAAAGATTACTCTGTAAAAAAAGCCAGTATGACTCTAGAAGTATTAAAATCCCTGTAGGAGATTTACAGGGGAAGTCTGCCCTGGATTAGAATTTTATATCAAATAACTTAACTAAAATCATACAATTTCTGTGCCATTTGTAGTTGAGTTAATAGCATATGTTCCTAAAGGATTACAGCCAATGATTAAGGAAATTAGGTTTTGTTTGAATTTAATTTAGCATCCAAATGTGAATACACAATTCTCACTAAGGCTGAAAAGGTCTGTGCTAGAGAAAGAACGTTTGGTCTTCAGTCTTTAGATGCAGAAGAGAATAGTGATGACCTTTTGATTTCCAGGAAAGCAAGCATATGCTTTTGCTGATCTGCCCACCATCTGGAATTCCCATTTGTTGGATTCGGGGTAGTGCTGGACTACCCCATTCTCACACTGAGGAAGCCTGCCATCTCAGGTTAAAACCTGAGCTAATTATTCTCTTTCTTCTACATGTCTATCAACACCAGGCTTCCCATGCTTCACATCCCTGCTTGTGAACAGAAGCCCAACTTCTCAGGCATCTACTTTTGCCAGAATTCTCATCTGTTTACTGCTTTGTACCTCCCCATAATATGAATGAGTTCTTCTCTCCCTCTCAGAATCTTTAATTTTAGTTTCTTAATTGTATATGATTTAGCTCGTGACCATAATGTACTATTCAGAAAATATCTAACATTTGTCCAAAAGAAGTGCACAAAAAAAATTCACTTAAGCTCTTTGTTCATAATTACATCAGACACAATACACTTCATCACTGAGCAAACTCCAAGATAAATATTTGGCCATAGATACAATAAGGCAAATTATAGAGATCTTTTTTTTTTTTAATGCTATTTTGGGTTTCCATTGACATACATGACCATAGACAGTTAATTGGATCTATAAATACTCCCAGTTAAGTGTAATTAGTTCTCTGTGCAGAATCGCAGGTTATATTAACTCTGGTGATAATTTGGGATAATATTTTTTTAATTCCATAGAAGTTTGTTTTGAAAAATTGACCTATAATATGCTGTAAGAAAAAAAAGTACAAAGAAATTGGATAACTGAGTGAGAAATAAGAATATGAAAAGATTACTCTGTAAAAAAAGCCAGTATGACTCTAGAAGTATTAAAATCCCTGTAGGAGATTTACAGGGGAAGTCTGCCCTGGATTAGAATTTTATATCAAATAACTTAACTAAAATCATACAATTTCTGTGCCATTTGTAGTTGAGTTAATAGCATATGTTCCTAAAGGATTACAGCCAATGATTAAGGAAATTAGGTTTTGTTTGAATTTAATTTAGTTATATAAAGCTGCTACTATAATTTACAGCTTTGATATTTAATATTCAATAACCCAGATCTTAGAAGAATATTAGATATAGCTGTGTCATTATGCTTTGAACTATTATTCCCATAAGTCATTTATATTTGCTGACTGATAAGGATGTTCATCAAGTAGATGGTCTCAACATGAGTCCACTGATAAGGCCAGTGCAGTTTTACAGTTTGCTTAGTCCCTTATATGTTTCCACTTCATTTCCCACACCTGTAACTTACTGAATCTAATTTATCTGGCCGGTCAATTGTCATAATAAAGAAACATAACAGCCTTTCTTTCCTTCAGCAGCCAGCTGTGAGAATGAGTCAGTTCTGCCTTTCTCTTACATTTTTTGTGTCTGTGACTTTTGGTCATTGAAAATCATGTGCATGTCTCTGGAAATACTGCATCCTCAATATTTTTCTTTCCTGCTTTGCCATATTTGCCCCCTATCCATCCCCTTGAGTTTTTATTCCTTTTTTCCTTCATTTGTCTGAAGCCCTATGGTAATGATTCTGATTTCTTTGCTGCGTGTATCTATAGCTCTTTGCCAGAATTTAATTTTACTTTTTTCTACGATTTATAAAAATGAGCCCCAAATTTCTAATCCTGTAAACTAGCATTTATTTCCTAATACTCCCAGTTTTTCCTCCCTAGATAAGAATACTTGTACTAAGTAGACTATTATTTTTTCCTTTTGTCCTTGTATGTTAAACTTTTTGCCTCTTTTATTCACATCCTTTCATTGTCCTTACAACTACTGAGAACCCTGCCCATCACTACTCTGGTTAGCTTTTTTCCTCCCATTCACTTTTACTTTCTGATTGGTGCTTCCTTCAAAGACAGGTCAAGTCAGTCTTTCAGGAAATTCACAAGGTACAATCTGTAGCCTCAAAGAGGTTAGAAGTCTAAACAGAAGACTTACACAAGAATGTCTCCATTAATAATTATATATATATATATATGTACATATATATAGGTACATATATACACACACCCTTCAGGTAGGTTGCAAAGCATATAATTTAATAAAAATGAAATATTTAAAGCTTGCCAATTCATAAACATATAAGTTGAAACAACAGGAGTTTGTTAGAAAGGAATAAAACAAAATGCATTAATATATTCTAATAAATTAGTTTCTTTTGTGCTTTCCTGTCCAACGTCTTAAAATTCCAACTTGGTGAATACATTTAATAGTGATAATAACATATAAAAGTGTAGTGATTAAGCGTGTGGTTTTCTGGAGCTAGATTGACTGATGGGCAGTCTTGGCTTCACCATTTATAGTTTTTATGACTTTATATAATTACTTAATCTTTCTGTGCCTCAGTTTTCAAATATGTAAAACAAGGATACCAATGCTAGTCTTTTGGCAAAGTTTTGTGTTATTACATGTGAAATGCTTAGAATCATGGTGTGGACATAAACTCTCAATAGCTATTAGTGTGGTTTACTATTATTTTTATTAATACTGCTATGAAGTAAAGCACCAATTAGTAGAAAATATCAGATCAAAGTGAACATTAAGAAATAAACAAGCATCACTGAAGTAATTGTAAGGTCATTTACCTAATCTGTGTCTTTTCATATATTTTTGCTTTACTTCTGGAGTTAAAAATTTTAGATATTTTTTGAATTAGCCTTCAAATAACACGTATCAATATCACAGTAAAGTATAATAATCACTCTTCTTAGCTCAAAAGTAACCCCTGTTAACAGGTGAAGGAACCCCTGCATCAAGCATATTTGAGATGGGAAGTGTTTTTGGTTTATTTGTATCTGGAGAATTTAGGTGATTGTTAAAAGTCCAGCTCAAAACTAGAGAAATAGTTGTTTGCATTAACTGGTGAAAATGTTCTTTTATTCACTCCTTTCCTTGTCCTTACAACTACTGAGAACCCTGCCCATCACTACTCTGGTTAGCTTTTTTCCTCCCATTCACTTTTACTTTCTGATTGGTGCTTCCTTCAAAGACAGGTCAAGTCAGTCTTTCAGGAAATTCACAAGGTACAATCTGTAGCCTCAAAGAGGTTAGAAGTCTAAACAGAAGACTTACACAAGAATGTCTCCATTAATAATTATATATATATATATATGTACATATATATAGGTACATATATACACACACCCTTCAGGTAGGTTGCAAAGCATATAATTTAATAAAAATGAAATATTTAAAGCTTGCCAATTCATAAACATATAAGTTGAAACAACAGGAGTTTGTTAGAAAGGAATAAAACAAAATGCATTAATATATTCTAATAAATTAGTTTCTTTTGTGCTTTCCTGTCCAACGTCTTAAAATTCCAACTTGGTGAATACATTTAATAGTGATAATAACATATAAAAGTGTAGTGATTAAGCGTGTGGTTTTCTGGAGCTAGATTGACTGATGGGCAGTCTTGGCTTCACCATTTATAGTCTTATGACTTTGTATAATTACTTAATCTTTCTGTGCCTCAGTTTTCAAATATGTAAAACAAGGATACCAATGCTAGTCTTTTGGCAAAGTTTTGTGTTATTACATGTGAAATGCTTAGAATCATGGTGTGGACATAAACTCTCAATAGCTATTAGTGTGGTTTACTATTATTTTTATTAATACTGCTATGAAGTAAAGCACCAATTAGTAGAAAATATCAGATCAAAGTGAACATTAAGAAATAAACAAGCATCACTGAAGTAATTGTAAGGTCATTTACCTAATCTGTGTCTTTTCATATATTTTTGCTTTACTTCTGGAGTTAAAAATTTTAGATATTTTTTGAATTAGCCTTCAAATAACACGTATCAATATCACAGTAAAGTATAATAATCACTCTTCTTAGCTCAAAAGTAACCCCTGTTAACAAGGTGAAGGAACCCCTGCATCAAGCATATTTGAGATGGGAAGTGTTTTTTGGTTTATTTTTGTATCTGGAGATAGTACCTTGAAGCTCTGGTGATTGTTAAAAAGTCCAGCTCAAAAACTAGAGAAATAGTTGTTTGCACTAACTTAAAAAACAGAGCCATATGGCTCCATCCAGAACAAGATGAAAATATCTCACAACTCAGATTAGAGTTGCCTAATTGATTTGAAGAGAATTCATTGAGTGCTGACGGTACAGAAGACCTCCACACAGGAAGGAAGTTAAGAACAGAGGGTGACTGGAAAAGCAGAAAAGAAAGGTAAGAGTTTACTGTATTCCAACAAATAATGAAATAAGCCAGATCATTCCATGAAAGAAAAAAAACTCACATTGATCAAGCAGAGAAATGAAAGCACTTTCTCTAGCTATGTTTTTCTTTACTTAAGAACTGGATACCTTAGAATACAGTGGAAGGGTAAAAATCTACATGTTGACTAATACCAAATAATGCATCTTCAGCTATAGGGGAAGACAGGAAGAATGCATAAGACATAAATTATATCAGTAGAGACTATAAGAAATGTATTTTAAGTTATCAAGAGTACAGAGAAATAGAGTGATTAATAATGGGCATTCCCAGGAACAAGATTGCTGGTAATAAGAAATAGAGTCAAATCCAGGTCTATTATAAAATTATTTTTAATTACATATGATGTTTTAAATAACCTCACAGTTATAATGTTTTGGGGTTTCTCTGATGGCTCATCAGGTAAAGCATCTGCCTGCAGTGCAGGAGACACAAGAGACTTAAGTTCTATCCCTGGGTCAGGAAGATACCCTGGAGGAGGAGATGGCAACCCATTCCAGTATTCTTGCTTGGGGAATCCCATGGACAGAGGAGCCTTGCAGGCTACAAAGTGTCACCATGGGGTCACAAATGATGAAGTCATTAAAAACCTAATTTTTTTTGTGTCTTTTCATATATTTTTGCTTTACTTCTGGAGTTAAAAATTTTAGATATTTTTTGAATTAGCCTTCAAATAACACGTATCAATATCACAGTAAAGTATAATAATCACTCTTCTTAGCTCAAAAGTAACCCCTGTTAACAAGGTGAAGGAACCCCTGCATCAAGCATATTTGAGATGGGAAGTGTTTTTTGGTTTATTTTTGTATCTGGAGATAGTACCTTGAAGCTCTGGTGATTGTTAAAAAGTCCAGCTCAAAAACTAGAGAAATAGTTGTTTGCACTAACTTAAAAAACAGAGCCATATGGCTCCATCCAGAACAAGATGAAAATATCTCACAACTCAGATTAGAGTTGCCTAATTGATTTGAAGAGAATTCATTGAGTGCTGACGGTACAGAAGACCTCCACACAGGAAGGAAGTTAAGAACAGAGGGTGACTGGAAAAGCAGAAAAGAAAGGTAAGAGTTTACTGTATTCCAACAAATAATGAAATAAGCCAGATCATTCCATGAAAGAAAAAAAACTCACATTGATCAAGCAGAGAAATGAAAGCACTTTCTCTAGCTATGTTTTTATTTACTTGAGAACTGGATACCTTAGAATACAGTGGAAGGGTAAAAATCTACATGTTGACTAATACCAAATAATGCATCTTCAGCTATAGGGGAAGACAGGAAGAATGCATAAGACATAAATTATATCAGTAGAGACTATAAGAAATGTATTTTAAGTTATCAAGAGTACAGAGAAATAGAGTGATTAATAATGGGCATTCCCAGGAACAAGATTGCTGGTAATAAGAAATAGAGTCAAATCCAGGTCTATTATAAAATTATTTTTAATTACATATGATGTTTTAAATAACCTCACAGTTATAATGTTTTGGGGTTTCTCTGATGGCTCATCAGGTAAAGCATCTGCCTGCAGTGCAGGAGACACAAGAGACTTAAGTTCTATCCCTGGGTCAGGAAGATACCCTGGAGGAGGAGATGGCAACCCATTCCAGTATTCTTGCTTGGGGAATCCCATGGACAGAGGAGCCTTGCAGGCTACAAAGTGTCACCATGGGGTCACAAAGAGTCAGACATGACTGAGCACATGGCACATTTATAAAGTTTTAAAAATTGCCAATATTTTTTGAGTCAAGAAATCTGAGAGTGAGTTACGTCTATGCATTTATTAGCTGCATGATGTAAGCTGTCATTAAATTTGCTGAGTCTCATTCTTTCCATAAGGAAAATAGAAGTAATAATACCTGACAGGTCTTAAGAATAATCAAGTAAAAGTATATTTTGAAACATAAAGCACTGTTGTTCGGTTGCTCAGTTGTGTCTTTTTGCAGCCCTGTAGACTGTAGCATACCAGGCCTCCCTGCCCTTCACTATCTCCGAGAGTTTGCTCAGACTTATACCCATTGTGTTGGAGATGCCATCCAACCATCTTGTCCTCTGACATCCCCTTCTCCCCATGCCTTCAATCTTTCCCAGCATCAAGGTCTTTTTCAATGAGTCGGCTCTTCATGTTAGGTCACCAAAATATTGGAACTTCAGCATCAGTCCTTCCAGTGAATATTCAGACTTTATTTCCTTTAGGATAGACTGGTTTGAACTCCTTGCTGTCCAAGGGACTCTCAAGAATCTTTAGCACTATAGTTTGAAAGTTCAAATTTGCAGTGCTCAGCCTTCTTTATGGTCCAACTCTCACATCCATATATGACCACTGGAAAAACCATAGCTTTGACTAGATCGATCTTTGTTGGCCAAGGGGTATCTCTGGCTTTTTAATATGTTTGTTATAGCTTTTCTTCCAAGGAGCAAGTGTCTTTTAATTTCATGGCTGAGGTCATCATCCACAATGGTTTTGAAACACAGGAAAAATATATCACTGTTTCCATATTTTTCCCCATCTATTTGCCATGAATTGATAGGACCAAATGCCATGATCTTCTTTTTTTGAATGTTGAGGTTTAGGTCAGCTTTTTCGCCCTCCTCTTTCAAGGAGGCTCTTGAAAGAGGCATCAAGAGGCTCTTTAGTTCCTTTTTTGCTTTCTGCCATAAGTGTGGTGTCATCTGTATGCCTGTGGTTATTGACATTTCTCCCAGCAATCTTGATTCTAGCTTGTGTTCCATCCAGACTGGCATTTTGCAGAACATACTCTGCATATAAATTAAATAAATAGGATGAAATATACAGCCTTGACGTACTGCTTCCCCAGTTTGGAACCAGTCCATTGTTCCATGTCCAGTTCTAACTGTTGCTTCTTGACTTGCATGCAGGTTTCTCAGGAGGCAGATAAGATGGTCTGGTATTCCCATTTCTTTAAGAATTTCCCACAGTTTGTGGTAATCCACACAGTTAAAGGCTTTAGCGAAGTCAATGAAGCAGAAGTAGATGTTTTTGTGGTTAATATCACTTAGTTTTTGCTTGATTTTTTTGGTGAGAATATTACCAACTTATATTATTATGAATAGCTCTAATTGCTAAAGGGAAATGACTCTCCAATATATGAAAGTATATATTTGTAATTCCCACATTCATTCTAGCTGTATTCCCTGGTACATGAGAATTAAATTTAATCTACTATCCAGTGATATTTTTTAAACAAGGATAGCTATCATGATACTTACAGTTTTCTGTTCTGTATATTACAGGGGAAATTTCAAGAGTTTGTTAACTCAGTTTTTTAATTACATTAAGATATGTATTATATCTGGTTCCATTTTCTACTCAAAATATGACAGTTTCCAACTCTGGAAATCCTGGTCTTTTTTTTTTTCTAGACTCCTTTGAGTTTATTAATATCCTTCCCCAAATAGTGCCTGTACAGAGTGCTGCTCACCTGGCTTAATCCAACCAGTTTCAATTGTACCTTCTCTTTGCCAGCAGAGGCCTATTTTTTTCATATATTAGAGGGTGACGTGTTCAGAAAAGGTAGCACCACAGGTGGGAAGGGGTGCAGGTGGGAAGGGGTGAAGCCTAGTCTCAGAGCTTTCCTAAAGAGGGAGGAGAATTTTTCTAAATCCTCTCCAGAAGACTACCTTCTGTATCTCAGTGACCCCTTTCATGTGATGCAATCTTTGCCATTGAGATACAAAAGGAGGTCTTCAGGAGATGTTTTAGAAAAGTTATACTCCCTTTTTATAAAAGATCCTAGACCAGGTTTCACCGCTTCCTGCCTGTTGGGGTGATGTTTGGATGAGCTTCAGACATTTTGAGATGATGTTTGGAGGAAAGCCAAGATTAGTAGAACCACCAGTCCAGGACTCCTTTACCATGAAACCATTAAATTCACAAGTGTTAAGTTTTCCCTTTTGCAGACATTTTATGCAAGACAGTTCATTTTAGTTATTGCCTAAGCATACCCAGGGACAGGAACACAACTGTTGAACCACTTCTCTGCTGGGCTTAGACAGTAAAGAATCTATCTGCAGTACAGGAGATCTGGGTTCAGTTCTGGGGTCAGGAAGATCCCCTGGACAAGGGAATGGCTACCCACTACAGTATTGCTTGGAGAATCCCATGAACAGAAGAGTCTGGTCGGCGGGTCACAAAGAGTCAGATACTACTGAGCAACTAACACTTTCACTTTCAAGCCCTGTTTAGGCTGTAGCAAAACCATCACCATCACACCATCTTTTAAAATCCCTACCGATGAAAATAGAGAAATGAAAAGACCAATGGAAGTGGCCCGCCCACTCCCCTCCCTCCCCAACCTGATCCCCGCCCATAACAAATAAATAAATAAATCTTAAAAAAAAAATAAATAAAACCCCTACTCATCCCTTTTGCCCACCTGAGATGATTTGCTAGTTGCCAACACTGTGAAGGTTTTCCACTTCAGATGCCTTGAACCTCCTCTTTTCCCAAAGGTCCAGTGTCAGTCAAGGTAGAAGAGGCTTACCCCTAAGCCTCCATCAGTATGGAATGGGAGTCAGTAGAGCTGGGGAATTAAGTTTCCCTGCACTCTGGTGGGCCACTTTTGAAATGCATTCCACATGACATTTCTGAAGGCTCCAGCGGAGTCCAACTTGCCTGCAGCAGAAACTCACTTATTAACTCACCTTTTGCTGCTTGTTTCCTTTCCCAGTCTCATTTTTTCCCCCTCAGATTTGCTTTCCTTGACCTTAGTATCACCTTCCAAATAAATTACATATGCTGAAGACCTTGTCTAGGGTCTGTTTTCAAGGAACACAAATGAAGACAAGTTGGGTATTCTGTTACCTGTAGCTGAAAGCTTTCTGGTGCAGATGTGCTGGACAAGTGATTTCCAACAGAGCTCTCTGTGATGGTGCAGATATTTCATAGCTGTGCAGTCCAATAGCCGCCAGGCACAGGTGACTATTGAGTATGCGAAATGTGGTTGATGTGCCAGAAAAACTGAATTTTTCATTTTATTTCATTTAAATAGTCACATATTACTAGTGCTGTAGATGCAGTCCAGTGAGGACTAAATGAATGAAAGAAATGCATCTTTGTCATTTTATTTTAATATTTATTCATTTGGCTGCGCTGGATCTTAGTTGCAGCACCTGGAATCTTCAATCTTTGCTGCCACATGCAGGATCTTTAGTTGCAGCAGCATGTGGTTCCCTGACTGGGGATTGAACCTGAGCCCCCTGCATTGGGAGCACAGAACCTTAGATACTGAACCATCAGTGAAGTCCCTCCTTGTTGTTTTAAACATCAGAATTATATTCCAGTCTGTAAATTCTGCACAATGAAGGTGTATATTGAGATAGGCTTTGTGAAGAATATGAAGATGAATTAACAGCTTCTGCCTTCTAAAACTCTAAATCTAGACAGGAAACTGCACATAAAATATAATTACAGGCATAAATGTATAAAATAATAAATCTTAAAAAAAAAATAAATAAAACCCCTACTCATCCCTTTTGCCCACCTGAGATGATTTGCTAGTTGCCAACACTGTGAAGGTTTTCCACTTCAGATGCCTTGAACCTCCTCTTTTCCCAAAGGTCCAGTGTCAGTCAAGGTAGAAGAGGCTTACCCCTAAGCCTCCATCAGTATGGAATGGGAGTCAGTAGAGCTGGGGAATTAAGTTTCCCTGCACTCTGGTGGGCCACTTTGAAATGCATTCCACATGACATTTCTGAAGGCTCCAGCGGAGTCCAACTTGCCTGCAGCAGAAACTCACTTATTAACTCACCTTTTGCTGCTTGTTTCCTTTCCCAGTCTCATTTTTTCCCCCTCAGATTTGCTTTCCTTGACCTTAGTATCACCTTCCAAATAAATTACATATGCTGAAGACCTTGTCTAGGGTCTGTTTTCAAGGAACACAAATGAAGACAAGTTGGGTATTCTGTTACCTGTAGCTGAAAGCTTTCTGGTGCAGATGTGCTGGACAAGTGATTTCCAACAGAGCTCTCTGTGATGGTGCAGATATTTCATAGCTGTGCAGTCCAATAGCCGCCAGGCACAGGTGACTATTGAGTATGCGAAATGTGGTTGATGTGCCAGAAAAACTAAATTTTTTCATTTTATTTCATTTAAATAGTCACATATTACTAGTGCTGTAGATGCAGTCCAGTGAGGACTAAATGAATGAAAGAAATGCATCTTTGTCATTTTATTTTAATATTTATTCATTTGGCTGCGCTGGATCTTAGTTGCAGCACCTGGAATCTTCAATCTTTGCTGCCACATGCAGGATCTTTAGTTGCAGCAGCATGTGGTTCCCTGACTGGGGATTGAACCTGAGCCCCCTGCATTGGGAGCACAGAACCTTAGATACTGAACCATCAGTGAAGTCCCTCCTTGTTGTTTTAAACATCAGAATTATATTCCAGTCTGTAAATTCTGCACAATGAAGGTGTATATTGAGATAGGCTTTGTGAAGAATATGAAGATGAATTAACAGCTTCTGCCTTCTAAAACTCTAAATCTAGACAGGAAACTGCACATAAAATATAATTACAGGCATAAATGTATATTAATAAATCAAGATACATGTTACAAAAGTGGCATAGGGCTTCCCTGGTGGCCTAGTGGTTGAGGATCCACTGGCCAATGTGGGGGACATAGGTTCAATCCCTTGTCCGGGAAGGTTCCACGTACTGTGGGACAGCTAAGCTAGTGCATTGCACCTACTGAGCCTGTGTGCCCTGGAGCCCATGCTCTGCAACAAGAGAAGCTACTGCAATGAAAAGCCCATGCACCTCAATGAAGAGTAAGCCTGTACCCAGCAATGGAGACCCAGCAAGGTCAAAAATAAATTTAAAGAATAAAATAAAAAAGAGTGGCATAAATAAATAACTATGAAAACTAAAGAGATTCACAATTAATATCTGCTGTGAAAATCCAAGAACACCTCACTGAAGTGGCATTTGAGCTAAGTCTTGAAGATGAATTACAATGAGGTTAAGAGTGCACAGAGCTTTGAATCTCATATTAACATGCTTAGATTTTATTGTTCTATGAATGATAGAGAATCATCAAAGTGCTTGAGTTTGGGTGACAAGGATGGTGTTGTTGGTAACATAATTGGCTATTCAGTGAAAGTCGCTCAGTTGTGTCTGACTCTTTGCAACCTATGGATGAGCCATGGAATTCTCCAGGCAACAATACTGGAGTGAGTAGCCTTTCCCTTCTCCAGGGGATCCTCCCAACCCAGGGATTGAACCAGGTTCTCCTGCATTGCAGGCAGATTCTTTGCCATCTAAACCACTAGGGAAATCCAAAAATCCTGGTGTGGGTAGCCTATCCCTTTTCCAGGGTATCTTCCCAACCCAGGAATTGAACCAGGTTCTCCTGAATTGCAGGCAGATTCTAGATATGAATAATTAAAGACAGAGAAGTCAATTATAAATTTATAACATTAGTGCATGTGACAAATGATATGGATGTGAACTTTGTCCATATCATTGAGAGTAAAAACAAGAGGTAGTTTCAAATATATCGCTCAGGTAGATGTGGTAAGGCCCCACCACAAATTGAAAGTAGGTTGTGGGAGAGAATCATTGGAGGTGGTTCCTTTTATTTTATGAGGGAGAACCAGGTTTGAGGGAGAAAGATAATGAATATATTGGGATGAAAAAGATGTTTAGTAGATGTTTGCACAGGCAAATTTTGGCTGTTTGTCATCAACTATGTCAAAAGAAGCAGACTTCGATCAGGAAAAGGCAAAACAGGCTTTACTAAGTAAACTTAATGCTTACTTAGTAGCCCATCCATGCATGCAAAGTTGCTTCAGTCATGTCCAACTCTTTCTGACCCCATGGATGGTGAATCACCAGGTTCCTCTGTCCATAGGATTCTCCAGGCAAGAATATTGGAGTGGGTTGCCCTATCCTTCTCCAGGGGATCTTCCCAACTCAAGGACTGAACCTATGAGTCTTACATTGTCTGCATTAGCAGATGGGTTCTTTACCATTAGTGCCATCTTGGAAGTCCTTGTAACCCAAAGAGGATGCAAAAGAGTTTCGATAAAATAAACAAAGCAAAGGAAAAAATTATATTTTTAATGACCAATTTATAGTACCTTTAGCTAAAATTGAGTAAAAGATGGTCATTTATCTCTATTAAGTTCGTTTGTTGATTGAACTCATTAGTCCAGTCTCCTGAATTTATGTTTTGACCAGCAATCATTGCATAGAAACATTATGCAGTTTTTCCAGTTGTCTTCTTTTGTATTTGTACCCTTAAAAAGTTATTTAAGATATGAAATAATTGAATAAGGTTGAAGACTAGTCATTTTCCTTAGAAAGGAAGCAGTGTTGTTAAAATTGTTTAGCGGATATGGTGGTGCATCGCCCATGTCCCCATTCAGCATCAACATTTATTTCTAGAGTTTGAGTGTTGGCAACTCACAGCTTTTAGCTGAGTCCTTCTCTAAGAATGCCCTTTCCCTTGCCTGTTAGACCTCCCTCTCCATCATAATATCTGTATCCCCAAGGAGCCCTACCTAAGATGAATTTCAAATCAAAATCTCAGTCGGTATTTTTTGAATTGACAGAACCATTTGAGACATCATTTAGAGTATCAGGATCCTTTTTTACATTTCAAAAAGAAGATTAATGAGGATGACTGTTTTTAAGTTATGTTATTAATTTAATCAGCATGGCATCAGTACAATAGAGAAATGAATAGAGGATAATAGATATTTCAGAAAGAGATTCTATTTCCCTCAAGAATTTAAATATGATTGACATCAACTATGTCAAAAGAAGCAGACTTCGATCAGGAAAAGGCAAAACAGGCTTTACTAAGTAAACTTAATGCTTACTTAGTAGCCCATCCATGCATGCAAAGTTGCTTCAGTCATGTCCAACTCTTTCTGACCCCATGGATGGTGAATCACCAGGTTCCTCTGTCCATAGGATTCTCCAGGCAAGAATATTGGAGTGGGTTGCCCTATCCTTCTCCAGGGATCTTCCCAACTCAAGGACTGAACCTATGAGTCTTACATTGTCTGCATTAGCAGATGGGTTCTTTACCATTAGTGCCATCTTGGAAGTCCTTGTAACCCAAAGAGGATGCAAAAGAGTTTCGATAAAATAAACAAAGCAAAGGAAAAAATTATATTTTTAATGACCAATTTATAGTACCTTTAGCTAAAATTGAGTAAAAGATGGTCATTTATCTCTATTAAGTTCGTTTGTTGATTGAACTCATTAGTCCAGTCTCCTGAATTTATGTTTTGACCAGCAATCATTGCATAGAAACATTATGCATTTTTTCCCAGTTGTCTTCTTTTGTATTTGTACCCTTAAAAAGTTATTTAAGATATGAAATAATTGAATAAGGTTGAAGACTAGTCATTTTCCTTAGAAAGGAAGCAGTGTTGTTAAAATTGTTTAGCGGATATGGTGGTGCATCGCCCATGTCCCCATTCAGCATCAACATTTATTTCTAGAGTTTGAGTGTTGGCAACTCACAGCTTTTAGCTGAGTCCTTCTCTAAGAATGCCCTTTCCCTTGCCTGTTAGACCTCCCTCTCCATCATAATATCTGTATCCCCAAGGAGCCCTACCTAAGATGAATTTCAAATCAAAATCTCAGTCGGTATTTTTTGAATTGACAGAACCATTTGAGACATCATTTAGAGTATCAGGATCCTTTTTTACATTTCAAAAAGAAGATTAATGAGGATGACTGTTTTTAAGTTATGTTATTAATTTAATCAGCATGGCATCAGTACAATAGAGAAATGAATAGAGGATAATAGATATTTCAGAAAGAGATTCTATTTCCCTCAAGAATTTATTATATTATAAAGGCCATTGACATCACAAAACTATGATAAAGATTAATGACATAACAAATCAAAGAGGAAGGGGAAAATTACTCAGTAAATGGTGCTGGGACAACAGGATCAGAAAAATAAATTAATTCTTTTATCATGCATTAAACTAAGTCCAAGATGGATTAAAAATGTTCAATTTTACTAGTAATCAAGGAAGGAAATTTAAACATGTTTTGCTTGACATATTGGTAGAGTTTATTGATGAGGGCATGGGGATAAGAGTACCCTCGTATACTGGTGGAAATTTACATCATTACAACTTTTGAAAGACAATCTGGTATTTACTGTGAAGTTTTTAACTGTATACCTTTTATTTAATTTACTAAACTTTAAGATTGAAGGACAATATAAAATATTAAGAATAACATATGTGTGTACATTACACTTCAGAGATCTTAAAGTGTTTACACATTTATATATTTCTCCACATGTGAAACTAAATGTATACAATCATGTAACCCCCACCCAAATCAAGATATGAAATCCTTTCAGCACTGAAAAAGCCTACCTGGTATTCTTTCCTGGATAATATCTCCCTTCCAATAAATGACTAGGACAGACCATGTACACCCATCGGAGCTTATGGCTTACTGGCAGAAATGAATATTAAGTAAATGAGTACACAAATGATTATTTATAATTGGTGTCAATATTATTATGAAAACATTGAGAAGTGTGAAAAGAAAAATACTATTTAGATTGGGGAAACTGACTGAGGGTAAGTCAGAAGAAGTGATAGTTAACATGAAGAATGAGTAGAAGTTAGCCTGACAAAGGAAGTAGGAAGAGAATGCCATCCCAAAGAGGGAGAACAGTACATGCCTTGAATGGAAAAGAGTTTCAGGGTCCTGAAAAATAAAAATAGTATTGCTAGGCAGGAAAGAGGCAATGCAGGAGACTGGAAAAACAGGCAGACAATCCCAGCAGGACATTTTAAGCTGTTTAAAGATGTATATTTTAACCTTATTGGAATGGAAAACCACTCAATGGCTTTAAAGGAAAGTACACTTTTAAATGATCATTGTGGGCCACTCTGACATTAATGGATTGTTGGGAAGATAGACTGGAAGTTGGGAGGTGACTTATAAGGCTTTTAATTCAAGAGAGGATGGTAACTTGGACCAGAAAAGAAAACAAAAAGAAATGGAGAATATAAAATGAATTTAGCCAGTTGCATCTACTGAGCTCAGTGGCTGATAGGATGAGAAGGATGAGTCCAAAGGAGATTGTAAATTCATGTAAAAGAAAAGCTTTGAATGATAAATGTCAGACTGCTGGCAGTTATCTCTGCTTTGGGTTTGGATGAGGAGGGAGACAGGTTTTCAGTTTTTATTTCCTATGCTCCAGACTAAAACGGTAGTCATGCAGCTGGTACTGGTGATGGTAGTAGTATTTTTTAGAGTTATTTAAATGACTTGCTTATTACCTGTGATTAATTTGCATTGTTTAATGGAAATGAAAGAAACCATAAAGAAAATGGCCATTAATTTGATTTCCTAAAATAATTTTTATTCAATAAATGAAAGAAAACATTGTCTGAATTAAAGGCAAAAATACCCTGTAAACATTAAGTATGACAGTGGGTTGAGATCCTCTTTATGTAAAACATCAAACAAATTATTAAGATTTGTGTAAGAGTTTCCATACTAATCAGCAATTCACAGAAGAAAAAAATAGACATTCTTTTTAGTTTTATTGAGTGATAATTGACACATAATGTGTTGATTTGATATATTTATGTACTGCAAAATGATTATTACTGTAAGATTAGATAATACCTGTATCATGTCACATAATTACCATTTCTTTTTTATGATGAGGGCGTTTAAGAGCTATTCTTTTAGCAAGTATATAATACAGTATTATTAACTGTAGTCACTATGCTATAAATTAGATCCTCAGAGCTCATTTATCTTATACTTGGAAGTTTGTACCCTTTGACCAATATCTTTCCTTTTTCCCCACCTTTTACCCCTGGTAATGGAAAAGTATGGGCTAGGCAGGAAAGAGGCAATGCAGGAGACTGGAAAAACAGGCAGACAATCCCAGCAGGACATTTTAAGCTGTTTAAAGATGTATATTTTAACCTTATTGGAATGGAAAACCACTCAATGGCTTTAAAGGAAAGTACACTTTTAAATGATCATTGTGGGCCACTCTGACATTAATGGATTGTTGGGAAGATAGACTGGAAGTTGGGAGGTGACTTATAAGGCTTTTAATTCAAGAGAGGATGGTAACTTGGACCAGAAAAGAAAACAAAAAGAAATGGAGAATATAAAATGAATTTAGCCAGTTGCATCTACTGAGCTCAGTGGCTGATAGGATGAGAAGGATGAGTCCAAAGGAGATTGTAAATTCATGTAAAAGAAAAGCTTTGAATGATAAATGTCAGACTGCTGGCAGTTATCTCTGCTTTGGGTTTGGATGAGGAGGGAGACAGGTTTTCAGTTTTTATTTCCTATGCTCCAGACTAAAACGGTAGTCATGCAGCTGGTACTGGTGATGGTAGTAGTATTTTTTAGAGTTATTTAAATGACTTGCTTATTACCTGTGATTAATTTGCATTGTTTAATGGAAATGAAAGAAACCATAAAGAAAATGGCCATTAATTTGATTTCCTAAAATAATTTTTATTCAATAAATGAAAGAAAACATTGTCTGAATTAAAGGCAAAAATACCCTGTAAACATTAAGTATGACAGTGGGTTGAGATCCTCTTTATGTAAAACATCAAACAAATTATTAAGATTTGTGTAAGAGTTTCCATACTAATCAGCAATTCACAGAAGAAAAAAATAGACATTCTTTTTAGTTTTATTGAGTGATAATTGACACATAATGTGTTGATTTGATATATTTATGTACTGCAAAATGATTATTACTGTAAGATTAGATAATACCTGTATCATGTCACATAATTACCATTTCTTTTTTATGATGAGGGCGTTTAAGAGCTATTCTTTTAGCAAGTATATAATACAGTATTATTAACTGTAGTCACTATGCTATAAATTAGATCCTCAGAGCTCATTTATCTTATACTTGGAAGTTTGTACCCTTTGACCAATATCTTTCCTTTTTCCCCACCTTTTACCCCTGGTAACTACCATTTTAGTCTCTGTTTCTATGAACTTGGGTTTTTCAGAATCCACATTTAGATCACATATCACATAGTCTTTTTTTCTCTGAAGTTTTTCACTTAGCATGATGCCTTCATTGTCCATTCATGTTGTGGCAAATGGCAACATGTTCTTCTTTCTCACAGCTGGATAATACTCCATTGCATGTGTGAGAGAGAGGAACATGGGCTCCATCCCTGGGTCAGGAAGATCTGTTGGAGAAGGAAATGGCAACCCATGCCAGTATTCTTGCCTGAGAAATCCCATGGACAGAGGAATTTGGCAGGCTGGAGTCCAAGGGGATCACAGAAGAGTTGGACATGACTTAGTGTCTAAACAGAAACAATATGTGTATATACATCTTTATCAATTTATCTGTTGATAGACATTTAGATTGTTTCTATATCTTGGCTATTGTGAATAATGCTGCAACCAACAAAGGGGTATAGATATATTTTTGAAATACTCTTCTCATTTTATTTGGATATATACTCACAATTTGGATTCTTAGATCATGGTATTTCTTTTTAAATATTTTTGAGGAACTTCCATATTGTATTTCTAATAGGTGTACCAAGATATACTCCCACTGACAATATAAAACGGTTTTATTTTTCCCACATCATAGACAATGGTTGTTATCTCTGCCCTAACATAAAACATATGGTTTTAACTTCCCAATATGAGAGATGTTGGTTTTCTTGAACCCTGTAAACATTTTGAGGGATTTTGTAAAACATCAAACAAATTATTAAGATTTGTGTAAGAGTTTCCATACTAATCAGCAATTCACAGAAGAAAAAAATAGACATTCTTTTTAGTTTTATTGAGTGATAATTGACACATAATGTGTTGATTTGATATATTTATGTACTGCAAAATGATTATTACTGTAAGATTAGATAATACCTGTATCATGTCACATAATTACCATTTCTTTTTTATGATGAGGGCGTTTAAGAGCTATTCTTTTAGCAAGTATATAATACAGTATTATTAACTGTAGTCACTATGCTATAAATTAGATCCTCAGAGCTCATTTATCTTATACTTGGAAGTTTGTACCCTTTGACCAATATCTTTCCTTTTTCCCCACCTTTTACCCCTGGTAACTACCATTTTAGTCTCTGTTTCTATGAACTTGGGTTTTTCAGAATCCACATTTAGATCACATATCACATAGTCTTTTTTTCTCTGAAGTTTTTCACTTAGCATGATGCCTTCATTGTCCATTCATGTTGTGGCAAATGGCAACATGTTCTTCTTTCTCACAGCTGGATAATACTCCATTGCATGTGTGAGAGAGAGGAACATGGGCTCCATCCCTGGGTCAGGAAGATCTGTTGGAGAAGGAAATGGCAACCCATGCCAGTATTCTTGCCTGAGAAATCCCATGGACAGAGGAATTTGGCAGGCTGGAGTCCAAGGGGATCACAGAAGAGTTGGACATGACTTAGTGTCTAAACAGAAACAATATGTGTATATACATCTTTATCAATTTATCTGTTGATAGACATTTAGATTGTTTCTATATCTTGGCTATTGTGAATAATGCTGCAACCAACAAAGGGGTATAGATATATTTTTGAAATACTCTTCTCATTTTATTTGGATATATACTCACAATTTGGATTCTTAGATCATGGTATTTCTTTTTAAATATTTTTGAGGAACTTCCATATTGTATTTCTAATAGGTGTACCAAGATATACTCCCACTGACAATATAAAACGGTTTTATTTTTCCCACATCATAGACAATGGTTGTTATCTCTGCCCTAACAGCTATGAAGAGATATCTAGTATGGTTTTAACTTGAATTTCTCAGATAATTAGTGATGTTGAATATTTTTTCATGTACCTGTTTGATGCACCATTTCATGTACCATGGACCCTGATGGTTAGTGATACTGAGGACATTTTCATGTATCTCCCATTTGAATGTCTTCTAATCAGTGCCCTCTCTGCCTGTTATTAATTGAATTGTTTTTATTGATGAGGGGGTGTTTGTTTGCTTTTTGCTGTTGATTTGTATGAGATCTTTGTATATGTTGGATATTAACCACATCAGGGGTAAGGAATCAGAGGAGAGGTGAAGAAATCAGTGAGATAGATCATCTCACAGCATTCATGTTATACATTATCTTGTTGAGTCTGGCAGTTGGCCAATCTTATGTGTAGTTACTACATTTTTCGTATTCTTTGACTTGGACTTTTACCTCAAAGACTCTAATAAAATAAGCACAAATGTAGAGATTTTATGCACTCCATAGCTATTAGTCATAATAAAATACAGAACACACAACAGTGTATATCCATGACTATCATATAGTCATTTGAATATACACTGAGAAATGCTTAAGTTATAATTTTAAGTGAAAGAATGTTTTATTTTTGCTTGATACCTTACTGTTCAATAACCCATACCTGGGCAGACCATACATAACCTTAGTTTAGTCCTGCCAATATTAGCAACCAGATTTTACCTCAATGTAGCATTTGCACTTCAACCTTAGATAATCTTTGGCAGACTCACTTACATCCCAGTCTGTTTATCTTATTTCTTGGATGTCCGGCCACTCCATTTAAGATGGGTGGGAATCACTGTGTCTTCAGGAAACCTGCAATAACATTGAGGTACATTTCATTGCTGTAGTCAAACTGACTTTACACATGTGATAGGGAACACATTCCAGAGGAAATAAATTATAAAGTTGAAACTGTAAGTTAACCTTAAAAAATCTATGAAAAATAAAAAGAGGGATATTATAAAGATATATTGTAGAGCAGTCTGCAAGAATCTTAGCAAAACTTAGAGCTGAGAGTGTACTTATCATTGTATCCAATACTCTGCCCCGTGTCTAAAAGGCACTCAGAATCTGTCAACGACAATGTTTTAACTTAGTTTTGTCTTCTTGCTAAAAGGCAGAGCATTTGAAGGCCCTTACCGGTTAACTTATTTGTGTAAAAAGTTACATAATATGGAACAGTTTACATTCAAAATATATATGCTCTGTTCCTAAAACAGCTAGTCTTGAGAGCAGCAGACTAAAAAGAACAGACTGAAATGGGAAATAGGAATGGGGAAGAATAATACAAGGCAGTCCTTCTTCCATTTCTTCAAATACTTCACATTTTACTTTACAACTCTGTATCATTTTTTCACATTATTATAATTGATATGCATTAATTTTATTTAAAATAAATACATAAAAACATCTTACCACATTCTCCATGATCTTCCATCATTTTTAATATAGCGGTATGATAGGACCCTGGAGGCTGAGCAGTAAAGAATCTGCCTGTAATGCAGGAGACTCAAGAGACTCAGGTTTGATCCCTGGGTCAGAAAGATCCCTTGGAATAGGAAATGGCAACCCACTCCAGTATTCTTGCCTGGATGATCCCACGGACAGAGGAGCCTGAGGGTCTATAGTCCATAGGGTCACAAAAGTTGGACACAACTGAAGCAACTTAGCACATAATCATATGCAAGCCCAAGATGAGAAATAACTGCTCGAAGCAAATCCAAGAAGAATAATGTCATTAGTGGTGGAGGAAGTAGTAATAGTAGTAGCAGTTGTTATTGTTTAGTTGCTCAGTCTCTTGCTGTCTCTATGATCCATCAGATGTTAGCAATTTTGTTTAAAATTTTGGCCTCTTTTATTGGTCCTTCATTTATTTATTTTCATCTATCTTTATTCTTTGGCCTGTGTGGGCCTCCCATCGCAGTGGCCTCTCTTGTTGCTGAGCACCAGCTCTGGGCGCATGCGCTCCAGAGCCCTGGCTTGTAATTGGACACACCAGTCCAGTCACTCCGCAGCACCACTTCTCCTGCCAGGAATTGAACCAGCGCCCCTTACAGAGCAAGGTGGATTCTTTACCCACTGGACCACCAGGGAATCCCAGATGTTAGCAATTTGATCTCAGCCTTTTCTAAATTCAGCTTGTATAGAAGTTCCTGATTCACTTACTATTGAAGCCTAGCTTGGAGTATTTTGAACATGACCTTGCTAGGCATGTGAAATGAGAGTGTAATTGTGTGGTAGTAGGAACATTCTTTGGCATTGCTCTTCTTTGGGATTGGAATGAAAACTGACCTTTTCTAGTCCTATGGCCACTAATGAATTTTCCAAACTTGCTGGTATATTGAGTGCTGAAGTAGTACGGGTAGCTTTTGTAGTAGTAGTTGAGACTTATATATGTGCGTTACAACCCTTGTTGAGTTTTAAATGACCTTCATTATCACCTTTGTTCAATGAAAAGCACTATGAAATCATTCCCATTTAACCAAAGGGAAAAATGAGGCCAAATATTTTTGCTGAATAAATGCTATTAGCTAACAAATGATAGAACTGATATAAAATTCTGTCGTTTGATTCCTAGACCTTTGTTAGTTTCACAGTTTTTCTAGGCATTTTATATTCAGCCATCCCAAAGCAATATAGACAAGTTGACACAGATATTTAGAATTGAAAGTGTTGTATTTCTCAATTTGAAAAACATAATCTAAATTATTTCCCTTATTGCATCAAGTTATCCTAATCATTGAACCTAACAGTAGTAGTGATGACTCACAGGATCTTCTAATTTTATTTATCTCATTGTCAACGACCTTTTTCTCAGAAAAGGTAAAACTAGGCAGGTAGAAAATTAAAGTTCAGTGTGTCCTTGGGACACATTGTAATTTTGAAGTAGTTCTAAGTAGGAAATCAAATGATTTACTGTAGTGGCTAAAAACGAAAGTTGCTAGCAAGGTTATCTGGATTTCAGAAATTATTCTATAGAATCCTAAGCTTAATATAAACTTTATGTGAGTTATCAATTTATAGTCTTTTGTGTTAACAAATGTCATCCTTACATGCTACTATTTAGTGACAACTAATAAGCCTTATTAAAGTTTTGTTCATAAGCAAGTCACCTCCTACTAAAAAACTGTAAATCTTCACTTTAAACTACAGTTTCTGCTGAGACACATACTTACAGAGCTAAGTTGATGACCATTTTAGAATTGGGAATATCAACATCCCTGAAGTCTGCCAGTTTGTTATGTTCATGTTGCTGTGAATCACTTCTGAACTGTCATTCCCTCTTACATTTGCTGTCATTCCTAAAGACTTGCCATAGTCTGCTACCCACTGGGAGACTTCACACTTTGTTTTTTCTCTAGTGGTTACATCCTGTTTTCTGTGACATGGGAACCTGTCCACAACTCCATCACCAGCACCAGCACCATCAGGCAGGAGACATTTACGCAGCACCTTCTTTGGAACACAGTCTGAGTAAGACATGCTTCTTTCCTCTCATTGGGGGCCAGACCTCTTCTATGAACACTCAGATACTGTATTTTTCATTAAAGTACTTCAAAAGCAGTTACACATTTCTTTTTTTGCATCAGTGGACTATATTTTTCATTTAGATTTTTAGCTCATAAAGATATAGGAAAGGTGGAATGAAGACTATTAATGATTTTGAGATGCTAATACTATAATAGCAAGTATTTTACCAGGACTAAACATTTATGCTATGTGTTTAATTTGAGCTGAAAGATGAGAAAGTGAAGAAGTGAGTAACTTCCAAGATAGCTACTGTTATGCATATTTTATAGGTTAGACACAAAGGCTTTTAAGAATTTAAATAACTTAACAAAGTCAAATAGCTAATAAGAAGCAAGAGCCAAGAGTTGTCACAGTTTCTCTAAAGAGAATCCAGATCTTTATTCAAGTTTGGAAAAAGGTACCAGAAGCTTCTACTAGATTCAATAAAAAAAAAATAATAATTTATTTATTTATTTATTTTTGGCTCTTCTGGGTTTTCACTGCTGCCATAGGCTCTTCTCTAGTTACAGGGAGTGGGGGCTACTCTCTAGTTGAAGTGAGTGGGCTTCTTGGTGTGGTGACTTCTCTTGTTGTGGAACTCGGGCTCTAGGTCACACGGGTTTCAATAGCTGTGGCACATGGGCTCAATAGTTGCAGCTACGAGGCTCTAGAGCCCAGGCTCAGTAGTTGTGACTCACGGGCTTAGTTGCTCTGCAGCATGTGGGATCTTCAAGGATCAGGGATCAAACTCGTGTCTCCTGTATTGGCAGGTGAACTCTTTACCACTGAGCTGCCAGGGAAGCCCAATAAAAAAAATTTTTGATGGGACATATGGCCTAAGTCAGAGTTGAATTATTTCATTCTGTAAACAGATCTTAAGCACCTACTATGTACTGGGCACTGTGTAGATGTTGGTGTTAAAGTTCCAGCACTCTGAATATAGAGAAAAAAATAAACAGAATATTATATAGGATCAACTATAAGGGACTTCCCTGGTGACTCAGTAGAAAAGAATCTACCTGCCAATGCAAGAGATGCAGGTTTGATCCCTGGGGCAGTAAGATCCCCTGAAGAAGGAAATGGTAACCCCCTCCAGTGTTCTTACCTGGGAAATCCAATGGGCAGAAGAGCCTGGTGGGCTACAGGCTATGGGGTCACAAAGAGTCAGACACAGCTTAGCAACTGAGCATGCATGCAAGCATACCACACTACTATACACATTATGTCATGAGAATAAGAAGAAAACTGGCTACACATAAAAACATTGGAACAGATTACAGGTTAAAGTATCAGAAACACAGTGCCATTTGACAGTCACACAAAGACATAGCATTGAGTGACTGCAAATAGTCCCTAACTGTATTTAGTTTGGGCTGAACTTTCATGAGGACAAGTCATTCTACTGTGACCACAGTCTAAGCAAGCTAGGGGAAAGTTGGAGAGGGTCTAGGAGGTCTCTAGTGAAAATAATTAAAATTTAAGAAGCAAAGAAATCCTTGAGAAAATACTGAAGGATATGGGGTTATGAGAGCAAAGATATGAGCAAGAAGAGCCTTGATAACTATTTCAGACTACAAAAAGGCTTTTTCAGAAGATGGGAAACAGTTGGTTCCCTTTGTATGCTAAAGGAAGAGCAAAGGAAATGTGTGATCCTTAGAGAATAAAATCATATAAGTGATAAAAAGAGGTCATTCTTTTTCCTGTTGAAGAAGAGTCATCTTAGTTCTCCCTCTTGGGGCTTCTATGTAGGCAGAAACAAAAACTGATAGACAATCAGAGGACAGAAGTTCATCTTGGCAAACTTTGCCTGAAACACACAGCCAGGAAGTATCTGTCTACCAACTAAAGACTTAAAAAAATCCATAAGCAATGTGGATGTTGCACATTTATGGGGTTTCCAGGAAGAATGTACAGCATAGGCCAGAGGTCTGAAACTCCTTTGGTTGGCCACGTATTTTATCAATGGAATTATTTACTAAAATCAAATCAGGAGATTGGAATTGACATATATATGCTAGTGATACTATACATAAAATAGATAACTTATAAGAACCTCCTGTGTAGCACAAGGAACCCTACTCAATGCTCTATGGTGACCTAAATAGGGAGAAAATCCAAAAGAGAGGGGATATTCTGTTGTTCAGTCACGCAGTCGTGTCCAACTCTTTGAGACCCCATGAACTGCAGCACAGCAGGTGTCCCTGTCCCTCACCATCTCCCAGAGCTTGCTCAAGTTCATGTCCATTGACTCGGTGATGCCATCCAACCATTTCATATTCTGACCCCCTCTTCTCCTTCTGCCCTCAATCTTTCCCAGTATCAGGGATTTTTCCAGTGAGTCAGCTCTTTGCATCAGGTGACCAAAATACTGAAGCTTCAGCATCAGTCCTTCCAATGAATATTCAGGGCTGATTTCCTTTAAGATTAACTGGTTTGATTTCCCTGCCTTTCAAGGGACTCTCAGGAGTCTTCTCTTGCACCACCAAAAAGAGGGAATATATGTGGACATATAGCTGATTCACTTTGCTATACACCTGAAACTAACACAACATTGTAGAGCAACTATACTCCAGTAACAAATTGTAAAAATAGGGTTTTTTTTAGATAATAATAGGAATCTTTATGTCTCTAATTCTGCCCCCCTAGCCACCTCTATTGGTCTTTCATTTATTCATCTTCATCCATCTTTGTTCTTTGACCTGTGTGGGCCTCCCAATGCAGCAGCCCCTCTCGCTGCAGACCACTGGCTCTTGGCGTATGCGCTCCAGAGCTCCGGATCAGTAGTTGGGCACATCAGTCCAGCTGCTCCATGGCACGTGGGATCCCCCCCAGGCCAGGGATCAAACCGGTGCCCCCTGCACTGCAAGGTGGTGTCCTCATCCACTGGACTACCAGGGAAGACCCTAATTTTTAAAATATCAGAATACCTGGCAAATCTGGACCCATTCTTATTGGATGGGAGGTGTGTAGTGCAACCCATATTAAATAGCACATGTGCCTGAGTCCCCAGAATGCCCTACCTGGTCTGCTTCACTCATTTTTACAGCCTGCCTTGCGTCTTTAGGCATTTGAGCCTGTAAATGTGGGCTTGAATTAAAAGCAGCAATGAAAGGAAGACCATTGAATGGCTTTGCCAAACCATTTGCCTGAGTTATAGAGCTTCCTCTCCCCACCCCACCCCCTCTTGCTGTTATTTTAGAGTCCGGCAGCTGTACTGTATAGAGTCCCTAGGCAAAAGTGCATGAAGAAGAGATACAAAAAAGGAGATAATACTCCAGAGTCTTCCAAAAGTATTCTCTGGAGCCAGGCTTCTCTAACTTTGGGACAGTGCAGTAGGAACCACTTAAGCCACAAAGAACGTCAGTCACTGGATCTTCTTGGAGCATCATTTGTTTTCCAATGAGGAGCAGTTTGAAAAAATGATTTCTGTATGATGGATTTGGGATTATATATGGCTATAAACAACAAAACTCTGTAAAGGCAAAATAATTAACTAATATAAAAAATAGTTTACAGTTTGCAGAATTCAAGAATATTTACATGATAAAGTATGAGATTTCAAAGATATCTGTTACTAGTACCAGAGAACCAGGGTTCTCATACTCCTGCTGTTGGTGGGTATTTTGTTGGCAGAGTTTGAGAAGCATTACCAGATTTCTCAGAAGAAAAGCTATGACAAACCTAGACAGCTTATTAAAAAACAGAGACATCACTTTGCTGACAAAGGTCTGTTTAGTCAAGCTATGATTTTTCCAGTGGTCATATACAAATGGCAGCCCACTCCACTCTTCTTGCCTGGAGAATCCCATGGACGGAAGAGTCTGGTGGGCTACTGTTCATGGGGCTGCAAAAGAGTTGGACATGACTTAGCGACTGAATGATATGTACAAATGTGAGAGTTGGACCATAAAGAAGGCTGAGCTCTGGAGAATTGATACTTTCAAACTGTTGTGCTGGAGAAGACTTGAGAGTCCTTTGGACTGCAAAGAGATCAAACCAGTCAATACTAAATGAAATCAACCCTTAATATTCATCAGAATGACTGAAGCTGAATATTAAATCTCCTTATCATTATTTCAGCATGTTATCCTGGTGAATGACACATTTCTGGAGTCAGATTGTCCAGACTATCTGCAGGAGCTGGGTGACTTTGAACAAATAACTTAACCTCTATGTTCTTCAATTTCATTGGCCCAACCGAAGATCATTACAAGATTTAAATGGGTCAACATTTGTAAAGCATCAAGAAAAATACTTGGGATATAATAAATAGACAAACCTTGTTGTGCAGAGCCCTGAAGTTTTATTTTTCTAAAGCTTTATATTCAGGTAGGAATATAAAACTCCTATCCATATAAGGGATTTCATAACCCCATCTTAAGGTGAATAGCCTTGGGTGGAATATATCTATCAGTCAACTTTCTAGTGATCCAGCCTTGAGTAGCATTAGAAAGATGGCAGAGTGCCAAAAAGAAAAAAAAAAGAGAACTTCTAACTCCAGAGAGCTACTTACAGGTGTTTTGACATCCCAAAAAAGCAATAGGAAAAACTAGGACAAATGGAAATCCTTCCAAATAGCATTATTTCAGAAGAGTAAGAGACCTGATCTCTAAATTTTATTTTGAAGAATCATATATTAAACAAAAGGGAACATATTAATGCAACATTCTATTCAATGGCATCTAAATAAACCCAACTATATGCATTGCTCCCTAAAAGTGCTTGGGAGAGGTTGTTTCATTTTTTGTCTGAAAGACTCTAAAAACATAGATTCTGTTCCAAATACCATATCTAGGCTTCTGTCCAACTAGATAAGATAGAAGCTTTTTCTAAAATAAGCATTCAGTTTTTGCTGTATTATACTCATAATTAAATGACAGTAAAAACATGGAGATATCAAGTTTTTCTAATAAACCTTGCCTACTAATTCTCAAATCTTTTAATCTCCGAACCACTTTATATACTTAAAAAATATTGAGGGGCTTCCCTGGTGGTCCAGTGGGTAAGGACACTGCCTTGCAGTGCAAAGGGCGCTGGTTCAATCCCTGGCCTGGGAAGATCCCACGTGCCGCAGAGTGGCTGGATCAATGTGTCCAACTACCGAGCCAGAGCTCTGGGGTGCGTGTGCCCAGAGCTGGTGCTCTGCAGCAACAGAGGCCACTGCGATGGGAGGCCCACACAGGCCAGAGAACAAAGATGGATGATAATAGACAAATGAAAGACCAATAGAAGTGCCCCCCACAAAATGTAATTACCTAAAAAGTATTGAGAACCCCCAAGAGCTTTGTTTATACAGATTATATCAATAAATATTTACAGAATTAGAACATTTTAAATGGAAAATTTTTGTAACTTTCTATTTTAATGCCATGAAAAATAACATTAAGTCAAACGCATGCTAAAATAAATGACATTTTTAGGAAAAAATAACTACATTTCCAAAACCATAAATAAATAAAATCATTAGTGACAAGAGCGATTTTATTTCACATTTTTGCAAATCCCTCTACTGTATAAGAGGGACTTGGCTAACTTCCAGAGAGCTTAGAAAGATGGCAGAGTGCCAAAAAGAAAAAAAAAAGAGAACTTCTAACTCCAGAGAGCTACTTACAGGTGTTTTGACATCCCAAAAAAGCAATAGGAAAAACTAGGACAAATGGAAATCCTTCCAAATAGCATTATTTCAGAAGAGTAAGAGACCTGATCTCTAAATTTTATTTTGAAGAATCATATATTAAACAAAAGGGAACATATTAATGCAACATTCTATTCAATGGCATCTAAATAAACCCAACTATATGCATTGCTCCCTAAAAGTGCTTGGGAGAGGTTGTTTCATTTTTTGTCTGAAAGACTCTAAAAACATAGATTCTGTTCCAAATACCATATCTAGGCTTCTGTCCAACTAGATAAGATAGAAGCTTTTTCTAAAATAAGCATTCAGTTTTTGCTGTATTATACTCATAATTAAATGACAGTAAAAACATGGAGATATCAAGTTTTTCTAATAAACCTTGCCTACTAATTCTCAAATCTTTTAATCTCAGAACCACTTTATATACTTAAAAACTATTGAGGGGCTTCCTTGGTGGTCCAATGGGTAAAGACACTGCCTTGCAGTGCAAAGGGCGCTGGTTCAATCCCTGGCCTGGGAAGATCCCACGTGCCGCAGAGTGGCTGGATCAATGTGTCCAACTACCGAGCCAGAGCTCTGGGGTGCGTGTGCCCAGAGCTGGTGCTCTGCAGCAACAGAGGCCACTGCGATGGGAGGCCCACACAGGCCAGAGAACAAAGATGGATGATAATAGACAAATGAAAGACCAATAGAAGTGCCCCCCACAAAATGTAATTACCTAAAAAGTATTGAGAACCCCCAAGAGCTTTGTTTATACAGATTATATCAATAAATATTTACAGAATTAGAACATTTTAAATGGAAAATTTTTGTAACTTTCTATTTTAATGCCATGAAAAATAACATTAAGTCAAACGCATGCTAAAATAAATGACATTTTTAGGAAAAAATAACTACATTTCCAAAACCATAAATAAATAAAATCATTAGTGACAAGAGCGATTTTATTTCACATTTTTGCAAATCCCTCTACTGTCTGACTTACAGAGAATGTAACTGAGTTTTCATGTCACCTACTACATTCAATCTGCTGCAATATATGTTTGGTTAAAGTACAAGAAAACAATCTGGCCCTCACAGATATACTGTATATTTTTAAATGGGAAGAATATTTTAATAGATTTTTTTGACATTTCTGCATGTTCTTCAATACTACACTCAAACGTAACAAGTGGTAGTTTATTACAGGTTTATTGCAATATGGAATCTGAGACTGTATCAGTGATATTTTTATACATGTTATAGTTAAATCTATATGTCTGTCTTGCACTTCCATTGGGTTTTTTACCCATGCATAGCTTTATAATATTATGCATTGGCCATCTGGAAACTCTGACTTGATGAATTATTTAAACCATCCAAATGATGACACAGCAATATGGAAAATCCATTTATTAATATACCTTCAATCTTATCAGAAAAACCTTTAAAATGAGATGCTATGAAGCTTATGGTGACAGAGAAACATTCTCAGAAGTTCTGATTTTTGCTTGAGAGTGCAAACTTTATCATTAAAAATGAATCATTTGCTTTCTTGAAGTAGGAGGCTCACTTGTTCACTTTTAAGAAAATGTTCAAATACCCATGTTGGAATAACTATAGTTTGTTTGCTAGTCACTCTTCAAGTAAGAAATGTTTTCCATTAAAAAAAAGTGTGGCTACTTCAACTTGTAACTCAAACAATTATACAGGTGCTTTTTCTCCTGCCACCATTATACTTTGGGATACAGTGGAATTATTTTATGGACAATTCCCATTTTACCACAAAAATATTAAAAAGACAGAATAAAATCCAGGCTTGGGCCTTCATAAAATTAATATTTTTTTTTACTGCTTTGCCAAGGTTATTCTTAAGGGCAAGTGGCATTTTCTTTTCACGAGGACACAGTCATGATAAATGCTGTGACTAGTGGACACTTAGATGCCCCAGCCTTGATTCATGCCAAAGTCTATTTGATTCGTCATTGCTTCTGCTCCATTACTACATGTATGAACATGAAAAACTCAAACAACATCTTAGGATTATCAGTAAAACAGTTTTGACTTTATGGATCTCTTAAAAAGATCCCAGGTCAAACAGCAGACCATAGTTTGGAAACTGCTAACCTTCCTTAAGGAACATCTCTCTTCTTTGAGATTGTAAGGTACCCATGGTCCTTGCCATTTGTGTGGTATTTCCTTTTCCCACATGTCTTCTGTCGTCACCTTAATTACCTCTTTCCCTTTTCATTATTATTGGCTCTCTTTTCACATGCTTACCTTGACTCCCTCAGTAGATACTATGGTGCTTTGCTACTCCAAATATGGTCCGTGAAGCAGCAGCAGCACTAAGGGCTTATTCATACATTATTGACTGGGAGATTTTTGCAGGAGTTAACACCTGTGGCCGGCACTTTGTTATGAAAGTGAATATTGAAACAAGTCTGGCCAATAATGTTTGAGTAATAAAAGACAAGTCTCTGGTCAAAATGCACAATTTTGAATCATAGCCAGCATGACTGAATCACAGTCTGTGTTTTAACAGGATCCTCACATGATTTGCATGCACTGGTGCAATGGAGATCTGATATATTTACCTATCATTCTCTATTTCAGGAAATCTCTCGTTTCTCTCTTTCAAACAATACCCTAACTCCAGCACTTGAGGATGGCTCTACTTTTCGTACCACAGACATGGATGTAAAACTCAGGTCAGTTCTTGGGTACCCTATCCTTGTGAACAGACTGGTCCATGGATAGGCATGGGTAAGCCAGGTCCTTTTTCAGAATTATAAGAATTTTGGGAAACGAGACATGCTCTTTTCCCTGGAATTATACTTGTTAATGTCCATCACTTGTAGAGCTGCCGCTGGCCATCTTTGGTACAACATGAAGGAAAGCTCTCTGAAATGATTTCAAAAAGAGAAGGTCAGAAGTAAAAGAGGGAGATAGACCCTTAATGATATCAGTTGAGCGCCTGCATCCAGCTTGGCCTGAAACCATTCATTCCCATTATCAGTAGATTCTCCATTGGCCAAAGTTAGTTGGCCAAAATTGTTTTTTTTGCTCTTTGCAACCAAAAGAGTGCTGACCTAAGATGAAAGAAGGTAAGGACAAATGTATAATTTATGTATTTGCAACATCAGCATATTAACAAGTTACCCTGAACATGAGGTCACTATTGTTCCCTATCTCAGCTTCCATTTAATTGAATCTCTTCATTTTATACCTTTCTAAAATGTACATTAGATTTGGCCACACCTGGATTAAATGCTTCAGCTGTTCCTTACAGCATCTTTGTTGATTCTTCTCCACCCATGCCCTTCGTCCTGTCTGCTGGTTCTTGAAGGAGCCCTAGCTTTTCTTGCCACAAAGACTTAGCACCTGCTTTTACTACTCAACTTGGATATCTAACTAATGATCTCTTACTTGTTCTTGAAAAGCCTTTTCAAGGATCACCTCTTGAAAGTCTCTTGGGAAGTCTTTCCTGATGACCACTCATTTCCTTTCTCTGAGATTGTGCTTTGTGTCCTTTATCAAATCTTTACAAACTGTATTAAAATTGCTTATCTCTTTGTCAGTTTAACCTACAAGTTGTGAAACTCTTGAATGCAGAAATTTCATCTGTCATCCTCTTAACCCCAGGGTTAAAACAAAGCCTGGCAATTAGTAAGCCCCCTTCAGGTGTTTATTAAAAGCAAAGAATAATTGAAAATCACAGAGACTTTAGTCATTACTCTTGGATTCTGCTATTTACTTGCTCTGTGACCTGGATTAAACCACTCACACAACTGAGATTCTGCATTTCTTCACCTGTAAACCTGGGATAATAGTGTTCTCCTTGGCTAGGATGGTAATTCCATGGAATAATAGGCAGAAAAAAAGGTCCTATGTCTTGATCTCTGGAATATGCAAAAATTTTTAAAGTATTTGTTTATTTATTTGGCTACACCAGTCTTAGCTGTAGTCTGCAACTTCCCTAACTAGGGGTCAAACCTGCCTCCCCTCCACTGGGAGCACTGAGGCTTAGTCACTGGACCATCAGGGAAGTCCTGAAAATGCATTATGTTCCATGGCAAAAAAAGACTGAGATATAATGAAGGTTACAGACCTTGATATGGTAATGTTTGTGATTATCCAGCTGTGTCCCATCTCAACACAGGAACCCTTAAATGAGGAGAATTTTCTCAGGTGGGAAGGTGATGATCAATGAGGCAGAAGGGGAGATCAGAAACATTCAAAGCTTGGAAAGGCTTTGATCCACTATTTCTGACTTTGCAGATGGAGAAAGGAAGCCATCGGGGTAGGAATATGTGTGCCACTTAAACTAGAGAACAATCCCTGACCAACAACTTCAGGGAAGCAGGCGCCACAGTCCTACAACAACATGGAGCTGAATTCTACAGCACCATGAATGAGCCTGGAAGTGAATACATCCCCAGAGCCCCAAGAAAGGACCACAGCCCTACAGGTACCTTGATTTCAATCTTGTGAAACTTGATGCAGAGGACCAGCTGATCAACCTCTGCCTATGTTATGTTTGGCTGTGGTCTTAGTTGCATTGAAGCACATGGGATCTTTGATCTTCATTGTGGCTCGCAGGATCTTTACTTAGTTTCAGCATGGTGTTTTAGTTGCAACATGTCAACTTTTAGTTATGGTATGTGGGATCCCTAGTTCCCTGACCAGGGATCGAACCCAGCCTGCATTAGGAGCGTGGAGTCTTAGCTCCCTGGGACCACCAGAGAAGTCCCCAACCTATACCTTTTTGACCTATGGAACTATAAAATAATAAGTATCTTTGTTATGTCACTAAATCTATAGTCATCTGTTAATAGTAACAGTATAAAAGACGTATGTTAAGATAGAATTTTAATCAGAAAATATATCCTCTTATAACCTGATACTGCAATCTCTTGGAGATTTTGGGTTAAAAGTATGCTGACCCAGTGTTGTATCTTACGTGGAAGATAAGGGTGAGAGAAGAAAGGAAGTGATGCTATAGTCATGAACTTAGTTTGCTCTTCAAATGTTTGACTTTGAGGTTGCCTTTATTCCAAATCCCTGGAGATTTGGCCTTCCTGCATACAGAGAGGTTTTATTAAAGCTCAAGTCCCTTGTAAAAGCTTTAATAGCTTTCTTAAAAAGAAATCATTCTTAACTCTCTCTTCCATAATATTCCCCTAAATGTAAGAAAGCACAAAGATACTAAAGAAACACAGGAGACAAAATTAAATCAGAGGCCCTCTGAGCTCCTCCATTATTCAAAGCACTTAGTGGACAATAAATGATTTAAGAGTGATACAACCAGACATCCCAGAGTAAATAACTTTCATTTTCCTGATTGGTAGGCAGGAGAAAGAGATTCCATATTCCCATTAGCAAAGATTTTGAGTCACTTTTGTCACAAATAAGAGAACATCTTTCTTGCTGTCTAATCTACTCAAGAGTAAAAAAAAAACTTTCATATATGCGCATAGAATTCTACAGCACCATGAATGAGCCTGGAAGTGAATACATCCCCAGAGCCCCAAGAAAGGACCACAGCCCTACAGGTACCTTGATTTCAATCTTGTGCAACTTGATGCAGAGGACCAGCTGATCAACCTCTGCCTATGTTATGTTTGGCGGTGGGCTTAGTTGCATTGAAGCACATGGGATCTTTGAGCTTCATGGTGGCTCAGGGATCTTTACTTAGTTTCAGCATGGTGTTTTAGTTGCAACATGTCAACTTTTAGTTATGGTATGTGGGATCCCTAGTTCCCTGACCAGGGATCGAACCCAGCCTGCATTAGGAGCGTGGAGTCTTAGCTCCCTGGGACCACCAGAGAAGTCCCCAACCTATACCTTTTTGACCTATGGAACTATAAAATAATAAGTATCTTTGTTATGTCACTAAATCTATAGTCATCTGTTAATAGTAACAGTATAAAAGACGTATGTTAAGATAGAATTTTAATCAGAAAATATATCCTCTTATAACCTGATACTGCAATCTCTTGGAGATTTTGGGTTAAAAGTATGCTGACCCAGTGTTGTATCTTACGTGGAAGATAAGGGTGAGAGAAGAAAGGAAGTGATGCTATAGTCATGAACTTAGTTTGCTCTTCAAATGTTTGACTTTGAGGTTGCCTTTATTCCAAATCCCTGGAGATTTGGCCTTCCTGCATACAGAGAGGTTTTATTAAAGCTCAAGTCCCTTGTAAAAGCTTTAATAGCTTTCTTAAAAAGAAATCATTCTTAACTCTCTCTTCCATAATATTCCCCTAAATGTAAGAAAGCACAAAGATACTAAAGAAACACAGGAGACAAAATTAAATCAGAGGCCCTCTGAGCTCCTCCATTATTCAAAGCACTTAGTGGACAATAAATGATTTAAGAGTGATACAACCAGACATCCCAGAGTAAATAACTTTCATTTTCCTGATTGGTAGGCAGGAGAAAGAGATTCCATATTCCCATTAGCAAAGATTTTGAGTCACTTTTTGTCACAAATAAGAGAACATCTTTCTTGCTGTCTAATCTACTCATTTTATATGTGAAGGCAAATCAAGAGAAAAGGAAAGAAGATTACAACTTTATAACTGCTTTTATTGGATAGTTATGATATGCCAGCAGGCTGCTGGGCACTGCACAAAATATAGAATGAGTCCCCGAGTACTTGATCTGTGAAGTAAATGAAGCCAATCATAATGCAATGTTACTACAAGGTTCAGACCAAAACTGTGTTGTTACTTATAACTGCACTTGGCACTTAGAGCAGTTGAGACTCACAACATGCCTTATAAATATTCATTAATTATCCTGGGCCTGAATTTAATTCCTCCAATGGATAGAATGTATGTCCAGAACGTGTAAGTATCACCTGTAACCTGATGTCCTTCTAATTCTAGATCGTAGAATCAGCTAATAATAATCACTATAATATCTGACACTTGACATCCTTAAAACAGCATTTGAACTTTTATTAATCAACAAACACATCACTTGCTGGAAAAGATAAATACTATTTTCCTCAGTGGAATGGTTTTGCCCAGGACTCCCCTAACATACCTAAGCTGGAGAGTTGAGAGTTATAGAGTCCCTGCATTGACCAGAAGCAGACCATAAAGATGATCGTACCACATCACGAGATCATGAGGGGAGCTTCGAAGTGGTAGCACTTACAGAGAGCTTCTGTTATTAGAGAAGATGTCCTAGAGTACCTCTAGCAAAGAGGGAGAAGGACAATGGATGAGGAGGTGGAGGCACTTCCAGAGAAAGTCTCCTGCTCAGGGAGACTGCAACGCACAAGTCTCCTGTTCCTTAGACTGCAACACACATTTTCCCAGATTCTCTAGCTCAGTCAGGCCTGGAATGTCCACCAAATGGGCTTAAAATGGGCATAAAATCTTCCAGCCCAAAGGCCTCATAGAGCACACAGATGTATCTCTCTGGCCTACATAATGTTTTTTTTTTTTTTTAGTATTTTTTTTGTATGGAACATTTTTAAAGTCTTTATTGAATTTGTTAAAATATAGCTTCTGTTTTATTGGGGGGGATTGTTTGTTTGTTAATGACTGTGAGGCACTTGTGATTTTAGCTCCCCAACTAAAGATGGAACCTGCACCCCCTGCATTGGAAGATAAATTCTTTTTTTTTTTTAAGCATAGACATCCAGTGGTGGTCTTTTTATTTAGTTATTTATAGTTGTGTTGGGTCTTCATTGCTTTTGTGCAGGCATTTTCTAGTTGTGGCGAGTGGGGGCTACTCTTTGCAAACTTCTCATTGCAGTGGCTTCCCTTATTGCAGAGCAACAGGCTTTAGGCACACAGGCTTCAGTAGCTTTAGCCTGTATCAGTAGCCTGGGGATCACTAGTTGTGGAGCATAGGCTCAGTTGCTCTACACCATGTGGAATCTTCCTGGATCAAGAATTGGGACCCTTTCCCCCTGCATTAACTGTCACTATGTGGAAGGTGAAGTTTTTAACCATTGGACCACCAGTTCAGTTCAGTTCAGTCACTCAGTCGTGTCTGACTCTTTGCAACCCCATAGACTGCATCATGCCAGACTTCCCTGTCCTTCACCATCTCCCAGAGCCTGCTCAAACTCATCCATTGACTCAGTGACACCATCCAGCCATCTCATCCTCTGTCCAACTTCTCCTTCTATCTTCTATTTTTCCCACTATCGCATTGACCAGAAGCAGACCATAAAGATGATCGTACCACATCACGAGATCATGAGGGGAGCTTCGAAGTGGTAGCACTTACAGAGAGCTTCTGTTATTAGAGAAGATGTCCTAGAGTACCTCTAGCAAAGAGGGAGAAGGACAATGGATGAGGAGGTGGAGGCACTTCCAGAGAAAGTCTCCTGCTCAGGGAGACTGCAACGCACAAGTCTCCTGTTCCTTAGACTGCAACACACATTTTCCCAGATTCTCTAGCTCAGTCAGGCCTGGAATGTCCACCAAATGGGCTTAAAATGGGCATAAAATCTTCCAGCCCAAAGGCCTCATAGAGCACACAGATGTATCTCTCTGGCCTACATAATGTTTTTTTTTTTTTTTAGTATTTTTTTTGTATGGAACATTTTTAAAGTCTTTATTGAATTTGTTAAAATATAGCTTCTGTTTTATTGGGGGGGATTGTTTGTTTGTTAATGACTGTGAGGCACTTGTGATTTTAGCTCCCCAACTAAAGATGGAACCTGCACCCCCTGCATTGGAAGATAAATTCTTTTTTTTTTTTAAGCATAGACATCCAGTGGTGGTCTTTTTATTTAGTTATTTATAGTTGTGTTGGGTCTTCATTGCTTTTGTGCAGGCATTTTCTAGTTGTGGCGAGTGGGGGCTACTCTTTGCAAACTTCTCATTGCAGTGGCTTCCCTTATTGCAGAGCAACAGGCTTTAGGCACACAGGCTTCAGTAGCTTTAGCCTGTATCAGTAGCCTGGGGATCACTAGTTGTGGAGCATAGGCTCAGTTGCTCTACACCATGTGGAATCTTCCTGGATCAAGAATTGGGACCCTTTCCCCCTGCATTAACTGTCACTATGTGGAAGGTGAAGTTTTTAACCATTGGACCACCAGTTCAGTTCAGTTCAGTCACTCAGTCGTGTCTGACTCTTTGCAACCCCATAGACTGCATCATGCCAGACTTCCCTGTCCTTCACCATCTCCCAGAGCCTGCTCAAACTCATCCATTGACTCAGTGACACCATCCAGCCATCTCATCCTCTGTCGTCAACTTCTCCTTCTATCTTCTATTTTTCCCACTATCAGGCTCTTTTTCAATGAGCCCTTGCCTAAGTAGCTTTAGAGCTTTAGCTTTAGCATCAGTCCTTCCAATGAATATTCAGGGTTGGTTTCCTTTAAGATTGACTGATTTGATCTCTTTGCAGTCCAAAGGAATCTCAAGAGTCTTCTCCAACACCACAATTCAAAGGTATCAGTTCATCAGCACTCAGTCACCTTCTTCTTCTTCTTTTTTTTTTTTTGGCCACTTTTGTTGGCCCTTCATTTATTTATTTTCATCCATCTTTGTTCTTTGGCCTGTGTGAGCCTCCCAGTGCAGTGGCCTCTCTCGCTGAAGAGCACTGGCTCTGGGTGCATGTGCTCCAGAGTGCTGGCTTGGTAGTTGGACACATTGGTCCAGCTGTTCCACAGCACGTTGGATCTTCCCAGGCCAGGGATTAAACCAGTGCCCCCTGCACTGCAAGGCAGTGTCTTTACTCACTGGACCACCAGGGAAGCCCCCAGCACTCAGCCTTCTTTATGGTCCAGCTCTCACATCCATACATGACTACTGGAAAAACCATAGCTTTGACTACACAGACTTTTGTCAACAAAATGTCTCTTCTTTTTAATACACTGTCTAGGTTTTTCATAGCTTTTCTTCCAAGGAGCAAGTGTCCTTTAATTTCATGGCTGTAGTTACCATCTGCATTGATTTTGGAGACCAAGAAAATAAAATCTCTCACTGTTTCCACTGTTAGCCCATCAATTTGCCATGAAGTGATGGGACCATGATCTTCATTTTTCACTAGTTGTGGAGCATAGGCTCAGTTGCTCTACACCATGTGGAATCTTCCTGGATCAAGAATTGGGACCCTTTCCCCCTGCATTAACTGTCACTATGTGGAAGGTGAAGTTTTTAACCATTGGACCACCAGTTCAGTTCAGTTCAGTCACTCAGTCGTGTCTGACTCTTTGCAACCCCATAGACTGCATCATGCCAGACTTCCCTGTCCTTCACCATCTCCCAGAGCCTGCTCAAACTCATCCATTGACTCAGTGACACCATCCAGCCATCTCATCCTCTGTCGTCAACTTCTCCTTCTATCTTCTATTTTTCCCACTATCAGGCTCTTTTTCAATGAGCCCTTGCCTAAGTAGCTTTAGAGCTTTAGCTTTAGCATCAGTCCTTCCAATGAATATTCAGGGTTGGTTTCCTTTAAGATTGACTGATTTGATCTCTTTGCAGTCCAAAGGAATCTCAAGAGTCTTCTCCAACACCACAATTCAAAGGTATCAGTTCATCAGCACTCAGTCACCTTCTTCTTCTTCTTTTTTTTTTTTTGGCCACTTTTGTTGGCCCTTCATTTATTTATTTTCATCCATCTTTGTTCTTTGGCCTGTGTGAGCCTCCCAGTGCAGTGGCCTCTCTCGCTGAAGAGCACTGGCTCTGGGTGCATGTGCTCCAGAGTGCTGGCTTGGTAGTTGGACACATTGGTCCAGCTGTTCCACAGCACGTTGGATCTTCCCAGGCCAGGGATTAAACCAGTGCCCCCTGCACTGCAAGGCAGTGTCTTTACTCACTGGACCACCAGGGAAGCCCCCAGCACTCAGCCTTCTTTATGGTCCAGCTCTCACATCCATACATGACTACTGGAAAAACCATAGCTTTGACTACACAGACTTTTGTCAACAAAATGTCTCTTCTTTTTAATACACTGTCTAGGTTTTTCATAGCTTTTCTTCCAAGGAGCAAGTGTCCTTTAATTTCATGGCTGTAGTTACCATCTGCATTGATTTTGGAGACCAAGAAAATAAAATCTCTCACTGTTTCCACTGTTAGCCCATCAATTTGCCATGAAGTGATGGGACCAGAGGCCATGATCTTCATTTTTCAAGTGTTAAGTTTTAGGTCAGTTTGTTCACTTTCTTCTTTCACCTTCATCACGAGGCTCTTTAGTTCCTTTTCGCTTTCTGCCTTAAGGGTGGTGTCATCTGTGTACCTGTGTTTATTGATATTTCTCCCAGCAATCTTGATTCTAACTTGTGCTTTATCCAAACCAGCATTTCGCATGATGTACTCTGCATATAAATTAAATAAACAGGGTGACAATATACAGCCTTGACATACCCCTTTCCCAAGTTGGAACCAGTCTGTTGTTCCATGTAAAGCTCTAACTGTTCCTTCTTGTCCTGCATACACGTTTCGCAGGAGGCAGGTAAGGTGGTCTGGTATTTCCATTTCTTTCAGAATTTTTCACAATTTGTTGTGATCCACACAATCAAAGGCTTTAGTGTAGTCAGTGAAGCCGAAGTTGATGTTTTTTCTGGAATTCCTTTGCTGTTTGATTCAACAGATGTTGGCAATGTGATCTCTGGTTCCTCTGCCTTTTCTAAACCTAGCTTGTATGTCTGTAAGTTCTCAGTTCACATACTGTTGAAGCTTAGTTTGGAGGATCTTTGTTTGTTTTTTAGCTTGGAGGATTTTAAGGATTACTTTTCTAGCATGTGAAATGAGTACAATGATGTAGTTGTTTGAACGTACTTTGACATTGTCTTTCTTTGGCACTGGAATGAAAACTGACCTCTTTCAGTCCTGTGGTCACTGCTGAGTTTTCCAAATTTGCTGGCCCGCCAAGGAAGTGTCTTTACTCACTGGACCACCAGGGAAGCCCCCAGCACTCAGCCTTCTTTATGGTCCAGCTCTCACATCCATACATGACTACTGGAAAAACCATAGCTTTGACTACACAGACTTTTGTCAACAAAATGTCTCTTCTTTTTAATACACTGTCTAGGTTTTTCATAGCTTTTCTTCCAAGGAGCAAGTGTCCTTTAATTTCATGGCTGTAGTTACCATCTGCATTGATTTTGGAGACCAAGAAAATAAAATCTCTCACTGTTTCCACTGTTAGCCCATCAATTTGCCATGAAGTGATGGGACCAGAGGCCATGATCTTCATTTTTCAAGTGTTAAGTTTTAGGTCAGTTTGTTCACTTTCTTCTTTCACCTTCATCACGAGGCTCTTTAGTTCCTTTTCGCTTTCTGCCTTAAGGGTGGTGTCATCTGTGTACCTGTGTTTATTGATATTTCTCCCAGCAATCTTGATTCTAACTTGTGCTTTATCCAAACCAGCATTTCGCATGATGTACTCTGCATATAAATTAAATAAACAGGGTGACAATATACAGCCTTGACATACCCCTTTCCCAAGTTGGAACCAGTCTGTTGTTCCATGTAAAGCTCTAACTGTTCCTTCTTGTCCTGCATACACGTTTCGCAGGAGGCAGGTAAGGTGGTCTGGTATTTCCATTTCTTTCAGAATTTTTCACAATTTGTTGTGATCCACACAATCAAAGGCTTTAGTGTAGTCAGTGAAGCCGAAGTTGATGTTTTTTCTGGAATTCCTTTGCTGTTTGATTCAACAGATGTTGGCAATGTGATCTCTGGTTCCTCTGCCTTTTCTAAACCTAGCTTGTATGTCTGTAAGTTCTCAGTTCACATACTGTTGAAGCTTAGTTTGGAGGATCTTTGTTTGTTTTTTAGCTTGGAGGATTTTAAGGATTACTTTTCTAGCATGTGAAATGAGTACAATGATGTAGTTGTTTGAACGTACTTTGACATTGTCTTTCTTTGGCACTGGAATGAAAACTGACCTCTTCTAGTCCTGAGGTCACTGTTAAGTTTTCCAAATTTGCTGGCCCGCCAAGGAAGTCCCAATAGTGTTTTATTTTTAATTGAACATATTTAGGGTGCAAGTGTACTCACACTCTCTACACTGGGTAGGACATGACTCATTTTCCACTGCTGGTAATTAACACATGTTGAACACACCAGACAGAAGATGCCTCCTTACACCCAGAACCACCACCAGCTCAGGGCAGGTGATGGTTCCTTTCTTGGCACCACCCTGGGACAGGATACTGAGTGAGGGTGTTAGAGCCTCTCCATCATTGCAATCTTATCTCTATTCTTCATCCCATCTCTCATTTCATTTCTTTTTCAGCCTTGAGCTTTTTCTTCCTCCCCTGTGTCTGGCCTTCCTACTGCCAGTTCTGACCTTTTGCATTGACTTCTCCTTCTAATGGGAATGGTTTTTTCCCTTTATCTAGTCAAGTGTAATTCCCACATAATGCCTCCCTCCCTTACCTTGCTTTCTATTTCTTCATAGCAATTATCATTCTTGAAATTATTCTATGTATTTGTTTAGTTTTTAATTTTCTGAGTTTCTCACTGTCTTATATACTGCTGAAACAAATCAGAGCTTGACACATAACAAGCAAACAACAATATTTGGTGAACCGATGAATTAAGTGGTGAACATATTCCCGTGTCTATCTATATATCTTCATTATTATTTTCATAGTGTCATAATATTCCCCTAATATCTGAATTTATTAAACAGCCATTAGATTTTGGAAACTGAGGTTATTTTCCACTTTGGGTAGGTTTAAACTAGTATAGCATGAAGATTATATTGGGATAGGGTGAGTATAACAAGGAAGAAGGAATCAGAGTGAAAAAGCAAAGCCCCTCTGTTTCTTGGCAGTCAGAGACTGCTGGGTCATTTGGGTCCAATGCCCCAAATGAACCAACTAATTTCTAGTGACTACATCTCTAGAAATGTCCATCTCTGGGAACTCAGCACTCCATTTTCCAGATAATGTGACTCATTTGATAGTGACCACAAACACACTCACTTGGCCCTCAAACTCCTCACTCCTACTCCACTGAATAACTGACCTCTTCTAGTCCTGAGGTCACTGTTAAGTTTTCCAAATTTGCTGGCCCGCCAAGGAAGTCCCAATAGTGTTTTATTTTTAATTGAACATATTTAGGGTGCAAGTGTACTCACACTCTCTACACTGGGTAGGACATGACTCATTTTCCACTGCTGGTAATTAACACATGTTGAACACACCAGACAGAAGATGCCTCCTTACACCCAGAACCACCACCAGCTCAGGGCAGGTGATGGTTCCTTTCTTGGCACCACCCTGGGACAGGATACTGAGTGAGGGTGTTAGAGCCTCTCCATCATTGCAATCTTATCTCTATTCTTCATCCCATCTCTCATTTCATTTCTTTTTCAGCCTTGAGCTTTTTCTTCCTCCCCTGTGTCTGGCCTTCCTACTGCCAGTTCTGACCTTTTGCATTGACTTCTCCTTCTAATGGGAATGGTTTTTTCCCTTTATCTAGTCAAGTGTAATTCCCACATAATGCCTCCCTCCCTTACCTTGCTTTCTATTTCTTCATAGCAATTATCATTCTTGAAATTATTCTATGTATTTGTTTAGTTTTTAATTTTCTGAGTTTCTCACTGTCTTATATACTGCTGAAACAAATCAGAGCTTGACACATAACAAGCAAACAACAATATTTGGTGAACCGATGAATTAAGTGGTGAACATATTCCCGTGTCTATCTATATATCTTCATTATTATTTTCATAGTGTCATAATATTCCCCTAATATCTGAATTTATTAAACAGCCATTAGATTTTGGAAACTGAGGTTATTTTCCACTTTGGGTAGGTTTAAACTAGTATAGCATGAAGATTATATTGGGATAGGGTGAGTATAACAAGGAAGAAGGAATCAGAGTGAAAAAGCAAAGCCCCTCTGTTTCTTGGCAGTCAGAGACTGCTGGGTCATTTGGGTCCAATGCCCCAAATGAACCAACTAATTTCTAGTGACTACATCTCTAGAAATGTCCATCTCTGGGAACTCAGCACTCCATTTTCCAGATAATGTGACTCATTTGATAGTGACCACAAACACACTCACTTGGCCCTCAAACTCCTCACTCCTACTCTCCCAGGACTGTTCCTGCAGAAGTCCTCCCAGGTCCCATGCCTGCCTTCTGCTACTTGGTTCCCATATCTGACCATCTGGGTCCCAGTTCCTTCTTAAAGATGGTGAGCAACTACATGCATGAGACATGTTCTCTGTAAACATCAAGTCCTTTCCTACGTACACTGATCAAAGGGAAGGCACTAAGTTTGTGATTCCTTTTCCCTCTGGTCTCATCCTGTGTTTTATCCCTTTTGGGAGCTAATCATGAATAGAATAATCTAATTACACTAATTTAGGATAATGCATTAATGCGAGAGATTTTGAACAGCCAGATAATTATCTGCTGAATTTGGAGCCTTCAGGAGAGATTAGCAAGCCTTGTGAGTTTAAAAAACAGTTCTGGGAAGCAGTAGCAGTAAATAGTTAAAGGGCCGAGTGAGCATGTTTGTGGTTACTATCAAATGAGTCACATTATCTGGAAAATGGAGTGCTGTGTTTACAGAACCATCCAGTGCACTATTTCCTCAGCTCCTCACTTATAGTATGGAGACTCAGCCTTAAGAATGTTGTAGGCCTGTCCTCAATTCTGCCCTCAGTTTCTTGACTGCACTTCAGCAGAGGAGTTAGTGCTATGTCTATACTTGGCTGAGAATAGATTTTAATCTTGCATTGCTAAGAGACCCTTCCATTCCACAGTGCATACCAAAGTACAGTTGCTACTCCTTTTATAATTTTAAAATTTAAGATTGCTGGGTCTGTTTCCTAGAGGCAAACAGAATTAATCTGCATACCTGAAATGCTGTTTCAATATTCATCTTTGTAAAAGCATCTGTAGGTTTTGTCATAAACACATAGCATTTAAGGAAATGAAATTAATTACATGCACTTTAATATTAAAGTACAAAATAACAAACCTTACCTAGTATGCATATTCTATCTGTCTTACTGAGAGGAAAGAGAGATGAAAGAAAAATGTGTACTTAAATATTCATTTAATAGTGTAGATGGTGAGGAACAAACAGGGATGAAAAATGATTTCTATAATCAGATATTTTTGAAATAAATGAAATAAATAGAAGTCTTTGTGGCTAAAACAAAAGTATAATCTCTGGAACTGCTAAAACAAATATCATTACTAATAATATCTTTCTGGAGGCTCACAAAAATATAATCAATTTTTCAGTTCATAAAACTTAAAAAAATTGAATTTACATTTGCTAAACCAATTAACAAATTCTAATTTACACAGTGTTGGTGCTTCTAATTGGAAGCCATGCATTTTTATGAGTCTTCTTGTTAATCTCTTATGGTAATCAAACTCTCAAATTTAAAATTCATTGGTGTTCTTGATACATGCAACTAGTTAAAATTGTTAATTAAATTAGGCTGACTAAAAGAAAAGTCATTTTAAAAGTAAAATCATAAAGTGTTATGACTAATGCTGTACAAATTAGCACAAAGTAGGTTTGGGGAGAATCATTCTGAAGACTTTGCAATTAGGAGCACCTACTATTAGTGTACTTGTTAAAACTTTTATCAATTAATCATTACTCCCTCAAATAGCAAGAAAAATTGAATGTTGTGAATATGAAGAGAATGATTAATTGCAAGTGGCAAATTGCTGACTGGCTCCATTATTACCTGTGCTTTAAGGACTTTTAGAAATAGATGTCTATTATCAGTTTTATGAATACATAAATTATACTAATGTGTTCAGTGTTGGTTGGCTTTCTGTCTTACTTATTCAGTAATAATTGTTTCCTCAAAGTTTTAAAGATGACTTGGAGAACATGAATTCTTTTTTATGTGTCAATCTAAGAGACCCTTCCATTCCACAGTGCATACCAAAGTACAGTTGCTACTCCTTTTATAATTTTAAAATTTAAGATTGCTGGGTCTGTTTCCTAGAGGCAAACAGAATTAATCTGCATACCTGAAATGCTGTTTCAATATTCATCTTTGTAAAAGCATCTGTAGGTTTTGTCATAAACACATAGCATTTAAGGAAATGAAATTAATTACATGCACTTTAATATTAAAGTACAAAATAACAAACCTTACCTAGTATGCATATTCTATCTGTCTTACTGAGAGGAAAGAGAGATGAAAGAAAAATGTGTACTTAAATATTCATTTAATAGTGTAGATGGTGAGGAACAAACAGGGATGAAAAATGATTTCTATAATCAGATATTTTTGAAATAAATGAAATAAATAGAAGTCTTTGTGGCTAAAACAAAAGTATAATCTCTGGAACTGCTAAAACAAATATCATTACTAATAATATCTTTCTGGAGGCTCACAAAAATATAATCAATTTTTCAGTTCATAAAACTTAAAAAAATTGAATTTACATTTGCTAAACCAATTAACAAATTCTAATTTACACAGTGTTGGTGCTTCTAATTGGAAGCCATGCATTTTTATGAGTCTTCTTGTTAATCTCTTATGGTAATCAAACTCTCAAATTTAAAATTCATTGGTGTTCTTGATACATGCAACTAGTTAAAATTGTTAATTAAATTAGGCTGACTAAAAGAAAAGTCATTTTAAAAGTAAAATCATAAAGTGTTATGACTAATGCTGTACAAATTAGCACAAAGTAGGTTTGGGGAGAATCATTCTGAAGACTTTGCAATTAGGAGCACCTACTATTAGTGTACTTGTTAAAACTTTTATCAATTAATCATTACTCCCTCAAATAGCAAGAAAAATTGAATGTTGTGAATATGAAGAGAATGATTAATTGCAAGTGGCAAATTGCTGACTGGCTCCATTATTACCTGTGCTTTAAGGACTTTTAGAAATAGATGTCTATTATCAGTTTTATGAATACATAAATTATACTAATGTGTTCAGTGTTGGTTGGCTTTCTGTCTTACTTATTCAGTAATAATTGTTTCCTCAAAGTTTTAAAGATGACTTGGAGAACATGAATTCTGTAATAAGATATTATTATGCCTCATCAAAAACATTTAATCTTATATTACTTAATCTTATTCTCTGAAGATATACCATCCATTTTTTTTATTAAAAGAAAATCTTGGGAAGAAAAAATAGGGTTTTTTTTTTTTTTTTTTGCTCTGGTGGAGAAATCAATCCCTATTTGAAGTACAATTTAAGATTAAGCAATATAGCACTATGGCTTCAAAATGTTAATTAATTCTCCATTTGGCTTGCTGTTCTCAACCTAAGCATTTAGATTGCAAACACTTTTGTTAAGACTCATTTTATTACAAGTTAAAATTGCAGGGAAAAAAATTGATGTAGAAATGGGTTTCTAAATCAATGCAGCAATAACAGAATACCTAACATATTTGCTAGAATGTATTTTTCATTATTCATAGATCCATACAGGGATCTCTAATGGTCCCTGAAAATCCAGAGATTATCAAGAAATGTGACTTTAAGTACCTGAAATTGCCATAGCTATTTATCTTAGCTCCTCATAGATAAAGTCATGTAAGTGTCAGATGGAAAGAGTCTCAAATCTAGGCAAGACTTTGGCTATATATTTTTTAACTCAAAATTGAGGCATAGTTTATTTACAATATTGTATTAGTTGCAAGTGAACATAATCTTTAGCTATATTTTATATTTTATAAAACAACAGGGCATTGTTCTAAAATACAAAATGTGGAAGAGAGTAGTTGGGAGATGAACTATAAACCAAACCTTTACAAAATCCAAATTTCACCAAAGAAATAATATGCCAAAGTAGAATGCTGTTCTTATATTATGGGGGAAAAATTCTCCCATGTTGTATTGCCTTCATAGAAGCTCTGGGATCACATACCATATCTGAATGTTTGTCTGAGCTTTTGTGCTGGCCTTTCAGGTCATGATTAGACATGACTGCCTGAGCCCTTAGAACAAAGTCCCTGATTTACCACGGAACCGCTCTGGTATGAAAGACAGGTCTAGATCAGGGTTTCTCTATTGCCATTTTGGACTAGATCATTCTTTGTGGTAGGGGTTGGGGTAACCTCTGTATTGGGGGATATTCATCAGCATCTCTGATTTCACCTGTGAAGTTGTGATATCCACACATGTCTCCGGTACTATCAAATATTATTATGCCTCATCAAAAACATTTAATCTTATATTACTTAATCTTATTCTCTGAAGATATACCATCCATTTTTTTTATTAAAAGAAAATCTTGGGAAGAAAAAATAGGGTTTTTTTTTTTTTTTTTGCTCTGGTGGAGAAATCAATCCCTATTTGAAGTACAATTTAAGATTAAGCAATATAGCACTATGGCTTCAAAATGTTAATTAATTCTCCATTTGGCTTGCTGTTCTCAACCTAAGCATTTAGATTGCAAACACTTTTGTTAAGACTCATTTTATTACAAGTTAAAATTGCAGGGAAAAAAATTGATGTAGAAATGGGTTTCTAAATCAATGCAGCAATAACAGAATACCTAACATATTTGCTAGAATGTATTTTTCATTATTCATAGATCCATACAGGGATCTCTAATGGTCCCTGAAAATCCAGAGATTATCAAGAAATGTGACTTTAAGTACCTGAAATTGCCATAGCTATTTATCTTAGCTCCTCATAGATAAAGTCATGTAAGTGTCAGATGGAAAGAGTCTCAAATCTAGGCAAGACTTTGGCTATATATTTTTTAACTCAAAATTGAGGCATAGTTTATTTACAATATTGTATTAGTTGCAAGTGAACATAATCTTTAGCTATATTTTATATTTTATAAAACAACAGGGCATTGTTCTAAAATACAAAATGTGGAAGAGAGTAGTTGGGAGATGAACTATAAACCAAACCTTTACAAAATCCAAATTTCACCAAAGAAATAATATGCCAAAGTAGAATGCTGTTCTTATATTATGGGGGAAAAATTCTCCCATGTTGTATTGCCTTCATAGAAGCTCTGGGATCACATACCATATCTGAATGTTTGTCTGAGCTTTTGTGCTGGCCTTTCAGGTCATGATTAGACATGACTGCCTGAGCCCTTAGAACAAAGTCCCTGATTTACCACGGAACCGCTCTGGTATGAAAGACAGGTCTAGATCAGGGTTTCTCTATTGCCATTTTGGACTAGATCATTCTTTGTGGTAGGGGTTGGGGTAACCTCTGTATTGGGGGATATTCATCAGCATCTCTGATTTCACCTGTGAAGTTGTGATATCCACACATGTCTCCGGGTACTATCAAATATTCTCTGGGTGGCAAAATTGACCACCACAGAGAACCACTGGTCTAGACTGATTTAAAATTTTAGATGTTTCTTAATTGTGTTAAATCAGGTAGATTCCCAGGAATGGTGTCTCCCTTCCTATGTTGGCAACTATACCGCCCAGATTCAGTGTCTCATTCTGCAACTCTGTATGCGTGCGACTTTGGTTATCATCTCTCAACCTTAGTCCATTCCTCTATAAAATGTGGTTTAAAAAGTTCCAGCTTAATAGGATTATTGTACAGAATAAATATAAATGCACAACACAGCACCTAGCACATTATTAGTCCTAATAATTATTAATGCTAATAATAAAAGTTGGTTTGTATTATTATTTTGAATTGTTACTGGTCCAGGATCAGTCTAAAGTTATAGGATCCTGAGAACCCAGATGTCTTCTTGAATTATACTAGAGAAAATGTCAGAAATACAAGATGGTACGAACTTAATATTTAATTTGCATTTTAGAAGGCCTAAATCCTTTCAGAGTTTATTTTTAAATTTTTCCATCAAATAATATTTTTAAGATCAGTATGCCCCATAATCCATTGAACATAATGAAGATGATCAAAGGAAATAAAAGTCTTTGGAAGCATCCAAATAACTTAATACCCCGTGAGGAAAAAATTCATCATGTATACACAAAATCATTAAAGAAAAACATATGCTACTGTTTCATACTTATTTACTGGATAGCACGCTTGCTGAAAATAGTAGTAGTGTAATTTAACTCCCTACTGGTACTTAGATGTAGAAGCAGCTCCATAAATAGAATCTTCTTATATTATGGGGAAAAATGCTCCCATGTTGTATTGCCTTCATAGAAGCTCTGGGATCACATACCATATCTGAATGTTTGTCTGAGCTTTTGTGCTGGCCTTTCAGGTCATGATTAGACATGACTGCCTGAGCCCTTAGAACAAAGTCCCTGATTTACCACGGAACCGCTCTGGTATGAAAGACAGGTCTAGATCAGGGTTTCTCTATTGCCATTTTGGACTAGATCATTCTTTGTGGTAGGGGTTGGGGTAACCTCTGTATTGGGGGATATTCATCAGCATCTCTGATTTCACCTGTGAAGTTGTGATATCCACACATGTCTCCGGGTACTATCAAATATTCTCTGGGTGGCAAAATTGACCACCACAGAGAACCACTGGTCTAGACTGATTTAAAATTTTAGATGTTTCTTAATTGTGTTAAATCAGGTAGATTCCCAGGAATGGTGTCTCCCTTCCTATGTTGGCAACTATACCGCCCAGATTCAGTGTCTCATTCTGCAACTCTGTATGCGTGCGACTTTGGTTATCATCTCTCAACCTTAGTCCATTCCTCTATAAAATGTGGTTTAAAAAGTTCCAGCTTAATAGGATTATTGTACAGAATAAATATAAATGCACAACACAGCACCTAGCACATTATTAGTCCTAATAATTATTAATGCTAATAATAAAAGTTGGTTTGTATTATTATTTTGAATTGTTACTGGTCCAGGATCAGTCTAAAGTTATAGGATCCTGAGAACCCAGATGTCTTCTTGAATTATACTAGAGAAAATGTCAGAAATACAAGATGGTACGAACTTAATATTTAATTTGCATTTTAGAAGGCCTAAATCCTTTCAGAGTTTATTTTTAAATTTTTCCATCAAATAATATTTTTAAGATCAGTATGCCCCATAATCCATTGAACATAATGAAGATGATCAAAGGAAATAAAAGTCTTTGGAAGCATCCAAATAACTTAATACCCCGTGAGGAAAAAATTCATCATGTATACACAAAATCATTAAAGAAAAACATATGCTACTGTTTCATACTTATTTACTGGATAGCAAGCTTGTTGAAAATAGTAGTAGTGTCCCAGACATCTCTTTAACTCCCCTACTGGTACTTAGATGTAGAAGCAGCTCCATAAATACTGGTAAGATGAAGGAAAAGAAGAAACGTCAGAATAAAACATGTATTTTCTTCCAAATTGTCCCTGACTTATTATATAGCCTTGTTGAAGTCAGTTCTGTAAGTTGGTCACTCAATAAATGGAGAAGATAATACTGCTTAATGCTTGACATGTATATAGCCCCAAATAGTTTACAAAGCATTTTCATTTACATTATTATATCTCATGATAGTATATCATCAGCCCCATTCTCCTTGGAGAACTCAACAATTTAATTACTGCAGCTATATCATGGGTCTTGGCCTTGGAGTGTTTCTCAGCCGAGGATATACTTCAGTCCTTAAATGACCTTGATCCTAGTAACATCCTTAATAACACCAGAGCAATTTTATTATATACAAATATCAACCCTTTAGAATCTTTATCTGGTGGCACAGAATCACTGGGTAAGGCCCCAAGAATGTTTCATCTCATCCTTTTAGAGATGAAGAGATGCAGGCCCAGTGGGTTCAGAGAATTCCCAAGTTGTCTTGGTGAGTTTACTGGCCAAGTCCAAATTAGAAGCTGATTACTCTCTCATTGTCTCATGGTATTAATCATTACAAAAGACAGAGGATTTAACTCTAACTCAAATTAGTCAGGCTTCCTTTGGCTCTGTGAAAACATTTCACTTGTAAGAGCATGCACATTTTTAGGCTCTCATTTATTAAGAACCCAGAAGTCTTCTTGAATTATACTAGAGAAAATGTCAGAAATACAAGATGGTACGAACTTAATATTTAATTTGCATTTTAGAAGGCCTAAATCCTTTCAGAGTTTATTTTTAAATTTTTCCATCAAATAATATTTTTAAGATCAGTATGCCCCATAATCCATTGAACATAATGAAGATGATCAAAGGAAATAAAAGTCTTTGGAAGCATCCAAATAACTTAATACCCCGTGAGGAAAAAATTCATCATGTATACACAAAATCATTAAAGAAAAACATATGCTACTGTTTCATACTTATTTACTGGATAGCAAGCTTGTTGAAAATAGTAGTAGTGTCCCAGACATCTCTTTAACTCCCCTACTGGTACTTAGATGTAGAAGCAGCTCCATAAATACTGGTAAGATGAAGGAAAAGAAGAAACGTCAGAATAAAACATGTATTTTCTTCCAAATTGTCCCTGACTTATTATATAGCCTTGTTGAAGTCAGTTCTGTAAGTTGGTCACTCAATAAATGGAGAAGATAATACTGCTTAATGCTTGACATGTATATAGCCCCAAATAGTTTACAAAGCATTTTCATTTACATTATTATATCTCATGATAGTATATCATCAGCCCCATTCTCCTTGGAGAACTCAACAATTTAATTACTGCAGCTATATCATGGGTCTTGGCCTTGGAGTGTTTCTCAGCCGAGGATATACTTCAGTCCTTAAATGACCTTGATCCTAGTAACATCCTTAATAACACCAGAGCAATTTTATTATATACAAATATCAACCCTTTAGAATCTTTATCTGGTGGCACAGAATCACTGGGTAAGGCCCCAAGAATGTTTCATCTCATCCTTTTAGAGATGAAGAGATGCAGGCCCAGTGGGTTCAGAGAATTCCCAAGTTGTCTTGGTGAGTCACTGGCCAAGTCCAAATTAGAAGCTGATTACTCTCTCATTGTCTCATGGTATTAATCATTACAAAAGACAGAGGATTTAACTCTAACTCAAATTAGTCAGGCTTCCTTTGGCTCTGTGAAAACATTTCACTTGTAAGAGCATGCACATTTTTTAGGCTCTCATTTATTAACGCAATAAACTAATGAGCAGATAATTTAGCTAGCCAACATGGAAAGTAGTAATGTCATGCAGCTGACATTGCTTCACCAGTCATTCACTTAGGAAGTCTAAATGGAATTTCTCTTCAATTTTGGCGTTTGCATCTGATACATATCTTCATTTTAGAGAAATGCTGTAACTATTATTAAGGGAAAATGAATCAACTATTTTCAAGCATTACACACACACACACACACACACACACATCAAGCACAAACTTTAATTTTTAAGTTATCTCACTTGGTATTCTTGGAGCCCACATTAATTATGCAACAAGCTTTCTATGCTACTTGTATGATGTAGCTCCTCATAGATTTAGACCATGGGTCTGTTATTATTATTATTTTTTGGACACAGGAATGTCAGAGGAGGCTGATAAACACTGAAAATATGGGTAACTGCCTGCTCAGACTTAAGGAGCCACCAATTATAATTATGCACTTGGTGAGGTGAGTCATATTCATATAAATACAATGTTTGTAGGGTCCTTTACATAGAAAGGCTTTAATAGTAAATATGTAAAATGAGAGATAAGTCAGTGGTAATTCAAGTCTAAAATGAAGGAGCTTAGTGAGTTTTGTAATGATTGGTGAACTATGAAGCAAAAGTTAAACTTTTACTAGCACTTTCTGAAGCTGGAGGCTCTCTTCTCAGTCAAGCTTGGCTGAAAATAGAAAGATGATGTTTAGCCATAATTTCTAAAGGATAGAGACCATCTTTTATCCATTTCTACAAAGGTTAGCATGCAGAGACATTTAATACATTTTTGTTAATGCTCTCTCTAGAATATTGAGTCAGCTGGTAGTCCTTCCCTGAATTCTAAGGGCAGCACAGCATCCAGCAAATCTTGTGCTTGCATGTCACATGCACAACTAGACTTAACCATTTGGGTTACTTACGTGTATGCTGGTTACCAAATGACCTGTAGTTTCTAGAAGCTAGGTTGGCTAATCCTGTGCCTTGTTGAGCATTCCTACTGTTTTTTACTCCAAGAAAAAGAACCTGTGTAAATAGAAAAACCCAAATCTTAAACCCCAAATGGAAAGAAACATGATATTCTCAAAAATATCTAGACACTAGGGTCATTTGCTACAGCTATCTCAGATGTATCAATAGTTATTAAGGAGAATTTGAACAGAGTAAAAATCCTAGTAGAATTTTGTAAATGAGAGCAGTTGTGGAGGCCTCTTTAATTTGTTAGAGTCCATGACAGATGACACAAGGAAATGCAGACTATCAAAACTCAAGGAGGAAAGATCCATTTAACAGAGTCCACAGGCTTTCTTCTCTTAGGAAAAGGACATAGCTTTGGCAGATGTTTGCCAGTCTTTTGTCCATACTCCTAAGGGAGAATAAGTTAGTGACCCATAGGAGTTGCCTTCTCAGAACAGTGATTTTATTTTTGTTTTATTAATTAATTTTTTTTGGCTCTGCTGGTCTTCACTGTAGCACACAGGCTTTCTCTAGTCGTGGTGCCAGGGTTTCTCTTTAGTTGTCACATGGGTTTCTCTAGTTGTGCCATGTGGCCTTTCTGTATGTGCTGCATGCCAGTGTCAGAGGGCACAGGCTCCGTAGTTGCAGCATGCCGACTTCTCTATTTGCCCTGCAGCATTGTGGGATCTTAGTTTCCTGACTAGGGATCGAACCCATGTCTCCATCTTTGGAAGGCAGATTCTTAACCATTGGACCACCAGGGAAGTTCCTGCAAGGTGATTTTTCAACAGCCTTAAATGCCTCTATCCTAATAGTAATATTTGTCTCATCCAGAAACTTCTTGTTATGCCTACTTAACAAGATTTCACCAATGCAGAGGCTTGCTTTTTCATAATGAGGCCAGTACCTAGCTTCAGGAACCAATACCTCCCTTCGCCTCTCCCAGATTAAGGAACAGCATATTCTTGCTGTCATTCCTCTGAGCCCAACACTACTCCCCTGAGGAAAAGTCCTTCATCATTTTCCAGGTGTAACTAACTCACCTGGATAGGTAACCATCCCAGAAGCTCTCAAGTTTCAAAACAAAAGCTCTTCAAAAACAAACAATATTAGGTTGGCTAATCCTGTGCCTTGTTGAGCATTCCTACTGTTTTTACTAAAAAATTTAAAGAAAAACCCAAATCTTAAACCCCAAATGGAAAGAAACATGATATTCTCAAAAATATCTAGACACTAGGGTCATTTGCTACAGCTATCTCAGATGTATCAATAGTTATTAAGGAGAATTTGAACAGAGTAAAAATCCTAGTAGAATTTTGTAAATGAGAGCAGTTGTGGAGGCCTCTTTAATTTGTTAGAGTCCATGACAGATGACACAAGGAAATGCAGACTATCAAAACTCAAGGAGGAAAGATCCATTTAACAGAGTCCACAGGCTTTCTTCTCTTAGGAAAAGGACATAGCTTTGGCAGATGTTTGCCAGTCTTTTGTCCATACTCCTAAGGGAGAATAAGTTAGTGACCCATAGGAGTTGCCTTCTCAGAACAGTGATTTTATTTTTGTTTTATTAATTAATTTTTTTTGGCTCTGCTGGTCTTCACTGTAGCACACAGGCTTTCTCTAGTCGTGGTGCCAGGGTTTCTCTTTAGTTGTCACATGGGTTTCTCTAGTTGTGCCATGTGGCCTTTCTGTATGTGCTGCATGCCAGTGTCAGAGGGCACAGGCTCCGTAGTTGCAGCATGCCGACTTCTCTATTTGCCCTGCAGCATTGTGGGATCTTAGTTTCCTGACTAGGGATCGAACCCATGTCTCCATCTTTGGAAGGCAGATTCTTAACCATTGGACCACCAGGGAAGTTCCTGCAAGGTGATTTTTCAACAGCCTTAAATGCCTCTATCCTAATAGTAATATTTGTCTCATCCAGAAACTTCTTGTTATGCCTACTTAACAAGATTTCACCAATGCAGAGGCTTGCTTTTTCATAATGAGGCCAGTACCTAGCTTCAGGAACCAATACCCTCCCTTCGCCTCTCCCAGATTAAGGAACAGCATATTCTTGCTGTCATTCCTCTGAGCCCAACACTACTCCCCTGAGGAAAAGTCCTTCATCATTTTCCAGGTGTAACTAACTCACCTGGATAGGTAACCATCCCAGAAGCTCTCAAGTTTCAAAAAACAAAAGCTCTTACTTAGAAATATGCTCCATAGACAAAATGAGATTGGTTTGCAAGGTCCAAGATAAGCTTTCCATCAGGAGCAGTGGGTCAGGGAATGCCCACTCACAGTAAATCCAATGACTTCAATGCTTTACACCTGGTAGGCTCACTTGCAGGTAATTCTAAGTCAGCATGTTTTGGGTACCAGAATTAAGGAATCTATTGGATTAAACCTGATGGTCAAGATTCCTCAAACAACTAGGAATAGAACCACCATATGACCCGGCAATCCCACTACTAGGCATCTACCCAGAAGAAATCAAAATTGAAAGACACATATACCCCATTGTTCATTACAGCACTATTTACAATAGCTAGAAAATGGAAGCAACCTAGATGTCCATCAGCCAATGAATAGATAAAGAAGCTGTGGTACATATATACAATGGAATATTACTCAGCCATAAAAAGAAATGCATTTGAGTCCATTTTAATGAGGTGGATGACTCTAGAACCTATTATACAGAGTGAAGGAAGTCAGAGAAAGATAAGTATTATATACTGACACATATATATGGAATCTAGAAAAATGGTACTGATAAATGTACATGCAGAGAAGCAATGGAGAAACGGACATAGAGTGCAGTCTTATGAACATTGGGGTGAAGGAAGGGAATGTGCTGTGGGACTAAGGAATCTTCAATGGTGCTCTGTGGCGACCTGGAGGGGTGGAGTGGGGAGGGAGATGGGAGGGAGATTCGGGAGGAGGTGGGACATATGTATACCTACAGCAGGTTCAGGTTGATGTGTGGCAGTAAACAACAAAAGTCTGTATATATGCATACAAAATTTTGGAAGGCAGATTCTTAACCATTGGACCACCAGGGAAGTTCCTGCAAGGTGATTTTTCAACAGCCTTAAATGCCTCTATCCTAATAGTAATATTTGTCTCATCCAGAAACTTCTTGTTATGCCTACTTAACAAGATTTCACCAATGCAGAGGCTTGCTTTTTCATAATGAGGCCAGTACCTAGCTTCAGGAACCAATACCTCCCTTCGCCTCTCCCAGATTAAGGAACAGCATATTCTTGCTGTCATTCCTCTGAGCCCAACACTACTCCCCTGAGGAAAAGTCCTTCATCATTTTCCAGGTGTAACTAACTCACCTGGATAGGTAACCATCCCAGAAGCTCTCAAGTTTCAAAAAACAAAAGCTCTTACTTAGAAATATGCTCCATAGACAAAATGAGATTGGTTTGCAAGGTCCAAGATAAGCTTTCCATCAGGAGCAGTGGGTCAGGGAATGCCCACTCACAGTAAATCCAATGACTTCAATGCTTTACACCTGGTAGGCTCACTTGCAGGTAATTCTAAGTCAGCATGTTTTGGGTACCAGAATTAAGGAATCTATTGGATTAAACCTGATGGTCAAGATTCCTCAAACAACTAGGAATAGAACCACCATATGACCCGGCAATCCCACTACTAGGCATCTACCCAGAAGAAATCAAAATTGAAAGACACATATACCCCATTGTTCATTACAGCACTATTTACAATAGCTAGAAAATGGAAGCAACCTAGATGTCCATCAGCCAATGAATAGATAAAGAAGCTGTGGTACATATATACAATGGAATATTACTCAGCCATAAAAGAAATGCATTTGAGTCCATTTTAATGAGGTGGATGACTCTAGAACCTATTATACAGAGTGAAGGAAGTCAGAGAAAGATAAGTATTATATACTGACACATATATATGGAATCTAGAAAAATGGTACTGATAAATGTACATGCAGAGAAGCAATGGAGAAACGGACATAGAGTGCAGTCTTATGAACATTGGGGTGAAGGAAGGGAATGTGCTGTGGGACTAAGGAATCTTCAATGGTGCTCTGTGGCGACCTGGAGGGGTGGAGTGGGGAGGGAGATGGGAGGGAGATTCGGGAGGAGGTGGGACATATGTATACCTACAGCAGGTTCAGGTTGATGTGTGGCAGTAAACAACAAAAGTCTGTATATATGCATACAAAAAACCTGGTTCTGTACCAGAGAGCTAAACTTTAGAGCAACTCTCTCCAGATCATGCTATTTATTTACCTCCTAGGGAATAATTATTTTTAGTGCATTGTCCATTCTTTCTGTGATTTGAAAGGACTTCTTGGTAGAATAAACCACTAGCAAATTTGGGAGGAACAAACTTAAAGGGACCTCCTTTTAAGCTGCCTATCTCATACAACCAGAACATCTATTCAGTGTGTTTTATCTGGTATGACAAGTGCAATTTGTAATAACATATAAATTCCCTTGTCAAGGAAAATAGCACCTCCCTATACGAGTTATTTTCCATCTTGGATGAACATTAGAGTCACCTGGACAGCTTTAAGAAATACTGATGTCCAGGCCCCACTCAAAACATTATTTAATTGACCTGGAGTAATGCAAACCCATTAGTATTATTTTTTCTTATAATTCCCCAAGTGATTCTAATGGGTGCCAAAAATTGAGAACTTCTGCTTAGATTTATAATCTCTCTTTGATAATCTTTTAAATTTATTTAGCTTTATAGTGTTCTACAAAGATAATCTTCCCTGGAGGACTAAAGAATGAGATTGATGATGAACTCAGTAATTTTCCTACCTGAAGCCACGGGGGAATGGATTGGTCATCATTTCCCACCGGGCCACTATTTTAGATATAGAAAAATTAACCTAAAAGGGATATTTATCATTACATGTGTTCATGAACTGAACTTGGTTGTGCTAAATGGTAGATATAAATCTAGAGGAATTATTGTACTTGTCTCTAGATCAAATATTCTCACTTATCATTTATCATCTAAAGACATATTTAAAAATTCTGCCTTACTTACTCAGGGAAATGGTTTCTTCTCTCACTTTCTTGCAACAGATTGATGATGTCTTTAACCTGGTCTGCCCTTAATCTTCTGGGGTCTAATTTGACAAGGAGGTTCAGGCAGTCAAATGAACCCCTGATCAAGTTCATGTGTGATGTGTGAAGTAAAAGATAATAAATGTGGATTGTGTGAGGTTTACACATTTTCTTTCTTTCTTCTCTGAACAGTGTAAAGAAGTCTGGCTTCAGAGGGACCTCGAGACTTGAGGAAGAACACAGTGGTGAGTTCTCCATGTCTCCTTATTGCTGCCCCTAGATCCCAGACAGGGCAGTGCAGAAGTGTGCCACAGGCACAGAGGAAAAGAGCTTCTGGAAGAACTTACCCAAGCCAAGGGACTAGAAGACATGTGGCCTCACATTAGAAATCTTCTTGGCAAAACCCTCCTTACCCCAGGCAGACACTAAGGGGGAACGTCACACCTTGCACCACTGCTGTGTCACCATGGAGCGTAAAGCACAGGAGCCTACAGGCTGTTGGTGGGGCCAAGTCTTGGCACTAATTAGCCAATATGGTGATTGCCAGGAGAGTTCAAGCAACTGAATGTTCCTAAGTATGTCTGCCTCCAAGGTTTTTCTCCCTAAGGTGAGCCACACCCTCCCCCAACATCTCCCAGAGACTCTTCAAGACCAGCAGGTAGCTCTGGTCCAAGTTGCTATCCAATGACAGGTTTTGCCCTGGGTTCTGGTGTGTGTGGGATTTTTTATGCACTTAAGAGTGAAGTCTGTGTCTCTCCCAGTCCGGTGGGGCTCCTGCAGTTAAGCCCCATTGGCCTTCAAAGCCAAAGGCTCAAGAGCTTATCTTCCCAGGGACGGAGCCCTAGGCTTTGAGTCTGCTGTGGCCTGTAGGACTCTCACCCTTGTGGATGAACCTCTGCAATATAATTTTTCTGCCTTTTTGTGGTTTGCCCACGCTGGGGGTTGGAGGTTGGATGATATCATGAGTTCACCCCTTGTTCAAATCTCATTATGGTTCCTTTTTTATATCTTCAGTTGTAGGAGACCTTTGAAATGTACCAGAAAGTGTTCCACACTGGTAGGTTCCAGCTCTGTTTATTTTTCAGTTGGTGGTCATTCTGTAGATAGTTGTAATTTTGGTGTGCTCGGGGTCTTTGTATCCCTCCATCTTCACCGTTCCCCCAACTACTAAGTTTTTTAATCATTTGGTAAGAGATTATTCAAAGTGTTAATAAGCTGATATTTTATTAACATTACTACATTTTTTTTTGTGTCCGTTTGTACTTTGTAAGATTTCTTCAATAAGAGTGCACTGGTTTTAGAATAACACAAAAATGCCAAGTTTCCATTTTAGAGTGGCCATTAGCAAATTCTGATTTCTCTATGCATATTCTCCCACAAAACATACAAATCAAAGAGACAAGCAAAAAAAAAAGCAAAAACAAATAATTACAAGAATTGAAGAACTTACCCAAGCCAAGGGACTAGAAGACATGTGGCCTCACATTAGAAATCTTCTTGGCAAAACCCTCCTTACCCCAGGCAGACACTAAGGGGGAACGTCACACCTTGCACCACTGCTGTGTCACCATGGAGCGTAAAGCACAGGAGCCTACAGGCTGTTGGTGGGGCCAAGTCTTGGCACTAATTAGCCAATATGGTGATTGCCAGGAGAGTTCAAGCAACTGAATGTTCCTAAGTATGTCTGCCTCCAAGGTTTTTCTCCCTAAGGTGAGCCACACCCTCCCCCAACATCTCCCAGAGACTCTTCAAGACCAGCAGGTAGCTCTGGTCCAAGTTGCTATCCAATGACAGGTTTTGCCCTGGGTTCTGGTGTGTGTGGGATTTTTTATGCACTTAAGAGTGAAGTCTGTGTCTCTCCCAGTCCGGTGGGGCTCCTGCAGTTAAGCCCCATTGGCCTTCAAAGCCAAAGGCTCAAGAGCTTATCTTCCCAGGGACGGAGCCCTAGGCTTTGAGTCTGCTGTGGCCTGTAGGACTCTCACCCTTGTGGATGAACCTCTGCAATATAATTTTTCTGCCTTTTTGTGGTTTGCCCACGCTGGGGGTTGGAGGTTGGATGATATCATGAGTTCACCCCTTGTTCAAATCTCATTATGGTTCCTTTTTTATATCTTCAGTTGTAGGAGACCTTTGAAATGTACCAGAAAGTGTTCCACACTGGTAGGTTCCAGCTCTGTTTATTTTTCAGTTGGTGGTCATTCTGTAGATAGTTGTAATTTTGGTGTGCTCGGGGTCTTTGTATCCCTCCATCTTCACCGTTCCCCCAACTACTAAGTTTTTTAATCATTTGGTAAGAGATTATTCAAAGTGTTAATAAGCTGATATTTTATTAACATTACTACATTTTTCTTTGTGTCCATTTGTACTTTGTAAGATTTCTTCAATAAGAGTGCACTGGTTTTAGAATAACACAAAAATGCCAAGTTTCCATTTTAGAGTGGCCATTAGCAAATTCTGATTTCTCTATGCATATTCTCCCACAAAACATACAAATCAAAGAGACAAGCAAAAAACAAAAATAAAATTACAGAGGACAGTGAAAGGAAGATATTCAAATTATTTTTATGAAGTGAGTATGGCATTGAACCTTAAAGCCAGAAACTCAAAAAGATGATTTAATTCATAAATCTCAATGTGAAAGCCTAAGATGCTATAAATAATAATAATTTTGACCAAGTTGGGTTTATTACAGTAACACAGGAATGGTTCAGCATTTTAAAACGGCATTAGGGCCATTCAGTATATCAATAGATTTAAGGAAACAAGATCGTACATCTTCTAAGATTTTACGAGACAATTGAAAATTCAACATCAATTTTTAACTTTAAAAGTACTCTTTGAAATCAGATTAAATGAATTTGTCCTTAACAAAATTTTTCCTTAGCAACAGAAAGTTCTTAGACAAGAATAAGGTAAGTTAGCCTGTCATTTCATTACTAAAGATAGTATTCAGTATAATTACTTCTTTTATTTAATTTACTTTTTCAAAAATTTTATTCATGCATTTCCCTGGTGGTCCAGTGGGTAAGGATGCTGACTTGAAATGCAAGGGGTGCGGATTCGATCCCTGGCCTGGGAGAATCCGTGGCTGGACTGATGTTTCCAACCACCAAGCCGGAGCTCTGGAGTGCATGCACCCAGAGTGGGTGCTCTGCAGCGAGAGAGGCCACTGCAATGGGAAGCCCACACAGGCCAGGGAGCAGAGATGGATAAAAAATAAATAAATGAAAGACCAATAGAAGGGGCAAAAAAAGAAAAATTTAAAAAAAATTTATTCAACTATAGTTGATTTACAATATTGTTATTTTCAGGTGTATAGCAAAGTGGATCAGTTATACATATGCATATATTCTTTGATTTACAATATTGTAGATAGTTGTAATTTTGGTGTGCTCGGGGTCTTTGTATCCCTCCATCTTCACCGTTCCCCCAACTACTAAGTTTTTTAATCATTTGGTAAGAGATTATTCAAAGTGTTAATAAGCTGATATTTTATTAACATTACTACATTTTTCTTTGTGTCCATTTGTACTTTGTAGGATTTCTTCAATAATATGTCACTGGTTTTAGAATAACACAAAAATGCCAAGTTTCCATTTTAGAGTGGCCATTAGCAAATTCTGATTTCTCTATGCATATTCTCCCACAAAACATACAAATCAAAGAGACAAGCAAAAAACAAAAATAAAATTACAGAGGACAGTGAAAGGAAGATATTCAAATTATTTTTATGAAGTGAGTATGGCATTGAACCTTAAAGCCAGAAACTCAAAAAGATGATTTAATTCATAAATCTCAATGTGAAAGCCTAAGATGCTATAAATAATAATAATTTTGACCAAGTTGGGTTTATTACAGTAACACAGGAATGGTTCAGCATTTTAAAACGGCATTAGGGCCATTCAGTATATCAATAGATTTAAGGAAACAAGATCGTACATCTTCTAAGATTTTACGAGACAATTGAAAATTCAACATCAATTTTTAACTTTAAAAGTACTCTTTGAAATCAGATTAAATGAATTTGTCCTTAACAAAATTTTTCCTTAGCAACAGAAGTTCTTAGACAAGAATAAGGTAAGTTAGCCTGTCATTTCATTACTAAAGATAGTATTCAGTATAATTACTTCTTTTATTTAATTTACTTTTTCAAAAATTTTATTCATGCATTTCCCTGGTGGTCCAGTGGGTAAGGATGCTGACTTGAAATGCAAGGGGTGCGGATTCGATCCCTGGCCTGGGAGAATCCGTGGCTGGACTGATGTTTCCAACCACCAAGCCGGAGCTCTGGAGTGCATGCACCCAGAGTGGGTGCTCTGCAGCGAGAGAGGCCACTGCAATGGGAAGCCCACACAGGCCAGGGAGCAGAGATGGATAAAAAATAAATAAATGAAAGACCAATAGAAGGGGCAAAAAAAGAAAAATTTAAAAAAAATTTATTCAACTATAGTTGATTTACAATATTGTTATTTTCAGGTGTATAGCAAAGTGGATCAGTTATACATATGCATATATTTCTCTCTTTAAGGTTCTTTTCCCATGTAGACCATTACAAAATATTGGGTGTTGAGTCTTTCCAATTATGATTTAGTAAGTTCAACAACAACCAAATCTTTGATACAAAAAAGGAAGAAATGAAATACCAAATACTAGTCAAAATTTAACTATATTCACCAACTTTTGTAAGGTTATTTTGTGTAACAATCTCGAAGTCTCAGTGGATAGCAGCAACAAAGATTTATTTCTCTTTTTCCTTACTGGACAACTCCAGACTGGTTGTGGCTTTGTTCTGCGTGGTCCCTCCAGACACTAGGCTGATAGAACAGTCCCTTTCTGACTCAATGGCATGCTACTGTGACACTTAGTGCTTCCCCGGTGGCACTGGGAAGTGGTCCAGAACTTGCCTGTCAGTGCAGGAGATGTAAGAGATGCAGGTTTCATCTCTGGGTCTGGAAGATCACCTAGAGGAGGGCATGGCAATCTAGTCCAGCATCCCTTTTTCTATCATGTCTTTGACTCTTTTATTTTTTTAGTTTAATTTGATTTTTAATTGGAGAATAATTACTGTATTGTGTTGGTTTCTGCCATACATCAACATGAATCAGCCACAGGTATGTAAATGTCCCCTCCCAGCTCTCTCTCAATCCCATTCCCTAGGTTGTCACAGACTGGATAATCCCATGGACAGAGGAGCCTGGCCCCAGGGGATGGTGCATAGGGTCACAAAAAGGTGGCCGCGACTGAGGCAAACTTAGAGTGCATGTGTGTGAGTGCACGCACACACACACACATACTTTGTGAGTGTTCCAGTTATTCCACATCTTTGGCAACACTTGTTTTTAAGCTTTAGTTTTTCTGGCAGGGATATAGTAGTGTATCATTGTGGTTTTAATTTGCGTTTCCTTGGTGACCAGTGACGTCAACAACTTTTCCTGGGCTTGTTCAATTGCAAAGCATTTGCGCATTTTTTATTAGATTGCCTTCTTACCCTTGAGTTGTAAGATTTCTTTGTATGCTTGGAGTCCAAGTTGTTTTTTTTTTTTTAAAGATTTATTTATTTATTTATTTTGGGCGGGGGTCGGGTTGGGGAGGGAGGGGAGCAGGCGGGCCACTTCTATTGGTCTTTCTTTTCTCTGTTTTCATCCGTCTTTGTTCTTTGGCCCCTGTGGGCCTCCCATCGCGGTGGCATCTGTTGTCGCAGAGCACCAGCTCTGGGCGCATGCGCTCCAGAGCTCCGGCTTGGTAATTGGACACATCGGTCCAGCCGCTCCATGGCACGTGGGATCTTCCCAGGCCAGGGATCAAACCAGCACCCCTTGCACTGCAAGGCGGTGTCCTTACCCACTGGACCACCAGGGGAAGCCCCCAAGTTGTTATTAATGTATATTTTTTCAATACTTTCTCCCCGTCTCTGACTTGCCATTTTATTTTCTTAATGGTACTTTCTGACAAGCGGAAGTTCTAAATTTTGATAAACTTCAATTACAAAATGTATTTATTTTGTGATTCATATATTTTGTATCCTATCAGTGCAGATTTGCCTTCGCCAAAGTCACAAAAGACTTTCTCATATGTTTTTTGTCAGAAGTTTTAGGGTTTTAAGTTTTTGAGTCAGTTTTGTGTGGGGGCTAAGGAAAATGCCAAAGCTCCTTTGTCTGTACAGATATCCAGCTATCCCAGCACCATTTATTGAAAAGACCATTCTCCTCCTTTGAGTCATCTTGGTAACTTGTCAAAAATTGACTATTATAACCATATATCCAGTTAATTCTGTTCCAATGATCTAAATGTGTATTTTCATGCCAGTATCATACTATCAATACCTCGATCACTGTAGATGTGAAGTAAGCTTTGAAATAAAGGAGTATAGGCCCTCTAGATACATTCTTTTTCTAGATTTATTTTTCCTTAGAGTGCATGTGTGTGAGTGCACGCACACACACACACATACTTTGTGAGTGTTCCAGTTATTCCACATCTTTGGCAACACTTGTTTTTAAGCTTTAGTTTTTCTGGCAGGGATATAGTAGTGTATCATTGTGGTTTTAATTTGCGTTTCCTTGGTGACCAGTGACGTCAACAACTTTTCCTGGGCTTGTTCAATTGCAAAGCATTTGCGCATTTTTTATTAGATTGCCTTCTTACCCTTGAGTTGTAAGATTTCTTTGTATGCTTGGAGTCCAAGTTGTTTTTTTTTTTTTAAAGATTTATTTATTTATTTATTTTGGGCGGGGGTCGGGTTGGGGAGGGAGGGGAGCAGGCGGGCCACTTCTATTGGTCTTTCATTTCTCTGTTTTCATCCGTCTTTGTTCTTTGGCCCGTGTGGGCCTCTGTCGTTGCAGAGCACCGGCTCTGGGTGCATGCGCTCCAGAGCTCTGGCTCGGTAATTGGACACATCGGTCCCGCCGCTCCGCGGCACGTGGGATCTTCCCAGGCCAGGGATCAAACCAGCACCCCTTGCACTGCAAGGCGGTGTCCTTACCCACTGGACCACCAGGGGAAGCCCCCAAGTTGTTATTAATGTATATTTTTTCAATACTTTCTCCCCGTCTCTGACTTGCCATTTTATTTTCTTAATGGTACTTTCTGACAAGCGGAAGTTCTAAATTTTGATAAACTTCAATTACAAAATGTATTTATTTTGTGATTCATATATTTTGTATCCTATCAGTGCAGATTTGCCTTCGCCAAAGTCACAAAAGACTTTCTCATATGTTTTTTGTCAGAAGTTTTAGGGTTTTAAGTTTTTGAGTCAGTTTTGTGTGGGGGCTAAGGAAAATGCCAAAGCTCCTTTGTCTGTACAGATATCCAGCTATCCCAGCACCATTTATTGAAAAGACCATTCTCCTCCTTTGAGTCATCTTGGTAACTTGTCAAAAATTGACTATTATAACCATATATCCAGTTAATTCTGTTCCAATGATCTAAATGTGTATTTTCATGCCAGTATCATACTATCAATACCTCGATCACTGTAGATGTGAAGTAAGCTTTGAAATAAAGGAGTATAGGCCCTCTAGATACATTCTTTTTCTAGATTTATTTATTCCATATTTTTATATTCCATATAAACTGCAGAATAAGTTTGATCATTTTTTGAATGTCTTTGGTATTATAATGAGTGTTGTATTAAATCTGTAAATAAATTTAGGGATCAATGCCTTAGAATAATAGTCTTCAAGTTAACATTGTGTAGTTCTCCAATTATCTCTTAACTTCATTCAGCAATCTTTGATAGTTTTCATTGTACAGATATTATACATATTGTTCAAGTCATCTTCAAGTACTTTGTATTTTTCGAAATAATTTCTCATTGCCAATAACTAGAAACAGTTAATTTTAGTATTCTGCTCATGTGTCATGAAATGTTGTTATATCCACTTACTAGTTAGGTAATTTGAGGGTGGGGGGGGTGGGTAGTGTCTTTAGTGATTTTTGTGTACATCATAGTGATAGCCAAACAAAAGTGTTGTCTTTCTTTGTGGGTATGTGTATGTTTACTTCATTTTCTGCTTTATTGCACAGGGTTTACAACATAATGGAGAATACCTTAAGTGTGAGTAGATTTTCTTTATCCCCAGTGTTAGAACAGAAAATGATTCTTTCTCAGCAAATATGATATGAGCTGAATATTTCATATTGTTGCTCTAGTATTTTGATTTAGCTGAGAGCTTTTAGAATTAATGGGCAATGCATTCTATAAAATGTTTTAATATGTCTATAGTGATGTTCAGAGACTTTTCTCCATTATATGGAAAATTACTTTGTGTTTAGAACATTAAAGCAATCTTGCAATCCAGGAATAATACCACTTGATCATTGTGTGTAATTTGTCTTTTGAATTACCTGATTTGATTTTTAGTATTTGGTTGAGGATCATTTGAATCCAGTTTTATGAGGAATATAGTTTTCTATGTTTGTTTTCTTACCATGTTTTGGTCTGGATATATTATAGCATGAGGCTAATGCTAGATCCAAAGTGCTTTGGGAAAGGTTGCATACTCCTTTGTTTTCTAAAAGAACTGTAGGATTGTTATTCCTTAAAAGTTCAATAGAATTCTCTTCTGAAACCATCTGAGCCTAGAGTTTTCTTTTAGGAGAATTTTTTAAAAATTCAACTTTAATGAGGTATAAAAGTACACTTTTATCTTTTTGTCTGAATTTTAATTTATAGCTTTCAAGGAATTTATTCAGTTCATTTAAGTTCTCAAACTTACTGAAACAAAATGTTCATTATATTCCTTTATTATTTTTTAATAACTGTCAAATTAATTATGACATTTCTGATTTTATTCTTGTGTGTTCTTTTTTCCTTGATCCATCTACTAGAAGTTTATCAGATTTATTGACCACAAAAAATCAGACTTGAATTTTATTGCTCTCTATTGTTCCTGTTCGTTTCTACTTAGATTTGTTCTCATTGCTATTATTTATTTGCTTTAACTTACTTGGGTTTTATTTGCTTAACTTTTTAAGCTTCTTATGCTAGAAACTTTAACTATTCAACCATGTACTCTTCCACATTATTAATAGAGGCCCCAGAGGGTAAATTCTTTGTAAACCATGCTCCAAAGCTGTAACCCACAAATGTGTCATGTGGTGGTTGTCCCAAGTATTTTCTAATTTTACTTGTGAGTTCTTCTTTGATCTAAAGCCAATCACCAGAACCTGTGAATTCCCAGAAGTTTATATGACAAAGAGATTTGCAGAGGTGATTTAGAGTCTTGAGGTAAGAAGATTCTGGATTGTCTGTGTGAAATGGCATAATTTTGCTAGGTATTTCCTATTCCTCTCCATGACAACATATACTGTTTTGCATTGTCACCAGCAAAATACATGTGATTGTCTCTGTCCCCACAGCCTTGCTGATAGATTCCATTATCAAATTTTGGGGTTTCTATCAATGTAGCTAAGTGAAAAATTATACTTAAATAGTTTTAATTTACACTTAAGCCTATTTTCATATATTAAGTTGATTGTAATGAGATTTATTTGTATATTATTTAGGTTAATATCTCTACCATGTTTTCAGTTTTTTTTACATATCTAGTAACTCTGGGATATTAAAACATTTGCTTGTGACAGAAACTGCATTGTTTTTCATTTTCATTATTTGTCTCTACTTGTACTTTTAGCCAAACTTTTAAATTACTTCTTTTTTTTTGGCCACTTCTATTGGCCTTTCATTTATCTATTTTCATCCATCTTTGTTCTTTGGCCTGTGTGGGCCTCCCATCGCAGTCTTTTGTCTGAATTTTAATTTATAGCTTTCAAGGAATTTATTCAGTTCATTTAAGTTCTCAAACTTACTGAAACAAAATGTTCATTATATTCCTTTATTATTTTTTAATAACTGTCAAATTAATTATGACATTTCTGATTTTATTCTTGTGTGTTCTTTTTTCCTTGATCCATCTACTAGAAGTTTATCAGATTTATTGACCACAAAAAATCAGACTTGAATTTTATTGCTCTCTATTGTTCCTGTTCGTTTCTACTTAGATTTGTTCTCATTGCTATTATTTATTTGCTTTAACTTACTTGGGTTTTATTTGCTTAACTTTTTAAGCTTCTTATGCTAGAAACTTTAACTATTCAACCATGTACTCTTCCACATTATTAATAGAGGCCCCAGAGGGTAAATTCTTTGTAAACCATGCTCCAAAGCTGTAACCCACAAATATGTCATGTGGTGGTTGTCCCAAGTATTTTCTAATTTTACTTGTGAGTTCTTCTTTGATCTAAAGCCAATCACCAGAACCTGTGAATTCCCAGAAGTTTATATGACAAAGAGATTTGCAGAGGTGATTTAGAGTCTTGAGGTAAGAAGATTCTGGATTGTCTGTGTGAAATGGCATAATTTTGCTAGGTATTTCCTATTCCTCTCCATGACAACATATACTGTTTTGCATTGTCACCAGCAAAATACATGTGATTGTCTCTGTCCCCACAGCCTTGCTGATAGATTCCATTATCAAATTTTGGGGTTTCTATCAATGTAGCTAAGTGAAAAATTATACTTAAATAGTTTTAATTTACACTTAAGCCTATTTTCATATATTAAGTTGATTGTAATGAGATTTATTTGTATATTATTTAGGTTAATATCTCTACCATGTTTTCAGTTTTTTTTACATATCTAGTAACTCTGGGATATTAAAACATTTGCTTGTGACAGAAACTGCATTGTTTTTCATTTTCATTATTTGTCTCTACTTGTACTTTTAGCCAAACTTTTAAATTACTTCTTTTTTTTTGGCCACTTCTATTGGCCTTTCATTTATCTATTTTCATCCATCTTTGTTCTTTGGCCTGTGTGGGCCTCCCATCGCAGTGGCCTCCATCACTGCAGAGCACCAGCTCTGGGCACATGTGTTCCAGAGCTCTGGCTAGGTAGTTGGACACATTGGTCCAGCCACTCCGCAGCACATGGGATCTTCCTGGGCCAGGGATCGAACTGGTGCCCCTGCACTGCAAGGCGGTGTCTCTACCCACTGGACCACCAGGGATGCTCCTTAAATTACTTTTGACCCAGTGGTCTGACTACACATCCTAAGGTCATATCCACAAAAAGAAAAGAGAAGTCAAACAATTTTAAACCATATTTATTTGTTGTTGAGTTTTATTGTTGATAAGCATATTAGAATGTTACCTTGTAACCATTTCATGTATATCATAAAGCAAATATGATCATTAGAAGGCCAAGGATTTCAGAATAAAATATAAATTTGAAACTAAGAACTAAGAAAAACACTGTAAGGTTCAATTTGAATTGGAAAGAACAAAAATATAAAGTTTGTAAAGTGTATTTACATATAATCATAGATGTATCCACTGAAATATTCTGAGCGTCATAATGCCTCAGGAAAAACAAATACTCCTGACCAGTTTCCACTGAAAGAAATCAGAAGTCTTTGAGGAAATTGTTGAATTCAGATCTGGAGCACAGAAAATACAAGGTAAGGTTGTAATAGCTTATTATGTCCTAAAGCAAAACTTTAATCAAAATTAGAGTTATGTCAAAAGGACACAGAAGCATTTTTAAGGGACTTATGCTAGTCAATTTTGAGACTTGAGTATTGACAGTATCAAAAGAATAATTACTGTATTTACACATAAAAGATTTGGATATCAAAAGGCATAATAGATTGTGAAACAGAATAAATTAACATTTAGGATTGTCAACATGAGAGATTGAGATTTGAGAGAGAAATTCAATATCTAGTAACTCTGGGATATTAAAACATTTGCTTGTGACAGAAACTGCATTGTTTTTCATTTTCATTATTTGTCTCTACTTGTACTTTTAGCCAAACTTTTAAATTACTTCTTTTTTTTTGGCCACTTCTATTGGCCTTTCATTTATCTATTTTCATCCATCTTTGTTCTTTGGCCTGTGTGGGCCTCCCATCGCAGTGGCCTCCATCACTGCAGAGCACCAGCTCTGGGCACATGTGTTCCAGAGCTCTGGCTAGGTAGTTGGACACATTGGTCCAGCCACTCCGCAGCACATGGGATCTTCCTGGGCCAGGGATCGAACTGGTGCCCCTGCACTGCAAGGCGGTGTCTCTACCCACTGGACCACCAGGGATGCTCCTTAAATTACTTTTGACCCAGTGGTCTGACTACACATCCTAAGGTCATATCCACAAAAAGAAAAGAGAAGTCAAACAATTTTAAACCATATTTATTTGTTGTTGAGTTTTATTGTTGATAAGCATATTAGAATGTTACCTTGTAACCATTTCATGTATATCATAAAGCAAATATGATCATTAGAAGGCCAAGGATTTCAGAATAAAATATAAATTTGAAACTAAGAACTAAGAAAAACACTGTAAGGTTCAATTTGAATTGGAAAGAACAAAAATATAAAGTTTGTAAAGTGTATTTACATATAATCATAGATGTATCCACTGAAATATTCTGAGCGTCATAATGCCTCAGGAAAAACAAATACTCCTGACCAGTTTCCACTGAAAGAAATCAGAAGTCTTTGAGGAAATTGTTGAATTCAGATCTGGAGCACAGAAAATACAAGGTAAGGTTGTAATAGCTTATTATGTCCTAAAGCAAAACTTTAATCAAAATTAGAGTTATGTCAAAAGGACACAGAAGCATTTTTAAGGGACTTATGCTAGTCAATTTTGAGACTTGAGTATTGACAGTATCAAAAGAAATAATTACTGTATTTACACATAAAAGATTTGGATATCAAAAGGCATAATAGATTGTGAAACATTGAATAAATTAACATTTAGGATTGTCAACATGAGAGATTGAGATTTTGAGAGAGAAATTCAAGGTGACTAATACATGGAATGTTCTTGTAATTTATCTTTTAATCTGTTAATTATATGGATAGGAGCACAGCAGTATTTCTACAAGTGACATGATCAGAACAATCCTGGATAAACTGGAATATATCTTACTATTATACCAGTTCCTTACTCTGGTAGCTGGTTATTAAAGGGAAGTCAGTGAGCAATTTTTAGGAGGAGAAACACTTTTGCACAAAAGAGCATCAGTTAATAAACATAAAAAGAATAAATGTATTAGAAAAAAAAATCACAGTTTTAACTTTATATAATCAGTAATTCAGATGAAGTTCCTTTATAAAGGCTAAAACCATTAATTAAATGTTGCTGGAATAGAAGATAAATAAATGCCTATTACCAAAGGAAAGCATAACCATGTCATGGAGAGGTCTGGTGGTTATTAAATCAACTGGTCGATCAAACTTAGCATCACCAATATTGGGATAACTTGGCATTGTGTGTTTCTTGATATGATGCAAAACAAAGCACACAGCATCACCTATTAAATTCTTCTTTCCAAAATGTTTACCATGTAAATCCAGACCAAACTTTGAGTTTTCTAGACATAGAGGATGGAGAGATGGGAAAGGTTAAAAACATCCATCTTTACATTCATAATTTAGTATACCTTATGAGAAAACATACTTGGTATTTTTAAGAGTCATTATAATTAAGTACATCAATAAATTAAAAACTAGTACACAATCCTAGATTTTAAAATACTAGAAGTAAAGTAGGCAAATGCAAATATGAGTACTAGCTATTGCTTAGTCTTGATGGTGGACATTTATTTTTGCTCAATTTTTTTGAATGTTTGAAATTGCTCATAATACAGAATAAATTCCATTTTCACACTGTGGCCTTGAATGGAAATTGATCGAATAATTTAAATGGCTAAATTAATAATATATAAACTTAAAATACTGAATTTTCTTCTCTTTTTGAGCATCAAGTTAATAGGACGTACCATTTTTAGTGACTTCACTAAAATTAATTTACTCTTATTTGCAGAATATATAGCAATGGTCTTATCTGAAAGACATGAAATACTTATTATATTAATAACAGGAATTTCTGCTTGATTTATTTTGCAGTGATGATGGTAGGGCTGTAATTTGGGCTATATAAAAAGGAATAGGAAGCCAGATAAGCAAATCCTAAAGTCTTTTGTGTTGTTTTAATTGTGCAGGTCACCCACAGTTCAAGCTAGCTGGTATGTTGAACTCAGAGCAAAATAACATTAACCATCAACTCTGCTTGACTTTGCAAATCAATATTTTTGTCTCCTTAATTAAGCCTGCCTTACAACTATTAAGTAAGGAATGTTGACAGTACTCATCTCCCTTCACCACAAAAAAATTAAACAGGATGACCTCTCAGCTGACACAGCTTCCTGGTAAGCAAGTTTCAGTACAATTTTAAGTTTTCTATTTGTAATTTTAATCAAAATTTTCATGGTAAATATCAAAATATCTGACCATAAAGGAATTCTGATTTCTTCTTTCATTATTAGCAATTTAGTTATTAATCTCATTTAGGTTATAACATTCTATTTTAGTATGATGTCTTAGATTGCAAGCTACTATAAAGCAGGAATTAACAGAAATAGGTCTTGTGATCAACAGGAAACCGTGCAACTGAGAAGCTTAAAAGTAAGTTTTATATTGATGGTCATTATTGATGAATGAGGCCAACTTTATCATGGATATAAGTTTTCATATCTAATGGGGTTAGGAGCTTCATTCACTGTATTTTTAGTTAATCCTTCTCTGAGCATGAGTAGTCATTTTCAGAGTGAAACAAAACACTGACCACAGAAAAAAGAAGTTTTAAATAGCTTGCTCATTATTATGATTCAGCAGCTGGTATCTTCATAGACCAAAGGTTGTGTTTTTTTCCTGAGAATAGCTGCTGAGTAAATCATTTGGGGTTTAGAGGCTGGAACATCACAACTACTAAACTCTGCCATTGCAGTGTTAATACAGTCACAGACAGTACATAAATAAAGGGGTCTGACAGTGTTTCAATGAAACTTTTCTTTTTAGTAAAAACAGGTAGCAGGCAAGAATTGACTTGCAAACTGTTAAGTAGAAGGTGACATGTGATGTGCCATCAGAATTTGGTTTCTGAATAAAAGCAGAATTAAGGAAGCTAAATTATTTTCAGAAAATAAAAATACTTACACTATCCAATTTTATCTTCTTAATAAATTCTTATTTGCTGTTGGTATGAAGGTGCACAATCTCAAAGCATAGAAGACTATCATATAGGACAAAGGAGTCAAAATATATAGCTGATTTGTATACTTCGTGCAAAGTTAATATTTTTTTTCAGAAGAGTAAAACAATAATACATTCAAAAATGTTTTGCTCAAAACTTGTTGGACAAAGGTCAAACACTGTGCACAGAATTTATTTATAGGCTACTGCTATATGTAGAAACATAGCAAGAAAGGTGACTAGGATACTCTTTGCTAATGTGAAGTATCAAAATTTTTTTCTGGTGCCTTAAACAGGATGACCTCTCAGCTGAAACAGCTTACTGGTAAGCAAGTTTCAGTACAATTTTAAGTTTTCTATTTGTAATTTTAATCAAAATTTTCATGGTAAATATCAAAATATCTGACCATAAAGGAATTCTGATTTCTTCTTTCATTATTAGCAATTTAGTTATTAATCTCATTTAGGTTATAACATTCTATTTTAGTATGATGTCTTAGATTGCAAGCTACTATAAAGCAGGAATTAACAGAAATAGGTCTTGTGATCAACAGGAAACCGTGCAACTGAGAAGCTTAAAAGTAAGTTTTATATTGATGGTCATTATTGATGAATGAGGCCAACTTTATCATGGATATAAGTTTTCATATCTAATGGGGTTAGGAGCTTCATTCACTGTATTTTTAGTTAATCCTTCTCTGAGCATGAGTAGTCATTTTCAGAGTGAAACAAAACACTGACCACAGAAAAAAGAAGTTTTAAATAGCTTGCTCATTATTATGATTCAGCAGCTGGTATCTTCATAGACCAAAGGTTGTGTTTTTTTCCTGAGAATAGCTGCTGAGTAAATCATTTGGGGTTTAGAGGCTGGAACATCACAACTACTAAACTCTGCCATTGCAGTGTTAATACAGTCACAGACAGTACATAAATAAAGGGGTCTGACAGTGTTTCAATGAAACTTTTCTTTTAGGAAAAACAGGTAGCAGGCAAGAATTGACTTGCAAACTGTTAAGTAGAAGGTGACATGTGATGTGCCATCAGAATTTGGTTTCTGAATAAAAGCAGAATTAAGGAAGCTAAATTATTTTCAGAAAATAAAAATACTTACACTATCCAATTTTATCTTCTTAATAAATTCTTATTTGCTGTTGGTATGAAGGTGCACAATCTCAAAGCATAGAAGACTATCATATAGGACAAAGGAGTCAAAATATATAGCTGATTTGTATACTTCGTGCAAAGTTAATATTTTTTTTCAGAAGAGTAAAACAATAATACATTCAAAAATGTTTTGCTCAAAACTTGTTGGACAAAGGTCAAACACTGTGCACAGAATTTATTTATAGGCTACTGCTATATGTAGAAACATAGCAAGAAAGGTGACTAGGATACTCTTTGCTAATGTGAAGTATCAAAATTTTTTTCTGGTGCCTTGTGACATTTTCTCAAGTCTGGGAGTGGTCTACTTGCCTAATGGCTATATTCTGACACACACATTTTGTGAGTATTGATAAGTACTCATAGAATAACTCCATGAGAAGGAGGGCACATAGTTCTTTTTAAAGTTAGTTTTTAAGGGTCTACTCTATCTGAAACTCTGCCTCAATACTATGTGTCTATGTCTGTTTATTCTAGTTCAGTGTGTGGATTCTGAGTCATGCTGACTGGGTACAAATCCCAGTTGTGTTCGATGGCTGAACAGTTTAATATATAGATTAATCATAACAGTTTAAAGATAACATCTGTATCTTTAACTTCCTCATCTAAAAGTAGAGGTAAAAATACTGACTTCAGATTATCCTAATGAAACACTGACGTGTAGCTAAGAAATATAGGTTTCAATGAATTTATGTCAATTCTTCACCTATATTCTAAAACTTGAAGACCTATAAATAGAAAGAGGGAACCATGTGATCGTACCTATACATTTTCTGTTCATTCCAAAATATTGGATTGGCCAAGAATTTGGATTTTTTCACAACATTATACTGAAAATCCCAAAAGAACTTTTCATTTGTTATAGATATTACTGCTGCTTATGGAAGGATTGTACTTCTTACTTCAGGTTAGCCAAGGACATGACTCTTTTAGAAAATATAACCAGAAATGAGATGTATGAGGACATATCTCTCCAATGTCTTTAAAAATATTTGTGGTGATTATCAAATCCTAGAAAAATCATAATGGGCACTAACCCATGATATAATAGAAATATGAGTTTTTAATAAACAGTATGTTAGGGATAACATAATTAAGGAACTGTATACACACACACACACATATATATTGTCCCTAACTATAATATATATACATATATATAAAATCCCTAAGATATATAGTCCCTAACTATATATAGTTGTAGATATTACTGTATATATATATATATATATATATATATATATATATATATGGCATCCCTAACTATATATATATGTGTGTGTGTGTATGTATATATAGTTCCCTAATTATGTTATATATATAGCTCCCTAACATAATTAGTGTTTATTAAAAACTCACATTTCGGGGGCTTCCCTGGTGGTCCAGTAGGTAAGGACACCACCTTGAAGTCCAAGGTGTGCCAGTTCAACCTGGCCTGGGAAGATCCCAGATGCCACGGAGCAGCTGGACCAGTGTGTCCTATTAGGAGCCAGCACACTGCAGCACATGCACCCAGCCCACGCTTGTATTCTTGCCTGGGAAATTCCATGTAGCCTGGTGGGCTACAAACCACAGGGTTGTGAAAGAGTCGAACATGGCTGAATAACTAACACTTTCACTTTAGAGTCATAAATTTAACAATATATGTTCAAGACTTCTATAATTAAAACTATACAATGTTGTTGGAAAAAAATTAAAACAGACCTGGAGGTCAGCCATCTTAGTGCAGTAAAAAGACTCTATTTCCTTTCAAAACATGCCCAAACCACAATTATCTGCAGAATAATTGTCTATGAGAAACACTAAAACTTACCAGAAAAGACCTTTTACAACTAAGGACAGGGTAAAAGGGTGGACTTATGATATAATTAAGTTCCATGCCCCTGGGGGTGGGGTACAACTCACAGAATGAAGAATATTTATATTGCAGTGAAAGTTCTGAGACCCATATCTGGCTCCCCAGTCCAAGGGTCTGGCACTGGGAGGATGAGCTCCCAACGCATTTGACTTTGAAGGCCAGTGAGGTTCAATTTCAGGAGTCCCAGAGGCCTTTAAGAAATGCCCACCAGGACCCAGTGTAAAAACACTAACTTGATAGACACCCGAGTCAAACCTACCTGCTGGTCTTGGAGTGCCTTTTGCAGAGGTGGAAGGTGGATGCACCTTATCCCAGGAAATGGACACTGGTAGAAGTCATATTTGGGGGCTCATTCTACCCTGTAGAAGTCACTGCTGGCAGATGACACTGCAGGATCCTCCCTCTAGCTCATTAGCAACAAGACCTGACCCCACCTCGTACCTTGTAAGTACCAGTGCTAGGATGCTTCAGGGCAACTAACTAGGTAGGGACACAGAGCTACCCAGCAGCAAACAGGGATCCCAGAGAGACAAGTGAGAAAGGGGATGAGAACATATTTAAAACATAATAGCTGAAAAGTTCCCTAATTTAGGAAACAGTCGCACAAGTCCAGAAAGTAAAGGATGAACACAGAGAGGGACACCCCAAGATGCATTTGTAATCTCAAATGACAAACATTAAGAATAAGGAGAGAATATTAAAAGCAACAAAGAAAAAATGGAAAATAACATATAAAGGAATTTCTTTAAGACTATCATCTGATTTTTCAGTAGACATTGTGCAGGCTAAGGAGGGAGTAGACCATATATTTAAAGGATGAAGGTAAAAACCTTGAACCAAGAACACTCTGCCCAGGAAGGTTATCATTTAGATTTGAAGAAGAGATAAAGAGCTTTCCAGACAATCAAAAACTAAAGGAATTCCTCACCACTAAAACAGCGTTGCAGAAAGTGTTAATTAAACACACTACTAACCAAAGACATATTAATACATCTTCTTTACCTGAACATAAACTGGAAATGTATCAATACATTTTTAGAGAGTGATACAATAAACCACCATGTAAAGTGGTTAGACCTTAAAACTGATCAAAGGTTCATTATACAACTTATGACTATCACTATAATTCCCATTTTGCATTGTTCCAACAAAGTTTATTTGCCAGCCTTGTGTATATTATAAACACATTTATTTCCATAAAGTTTTTATAAATGATGCATCACAAAATTTTGAATAAGGAAATTTTGAGTGAATTTTATACAGATACTTTATCTGATGAGTGACATGTACACTAGTGTCTGAGAATAGGACAGTTTTTCTGAATATAGCTCTGACTCCAGATGATGGGAATATAAGACTAACAAAAAGGCAAAACTCCATAGTGATTGATTCTGATATGGAAAGTGAAAATGAAACTCACGGCACTGGAGAATGCTTCTTTGCTTCTTCAGACGAGTGGATTGAAAACGTTTCATGAAAGTTGGAAGGCTTTACAGGTGTTTCAGTTATAATTATTGAATGTAATAGCCTGCAAAGTGTTAGTGAATAAACAGAATTAATTTTTGGCAATGGCTTTTTCAAGTTGGTTGCTTCTTAAATTATTAGCAACAGAATGAAAAATTATATAAAAAGTATGATATGGTTTTAAAATGGACTGATATAACCAATAGTGACAAGAAGAAGTTTCTTGGATTAATAATTCTTATGGGACAAATAAAGTCACACTGGAAAGATACTGGTTGACTGATCCCTTGCTTGAAACACTTATCTTGCCAAAGAGTATGGTGAGAAAAACGTTCAAACAAATAATGACATTTCTTTACTCTAATAGTAATAACTTGGGATCTCCACTTCCTGGAGACACAATTTCAAAAGTTAAACCTCTTTTATTTTCTACCAAAACTCCAATTGATCTATACACCTAAACAAGAGCAATCACTTAATGAAGTCATGATAAAGTGGAGAGGACAACTCAGATTCCAAACCTAATCCTGGAAAACTTACGAAATATGCAATTTTGGTAAGAATGGTGGATTAAAGTGAAACAGGATATATAGACAACCTTGAGATTTATTCAAGTAAAGGAAAGAAACTGCAGGATAAATAGGATCAGTCTTACAAACTTCCTTGGCTTATGGTACATTTTAGAGGTGATACAAGAAACCACCATGTAAAGTGGTTAGACCTTAAAACTGATCAAAGGTTCATTATACAACTTATGACTATCACTATAATTCCCATTTTGCATTGTTCCAACAAAGTTTATTTGCCAGCCTTGTGTATATTATAAACACATTTATTTCCATAAAGTTTTTATAAATGATGCATCACAAAATTTTGAATAAGGAAATTTTGAGTGAATTTTATACAGATACTTTATCTGATGAGTGACATGTACACTAGTGTCTGAGAATAGGACAGTTTTTCTGAATATAGCTCTGACTCCAGATGATGGGAATATAAGACTAACAAAAAGGCAAAACTCCATAGTGATTGATTCTGATATGGAAAGTGAAAATGAAACTCACGGCACTGGAGAATGCTTCTTTGCTTCTTCAGACGAGTGGATTGAAAACGTTTCATGAAAGTTGGAAGGCTTTACAGGTGTTTCAGTTATAATTATTGAATGTAATAGCCTGCAAAGTGTTAGTGAATAAACAGAATTAATTTTTGGCAATGGCTTTTTCAAGTTGGTTGCTTCTTAAATTATTAGCAACAGAATGAAAAATTATATAAAAAGTATGATATGGTTTTAAAATGGACTGATATAACCAATAGTGACAAGAAGAAGTTTCTTGGATTAATAATTCTTATGGGACAAATAAAGTCACACTGGAAAGATACTGGTTGACTGATCCCTTGCTTGAAACACTTATCTTGCCAAAGAGTATGGTGAGAAAAACGTTCAAACAAATAATGACATTTCTTTACTCTAATAGTAATAACTTGGGATCTCCACTTCCTGGAGACACAATTTCAAAAGTTAAACCTCTTTTATTTTCTACCAAAACTCCAATTGATCTATACACCTAAACAAGAGCAATCACTTAATGAAGTCATGATAAAGTGGAGAGGACAACTCAGATTCCAAACCTAATCCTGGAAAACTTACGAAATATGCAATTTTGGTAAGAATGGTGGATTAAAGTGAAACAGGATATATAGACAACCTTGAGATTTATTCAAGTAAAGGAAAGAAACTGCAGGATAAATAGGATCAGTCTTACAAACTTCCTTGGCTTATGGCACAATATTTACTAATTATTACAATTGTGTACCCACATCTGAAATATTGTTGAAAACTAAAACCAGAGTTTGTGGGAATATAAAAGAGAATTATGGTCTCCCAAACCAATTAAAGGACAAATCTAAAAATCTATCAAAGGGAGAAATGACATTCTTACAGATGAGATAAATGATTCTTATATGGAAGGACAACTGCTCATGCACAGAATAAAATGACTTACAAGCAGTTTTTGTTGGTAGTAGTTAGCAAGAATGGGTAACCAACCAGGCTGTGAAATGTAGGGTAGTCCTGCACCTGGTCCTTCTTGTGCTGTTTCTAAAAGAGGCCCCAAGAAGATTCACCTTGTTGACTACCAAGTAAAATAAATACAGGAACATAGTCTAGAGAAAATAATACCCACAGGGCTAAAAAAAAAAAAAGTCCCAAGAAAGTGCAGACTCGGATCTTCCAGGGGAAAGCACTGTGAAATGTAGTATATTCATTTAGCTCTTCTGCTCCCCTACATGCAGATGCCTTCTAAACTGCCTACCAAACTCTAACAAAATATTAGAATGCTTAAGACACTGTACAAAGTTTCAAATAAATACATTAAGTATTTAAAAAACTTTTGATATTTACTCAAACAGGTGTTTCAATACTCACATAACACACTGCCTGCCAAAGGCATTAGTTTCTGCAAAAATCCCCCAGTCAAAAACACGTTAAAGGAAATTCTTTAAGCTAAAAAGTGTACTAATTAGTAACATGAAATTATGCAAAAATCTCACTGATAAAGTATATAGTAAAGGTAATGGATCAATCACTTATAAAATGAGCAAGAAGGTTAAAAGACAAAATAGGTGAAAATAACTATAGCTATAATAAATAAAAGATCCTGAAAATGCTCAGTTGTATCCGACTCTTTGCGACCCCATGGCCAGTAGTTCACCAGGCTTCTTTGTCCATGGTATTCTCCAGGCCAGAACACTGGAGTGGATTGCATTTCCTTATCCAAAATAAGAGATCCACAAAATTAAAAACTTTAAAATGTGACATTGGGAATTCCCTGGTGGTCCAGTGATTAGGACTCCATGCTTCCACTGAAGGGGGCATATGTTTTAACCTTGGTCAAGGAATTAAGATTGCTCATGCCCTGCAGCACATCCAATAAATACATTTTTTAAAATGACATCAAAAATACAACTGGAGGGGTAGTAATAAGCTGAGTTTTAAAATGCATTTAAACTTAACTTGCTTTCAACTTAACAATAGATTGTTACATATATAAGCTGTTATATACATCAATCTCATAATAACCACCAAGCAAAAAAATATGGTAGATACCCAAAAGATAATGGGAAAGGAATCTAAGCATTAACACTTTATAAAGTCACTAAACCACAAGGAGAGAAATCAAAAAGAAAGGAACAGAGAAGAACTAAAAGATAGCCAGAAAACAATGAACAAAATTGCAATAAGTACATGCCTATTAGTAGTGATTTGAAAAGTAAGTAGATTAAATACTCCAATCAAAAGACAGAATGGCTGAATAGATTAAATACCATGACCCACATATATGCTGCTTACAAGAAACTAACTTCAGATGTAAGTGTACAGAGACTGAACGTGAAGGAATGGAAAAGGTGTTTCACGAAATGGAAACCAAAAAACAGCTGAAGTAGCTATACTTCTATCAGACAAAATGGGCAGTAAAACAAAGTCTGTAATTAAAAACATAGACAGGGCTTCCCTGGTGGTCCAGTGGGTAAGGACATCACCTTGCAGTGCAAGGGCCACCGGTTCGATCCCTGGCCTGGGAAGATCCCACGTGCCGCAGAGCGGCTGGACTGATGTGTCCAATTACCGAGCCAGAGCTCTGGAGCGCATGTGCCCAGAGCCAGTGCTCTGCGACAACAGAGGCCACCGCGATGGGAGGCTCAGAAGGGCCAAAAGAACAAAGATGGATGAAAATAGAGAAATGAACGACCAATAGAAGTGGCCAGGCCATCCCCCTCCCTCCCCACCCCACCCCCCAAAAGATAAATAAATAAGTGTTTAAAGACATAGACATTACATAATGATAAAGAAGATATGACATTTGTAAATATTTATGCATCCAATCTAGAAGCACCTAAACATAATAAAGCAAATATTAACAGACCTAAAGGGAAAAGAAGCCATCAATAAATAATAGTAGTGGACCATAACATGTTTATATCCAACATAGTACTGCAATTGCTAGAAATTAGGCAGGAAAAAGAAGTAAGAGGCATCCAAACTGGAAATGAAGAGGTACAACTGTCGCTATTTGTGGATAGCATGATTTTATATAGAGAAAACCCTAAAGACTACCCCCAAACTGCTTGAATTAGTAAATTAATTTTTAAAAACTCAGTAAAGCTTCAGGGTGCAAAGGCATGATACAAAAATGAGTTGCATTTTTACAGACTAACAACAAACTATCCGAAAAAGAAGAAGAAAAAAGAATAAAATACCCAGGGATAAGCTTAACCAAGGAGGCAAAAGACCAATACACTGAAAAACATATGAAGGAAAGAATTGTTAAAAGACACAAATGGGAAGATATTCTTTGTTCATGAACTGGAAGAATGAATGTTGTTAAATTTAAACATTGTAATGAAACCAAAAACAGCTGAAGTAGCTTTTAGGATAAAAAAAACTTCTATTTTAAAACCATGACCCACATATATGTTTTGCTTACAAGAAACTAACTTCAGATGTAAGTGTACAGAGACTGAACGTGAAGGAATGGAAAAGGTGTTTCACGAAATGGAAACCAAAAAACAGCTGAAGTAGCTATACTTCTATCAGACAAAATGGGCAGTAAAACAAAGTCTGTAATTAAAAACATAGACAGGGCTTCCCTGGTGGTCCAGTGGGTAAGGACATCACCTTGCAGTGCAAGGGCCACCGGTTCGATCCCTGGCCTGGGAAGATCCCACGTGCCGCAGAGCGGCTGGACTGATGTGTCCAATTACCGAGCCAGAGCTCTGGAGCGCATGTGCCCAGAGCCAGTGCTCTGCGACAACAGAGGCCACCGCGATGGGAGGCCCAGAAGAGCCAAAAGAACAAAGATGGATGAAATTAGAGAAATGAAAGACCAATAGAAGTGGCCAGGCCATCCCCCTCCCTCCCCACCCCAACCCCCAAAAGATAAATAAATAAGTGTTTAAAGACATAGACATTACATAATGATAAAGAAGATATGACATTTGTAAATATTTATGCATCCAATCTAGAAGCACCTAAACATAATAAAGCAAATATTAACAGACCTAAAGGGAAAAGAAGCCATCAATAAATAATAGTAGTGGACCATAACATGTTTATATCCAACATAGTACTGCAATTGCTAGAAATTAGGCAGGAAAAAGAAGTAAGAGGCATCCAAACTGGAAATGAAGAGGTACAACTGTCGCTATTTGTGGATAGCATGATTTTATATAGAGAAAACCCTAAAGACTACCCCCAAACTGCTTGAATTAGTAAATTAATTTTTAAAAACTCAGTAAAGCTTCAGGGTGCAAAGGCATGATACAAAAATGAGTTGCATTTTTACAGACTAACAACAAACTATCCGAAAAAGAAGAAGAAAAAAGAATAAAATACCCAGGGATAAGCTTAACCAAGGAGGCAAAAGACCAATACACTGAAAAACATATGAAGGAAAGAATTGTTAAAAGACACAAATGGGAAGATATTCTTTGTTCATGAACTGGAAGAATGAATGTTGTTAAAATGACCCTTCTACCCAAAACCATCTACAGATTCAGTGTAATCCTGATCAAAAGTCCAATGGCATTTCTCATAGAAATGGAACAATCAATTCTGAAATTTGAATGGAAACATAAAAGATCCCAAATAGCCAAAGCCATCATGAGAAAGCAGAGCAAAGCTTTAGGCATCACACTTCCTAACTTCTAATTATACTACAAACCAAAACAGTAGGCATTGGCATAAAGACAGACATATATATCAATGGAACAGGATAGAAAGCCCAGGAATAAATCTATGCCATATGGTCAACTAATTTATGCCAAAGGAAGCAAAAGCATACATGGGTAAAGGACAATTTTTCAACAAATAGTGTTGGGAAAACTGGACAACCACATGTAAAAGAATAACACTGAGCCACCATCTTACCCTAGACTAAAAAATTAACTCAAAATGGGTAAAACAGGGATTCCCCTGGTGGTCCAGTGGGGAAGGACACTGCCTTGCAGTGCAAGGGGTGCCGGTTCAATCCCTGGCCTGGGAAGATCCCACATGCCGCGGAGCAGCTGGACTGATGTGTCCAATCACCGAGCCGGAGCTCTGGAGCGCATGCGCCCAGAGCCGGTGCTCTGCGACAACAGACGCCACTGTGATGGGAGGCCCGCAGGAGCCAAAGAACAAAGACGGACGAAAACAGAGAAATGAAAGACCAATAGAAGTGGCCCACCTGCTCCCCTCCCTCCCCGACACCCGCCCAAAAATAAATAAATAAATAAATCTTAAAAAAAAAAAATGGGTAAAACACTTGAATATGAGATCAGAAACCATAAAACTCCTAGAAAAAAACATAAGCAGTAAGCTCTTAGCTGACATTGGTCTTAACTATATATATTTATGCATGTGTGTATATGTGTGTGTGTGTATATATATATACATATATATAAATTTAGATCTGTATATAAAATTTGGAAATGACCCCAAAAAATAGTTTCAAGTGAGCTTAACCAAGGAGGCAAAAGACCAATACACTGAAAAACATATGAAGGAAAGAATTGTTAAAAGACACAAATGGGAAGATATTCTTTGTTCATGAACTGGAAGAATGAATGTTGTTAAAATGACCCTTCTACCCAAAACCATCTACAGATTCAGTGTAATCCTGATCAAAAGTCCAATGGCATTTCTCATAGAAATGGAACAATCAATTCTGAAATTTGAATGGAAACATAAAAGATCCCAAATAGCCAAAGCCATCATGAGAAAGCAGAGCAAAGCTTTAGGCATCACACTTCCTAACTTCTAATTATACTACAAACCAAAACAGTAGGCATTGGCATAAAGACAGACATATATATCAATGGAACAGGATAGAAAGCCCAGGAATAAATCTATGCCATATGGTCAACTAATTTATGCCAAAGGAAGCAAAAGCATACATGGGTAAAGGACAATTTTTCAACAAATAGTGTTGGGAAAACTGGACAACCACATGTAAAAGAATAACACTGAGCCACCATCTTACCCTAGACTAAAAAATTAACTCAAAATGGGTAAAACAGGGATTCCCCTGGTGGTCCAGTGGGGAAGGACACTGCCTTGCAGTGCAAGGGGTGCCGGTTCAATCCCTGGCCTGGGAAGATCCCACATGCCGCGGAGCAGCTGGACTGATGTGTCCAATCACCGAGCCGGAGCTCTGGAGCGCATGCGCCCAGAGCCGGTGCTCTGCGACAACAGACGCCACTGTGATGGGAGGCCCGCAGGAGCCAAAGAACAAAGACGGACGAAAACAGAGAAATGAAAGACCAATAGAAGTGGCCCACCTGCTCCCCTCCCTCCCCGACACCCGCCCAAAAATAAATAAATAAATAAATCTTAAAAAAAAAAAATGGGTAAAACACTTGAATATGAGATCAGAAACCATAAAACTCCTAGAAAAAAACATAAGCAGTAAGCTCTTAGCTGACATTGGTCTTAACTATATATATTTATGCATGTGTGTATATGTGTGTGTGTGTATATATATATACATATATATAAATTTAGATCTGTATATAAAATTTGGAAATGACCCCAGAAGCAATGGAAACAAAAGCAAAAATAGACAAATAGGCTACATCAAACTAAAAATCTATACAGTGAAGGAAATCATCAACCAAGTAAAAACGCAACTTACTCAATGGGAAAAGATATTTGTAAATGATGTGTCTAATAAAGAGTAGCTAACCAAAATATATAAAGAATTCACACAAGTCAGTAACAAACTAGCCATCTGACTAAAAATGGGCAGAGGCTCTAAATAAACCTTTTTCCAAAGACAACATATAGGCAAATGGAAAGATGCTCAATACCACTAATCATCAGGGACGTGCAAATCAAAATCATGGTAAGCTATCACCCCACACTTGTCAGAATAGCTGTTATTATAATAATAAACAACATTTTGGTGAGGACATGGAAGAGGAACCTTTGTGTACTGTTGGTGGGAATTTAAATTGGTACAGTCACTATGGAAAAGGGTATGGATATGCCTCAAAAAATTCAAAATAGATCTACCATATAGATCCAGCAATGCCATTTCTGACTGTCCACTCAAAGAAAATTAAAACATTAACTCAAAAAGACACATGTGACTCCAGGTTCACTGTAGTAGTATTTATAATAGCCACAAAATGGAATCAACCCAGGTGTCCATTGATGGATGAATGGATAAGGAAGAGTGGAAATGGATGTGTGTGTACAGTGGAATACTACTTAGCCATAAAAAAGAAATCTTGCTATTTGAGAGAACCATGGATGGACCTGGAAAATATTAGTGAATTAAATCTGAGAAAAATAAATATTGTATAATTTCATTTATATGTGGAATCTAAAAAGTGAAACAAGCAAAATTATAAAGAGAACAGATGGGTAGTTTCCAGAAGTAAAGGGGGTTGTTAGGAAAAATGCGTAAGGTGGATCAAGAGGTACAAACCTCCAGTTATAATTAAGTCATAGGAATATAATGTACAGCCAGATGACTGTGATCAGTAATACTTTACTACAGAATCAAGACCTACTAAGAAAGCAAATCTCTTTTTTTTTAAAAGATTTATTTATTTATTTATTTATTTTCGGTGGGGTGGGGAGGGAGGGGAGCAGGCGGACCACTTCTATTGGCCTTTCATTTGTCCATTTTCATCCATCTTTGTTCTTTGGCCCGTGTGGGCCTCCCATTGCAGTGGCCTCTGTTGTCGCAGAGCACCGGCTCTGGGCGCATGAGCTCCAGAGCTCCAGCTCGGTGATTGGACACATCAGTCTAGCCGCTCTGCGGCATGTGGGATCTTCCCAAGCCAGGGATCAAACCAGCGCCCCCTGCACTGCAAAGCAGTGTCCTTACCTACTGGACCACCAGGGAAGCCCAAGAAAGCAAATCTTAAAGAATTCTCATAAAGAAAAAATTGTTTCTGAAAATTTGTATGATGACAGAGAATAAGTAGACTTATTTTGATGATCATTTTACAGTATATACAAATGTCAAATTATTATGTTGCTCCCTGAAAATTAATGTTCTTTTTAAATTCTACTTCTTAATAATACTTCAGTAAAAAGACATTAAAAAGCTACAAAGGAAAAATATGGAAGGTATCATGAAACTATAATAGAAGTATTTAGCACATATATATATAGAGAGAGATTGTGAACACAGATCAGTGGCTGCCAGAAGGGAGGAGAGTGGTTTAGAGAAGGGGATCAAGAAGTGTGTGTGTGTGTGTGTGTGTGTGTGTGTGTGTGTGTATAAAGAATGCCTACAATTAAATAAAAAGACATGCAGCATAGTTTGTTGTTGTTGTTTTTTTTAATTTAGTAAAGGGATGGTGATTTTCAGTATGGTGCTATAGGAGGTCTTATTGGAGCTGGAACAAGAATGGGCCCCATCTTCCCTGGTGGTCTAGTGGGTAAGGACACCGCCTTGCAGTGCAAGGGGCGCCAGTTTGATCCCTAGCCTTGGAAGATCCCACGTCCCGCGGAGTGGCTGGACCGATGTGTCCAATTACCAAGCTGGAGCTCTGGAGCACATGCACCCAGAGCCGGTGCTCTGCGACCATTGAGGCCACCGCGATGGGAGGCCCACACAGGTCAAAGAACAAAGCTGGATGAAAATAGACAAATGAAAGACCAATAGAAGTAGCCCGCCCGCTGCCTTCCCTCCCCACCCCCAAAATAAATAAATAAATAAATCTTAAAAACAAAAAAAAAGAATGGGCCCCACTTTATGCTGAACTGATGGAATGATGGGAGAGGTCCTTTGAGCAGTGGAAGCTTTACCTGAAATCTTCACAGAACTAGAAATGTCCTGCTTACATGGCTTCTAGATGTAGGCACTGAAGGAGACATGGAAGCAACAAAAGTACAGAAACTGTCTAACAATGAGGTGCCTATGGTGAACACAGGATCCCTGTCCACAAGAGGAGTTAGGACAGTCAAGGCTGATTTGGGAAGAACTGTTTTGACTAATCTTGTGAGTTCAGAAGTAGGAGGGAAGAAAAATGCCCTCATTTAAAGAGTTTAGAAACAATTGCATTTAATTGGTTGGGGTCAAGGAAGAAGAGAAGTGACAATCAAGCCAATAGTAAATGATGACAGAAGAATTGAATAACAGATATAGACGAAGTTGGAATTTCTCCTAACCACCTAGGGGTATATTTTCAAAGCAATAGTGGGGAGTTAATTTCACAGATCATTACCTTAGTAGTAGCTATAACGTTATTCTCATTTTTTGGTAATGAAAATTTAACCTCTAGTACTAAAATAGAATCTAAAATTAATGTAAAAATTGGCATTATATTAGATTAAATCTACATTCTACAAGGAATTAATTGTTCCCCAATAATGTCTAAGTTATACATCAGTGCAGGTTTCAATGGAGACTGCTACAGCTTTTGCTGTAGCACACGTACCATTGAACCTGTGAAATAAAGTCTTTCTTCTTAAAAGAATTTAGTGAGGCGATATCTACATCCGAAAGAATGAAACTGAACACTTATGCCACTGCAAAAATTATCTAGAAATAGATTAAACACTTAAATGTATGGCCTGAAAATATATACTCCAAAGAAAACATAAGGGAAAGCTCTTTGATACTCATCTTGGCAATTAAATTTTGGATATAATACCAAAATCCCAAGTAACAAAAGTAAAAAATCTAGTGGGATTACATCAAAGTAAAAAGTTTATATACAGCAAAAGAATTAAGAAAATGAAAAAGGCAACCTATGGAATGGGATAAAGATTTACAAGTCACAAATCTGATAAGAGGTTAATATTCAAAAATTATAAAAAGCATATACAAATCAGTAGCAAAAATCTGAAATAATCTCATTAAAAATCAAAGAAGTTGAGTAAATATTTTTCAAAGAGAACATACAAAGGCCAATAAGTGCAAGAAAAGGTACTCAGCATCACTAAGTATCAGGGAGATGTAATCAAACTCCAGTAAGATATTACACCTGTTAGAATGGCTATTCTCAAAGAGACAGAAGTAAATGCTGAGGAACATGTGGAGTAAAAGGAATTCTTTTGCACTATGGGTGGCAATGTAAATTGGTACAGCCACTATAGAAAACAGTATGGAGATTCCTCAAAAAAATTAAAACCAGAATTACCATATGCTCTTACTTCCCAGTATTAATATATATCTGAAGGACAAGATATCACTATCTGAAAGAAGTCTCTGCACTCCTTTGCTCACTCACTGCAGCATTATTCACAGGAGCCAAGAAGTGGAATAACCTAAGTACACATCAAGGGACAAATGCCTGATGAAAATGTTATATATAAACATATATAGGCTTTACTGGTGCTCAGCTGCTCAAGAATCTGCCTGAGATGCAGGAGACCTGGGTTTGATCCCTGGGTAGAGAAGATTCCCTGGAGAAGGAACCAACTACCCCTACTGTGTTCTTGCCTTTATCATTATAGGAGTCTGGAATGCAAAATAGTAGGAAGTCAAGAGATACCTGGCGTAACAGGCAAATTTGGCCTTGCAGTACAAAATGAAGCAGGACAAAAGCTAACAGACTTTTGCCAAGAGAACATGCTGGTCATAGAAAACACCCTTTTCCAACAACTTAAGAGATGACTCTATACATGAACATCACCAGATGGTCAGTACCAAAATAGGATTGATTTTATTCTTTGTAGACGAGGATGGAGAAACTCTATGCAGTCAGCAAAAACAAAACCAGGAGCTGACTGTGACTCAGATCATAAACTCCTTATTGCAAAATCCATATTTAAATTGAAAGGGAAAACCACTAGGTCATTTAGTCATGACCTAATCAAATTCATTATGATTAAACAATTGAAGTGACAAATAGATTCAAGGGATTAGATTTGATAGAGTACTGAAGAACTATGGGTAGGAAGCCATAATCAAAACCATCCCCAAGAAATAAAATACAAAAATGGCAAAAAGATTGTCTGAGGAGGCTTTATAAATAGCTGAGAAAAGAAGAGAAGTAAAAGACAAAATAGAAAAGGAAAGATACAGCCATCTGAATGTCAAGTTCCAGGGAATAACAAGGAGAGATAAGAAAGCTTTCTTAAGTGGACAATGTAAAGAAATAGAGGAAAACAATAGAATAGGAAAGACTAGAGGTCTCTACAAGAAATCAGAGATACCAAGTGAACATTTCATGCAAAGATAGGCACAGTAAAGTACAGACATGGTATGTACCTAACAGAAGCAGAAGATACTAAGAACAGGCATCAAGAATACACAGAACTATACAAAAAAGATCTTAATGACCTGAATAACCACAATGCTGTGATCAGCTCACCTAGAACCAGGCATCCTAGAGTGTGAAGTCAAGTGGGCCAAAGAACAAAGATAGAAATAAATGAAAGATCAACAGAAGTGGCCACCCCCCCAAAAAAAATTAAGATCAGGGCACCTGGTCCCATCAATTCACGGCAAACAAATGAGCAAACAATGGAAAGCATGAGAGATTTTATTTCCTTGGGCTCCAAAATCACTGTGGATGGTAACTGCTGCCGTGAAATTACAAGACGCTTTCTCCTTGAAAGAAAAGCTATGACAGACATAGATGGCATATTAAAAAGCCAAGATTTCACTTTGCCGACAGTGATCCATATAGTCAAAACTATAGTTTTTTCCAGTAGTCCTGTATGGATGTGAGAGTTGGACCATAAAGAAGGCTGGAGTGCTGAAGAATTGATGCCTTTGAACTGTGGTGCTGGAGAAGAGTCTTGAGAGTCTTGGATTGCAAGGAGATCAAGCCAGTCAATCCTAAAGGAAATCAATCCTGAATATTCACTGGAAGGACTGAAGCTGAAGCTATAATACTTTGGCCATCTGATGTAAAGAGCCAATCCACTAGAAATGACCCTGATGTGGGAAAATAGAAGGCAGAAGGAGAAACTGATGACAGAGGACAAGATGGTTGGATGGCATCACTGAGTCAATGGATGTGAGTTTGAGAAAGCTCTGGTAATAGTGAAGGACAGGGAAGCCTGGCATGGTGCAATCCATGAGATCACAAATAGTTGAACACAACTGAGTGACTGAACTGAACTGATATACATATACACACATATATATACGTATACTCATGTAACATACCTATTTATATTAGAATTTGTGTATATATCATATATTCATCTATAATTACCTATACATAATGCATATGAATATCCAGCCATAAAAATAAGAAAATCCTGTCATATACAACATGGATGGACATTGAGTTTATTATGTTAAATGAAATGTCAGACAGACAAAGGCCAATACTATATGATCTTACTTACATGTGAAACCTGAAGAACTGAGCTCAACAGTAATCAGAGAAGAAAAACAATAGAAGAAATCCAATTGGCAAAGAAGTAAAACTCTATTTGCAGATGACATGATAATATACATAGAAAACCTTAAAGATATAATCAGAAAATTGCTAGAGCTAATCGGTGAGTTTAGCAAAGTCCCAAGATACAAAATCAGTACACAGAAATCACTTGCATTCCTGTATACTAACAATGAAAAATCAGAAAGAGATACTATGGCATCAATCCTATTCACCATTACAATGAAAAGAATAAAATAGCTAGGAATAAACCTACCCAAGGAGATAAAAAATCTGTATACAGAAAACTATAAGACACTTATGAAAGAAATTAGAGAAGACATACACAGATGGAGAGATATTCTGTGTTCCTGGGTTGGAAGAATCAATATTGTAAGAATGACTAAATACAATCTACAGATTCAACACGATCCCTATCAAATTACCAGTAGCATTTTTCACAGAACTAGAACAAAAAATATCACAATTTATATGCAAACACAGAAGACCCTGAATGTCCAAAGCAATCATAGAGCTGGAGGAATCAACATTCCTGACTTCAGACTGTACTACAGTACGGTACTGGCACAAAAACAGAAATATAAATTACTGGAACAAGATAGCCCAGAGATAAACACACACATCTATAGGTACTTTATTTTTGACAAAGGAGGCAAGAATATACAATGGGGCAAATGTAGCCTCTTCAATAAGTGATGCTGGATAAATTGGCACCACTTATTGAAGAAAATGAAATTAAAATACTTCTTAATGCCATACACAAAGATAAAGTCAAAATGGATTAAGGACCTAAATGTAAGACCACCAACTATAAAACTTAGAGGGCAGAACACTACGACATAATGATATAAGTCACAGCAAGATCCTCTATGACCCACATCCTGGAGTCATGGAAATAAAAACAAAAATAACCTAGTTAGGAGCTAATTAGGTCCAATTGGGACCTAATTAAACATAAAAGCTTTTGCAAAACAAAGGAAACTATAAACAAGGTGAAAAGACAATCCTCAAAGATATAATCAGAAAATTGCTAGAGCTAATCGGTGAGTTTAGCAAAGTCCCAAGATACAAAATCAGTACACAGAAATCACTTGCATTCCTGTATACTAACAATGAAAAATCAGAAAGAGATACTATGGCATCAATCCTATTCACCATTACAATGAAAAGAATAAAATAGCTAGGAATAAACCTACCCAAGGAGATAAAAAATCTGTATACAGAAAACTATAAGACACTTATGAAAGAAATTAGAGAAGACATACACAGATGGAGAGATATTCTGTGTTCCTGGGTTGGAAGAATCAATATTGTAAGAATGACTAAATACAATCTACAGATTCAACACGATCCCTATCAAATTACCAGTAGCATTTTTCACAGAACTAGAACAAAAAATATCACAATTTATATGCAAACACAGAAGACCCTGAATGTCCAAAGCAATCATAGAGCTGGAGGAATCAACATTCCTGACTTCAGACTGTACTACAGTACGGTACTGGCACAAAAACAGAAATATAAATTACTGGAACAAGATAGCCCAGAGATAAACACACACATCTATAGGTACTTTATTTTTGACAAAGGAGGCAAGAATATACAATGGGGCAAATGTAGCCTCTTCAATAAGTGATGCTGGATAAATTGGCACCACTTATTGAAGAAAATGAAATTAAAATACTTCTTAATGCCATACACAAAGATAAAGTCAAAATGGATTAAGGACCTAAATGTAAGACCACCAACTATAAAACTTAGAGGGCAGAACACTACGACATAATGATATAAGTCACAGCAAGATCCTCTATGACCCACATCCTGGAGTCATGGAAATAAAAACAAAAATAACCTAGTTAGGAGCTAATTAGGTCCAATTGGGACCTAATTAAACATAAAAGCTTTTGCAAAACAAAGGAAACTATAAACAAGGTGAAAAGACAATCCTCAAAATGGGAGAAAATAATAGCAAATGAAAGACTGACCAAGGAATGACTTCCAAAATATACAAGCAGCTCATACAAGTCAATACCCACCGCCCAAAAAGCAAGCAACCCAATCAAAACATGGGAAAAGACCTAAAGCAGACAGTTCTCCAAAGAATACCTACAGATGGCTAACACATGAAAAGATAGTCAATATCGCTCATTGTTAGAGAAATGCAAATCAAAACTATAAAGAGCCATCACCTTACACCAGTCAGAATGGCTATCATCAAAAAGTCTATAGACAATAAATGCTAGAGAAGGTGTGAAGAAAAGGGAACATTCTTACACTGTTGGTGAGAATGTAAACTGATTCAGCCACTGTGAAAAACAGTATGGAGATTCCTTAAGAAAGCTAGAAATAAAACTACCATATGACTGATTAATCCCATGACAAGGCATGTACCCTGAGGAAACCAAAACTGAAAAAGACACATGTACTCCAATGTTCATTGCAACACTATTTACGATAGCTAGAACATGAAAGCAACCTAGATGCCCATTGACAGATGAATGGATAAGGAATCTGCGGTACATATATACAGTGGAATATTACTCAAACATAAAAAGGAATGCTTTCAAATCACTTTTAATGAGGTGGATGCACCTACAGCCTATTATGTAGAGTGAAGTAAGTCAGAAAGAGAAAAACAAATATCATATACTACTGCATATATGTGCAGTAGGAAGATGGTACTGATGAAATTATTTCCATGGCAACAGTGGAGACACAGACAGAGAACAGACTTATAGACATGGCCAGGGGAGAGATAGGAAAGTGTGGGATATATGGAGAGAGTAATATGGAAACTTGTAACTACCATATGTAAAATAGCCAATGGGAATTTGCTCTATGACACAGGAACTCAAACTAGACCTCTGTAACAGCCCAGAGGGCTGGCGAGGAGGGATATAGGAGAGAGATTCAAGGGTAAGCAGTTACCCACACACACAAACACACACACACCCTCCCAGCCACCCACCCACCCCTCTATGGCTGATTTATGTTGATATTTAGCAGAAACCAACACAATTCTGTAAAGTAATTATCCTTCCATTAAAAAATATATAAATTTAAAATTAAAGAATATGGAAATTCAAAATCCAAAATAAATAAAGAGCTGAGCTCATAGAAATAGAGAGTAGATATTCTGTCTCCAGGGGTAGTGGCTGGGGAAATGGGGAGATGTTGGTCAAAGGATACAAACTTTGAGTTAAAAGATGAATTTTGGGGATCCAATTTACAGTACAGTGACTACAGTTAACAATACTGTTTTGTATACTTGTAGTTTGCTAAGAAATTAGATCTCAAATGTTTTCATTATCTTAACAACATTTGGTATTTACTTGAGGTAAGGGTGTCAGATGTGTTAACTAACTTTATTGTGGTCATCGTTTTGCCATTTATACATGTATCAAATCACCATGTTGTACACTTTGAATTTACACAATGTTATGTGTCATTTATATCTCAAAATAGCTGGGAAAAGAATTTTAATTGGAGAAGGACTGATCTACTTCTAAAAGGAAGATGAATGATTAATAAGGATATGATGAAGTATTCAGTATCATTAAGCATCAGGAAGCTTCAGACTAAAACTTCAGTGAGATACCATTTCATACTCACTAAAATAACTGATTTTTTAAAATGACTGGCATAACAAAAGTTAACAAAAATTTGGAGAAGCTTGAATTTTCATACATGACTGCTGAAAACATAAAATCTTAAATATCTTTGGAAAAAGTTTAGGTGGTTTCTTAGAGAGTTAAACATACCTTTCATACCTTTACCCTATTGGCCCAGCAATTCCACTTCTACCTAGTCATCAAAGAGAAATGAAAATATATGTTCCCTTAGCTCCCATAAAATGCATCATCAAAAACTGTAGTAGTGAAACCTGCATTTAGTATTTCTGGTATTGAAACATGTTTTTAAATACTGCCTTTTCAAAAATAATCTTTAACTTCCAATACATATAAATAATTTATTGTCTACTAGGAGATTATTTCTGACTGAGTCAAAGCAAAGTTATAAAAGACTGACTTTTCCCAGTTTTTCACAGCATTCATTCCATTCAACCAACATTATTTAATGTCTCCTAGGTTCAGTTCATTGTATCAGAGTTCAAAAAAATTATCAACCTTCACTGTACCCATCATGTAACTGGGCAGATGAACACATAAATAGCTTAGATAGATCATGATAAATGCTACAATAGTAATAGAATAAATTTGCTATGAAAACAGTTGAGAATATAGGGAAATTTTTCTTTGACGGTCAGGAAATGGAAAACTTTAACAGGCAGATATGGTGACAAATATAAAAAGCAGTCACTCAAAGCTTACTCCAACGTCTTTTTTTTTCTTTTTAATTTTGGCCTCTTTTATTGGTTATTTATTTATTTATTTTCATCCATTATTCTTTGGCCTGTGTGAGCCTCCCATTGCAGTGGCCTCTCTCATTGCAGAGCACCAGCTCTTGGCACATGCCCTCCAGAGCGCTGGCTCGTAATTGGACACACCAGTCCAGCCACTCTGCGGCACATGGTATCCTCCGGGGCCATGGATTGAACTGGTGCCCCTTGCACTGCAAGGCAGACTGTCTATGCACTGGACCACCAGGGAAGCCCCAATTTCTTAAAGTTTTGATCTTATTATATTAGTAAATATTGAATGAATTAATTGAATGGATATTAAATCAGCAAATATTCATTATCTGACAACTGATATACTGGAAACTTCTACTTATTAAGTATTTATTAAGTACTTACACTTCTTTCCATTCCCATTCCACGGTCTCCTACTTGGACTGGATGACTTTCTAAAAGGCTTTCCCTTCTTTTCCTCTCATGCATTCTCTTCATAGCAGAGCGATCCTTTAAATATCTACTAGGAACCTGTCATAATGGCTTTAAATAAGACACTTGCTCTTGGAACATTCTTTTCCTGCTTTTATATGGCTGTATCCTTCTAACATTCCAAATTTTACCTAACGTTCACATCCTCAGTGCTTCCTTCTCCTGACAACTCTAAGTTGTTCTTCCCAATTCAAACCACATCTTTACCTTAGCACCAACTCTATTTTTAACTTGTACTTAAATATTGATCTCTTTCTCTATTTTAGATCTCCCCAGCAAGACTGCCAGCCACTCCAGGGCAGGGATTTTGCTTTTTCAGCACCCAGCGTACACCTACCATCTAGTGTGTAGACTGTACATAGTAGACACTGAATACATATTTGCACAGTGCTGCATATGGGCAAAATCAGACAAGATCCCCGACTTCATGGCATTAACAGCCTAGCAACAGAGGGAGATGTTCATCAAGTAATCACCGAGGTAAATGAAAAATTATACATTGATAAGTACTTAAAATACAGAGCATAATTTTATGAGACCATATAATAGAAGGATAAGACTTGAGAACTCAGAAAAGACTTTCCCAAGGAGGATGCAATTGAGCTAAGATCTGAAAGGTGATGAATAATTACCAGGAGAGGAGAGGTGAGAGAAGCTCATTTAATAAGTGATAAGTTTGTGAAAAAGGCTTTGTTGTGAAATCAAACATGACTGGTTAGAGCAATAGTTCTCAACTCCTGGACACCTGGAAAAGTCTGGAGGTAAAGAGGAAGGATGGCAGAGGCCAGAGATACTGCTAAGCATCCTATAAAAAGGATGACAACTCCCCACCATAAAGAATTATCCTGTCAAAAACGTCAATGGTGCCAAAGCTGAGCAACCCTTGGTGAAAGTATTGCTTCTTAAACATTTTTACTCCAGTAAAAATTATATTTCACCACATAATCCAATAAACAAAGACACAAACTTAAACACATTTACATAAAATAACATTTAACCTTTTCCTTGTGATGTTCTTTTATTCCTATTCTGTTTTGTTCTGTTTTACTTTTTAAATGCTCATCCATTTCAATTCACTAGGTTTATTTCATGACACACTTGAAGTCTCAATCTGTAGTTAGAAAAATCTTACGTTGAAGGACCAGAAAAAAGGGCAACTGGTTGGACCTCAGAAATCAAGGGGAAGGTTGGAAAATAGTAGAAACGCTGAGACAGGCAGGACTATGACTCTTCATGGGCTCACAGACCACAGTAAAGAGTTTTGTCTTTGTCCTAAGAGCAACAGGAAGACATTGAAAGCTTATGAGCAGAGGTATGACATGGATTTTTATGACAGTAAAACATTAGTCCTGTCCAGCAGGAACATAATACATGCCAGGGCAGGGATTTTGCTTTTTCAGCACCCAGCGTACACCTACCATCTAGTGTGTAGACTGTACATAGTAGACACTGAATACATATTTGCACAGTGCTGCATATGGGCAAAATCAGACAAGATCCCCGACTTCATGGCATTAACAGCCTAGCAACAGAGGGAGATGTTCATCAAGTAATCACCGAGGTAAATGAAAAATTATACATTGATAAGTACTTAAAATACAGAGCATAATTTTATGAGACCATATAATAGAAGGATAAGACTTGAGAACTCAGAAAAGACTTTCCCAAGGAGGATGCAATTGAGCTAAGATCTGAAAGGTGATGAATAATTACCAGGAGAGGAGAGGTGAGAGAAGCTCATTTAATAAGTGATAAGTTTGTGAAAAAGGCTTTGTTGTGAAATCAAACATGACTGGTTAGAGCAATAGTTCTCAACTCCTGGACACCTGGAAAAGTCTGGAGGTAAAGAGGAAGGATGGCAGAGGCCAGAGATACTGCTAAGCATCCTATAAAAAGGATGACAACTCCCCACCATAAAGAATTATCCTGTCAAAAACGTCAATGGTGCCAAAGCTGAGCAACCCTTGGTGAAAGTATTGCTTATTAAACAATTTTATTACAGTAAAAATTGTATATCACCACATCATCCAATAAACAAAGACACAAACTTAAACACATTTACATAAAATAACATTTAACCTTTTCCTTGTGATGTTCTTTTATTCCTATTCTGTTTTGTTCTGTTTTACTTTTTAAATGCTCATCCATTTCAATTCACTAGGTTTATTTCATGACACACTTGAAGTCTCAATCTGTAGTTAGAAAAATCTTACGTTGAAGGACCAGAAAAAAGGGCAACTGGTTGGACCTCAGAAATCAAGGGGAAGGTTGGAAAATAGTAGAAACGCTGAGACAGGCAGGACTATGACTCTTCATGGGCTCACAGACCACAGTAAAGAGTTTTGTCTTTGTCCTAAGAGCAACAGGAAGACATTGAAAGCTTATGAGCAGAGGTATGACATGGATTTTTATGACAGTAAAACATTAGTCCTGTCCAGCAGGAACATAATACATGCCACATGTATGATATTACATCTTCTGGTATCCTCATCATTTTAAAAAGCTAAAAATAAAGGGGTAAAATTAATTTTAATACTATGATTCATTTAACCTAGTAGATCATTTCACTGTGCTATCATGATGTGCATCACCTGATCCTTGTATTACAGAGTTTGAAAGTCCCTTGGGTACTGGATGCTATTATTCACCATTATGAATATGTTAGTCTTTCCTCATTGCCTTTCCCAAGATTCCTTAGCAGGCAATTTTTCCTCTGCTTGGCTCATATGGTAAAGAATCTGCCTGCAATGCAGGTTTGAAATCTGGGTTGGGAGGATCCCCTGGAGAAGGGAACGGCTACCCACACCAATATTCTTCCCTGGAGAATTCCGTGGACAAGAGGAGCCTAACAGGTTACAGTCCATGAGGTTGCAAAGACTAGGACTCAACTGAGAGACTTTCACTTCACTTCATATCAATATACATATATGCGTGTGTGTGTTCTAGACTTCCACATATAAAAAAGTATCACATTTCTTTTCTTTGTGATGCATTAAAATCAGATGTGAACTTATGTCTGCTGGACTACCTGATCACTCAGGGATCAGCCTCTGCAGCTGAAGTTCACCAATTAGTCATTCTACCTCAACAAGACCAAGCATTCAATTATCTTGACTGATCTTATGACCTTTCATACTGTTACATTTTATACAAGTTCTTACCAGAAACTTTTCAAATACAGTAGAAAGTAAACATCTTTTAAAATTTTGTTTATTGAAGAAATTATGTTTCTTATTCACACAGAATGCAGACACAGGATATTTATGTTTGTGTATTTTATATATATATATATATATATATATATATATATATAAAATCTGTGAGAGAAATAAAATGAGATAACAATATAAATTGCTCTGAACGTTCCTTTTACTGCTTAACAACAGCCTGAAATCACTATCTTTCTGTGTGAATAAGGCATCCTTTGGCATCTGTATGTATCTATCAAAGGGTTGAATAAATGCCTCATCCCTGGGATTTCAGATTGCTTATAGCTTTTTTGCTATTATAAACAATGCTACAGTAAACATTTATCTTAGTGTTTCCACACTTATTTTGTTATTTTTACAGAGAAAAGAATTTCCGTGTTAAAGGTTGTGCAAATGTTAAGGCTCTTAATACAGTCAAACTACTTTGAGAGAGGTTGTGCCAACCTACACTCCCCCCAGGCAGTTTGCAGTATAAGAGCACCAAACACCCCACACCTCTTTGCCTTTGCCAGTGTGACAGATGAGGAAATGTCATGTCATCGTTAATTAATTTGCATTTATTTTACTACTAGCAAGTATGGATGAAGTATTTTTTCTCATGTGAATGTTGGTAATTTGTATTTCTAATGCTTTATTTGTGCATCGTTTATTCATGTCGTTAGTCCATTTTCTCTCAGAAAGATTTTCTCATCCATTCATAAATGCTCAATTTATTAAGAATATTAACTCTTAATAACATGTATTTTATGTATTTTTTTTAAACATTCACCTATCTATTTATTTTGGGGGGGGTTTGGGGGGGAGGAAGTTGGGGGCGGGTGAGCCACCTCCATTTGTCCTTCACCTGTCCACTTTTCATCCATCTTTGTTCTTTGGCCCGTGTGGGCCTCCCATCGCAGTGGCCTCCATTGTCGCAGAGCACCGGCTCCGGGCGCATGCGCTCCAGAGCTCCGGCTCGGTAACTGGACACATCCGTCCAGCTGCTCCGCGGCATGTGGGATCTTCCCAGGCCAGGGATCGAACTGGGGGCCCCTTGCTCTGCAAGGCGGTGTCCTTACCCACTGGACCACCAGGGAAGGCCCTAACATGTATTTTAGATACCTACCTGTTGACCATAAACTTGGATAAAGGAGGTCTTTCACAATATTGTGATAGAACTTTCTATGTCTTTAATTCTGTCAGTCTTTTTATGTAGGTTCTGAATTGTTATCACATGAGCAAGTCATGCCTTACCATAGTTAATAAACATTCATCAGCATTTTCTATTATATTACTTTTATGGTTTCAATTTTTAATATTTAAATACTAATCCATATAGACTTAAGTTTGTTAATCAATGTTCTGATGGTTAGTCAGAACAAAGCTATAATTATTTGTTCAATGACCTGATTTTCCAACTTTATTATATAAAAACATTTCATTCAAGAAAGTAATAGATGATTGAATAAAAGGGAAGATACTTTAACATGGAGCTAAAAATAGTAGGAAGATCTCTATATATGGTACACAATGCTAGTTTTTCTAAAACTTCGTTAGGCAATGTGTATGCAATTGCCAAAGTCTAGATTAAATATGAAATTAAACCATAAAATAAATTTCCAAAGTTATTTCTTATCTCTCAGTTATAATTTCTAGTTCCCTCAGCCTTCTTGAAATAACTTTTATGAAGTAGAGGAAATTGATTGGAAAGAAAATTCGCCAGTTGTAAGCTCAAGCAGATAATTGAGTTTCTAACTTTAATGGTATCTTATTAACTTCCTTGAAATATTAATCAAGAAAAGTCGAGCATCAAAATTCTTCTCTTGATAAAGGAGGAATTCTCACTGTTGCCCTTAGAAACTATACAAATTTGAATTAATGGAAACATTTTTTAACTTTTTATTATGGAAATTAAAACTAAACAGAAGTAGAAAAAATAGTATGATAAACTGGCTATGCCTACCATCCAGCTTCACCAATTTTTTTTAAACTTAGCTTGTGTTTCTTCAAAGATGAAATCATAATCAGCTTAAAATAATGTAAAACGTATTCTCTAAACCTTCAAATATTCATTATTGGTCACGATTCTGCATTACGTTCTTTTCCCCTTTTTAAAAATTTTCCCCATTTGATTTGTGATTCAAATAGGTGCACACATCAGGGTTCTTTCACATATGTCTTGTCTCTTCATGGATCATCCTTTAATATCCTGGGTTTTTATCTTCTCTTTTTCGTTGTTGTCAAAGAAACAGGCTCTTGTGTCAAATAGATTTCCTCCGCAGTTTGAATTTTGTTGATTGCATCTCTTTAATAAGATATACAAGAATAAGATTAAGATTTAATTTTTTGTGTATGGGATTATTTTATACAGGGCTTTGTTTATTTCTATCAGGAGACATGTAATATCACGTGAGCAAGTCATGCCTTACCATAGTTAATAAACATTCATCAGCATTTTCTATTATATTACTTTTATGGTTTCAATTTTTAATATTTAAATACTAATCCATATAGACTTAAGTTTGTTAATCAATGTTCTGATGGTTAGTCAGAACAAAGCTATAATTATTTGTTCAATGACCTGATTTTCCAACTTTATTATATAAAAACATTTCATTCAAGAAAGTAATAGATGATTGAATAAAAGGGAAGATACTTTAACATGGAGCTAAAAATAGTAGGAAGATCTCTATATATGGTACACAATGCTAGTTTTTCTAAAACTTCGTTAGGCAATGTGTATGCAATTGCCAAAGTCTAGATTAAATATGAAATTAAACCATAAAATAAATTTCCAAAGTTATTTCTTATCTCTCAGTTATAATTTCTAGTTCCCTCAGCCTTCTTGAAATAACTTTTATGAAGTAGAGGAAATTGATTGGAAAGAAAATTCGCCAGTTGTAAGCTCAAGCAGATAATTGAGTTTCTAACTTTAATGGTATCTTATTAACTTCCTTGAAATATTAATCAAGAAAAGTCGAGCATCAAAATTCTTCTCTTGATAAAGGAGGAATTCTCACTGTTGCCCTTAGAAACTATACAAATTTGAATTAATGGAAACATTTTTTAACTTTTTATTATGGAAATTAAAACTAAACAGAAGTAGAAAAAATAGTATGATAAACTGGCTATGCCTACCATCCAGCTTCACCAATTTTTTTTAAACTTAGCTTGTGTTTCTTCAAAGATGAAATCATAATCAGCTTAAAATAATGTAAAACGTATTCTCTAAACCTTCAAATATTCATTATTGGTCACGATTCTGCATTACGTTCTTTTCCCTTTTAAAATTTCCCTATTTGATTTGTGATTCAAATAGGTGCACACATCAGGGTTCTTTCACATATGTCTTGTCTCTTCATGGATCATCCTTTAATATCCTGGGTTTTTATCTTCTCTTTTTCGTTGTTGTCAAAGAAACAGGCTCTTGTGTCAAATAGATTTCCTCCGCAGTTTGAATTTTGTTGATTGCATCTCTTTAATAAGATATACAAGAATAAGATTAAGATTTAATTTTTTGTGTATGGCATGATTATTTTATACAGGGCTTTGTTTATTTCTATCAGGAGACATGTAATATCTGTTACACCATTTTTAAATGTTAATAGCTATTTAATATCATTACCAGTTCAGTACTGGTAATGTTTGAATTCTATCATTTCTTCATTTATTAGCTGAAACAAATAGACACTTGACTTTATCGACTAAAGTCACTGTAAGGTGCAGTTCATACTGGAAAGTCAAGGTAAAAATTTGTCTTTCTCTTCTAGTTTTGAACATATTGAGCTATTCTCTAACATCCAGAAACCATAAATTAATCCTGATTTTTAACTATTTGATATTTTAAACGTTTCTACTCCAATTGATTGTCCCATTTTGTCCAATGGGAGCTAATTCAGGTTAACAATTGAGTCCTTTTGAATAAAGCCTGTTTGGTAGGTTCCTTCCTATCTGATATAACATGTGCCAACTTTCCTTGTGTATTTCCTAAACCAGACCCAGAATTCAGTTATTATAAAACTGTGATTTCTTTAGGTGGAAAGTGATACTTCAAGATTCCCATCTGGGTGCTGATGGGACTTAACTGAGCTTACCATTGTTTCTTGACATTTTCAGAGGACCAATCTAGATAATCTAAGAAATATTTGTTTTAAAACTCAGTTCCATGTGTAACCTCTACCATATATTAAAATACATATTTAATACATATTTACATTAATAAATATATTATACTAGACAAACCAGAAAGTCTGGGTTTTTTTTTTTTATATACCAGAAAGTCTGAAAATAGATCCAGGTATTTTTAAGAATTTAACATAATTTTCCACTTCCCTGCAGCACATTCTTCTGGAAATTTGTGTGCTGACAACTCCTAAGGTCGTCTGCATCAGCCAAACTTGGGCTTATATGTATTTGCTGAAGTGAAGTGTATGAAAATGTATTATTCTCAGTGAAGTCCAACTCTTTGTGACCCTATGGACTATAACCTGCCAGGCTCCTCTGTCCATGGAATTATCCAGACAAGAATACTGGAATGGGTTGCCATTTCCTTCTCCAGGGGCTTCTCCCAATCCAGGAACTGAACACAGGTCTCCCAAATTGCAGTCAGATTCTTTACCATCTGGGCCACCAGGAAAGCCTCATATACAAATGCTAATCACCAGTTATTTTGCTGTAGAAAACAGTCCTAGGTAATAGTGCAGTAGGGAAGAACAAATCTGCCTGCATATTGGATCTGTTTCTATTACCTTAACCTTTGTATTCTGTTGGTTTTGCTACAAGAATGTTGCCTTAGCCTGAAACATACAGGACAACCCATTCTCAAGGCTTTTGATGGTACAACAGTTTCACATTCCTATACAGACAAAAGGTTGCAGAAGAGAGAAGAGCATTCTAGTCGGAGGTTTACAGGAACAGTGTGACCTGACCTACATGGACTGCTATAAGAACAAAGGATTCCATCACCAAGAAGTTTGCAACAATGAACCACACTCTCTCCTCGTTTAATAAAAAAGCACTGTGAATTCTAGCTCAGGTAAGACGATTCTTTAGGACACCAGTGCTTCTTGGACTGCTGACTTTCTGAATAAAGTACTAGTCCTTGCCCCAGTGATTCATCACTTGATTTATTGGCCTGTCATGCAGCCAGCAATATGAGCTCAGACTCAGTAACAATAGTACAGTTTGGGGAGCATTTTCATTCTGTTTGTGGAGTTTTGGTGTTAGGAATGCTTTTTAAAAATTTGCCCATAAGCTATTATAATGAGGTAAAAATAGAAACACTAAAGTGCTGACATCAGTGATCATCTATTTAAGATATAACTGTAAATGATCAGATGAAACCAAAGTATTGCATCCTTAATTTCTATGGCATATTTATTGGGCTTAAGTTCATCGATTGTCTATTTGGTTGTCATATTAATTAAGTTAGAGGTAATATAAAGTCCTTATAAGTAAAAGAGAAAGCAGGAGAGTCCATGTTAGAATGATATAGCATGAAAAGATTCAATTGGCTATTGCTGGCTTTGAAGATGGAAGAGCCCATGAGCCAACTAAATGCTAAAAAAGGAAAGGATTCATCTCTTGGGCATTTCTTTTACTTCTTTTCAATGCCTTTTCCTTTCCAGGGCTTCTCCCAATCAAGGAACTGAACACAGGTCTCCCAAATTGCAGTCAGATTCTTTACCATCTGGGCCACCAGGAAAGCCTCATATACAAATGCTAATCACCAGTTATTTTGCTGTAGAAAACAGTCCTAGGTAATAGTGCAGTAGGGAAGAACAAATCTGCCTGCATATTGGATCTGTTTCTATTACCTTAACCTTTGTATTCTGTTGGTTTTGCTACAAGAATGTTGCCTTAGCCTGAAACATACAGGACAACCCATTCTCAAGGCTTTTGATGGTACAACAGTTTCACATTCCTATACAGACAAAAGGTTGCAGAAGAGAGAAGAGCATTCTAGTCGGAGGTTTACAGGAACAGTGTGACCTGACCTACATGGACTGCTATAAGAACAAAGGATTCCATCACCAAGAAGTTTGCAACAATGAACCACACTCTCTCCTCGTTTAATAAAAAAGCACTGTGAATTCTAGCTCAGGTAAGACGATTCTTTAGGACACCAGTGCTTCTTGGACTGCTGACTTTCTGAATAAAGTACTAGTCCTTGCCCCAGTGATTCATCACTTGATTTATTGGCCTGTCATGCAGCCAGCAATATGAGCTCAGACTCAGTAACAATAGTACAGTTTGGGAGCATTTTCATTCTGTTTGTGGAGTTTTGGTGTTAGGAATGCTTTTTAAAAATTTGCCCATAAGCTATTATAATGAGGTAAAAATAGAAACACTAAAGTGCTGACATCAGTGATCATCTATTTAAGATATAACTGTAAATGATCAGATGAAACCAAAGTATTGCATCCTTAATTTCTATGGCATATTTATTGGGCTTAAGTTCATCGATTGTCTATTTGGTTGTCATATTAATTAAGTTAGAGGTAATATAAAGTCCTTATAAGTAAAAGAGAAAGCAGGAGAGTCCATGTTAGAATGATATAGCATGAAAAGATTCAATTGGCTATTGCTGGCTTTGAAGATGGAAGAGCCCATGAGCCAACTAAATGCTAAAAAAGGAAAGGATTCATCTCTTGGGCATTTCTTTTTACTTCTACAATGTACTAGTATTTTATGGCTTATGTTATTGCCCTAAAATAACACAAATTTATCCTATGACAGTTCTAGAGGAGAGAAATCTGATATAGTCTCACTAGATTATAATCAAGCATGGGTAGGTGTCTGTTCTCTTCGGAGGCCCTGGAGGAACAAAGAATGTTCAGACTTCCACACAATTGTGCTCATTTCGCATGCTAGCATGGTAATGCTCAAAATCTTTCAAGCTAGGCTTCAACAGTATGTGAACCAAGAAGTTCCAGATGTACAGGCTAGATTTAGAAAAGGGAGGGGAATCAGAGATCAAATCTGCCAGCATGCACTGGATCAGAGAAAAAGCAAGGGAATTCCAAAAAATTCTACTTCTGCTTCATTGACTATGCTAAAGCCTTTGTGTGGATCACAACAAACTGTGGACAATTCTTAAAGAGATGGAAATACCACACCACCTTACCTGCCTCCTGAGAAACCTGTCTGCAGGTTAGGAAGCAACAATTAGAACCAGACATGAAAGAAAGGACTGGTTCCAAATTGGGAAAGGAGTACGTCAAGGCTGTGAATTGTAGCCCTGCTTATTTAACTTACATGCAGAGTACATCATGCAGAATTCTGAGCTGAATGAAGCACAAGCTGATATCACGATTTCTGGGAGAAATATAAGTAACCTCAAATATGCAGATGGCACCACCCTTACTGCAGAAAGTGAAGAGAAACTAAAGAGCCTCTTGATAAAGGTGAAAGAGGAGTGTGAAAAAGGTGACCTAAAACTCAACATTCGAAAAACAAAGATCATGGCCTCCAGTCCCATTACATCATGGGAAATAGATGGGGAAAAAATGGAAACAATGACAGACTATTTTCTTAAGACTCCAAAATCACTGCCGGCAATGGCTGCTGCCATGATATTCAGACACTTCCTCCCTGGAAGGAAAGCTATGACAAACCCAGACTGCATATTAAAAGCAGAGACATCACTCTGCTGACAAAGGTTCGTCTAGTCCAAGCTGTGGTTTTTCCTGTAGTCATGTACAGATGTGAGAGTAATGTAGTACTAAGAAGAAAATACTAAGAAGAAATAAGGAGGACTATGACGTGTGAAAAATATGACAGGTGAATAAAGAATACCAATTTTTAAAACAAATTAGTAAGCTAAAATACCAGATTGACAGCCTTTCCTGGAAGGCAGCAGAAAAAGATAATGATGGGACATGTAAAAAAATAAAGACTTCCGGAGATTAGGGAATAAAGCAAAAATATATGGATAACAGAAGTAGTAAACAGATATATTTTAAAATATAGATGAAGAAATATAAGATGAAATAGGAAAATAAATTTGCCCAATTTATAGAAAGTGAAAATTGAAAAAAGATCTTTATAGGTCATAAGATAATAGATAAAAACCTATACAAGATATATTTTAGTAAAAATAACATCCAAAAAAAGTCCTAAAATATTCCTAAATAAAGCAGCAAATATATTAAAAAGAAAAAAAAATATATTGAGAAAAAGAAGCCAGAAACAATAGAGTATAATTTGTAAGCTGTAAAAACAAAATGTCACTGATGGTAAAATTTTATATTCACCAATATGTCCTTTAAATCCTATGAGAAAAGAAAAAATCCTTTGACTGACCAGATTTCATGAGGTCTGCAAAAGTCTAACTTCAAACCCCTCTAAAGGAAGTACTCAAGCAGGAGAGAATTAAACTCTTGAGAATAATTGAAGATACTGGAAAGTAAATATAGTCAAATCATTTTAAAAATGTATTTCTAGCTTAAAAAGTAAAGGTAACATAAGTAAAAATACTTATGTATTTACTTATAGTTTTCTCTGGTGCCTCAGCAGTAAAGAATCCCCCTGCCAATGCAGGAGATGCAAGTTTGACCCCTGGGTCAGGAAGATCCCCAAGAGGAAATGGCAACCCACTCCAGTATTTTGACGTGAGAAACCCATGAACAGAGTAACCTGGTGGGCTACAGTTGATAGGGTCACAAAAGAGTCAGACATGACTTAGCAACTAAACCAAGAAAATAAAACTACATCTAAAACAAGCTGGAGCTAAAATTCCAGAAAAATCAACAAGAGAGGAAACAAAGCATGAGAGAATACTTATCTTTTGGAGGGAGGATATAAATGTTCAAGGAATCAATATAAAATGAATAGTTTTTCAGAAAACTACAACTTACCAAAAATAGCCCCAGCAGAGACAAAGAGTCTTAAACAAATCATTTTCCATTGAAGAAATAAAAACAGTAATTAATGAGATCCAAAAGCACTAGACTCAGAAGATTTCATAAGAGAATTTATACCAGTTCTACTTTTAGGAAACAATTATAACATGATACAAAAACCTGGCAAAGATTACTTCATAAAAATACAGGCTAATCTCACTTATAAATAATACTGCAGAGTTTTAATGTAAATTATAGATTAGTAATCATTAGACTCTAGCAACACATTAAAGCATGATTAGTGTTAGCAAGTAGGGTTAACTCAAGGAATACATGTGTGTTTCAACATTACAAAACTGTTAATATATTTCATCATTGTAGTCAAGTAAAGGAGAAATATGAATCATATCATCACCATCATAGACACAGGAAGGGCACTTGACAAAACTCAATATCCATTATTTTAAATATAATATCCATTCATTTAATAGGAATAAATGGAGATCCACTCATTCAATAAACATAGGAATTGATGGAGGTGTTTTGAAACATTATTTAATCAGCCTACCTTCCTATATATCTACCCATCAAAAAACTGGTGTCTTACTAGGGAAATACTAGAGGCTGTCCTACAAAAGTCAGGGGGGGAAGAAAAAAAAAAAAAACACCGAGCCACTAATCCTCCTACTTTTAAATATTGTAATGGAGTTACTGACCAATGCAAATTGGACAGGAGGAAAACAAGTACTATAGACAATGTGTCTCCACAAAATTCAAATGCTGAAACTTTAATCCTCAGTGTGATAAGCTGAAGATGGAGCGTTTGGGAGGTAATTAAATTCTTAGACAATTAAATTCCCTTATAATGGGATTAGGTGGCACTAGTGGTAAAGAATTCACCTGACAATGCAGGAGACTTAAGAGACTCAGGTTTGATCCCTGAGTCAGAAAGATATCCTGGAGGGGGACAAGGGAGCCTGGTGGGCTATAGCCCATAGGTCGCAAAGAGTCAGCCATGACGACTTAGCACACACACACATAAAGGGATAAAGTTCTTTTAAGATGAGCAAAAGAGAGCTTGCTTGTTTGCTCCCTCCACCATGCAAGTACTGAACTGGGAAGAGGGCCTTCACTAGGAACCAGACTGGCCAGCACCTTGATCTTAGACTTCCCAGTCTCCAGAACTGTGAGAAATAAGTTTCTTTTGTTAAGCCACCCAGTTTACTACATCTTGTTTTAATGCAGATAACTGACTGAAAGAGATATGTATAATATGATACCTTTAATTTTAAAAAGTGGATGGATACATAATTTGAGTAATTAACTACAAGGGAATGGAAGGAACAGACTGGAGGGGTAGAGATAAGAGCTGAATGTGTGCTCAGAGGTGTCCGATTTTTTGCAACCCCATGGACTGTAGTCCTCCAGTCTTCTCTTTCCATGGGATTCTCCTGGTTAGAATGCTAGAATGGGCTGCCATTTCCTCCTCCAGGGAGATAAGAGCTAGACTTACATAAATCAAGTGATCTTTGACAGAGAAAACAAACACAATTCTGTAGAGGAAGGATCCTCTTTTCTACAAAGGCTGCTAGCGTAATTGGGCATCCTATACAAAAAGATTCATCTGAGCATATGTGTTTTCAAATAAATTAACTAAACATAAGTTTTACCACACAGTCACACCATTACTGTGTGTACACACACACATATCTCACACTGTCTTTATCCATTTACATACTAATGGACACTTAGGTTACTTCTACATCTTAGTCATTGTAAATAATGTTGCAGTGAATATGGGGATACAGCTGCTTTTGGAGTTGGTGATTTTTTTTCCTTCAAATGTTTACCCAGAAGTAGACTTATAGGTAGTTCCTCATGTTAGTCTTCTATTAATTCTTTTGTTAAAATCAAGTAAGAAGAATGTATGTGTATACCTAGATAGCAGCATTATCACACATAGACACAGTGTTCCAAGTGACTTTAAAACACAGTAATTTGACTATATAGTTCTAGTGAATAATTTATAAGGTTAAAAGAACTGAAAATCTTTCACTGTTTTATTAAGTGTATGGCTGGTGGTAGTACAATATTGTTCTTCTGATACTGTTGTCTGTGTAATATGGGATCTGAAAGTAGTCATCAACTTGATAGACAAATTCTATCAGGCCCAGTGTTAGTGGTAACTGAGATTCTCATAGTAGGACAGAGAATATATAGATGTACATTTTTTAAGATAAACTGGACATGCAAACTGATGGAAGAGGGCCTTCACTAGGAACCAGACTGGCCAGCACCTTGATCTTAGACTTCCCAGTCTCCAGAACTGTGAGAAATAAGTTTCTTTTGTTAAGCCACCCAGTTTACTACATCTTGTTTTAATGCAGATAACTGACTGAAAGAGATATGTATAATATGATACCTTTAATTTTAAAAGTGGATGGATACATAATTTGAGTAGTTAACTACAAGGGAATGGAAGGAACAGACTGGGGGGGTAGAGATAAGAGCTGAATGTGTGCTCAGAGGTGTCCGATTTTTTGCAACCCCATGGACTGTAGTCCTCCAGTCTTCTCTTTCCATGGGATTCTCCTGGTTAGAATGCTAGAATGGGCTGCCATTTCCTCCTCCAGGGAGATAAGAGCTAGACTTACATAAATCAAGTGATCTTTGACAGAGAAAACAAACACAATTCTGTAGAGGAAGGATCCTCTTTTCTACAAAGGCTGCTAGCGTAATTGGGCATCCTATACAAAAAGATTCATCTGAGCATATGTGTTTTCAAATAAATTAACTAAACATAAGTTTTACCACACAGTCACACCATTACTGTGTGTACACACACACATATCTCACACTGTCTTTATCCATTTACATACTAATGGACACTTAGGTTACTTCTACATCTTAGTCATTGTAAATAATGTTGCAGTGAATATGGGGATACAGCTGCTTTTGGAGTTGGTGATTTTTTTTCCTTCAAATGTTTACCCAGAAGTAGACTTATAGGTAGTTCCTCATGTTAGTCTTCTATTAATTCTTTTGTTAAAATCAAGTAAGAAGAATGTATGTGTATACCTAGATAGCAGCATTATCACACATAGACACAGTGTTCCAAGTGACTTTAAAACACAGTAATTTGACTATATAGTTCTAGTGAATAATTTATAAGGTTAAAAGAACTGAAAATCTTTCACTGTTTTATTAAGTGTATGGCTGGTGGTAGTACAATATTGTTCTTCTGATACTGTTGTCTGTGTAATATGGGATCTGAAAGTAGTCATCAACTTGATAGACAAATTCTATCAGGCCCAGTGTTAGTGGTAACTGAGATTCTCATAGTAGGACAGAGAATATATAGATGTACTATTTTAGAGAGATGTAAAAGCCATAAAACTAAAAGCACTGTTATTCTGAATTCAAATAATGAGAATTGCATATCTCAAGATTTAATTATGGAAAATATTAAAAGTAGTTAAAACCAAGTAGTAATTAGTGTGCACTCCTAACACCCAGGCTGTGACCTTGAAATAGCATTTTACTCAATAAAGAGAAACAAGGCTTCTATAGAGAAATGACTGATTCAAATTTAAAGCAAGAAATGTACATGATAAGTATGAATATCACAACAAAAGGCAGCTATTAAAAACTACTTGAACTGTGTCAAAATGATTTAGGAGCCAAACTGAAGAGTCCAAGAATGGAATAATTTGAGCATCAATAATGAAAATAGTTTCACTAAGTAGAAACACATCAAATCTAAGTCCATGAACTCATGATGACTCTTTTAAAAAGCAAGAAAAAGGAATGAAAAAAGGAAATGATTGCTGTTTGAGTAAGTATGATATTATGGTTAATTTTATGTGTCAACTTGAATGGGCCACAAGGTGCCTGGATATTTTGTTGAACACTATTCTTAATATGTCTGTGAGGGTGTTTGGGATAAGATTTGGATTGGTAGACTATATAAAGAGGAAGATTCACTGGAGAAGGGATAGGTTACTCACTACAGTTTTCTTGGGCTTCCCTCATGGCTCACATGGTAAAGAATCTACCTGGAATGCAGGAGACCTCGGTTTGATCCCTAGGTTGGGAAGATTCCTTAGAGAAGGAAAGGCTGCCCACTCCAGTATTCTTGTCTGGAGGATTCCATGGCTCGGCCATGGGTTGCAAGAATGTATGTGTATACCTAGATAGCAGCATTATCACACATAGACACAGTGTTCCAAGTGACTTTAAAACACAGTAATTTGACTATATAGTTCTAGTGAATAATTTATAAGGTTAAAAGAACTGAAAATCTTTCACTGTTTTATTAAGTGTATGGCTGGTGGTAGTACAATATTGTTCTTCTGATACTGTTGTCTGTGTAATATGGGATCTGAAAGTAGTCATCAACTTGATAGACAAATTCTATCAGGCCCAGTGTTAGTGGTAACTGAGATTCTCATAGTAGGACAGAGAATATATAGATGTACTATTTTAGAGAGATGTAAAAGCCATAAAACTAAAAGCACTGTTATTCTGAATTCAAATAATGAGAATTGCATATCTCAAGATTTAATTATGGAAAATATTAAAAGTAGTTAAAACCAAGTAGTAATTAGTGTGCACTCCTAACACCCAGGCTGTGACCTTGAAATAGCATTTTACTCAATAAAGAGAAACAAGGCTTCTATAGAGAAATGACTGATTCAAATTTAAAGCAAGAAATGTACATGATAAGTATGAATATCACAACAAAAGGCAGCTATTAAAAACTACTTGAACTGTGTCAAAATGATTTAGGAGCCAAACTGAAGAGTCCAAGAATGGAATAATTTGAGCATCAATAATGAAAATAGTTTCACTAAGTAGAAACACATCAAATCTAAGTCCATGAACTCATGATGACTCTTTTAAAAAGCAAGAAAAAGGAATGAAAAAAGGAAATGATTGCTGTTTGAGTAAGTATGATATTATGGTTAATTTTATGTGTCAACTTGAATGGGCCACAAGGTGCCTGGATATTTTGTTGAACACTATTCTTAATATGTCTGTGAGGGTGTTTGGGATAAGATTTGGATTGGTAGACTATATAAAGAGGAAGATTCACTGGAGAAGGGATAGGTTACTCACTACAGTTTTCTTGGGCTTCCCTCATGGCTCACATGGTAAAGAATCTACCTGGAATGCAGGAGACCTCGGTTTGATCCCTAGGTTGGGAAGATCCCCTGGAGAAGGGAAAGGCTGCCCACTCCAGTATTCTTGTCTGGAGGATTCCATGGCTCGGCCATGGGTTGCAAAGAGTCACACACTGAGCAACTTTCACAATCACAATAGAGGACTGTCCTTTCTAATGTGGGCGGTCCTCATCCAATTAGTTTAAGGCCTGTAGAGAACAAAAACTGACCCTCCTGTGGATTAAAAAGTAAAGTTCACCTGTCTGGCTGCTGACTTGGGATGTCAGGCTTCTGCCCTTGGGTTGGAAATCGCATGTCAGCTCTCCTGACTCTCAAGCTTCAAATTCTGACTGGAACTACTCCACTGACTCTCTTGGGGGTCCAGATTGTTGACCACAGATCTTGGGACTTAGCTGCCATGCTCATGTGACTCAATTCCTCAAAATAAATCTCTTATATATATCAATAAATACTCTATTGGTTCTATTTCTCTGAAGAGCTTTGACACCAGGGAATCATTTAAAAAGAAAAAAAAAAGATTTGTACATAAAAAGAAAACATTTGTTCTGCCTTTCTATATGAATAGTATCACTGTATAACAAATAAATAGTAGATAAAAAGTTTGTTTCACTTTATGGAAGAAATTCAGCTAAATAAGAAGAAAGTAATCATAGAATTAAGTATAATTTTGCAGTGCCTAAAGTACTTAATGTATCTAGGAACTGATCACCAGAGACAGAAAGAGAATCATGCAGTATATGCCTCTTGATTGAAGAATAAAATACTACATATGTCCAAACATCAATTTAAAGAGAACAGACTGATCAAACATTAAATAGTATCACAGGGGCACTCTATAAAATGCCAACTATCAGAAAATCTGCACAACAGCCAATATAGCTTCATCAATGAACAACAACAACAAAAAATGGCACCAAAAAAAAGAAAAACTCTGAAAAAGGAACCTGTAGATAGAAAATGTTTTTAAAGTAAAAAATGGAAGAGGTATATCTTCTTTTTTTATTCTAGTTCACAAAAGAGAATTCTGAAAGTAAATGATGACCTGTAAGTTTAAACTCTAAATATCTTGCTGATACAATAACTATTTATTTTTCAGATTCCTTATCATTTACTTACTAAAATACCTATGGATGAAATAATTTAGAATTTTGGATTTTGTTTCAAAATAATGCAAGAAGAGGAAAAATGAGTAGGGGACAGTACAGATGAAAAACATGAGCCATTAACAGATAATTGTCAGATTGGTGGAGAGTCCAGGGCACTTCATAAATTTTATTTTCTGTGTGCTTTTAGTATGTTTTAAATTTTCCATGAACAGACATTTTTATTTATATTACTAATGCATGGTAAAGAATAAGTATTCTCTAAGCTGTTTTTAAAAATAAATCAGTAACATTTGTCCAGTGATTTTAAAAAAATATGTACTTATATAAGTGAATTACGGAAAAACAGGCATAGAAGCCAAACTTCTTCTTTGATTTGTAGATTTAATGTTGGAACCATAAAAATATTTTACATGATTATAAAATAAAATTCAAAGAAGAAATCATTAAAAATCTAAAATGATACAACTAAAGCTAACTGAGTCTCCAGTTGGTGGCATAATCATACAGAGGAGAGCTATTCCAAATGACTTTAAGGTAAAGTAATTTCATTTTACTCTCTTAGTGGGAAAAAACCCCGTAAAAAAATCTTAAGTTTATTGGAAGAAATTCAGCTAAATAAGAAGAAAGTAATCATAGAATTAAGTATAATTTTGCAGTGCCTAAAGTACTTAATGTATCTAGGAACTGATCACCAGAGACAGAAAGAGAATCATGCAGTATATGCCTCTTGATTGAAGAATAAAATACTACATATGTCCAAACATCAATTTAAAGAGAACAGACTGATCAAACATTAAATAGTATCACAGGGGCACTCTATAAAATGCCAACTATCAGAAAATCTGCACAACAGCCAATATAGCTTCATCAATGAACAACAACAACAAAAATAGCACCAAAAAAAAGAAAAACTCTGAAAAAGGAACCTGTAGATAGAAAATGTTTTTAAAGTAAAAAATGGAAGAGGTATATCTTCTTTTTTTATTCTAGTTCACAAAAGAGAATTCTGAAAGTAAATGATGACCTGTAAGTTTAAACTCTAAATATCTTGCTGATACAATAACTATTTATTTTTCAGATTCCTTATCATTTACTTACTAAAATACCTATGGATGAAATAATTTAGAATTTTGGATTTTGTTTCAAAATAATGCAAGAAGAGGAAAAATGAGTAGGGGACAGTACAGATGAAAAACATGAGCCATTAACAGATAATTGTCAGATTGGTGGAGAGTCCAGGGCACTTCATAAATTTTATTTTCTGTGTGCTTTTAGTATGTTTTAAATTTTCCATGAACAGACATTTTTATTTATATTACTAATGCATGGTAAAGAATAAGTATTCTCTAAGCTGTTTTTAAAAATAAATCAGTAACATTTGTCCAGTGATTTTAAAAAAATATGTACTTATATAAGTGAATTACGGAAAAACAGGCATAGAAGCCAAACTTCTTCTTTGATTTGTAGATTTAATGTTGGAACCATAAAAATATTTTACATGATTATAAAATAAAATTCAAAGAAGAAATCATTAAAAATCTAAAAATGATACAACTAAAGCTAACTGAGTCTCCAGTTGGTGGCATAATCATACAGAGGAGAGCTATTCCAAATGACTTTAAGGTAAAGTAATTTCATTTTACTCTCTTAGTGGGACATAATCTACAAATAAACCATTTTTGGTAATCATATTTTTGGTGGTAGTAGTGGTATAATCATTCTAAAACTGGTCTGTTGTAATCTGGGACAGAGTAAATGAGTATTTCTTTGTCACTGAGAACTGAGATTTTCAGCACGTGAGAAAACAGGTACTGATGGAAATTTGATCAAGTCCAATTTAGGTAAGTCAATACCCAGTAGTTCTGAATTTGACTTAAAAGTAACAGTACACATATATTTTACATTCTAAAATATGTATCTTTCTCTGTCTAACCATGAAAAGTCCTAGAAACAGTATCAACTATATAGTCCTATTGCTACTGTAACAAATTACCACAAACTTAATAGCTTAAAATGGCACAGATTTATTCTCTTACATTTGTAGAAGTCAGAAGTCCAAAATCAGTTTTTCAAGTCAAATAAAGGGTCAGCATGGTTCCTTCCAGAGGCCCTAGGAAAGGAATCATTTCCTTCTTTTCTCGTACTTTCAGAGGTTGCCTACATAACTAGGTTTGGGGGTACTTATTTACATCATTCCAACCTTTAACTTTCATGACGACAACTATAGCTGATTCTGGTCATCTTGATCCAACTGCATAATTCAGGATAATTTTATCTCAAGATCATTGATCACTGGAGAGATATTCCATGTTCCTGGGTCAGAAGAATCAATATTGTGAAAATGACCATACTACCAAATATCATCTACAGATTCAATGTGATCCCTATCAAACGACCAATGACATTCTCCACAGACTAGACCAAAGAATCACACATTTTGATACAACTTTAAAAGCATGGTAAAGAATAAGTATTCTCTAAGCTGTTTTTAAAAATAAATCAGTAATTTTCCAGTGATTTTAAAAATATGTACTTATATAAGTGAATTACGGAAAAACAGGCATAGAAGCCAAACTTCTTCTTTGATTTGTAGATTTAATGTTGGAACCATAAAAATATTTTACATGATTATAAAATAAAATTCAAAGAAGAAATCATTAAAAATCTAAAAATGATACAACTAAAGCTAACTGAGTCTCCAGTTGGTGGCATAATCATACAGAGGAGAGCTATTCCAAATGACTTTAAGGTAAAGTAATTTCATTTTACTCTCTTAGTGGGACATAATCTACAAATAAACCATTTTTGGTAATCATATTTTTGGTGGTAGTAGTGGTATAATCATTCTAAAACTGGTCTGTTGTAATCTGGGACAGAGTAAATGAGTATTTCTTTGTCACTGAGAACTGAGATTTTCAGCACGTGAGAAAACAGGTACTGATGGAAATTTGATCAAGTCCAATTTAGGTAAGTCAATACCCAGTAGTTCTGAATTTGACTTAAAAGTAACAGTACACATATATTTTACATTCTAAAATATGTATCTTTCTCTGTCTAACCATGAAAAGTCCTAGAAACAGTATCAACTATATAGTCCTATTGCTACTGTAACAAATTACCACAAACTTAATAGCTTAAAATGGCACAGATTTATTCTCTTACATTTGTAGAAGTCAGAAGTCCAAAATCAGTTTTTCAAGTCAAATAAAGGGTCAGCATGGTTCCTTCCAGAGGCCCTAGGAAAGGAATCATTTCCTTCTTTTCTCGTACTTTCAGAGGTTGCCTACATAACTAGGTTTGGGGGTACTTATTTACATCATTCCAACCTTTAACTTTCATGACGACAACTATAGCTGATTCTGGTCATCTTGATCCAACTGCATAATTCAGGATAATTTTATCTCAAGATCATTGATCACTGGAGAGATATTCCATGTTCCTGGGTCAGAAGAATCAATATTGTGAAAATGACCATACTACCAAATATCATCTACAGATTCAATGTGATCCCTATCAAACGACCAATGACATTCTTCACAGAACTAGACCAAAGAATCACACAGTTCATATGGAACCACAAAAGATCCCAAATAGCCAAAGCAATCTTTATAAAGAAAAACAGGGCTGGAGGAATCAGCCTCCCTAACTTCAGACTCTACTACAAAGCAACAGTCATCAAGACAGTATGGTACTGGCACAAAAACAGAACTATAGACCAATGGAAAAAGATCGAGAACCCAGAGATAAACCCATGCACCTATGAGTACCTTATTTTTGACAAAGGAGGCGAAAATCTACAATGGGACAGACAGCCTCTTCAACAAATGGTGCTGGAAAATTGGATAGCCACATGCAAAAAAATGAAGTTGGAACATTCCCTGACACCATACACAAAGATCAACTCAAAATGGATTAAAGACCTAAATGTAAGACCAGAAGCCATAAAACTCTTAGAGGAAAATATAGGTAAAACCCTCAAGGACATAAATCAAAGCAAGATCTTCTCTGACCCACCTACTAGAATAGCAGAACTAAAACCAAAAATAAACATGTGGGACCTCATGAAACTTAAAAACTTTTGTACAGCAAAAGAAATTACAAAAAAGCTGAACAGACAGCCCACAGAATGGGAGAAAATAATAGCAAATGAAATAATAGACAAAGAATTAATCTCCAAAATCTACAAGCAACTCAGACAACTCAGCACCAGAAAAATGAACAACCCAATCAAAAAATGGGAAAAAGACCTAAAGAGACGTCTCACCATAGAGAACATACAGATGGCCCAAAAGTACATGAAGCGATGCTCAGCCTTGCTTATTATTAAAGAAATGCAAATCAAAACTACAGTGAGATATCACCTCACACCCATCAGAATGGCCATCATCCAGAAATCAACAGACAATTAATGCTGGAGAGGGTGTGGAGAAAAGGGAACACTCTTGCATTGCCGGTGGGAATGTAAATTGATACAGCCACTATGGAAGACAGTATGGAGATTCCTTAAAAAACTAAAAATAGAAGCACCTGTACCCCAATGTTCTTTGCAGCTCTCTATACAATAGCTAGAACATGCAAGCAACCTAGATGTGCATTGACGAATGAATGGATAAAATAAAACATCTGGTACATATATACAATGGAATACTACTGAGCTGTAAAAAGAAATGCAGAAGAACCAGTTCTAATGAGGTGGATGGATCTAGAACCTATCATAAAAAGTGAAGTAAGTCAAAAAGAGAAATACAAGTACAGTATGCTAGCACATATATATGGAATCTAGTAGGATGGTAATTATAACACACGCAGTGAACCAATGGAAAAACAGACTTAGAGAATAGACATATGGACATTGTGGGGAATGAACAGTGGGTGAGAGGCATAGAGGTAGTAACATGGAAACCTAAACTAGCATATGTGAAAAAAGACAGCTGTTGTAATAGGAATAGGAATAGGGCTCAGTGCAACAGTCTGGAGGGGTAGGATGGGAGGATTGGGAGTGGGGAAGGAACCAGGAATATGCATATGATTGATCTGGGAACATATATGTCTGTGAACAACAAAACTCTGTAATGATTAAAAAAAAAAAAAAAAAAAACTTTCCTATGAATGGAAAAAAAAAAAAAAAGATGCCTGATCACATCTGCAAAGTTTCTTTAGTACATAAGAGAATATACTTCCAGGTTCTAGAAATTAGGGTATGAACATGCTTTTAATGATCAGTTATTCAGCCAATACTAATATTCCCTCTATCCCCCAAAGATTCATATACCTCCCATATACAAAAATACATTTATCCCAATTCCAGAATCGCCCCAATTCTCAACGCATTACAGCAGCAACCTAAATCCAAAATTACATCTCAAGTCTCATCAGTTCAAATTAAATATCTCATCTAAATTAAGCATGGGCAAGATCCTTGGTATGACCCATTTCACAGTAAAATTCCTCTCCCCTTGTGAACCTATGAAACTCAGAAACAAGCTATCCTCTCCCAAAACACAGTAGTGGCACAGGTTTTGGATAATAGTCCGATAGTAGTCCTATTTAAAAAGGAGAAAATAAAAGACAGGAAGGGTGTCATTGGTCCCAAGAAATTTTGAAATCCAACTGGGCAAAGTCCTCTGTTTTTCAGGTTCTTAGAATTATCCTCTGTTGCCCAGAGCTCCACCCTCCAGACTTACAGCTCTTCCCTAATAGTCATCCTTCCTTCCTCATGAAGGGTGGCACATGTTTGCAAATGAGTAATTTTTACCAGCCTGTTTCCTGCTTGTAGAACTCAGAATTTTCAGCTTTCATTTTATCCTCTCGGTATCCCTTTCAGTCCAATTTTACAATGTCTTTGGGGCATAACATTGAAAAAAAATTGTGGGTCTTTCAAATATTTCACAGTGAGTCACTATGTTAGACAACAATGATTTCATCAATACGCCTCACTAATACTCTTCCCCAGTAGCCCAGCAGTAAAGAATCCACCTGCAATACAGTTTTGATGCAGATTTGATCTCTGGGTTGGGAAGATCCCATGGGGGAGGAAACGGCAACCCACTCCAGTATTCCTGCCTGGGGAATCCCACAGACAGAAGGAGCCTGGCAGGCTACAGTCCATGGGGTCACAAAGAATCAGACCTGACTCAATGATGAAACAACAACACTCAGATTGTAGTCCTGAAAACATTTTACACCCAATGGCACCAGATTCAGTACAGAAATGACTAATGGTTTAGGGTAGGAAAGTTTATGAGATTAACAGACCAGAAAGTTATCATACCAAGAAACAGAGAAGTTACTAAAGCCTACTATATTTAGGCCAAAAGGATTGAGAAGCCAACCTGATCTGATTGGAATATTTGAGCATCAATAAGGATAGTACGGGCTTCCAGTTTAAGATGGCAGAGTAGAAGGACCTGAACTCATCTGTGAGAGCGTGAGAATTTCAACTATCTGTTGAACAGCCATCAACAGGAGGATGTCGGAACCCATCAAGACCAGATACCCCACGTCCAAACACAAAGAAGAAGCTGCAGTGAGATGGTAGAAGGGGCATAAGCACAATAAAATCAAATCTCGTACCCGCCAGGTGGGTGATTCACACAGTTGTGAAGGTTCTGAACCCCACATCAGGCTTCCCAGCCTTGGAATCTGACAGAGGGACTAGGAATCCCCAGGAAATCTGGCTTTGAGGGTCAGCAGGATTTGATAATAGACTTCCAGAGGGGTAGGGGAAATAAAGACTCCAGTTTTGGAGGGCACAAAGAAAATTTTGCACTCACCAAGACCCATAGGAAAGGAGCAATGACCCCACAGGAGACCAAACCAAAACTATCTGCTAGTGTTGGAAGGGCTCCTGTGGAGGCATGGGTTATCAGGGGCTCACCAGAGGAATGGGGGCACTGGCAGCCAAAGGCCAGGAAGGTCCCCCTTGGTGTAAACTCTCTTGGAGTTCACCATTAACCTTACCATAGGGCCTGGACCCCAGGGTTGTGGGGCTTTCAAATATTTCACAGTGAGTCACTATGTTAGACAACAATGATTTCATCAATACGCCTCACTAATACTCTTCCCCAGTAGCCCAGCAGTAAAGAATCCACCTGCAATACAGTTTTGATGCAGATTTGATCTCTGGGTTGGGAAGATCCCATGGGGGAGGAAACGGCAACCCACTCCAGTATTCCTGCCTGGGGAATCCCACAGACAGAAGGAGCCTGGCAGGCTACAGTCCATGGGGTCACAAAGAATCAGACCTGACTCAATGATGAAACAACAACACTCAGATTGTAGTCCTGAAAACATTTTACACCCAATGGCACCAGATTCAGTACAGAAATGACTAATGGTTTAGGGTAGGAAAGTTTATGAGATTAACAGACCAGAAAGTTATCATACCAAGAAACAGAGAAGTTACTAAAGCCTACTATATTTAGGCCAAAAGGATTGAGAAGCCAACCTGATCTGATTGGAATATTTGAGCATCAATAAGGATAGTACGGGCTTCCAGTTTAAGATGGCAGAGTAGAAGGACCTGAACTCATCTGTGAGAGCGTGAGAATTTCAACTATCTGTTGAACAGCCATCAACAGGAGGATGTCGGAACCCATCAAGACCAGATACCCCACGTCCAAACACAAAGAAGAAGCTGCAGTGAGATGGTAGAAGGGGCATAAGCACAATAAAATCAAATCTCGTACCCGCCAGGTGGGTGATTCACACAGTTGTGAAGGTTCTGAACCCCACATCAGGCTTCCCAGCCTTGGAATCTGACAGAGGGACTAGGAATCCCCAGGAAATCTGGCTTTGAGGGTCAGCAGGATTTGATAATAGACTTCCAGAGGGGTAGGGGAAATAAAGACTCCAGTTTTGGAGGGCACAAAGAAAATTTTGCACTCACCAAGACCCATAGGAAAGGAGCAATGACCCCACAGGAGACCAAACCAAAACTATCTGCTAGTGTTGGAAGGGCTCCTGTGGAGGCATGGGTTATCAGGGGCTCACCAGAGGAATGGGGGCACTGGCAGCCAAAGGCCAGGAAGGTCCCCCTTGGTGTAAACTCTCTTGGAGTTCACCATTAACCTTACCATAGGGCCTGGACCCCAGGGTTGCGTTGCCTCAGGTGATACAACTACCAGGGAGGGAGTGCAACCCCACCCATTTAATTGGATTAAAGCTTCTCTGAGCAAGGACATGCCACCAGAGCAAGACCCAGTTTTTCCCATCACCAGTTTTTCCAGTCTACAAGCCTCTTAACTTCTTCCATCAGAGGGCAGATGGAAAAGCAAGAAGCATAGTCTCATAGCAAGTAAAATAAAAACCATATTACTGAAAGCTGATCATGATGAAAAAGCAGAAAGTTATGTTCCAGATGAAGGGACAAGATAAAACCCAAGAAAAACAAGTGAAGATAGGCAACCTTCCAGAAAAAAAAAATTCTTCATGATTCAGGATCTTGGAATAGCAATGGAAGCAACAATTGAGAAGATGCCCAAAAAAAAGAAAAAAAATGTTTGCCAACGACCTAGAAAAAGTAGAGAACAGAGATGAATAATGTGGCTTTTACATGTGGCTGTCCAGTTTTCCCGGCACCATTTGTTGAAGAGATTGTCTTTCCAACATGGTTGTAGTCTTGCTTCCTTTGTCACAGATTGAGTGTAGGTGCATGGGCTTATTTCTGGGTTTTCTATTCTGCTACATTTGATTGATCTATATTTCTATTTTTGTGCCAGTACCCATGCTGTCTTGTTGACTGTAACTTTGTAGCACAGTCTGAAGTCAGGGAGCCTGATTCTTCCTGTTCCATTTTTTCTTTTTCAAGATTGCTTTGGCCTCTTTGGGGTCTTTTCTGCCTCCATAGAAATTTTGAATATTTTTGTTCTAGATGTGTGAAAAATGCCATTGGTAATTTCATAGGGATTGCATTGAATCTATAGATTGCCTTGGGTAATATTCTCATTTTAACAGTGTTGATTCTTCTAATCCACAAAGAACATGATATACCTTTCCATCTATTTATGTCTTTTCCAATTTCTTTCATCAGCACCTTACAGTTTTTGAAGTGCAGGTCTTTTGTCTCCCTAGGTAGGTTTATTCCTAGGTATTTTGTTCTTTTTGATGCAATGGTTAATGGAATTGTTTCTTGAATTTCTCTTTGTAATCTTTCATTATTAGTGTCTAGAAATGCCACAGACTTCTGTGTATTAATTTTGTAAACTGAAACCTTACTAAATTCATTGATGAGGTTTAGTAGTTTTCTGATCACATGTTTGGGATCTTCTGTATATAGTATCATGTCATCTGCAAACAGTGACATTTTTACTTCTTTTCCAATCTGAACTCCCTTTACTTCTTTCTCTTCTCTGACTGCTGTAGCTAGGACTTCCAGAACTATGTTGAGTAAAAGTGGTGAGAGTGGACATCCTTGTCATGTTCCTGATCTTAGAGAAAATGCTTTCAGTTTTTTGCCATCAAGTATGATGCTAGCTGTAGGGTTTGTCATATATGGCCTTTATCATGTTGAGGAACATACCCTCTATATGCCCACTTTCTGAAGAGTTTTTATCCTAAATGGGTGCTGAATTTTATCAAAATCCTTTTCTTCATGTATGGTTTTTATTCTTCAGTTTGTTGATATAGTATATCACATTGATTTGCACATGTTGAAAAACCTTGCATCTCTGGGATGAATCCCACTTGATAGTGGTGTGTAATCTTTTACATTGATTTTCGATTTAAATTTTAATTTTTCTTGCTTCCTTTGTCACAGATTGAGTGTAGGTGCATGGGCTTATTTCTGGGTTTTCTATTCTGCTACATTTGATTGATCTATATTTCTATTTTTGTGCCAGTACCCATGCTGTCTTGTTGACTGTAACTTTGTAGCACAGTCTGAAGTCAGGGAGCCTGATTCTTCCTGTTCCATTTTTTCTTTTTCAAGATTGCTTTGGCCTCTTTGGGGTCTTTTCTGCCTCCATAGAAATTTTGAATATTTTTGTTCTAGATGTGTGAAAAATGCCATTGGTAATTTCATAGGGATTGCATTGAATCTATAGATTGCCTTGGGTAATATTCTCATTTTAACAGTGTTGATTCTTCTAATCCACAAAGAACATGATATACCTTTCCATCTATTTATGTCTTTTCCAATTTCTTTCATCAGCACCTTACAGTTTTTGAAGTGCAGGTCTTTTGTCTCCCTAGGTAGGTTTATTCCTAGGTATTTTGTTCTTTTTGATGCAATGGTTAATGGAATTGTTTCTTGAATTTCTCTTTGTAATCTTTCATTATTAGTGTCTAGAAATGCCACAGACTTCTGTGTATTAATTTTGTAAACTGAAACCTTACTAAATTCATTGATGAGGTTTAGTAGTTTTCTGATCACATGTTTGGGATCTTCTGTATATAGTATCATGTCATCTGCAAACAGTGACATTTTTACTTCTTTTCCAATCTGAACTCCCTTTACTTCTTTCTCTTCTCTGACTGCTGTAGCTAGGACTTCCAGAACTATGTTGAGTAAAAGTGGTGAGAGTGGACATCCTTGTCATGTTCCTGATCTTAGAGAAAATGCTTTCAGTTTTTTGCCATCAAGTATGATGCTAGCTGTAGGGTTTGTCATATATGGCCTTTATCATGTTGAGGAACATACCCTCTATATGCCCACTTTCTGAAGAGTTTTTATCCTAAATGGGTGCTGAATTTTATCAAAATCCTTTTCTTCATGTATGGTTTTTATTCTTCAGTTTGTTGATATAGTATATCACATTGATTTGCACATGTTGAAAAAACCTTGCATCTCTGGGATGAATCCCACTTGATAGTGGTGTGTAATCTTTTTAATGTATTGTTGAATACAGATTGCTAGTATTTTGTTGAGGATTTTTGCATCTAAGTTCATTAGTGATATTGGCCAGTAATTTTCTTTTTTTGTGGTATCTTTTGTTTGGTTTTGGTATCAAGGTGATGGTGGCTTCATAAAAGGAGTTGGGAAGTTTTCCTGCCTCTGTTTTTGGAACAGTTTCAGAGGGATAGGTGTTAATTTCTCTAAATGTTTGATAGAATTCACCTGTCTTAACTCCATTCACAAAAATAAGCTCAAAATGGAATAGAGACCTAAATGTTAGACCAGACACAGTAAAACTCTTAGAGGAAAACACAGGCGGAACACTCTCTGAACATAAATGACAGCAGAATCTTTTTTAATCCATCTCCCAGAATAATAGAAATAAAAGCAAAAATAAACAAATGGGGCCTACTTAAACTCAAAAGCTTTTCTATAGCAAAGGAACCAATAAATAAAACAAAAAGACAACCCACAGACTAGGAGAAAATATTTGCAAATGATGTGACTGATAAGGGATTAGTCTCCAAAATTTACAAATAGCTCATGACACTCAACAGCATTACAACAAACAACCCACTGAAAAAGTGGGCAGAAGACCTGAATAGACATTTCTCTAAAGAGGGCATGTAGATGGCCAACAGGCACATAAAAAAGATGTTTAAAATCACTAGGTCCTAGAGAAAGGCAAATTAAAACTACAATAAGATACCACCTTATACCATCCGTGGTGGCTATCATCAAAAAATCCATAACAAATGCTGGGGAGGATGCAGAGAGAAGGGAATCCTCCTGCACTGTAGGTGCGAATGTAAATTGGTACAGCCACTATGGAACCTGTGTGGCGGTTCCTTAAAAACTAACACAGAGCTACCATAGGACCCTCTATATGCCCACTTTCTGAAGAGTTTTTATCCTAAATGGGTGCTGAATTTTATCAAAATCCTTTTCTTCATGTATGGTTTTTATTCTTCAGTTTGTTGATATAGTATATCACATTGATTTGCACATGTTGAAAAAACCTTGCATCTCTGGGATGAATCCCACTTGATAGTGGTGTGTAATCTTTTTAATGTATTGTTGAATACAGATTGCTAGTATTTTGTTGAGGATTTTTGCATCTAAGTTCATTAGTGATATTGGCCAGTAATTTTCTTTTTTTGTGGTATCTTTTGTTTGGTTTTGGTATCAAGGTGATGGTGGCTTCATAAAAGGAGTTGGGAAGTTTTCCTGCCTCTGTTTTTGGAACAGTTTCAGAGGGATAGGTGTTAATTTCTCTAAATGTTTGATAGAATTCACCTGTCTTAACTCCATTCACAAAAATAAGCTCAAAATGGAATAGAGACCTAAATGTTAGACCAGACACAGTAAAACTCTTAGAGGAAAACACAGGCGGAACACTCTCTGAACATAAATGACAGCAGAATCTTTTTTAATCCATCTCCCAGAATAATAGAAATAAAAGCAAAAATAAACAAATGGGGCCTACTTAAACTCAAAAGCTTTTCTATAGCAAAGGAACCAATAAATAAAACAAAAAGACAACCCACAGACTAGGAGAAAATATTTGCAAATGATGTGACTGATAAGGGATTAGTCTCCAAAATTTACAAATAGCTCATGACACTCAACAGCATTACAACAAACAACCCACTGAAAAAGTGGGCAGAAGACCTGAATAGACATTTCTCTAAAGAGGGCATGTAGATGGCCAACAGGCACATAAAAAAGATGTTTAAAATCACTAGGTCCTAGAGAAAGGCAAATTAAAACTACAATAAGATACCACCTTATACCATCCGTGGTGGCTATCATCAAAAAATCCATAACAAATGCTGGGGAGGATGCAGAGAGAAGGGAATCCTCCTGCACTGTAGGTGCGAATGTAAATTGGTACAGCCACTATGGAACCTGTGTGGCGGTTCCTTAAAAAACTAAACACAGAGCTACCATAGGACCCTGCAATCCCACTCCAAGGCATATATCCAGAGAAAAACATGGTCTGAAGAGACACATGCTCCCCAATGTTCATTGCAGCATTGTTTACAATAGCCAACACATGGAAACAACCTAAATGTCCATAGACAGAGGAATGGATAAAGATGTGGCATATATATATGTATGTATATGTGTATACACACACACACACATATAATGGCATATTACTCAGTCATTAAAAAGAATGAAATAAGGTCATTTGCAGCAATATGTATGGACCTAGAGAGTATCATACTGAGTGAAGTCAGACAGAGAAGAAGTATCATATGACATCCCTTTTATGTGTATTCTATAAAGAAATGAAACAAACGAACTTATTTACAAAACAGAAAGAGACTCACAAAGTTAGAAAATGAACTTATGGTTGTAGTGGGGAGGGGATGGTTGAGGACTTTGGGAAAGTCATGTACACACTGCCATGTTTGAAATGGGTAACCAACAAAAATCTATTGTATAGCACATGGAACTCTGCTCAATGCTATGTACTAGCCTAGATGGGAGGGGGTGTTGGGGGAGAATGGATACATGTATATGTATGGCTGAGCCCCTTCACTGTTCACCTGAAATTATAACAAAATTGTTAATTGGCTATACCTCAGTAAAAATGTTTTTGGTTAGTTTTGTAAATGATGCACAAGCTTTATTTACTCTCCCTGCATGCTCCCTCCATACACATGCCAAGATCCATCACCCCAGAAATAACCTAAAGCACCTCTAACTTTCTGAGAAAATATTTGCAATCAAAAACAAATAGCTCATGACACTGAAAAAAGTGGGCAGAAGACCTGAATAGACATTTCTCTAAAGAGGGCATGTAGATGGCCAACAGGCACATAAAAAAGATGTTTAAAATCACTAGGTCCTAGAGAAAGGCAAATTAAAACTACAATAAGATACCACCTTATACCATCCGTGGTGGCTATCATCAAAAAATCCATAACAAATGCTGGGGAGGATGCAGAGAGAAGGGAATCCTCCTGCACTGTAGGTGCGAATGTAAATTGGTACAGCCACTATGGAACCTGTGTGGCGGTTCCTTAAAAAACTAAACACAGAGCTACCATAGGACCCTGCAATCCCACTCCAAGGCATATATCCAGAGAAAAACATGGTCTGAAGAGACACATGCTCCCCAATGTTCATTGCAGCATTGTTTACAATAGCCAACACATGGAAACAACCTAAATGTCCATAGACAGAGGAATGGATAAAGATGTGGCATATATATATGTATGTATATGTGTATACACACACACACACATATAATGGCATATTACTCAGTCATTAAAAAGAATGAAATAAGGTCATTTGCAGCAATATGTATGGACCTAGAGAGTATCATACTGAGTGAAGTCAGACAGAGAAGAAGTATCATATGACATCCCTTTTATGTGTATTCTATAAAGAAATGAAACAAACGAACTTATTTACAAAACAGAAAGAGACTCACAAAGTTAGAAAATGAACTTATGGTTGTAGTGGGGAGGGGATGGTTGAGGACTTTGGGAAAGTCATGTACACACTGCCATGTTTGAAATGGGTAACCAACAAAAATCTATTGTATAGCACATGGAACTCTGCTCAATGCTATGTACTAGCCTAGATGGGAGGGGGTGTTGGGGGAGAATGGATACATGTATATGTATGGCTGAGCCCCTTCACTGTTCACCTGAAATTATAACAAAATTGTTAATTGGCTATACCTCAGTAAAAATGTTTTTGGTTAGTTTTGTAAATGATGCACAAGCTTTATTTACTCTCCCTGCATGCTCCCTCCATACACATGCCAAGATCCATCACCCCAGAAATAACCTAAAGCACCTCTAACTTTCTGAGAATGAATAGACAACCTGTCACCTATTCTCATAAAGCAGTAGTACTGTAGGATGTTGGAGGAGATGGGATTTACCACTATGTATGTATGTGTACACAAGTGAAAAGTTAATATAGGAAGAATATAGGATCAAAGCTTCTCTAATTACTTGATAGGACATTAACAGTTCTGTGCAATGTCTTCATCTTTTCAAAGGATAATCAGAGCACTACAGCATGGTTTTGCTCTGCAATTACACTTACAGTGAATTTTTATGCCAGTGAAGATTTATGTCCATATTTTCAGTGTTCTTTGCAATAACTTAGCATGTTTGAAATTAAACTTTCCATACACTAGAAGATCATAAAATACAATTTAGGTGTGTGTGTGGAGGGACCATGCAGAGGGAGTAAATAAGGCAAATAAAAATCATTTTTTTACTTAACCTATAGAAAAGGCTGTTTAGAGGTCACATATAATTTCTGAAGAGAATTGATGCATCTCCAACATATCACGCATTAATAATGGAAATTAAAGGTCATGATTTCCTGAATAGAAGATTGGGTTTTTATGTACAACTGAAAACTAAAATTGATTTAAATGTAACTTGTTTCCTCTTTGTGCTGTTCTACTGGGGAAATAATACCATATATTGGTTCACAGGCATATATCCATGTAATTACTTTCATGAAAAAAAGCAAAGTTATCTTCTAAATAAATGATATGATTGTAAAAAAGAAAGTTTTTTCTGTTTAAAACAAACAAAATAATACAGTAGAAGGAATCCATGGCAGAATAACTGAGTCAGAAGCACAGATAAATGACCTGGAGGACAGAATGGAGGAAATCACTGCCACAGAACAGAATATAGAAAATAGAATGAAAAGAAATGAAGACAGCCTAGAGATCTCTGGGACAACATTAAACTCATAAACATTTGCATTATAGGGTCCCAGAAGGAGAAGATAGAAAGAACCTGAGGAAATATTTGAAGAGATAACAGCTGAAAACTTCCCTAACATGGGAAAGGAGATAATCAACCACGTCCAGGAAGTGCAGACTCCCAGGCAGGATAAACTCAAGGAGGAACACACCAAGACACAGAGTAATAAAACTGACAACAATTAAAGACAGATAAAATATTAAAAGCAACAAGGGAAAAACAACAAGTAACATAAAGGGGAACTCTCATCAACCTCTCATCTGATTTCTCAATAGAAACTGTACAAGCCGAAAGGGAATGGTATGATATATTTAAAGTGATGAAAGGGAAGAACCTACAACCAAGAATACACATCAAGACTCTCATTCAGATTTGATGGTCAAGAGCTTTGCAATAAAAATTTGCTCTGCAATTACACTTACAGTGAATTTTTATGCCAGTGAAGATTTATGTCCATATTTTCAGTGTTCTTTGCAATAACTTAGCATGTTTGAAATTAAACTTTCCATACACTAGAAGATCATAAAATACAATTTAGGTGTGTGTGTGGAGGGACCATGCAGAGGGAGTAAATAAGGCAAATAAAAATCATTTTTTTACTTAACCTATAGAAAAGGCTGTTTAGAGGTCACATATAATTTCTGAAGAGAATTGATGCATCTCCAACATATCACGCATTAATAATGGAAATTAAAGGTCATGATTTCCTGAATAGAAGATTGGGTTTTTATGTACAACTGAAAACTAAAATTGATTTAAATGTAACTTGTTTCCTCTTTGTGCTGTTCTACTGGGGAAATAATACCATATATTGGTTCACAGGCATATATCCATGTAATTACTTTCATGAAAAAAAGCAAAGTTATCTTCTAAATAAATGATATGATTGTAAAAAAGAAAGTTTTTTCTGTTTAAAACAAACAAAATAATACAGTAGAAGGAATCCATGGCAGAATAACTGAGTCAGAAGCACAGATAAATGACCTGGAGGACAGAATGGAGGAAATCACTGCCACAGAACAGAATATAGAAAATAGAATGAAAAGAAATGAAGACAGCCTAGAGATCTCTGGGACAACATTAAACTCATAAACATTTGCATTATAGGGTCCCAGAAGGAGAAGATAGAAAGAACCTGAGGAAATATTTGAAGAGATAACAGCTGAAAACTTCCCTAACATGGGAAAGGAGATAATCAACCACGTCCAGGAAGTGCAGACTCCCAGGCAGGATAAACTCAAGGAGGAACACACCAAGACACAGAGTAATAAAACTGACAACAATTAAAGACAGATAAAATATTAAAAGCAACAAGGGAAAAACAACAAGTAACATAAAGGGGAACTCTCATCAACCTCTCATCTGATTTCTCAATAGAAACTGTACAAGCCGAAAGGGAATGGTATGATATATTTAAAGTGATGAAAGGGAAGAACCTACAACCAAGAATACACATCAAGACTCTCATTCAGATTTGATGGAGAAATCAAGAGCTTTTCAGACAAAGCAAAAGTTAAGAGAATTCAGCACCACCAAAAGAGCCTTGCAACAAATGCTAAAGGAACTTCGCTAGGCAGGAAGCACAAGAGAAAGAAAAGATCTACAGAAAATTAACCCAAAGCAATTAAGAAACTGATAATAGGATCGTACATATTGATAATTACCTTAGCGGCAAATGGACTAAATGCACCAACTGAAAGGCATAGCCTGGCTGGCTGGATGAAAACGTGCATGATGCACCTCTACTCACCACATCACGCTGCTAGACCACCCTCCATACTGTAATTATTTCATATTGTTAAACTGTGTTCCCAGTATGGCTTGTAATTGTAATTATCTCTTTATTTTTTTGTCTGGCTATTAATTGTGAAAACTGATAAACATCTTTTACTATTGTGATTATGTAATTATTATTCAATACCATTGTATCATGATTGGTTGACAAAAAAATACAGACCTCTTTATCACCAAAACTATGATTTAATAGAAAAATCTGTAATCACTTTTTAAAATTCAGATGCAACCAGAATTATCTTGAAATTTTTTGAAAAGTACAAATGCCCAAGTATTGCTTTATTTCTCCAGAGTTCCACGTATGTTTCTAGTAAACAGTCATGTTTCAAAACAACTGGGTTATGTGATCATCTTTTACTTTCATCTAGTTTGTTTCACTTTTTCTATCTCATATTCAGTTCTCCCATTTCATTTAGTTTATGTTTTCTGATTTCTCCATCTCTTCTTTTTTTGATGTTCTTTTTCAAGTCTTTATCAAGTGTGGTTAAAAAAAGCTTTTGTATACATACATATATATATATATATATATATATATATATATATATATATAAGAAAAACATGAATTTTTGCCTAAAAAAATTTGACATTTTGATTTTGCTTGTTTGCCTTATGTATGAATATCATGCTAGATTTCTAATTAAAAAAATAGATATGCAATAAGCAACAAAGGATTACTGTATAGCACATGGAACTATAGTCAATATCTTTTAATAATATATGATGGAAAATAATTTCAGAAATAATATATGGGTATCTGTATAACTGAAGCACATTGCTGTGCACCTGAAACATTGTAAGTCAACTATACTTCAATAAAATATATATGCTAAGGAAAAAAAAAAGAAAGAAAACTCCACTGTAATATAAAACATGTTCTAGTCGCTACATCTAATTATCAAGAAAACCAAGTAACTCTCAAATTACTTTAAACATAGCAAATGAATTAAAGATTAGACTTAAATTTCAGTGATATTCTGTCAAACAAGACAAAGGCCAACAAATGGTAACCTTACCTAACTACTGATTCTATTCACATTTCCCATGGTCATTTTGAAGAGAATGCCTATCACTACATAACATCTGAGTAAAGTGAGATATTGTTGGCTTTTCTGCTAATATTTATATTCTAAATAAATTGGAAGATTAAATACTAATTAATATTTAATACTATTAAATATTAATGAAATAACAGTATTTTAAAAGCCAGCTTAAAAAAAAGGATACTAATAGAAATGGGTTGAAATATACCAACTGTGTTTAAATCCATCAGTTTATGATTCTAAAATAAATGAATGATTGAATGAAAGAAATAAACAAAACAATACAAAATAAAATTTTCATCAGTCCTTTTAAACAGATGCTATTGATCAATTTCTTTATTTTGAAAACTAGTAAAGTGAAAGAATCAATAATTTATTCTATTTTGCCCACATAATCTGTATCTCAGTTGACAAGCTTTACAAAACAGACTTTATTAGACACTGTATCTTCAAATGGCAATATAGGCCATCATTTATAAAAAAATTTTTAATATACTTGAATATAATCCAAACTCCAACTCTATCCAATTTACAAAATTGGAGGTTGAGAAAAACATTAAGAATACCACAGAATGTAATCATCAAAATCTAGACTAAAAAAGTTTATAGGACCGAGGACTTAGTTAATGCAAATAAGAAATGACAGAGAGAAAGAAACAGGTTGGACTGATAGTGTACTGTTTCTTATATTTTAGTATACATTTTCATAACTGAAGTTCCTATTAAAATGCAGATTCAGGTTTGGTAGGTCTCCTGTGGAGCCTTAGATTCTGCTTTTCTACCTAATTTCCTTAGCATGCTGGACTTGCTACAAATTGGAGAAGCATGGCTAAAAATAGAGACTTATACCCTGTCAAATGTGAGCATATGATTTAGATTCTGATTCAAACACATTGTCAGTGGGGCTTCCCTGGTGGTCCAGTGGGTGAGGAGTCCACCTTGCAGTGCAAGGGACACCAGTTCTATCCCTGACACGGGAAGATCCCACATGCCAAGGAGCGGCTGAACAGGTGTGTCCAATTACAAGCCAGCACTCTGGAGCGCATGTGCCCAGAGCCAGCGCTCTGCAAGGAGGGAACACACTGCAATGGGAGGCCTATACAGGCCAAAGAATAAAGATGGATGAAAATAAATAAATGAAGGACCAATAAAAGAGGTCAAAACTTAAACAACAATAAAAAAATATTGTCAAGAAAAAAATTATAGATAATTAGGAAAATAGGAACTCTGAATATTATGTAAAATAATTATGTTTTTATCTTTTGATAATAGAATTGTGGTTAACTTTGAATTCTTATTTTTTAGAGATACACTCTAAAATTTCATGGGTAAAATGACAGGAAATCTTGAACTTGCTTCAAAATAACCTTGGGGATCTCAGGGTGGTGGGGATGAGGATGTAAGAGATGAAACAATATTGACAGTGTGTGGTTTGTAGAAGGAGGTTGGTGGTATGTTGGTTTTATTGTTTTCTGCTTTTAACTTGATGGAAACTTTATAGAATGAAAAGCATTTTATAAAATCATTAGGGATAAATAAGTATAAGCATTATTTATGCGTTAAAGCACCATAGAATCAGATAATCAAGTTACCAAATACTTTTTTTTTTTGCCACTTCTATTGATCTTTCATTTATTTCCATCCATCTTTGTTCTTTGGCCTGTGTGGGCCTCCCATCGCAATGGCCCCTCTCGTTGCAGAGCACCGGCTCCGGGCGGTTCAATTCCTGGGTCAGGAAGAGCCCCTGGAGACAGGACTGGCTACCTACGCCAGTATTCTTGCCTAGAAAAAAACATGGATGTCCCGTTATAGCAATTTCCCATCAGTGAAAATGATTTTACTGCTTTTGACCATAAGAATAAGCAGCAGCATCTTAAAAGAGATCAAGCAAAATGAAATAGTAAAAATAAAAGAAAACTGTCACCAAAATTCCACCAACTGTTAACGTTTAGATATTTTCCCAGTTGTTTTTCTATGTAACCAAATATGTACATAAAAATAAAGTCATATCTTTTATATTATTGTTGTTTAGTCCCTAAATCATGTCTGACTCTTTTGAGACCCTGTGGACTGTAGCCTACCAGGCTACTCTGTCCATGGGATATCCCAGGCAAGAACACTGGAGTGGGTTGCCATTTCCTTCTTCAAGGGATCTACCCAACCCAGTAGAACCCACATCTCCTGCATTGGCAGGCAAATTCCTTACCCCTGAGTCACCAGGGTAGCCCACCTTTTATATTACATTTAATATTAAATATCTGTACAATACTCATTTTAAGAAATGATATGATATAGATGACCCTTGTGCCCCAAGCCCTCATTAGTGGGCCTGCCTGGTGGTCCAGTGTGTAAGGACACCACCTTGCAGTGCAAGGGGCGCCGGTTGGATCCTAGGCCTGAGAGGATCCCACGTGCCACGGAGCGGCCAGACCAATGTGTCCAACTGCTGAGCCAGTGCTCTGGAGTGCCTGCACCCAAAGCCGGTGCTCTGCAACAAGAGAGGTCACTGCAGCGGAAGGCCCACACGGGCCAAAAAAAAGAACAAAGATGGAAATAAATGAAAAACCAATATAGAAGTGGCCAAAAAAATAAATAAATAAAATGCGTAGCTCAAATTTTAAGGCAGCAAAAGAAAACATGATTTATCCAAGAGAAAATAGGAAAGAAATAAGTACATGAATACAAGCTATTAAATAATAATATGAAAAGAAACCCTAATAGAAGCTCACCAATTAGACTTAGTCTCAATTTGTAAAAAAAAAAAAAAAAAAAAAAAACCCAACACATCTTCTATAAGAGGCACATTTAAAGCAAAAGGTATTAAGAAGTCTAATTCTAAATAATTGAAAAGTTACAAAAAAATTATGGGCCAGAAGTTGTGATGACTTAAATCTTAAATTCTATCAAAATAAAATCAAGTCAAAAATTATCACAAAAATGTTGGTGCAAACAGTAAGGAATATTCTCTTAAATATAGCTTCAAATTATATGAAGTGACAATTGACAGAAAATGAAGATTTTTAACATACCTATTTTAGAAATTAATAAAGCAAATAAAGAATAAGTAAATGAACAGATTTCTCACTATTCTCTTGGTTTAACTGAATAATATAATTTATATGCTTGAGTTGTTAGGTATGCAGAAAAATCTACACACAAGAGAGAGAATACTATCATCTATGAGGAGGGCATATGGAACATTTGCACTTATGTTTCTTCTGCAAATTAAGTCTAAAGAATCAACATCTTACAGATATTTTCTGGTCATAATGTAATAAAACTAGAAAATAAAAACATTGCTGAAAATCAAACTTTACAAAACAAATAATAAATATTACCCTTAGAATAATTAGAAATGAAAATGTATATTATAAAGTAAAAATTAAACAGTACATGTCAGCATAAACAATATTCAGAGCTAAGACAATATTTAAAGGAAAATATTAGAGCAGGAGAAGAGGGCAACAGAGCATGAGGTGATTGGATGGCAATATTGACTCAATGGACATAAGTCTGAGCAAACTCCAGGAGATAGTGAGGGACAGGGAAGCTTGGAATGCTGCAGTCCATGGGGTCGCAAAGAGTCAGACATGACTTAGTGACTGAACAACAACCAGATACAAATACATGTATCAGAAAGCAAGACAGGTTGGGAACAAATGAGTTAAGCATTATTTCAAGAAGTTGTCAGGAAAGACAATATAGCTAACCCACAAAAAATTAAATAATAACAATAATGGTAAGGACAGAACCCATTTCCCAATGAAAAGCAAAGAAAGTAAAATAGAGTATAAAAAGTTACAAAAAATTTACAAAGTACAAAATAAAAAAATCTGAAGTACTATTATAATAGAAAACTATGTGCATAAATTACAAAATTAATCTATATAAAAACTGATGAATTTTTGCATACCCTAAGAAATTTGTGCAAGAAAAATAGGATGTGAAGAGAAAAATGAGCATTTGAAAATTGACACTGTAATCAAAGATATTTTCTCATATGCGCTGGACCCACAGACTTTAGTTAAATTCTATCAAGCTTTCAGAAACCAAGGAATTCTTACAGGTTGTTCCTGACTCCTGGAAAAAATTAAAAGGACAAATTTTCTTGACTTAGTCCATTAGGCTAGCCTAACTTTTCCAAAACAAGAAAAGTGGACAGAAAATGAGAAAAAGAAGAAAAATTTTGGTGTGCACTACATGAAACATAATTGTAAATATCCTCCATACAGAGTTAGCTATCTAAATTTTCTATTGTATTAAAAGAAAATATCATCATCCCAAGAATCCAAATACGATTTCATCAGAAAAATACAACAATACATTTCTCCAGATTAAAAACATCATGTCATTACATCTATAGTTTGATATCAAGAATGTAGAAATTTCAGGGGCTTCCCCTGGTGGTCCACTGGGTAAGGACACCGCCTTGCAGTGCAAGGGCCGCTGGTTCGATCCCTGGCCTGGGAAGATCCACGTGCCGGAGCGGCTGGACTGATTCTCCACGGGCTATATATAAAGTAAAAATTAAACAGTACATGTCAGCATAAACAATATTCAGAGCTAAGACAATATTTAAAGGAAAATATTAGAGCAGGAGAAGAGGGCAACAGAGCATGAGGTGATTGGATGGCAATATTGACTCAATGGACATAAGTCTGAGCAAACTCCAGGAGATAGTGAGGGACAGGGAAGCTTGGAATGCTGCAGTCCATGGGGTCGCAAAGAGTCAGACATGACTTAGTGACTGAACAACAACCAGATACAAATACATGTATCAGAAAGCAAGACAGGTTGGGAACAAATGAGTTAAGCATTATTTCAAGAAGTTGTCAGGAAAGACAATATAGCTAACCCACAAAAAATTAAATAATAACAATAATGGTAAGGACAGAACCCATTTCCCAATGAAAAGCAAAGAAAGTAAAATAGAGTATAAAAAGTTACAAAAAATTTACAAAGTACAAAATAAAAAAATCTGAAGTACTATTATAATAGAAAACTATGTGCATAAATTACAAAATTAATCTATATAAAAACTGATGAATTTTTGCATACCCTAAGAAATTTGTGCAAGAAAAATAGGATGTGAAGAGAAAAATGAGCATTTGAAAATTGACACTGTAATCAAAGATATTTTCTCATATGCGCTGGACCCACAGACTTTAGTTAAATTCTATCAAGCTTTCAGAAACCAAGGAATTCTTACAGGTTGTTCCTGACTCCTGGAAAAAATTAAAAGGACAAATTTTCTTGACTTAGTCCATTAGGCTAGCCTAACTTTTCCAAAACAAGAAAAGTGGACAGAAAATGAGAAAAAGAAGAAAAATTTTGGTGTGCACTACATGAAACATAATTGTAAATATCCTCCATACAGAGTTAGCTATCTAAATTTTCTATTGTATTAAAAGAAAATATCATCATCCCAAGAATCCAAATACGATTTCATCAGAAAAATACAACAATACATTTCTCCAGATTAAAAACATCATGTCATTACATCTATAGTTTGATATCAAGAATGTAGAAATTTCAGGGGCTTCCCCTGGTGGTCCACTGGGTAAGGACACCGCCTTGCAGTGCAAGGGCCGCTGGTTCGATCCCTGGCCTGGGAAGATCCCACGTGCCGCGGAGCGGCTGGACTGATGTGTCCAATTACCGAGCCGGAGCTCTGGGGCGCATGCGCCCAGAGCTGGTGCTCTGCGACGACAGAGGCCACCGTGATGGGAGGCCCACATGGGCCAAATAACAAAGATGGATGAAAATAGAGAAATGAAAGACCAATAGAAGTGGCCCGCCCGCTCCCCTCCCTCCCCAACCAGACCCCCGCCCAAAAAATAAATAAATAAATCTTTAAAAAAAAAAAGAATGTAGAAATTTCAATACCTGTATCTAATATTAATACAGTAACTTCATCAGAGAAATTTTAGATATGATCCTTTCAGATATGGAACACCACACAGATACACATTTTTACTACTGTTATTTAAGAAAGTACTAGAGGACATGATGAGTTTTTTAAAGAAAAATAAACAGGAAACATAAAGCTCAGAAGAGGCTTTCCCTGGTGGCTCAGATAGTAAAGAATCCGCCTGCAATGTAGGAGACCTGGGTTTGGGAAAATCCATTTGAGAAAGGAATGGCAACCCACTCCAGTATTTTTGCCCAGAGAGTCTCATGGACAGAGAAGCCTGGCAGGCTGTAGTCCATGAGGTCACAAAGAGTCGGACATGATTAAGTGACTAAGCACACACATGAGGATCAGTTTTTCTCCCTACTTTATTTTCAAGCTTTATAATTATGTTTAAAATGAACAGATTCAGCAAATTTCAAAATGAAAATCCAAGGTTAACTAGAGAGAAGATCAACTTACGAAAAACCTAAAGCATTTCATGAATATTTATGTCCATCAAATCCATGTCTAAAAAGTTTCACAAAACTTTATTCATCATCCCAAGAATCCAAATACGATTTCATCAGAAAAATACAACAATACATTTCTCCAGATTAAAAACATCATGTCATTACATCTATAGTTTGATATCAAGAATGTAGAAATTTCAGGGGCTTCCCCTGGTGGTCCAGTGGGTAAGGACACCGCCTTGCAGTGCAAGGGCCGCTGGTTCGATCCCTGGCCTGGGAAGATCCCACGTGCCGCGGAGCGGCTGGACCGATGTGTCCAATTACCGAGCCGGAGCTCTGGAGCGCATGCGCCCAGAGCTGGTGCTCTGCGACGACAGAGGCCACCGTGATGGGAGGCCCACATGGGCCAAATAACAAAGATGGATGAAAATAGAGAAATGAAAGACCAATAGAAGTGGCCCGCCCGCTCCCCTCCCCCCCCAACCAGACCCCCGCCCAAAAAATAAATAAATAAATCTTTAAAAAAAAAAAGAATGTAGAAATTTCAATACCTGTATCTAATATTAATACAGTAACTTCATCAGAGAAATTTTAGATATGATCCTTTCAGATATGGAACACCACACAGATACACATTTTTACTACTGTTATTTAAGAAAGTACTAGAGGACATGATGAGTTTTTTAAAGAAAAATAAACAGGAAACATAAAGCTCAGAAGAGGCTTTCCCTGGTGGCTCAGATAGTAAAGAATCCGCCTGCAATGTAGGAGACCTGGGTTTGGGAAAATCCATTTGAGAAAGGAATGGCAACCCACTCCAGTATTTTTGCCCAGAGAGTCTCATGGACAGAGAAGCCTGGCAGGCTGTAGTCCATGAGGTCACAAAGAGTCGGACATGATTAAGTGACTAAGCACACACATGAGGATCAGTTTTTCTCCCTACTTTATTTTCAAGCTTTATAATTATGTTTAAAATGAACAGATTCAGCAAATTTCAAAATGAAAATCCAAGGTTAACTAGAGAGAAGATCAACTTACGAAAAACCTAAAGCATTTTTCATGAATATTTATGTCCATCAAATCCATGTCTAAAAAGTTTCACAAAAACTTTATTCTCAATGCACTCAAATCAACCAATCCAATCATCAATAGGAAGGTAGAAAAGAAAACAGTGGCATGTTTATGCTTTGAAATACTACTCAAAAATGAAAAACAATGACCCCTCATAGACAAGTATCATGACATAATGTCAAACAAAAAGAATGCGGGCACAAAGTACATAAGGTTGGGTTCTACTTGAATAAAATTCAGATAAATGGTACAGGACATGAAATAGACTTTGGAATCCTACAGAGATTTCATATGTTGACCCCAGCAATAATTGTATGGCTATATATAAAATAAAAATTCAAACTGTAATCTTAAGATGTGTACAACTTATTATATGTAACTTATGCCCTATTAACAAGTAACAGATAATCAGTAACACGTATCTAATATGCAAAACATAAAATATAAATCAAGGAAGCTATTCATAGTACTGCCAACAATACTATAAAATCTAGGAACTAACAGATAATACAGAAAAAAATTTTAATATTGTTTATTTTACTTTTTACTTTTACAGTGTTTTGTTGTTTACAGATATGTATAATCCCAGATTAGTCATATGTATATCCCTAGCCCCCCTCCCTCCTTCATCCCCCTCCCAGTCTCCCCATCCCATCCCTCCCGGTATACAGAAAACTTTTAAGGCTTTTTTTTTTTTTAAGTTACAAAAGGACATAAATATATATTTGAATACAACATGGGGAGACAGTCCGATTCCTAACTGTAACTAATTTACAAATGTTAAGATATCCATATTCCCAGAATGTTTTAAAGATAACAAATGGATTCTATAATTCCTATGGAAAAGCAAATGTAAGCAAATAGCCAAATAAAAATCTAAAAATGAAAAGCAAAGAAAGAGGTTCTTCATCTACGGAGCCTAGAAGGCACTACTTTGTCCTACCAAGTCAAAATACTAATCAACAACTCTTCTTAGACCTGCACAGACAAACGCAGAGAGTCATGACTTACCAGAACAGATACAGAGAGGAAACCACCTCAGAAACCAGTGCTGGTGAGAAAACCTCAACCGTAATTGATGAACTGCAGAAGGTTCTGTGTACACAACTCTGAAAATTAAAGTCTCCAGGGGAACTCAGTTGTATGGGGACCCCCACAGTATTTTTAGACTGATCCCCCAGGAGTTCTCCCAGGTTTTACAGTAAATATGGGAGAAAAAATCCTCATGCTTCTAGCAGGAGGAGAAAGAAAAAAAAGTTTTTTTGAAATATGCCAGAGCCCTCTTTCTTCACAAGACATGGCCTCAAGAGAAACTAGTTAACTAGGGGCTAACCTGCTAGGTATCTCTGTATCAGCTGACTTGCATGATGGGAAATATCCAACCCCAGTCCACTCTAGCCATCTTCCCCTTCATTTATAGGGGGTGGGGAGAAAAAAAAACAAGACACACTTGTAAAATTCAGTCTGAGGTGTGGGCTCACTAAAAGAATAACACTTAATCATGACTATGTAATACTTCCCTTCTCCCTTACCTTATCAGATTACTGAAGACATATTTATAGCAATTTTTTATCTATTATACAATATTCAACTTTCAAGAAAATATGACAAGGCACTGTTGTTATATGACACTGGAAGATACTACACTAGAAGATAAGTCCTCCAGGTAGGTGGTGTCCAATATGCTACTGGGGAAGAGCAGAGAAATAGCTCTGAATAAAGCTGAGCAAAAGTGGAAACAATGCCCAATTGTGGATGTGTCTGGTAATGAAGGTCATGTCAACAGTACTGCATAGGAACTTATAAGGTTAGGTCCATGAATCAAAGTAAATTGAAAGTGGTCAAACAGGAGGTAGCAAGAATGAAAACTGGCATTTTAGGAATTAGTGAACTAAAATGGATGGAAAAGAGCAAATTTAATTCAGATGACCCTTATATCTACTACTGTGGGCAAGAATCCCTTAAAGAAATGGAGTAGCCCTCATAAGTCAACAAAAGAGTCTGAAATGCAATACCCTGGGTGCAATCTCAAAAACAACAGAATGATCTTGGTTTGTTTCCCAGGGCAAACCAATCAACATCACAGTAATCCAAGTCTTTGCACCAAACATTAATGCCAAAGAAGCTGAAGTTGAACAGTTCTTTGAAGATCTACAAAACCTTCTAAAACCACCACCAAAAAAAAGAAATATATATATATATCCTTTTCATCATAGGAGACTAGATTGCAAAAGTAGAACATCAAGAGATACCTGGAGTAACAAGTTTGGCCTTGGAATACAAAATGAAGCAGGGCAAAGGCTAACAGAGTTTTGCCAAGAGAACACACTGATCACAGCAAACACTCTCTTCCAGCAACACAAGAGTTGACTCTACACATGGACATCACCAAATGGTCAATACCAATATTAGACTGATTATATTTCTTGTAGCCAAAGATGGAGAAGTTCTCTACAGTCAGCAAAAACAAGACCCGGAGCTAACTGTGGCTCAGATCATGAGCTCTTAATGCAAAATTCAGATTTAAATTGAAAACAGTAGGGAAAACTACCAGGCCATTCAGTTATAACCTAAATCAAATCCTTTATGATTATACAGTGAAAGTGACAAATGGATTCAAGGAATTAGATAGGATAGACATAATGCCTGAAAACGATGGACAGAGGTTTGTTACATTGTACAGGAGGCAGTGACAAAAACCACCCCAAAGAAAAAGAAGTGCAAGAGGGAAAAATGGTTGTGTGAGGAGACCTTACAAATAGCTGAGAAAAGAAGAGAAGCAAAAGGCAAAGGATAAAGGGAAAGATATATCCAAATGAATGCAGAATTCCAAAGAATAATAAAGAGAGATAACAAAGCCTTCTTATTTGAACAATGCAATGAAATAGAGGAAAACAATAGAATGGAAAAGATTAGAGATTTCTTCAAAAAAATTAGAGTTCTTCAAGGTGGGCAGAGGAGTAGGTGGACATGGAGTACATCTCTCCACAGGTAGCAAATGAAAACTGGCATTTTAGGAATTAGTGAACTAAAATGGATGGAAAAACAAATTTAATTCAGATGACCCTTATATCTACTACTGTGGGCAAGAATCCCTTAAAGAAATGGAGTAGCCCTCATAAGTCAACAAAAGAGTCTGAAATGCAATACCCTGGGTGCAATCTCAAAAACAACAGAATGATCTTGGTTTGTTTCCCAGGGCAAACCAATCAACATCACAGTAATCCAAGTCTTTGCACCAAACATTAATGCCAAAGAAGCTGAAGTTGAACAGTTCTTTGAAGATCTACAAAACCTTCTAAAACCACCACCAAAAAAAAGAAATATATATATATATCCTTTTCATCATAGGAGACTAGATTGCAAAAGTAGAACATCAAGAGATACCTGGAGTAACAAGTTTGGCCTTGGAATACAAAATGAAGCAGGGCAAAGGCTAACAGAGTTTTGCCAAGAGAACACACTGATCACAGCAAACACTCTCTTCCAGCAACACAAGAGTTGACTCTACACATGGACATCACCAAATGGTCAATACCAATATTAGACTGATTATATTTCTTGTAGCCAAAGATGGAGAAGTTCTCTACAGTCAGCAAAAACAAGACCCGGAGCTAACTGTGGCTCAGATCATGAGCTCTTAATGCAAAATTCAGATTTAAATTGAAAACAGTAGGGAAAACTACCAGGCCATTCAGTTATAACCTAAATCAAATCCTTTATGATTATACAGTGAAAGTGACAAATGGATTCAAGGAATTAGATAGGATAGACATAATGCCTGAAAACGATGGACAGAGGTTTGTTACATTGTACAGGAGGCAGTGACAAAAACCACCCCAAAGAAAAAGAAGTGCAAGAGGGAAAAATGGTTGTGTGAGGAGACCTTACAAATAGCTGAGAAAAGAAGAGAAGCAAAAGGCAAAGGATAAAGGGAAAGATATATCCAAATGAATGCAGAATTCCAAAGAATAATAAAGAGAGATAACAAAGCCTTCTTATTTGAACAATGCAATGAAATAGAGGAAAACAATAGAATGGAAAAGATTAGAGATTTCTTCAAAAAAATTAGAGTTCTTCAAGGTGGGCAGAGGAGTAGGTGGACATGGAGTACATCTCTCTCCACAGGTACCTCAGGGATTCACCCTCAGACACAGAAGTGCTTGCAGAACACTAGCTGAGAGTGGAGTATCTGATCACCAGAAAAGAATATACAAAATCACACAAAACTTGGTAGGACAGAGGAGGTAGGGGGAAAAGAGAAGAGCTAGTAGGACTGGAGCTGCCCTTGGTGGGTGAGGGAACTAAAGCAGAGGTCTGATCCCAACATGGGCAATTGTTTGAGACAGAGAAGAAAGGTTTGGGGCTGAAAGCGAAGCAGCTGATCTTTGACAGTCTAAATGGAATAACACAGATAATCCTTGGAGCAGCTATACATACCTCAGATAAGGACATGGGTCCCCTGGAAGGCATGGTGGCTGGGAGCCAGAACATGAGGACTGTGAAGCAAGCCTAGGGCAAGGTCTTCCATTGACTGTGGGCAGATGGTCCCAGAGGATGAGGGAGGAGACTGTGGTGGGAAATGCCTTTAGAGGAAAACCAGCCAGCCAAGGAGGCAAGGCAATATTGCTGAATCAGGCGTAGAGTGTGGAGTCATCACTATAGCCTCTTGCTCCCAACAGGTCAGCAGGGGCAGCTGAACAATAGAAAGACTGGCCCTTTAAGTGCCTGGTGCACCAAAAAACAGAGAAGGTACCCAGCCAGGGTAGCCCTTCTCATGCCTAAAGCGCTGACCAATAACATAGGGCCCCAACCAGGGGGGCTCTTTTATGTGCCGGACATGCTGAGATACAGAGAAGGAACCCTGGGTCCTTTAAGTGCCTGATCAGGCAGATCAATGGAAAAGGACCGGCCAAAGAGGCCTGCTGATCGTCCACTGCAAGAGGCTAGAAAAAGATGCTGATAGTGAAACTATTTACCTCGCATTGGAATTTGAACCCAAAACCCAGTTTGGGACCCAAATGAAGCCCTGCTTGGGACTTGAACCTACGTGGTTGGAACTCAGACCAAGCCAAGACCCATGATACCTGGTTTCAGGCCCTAATGGAGCTCAGGTTCATGATGTCTCATTGCAGAAAAGAATTCAGTGAGAGACAAGGTGAGATAGGTAAGAGGTAGATTTATTCCAATTCAGAGACAAGCACACTCCACAGAGTGCAGACCATCGCAGAGGGTGAGTTTAGTGGCATCCTTAGCTTTTATGGGCTGAGTAATTTCATATGCTAATAAGAGTGAGGAGTACTCCAGCTATTTTGGGGAAGGGGATGAACAGTCATTGTGCCTCTAGGTGTGTCATCTAGCTTACTGATTGAGGACCAAGTTCTAGCCTGCCATCTTGGACCCATTTAATTCTAATCAGCTTATGTTCTGTCCTTGGGCTATGTCATTCTTTTTTTTTTTTTTTTTTAAAGATTTATTTATTTTATTTATTTTGGGGGGTGGGGAGGGAGGGGAGCAGGCAGGCTACTTCTATTGATCTTTCATTTGTCTGTTTTCATCCAGCTTTGTTCTTTGGCCCATGTGGGCCTCCTATCGCGGTGGCCTCTGTTGTCGCAGAGCACCAGCTCTGGGCGCATGCGCTCCAGAGCTCCAGCTCGGTAATTGGACACATCGGTCCAGCCGCTCCATGGCACGTGGGATCTTCCCAGGCCAGGGATCGAACCGGTGCCCCTTGCACTACAAGGCAGTGTCCTTACCCACTGGACCACCAGGAAAGCCCTGGGCTATGTCATTCTTTCAAAAGTTGTGTCCTGCCCCCTTTCTCTCCTGTTACAATAAGGCCATAGCTCCTACAGCTGAGGCAGCCTGTGTTCCTGCACATTTGGTGCCACCAGGGTCCCTGCAACCCAAGCAGCTCTTTTATGTGCCGGACATGCTGCGATACAGAGAAGGAACCCTGGGTCCTTTAAGTGCCTGATCAGGCAGATCAATGGAAAAGGACCGGCCAAAGAGGCCTGCTGATCGTCCACTGCAAGAGGCTAGAAAAAGATGCTGATAGTGAAACTATTTACCTCGCATTGGAATTTGAACCCAAAACCCAGTTTGGGACCCAAATGAAGCCCTGCTTGGGACTTGAACCTACGTGGTTGGAACTCAGACCAAGCCAAGACCCATGATACCTGGTTTCAGGCCCTAATGGAGCTCAGGTTCATGATGTCTCATTGCAGAAAAGAATTCAGTGAGAGACAAGGTGAGATAGGTAAGAGGTAGATTTATTCCAATTCAGAGACAAGCACACTCCACAGAGTGCAGACCATCGCAGAGGGTGAGTTTAGTGGCATCCTTAGCTTTTATGGGCTGAGTAATTTCATATGCTAATAAGAGGGAGGAGTACTCCAGCTATTTTGGGGAAGGGGATGAACAGTCATTGTGCCTCTAGGTGTGTCATCTAGCTTACTGATTGAGGACCAAGTTCTAGCCTGCCATCTTGGACCCATTTAATTCTAATCAGCTTATGTTCTGTCCTTGGGCTATGTCATTCTTTTTTTTTTTTTTTTTTAAAGATTTATTTATTTTATTTATTTTGGGGGGTGGGGAGGGAGGGGAGCAGGCAGGCTACTTCTATTGATCTTTCATTTGTCTGTTTTCATCCAGCTTTGTTCTTTGGCCCATGTGGGCCTCCTATCGCGGTGGCCTCTGTTGTCGCAGAGCACCAGCTCTGGGCGCATGCGCTCCAGAGCTCCAGCTCGGTAATTGGACACATCGGTCCAGCCGCTCCATGGCACGTGGGATCTTCCCAGGCCAGGGATCGAACCGGTGCCCCTTGCACTACAAGGCAGTGTCCTTACCCACTGGACCACCAGGAAAGCCCTGGGCTATGTCATTCTTTCAAAAGTTGTGTCCTGCCCCCTTTCTCTCCTGTTACAATAAGGCCATAGCTCCTACAGCTGAGGCAGCCTGTGTTCCTGCACATTTGGTGCCACCAGGGTCCCTGCAACCCAAGCAGCTCAGTCCTCACTGAGGCAGAGCTGCCACAGGCTAGAAAAAGCCCTGATAGTGTCTCCTGTTACCATAGGCACCAGCACTCCTGTGTAGCCCAAACTGCCAGGGTCCTTGCTATCCAAGAAACTGTACCACCTTTATTCACCATCCCCACTGGGACAGAGCTGCTGGAGGCTAGAAAAAGTCCTGCACCTGTGCACGCAGAGGTGCTCTGGTCATGTTTGACCCTTTGTGGCTCTATGGACTGTGGTCTGCCAGGCTTCTCTGTCTGAAGGATTCTCCAGGCAAGAATGTTAGTGTGGGTTGCCATTCTCTTCTAGAGCACCTCATTTCCTGTTACCCTGAATACATGGTTCTGCTGGGGACCCTGCAACTCAAGCAGCTGCACCACCTCCACACCTGCCCCTCACTGGGGAGGACCCAAGTCCTCCAGGGAAGACCCAAGTCCTCTGGGGCAGCCTCAGGCACAAACCATGATGGATGACCCACATGCCGAAGTGGAGATAAAACTACAACTGAAATCCAGGGTGGCTAAAGAAGACACAAAACTTTCCTGCCAGCTGTACAAGCTGCAGATTAAAGCCGCACGACCAACTAGGCAGACTCTGTGTCTATGGAATATATAAAAAGACAATGAGAGTTCCCACAAAAGAAAATGCACTACTTCTGAAAGCTGTGGACATTGGAGGCAAGAACACACAAGAATACAGCCGGATTAGTCTGATCTGCCCCCACAGCAGGTCCAGAGACCAGCCCAGGGTTGGAGGGCATTCTAGGCAGGCAAGGTAGACTGTCACTCGCAGCAAGGGAGAGGACGCTGACAGCAGATACTCAAGAGAAACATTTATTATTCTTACATTTTGACTTGTTCTGTAGTTGCTTCCAGGTCTTTTTATTCTTCCTCCCCAGCCCACTCCCATTTTCCCCCCTCTGTTGTTATAGTTATCAATTTAATTAGTACTATTAAAGACATTAAAACTTTTTTCTTTTTTTTTTTTAAACATTTATGTATTTATCTTTTGGGGGGTGGGGTGGGGAGGGAGGGGAACGAGCGGGTCACTTCTATTGGTCTTTCATTTCTTTATTTTCATCCATCTTTGTTCTTTGGGTCCTGTGGGCCTCCCATCGCGGTGGCCTCTGTCGCCACAGAGCGCCGGCTCTGGGCGCATGTGCTCCAGAGCTCCGGCTCGGTAATTGGACACATCAGTCCAGCCGCTCCGCGGCACATGGGATCTTCCCAGGCCAGGGCTCGAACCGGCGCCCCTTACACTGCAAGGCTATGTCCTTACCCACTGGACCACCAATTTTTTTAATCACACTTTTTATTTTCTATTACCTACTTCTGCCTCTAATTGGCCTTTTGCAGTTTTATGGGGTTTTATTCTCTTCTCTTTAGTTTTTCAATTTTAATTTTAAAAATAATTAAATCTATTATTATTTTTCTACAATTATTCCTTTGTTTGCTTTCTCTATTATTCTTTTCCTGTTTCTGTAATCTTGAATATATGTAAATCTTCTTTATCTACCTCTATTTAATTCTGCAGTTCTGTTCTATCTTTACTTTCTTTTCATTCTTTTCCTCATATTTGTTAGTTTTGTTTTCATTGCTTTATTCCCCAGTTGGCACCTTACTTTAGTTTCGTTTTCCAGTTTGTGTGTTAGTTAATGCGGTTCTTAATTGGTGCATATGATCTTTCATTTCTTGCTGGGTCAATCTATTGTACTTTTTTTTTTTTTTGGACTGTTCTGGTTTTGTTTATGGACGTATATTTCCATTATTTTAGTTAATATTTGCATGATTTTGTAGCTGTCATTTGCCTGGGGTGCACCTTTTGTTTCTCACTTTTGTACATTTGTTTTAATACCATTTAATGCATAACAAACCACCTGTGGAATCTCAGTTCCCTGGTCAAAGATCAAGCCCTGAGTCTTCAGAGTGAAAGTGCTGACCCCAAGACCCTAGACTATCAAATAACTTCCATCACTAGAGAGTGTCAAATATTGCAACTCCCACAAAGGCAAACACTTATATACAAGACCCAGCATCACCCAACTGTCAGTAGCAACCTGTGCAAAATACCTCATCCAAACTACAAATAAGACAAAAGTATAAACCTAATTATCAGCAGACAGGATTACTACCCAACTCATCCTTGCCCATCAGAGGAAAAAAAAATTCTCTTCCTCCCTCACCATACACAAAGCTTACACAAATCACTGGACCAACCTTACAAGGGCAGAAGTCAAAAGGAAGAAAGAATTCAACCTTAAAGCCTGAGAAAAGGCTTCCCCGGTGGTCCAGTGGATAGAGAGTCCACCTTGCAGTGCAGGGGGCACTGGTTCGATCTCTGTCCCAGGCCAGGGCTGGCGTTACACTGCAAGGCTATGTCCTTACCCACTGGACCACCAATTTTTTTAATCACACTTTTTATTTTCTATTACCTACTTCTGCCTCTAATTGGCCTTTTGCAGTTTTATGGGGTTTTATTCTCTTCTCTTTAGTTTTTCAATTTTAATTTTAAAAATAATTAAATCTATTATTATTTTTCTACAATTATTCCTTTGTTTGCTTTCTCTATTATTCTTTTCCTGTTTCTGTAATCTTGAATATATGTAAATCTTCTTTATCTACCTCTATTTAATTCTGCAGTTCTGTTCTATCTTTACTTTCTTTTCATTCTTTTCCTCATATTTGTTAGTTTTGTTTTCATTGCTTTATTCCCCAGTTGGCACCTTACTTTAGTTTCGTTTTCCAGTTTGTGTGTTAGTTAATGCGGTTCTTAATTGGTGCATATGATCTTTCATTTCTTGCTGGGTCAATCTATTGTACTTTTTTTTTTTTTTGGACTGTTCTGGTTTTGTTTATGGACGTATATTTCCATTATTTTAGTTAATATTTGCATGATTTTGTAGCTGTCATTTGCCTGGGGTGCACCTTTTGTTTCTCACTTTTGTACATTTGTTTTAATACCATTTAATGCATAACAAACCACCTGTGGAATCTCAGTTCCCTGGTCAAAGATCAAGCCCTGAGTCTTCAGAGTGAAAGTGCTGACCCCAAGACCCTAGACTATCAAATAACTTCCATCACTAGAGAGTGTCAAATATTGCAACTCCCACAAAGGCAAACACTTATATACAAGACCCAGCATCACCCAACTGTCAGTAGCAACCTGTGCAAAATACCTCATCCAAACTACAAATAAGACAAAAGTATAAACCTAATTATCAGCAGACAGGATTACTACCCAACTCATCCTTGCCCATCAGAGGAAAAAAAAATTCTCTTCCTCCCTCACCATACACAAAGCTTACACAAATCACTGGACCAACCTTACAAGGGCAGAAGTCAAAAGGAAGAAAGAATTCAACCTTAAAGCCTGAGAAAAGGCTTCCCTGGTGGTCCAGTGGATAGAGAGTCCACCTTGCACTGTAAGGGGCCCTGGTTCGATCTCTGTCCCAGGAAGATCCCACGTGCCACAGAGAGGCTGGATCAGTGTGTTCAATTACCAGCCATTGCTCTGGAGCACATATGCCCAAAGATGATGCTCTGCAACTGGGAGAGGCTACTGCAATGGGAGGCCTACATATGCCCAAGAATAAAAGATGGATGAAAATAAATATAAAAATAAAAGAGGTATGATGTGGGGGAAAGAGCATAGGGAAAGGAGACCACAAACACAGTAAGTTGAAAAAAAATAATAAAAAGGCAGAGAAATACTGCACAAGTGAAGGAACAACCTATAAACACACAAGTCCAAATAAAGACGAAACAGGCAAACTTCCTGAAAGAGAATTCAGAATAATGATAGTAAAGATGATCCAAAATCTCGAAAATAGAATGGAGAAGATGTAAGAATCATTAACACATTAAACAAAGACCTAGAAGAAATTAAGAATAAACAGGGAAAAACAACACAATTACTGAAGTTAGAAATATGCTAGAAGGAATCAATAATAGAGTATCTGAGGTAGAAGAATGGATAAGTGAGCTGGAAAACAGAATAAAATAAAATAAAGTAAAAAAGAATGAAAAGAACTGAGGATAGTCTCAGAGACCTCTGGGACAATATGAAACTCACCTAGAAAAAGAAGAGAAAAAGAAAGGGTATGAGAAAATGTTTGAAGAGACTACAGTTGAAAATTTTCCCAACATGAGAAAAGAAATAATCAAGTCCAAGAAGCACAAAGAGTCCCATACAGGATAAAACCTAGGAGAAACATACCAAGACACATACTAATCAAATTAGCAAACATTAAACACAGAGAAAGAAAGAAAACAGCAAGGGAAAAGCAAAAAGTAACCTACAAAGGGAACTCCATACATTTTAACTGCTGATCTTTCAGCAAAATCTCTGCAGGCCAAAAGGGAATGACAGGGCACATTTAAAGTACTGAAAGGGAAAAATCTACAACCAAGATTACTCCACTCAGCAAGGATCTCGTTCAAAACTGATGGAGACATCAAAATCTTTATAGACAAGCAAAAATTAAGAGAATTTAGTACCATAAAACCAGCCTTGCAAAGGATTTATATAGTCAGGAAATATATAAGAGAAGAAAAAGATCTACAGAAACAAATCCCAAATAATTAAGAAAATGGCAATAGTAACATATATACATCAATAAATACTTTAAAGTAAATGAATTAAATGCTTCAACCAAAAGACACTGACTGGCTGAATCGATACAAAACCAAGACCCATATATATGCTGTCTATAAGAAACCCACTTCAGACCTAAAGATACAATGAGATGGATCTCACTGATGTCTTCAGGACATTCCATCTAAATGCAGAATATTCTTCCTTCTCAAGTGCACATGGAACATTCTTCAGGATAGACCAAATCTTGCAACATAAACGGGAATCTGGTGGGCAGCTGTCCATGGGATCACAAAGAGTTGGACATGACTGAGCAACTAAGTACTACTACTACTAATGCATATATATATATGGAATCTGAAAGACGGTATTGATGAATTTATCTGCAAAGCAGCAATAGAGAAACAGATATAGGGAACAGACTTATGGACATGGTGGTGAGTGAGGAGAGAGGAAAGGGTGAAAATAACATGGAAACTTATATTACCATATGTAAAATGATAGCCAATGGAAATTTGCTGTATGACTCAGGGAACTCAAACAGGGGCTCTAACAACCTGAAGGGGTAGAATGGGGAGGGAGATGGGAGGGAAGGTCAAGAGAGAGGGAACATATGTATACCTATGGCAAATTCATGTTAATGTTTGGCAAAAAATAAAAAAAATTCTGTAAAGCAATTCTTCAATTTATAAAATAAATAAATTATTTAAATAAAAGAAAATTAGAGATACCAAGGGAACATTTGATGCTAAGATAGGCACAATAAAGGACAGAAACAGTATGGGCATAACAGAGGTAGAAGAGATTAAGAACATGCAGCAAGAATACACAGAAAAACTGTACAAAAGAGATCTTAATCATCCAGACAACCACAATGGTGTAGCCACAAACCTAGAGTCAGATATCCTGGAGTGTGAAATCAAGTAGGCCTTAGGAAGCATTACTATGAACAAAGCTAGTGTAGGTGATGACATTCCAGCTGAGCTATTTCAAATCCTAAAAGATGATGCTGTTAAAGTGCAACACTCAATATGCCAACACATTTTAAAAAAAATGTTTCTACATGAAACAAATCCCAAAATTAATTAAAAAGAGAAGAAAAGATCTACAGAAACAAATCCCAAATAATTAAGAAAATGGCAATAGTAACATATATACATCAATAAATACTTTAAAGTAAATGAATTAAATGCTTCAACCAAAAGACACTGACTGGCTGAATCGATACAAAACCAAGACCCATATATATGCTGTCTATAAGAAACCCACTTCAGACCTAAAGATACAATGAGATGGATCTCACTGATGTCTTCAGGACATTCCATCTAAATGCAGAATATTCTTCCTTCTCAAGTGCACATGGAACATTCTTCAGGATAGACCAAATCTTGCAACATAAACGGGAATCTGGTGGGCAGCTGTCCATGGGATCACAAAGAGTTGGACATGACTGAGCAACTAAGTACTACTACTACTAATGCATATATATATATGGAATCTGAAAGACGGTATTGATGAATTTATCTGCAAAGCAGCAATAGAGAAACAGATATAGGGAACAGACTTATGGACATGGTGGTGAGTGAGGAGAGAGGAAAGGGTGAAAATAACATGGAAACTTATATTACCATATGTAAAATGATAGCCAATGGAAATTTGCTGTATGACTCAGGGAACTCAAACAGGGGCTCTAACAACCTGAAGGGGTAGAATGGGGAGGGAGATGGGAGGGAAGGTCAAGAGAGAGGGAACATATGTATACCTATGGCAAATTCATGTTAATGTTTGGCAAAAAATAAAAAAAATTCTGTAAAGCAATTCTTCAATTTATAAAATAAATAAATTATTTAAATAAAAGAAAATTAGAGATACCAAGGGAACATTTGATGCTAAGATAGGCACAATAAAGGACAGAAACAGTATGGGCATAACAGAGGTAGAAGAGATTAAGAACATGCAGCAAGAATACACAGAAAAACTGTACAAAAGAGATCTTAATCATCCAGACAACCACAATGGTGTAGCCACAAACCTAGAGTCAGATATCCTGGAGTGTGAAATCAAGTAGGCCTTAGGAAGCATTACTATGAACAAAGCTAGTGTAGGTGATGACATTCCAGCTGAGCTATTTCAAATCCTAAAAGATGATGCTGTTAAAGTGCAACACTCAATATGCCAACACATTTTGAAAACTCAGCAATGGTCACATAACTAGAAAAGGCCAGTTTTAATCCTAACCCCAAAGAAAGGCAATACCAAGGATTGTTCAAACTACCATACACTTCTGCTCATTTCACATGCTAGCAAGGTAATGCTCAAAATCCTTCGAGATAGGCTTCAACAGTATATGAACCAAGAACTTACAGGTATATAAGTTGGAAAAAAATTTCTTAAGTTATGGAGGAACTAAGATAAGAACTTTTAGGAAACCTTGCAAGCAAGAGGAGAGTAGAAAGAGTGAAGTGAAAGATTTAAAATATTGGAAGAAAATCTACTATTAGGTACCTTAGAAAATTATGTTTCAAAAATGAAAAACAGGGCTTCCCTGGTGGTCCAGTGGGTAAAGAGTCCACCTTGTAGTGCAAGGGGCACCAGTTTGACCTCTGACTGGGGAAGATCCCACGTACCATGGAGCAGTTGGACCAGTGTGTCCAGTTATGAGCCAGCGCTCTGGAGCGCACGTGCCCAGAGCTGGTGCTCTGCAACGGGAGAGGCCACTGTGATGGGAGGCCCACATAGGCCAAAGAATAAATATGGGTGAAAATCAGTGGATAAAAAAATCAATGAAAAGAGGCCAAAGTTAAAAAAAAATGAATAAAGAATCTCAGTTTGATAAAACATGATGGAATCTGTTGTCAAGAAACTGCCATGAAAGATATGTATACCTATGGCAAATTCATGTTAATGTTTGGCAAAAATAAAAATTCTGTAAAGCAATTCTTCAATTTATAAAATAAATAAATTATTTAAATAAAAGAAAATTAGAGATACCAAGGGAACATTTGATGCTAAGATAGGCACAATAAAGGACAGAAACAGTATGGGCATAACAGAGGTAGAAGAGATTAAGAACATGCAGCAAGAATACACAGAAAAACTGTACAAAAGAGATCTTAATCATCCAGACAACCACAATGGTGTAGCCACAAACCTAGAGTCAGATATCCTGGAGTGTGAAATCAAGTAGGCCTTAGGAAGCATTACTATGAACAAAGCTAGTGTAGGTGATGACATTCCAGCTGAGCTATTTCAAATCCTAAAAGATGATGCTGTTAAAGTGCAACACTCAATATGCCAACACATTTTGAAAACTCAGCAATGGTCACATAACTAGAAAAGGCCAGTTTTAATCCTAACCCCAAAGAAAGGCAATACCAAGGATTGTTCAAACTACCATACACTTCTGCTCATTTCACATGCTAGCAAGGTAATGCTCAAAATCCTTCGAGATAGGCTTCAACAGTATATGAACCAAGAACTTACAGGTATATAAGTTGGAAAAAAATTTCTTAAGTTATGGAGGAACTAAGATAAGAACTTTTAGGAAACCTTGCAAGCAAGAGGAGAGTAGAAAGAGTGAAGTGAAAGATTTAAAATATTGGAAGAAAATCTACTATTAGGTACCTTAGAAAATTATGTTTCAAAAATGAAAAACAGGGCTTCCCTGGTGGTCCAGTGGGTAAAGAGTCCACCTTGTAGTGCAAGGGGCACCAGTTTGACCTCTGACTGGGGAAGATCCCACGTACCATGGAGCAGTTGGACCAGTGTGTCCAGTTATGAGCCAGCGCTCTGGAGCGCACGTGCCCAGAGCTGGTGCTCTGCAACGGGAGAGGCCACTGTGATGGGAGGCCCACATAGGCCAAAGAATAAATATGGGTGAAAATCAGTGGATAAAAAAATCAATGAAAAGAGGCCAAAGTTAAAAAAAAATGAATAAAGAATCTCAGTTTGATAAAACATGATGGAATCTGTTGTCAAGAAACTGCCATGAAAGAAATGTTGAAGTTCCATAGAGAAATGGAAAATAGATATGTCAGAAACTTGAACCTACATAACTAAAGGAATAGCATCAAAGAAGGAACAAGTGAAAATAAAAACTGTTATTTTAATCTAAAAGATAGCAGTTTGTTCAAAGCATTTTCAATATATCTGTGTACATATATATGTATTTATGTATATGTGCATATTTATGTATACTTATATATTTAAGTCAATGGAATGACAACAATGATATATAAGAGAGGAGGGGGAATTAGGATTTTTTTTGTTGTTGTTCTAAGATACATTACCTATGATGCAGTACAGTGTTATTTGAAAGTAGACTTGCATTAGCTTAAACTCATATTGCAAACTCTAGGTAACAATTAAAAATGCTATAAAGGAACATAACCAATATACATAAAAGAGAAAATGTGAAATAATAAAATTCTAAGTTACTAAATACTGAAATTAGTCAACCCACTAAGAAGATACTACAATTCTTAATATACATGCATCTAACGACAGAGCATCAAGGTATGTGAACCAAACATTAACAGAATTTCCAAGAGAAATAGATGAATCTTCTATGATAGTTGAAGAACCTTACACTCTCAGAATTATACAGATTCATCTGGCAGAAAATCAGTGAGATCACAGTTGAACTCAACACTACCATCAATCAACTGGATATAACCAACATCCATAGTCTTCTTTGTTCAGCAGCAGCAGAGTACACATGCCTGTTAAGCTCACATAGAATATTCTTCAAGTCAGACCACATTCTGACCCACATAATACACTTTAACAAATTTAAAAGAACAGAAATCATAAATTTCATCTCTCAGATCACAATGAAATTAAACTAGAAACAACAGAATGATAACTGGAAAATCCCAAAGTATGTTGAGATTAAACAACGTATTTCTGAATAACACATGGGTCAAGGGGAATCTTAAGAGAAATTTAATAATATTTTAAACTAATCAAAAAATGAAAAATTATTTAAAAAATTTGTAAGGTGCAGTGAAAGCAGTACTTAGAGGGAAATTTATAGCAATGAATGTGTACATTTAAAAGAAGAAAGACTAAAAGTAGTCCATTTTCATCTTAGGAAATTAGTAAAGGAAGAGTAAATTAAAGCCAAATTAAGCAAAAAAAAAAGAATTAGAGCAGAAATCAATGAAATTCAAAGCAGATAATCAATAGAGAAAAGTCAGTAAAACCAAAAGCATGTTCTTTGTAAAGAACCAATAAAACCACTAGACCTTTAGGTAACTAAGGTTAACTAAGAAAAAAAAAGATACAAATTACTAGTATCAGAAATGAAAGAGGGGCCATCACTACTGATCCTATAGACAATAAAGGACCATGATGAACGACTCTGAGACTTCCCTGGTGGTTCAGACAGTAAAGGATCTGCCTGCAATGTAGGAGTTGCAGGTTCAATCCCTGGGTCAGGAAGACTCCCTGGAGGAGTCTTCACTTGCCCACTCCAGTATTCTTGAAGAACTTCATGGACAGATGAGCTTGATGGACTACAGTACATGGAGTTTCAAAGAGTCAGACATGACTGACAGCAGCTTAACCATCATGAACAACTCAATGTCCACAAATTGGATAATTTAGATAAAATGGGCCTTTTCCTTCAAAGACACAATTTGCTAAAACTCATACAGAAGAAATAGTATGAATAGACCTATATCTGCTTTAAAATTCTGGGCTTCCGTGGTGGTCCAGTGGGTAAAGAATCTGCTTTGCACTACATAGGGTTCGATCCCTGACCTGGGAAGATCCCACATGCCGCAGAGTGGCTGGACCCATGTGTTCAATTACAAGCCAGTGCTCTGCAAGTAAGAGAGGCCACTGCAATGGGAGGCCCACACAGGCCAAAGAATAAAGATGGATGAAAATAAATAAATACAAAACCAATAAACAAGGCCAAAATTTTAAAAAATTCAATCAGTAGCAATTCAAAACAGAAAACACCAAGTGTTAGGTGGGTTCACTGCTTAATTCTAACAAACAAGTAAGGAAGAAACTGTATCATACTAATTCTATATAGACTTTCAGAAGTTTAAAGCAGAAGGAATACTTCCTAATGCTTTCTAAGACCCTATTACCAACATCAGACAAAGACATTATAGAAAAAGAAAACTACACACCAATATTCTCATGAATATAGATGTAAAATTTTCCAACAAAATATTAGCAAACTGAATTCAGCAGTGTGTAAAAAAGAATCGCACTCCATGTTCAAGTGAAATTTATCCTGAGTATGTAAGGCTTGTTCCTCATTCAAAAATCATTTAGTGCTGTCCATCCTATGAACAGGCTAAAAAAAGAAACATCACAAGTTCTTATCAACACATGCGGGCAAAGCATCTGACAAAATCCAACACCCATTCCTAATTAAAAAAAAAAAAAAAGTCTCACAGTTAACTAGGAATAGAGAAGAGCATCAACTTGATAAAGAATATCTACAAAAAACTACTGATATCATACTTAATGATGTGACATTAGAAGTTTTCCCATTAAGATCAGGTACCACTCACCCTGTCACCACTTCTTTTCAACACTGTACTGGAAGTTCTAGTAAATTTAGTAAGAAAAGGACATAAAATGTATTTGTATTGATAAAGAGGAAACAGAATTGTTTTTGTTCACAGATGATATGATTATCTATGCAGAAAATCCAAAAGAATTTAAAAAAAAACCTCACAACTAAAAAACTATAGCATGTTCATAGGATTCAAGGTTAACACACACAAAATAGTATATTAGTCACTTTCCAATGAACAGGTGGAATGTGTACAGGTTTTTGTGTTGACCTAAGTTTCACTTTTGGGGGGTAAATAGCAAGGAGCGTAATTTCTGAATCACATGGTAAAAGTATGTTTAGATTCTTTCCATTTTTTTCTGATTATATTCCATTATATGTTATTACAGGATACTGTGTATAATTCCTTGTGCTAAATCCTGTTACAAAGTTTTGTCGTTTACTGAGACTTTTTGAGAAACTGCCAAACTGCCTTCCAACGTGGCTATACCATTTTGAATTTCCACCAGCAAACAGTGAGGGTTCCCTTTGCTCCACATCTTTGCCAGCATCTGGTGTTAGGTGGGTTCACTGCTTAATTCTAACAAACAAGTAAGGAAGAAACTGTATCATACTAATTCTATATAGACTTTCAGAAGTTTAAAGCAGAAGGAATACTTCCTAATGCTTTCTAAGACCCTATTACCAACATCAGACAAAGACATTATAGAAAAAGAAAACTACACACCAATATTCTCATGAATATAGATGTAAAATTTTCCAACAAAATATTAGCAAACTGAATTCAGCAGTGTGTAAAAAAGAATCGCACTCCATGTTCAAGTGAAATTTATCCTGAGTATGTAAGGCTTGTTCCTCATTCAAAAATCATTTAGTGCTGTCCATCCTATGAACAGGCTAAAAAAAGAAACATCACAAGTTCTTATCAACACATGCGGGCAAAGCATCTGACAAAATCCAACACCCATTCCTAATTAAAAAAAAAAAAAAAGTCTCACAGTTAACTAGGAATAGAGAAGAGCATCAACTTGATAAAGAATATCTACAAAAAACTACTGATATCATACTTAATGATGTGACATTAGAAGTTTTCCCATTAAGATCAGGTACCACTCACCCTGTCACCACTTCTTTTCAACACTGTACTGGAAGTTCTAGTAAATTTAGTAAGAAAAGGACATAAAATGTATTTGTATTGATAAAGAGGAAACAGAATTGTTTTTGTTCACAGATGATATGATTATCTATGCAGAAAATCCAAAAGAATTTAAAAAAAAACCTCACAACTAAAAAACTATAGCATGTTCATAGGATTCAAGGTTAACACACACAAAAATAGTATATTAGTCACTTTCCAATGAACAGGTGGAATGTGTACAGGTTTTTGTGTTGACCTAAGTTTCACTTTTGGGGGGTAAATAGCAAGGAGCGTAATTTCTGAATCACATGGTAAAAGTATGTTTAGATTCTTTCCATTTTTTTCTGATTATATTCCATTATATGTTATTACAGGATACTGTGTATAATTCCTTGTGCTAAATCCTGTTACAAAGTTTTGTCGTTTACTGAGACTTTTTGAGAAACTGCCAAACTGCCTTCCAACGTGGCTATACCATTTTGAATTTCCACCAGCAAACAGTGAGGGTTCCCTTTGCTCCACATCTTTGCCAGCATCTGGTGATTTCAATGTTTTGATATTGGCCTTTCTAATAGGTGTAGGATTCTATCTCCATGTTTTAAATTTTGTTTCCATAATGACATATGATGTGAAACATCTTTTCCTATGCTTATTTGTATAGTTTATTTGGAGAAATATCTGTTACGGTCCTTGAAAGTGAAAGTGTTAGTCATTCAGTCATGTCCAACTCATTGTGACCCCATGGAGTGTAGCCCACCAGGCTCCTCTGTCCATTGAATTCTCCAGGCAATAATGCTGGAGTAGGTTGCCATTTTCTTCTCCACAGGATCTTCCCTACCCAGGGATCAAATCCAGGTCTCCTACATTGCAAGCAGATTCTTCACTGACTGAGGCATCTGGGAAGTTTTGACCCATTTTAAAATCAAGTTTCTTATTTTGTTCTTGAGTTTTAATCATTCTTTGTATATTATGGGTTACAGTCCTGTATCAGATATGCCTTTTGAAATACTTTCTGCAATAGTGTGGCTTGTATATTCATTCTCTTAACAGTAATTTTTGTAAAGCAGAGTGTTTAATTTTAATGAAGTCAAGCTTGTCAGTTATTTCATTCATGGACTGCGCCTTTGGTGTTTTATCTAAGAAGTCATTGCCATCCACAAAGTTATCTTGGTTTTCTCCTATGTTATCTTCTAGAAGTTTGTTTTGCATTTTATATTTAGCTCTGTGATTTGTTTTCAATTAATTTTTGTGACAGGTATAAGGTCTGTGTCTAAATTTATTTTTTCTATGAGGTTGTACAGTTGTTTGAACACCATTTGTTGAAAACATTATCTTTGCTTCATTGTATTGCCTTTGCTTTTTTGTTAAAGATTTTCACTAGTGGAACCAAGGCTGAAGCGCCAATAGTTTGGCCAACTGATGTGGAGCTTACTCATTGGAGAAGACCCTGATGCTGGGAAACATTGAGGACAGAAGAAGGGCATGACATGAGATGGTTGGATGGCATCATTGACTCAATGGACAAGAGTTTGAGCAACCTCCAGGAGATGGTAAAGGACAGGGAAGCCTGGCATACTACAGTCATGGAGTCACAAAGAATGGGACACGATTGAGCAAATGAATGACAATAAAGTTGGCCATACTTACATGAATCTATCTGAACTCTATTCTCTTCCATTGATTTGTCTTTCACCAACACTACACTGTCTTGATTACTATAACTTTACAGTAAGTCTTAAACTCAGGTAGTGTTGGGACCAGAACAATTTCGATCTCTTTTTTTCAACATTATATTGATTACTCTGGGTCTTCTGCCTCTCCATATAACTTTATATTGACTTTTTCAGTATCTCTAATTTATAGGGATTATTACTGTGATCGCATTTAATCTATACATCTAGTTGGGAGGAACTGAATCATTGAAAATATTGAGTTTTTCCATCAATTAAAATGAAATATATCTCTTTTTTGGTGGAATATAACAAAATCTCTCTACAACATATCCCTGATGTCCAGGATACAGTTCAAATTTTATATTTATTTGGTTCTTGAGTTTAAACAGAAAACCTGTATCAGATATGCCTTTTGAAATACTTTCTGCAATAGTGTGGCTTGTATATTCATTCTCTTAACAGTAATTTTTGTAAAGCAGAGTGTTTAATTTTAATGAAGTCAAGCTTGTCAGTTATTTCATTCATGGACTGCGCCTTTGGTGTTTTATCTAAGAAGTCATTGCCATCCACAAAGTTATCTTGGTTTTCTCCTATGTTATCTTCTAGAAGTTTGTTTTGCATTTTATATTTAGCTCTGTGATTTGTTTTCAATTAATTTTTGTGACAGGTATAAGGTCTGTGTCTAAATTTATTTTTTCTATGAGGTTGTACAGTTGTTTGAACACCATTTGTTGAAAACATTATCTTTGCTTCATTGTATTGCCTTTGCTTTTTTGTTAAAGATTTTCACTAGTGGAACCAAGGCTGAAGCGCCAATAGTTTGGCCAACTGATGTGGAGCTTACTCATTGGAGAAGACCCTGATGCTGGGAAACATTGAGGACAGAAGAAGGGCATGACATGAGATGGTTGGATGGCATCATTGACTCAATGGACAAGAGTTTGAGCAACCTCCAGGAGATGGTAAAGGACAGGGAAGCCTGGCATACTACAGTCATGGAGTCACAAAGAATGGGACACGATTGAGCAAATGAATGACAATAAAGTTGGCCATACTTACATGAATCTATCTGAACTCTATTCTCTTCCATTGATTTGTCTTTCACCAACACTACACTGTCTTGATTACTATAACTTTACAGTAAGTCTTAAACTCAGGTAGTGTTGGGACCAGAACAATTTCGATCTCTTTTTTTCAACATTATATTGATTACTCTGGGTCTTCTGCCTCTCCATATAACTTTATATTGACTTTTTCAGTATCTCTAATTTATAGGGATTATTACTGTGATCGCATTTAATCTATACATCTAGTTGGGAGGAACTGAATCATTGAAAATATTGAGTTTTTCCATCAATTAAAATGAAATATATCTCTTTTTTGGTGGAATATAACAAAATCCATAGTCTCTACAACATATCCCTGATGTCCAGGATACAGTTCAAAATTACTTTATAAACAGATTAATGCTAGGCATTCTCAATGGAAGAGATAATCAGTGGAGACACCTGAACTAAGGCACTGGAACTATCAGAGGATTTAAGAATATCTATTTTAATTATGCACAACAATGTATAGAAAAGCATACTCCATACTCTTGGGTTCCCTATAGCTCAGACAGTAAATATTCTTCCTGCAATGCAGGAGACCTGTGTTTGATTCCTGGGTCAGGAAGATCCTCTGGAGAAGGAAATGGCAACCCACTCCAGTATTCTTGCCTGGAGAATTCCATAGACAGAGGAGCCTGGCAGGCTACAGTCCATATGATTGCAAAGAGTGGAACACGACTGAGCAGATAACTATACACACTCTCTTACCAAATGGAGCAAAAACTATACCAGGCTGGCAAGCTTAAGAAATGGCTAAAAGTAAAGGCAGCTACTAGTCTTATTTAATAATCTTTCTTTTCAAAGTACTTGCCTCCCTTTGTCCTATGTATTCTTTTTCTAGCAGACAACCACTGTACTGTTTCTCAAATTCTCATGTCCTTCTATCGTGTTAGCCTTTTCGTGTTCTCTCTGACAGAACCTAACATATTTTACTTTTCTCCTCCACCTGTCTCCAAATTAGAGCTCATTGTTTCTCTTCTAGCCAGCCACTCTGGGCTCTGCCAGTTACAGGCAAGCAATAGAGAATCAAGTTAGGAATGGCTGATTAGTGATGGTACAATGTTAAGCCTTCCTAGATGTCTACACTATACCTAAGGCCTTCAGAGTCTTACTCTAAATGAATGAATGATGAACAGATTCCCCACCCTCTGGAAGAGAATTCAGAGGACTCTTAAACATGACAGACCTTCAAGGGCCAGAAACTATACTTTAAAACAGCTGACTCGAACAATTTCGATCTCTTTTTCAACATTATATTGATTACTCTGGGTCTTCTGCCTCTCCATATAACTTTATATTGACTTTTTCAGTATCTCTAATTTATAGGGATTATTACTGTGATCGCATTTAATCTATACATCTAGTTGGGAGGAACTGAATCATTGAAAATATTGAGTTTTTCCATCAATTAAAATGAAATATATCTCTTTTTTGGTGGAATATAACAAAATCCATAGTCTCTACAACATATCCCTGATGTCCAGGATACAGTTCAAAATTACTTTATAAACAGATTAATGCTAGGCATTCTCAATGGAAGAGATAATCAGTGGAGACACCTGAACTAAGGCACTGGAACTATCAGAGGATTTAAGAATATCTATTTTAATTATGCACAACAATGTATAGAAAAGCATACTCCATACTCTTGGGTTCCCTATAGCTCAGACAGTAAATATTCTTCCTGCAATGCAGGAGACCTGTGTTTGATTCCTGGGTCAGGAAGATCCTCTGGAGAAGGAAATGGCAACCCACTCCAGTATTCTTGCCTGGAGAATTCCATAGACAGAGGAGCCTGGCAGGCTACAGTCCATATGATTGCAAAGAGTGGAACACGACTGAGCAGATAACTATACACACTCTCTTACCAAATGGAGCAAAAACTATACCAGGCTGGCAAGCTTAAGAAATGGCTAAAAGTAAAGGCAGCTACTAGTCTTATTTAATAATCTTTCTTTTCAAAGTACTTGCCTCCCTTTGTCCTATGTATTTTTTTTCTAGCAGACAACCACTGTACTGTTTCTCAAATTCTCATGTCCTTCTATCGTGTTAGCCTTTTCGTGTTCTCTCTGACAGAACCTAACATATTTTACTTTTCTCCTCCACCTGTCTCCAAATTAGAGCTCATTGTTTCTCTTCTAGCCAGCCACTCTGGGCTCTGCCAGTTACAGGCAAGCAATAGAGAATCAAGTTAGGAATGGCTGATTAGTGATGGTACAATGTTAAGCCTTCCTAGATGTCTACACTATACCTAAGGCCTTCAGAGTCTTACTCTAAATGAATGAATGATGAACAGATTCCCCACCCTCTGGAAGAGAATTCAGAGGGACTCTTAAACATGACAGACCTTCAAGGGCCAGAGTTCAAAGCTCTTACCACTACTTTAAACACAGCTGACCTGCTTTCATGTTGGGGTTATAAGTAAGATTTGAAAGAGAAAGAAGCATTCTTTGGTTTCAAACAAAGATCAAACGTGGGACTTTCTGGTGGTCCAGTAGCTAAGAATCTGCCTTCCAATGAAGGGCACATGGGTTCGATCCCTGGTCAGAAAACTAAATTCCATGTGTCACAGGGCAACTAAGTCCATGTGACACAACTAAGACCTGACACAGTCATAAATTAATTAATTCTAAAAAAACAGAACAAACATAAACACATTGAGATAAAAAACAGTGAATCAGAATTTCCTGACTATTACTTATACCTCATTCTATGTTGGAAGGTCAAGCTGCCCCAGAATCAGCAATGAGGGGAGAAACATTGCTTTACACATTGGTTTCAATATTTCTATTTTGCAGGTCACTACTGCACAGTCATTAACCGCATGTGTGCTCAGTCATGTCCCACTTTCTGGATCCCATGGACTCTAGCCCACTGGCTTCTCCTCCAGGGGATCATCCCAACCCAGCGATCAAACCCACATCTCTTATGTCTCTTGCAATGGCAGGCAGGTTCTTTACCAGCTGCACCACCTGGCACAGCTTTTAAATGTCTTTGCAAATGTAAAGCATACACACACACACCAGATCAACTCTGTAAGCTAGCATTGCTCATTAACATTGTTCCTCAGAAGTATTATAGAATTGTCACTATGACAGAATGGGTTTTTCCTCCTTTTCATTTTAAAACAACCCCATCTGCTTACTTCTTTCAGACCCCTGTGGTGAACCAAGAAAAACTTGCAAAGGTTTATAGACACAGGTTGGACTCCTTAAGCAAAGAACACTGCAGAGTGCTTTTATATGTAATGAGAACTCCCAAAATACACAGCCTTAAAACAATCCAGGTATCAAAATTACTGATGCATTTAAATTCACTTGGGTAATACAGTAGCAAATAATACAAACTTTTACACAAACAACACTGGCCAGTTTCCAGGACGTTCCATAAATTGAAATATCTCTTTATAATCAAATTCCTTTGATTTTTCCTTGTATTGTTTCAACTTTGTACATAAAATTAAGATTTAAAGCTTACAGGTAATTTAATAAACATTTAACATAGAATGTTTGTCATTAGAAATGTTTGTCATTATATACCCAACCCCTGTGTTAAGAAGAGCAGTAGCCAGAAATATTGTTTTCATTTCCTCAAATGTTGAAATCAGTGCAGTCTATTGGTAAGAGTAATGCTTAGTCTAGTTCAGCTGAAATAGAGAAAGAAGAAAAATAAAAAAGAAAGGAATGGCAGGAGGGAGAGAGGAAGGCAGGGCTGTGGGAGTGAGGATGGAAAGGACATTAGAACCAGAAAATCATCACCCACTTTGGATTCCAGTTCTAAATCAGCTCTTTAGCTTGCCTCATTTCAAAATCCCCCACTGAGGGATTTAGCTGAGGATAACTGCAATACTTGAGTCAGTAAATCAAGTTAAGTCACTTTAATGATGTGTAAACTTTAAGACTGTTAGTTTTAACATTTCTGTAGCATTCCTGATTTCAAATGAACACATTTGTAATCATGAGAACAGTCTTGATGTGGGGGTAAATGGAGCTAGAGATCAGCAGTGGTCACACTACATTATTATCTAATTGTGCTTAATAGAGAGTTCAGAGTGGATGGGAATTACAGGAATTCTTGTTTCAGCCTAAATCAATGTTTTGCTTTGCTTAAAAAGTCACTAAAATATTATAGAATTGTCACTATGACAGAATGGGTTTTTCCTCCTTTTCATTTTAAAACAACCCCATCTGCTTACTTCTTTCAGACCCCTGTGGTGAACCAAGAAAAACTTGCAAAGGTTTATAGACACAGGTTGGACTCCTTAAGCAAAGAACACTGCAGAGTGCTTTTATATGTAATGAGAACTCCCAAAATACACAGCCTTAAAACAATCCAGGTATCAAAATTACTGATGCATTTAAATTCACTTGGGTAATACAGTAGCAAATAATACAAACTTTTACACAAACAACACTGGCCAGTTTCCAGGACGTTCCATAAATTGAAATATCTCTTTATAATCAAATTCCTTTGATTTTTCCTTGTATTGTTTCAACTTTGTACATAAAATTAAGATTTAAAGCTTACAGGTAATTTAATAAACATTTAACATAGAATGTTTGTCATTAGAAATGTTTGTCATTATATACCCAACCCCTGTGTTAAGAAGAGCAGTAGCCAGAAATATTGTTTTCATTTCCTCAAATGTTGAAATCAGTGCAGTCTATTGGTAAGAGTAATGCTTAGTCTAGTTCAGCTGAAATAGAGAAAGAAGAAAAATAAAAAAGAAAGGAATGGCAGGAGGGAGAGAGGAAGGCAGGGCTGTGGGAGTGAGGATGGAAAGGACATTAGAACCAGAAAATCATCACCCACTTTGGATTCCAGTTCTAAATCAGCTCTTTAGCTTGCCTCATTTCAAAATCCCCCACTGAGGGATTTAGCTGAGGATAACTGCAATACTTGAGTCAGTAAATCAAGTTAAGTCACTTTAATGATGTGTAAACTTTAAGACTGTTAGTTTTAACATTTCTGTAGCATTCCTGATTTCAAATGAACACATTTGTAATCATGAGAACAGTCTTGATGTGGGGGTAAATGGAGCTAGAGATCAGCAGTGGTCACACTACATTATTATCTAATTGTGCTTAATAGAGAGTTCAGAGTGGATGGGAATTACAGGAATTCTTGTTTCAGCCTAAATCAATGTTTTGCTTTGCTTAAAAAGTCACTAAAATATTGAGTAGCAGAAATTATGAAATATAATTATAATCCACTAAAGTCAGTGAAGAGAAACCAGCCTTAAACAATGTTTTTAACTTTTAATGCTTAGAGATTTTCTTTTAGTAATAGAAGTATGTTTATTGGCCCCTCAAATAGTCTTTCCCTTTTCTCAACTAGTAGTATAATTAATACATAATTCATCTCTGGTGACATTGATTAGAATTAGCTCATAAATGTATGAATGAAAAAATTAATATTATGAGTACCAATAACAATGCATTTCCATAGGCCATGCTCTGCACTGAGGACCAAGGATTCCTCCATGAATAAGATGTGGCAACTCCCTGGAGGAACTTGGAGCTTAGAATCCCCACTAAACACGTTCCTATTTCTATCAGTGGCCTCATTATAGCAAGAGGACGGCAGCTCTTAAACACATCATTGACTGGAGATGTATTAATACCTCTTTTGTTGCCCCAACATTATTGACAGGAGATATATTAGTACTTTTCTAGAGAATGCTCCAATTACCACCACCATATGAAGTTGTTAGAGCTTAAAATTGATCAAGGGTTCACTATACATTTTAGGATTGTTGTTATCATTCACATTTTACTCCATTTGATTTTTGTTCTAACCTTGTATTATAAATGCAAGTTTATTACTGTACAATTTTAAAAAAAGGTATCATGAAATTTCTCAAAAGCCCCCCACAAAGATCCACACTGTGGAATTTCAAGTAAAATAAAAGAACATATTCTAGAGGAAATACCCATGGGACAAAAAAATGGTCACTGAATTCTGTAGTTTGGAAAGAATGACTGCCTTGTTAATACAAGCAAGGTTACTTTCCACATATCTTGGTCTTTATCAATATCTTAAATTATTAGCCATTCAAAGTTATACTTAGAGAAAGGGACAGTCCTTCAATTTTCCCAATTTTATGACCAGTGTGTGGGCAGTGGGGGGTGGGAATCAAAGATTGGGTTTAGTTGCAGTCAACTTTTAAAAATACATTTTAGTCTGAAGTCTGGAAATGTACTGTAGTTCCATACATAACTTAAAGAAGTAGGGTTTATGATAAGATGCTTTAAAATGATTGAGGTCCATGTTGAGGACCCAAAATTCTCCACAAAAAACTACTAGAATAAATTAATTCAGCAGGGACTGGCATGGTACAAGTTTAATATAAAGAAATCTGTGCATTTCTATACACTTATAATGAGATATAGAAAGAGAAAGTAAAAAACACATTCTAAGTACCTAGGAACAAACTTAACCAAGGAAGTAAAAGATCTGTGTGCTGAAAACTATAAAACATTAGTAAAGGAAACTGAAGATGATTCCAAAAATGGAAAGGTATCCCATGCTCTTGGACTGGAATAATTATTATTGTTAAAATGGCCATTATATCCAAAGCAATCTACAGATTTAATGCAGTCCTTTCTCAGTTGGCCCAAGTGGTAAAGAACCTACCCACCAATGCAGGAGACATAAAAGACATGGATTTGATCCCTCAGTTGGGAAGATTCCCTGGAGGAGGGCATGACAACCCACTCCAGTATTCTTGCCTAAAGAATCCCACAGACAGAGGAGCCTGGTGGTCCACAGTCCATAGGATCACAAAGAGTTAGTAGACACAACTGAAGCAATAGCATACACACTATCGAAATACACATGACATTTTTCACAGAACTAGAATAAACCTTAAAATTTTTAGGAAACAGCACAAGATCCAGTACAGCCAAAGCAATCTGGAGAAAGTGAACAAAACTGGAGGTAAAACCTTCCCAGACTTCAGACTATACTACAAACCAATAGTAACCAAAGCAAGAAAATAGGTATTAGCATAAAGAAAAGATACAGATATATGGAACAGAACAGAGAACCCAGAAATATACCCATGCATCTATAGTCCATTAATCTTCGGTAAAGGAGGCAAGAATACACAATAGTGAAAAGACAGTCTCTTCAACAAATGGTGCTGGAAAAGCTGGATACCTACTTGTAAAACAATGAAATTGGAACATTCACTAGTGTGGGTTTTTGGGGCAGTGGGGGTGGGAATAAAATGGTTAGTTCAGCAACTTTTAAAAATACATTTTAGTCTGAAGTCTGGAAATGTACTGTAGTTCCATACATAACTTAAAGAAGTAGGGTTTATGATAAGATGCTTTAAAATGATTGAGGTCCATGTTGAGGACCCAAAATTCTCCACAAAAAACTACTAGAATAAATTAATTCAGCAGGGACTGGCATGGTACAAGTTTAATATAAAGAAATCTGTGCATTTCTATACACTTATAATGAGATATAGAAAGAGAAAGTAAAAAACACATTCTAAGTACCTAGGAACAAACTTAACCAAGGAAGTAAAAGATCTGTGTGCTGAAAACTATAAAACATTAGTAAAGGAAACTGAAGATGATTCCAAAAATGGAAAGGTATCCCATGCTCTTGGACTGGAATAATTATTATTGTTAAAATGGCCATTATATCCAAAGCAATCTACAGATTTAATGCAGTCCTTTCTCAGTTGGCCCAAGTGGTAAAGAACCTACCCACCAATGCAGGAGACATAAAAGACATGGATTTGATCCCTCAGTTGGGAAGATTCCCTGGAGGAGGGCATGACAACCCACTCCAGTATTCTTGCCTAAAGAATCCCACAGACAGAGGAGCCTGGTGGTCCACAGTCCATAGGATCACAAAGAGTTAGTAGACACAACTGAAGCAATAGCATACACACTATCGAAATACACATGACATTTTTCACAGAACTAGAATAAACCTTAAAATTTTTAGGAAACAGCACAAGATCCAGTACAGCCAAAGCAATCTGGAGAAAGTGAACAAAACTGGAGGTAAAACCTTCCCAGACTTCAGACTATACTACAAACCAATAGTAACCAAAGCAAGAAAATAGGTATTAGCATAAAGAAAAGATACAGATATATGGAACAGAACAGAGAACCCAGAAATATACCCATGCATCTATAGTCCATTAATCTTCGGTAAAGGAGGCAAGAATACACAATAGTGAAAAGACAGTCTCTTCAACAAATGGTGCTGGAAAAGCTGGATACCTACTTGTAAAACAATGAAATTGGAACATTCACTCACACTATATATAAAAATGGTTTAAAAATCTAAATGTGAGACATGAAGCTATAAATTTCCTAAACAAGAACATAGGCAAAACATTCTCTGACATCATAGTAATTTCTTAGGTCAGTATCCTAAGGCAATAGAAATAAATGTAAAAATAAATAAATGAGATCTAATACAACTTAAAAGACTTTGCACAGCAAAAATGATCAGTAAAATGAAAAGACAACCCACAGGAGAAACTATCTGCAAAAGATGTGACAAAGGGTTCATGTCCAAATTATATGAACAGTTCATACAACTCAGTATCGAAAAAACAAACAATTCAATTCAAAAAAACAAAAAAAGGCACAGGCTTCCCTGGTGGTCCAGTGGGTAGAGAGTCCACCTTGCAGTGCAAGGTTCACTGGTTCAATCTCTGGCCCAGAAAGATTCCACGTGCCACAGAACAGCTGGACCTGTGTGTCCAATTGCGAGCCAGCGCTCTGGAGCACATGTGCCCAGAGCAGGTGCTCTGCAATGAGAGAGGCCACTGCAATGGGAGGTCCACACAGGCCAAAAAATAAAGATGAATGAAAATAAATGGATTAAAAAAATCAATAAAAGACACTAAAAAATTCTTTAAAATGGGCAGAAGACCTGAATAGACATTTCCCCAAAGAAGATACACAGCTAGCTACCAGACACATGAAAAGATGCTAATAATTAGAGAATGCAAGTCAAAACCACAATGAGATATCACGAAAATCTAAAAATAATTAATATTTGAGAGGATGTGAAGTAATGGGAAACCTTACACATTGTTAGTGGGAAAGTAAATTGGTGCACCCGCTATGAAAAAAATGGTATGGAATTTTCTTAAAAAACTAAAAATAGAACAATCTTCTGATTCAGCAATTCTACTCGTGGGTACATATTCAGGAAAAAAATGAAAATTCTTAATTTGAAAAAATATATCCCAATGTTCATAAGTAGCACTAGTTACAATAGCTAAGACGTGGAAGCAATCAAGTGCCCATCAACAGATGACTGCTTTAAGATGTGTTTTACATATACAATGGAGTATTACTAAGCCATAAAAAAACAATGAAATATTGCCATTTGCAGCAAGATGGATGGGTCTAGAGAATATTATGCTTAGTGAAATGTCAGAGGAACACAAATACTATACGGAATCACTTATATGTGCAAACTAAAAAATAATACAAATGAATCTATATCTAAAACAGAAACAATTTGCAGACATAGAAAACTTACCATTACCAAAGGGAGGTAGGAGGACAAATTAAGAATATTGGATTAAGAGATACAAACTACCAAACATAAAATAGATATGCAATAAGACTTACTGTGTAGCACAGGGAATTATACCTAGTATCTTGTAATAATTTATAGTGGAATATAACCTGCAGAACAAATCACTGTGCTATACACTTGAAACACAATGTCGTAAATCAACTATAATTATATTTTAAAAATCATGCCCACATCGAATATTGTCCCAAGTATGACACAGACCCAAGGCTGGACCCGGAAACAGAGGCAATTTCAATTCCTATGTCTTCTGTACTTCCCCATTTTTTTTCCTGTCCTACTCTAGTAAAAGTATTGCATGTGAGTAATGGCATTTCTAGAGATGCCATAGGATCTCCTTTAGTCTCTAGCTAAAAGAAAATTCTGTCCATTTTGGTTCAATAAACTCTTCTCATTAGCAGATTGTTTGTGATACATTTCACGAGACACATCAATTTACAGTGGCACCAAGTTTTAGAACTCTTTGAGTCATACTTTGAGGTGGACACCTGGGTCATCAGTGGCTTCAGGCTATGTTCAACTTGTTGTAAGCAGCCTGGGTATCCCTCACACAGAAGGTCCTCATTAGAAATGCACCATAGAGCATTTAGTTCTGGTGACCAGAGAGGAGTGTGCAGCTATGAAACACCAGGCATCTTCTACAAAAAGCCACTTCTCTGAGATTAGGAAATGCAACCAACCTACCAAATACACATAAGTAAACACTACAAATAAGGCAAAATGAGGAGACAGAAGAATGTGTTCTGAAGAAAGGAACAAAATAATTCCCCAGAACATAAACTAAATGAAATAAAAATTACTAGAAAGGTAATAACAATGAAATATTGCCATTTGCAGCAAGATGGATGGGTCTAGAGAATATTATGCTTAGTGAAATGTCAGAGGAACACAAATACTATACGGAATCACTTATATGTGCAAACTAAAAAATAATACAAATGAATCTATATCTAAAACAGAAACAATTTGCAGACATAGAAAACTTACCATTACCAAAGGGAGGTAGGAGGACAAATTAAGAATATTGGATTAAGAGATACAAACTACCAAACATAAAATAGATATGCAATAAGACTTACTGTGTAGCACAGGGAATTATACCTAGTATCTTGTAATAATTTATAGTGGAATATAACCTGCAGAACAAATCACTGTGCTATACACTTGAAACACAATGTCGTAAATCAACTATAATTATATTTTAAAAATCATGCCCACATCGAATATTGTCCCAAGTATGACACAGACCCAAGGCTGGACCCGGAAACAGAGGCAATTTCAATTCCTATGTCTTCTGTACTTCCCCATTTTTTTTCCTGTCCTACTCTAGTAAAAGTATTGCATGTGAGTAATGGCATTTCTAGAGATGCCATAGGATCTCCTTTAGTCTCTAGCTAAAAGAAAATTCTGTCCATTTTGGTTCAATAAACTCTTCTCATTAGCAGATTGTTTGTGATACATTTCACGAGACACATCAATTTACAGTGGCACCAAGTTTTAGAACTCTTTGAGTCATACTTTGAGGTGGACACCTGGGTCATCAGTGGCTTCAGGCTATGTTCAACTTGTTGTAAGCAGCCTGGGTATCCCTCACACAGAAGGTCCTCATTAGAAATGCACCATAGAGCATTTAGTTCTGGTGACCAGAGAGGAGTGTGCAGCTATGAAACACCAGGCATCTTCTACAAAAAGCCACTTCTCTGAGATTAGGAAATGCAACCAACCTACCAAATACACATAAGTAAACACTACAAATAAGGCAAAATGAGGAGACAGAAGAATGTGTTCTGAAGAAAGGAACAAAATAATTCCCCAGAACATAAACTAAATGAAATAGACACAAGCAGTCTACCAGATAAATAGTTAAAGGTAATAACAATAAATATATTCAAAGAACTTGGAAGAAGATTGGATGAACAAAGTGAGAAGTTAGAAGGATCTAACAAAGAGTGATAGAGTACAAAGAAGAGCCAGACATGAATACAGTAACTGAAATTTAAAAAATACCCTAGAAGGGATGAATAGTAGATGATAAAGAAGAACTAGGCAGTTAGCATCACTTATGTATAACTTTTCCCATGCGGTTTTACATTTAATAGATAATTCTTTGATTTTCCCATTTGATTTTATGTAAATAATTACCTTTATGAAAAAAAAAAGAGAAAGAAATGTCCTAAAGGTGATGGGGGCCAGCACTTTGTTAGCAACTTGTGTCTCTCTTACCGTATGAGTGCTAATAAATTCTCCTCTTCCCTCTTCAGAGAAGGTCTAATCTTGGTCTGAAGCTATGTTTCCTCTAAGTGATCTCTTCTACTAAATTCACAATTTTTGCTCTTAGTATGCACCAACACACAAAGAGCAACGATATACTTGATAGTTTCAGTTACCCTGGTTCACAATATGTACATACTTTATCCTGAGCAAAGATATCTGTGAATCAAGGTTTGATATGCCTGCTGTGTACTTTCTACTGCATACTAACATGTATTGTTATTAAAATCTAAAATGTCCATTGGTATATCTCCCTAAAATATTTTATCCATTTTATCCCAGAAATGTGAGGACCATTCCTAGAAAAGCAGTTTTAGCACAATATGGGATCGATTCCAATGAGAAAATGGCAGTATGAAAAACTTTGTGATTTTTTACAATGCAGGTATAACTGATTTTTTTAACACCATGGAAAAACAATCTGTAAAGTGCTAATGATTCAGTTTGTGTTTCCCAAGAGATTATGAAAAAAAAAAAACACAGCCTTTGTCAGATACTCTACTGAAATAATGATGTCAGGATCTTTTTTTCTGAAAAAAACTGACCTTAAGAATTCTCAAAATGTACTCATAAGTAGACCATCATTAACTTTGACAACTTTCTTATTAAGAAGAATGTGTTCTGAAGAAAGGAACAAAATAATTCCCCAGAACATAAACTAAATGAAATAGACACAAGCAGTCTACCAGATAAATAGTTAAAGGTAATAACAATAAATATATTCAAAGAACTTGGAAGAAGATTGGATGAACAAAGTGAGAAGTTAGAAGGATCTAACAAAGAGTGATAGAGTACAAAGAAGAGCCAGACATGAATACAGTAACTGAAATTTAAAAAATACCCTAGAAGGGATGAATAGTAGATGATAAAGAAGAACTAGGCAGTTAGCATCACTTATGTATAACTTTTCCCATGCGGTTTTACATTTAATAGATAATTCTTTGATTTTCCCATTTGATTTTATGTAAATAATTACCTTTATGAAAAAAAAAAGAGAAAGAAATGTCCTAAAGGTGATGGGGGCCAGCACTTTGTTAGCAACTTGTGTCTCTCTTACCGTATGAGTGCTAATAAATTCTCCTCTTCCCTCTTCAGAGAAGGTCTAATCTTGGTCTGAAGCTATGTTTCCTCTAAGTGATCTCTTCTACTAAATTCACAATTTTTGCTCTTAGTATGCACCAACACACAAAGAGCAACGATATACTTGATAGTTTCAGTTACCCTGGTTCACAATATGTACATACTTTATCCTGAGCAAAGATATCTGTGAATCAAGGTTTGATATGCCTGCTGTGTACTTTCTACTGCATACTAACATGTATTGTTATTAAAATCTAAAATGTCCATTGGTATATCTCCCTAAAATATTTTATCCATTTTATCCCAGAAATGTGAGGACCATTCCTAGAAAAGCAGTTTTAGCACAATATGGGATCGATTCCAATGAGAAAATGGCAGTATGAAAAACTTTGTGATTTTTTACAATGCAGGTATAACTGATTTTTTTAACACCATGGAAAAACAATCTGTAAAGTGCTAATGATTCAGTTTGTGTTTCCCAAGAGATTATGAAAAAAAAAAAACACAGCCTTTGTCAGATACTCTACTGAAATAATGATGTCAGGATCTTTTTTTCTGAAAAAAACTGACCTTAAGAATTCTCAAAATGTACTCATAAGTAGACCATCATTAACTTTGACAACTTTCTTATTAATTTATTGTAAGAGAAACTGGTTTCTTATCTTTTAACACTAGAATTAGACAGTGTTTTCAAATAAATGATTTGCGAGCCCCTTTCCCAAGAAGGGGAATCTTCTCCTACTTACTCAAGCCCATCAAACCCACATATGGAGATGTAGCACGTAGCACAGTATCACATGTCCAGCATCATGCTTGCTCTTAGGAAGCGACCTTTATGAGAGATACAGTCTTTGGTCTCTCAATCAGCACTTTAGTCTAGCTGATGATACAAAGGCAAGATGTCAGGCAAGAAACAGACAGAAATAGAAGATAGTCTATAACCACGGGCTAAACCATGAGTCGCTGTCAATCAGCACTAAAGGCAAGGGATATCAAAGGAACCGGAATCCTTCAGAAAGATTTCACGGAACAAATGGAACTCAGGCTGACCCTATGATTGGTCAGAGAAACAAAAAAGGAAAGGCAGGCCAGGAAAGATAAAACATGAGCAAGGATACAGATGCCAGTGGGAGTGAACTCGTGTCCCCCATCCCCTCATAGGGCAATGCACAGACTGGACTAATTGTCATAGGGACTGCCAGGCCTGTGTTTGCTAAAATACATCATCACCTAGATAAAAGCAAAAGAGATTTAGCTTTCACAAAATAAAAACTTCCAGAAAAATTGAATGCACTCCCTTAGGGTAAAACAAAACATGGAGAATTTCAACTCCAAAAGTAGAATTTTTCCACGTTGGAGATAATAGGGGGAACAGAACTGGAAGCCAGTACGTTGCCCTAGGAAGGAGTCGGCCACTGCATGGGGCAGTTACACACTTTTTCTTTTCTGAATTAAGCTACATCTGTACTCACATTTATTTCCTTAGGGATGAGGATCTGTTTCTCATTAAAACCCCCTTCTTTATCTTTTTTTCTTGGTATCCTTTCTCAATTATTAAATTTTATGCCAATCAATCTTACTAATAAAAGACCCCAGATTCAAATAACATTTTTTTCCTTTGGGTTTGGAATAGCTCAGGTGGACTAAGACTAAACTGAAATTAATTGCTCCCATGGGTATTAATGAAGAAATCAGGAAAGGGTGTGGTTGAGGGGAAACTGAGTTCATATTACAGAGACCCTGATATTGTAATTTTCCAAAGATTTTTTCAGATGGGCCTTTGTCCCTCAACCTCTGTTGCTGATGAATTTGCTTTATACAGGATTTTAAATCTCATAGCCAGATACACTATCCTATTCAAAGCATACCAAGCCTCTGGTTGAGAGGAGAAAATATCAGCCCTAATGGACATTTCCAAACACTCAGGTGAGGTTTATTATTTTTTTTTAATTTTTTTTAAAGATTTATTTATTTATTTATTTTGGTGAGGGTGGGGTGGGGAGGGAGGGGAGCAGGCGGGCCACTTCTATTGGTCTTTCATTTGTCCATTTTCATCCATCTTTGTTCTTTGGCACGTGTGGGCCTCCCATCGCGGTGACCTCTGTTGTCACAGAGCACTGGCTCTGGGCGCATGCACTCCAGAGCTTTGGCTCGGTAATTGGACACATCAGTCCAGCCACTCCGCGGCACGTGGGATCTTCCCAGGCCAGAGATCGAACCAGAGCCCCTTGCACCACAAGGCGGTGTCCTTACCCACTGGACCACCAGGGAAGCCCTCAGGTGAGGTTTAACATTGGTGTTGTTTAGTCACTAAGTCATGTCCAACTCTTCTGTATGCCTCCATGAACTGCAGCCCACCAACCTCTTCTGTCCATGGGAATTTCCAAGCAAGAATACTGGAATAGGGCTTCCTTGGTAGTCCAGTGGGTAAAGAGTCCACCTTGCACTGCAAGGGGCACTGGTTCAAACCCTGGCCCAGGAAGATCCCAAATGTCATGGAGCAGCTGGACCAGTTTGTCCCAATTACGAGCCAGTGCACTGGAGCACATGCAGCCAGAGCTGGTGCTCTACAATGAAGAGGCCACTGCAATGGGAGGCTCACACAAGCCAAAGAATAAAGATGGATGAAAATAAATAAATAGAAAAACAATAAAAGAAGCCAAAATTTAAATAAATAAAAAAAAAAAGAATACTGGAATGGGTGGCCATTTCCTTCTCCAGGGGATCTTCCCAACCCAGGGAGAGAACCCACGACTCCTGCATTGCAGATGGATTCTTTACTGCTGAGCCACCTGGTAAGTTTGGATAGGTGTAGAGAAAACAGCTGGGATTTAGGGACAATGTTTACTCTAACAACAATCTTCACTGTTAAATTTGAATGGTCCTAGAAAAATGTGGCTTCCTATTATTTGTTTATAATTTATCATTATTTTATAATTACTACACTGAAAAATGGCAGTTTAGTCTTCAAATTAGTGTTAATATTGTGCCACAATCCAAATGTTAAAAAGTTTTTCTCAGACTGGTTACCTAATTAGCTTTCTCCCCACTGAGCGCTAGAGCTACTTAAGTATCATTCATACATAAATAGTTCCTCATGGATGTGGGGCAGAATAGCCCATGAGAAAGTTTCAGTGATACAACATATACATAGGTGATACTATATCAATGCTTTCAATTCTGCCAGCCTTGGCAGAGATGTTGATATTGACCTGAGACACACCCTCTGTCTCCATTAAAAACAGATGTACCCTGACCACTTCAACTTCAAAATAAAAGTGCAGAATGCCTCAGTAAGCTCGTATGAGTTATAGAGTCCAAGAGGGAAAGCTGTATTTATCAAGACTTTGGACTAAATGGACCATAGGTTTCTGGACTCAAGCCAACAAGTAGGACAGAGGAAATTTAAAAAAAAAAAAAAAAAAAAACCAGGCCTATTTATTATCACTACATTATAGAAAATACCCAGCCCTCATTGCTTTAAGATCTAAGAACACATTTGATGAGTGATCTTGTTTCTATGCCATGATGTCTGCAAGAGGCCGGTCCAGCAGCCAGTCATCAATCCCAGCAACAGTTCAGGGAACTGGTTTCCCTCTTAGGGAAGCCATAAATCTTATGGCTGTTTATTATGCCCTAACAGGATCACTCTGTAAAGGAATGGCAACTGGAATCTCTGACAGCAGCCTGGGCTGGCTGGTAACCTGTGTTTACACAGACTGTGGCATGTGCCAAGTGTCCCCATCTATGGGCTGCCTAATTGCCTCTTGCTCCCTGACACAGTATGGAAAGGGCCCTTGCAAGGCTGAGGAAACCCAGGAGGAGGAAGCTAAATTCATTGAGGACGAAGTCTGCAACCAAACGAACACCAACAGGAATTACGCTGCTTTCCAATGGTTATCATCCATAAATTAGATAAAATCACAAATCTTGTAGATTCTACTCTGGGGAGATCTGAAAGAAATAAGATTACAACAGGAGGTAGCTACGGAGACGACTACTGACAGATTGAAATAAGAACCGCACACAGCCTGGGGTGCGGGCTGAGAGAATCCGTGAGGAACCAGACCCGAAGAACTTTGGCCTCAGATGAAGAGCACCCAGGAGACAGGAAGAGAGATGAGGCTGGGAGGTAGATTAAAGCTTCCGGAACAAACGGAACAAACCTTAAAAGTGCGTAACTGGGCCTGCCAAAGGCAGCATTAAGGAAAGTAGCTGGAAAATCAATATGGAAAGGAAAGGAAAGGAAAAAAATTTAAGAGTCTTGAGAAAAATGAAAAACAGCCTCATTAAAGCATTTGGAAGTGATTATAAAAACCACCTTGAAATAATCAGTGTTAAACACAGCTTTAGAAAAATGTACTGAGATTTAACTCAATTAACTCTTCCGGTCCTACACCTATGTCAGTTCTCATAGACACAACATTGTGCTAAGTATAACCTCGTTCTCACTGTACCAGTTTTAAATAGCAACCATTAATGCAAAGGGGAAATGACTCAAAACTGGGAGAGATAATGAATTAAAGAATCCATGCAAATTAACTCTGATTTTCCCCTTAAACTCCTGGTTTAGAAAACATAAGAGAACCCCAAACAACTCCATCATGAGTTTACATAAAGGGGAGCTGTTTAAAATAAATGTTTGCCATGAGCACATACCATTATCAGCTCAGACTTCTGGTTTGTTAAATGACACCATTTCCTTGGGCAGAAAAGAGGTCACAATGGAAGTGGGGCTTGAGAAAACCAGCAACAGGACGAGTGGACTTTGAGTCCCTTCCTCAAGCACGACAGTCCCCTGACCAGGGATCATGGATGCCCCAGGTCAGACTTCAGGGAGCCCTTGAACCGCAGGAATCCTGGACTAAATTCTCTCTGGGTTTACACATTTTTTTTTCTACCCCTGGGCAAAAGGTCTGTTAACGTTTCATTAGCATCACAGAAGGAGTGTTTGCCTTAAATAAAGGCTAAGAATTAGTTCTATGATTAAGTGACTGCTTTCACAGTGTGATGTGGGAAGGCAGTTAGCACAAGGATCACAAACTGAAAATTCTGCCACTTGTTCCATTAATGCTACAAAGTCCAAAATTAGAGTTTTACTCTTGTTGACTTACTACTAAGTTCTATTACAATAAAAATTATATACAGACACATATGTATATGCAGACATACATAAGTATAAATCTGTGTGGGTAATATTATATCTATTATCCATCTGTCTCTCTCTCTATATATATAAAAGAAGCAACAGTTAGAACCTTACACGGAACAATGAACTGGTTTATTGTCACCCTGTTTATTTAAGTTACATGCAGAGCACATCACATGAAATAGTAGACTGGATGAGTTACAAGCTGGAATCAAGATTAGTGGGAGAAATAACAACCGCATATATGTAGACAATACCACTCTAATGGCAGAAAACAATGAAGAACTAAAGAGCTCCCCCTCCATTTTTTCCTTTTCCCCATCATGCCTCTTTTATTTATGTTTATTTTCATCCATCTTTTTTTTCTTTGTCCTGTGTGGGCCTCCCATTGCTGTGGCCTCTCTCACTGCAGAGCACCAGCTCTGGGCACATGCACTCCAGAGCACTGACTCGTAATGGACACATTGGTCCAGCCTCTCCACAGCATATGTGATCCTCCCAGACCAGGGATCTAACTGGTGCCCCTTGCACTGCAAGGTGGACACTAGGGAAGCTGCTAAAGAGCCCCTTTGATGGGGGTGAAGGAGGAGAGTGAAAAAGCTGCTTTAAAACTAAACATTCAAAAAGCTAAGATCATGCCATCCAGTCCCATCACTTCATGACAAATGGAAGGGGGGAAAGTAAAAGCAGTGACAGATTTTCTCTTCTTAGGCTCCAAAATGACTGCAGATGGTGACTGCAGCCATGAAAATAGAAGATGCTTGCTTCTTGGAAGGAAGGCTATGATAAACCTGAAAGTGAAAGTGTCAGTCACTTAGTCGTGTCCAACTCTTTGAGATCCATGGACTGAAGCCCACCAGGCTCCTCTGTCTATGGAATTCTCCAGGCAAAAATATTGGAGTGGGTTGCCACACCCTCCCCCAGGGTATCTTCCCAACCCAGGGACTGAACCCAGTTCTCCCATATTGCAGACAGATTCTTTACTAGCTGAGCCATCAGGGAAGCCCAAGAATGCTGGAGTGGGTAGTCTATCCCTTCCCCAGGGGAATCTTACCAACTCAGGAATCAAACCAGGAAGGATCTCCTGAATTTTAGGTGGATTCTTTACCAGCTGTGCTACTGGGAAAGCCCATGACAAACCTAGACAGCTTACTAGAAGGCAAAGAAATCATCTTGCTGACAAAGGTCCATAAGGTCAAAGCTATGGTTTTCCCAATAGTCATGTATGAATGTGAGAGTTGGATCATAAAGAAGGCTGAATGCCAAAAAATTAATGCTTTCAAATTATAGTGCTGGAGAAGACTCTTGAGGGTCCCTTGGATAGAAAGGAGATCAAGATGGTCAATCCTAAGGGAAATCAACCCTAAATATTCATTGGAAGGACTAATACTAAAGGTTAAGCTCCAGTACTTTGGCCACCTGATGAAGAAGAGCCAACTCACTGGCTGCTAAAGACCCTAATGCTGGGAAAGAATGAAGGCAGGAGGAGAAGAGGCAACAGGATGCGATGGTTGAATGGCACCAACTCAATGGACACAAACTTGGGTGAACTCAGAAAAATGGTGAGGGACAAGAAGGCCTAGCATGCTTCAGGCCATGGGGTAACAAAGAGTTGGACATGAGCTGGCAACTGAACAACAATAATATATACATAATGTAGCATTTTATATATATATATATGTATATACAGATGATTCAAGTATGCCTAGTACCCAGATGTTGGTTCTTAATACCAGTCTCTGAACCAAGGCTCTTTGGAGGAATAGCTGATTCTAGGGCTGTTACATGATGAGCCTAGAGCATTTTGTAGTACCAGGAAATAAAGTGCTTAAATACACAAAAATACCCAAGTTTTTAAAAATACAACTAGAGGTTGGAAGTATGTCAAACTGAAAAGATAAACTAAAAAAGCTCCCACTAATGAAAGCTGGAACAATTTGAGAAAAAGAAAAAATAGTACTGGACTATAACTTGAGGGATGAAATAAATATCCATGAAACCACACTGACATATATCAATGATTGAATAAATAAATAAATAGGTGAGAAGAGACAAACCTCCCATGCAGAACTCCCATCTCAAAAAAGGGGAACATAATTCCCTACTCCTTAAGTCTGAGCTGTGCATTAGTAACTTTTATCTAAAGCATACATTATGAAAGGAGAAACAGAAAGAAAGTAGAGTTCCAGTAAAGAAATCTGACAACTATTTCGCCGGCCAGGTGATTAAGGTCAATTTCAAAAGTGATAAAATCCTATATATATTATATACCCTGAAAATCTAAAGTGTTAGTCTCTCAGTTGTGTCCAACTCTTTGCAACCCCTTGGACTGTAGCCTGCCAGGCTCCTCTGTCCATGGGATTCTCCAGACAAGAATACTGGAATACTGGACTGAGCAGTCATTTCCTTCTCCAGGAGGATCATTCTGAGCTTGGGACTAAACCCAGATCTCCCACATTTCAGGCAGATACTTTATTATCTGAGCCACCAGGAAAACCCCATATGATGTACCCTAGATATAATATAAAGAAAATGGCACTCAGCCTCTGTGGTCTTCTTCCTCAAAACCTATAACCCCAGTCTAATTATGATAATATACCAGACAAGTTCCAATAGAAGGGTAATGTACAAAATACCTTACCTAATACTTTGTCAAGTTCATCAAAAACAAGGAAAATATTAGAACATCACAGATAAGAGGAGCTGAAGGAGATATTTCTACTAAATGTATACGTGGCCTAGATAGGATCCTGGGACAGAAAAAGTACATTGGGTAAAAACAAAGGAAATCAAAATGAAGTGTGGGTTTTCTTTTTCAAATGAACCAGGAAAATCAGTACCAATATTGAGCTGGGGAAATTGGATACAAAAATGGAGGAAGAGGGCTGTTAAGTATGTTTTCAGTGCTTAAATACACAAAAATACCCAAGTTTTTAAAAATACAACTAGAGGTTGGAAGTATGTCAAACTGAAAAGATAAACTAAAAAAGCTCCCACTAATGAAAGCTGGAACAATTTGAGAAAAAGAAAAAATAGTACTGGACTATAACTTGAGGGATGAAATAAATATCCATGAAACCACACTGACATATATCAATGATTGAATAAATAAATAAATAGGTGAGAAGAGACAAACCTCCCATGCAGAACTCCCATCTCAAAAAAGGGGAACATAATTCCCTACTCCTTAAGTCTGAGCTGTGCATTAGTAACTTTTATCTAAAGCATACATTATGAAAGGAGAAACAGAAAGAAAGTAGAGTTCCAGTAAAGAAATCTGACAACTATTTCGCCGGCCAGGTGATTAAGGTCAATTTCAAAAGTGATAAAATCCTATATATATTATATACCCTGAAAATCTAAAGTGTTAGTCTCTCAGTTGTGTCCAACTCTTTGCAACCCCTTGGACTGTAGCCTGCCAGGCTCCTCTGTCCATGGGATTCTCCAGACAAGAATACTGGAATACTGGACTGAGCAGTCATTTCCTTCTCCAGGAGGATCATTCTGAGCTTGGGACTAAACCCAGATCTCCCACATTTCAGGCAGATACTTTATTATCTGAGCCACCAGGAAAACCCCATATGATGTACCCTAGATATAATATAAAGAAAATGGCACTCAGCCTCTGTGGTCTTCTTCCTCAAAACCTATAACCCCAGTCTAATTATGATAATATACCAGACAAGTTCCAATAGAAGGGTAATGTACAAAATACCTTACCTAATACTTTGTCAAGTTCATCAAAAACAAGGAAAATATTAGAACATCACAGATAAGAGGAGCTGAAGGAGATATTTCTACTAAATGTAATACGTGGCCTAGATAGGATCCTGGGACAGAAAAAGTACATTGGGTAAAAACAAAGGAAATCAAAATGAAGTGTGGGTTTTCTTTTTCAAATGAACCAGGAAAATCAGTACCAATATTATGATACAGGCTGTGGAGGGCAGAGTTGGATACAAAAATGGAGGAAGAGGAGAATGAGCCTGTGTAGTATTTTCAAGAAATCCTAGTTAATTCTGAAATGATTTATTTGTTTAAAGTAATATTAGGCCCATATGTGACATGGGTAAATTTGCATGATAGGTATACTATTATTGTCATATTATTCTTTTCATTTTGAAGTTTGAAATTTAGCAGGAAAAATAAGTAAATGTGTTTGTCAAAAGAAGGAAGCAGGTAGCCCTTTGATTCATGAACTGTCATCTTTGTAGTATGGTTTGCCAAAGGACCTTTTCAGTCCTATATTTCTCAGCAAAGACGTAGAAAGCTGAATGTAGGGCTCTAGGAATAAACTCTGCTTCAGACAGCTATCTGCTCCCATCTGTTTTGTAAAATGAGGTGACCTGTAATAAGTTCGGGTGTTTCCCTTAGAATGGGGACTACCTATTGTGACCTTTTGCTTAAGAATAGCAATTTTAGCAGGACATGTGATCACCTGGACAATGAATCACATTCCCCATGCTGCCTTGCAGATTGTTGGTGTTGTTCAGTCACTAAGTCATGTTTGACTCTTTGCAGCCCTATGGACTGTAGCACACCAGACTTCCCTATCCTTCACTATCTGCCGCAGCTTACTTAAATTCATGTCCATTGAATCAGCGATGGCATCCAATCATCTTATCCTCTGTTTCCACTTCTCCTGCCCTCAGTCCTTCCCAGTATCAAGGTCTTTTCCAGTGAGTCGGCTCTTTGCTTCAGGTAGCCAAAGTATTAGAGCTTCAGCTTCTCTTGCAGATAGGTGAGGCCTTTTGGACACCTAAGTTCTAGACAGTGGGATGTAAGGGAAGTAACTCTCTTTTTCCTTTTGCCTTCCCTCTTAGCTGGGGTATAGAGTTGATGATTGCAGCATCCAGACTTTACCTTGGTCAGCGAGTTGACTTTGGGAAATTAAGAACCACATAGTAAAACAACAAGATAGCATGTGAGAAAGAAAGAAATTCAGCCTAGATATCCGGGAAAAATTGGGTAAAAAAATCAAAATGAAGTGTGGGTTTTCTTTTTCAAATGAACCAGGAAAATCAGTACCAATATTATGATACAGGCTGTGGAGGGCAGAGTTGGATACAAAAATGGAGGAAGAGGAGAATGAGCCTGTGTAGTATTTTCAAGAAATCCTAGTTAATTCTGAAATGATTTATTTGTTTAAAGTAATATTAGGCCCATATGTGACATGGGTAAATTTGCATGATAGGTATACTATTATTGTCATATTATTCTTTTCATTTTGAAGTTTGAAATTTAGCAGGAAAAATAAGTAAATGTGTTTGTCAAAAGAAGGAAGCAGGTAGCCCTTTGATTCATGAACTGTCATCTTTGTAGTATGGTTTGCCAAAGGACCTTTTCAGTCCTATATTTCTCAGCAAAGACGTAGAAAGCTGAATGTAGGGCTCTAGGAATAAACTCTGCTTCAGACAGCTATCTGCTCCCATCTGTTTTGTAAAATGAGGTGACCTGTAATAAGTTCGGGTGTTTCCCTTAGAATGGGGACTACCTATTGTGACCTTTTGCTTAAGAATAGCAATTTTAGCAGGACATGTGATCACCTGGACAATGAATCACATTCCCCATGCTGCCTTGCAGATTGTTGGTGTTGTTCAGTCACTAAGTCATGTTTGACTCTTTGCAGCCCTATGGACTGTAGCACACCAGACTTCCCTATCCTTCACTATCTGCCGCAGCTTACTTAAATTCATGTCCATTGAATCAGCGATGGCATCCAATCATCTTATCCTCTGTTTCCACTTCTCCTGCCCTCAGTCCTTCCCAGTATCAAGGTCTTTTCCAGTGAGTCGGCTCTTTGCTTCAGGTAGCCAAAGTATTAGAGCTTCAGCTTCTCTTGCAGATAGGTGAGGCCTTTTGGACACCTAAGTTCTAGACAGTGGGATGTAAGGGAAGTAACTCTCTTTTTCCTTTTGCCTTCCCTCTTAGCTGGGGTATAGAGTTGATGATTGCAGCATCCAGACTTTACCTTGGTCAGCGAGTTGACTTTGGGAAATTAAGAACCACATAGTAAAACAACAAGATAGCATGTGAGAAAGAAAGAAATTCATGCCTGGCGCATGCCATTACTATTTGATGTTTTATTTTTTTGTTCCTTACAGCATAATCTAACACCTCTAAAGAAATATCACTTACTTCGAGGTACCAAATCAGATAAACCTTGGGACCAACAGAGGACTGTCTCTAATATCATGGGCTAGGAGCTAGGATGCTAATGCTGTAAAGGAAGCTGGTTCAGGATGTAATTTTTTTTTATTATCTTTAAGTCTTTTAAAATTATTTATATGGCTGTGTCTTAGTTGTGGAGCATAGGATTTTTAGTTGCAGCATGTGGGATCCAGTTCCCTGACTAGAGCTTGAACTCAAGCCCCTTGTATCGTGAGAGCTGAGTCTTAGCCACTGGACCTCCAGAGAAGTCCCTGATCTGTTTCTAAGATAAGAAAACCTTCATCTCCCAACTGCTCAGACCCTGAGGGAGGATCTGCCTCAAGAAAACGGTAATACTGTGAAGGAACAATTGCTTGGTAAATCCATGAGAGCAGAGGGATGCATGACCATGGCTCTGCCTAACACTGTGTGAGAGACGTTTCTTCCTACACCACACATTCAGAGTCCACCACCAGCCAAAGATGTCAGCGTGTGTATATAAGCCTCTGCCCTGCTTCCTCCGCCATGGGCATACGATACGGCTCCTGTCTCCAACAGTGACACCAAGGAGCAACAATAGCAGTGGAGTTCATTGTTTCACTCATTAAACTCTTTTGGATATTTTTTTCCATGTACATCATAGACAGTATATATGCTTCTACTGTTCTTGGGCTTGTTGTGAGGAGGAGGGTCCAAGCAGAAAAAAAAGATATTTCTATGAGAACAAGATGGAGTTTAAAAGAATTTAATTTGAATTTTAAAAGAGAGATGACCTTGTTTTAAACCCCTGAATGGTAAAGTGGGACATGTCAGTTACATAGGTAAGATCTCACTTACCATTAGTTTCGCTGCTAAAGTAAATTTGCAAAATCACAGCTTATTGTGAATGAAAGCTGAGGATTTTATAGCACACCACTAAAAACCCTAGACTTCAAGTTAGATAGACAGGGTTTGAATCCCCGCCCTTCACTTTTTTGTTCATGGACAACTCATTCCATTTTTCTAAATCTCTATTTTCTTCTCTAGATAAAGAGGATAACTGCATCTTGCTTTCCTAGTTATGTGTCACAATTACATTGTGCACAATGGATTCCTGTGTGTAAAAAAAAGTGAAAATGGATTAGTAACAAAATAACTAAAAATCATTGGCTATGAGTCTTGGCTAGAATAAAGGCTCTCCGAGATAGCCATACCCTAATCCCAGGATATTTGAATATGTCACCTTATGTGGCAAACGGGACTGTACAGATTTGATTAAATTAAGACCCTCGAGAAAGAAAGATTATCCTGAATTATCTAGGTGGGCTCATTCTAATCACAAGGATCCTTTCAAGAGTGACAAAGTCAGGGAAAATTGAAGATGTTCCATTACTGGTTTTGAAGATGGAAGAGGCCACAAGTCAAGGAATGCAGGTGATCTCAAGAAGCAAGAAAAGACAAGAGAATGGACTCTACGCTGGAGTCCATTCTCTCCAGAAGAAATGCTGCCCTGTCAAACGTTTTCTATTTTAGGACTTCTAACCTGCAGAACCCTAAGAAAATGCATTTTTGCTTTTCTAACCTACTATGTGTGTGGTCACCTGTTATGGCAGCAAAAGCAAACCATTATAATAGTTACATATGAGTAGCATTTTATGAGAATATTGTATCAGTTTTTCTATTAACATTAAAGGAAACACCTTGCTATTTATGATAAAGGAAAGTTAGATGAGATTAACAGCTTATTACCTGTATTGAGGAGGCTGTGTGGATTATGGACCCAGGCAGGTTTAAGACCTTAATGAGCTACAAATAATTTTGTGAAGCCATCTCCTAGAAGAACATTCCTCATTACCTTCAAAGAGAAAGACTGAAGACAATGGTGTATCTCTGGATACACAAGGCTTTAGCCCAAGACAAAATGGTTTTTTTGGCAAATAACTTTCCATTAGTTTCTGCTAAAGTAAATTTGCAAAATCACAGCTTATTGTGAATGAAAGCTGAGGATTTTATAGCACACCACTAAAAACCCTAGACTTCAAGTTAGATAGACAGGGTTTGAATCCCCGCCCTTCACTTTTTTGTTCATGGACAACTCATTCCATTTTTCTAAATCTCTATTTTCTTCTCTAGATAAAGAGGATAACTGCATCTTGCTTTCCTAGTTATGTGTCACAATTACATTGTGCACAATGGATTCCTGTGTGTAAAAAAAAGTGAAAATGGATTAGTAACAAAATAACTAAAAATCATTGGCTATGAGTCTTGGCTAGAATAAAGGCTCTCCGAGATAGCCATACCCTAATCCCAGGATATTTGAATATGTCACCTTATGTGGCAAACGGGACTGTACAGATTTGATTAAATTAAGACCCTCGAGAAAGAAAGATTATCCTGAATTATCTAGGTGGGCTCATTCTAATCACAAGGATCCTTTCAAGAGTGACAAAGTCAGGGAAAATTGAAGATGTTCCATTACTGGTTTTGAAGATGGAAGAGGCCACAAGTCAAGGAATGCAGGTGATCTCAAGAAGCAAGAAAAGACAAGAGAATGGACTCTACGCTGGAGTCCATTCTCTCCAGAAGAAATGCTGCCCTGTCAAACGTTTTCTATTTTAGGACTTCTAACCTGCAGAACCCTAAGAAAATGCATTTTTGCTTTTCTAACCTACTATGTGTGTGGTCACCTGTTATGGCAGCAAAAGCAAACCATTATAATAGTTACATATGAGTAGCATTTTATGAGAATATTGTATCAGTTTTTCTATTAACATTAAAGGAAACACCTTGCTATTTATGATAAAGGAAAGTTAGATGAGATTAACAGCTTATTACCTGTATTGAGGAGGCTGTGTGGATTATGGACCCAGGCAGGTTTAAGACCTTAATGAGCTACAAATAATTTTGTGAAGCCATCTCCTAGAAGAACATTCCTCATTACCTTCAAAGAGAAACTCAGACTTCTTGAAGACAATGGTGTATCTCTGGATACACAAGGCTTTAGCCCAACCTTGTATCCAAGGAATAGTGTACCAGGTTTCATACCTACTCAATGGTTGGCAAATAACTTTCATCTGAGTCTCAATTCAAATATTTTTCTTACCACTCTCAGAGCATTATGTTGAATATCTTGAAGGAGCCTAATTTCAGTGGAAAATGCCCTGAGTCCTGGGGATAAACCACATGGGTATGTGTGTGAAAAGGGAGTAATGGGACCCAGTATCTGCCATGTATTTAGCATTCTTGTTACAGACTGATGCAATAATTTGCATGTAAAAGTACACATCTTACAAAGCCACAAGAATGCAAGAAAGAAACCAGAAAATTAGCCATGTAAAGCAGATGTTGCCCAAAGAATCTGAGATAAAAATGAAGATTCTGGCAACAGAAACTCAGACATAAAATTTAATTCACTCATTGACATGGATTCCAAAAGGAAGCATTTGAATATATATTTGTGTGCATGATATCTAAATGAACATGTCTGATATCTAAATAAGTATTCATAATTGAATGCCACCTATAGATATATGAATCCATAAGCCATGCCAATTAACTTAATGTCAACTCTCACCTGCCTCTATGTTAAGAATTCTTTCATGATCACCACTTTGGGGCACCTAAGAAGTGAAGAGCTAGGAAACCTCAAAAAGAGGATACAGGAGATCATGATTTTTCTGAGGTTCATTTTAACTGTCAAGCTCACATGTGACTTCCTTCATATAGGATTCAAAGTTAAGGCATAAAACAAGCCAGTGGTCAAGAACAGAAATAGGATTTGGTTCTCTTCTCCCATATTGCTTTCCAGTGTCTCTCCTTCTAGAATGTGATATATAAGCCCAGGTACGAGATAAATCAAGAAACAAGCTGATTTGAGAAGCACATACAACTCCAAGTTAGATGAGATTAACAGCTTATTACCTGTATTGAGGAGGCTGTGTGGATTATGGACCCAGGCAGGTTTAAGACCTTAATGAGCTACAAATAATTTTGTGAAGCCATCTCCTAGAAGAACATTCCTCATTACCTTCAAAGAGAAACTCAGACTTCTTGAAGACAATGGTGTATCTCTGGATACACAAGGCTTTAGCCCAACCTTGTATCCAAGGAATAGTGTACCAGGTTTCATACCTACTCAATGGTTGGCAAATAACTTTCATCTGAGTCTCAATTCAAATATTTTTCTTACCACTCTCAGAGCATTATGTTGAATATCTTGAAGGAGCCTAATTTCAGTGGAAAATGCCCTGAGTCCTGGGGATAAACCACATGGGTATGTGTGTGAAACGGGAGTAATGGGACCCAGTATCTGCCATGTATTTAGCATTCTTGTTACAGACTGATGCAATAATTTGCATGTAAAAGTACACATCTTACAAAGCCACAAGAATGCAAGAAAGAAACCAGAAAATTAGCCATGTAAAGCAGATGTTGCCCAAAGAATCTGAGATAAAAATGAAGATTCTGGCAACAGAAACTCAGACATAAAATTTAATTCACTCATTGACATGGATTCCAAAAGGAAGCATTTGAATATATATTTGTGTGCATGATATCTAAATGAACATGTCTGATATCTAAATAAGTATTCATAATTGAATGCCACCTATAGATATATGAATCCATAAGCCATGCCAATTAACTTAATGTCAACTCTCACCTGCCTCTATGTTAAGAATTCTTTCATGATCACCACTTTGGGGCACCTAAGAAGTGAAGAGCTAGGAAACCTCAAAAAGAGGATACAGGAGATCATGATTTTTCTGAGGTTCATTTTAACTGTCAAGCTCACATGTGACTTCCTTCATATAGGATTCAAAGTTAAGGCATAAAACAAGCCAGTGGTCAAGAACAGAAATAGGATTTGGTTCTCTTCTCCCCATATTGCTTTCCAGTGTCTCTCCTTCTAGAATGTGATATATAAGCCCAGGTACGAGATAAATCAAGAAACAAGCTGATTTGAGAAGCACATACAACTCCAACTTTGATCGCAACTTCCAGTTCAAACCAACTTTGTGATCTGTACCAGAATGAACTAAGACACTTTAGAAATATTCTCTACTGTTTTAGATATTTTTGATGAGCTGGTGAGACTAAAGGAGAGAATCTCTGTAATATGACTCAAATTATTCCTCTGGCCCAGGTCTTTCCAGTTTCCATTTTCCTGTAATATCATACTGATCCTTACAAAGAAAAACAACAAGCCTAAGAAACCCTCTCCTAGGAAGCCTTCTCAGACATCAGTCAGATTACTCTCTTCTTTCATTCATAAGAATCATATCTGTCAATAGGCAGATAAACAGAGATCTCTAATATTTATGTGTGTGCGTGTGTGTGTGTGTGTGCGTGTAAAATAACTCCTTCATGAGAATTAAACTCTTAGAAGTCTTCATATGTACCAGTAAGATTTTTCACTTTGCACACAATATATAATCATATGCCTTAAGATGTATTCAGACACAGAAATAGAAGCAATCCCCCCGAAATAACTTAAACAAATTAGGAGTCGTATGTTCTTTACTGAATGAGAAGCCTAGAGGCAAGAAACCCACAGCTGGTATGGTGTCTCACAATGTCACCTGGAATCAAGGCTCGACCCAGTTCCATGTACTGCCATGCTTGGAATATGTCATTCCAAAATTTAAAAATTTTGTGCATGATATCTAAATGAACATGTCTGATATCTAAATAAGTATTCATAATTGAATGCCACCTATAGATATATGAATCCATAAGCCATGCCAATTAACTTAATGTCAACTCTCACCTGCCTCTATGTTAAGAATTCTTTCATGATCACCACTTTGGGGCACCTAAGAAGTGAAGAGCTAGGAAACCTCAAAAAGAGGATACAGGAGATCATGATTTTTCTGAGGTTCATTTTAACTGTCAAGCTCACATGTGACTTCCTTCATATAGGATTCAAAGTTAAGGCATAAAACAAGCCAGTGGTCAAGAACAGAAATAGGATTTGGTTCTCTTCTCCCCATATTGCTTTCCAGTGTCTCTCCTTCTAGAATGTGATATATAAGCCCAGGTACGAGATAAATCAAGAAACAAGCTGATTTGAGAAGCACATACAACTCCAACTTTGATCGCAACTTCCAGTTCAAACCAACTTTGTGATCTGTACCAGAATGAACTAAGACACTTTAGAAATATTCTCTACTGTTTTAGATATTTTTGATGAGCTGGTGAGACTAAAGGAGAGAATCTCTGTAATATGACTCAAATTATTCCTCTGGCCCAGGTCTTTCCAGTTTCCATTTTCCTGTAATATCATACTGATCCTTACAAAGAAAAACAACAAGCCTAAGAAACCCTCTCCTAGGAAGCCTTCTCAGACATCAGTCAGATTACTCTCTTCTTTCATTCATAAGAATCATATCTGTCAATAGGCAGATAAACAGAGATCTCTAATATTTATGTGTGTGCGTGTGTGTGTGTGTGTGCGTGTAAAATAACTCCTTCATGAGAATTAAACTCTTAGAAGTCTTCATATGTACCAGTAAGATTTTTCACTTTGCACACAATATATAATCATATGCCTTAAGATGTATTCAGACACAGAAATAGAAGCAATCCCCCCGAAATAACTTAAACAAATTAGGAGTCGTATGTTCTTTACTGAATGAGAAGCCTAGAGGCAAGAAACCCACAGCTGGTATGGTGTCTCACAATGTCACCTGGAATCAAGGCTCGACCCAGTTCCATGTACTGCCATGCTTGGAATATGTCATTTACAGAACTACCTTGTGAATTCAACATGGTTGTCCTACATCCAGCACTGTATCCAAATCTCAGAAAAGGAGAAGAATGAAAAAGCAAAGAACATTTGCCATTTGGGTCAACCTCTTCCTTAACTCTACTGAGCTTTACAGGAGCCCAATACTGTGACTTGTCTTTCTGTCTCATTGAATGGGATTCTGTCATATGGCTGGCTACATCTGCTTCAGAAGAACTTGGTAAGTGTAGTCTTTAAAGCCATGCACATTGCCATACCAAGTGAAACTGAAAATCATTTAGTAATTTTAAAAAACAAAGGATAGGAGAAGAGCAAAAAAAATGACTTGGTGACTAGCAGTGTTGCAGTGTATAGAATCTTATTCAGTAGCTATCATCTTAGCAAGTCATTCTACATGCTGTTTTAATTTGTATGTGATTTGAGAACAGTGTTAGCATAGCAAAAAGCAGCTATATATATATATGTATATTTAGATATTTAACACATATTTCTTTGGACGTAATGACTAGGATTATTTCTTTCCCACAGTCTTCACCATTGGACTCAAATGCCAAGGAGTTTTTTTTTTTTTAAATCTGAGAATTATCTCAAAGAAAACAAGAAGAGTTATTCACTGCTATGAGTCAACTCTTAATAGATTTGTTTAAACCATGATAAAGGGAGTTTAAAGATCAGAAATCCTCAATGTAGGAAAATTAAGTGGTTAGATAAAAACAGGCTAACTAACTGTAATTATTCTCCAGGTCACTCATTTGTCATTTAATTAAATGTGCCCTCAGTCATGATTCTGTTCTCTTCAACACTCTAAGCCCCCCTGGGAACCCCAAACAAATCTATGGTTTGAGTGCCAAGAGCACCCTGCACTTAGTTGGTGCTTAAGAATTGCTTGTTTGAGGATTGGGAAAAGTATTTCCCAAAATTACTATCCTAGGCACTGAATAAATAGGTTGTTAACACACATTAAACTGAAAAGCATTCAGATTTTGGTAAGGGACTAAAGTCCAATGGGAAACAATGCACATGAGGTTAATCTTAGCTGAGAGAAATATTACAATCAGGATCCAAAACATGATCAGTCTATATCATTTTATTAATTCTTCCTGTACTGGTGTAGTAAGGAGCTTGCTAGAACTACAAAGCTATCTATGTAGTAAGGCGCTTACTAGAACACAAAGGGACTTCAGCAATAACCTAATCCAAACCCTTTATTTACAGATGAAGAAACTAAGACTTGGAGAAGTTGGAGGACTTGAAGCCATTTAGCTCTTCAGTAGAACAGGTTTCGTGCCTTCTGGGGTTCTTGGTAAAATCAGCACAGTGAACTGAATATTCCATCTCCATTCAAATGTTTGCTTTGTTCCGCATGGCCTAATTATTTCACATCAGCGTGTTTCATCCACTCGTGAAACATGCCTTTCACAAATGCTGCAATGAAGTATGCAAAGCCATCTGCCTTTGCTAACCCTTGTCAGTGTCTTCCCTCCAACTTTGAGGAAGCACACTTCTGGGCTCAGTTACTGCAATAAAGGAGCTAGATCTGCCTCCAGAAGGATAAGATCTGCCTCCAGAAGGAATGGTGAAAAGATCCTGAGCCAGTAAATAATCAGTGCTTGTGGTTGGAATAATTACACCACCCATAATGTGTGGCAATGACTATGATTACTCCAAAGGGCAGAGGCACGTGCTGTAAACTAACACCAATACTAAATTCAAGGAGAGAGACTCAAGGGCAATGGCAACTATTTGAGACATAAGTGCTCCCAAGAGGAAACCAGGAAGCATAATGGCATGAAAAGAAAGGGGAATACCTTCTCTAACTCAGTCAGTACCATTGTGACCCCTGGCATGACACACATCTGAGCTATAGTCTCAACATCTTTGAAATGCAGTTGAACAATGCATGTGGCTCTGAGGTCCCCATCAGGTCTAACTTTTAAAGCCTCTAAAAGGTAAGAAATCCATTTTACTGTTAAAAGGCTCACTCTCTTAACATTTCTTTCTTTATGGGTAAATATGTAAAAAGTCACTTTGCCCTCGATTGGCTTTTAAGTGATTTCTTACATATTCCAAGAAAAGTGCTGCCTTAAAAAAAAAAAAAAAAAAAAAAAAAAACACAAATCTTATGATTGTAATTCCAAACATGAACCACGACTGTCTAACTGGATTATTCCCTATCATTAAAACACACACACACACACACACATGCACACGCACACATACACACAGACTTGGTGCCCACTCTCATCTCTTCTTTCATCCAACATTTTTTCTCCTCCAGCATTTTATTTGCCACAGCCAAGCCAGCCAAGCCAGTTGGGTAGAAACTCACAAACCCTCTAATCTGTGAGGCATTGAGGTTTCTGACCAACATACCAGAAACATGGGATTCTGGGTTGTGTTGAAATGAAAATAATTCCCAAGCCTGTTTAAACTGCTGAAATGATACTGCCATTGCAAAAACCAAATATTTAAATTTTAAAATATTGAGAGATAATTGAGTTATTATTATTAAAGTGAAATAATTTAAGCCTCCTCTTCTTTTGTTTGTTGATTCATTCTTTCTAGTCCATCACTCAGCCTATGAATCAGACCTCCCAGAATAACCTGATTGGGGCAAATTCAACCCATTTTAGTTTAATTTTCTCCAATTCAAACACAACTTGCGCACTGAGGTGAGTGTCTAACAATTCAAAGGAACAAACCATTAAATTAAAATTCCTAACTTGATTGTTTGAATCACACTGGGCTAAATTTACATCCTCCATAACACTGTGGGAATTCACTCTGTGGGAGATTTTTCTAGCTACTTTTTTTAAGCAAACCTTTTCTCTTCTTTTTTAAAGGGTGAATTACTTGTCCCTGTACCTTTAACAGTAAGAGGAAAGAAATAAAACTGGGCTCTAGGAGAAAACAATGAGGCAATAATTTTGAAATTAAAATACAGCACATGATATATCAATATAATTGTCTTGCGTATGTGAAGATAACTCTGTTTTGATGGTGTTATTTCCCGAGCACGCAAAACCTAATAAAATCTGGAGGGTTGAATTGATGAGAAATTCAGCGTTAGAGATTATGAAAAATACCCATTAAAATAGCCAGACAAAATTACTGAAAAACAATTTTAGTGGCAAATTATTTATCTAGGTAATGCAGGAAGATTTATAAAGATTTCCCAACATTAAAATAAATTAGTTACTTAAAACACTGAACTTTTTTGACAAAGGAAAATGTGTTTATGCAACTGTTTGACCTTGAGCAAGTCAGTTAACACATCTGTGCTTCAGGTTTCTGCATTGTTTATTATTTATCCTTAAGGAAATCTTAAAAAATTTTTTCAATGATTATATTTTTGTGTGAAAGTTTTTTTTCTCCTTCTCCTTTATTTATCTCATTTCTTCAAAATTGAATCATTAATTATAAAACAGAAAACAATGGTTTGGTCATGAATAGCTCACTAGCTGATGATATAAATATCAAATTGCAAGAGCATCAACCATGGGAGCACGCAGAATGATGTTTCCAAGCCTCCCAAACAAGTGACTAAGGAACAAAATCGTTGCACTGCTAGCCTTCATTACACAAATACAAGTTGGATCACATGTAGGCTTGATGTGACCTTGGGCATGTCTTGCAACTGTTCTGTAACTCTTTACTTTTCTTCATTTATACAAATCAAGATGCAGTAACAGTCTCTGCTGAAGAATTTCTGGGAAACTTTTTGAGATAATGCTTACAAAAAGCATCCAACCCATTTTAGTTTAATTTTCTCCAATTCAAACACAACTTGCACTGAGGTGAGTGTCTAACAATTCAAAGGAACAAACCATTAAATTAAAATTCTAACTTGATTGTTTGAATCACACTGTGCTAAATTTACATCCTCCATAACACTGTGGGAATTCACTCTGTGGGAGATTTTTCTAGCTACTTTTTTTAAGCAAACCTTTTCTCTTCTTTTTTAAAGGGTGAATTACTTGTCCCTGTACCTTTAACAGTAAGAGGAAAGAAATAAAACTGGGCTCTAGGAGAAAACAATGAGGCAATAATTTTGAAATTAAAATACAGCACATGATATATCAATATAATTGTCTTGCGTATGTGAAGATAACTCTGTTTTGATGGTGTTATTTCCCGAGCACGCAAAACCTAATAAAATCTGGAGGGTTGAATTGATGAGAAATTCAGCGTTAGAGATTATGAAAAATACCCATTAAAATAGCCAGACAAAATTACTGAAAAACAATTTTAGTGGCAAATTATTTATCTAGGTAATGCAGGAAGATTTATAAAGATTTCCCAACATTAAAATAAATTAGTTACTTAAAACACTGAACTTTTTTGACAAAGGAAAATGTGTTTATGCAACTGTTTGACCTTGAGCAAGTCAGTTAACACATCTGTGCTTCAGGTTTCTGCATTGTTTATTATTTATCCTTAAGGAAATCTTAAAAAATTTTTTCAATGATTATATTTTTGTGTGAAAGTTTTTTTTCTCCTTCTCCTTTATTTATCTCATTTCTTCAAAATTGAATCATTAATTATAAAACAGAAAACAATGGTTTGGTCATGAATAGCTCACTAGCTGATGATATAAATATCAAATTGCAAGAGCATCAACCATGGGAGCACGCAGAATGATGTTTCCAAGCCTCCCAAACAAGTGACTAAGGAACAAAATCGTTGCACTGCTAGCCTTCATTACACAAATACAAGTTGGATCACATGTAGGCTTGATGTGACCTTGGGCATGTCTTGCAACTGTTCTGTAACTCTTTACTTTTCTTCATTTATACAAATCAAGATGCAGTAACAGTCTCTGCTGAAGAATTTCTGGGAAACTTTTTGAGATAATGCTTACATAAACTCAAGTGTCTGGCATAGAATAAAACCTCAGGAAACATTTCCCATTGTTACCATCATTATCTTCATCATTATTATAGATAAGCTCTCATCTATCTCATTTGGGGAATAAATTTGAATGAGCAGAATATTCACTTCAATATAAACATTATGGTTTAACATTAGATAGGAGAAATTCTTCAACTCAGTTCCTATAAATGGGCTTCCCAGGTGGCACAGTAATAAAGAATCCTCCTGCCAATGCAGGAGATGCAAGGGATATGGGTCCAATACCTGGGTTGGGAAGATCCCCTGGAATAGGAAATGGTACTCACTCCAGTATTCTTGCCTGGAAAATCCCACAGGCTACAGTCCATGGGATCACAGAGAGTCAGATACAATTGAGCACTACCACCATCCAAATAAAGAATAAAGTGGTCTCCCGAATAAGAACTAGCTGTCTTATAAGAAAGTGATGCACCTTGATTGCACAGCCATAAAAAGGGAGTGGCAAGCTCTGGCTGTTCTATGAAGACAGAGATGAAAGAGGAAGAGGAAAAAGAAAGAATTTTCTTTCCACCTCTTGGCATCTGTCCCCAGGCTTCGATTATTTTCCTAACTCATTAGTTCCTTTTATATATAAACCCACAAATCAGACTATTAAAAAAAAAAAACTCCAAAAGTCTTTAAATATTTTTTTTACATTTTTGATAACCTCTAGTTCTTCAACTCACCCTCATACACACATTCTAGGTTCTACCATCTCACCTGGGAATCAGGAAGGTACAGATCATCTTTCTGCTCTCTCAGATATTGACATGTTTGACCAAAGAATTCTCCAGCCTCAACATGCAGCTCCTAATCCCAAATTATTTTAGTAGATCAGATTTATTTACCGGACATTAATAATAGAGGTCATTCATAAGTGGATCCAAGTATTGAATAACAAATTTTTAGCAGATGGTTCAGGCAAGGAAAGCCCTCAGGGTGCAGGGAGAAGAAAGCTAGCAAATGTGAAGGAAAAACAACAGTTAAGTGGATCCAAGGGTATTGAATAACGAAATTTTTAGTCTAATAAAAAAAGATAATTGCTTTAACATAAACTCAAGTGTCTGGCATAGAATAAAACCTCAGGAAACATTTCCCATTGTTACCATCATTATCTTCATCATTATTATAGATAAGCTCTCATCTATCTCATTTGGGGAATAAATTTGAATGAGCAGAATATTCACTTCAATATAAACATTATGGTTTAACATTAGATAGGAGAAATTCTTCAACTCAGTTCCTATAAATGGGCTTCCCAGGTGGCACAGTAATAAAGAATCCTCCTGCCAATGCAGGAGATGCAAGGGATATGGGTCCAATACCTGGGTTGGGAAGATCCCCTGGAATAGGAAATGGTACTCACTCCAGTATTCTTGCCTGGAAAATCCCACAGGCTACAGTCCATGGGATCACAGAGAGTCAGATACAATTGAGCACTACCACCATCCAAATAAAGAATAAAGTGGTCTCCCGAATAAGAACTAGCTGTCTTATAAGAAAGTGATGCACCTTGATTGCACAGCCATAAAAAGGGAGTGGCAAGCTCTGGCTGTTCTATGAAGACAGAGATGAAAGAGGAAGAGGAAAAAGAAAGAATTTTCTTTCCACCTCTTGGCATCTGTCCCCAGGCTTCGATTATTTTCCTAACTCATTAGTTCCTTTTATATATAAACCCACAAATCAGACTATTAAAAAAAAAAACTCCAAAAGTCTTTAAATATTTTTTTTTTTACATTTTTGATAACCTCTAGTTCTTCAACTCACCCTCATACACACATTCTAGGTTCTACCATCTCACCTGGGAATCAGGAAGGTACAGATCATCTTTCTGCTCTCTCAGATATTGACATGTTTGACCAAAGAATTCTCCAGCCTCAACATGCAGCTCCTAATCCCAAATTATTTTAGTAGATCAGATTTATTTACCGGACATTAATAATAGAGGTCATTCATAAGTGGATCCAAGTATTGAATAACAAATTTTTAGCAGATGGTTCAGGCAAGGAAAGCCCTCAGGGTGCAGGGGAGAGAAGAAAGCTAGCAAATGGAGACTGTGAGAGCAGGAAAAACAACAGTTAATGAGAATAACTGAGAGACTTTTAATGGACCACGGATGCTGTGTGTCCATATTAAAGATATTTATCAAGAAAAACTGTAAAAGTAAAATGCTCCCTTCTCTATGTACTGGATCAATTCTGCATCCACACCCAACTTTTGTACAATTCTCTTATGTACTGCATTTTGTGTCCTTAGTCTTCTGATAAGAAACCAAAGTGGTGTTTAGAGTAGGGGTGACAAGTCAGTGACAAAAGCCTAAGAGACATTTTTTCAAAAAAATCAATGGAATAAACTGATCAGAGTCAGAGAAACCTATGTTCCCAGCCCCAAGAGCCTTTGGAGAAGTTAGGAAGGATTTTTAAGTCCCCTCTCTTCCCCCACACACATGGAATGAGAGATCAAGGGAATTTCATGTGGCAAGTACTTACTCAGAATCATGCTCAATATCAACTCTACCATCAGTGATGGTTTTCTTTGTTTTTGACTTCAGTTAGTTTTAATAATAATGTTAACAATGATGCCAGTCAGAGACTAAGCATGTCACATGCCCCTTTCTGAAAGTTGCTGACCTTTTTCAGGTACTAAGTATGAAAGAATGAGACTGCTCTGGTATGTGCTCTAATATTTGCACTCTACCTTTTCCCCTCATACCATTTAAGTAAAATTTGTAACTGTATATTTAATTTCAGAGCTAACTGACTGTTCTTCTTTAATCTGCTTAGCTTTTGTAGAATAAATATGCCAAATTTCTCATATTGGCACATACACAGAAACAAACTTATACAACTCAATTTGCCTCTTTGCCAGGTACAGAAAGACACCATTGACCCACAACTGAATTATTCTACAGCTTTCTTTCCCTTATTATTTTTCTTGACTATACTCTGTCCACCTCAGTTAGACTCCCAAAATGCTCTAGTCCTAAAGAAGATGATCACAGACTTCTACCCAAAAGGGAAACTTCAGCTAATGATGATTAAATAGCATGAGACAACTCTATTTGATGGAGGGGGAAAAGCAGGGAGGAGATTTCTTTATCATAAATCTGTATCCATCTTCAAGTAACTTAGTTATTGAGTTGCTAGATTTTTTTAATTGTGAGCAACATAAACCAACTCTGTCTAACTTAGTCACACACTAAAAAGAAAATGGGGACAGGGAAGTTGTAATTTGTCGGCACATAAAACTGAAAGATCAGGAGTAAAGTCTTTGCAATGTTTGATCTGTTATCATTAGTGTCTGGTTTCTCTCTGACTTCTTTTTCTGCCTTGTGCCATGATGGTTTCATTATCTGGCTCCAAGTAATGACAAGATTACCTGGAACTCCAGCGCTACATCAACCAGGTTCAGTTCTAATAGTACATGCATTTAAAAAGTCCAAGAAAGGACTCTGATTGACTTTCTTCTCTCCTAATTCAACCAATCACCATGACTAAGGAAAATGAACTATGCTCTTATTTTAAACTTAAGTCATAAGTGCACAAGAAGGCCAAAATTTAGAGAATGGGGAGGAAGTTGTTTCCTAAAGGAAAATTAAGAGTCTGATACCTAGGAAATAGTGCTTAATAACCACAAGAACAATAAAGCTAATGTCTTAATGGTCCAATGTATTCATCCAAAGTAATTCTTCCATATCAGGAATTCTATGTATTTTATTTATAATAACTCATTTTCTATGTACTTTATTTACACTAACTCGTTTTCTATGTACTTTATTTATATTAACAAATTTAATCTTCACATCACTTTGTATATGACTGTGTTATTTCACAAATGAAGACATTTGACTCATAGCACTTAAAAATAACTTGCCCAGAAGTATCCAGATAGTAGATGACAGATTTTCAATTGAAATGAAGGCAACATGAAGCCAAAGTGCCTTCATAATGATTCTAATGCACCAATTGTGCTATGGCCACATGGAAAAAAATAGTCAGTTGTAACTGTAAATTTTCATAGATTCCAGTTAGGTATTTCTGCTCACTGCTTTACCCTCAGTCACTAAGGATAATATTCAGCTTAAGAAGAATTTGTTGAATAATTTTTAAAATAAATCAGTGAAAGCATGAATGAATGAATGGTATATGAAGCTTATTGCCATATATCTGAGCAAAGTCAACTTCAACTAAATTATAAACTCCTGAGGACAATCATATCTTATGAGTTTTCTGTACCCTATCCAAAGGCAAGCACAAGTGCTAAATATGTAAGTTCTTAAAAATAATCATTTCTAGGGCTTCCCTGGTGGTCCAGTGGGTAGAGTCCACCTTGCAGCAGGACCAGTTCAATCCCTGGCACGGGAAGATCCCACATGCCAAGAAGCAGCTTGACCAGTGTGTCCAATTATGAACCAGCACTCTGGAGCGCACGCGCCCAGAGGTGGTGCTCTGCAGAGAGAGAGGCCACTGCAATAGGAGGCGCACACATGCCAAAGAATAAAAAGATGGATGAAAATAAATATAAATAAAAGAGGCATGATGGTGAAAAGAAAAAAAAATCATTTCTAATTATTCAAAGCCTACTGTGCAAGTAAATTTTATAAATGACAAAAACTAATGTTAAAAATGGTTAAGCCATTTCAAGGTCATATAACTAATAATGAAAGTGCTGGTATTAAAACTCTCGTCTGTCTTTCCATCATTGATGTTTTTCACAACCTCATTTTCCAATATACTTCTTCCCTGGCTAAGAGCTCATACTTAACAAGAGGTCATCTGTAGCAACCAAGCATGTCTGTATTTACAAGCTCTCATGTAGGAGGAACTGTCTGGACATGTGAAAAAGTCCAAAAATTCATATTCAGTATTTAAATTTAAAAAGCAAATTTTTGGAGCCATACACCAGTGGAGGGAAGATGTGTTTTCTTTCATTCCGGTGACAGAAAAAAACAGAGGAATTTTTAAACAGAGAAGAAACAGTCAAAGAAACTAAGGTGATATACTGCGTTGGGAAGGTGAACAAAAGGCTTTATCAGTGAGGAGATTCAAAGACAAGCACTCTTTATTGAGAATGATTTGACCTGCCTTAAATCTCCTAAATTCAAATCTGGAATCTGCCAAGGGTGCTCAAATGTATTCAGCCAGTCAACTGCAATAAGGACAATGAATGGGCTCCAGAACGTTCTGTTACTTAACTCATTGTGAAGAAGTTTAGGGTTTTGTTTCTGTATTAGATTACTTGTCAGCTGAATCAAAAGTTCAGAACTAACAGTAAGGAATAAATCAGTGGAGAATGAATGCCTCTCTCCTCAAAAACTCCAATAATATAAAATTACTAGAGCTAGCTAAGTTGGAATATACTGAATAACTGAATATATTTATACATTACAGATGGTGTGGAATGCTGCCAGTGATACCTTAGGGATAACTTAAAGTCTGGCTTTCCTTGGGGCAGAGAGATAAAATAGCCAAAATAGAATCCCTTCAAACTTGAATCAAAGAGATGGAATGAAAATGTAAACTCATTTTAAAAACTCAAAGGACTTATCTACTCTAATACAAACCAAGGGAATAACTCAATACCTTTGGAAAAAAATATTGTTTCTTATCAAATAATCAGAGTAAAAAGTCTTTGGAAAAATAAATAGGCCCACAATGCCACCACACAGATGAAAAATCTGAAACTGTGTTCAAAGGCAAAGTGGAAAGAAGAAGAGAGGAACCCATTCTTTCTGTTTTATAATTCACATAAACTGTTCTCCATTTTAAAGGGGCTGGAGACCCAGAATTAACCAGATTGGCAATGTTGATTTAACTCACAGAGCAATTTAGAATTATTTTATTTTTATTAAAACCAAAAGGAGACTTAAGAAGCCTAGTCCAACTAATTCAGTGTGTAGCTCAGACCATCCAGGTTCAAAGAGATTAAAGTGCCTGCCTGAGGTCACACCAGTAGTTTAACCACAGAGGAAGAATAAATATCTAGGATGATTAACTCTTAGTTTTTTTCCAATACGGTATCCAGTACTTGATTTCTGTGTCTATTATATCTTCTCTGGGCAGCCATACTTATGAAAACACATCTAAATATAAGCAGAGAACAGAATTTTAGGGAGCTGAATTTAGTTGCAAAGAAAAATGCTAAATCTGAATTTTCCAAAATGTATTAAGGCAATATTGTATCATCATTTTCATCAGGTGTCTACTGAACATTTGTTATGCTCACGAACTATGTAAATATCTGCCTTGTTTTTATTTAACAGTAACTTGGAACTAATGTGTCCTTAATATCAATCTTACTTATTTGTATTATAATAATAACTTAATAGGGCAAAAAGTTTCCAATGTGTATGAACACACACACATGTGTGTGTGTGTGTGTATATTTGTATATATGCATGTATACCCTCTTTGCTGAGATCATGTTTTTGCTGTCTTTTATATTTATGACCTCATTGTTAATACAGGGCCTTTTGACATGTTTGGAGTATAATCATTATACACGTTTAATTTCACAAAGTTTATGCTCTGGTTAAGAAATGTGTTTTATTCTTCCTTTCATTGGTATAAAGTTTAAATATTCTTTTGGTAAGTCTGACTCCTTGTCATCAGATAATCTATTTTAAATGAATTTTCCTTCTCTTGGTTCCAAAATGCAAATTGAGGCAAGCACTCAAGAAAGATTATTCCCTTGTTTTTAGAGTGCCTGTTTCAAAATGATGTACATCTATCTTGCTACCTATTAGGGCCTTTAAGAACAAACACTAGCTCACTTGTCCCATAAATATTCTGACCAAATGCTGATACTCTAGTGAAGGGAAATTACCCAGTGGTTTAAATAGAACAGTCACCATTTCCTGCTCCAATTTGTAGTTATACGATTCTTTTAGAATACTGTTCTATATTACAGAACCACTATGAGTATGTCAACAGCTTCATCTAGAAGCTGCACACCCTGGATGCAACTGTTACTGGTAAGAGGTAAAGGAATTTTCAGTGTAAATGTGAAAAGTTCAGTAGGTCCCTTAAGATAGATGGCCAGTGTTAATCTTTCAATATTATCTATATTCTACTGCCTAATGGTGTCACATTTTGCTTTTTAGAGCTAAAAATTCCTTCCCTTCTAATGAGTCAAAAGACTAGAATTAGGGGCTTCCCTGGTGTTCCAGGGGTAGGAGTCTGCCTTGCAGTTCAAGGGGCAACAGTTCGATTCCTGGCCTGAGAAGATCCCAGTGTCAAGGAGCAGCTGGGCTGGTGTGCACAACTGTGAGCCTAATGTATAAAAAATCATTTCATCGTGTCTGAACATTTGTTATGCTCACGAACTATGTAAATATCTGCCTTGTTTTTATTTAACAGTAACTTGGAACTAATGTGTCCTTAATATCAATCTTACTTATTTGTATTATAATAATAACTTAATAGGGCAAAAAGTTTCCAATGTGTATGAACACACACACATGTGTGTGTGTGTGTGTATATTTGTATATATGCATGTATACCCTCTTTGCTGAGATCATGTTTTTGCTGTCTTTTATATTTATGACCTCATTGTTAATACAGGGCCTTTTGACATGTTTGGAGTATAATCATTATACACGTTTAATTTCACAAAGTTTATGCTCTGGTTAAGAAATGTGTTTTATTCTTCCTTTCATTGGTATAAAGTTTAAATATTCTTTTGGTAAGTCTGACTCCTTGTCATCAGATAATCTATTTTAAATGAATTTTCCTTCTCTTGGTTCCAAAATGCAAATTGAGGCAAGCACTCAAGAAAGATTATTCCCTTGTTTTAGAGTGCCTGTTTCAAAATGATGTACATCTATCTTGCTACCTATTAGGGCCTTTAAGAACAAACACTAGCTCACTTGTCCCATAAATATTCTGACCAAATGCTGATACTCTAGTGAAGGGAAATTACCCAGTGGTTTAAATAGAACAGTCACCATTTCCTGCTCCAATTTGTAGTTATACGATTCTTTTAGAATACTGTTCTATATTACAGAACCACTATGAGTATGTCAACAGCTTCATCTAGAAGCTGCACACCCTGGATGCAACTGTTACTGGTAAGAGGTAAAGGAATTTTCAGTGTAAATGTGAAAAGTTCAGTAGGTCCCTTAAGATAGATGGCCAGTGTTAATCTTTCAATATTATCTATATTCTACTGCCTAATGGTGTCACATTTTGCTTTTTAGAGCTAAAAATTCCTTCCCTTCTAATGAGTCAAAAGACTAGAATTAGGGGCTTCCCTGGTGTTCCAGGGGGTAGGGAGTCTGCCTTGCAGTTCAAGGGGCAACAGTTCGATTCCTGGCCTGAGAAGATCCCAGTGTCAAGGAGCAGCTGGGCTGGTGTGCACAACTGTGAGCCAACACTCTGAAGCACATGTGCCCGGGGCTGGTGCTCTGTGACGAGAGAGGCCACTGTGATGGGAGGCCCAAACATGCCAATGAATTAAAGATGGATGGAAAAAAAAAAAAAAAAAAAAAACACGAAGACTTAGAGGCAAAAAATAAATAAATAAAAAAAGAGACCAGAATAAATAAAACAAAGAATTACACAAATAACAATATCCAAGAAACTGTCAACCCCAGAATCTGATTCTGTTCTGGGTTTCTCCAAATAACAGTTCATTAATTCACAAAATACTTTTCATTTGTAAGGGTTCATCTCTCTAAGATGGTCAATAGAAAGTGGATGGATGGATCCAGCACACCAAAGACATCTGCTGTGAATTGAAATGATCTCTGATGCTTTTTCAGATACAGATAGAGAACCACACAATTGCATCCTTAAAAGTAACTCTAAAATCTATCACTCAGATTTACTACTTTTGCAATTCCACATTAAGGGTGGTCCACTAGGATATGGGACCTCTCAAAGAGTTGAGTCTCATGAAGGGGCATACAGACTTCTCCCTGCATTTGGTTTATTGGTTTAGGGTGCTAGTGGAGTCTTCCATGGAGCAATCAGTGAATAATAACTGGCCAAAATTTAAAAAACTAGACTAAAATAAAAGCAGCTATTTGATAACTTCATTCATTCATTAAACAAGTATTAATCTATGCCTATCTTTTTAAGGTTTCTGATCAGAGAAGAAGACATAAGGGTGAGAAAACCATGATGTGAAAGAACTTCACTGGTTCTCCTTGTCAGACCCTCACATCACTAGTTTATAACCTTTTAGAAGGGAAAGGGCACAGACTTCTGAGAAAAATTGAAGCTATGGACCCTCACAGAGACAAATCCTAAGTTCAGATGAACAAACCAATTGTTTACATGCTACTCAAAGGTTTCAAATATCTCTAAAATTTACCTAAAGAAACAAGCTTAACAATCACTGCTCTAGACCAACATCCTAATTATCTACTGACACTTCACACTCAGTGCCAAACTTCTTTCATCCTTGGCTTTCAGTTTAACACCATACATATCAGTGATGCACAACTGTGAGAAGAAAACTTTAATTTGAGTCACATGCACACACCAAAACATTTGTTAAATTCAGCACCAGTAGAGTCCATTGCTGTACTGTAGGACAAAATATACACTCTCATAAGCTATAACCATTCAACAGAAGGAGTAGAAAAATAGTTCCTCTATTCATACAGGTTCAATAAACACAAAGTTCTAGGCATCAAAATTATTTTAAAATTATTTTAAAGACTAAATTATGATTTCAATGAAATACTACAATTTTTCTCCAAGAAAGTAAGAAAGAAAAAATATCAACAGAAGTAAACATTGATAAACTCAATGAGTTTCAGATATTTTGCCTAAGAGAACAGATTGTGTCCTACTTGGAAACTTGGTTTTCACTCATTTCCCCCAACCAGGCTAGTAGTACTGCTTCCAACCTTATGGCTGCAGCCTGGGCGCAGACTACACTCGATGAACCAGAAATACAGGTAGGATTCTTGACTGGCACATCATTCTTTCTATGGCAGGCCAACATCACCTTGTTCTAATCTATGGCGTCCTGGGACAACTTGTCTCTGTCAGATCTTAGCATTCTGATATCTCGGTGGGGTTTATGCTCATGTACCTCTAAACCTGGAGAAGGGCATTTCGGGGATCCAGGAATGACAGACAGAGGCAGATTCCACATATGATAGCCATCATCATGTAAAGCCTTCACGTCTTACAATTTCATAGAAAAAGAGAATAATAAAATTTATTATATTATACTATACTATGCCTCTAGCATACTAAATGTACCTTTATAAATCAATTGGCTTTGACATGTAATATCCACTAAGTAAATCAAGCATAGGAAGACAAACATCTTGTGAAACATTAAGATGCATCAGTGAACCATCTATCTGATGAAATTAAGGAATTATTGTTTATTGTTTGTTATACTGCTTGTTTTATTTTTATGTATGATACTGGTAATATATTTTAAAGGAGATTTTACCATTTACAAATACATATTGAAATACTTATGGATGAAAAGATATGTCTTATATTTGTTTCAAATAACCTAGAGTACAAGGGAATGCTGAATTATGGATGAAATCAGATAGGTTAGAAGTTGCTAACTGTGGTAACAATGAGATTCTACTTGGGGGTTTAATGTACTATACTCTTTTTGTATATTTTTGAAATTTTTATAATAAAGTTTCTTTTTCAAAAAAGAAATCCCCAAAATGAATAAATAATATGTCTATGGTATATCTATACAATAGAATATTATTTGGCCAGAAAAAATAATGAAGTACCAATATGTGTACAACATGGCTGAAGCATGAAATTATACTAAGTGAAAGAAGCTGGGCACAAAGGACTACATATTGTATGATTCATTTGTACAAAAATGTCCAAGATAGTCGTATCTCCAAAAATAGAAATTAGGGTAGTGGTGCCTAAAGCTGGGGAAGAGGTGGGGATTTGGGGGTGATGGCTAAGGAGAGTAGAAGTAATAAAAGGGGGTAATAAACATTGATTGTAGTAGAGGGTGCACAACTATGGCTAGACTAAAAGTTACTAAACTGTATGCTTAATAAAAAAGAAGAGGGAAAAATTAGAAAATCTGATATCAACTGTGTAAAGAAGTAGTATTCATTTTGTTTGAAGGGATAATGGCATAGTAAATACAGAAAGAAATCTCTTATTTGTTTATATACTGAAATATTTAAGGATATAAATACATACAAACATTATGTTGTCTTGGATTTGTCTTTAAATAACCCCTCAGAATAAGTAGAGCAATATGGTAAAATTTAGGCAGTTGTTACAAATGATAGAAGAGATCCATTATTTTTCAGAATAAAAAAATAAAAAGAAATCAACAGAATATGCGGAAAGTAGACATTTTATAGCAGAATGACTGTTTCCATGTGAACCTTGCTATCTTCCACAGAATACTACTTGCATGTTAATAATGGTTACTGAAAAGGGTCTTACATGCTGAAATAAGGCAAGGAAACACTGAGAAAGGCTGTAAAGAAAAAAACTATTCTCAAAAGGTCTTTTACTAATGTATGATACTGGTAATATATTTTAAAGGAGATTTTACCATTTACAAATACATATTGAAATACTTATGGATGAAAAGATATGTCTTATATTTGTTTCAAATAACCTAGAGTACAAGGAATGCTGAATTATGGATGAAATCAGATAGGTTAGAAGTTGCTAACTGTGGTAACAATGAGATTCTACTTGGGGTTTAATGTACTATACTCTTTTGTATATTTTTGAAATTTTTATAATAAAGTTTCTTTTTCAAAAAAGAAATCCCCAAAATGAATAAATAATATGTCTATGGTATATCTATACAATAGAATATTATTTGGCCAGAAAAAATAATGAAGTACCAATATGTGTACAACATGGCTGAAGCATGAAATTATACTAAGTGAAAGAAGCTGGGCACAAAGGACTACATATTGTATGATTCATTTGTACAAAAATGTCCAAGATAGTCGTATCTCCAAAAATAGAAATTAGGGTAGTGGTGCCTAAAGCTGGGGAAGAGGTGGGGATTTGGGGGTGATGGCTAAGGAGAGTAGAAGTAATAAAAGGGGGTAATAAACATTGATTGTAGTAGAGGGTGCACAACTATGGCTAGACTAAAAGTTACTAAACTGTATGCTTAATAAAAAAGAAGAGGGAAAAATTAGAAAATCTGATATCAACTGTGTAAAGAAGTAGTATTCATTTTGTTTGAAGGGATAATGGCATAGTAAATACAGAAAGAAATCTCTTATTTGTTTATATACTGAAATATTTAAGGATATAAATACATACAAACATTATGTTGTCTTGGATTTGTCTTTAAATAACCCCTCAGAATAAGTAGAGCAATATGGTAAAATTTAGGCAGTTGTTACAAATGATAGAAGAGATCCATTATTTTTCAGAATAAAAAAATAAAAAGAAATCAACAGAATATGCGGAAAGTAGACATTTTATAGCAGAATGACTGTTTCCATGTGAACCTTGCTATCTTCCACAGAATACTACTTGCATGTTAATAATGGTTACTGAAAAGGGTCTTACATGCTGAAATAAGGCAAGGAAACACTGAGAAAGGCTGTAAAGACTTTTTATGTGGAGTACAAGGAGACTATCCCAAACTGATGATTTACTGTATTATTCTCAAAAGGTCTTTTACTATATACATGCTGTTTATTGAGGCTTCCCTGGTGGCTCAGATGGTAAAGAATCTGCCTGCAATGTAGGAGACACAGGTTCAATCCCTGGGCTGCAAATACCTCTTGGAGAAGGGAATGGCTACCCTCTCCAACATTCTTGCCTGTAGAATCCCATGGAAAGAGGAGCCTGGTGGACTGTTTATTAGATAATGAGAACAGTGGTGCAGCAAGATCATTCTGTAAAATATAGCCTTTTTTTTTTTTTCCTTTTTGGGAGGGCAGGTTAGGGAGGGAGGGGGGCGGGCAGGCCACTTCTATTGGTCTTTCATTTATCTATTTTCATCCATCTCAGTTCTTTGGCCCATGTGGGCCTCCCATTGCGGTGGCCTCTGTTGTCGCAGAGCACTGGCTCTGGCCGCATGTGCTCCAGAGCTCCGGCTCGGTAATTGGACACATCGGTCCAGCCACTCTGCAGCACGTGGGCTCTTCCCAGGCCAGGGATCGAACTGGCGCCCCTTGCACTGCAAGGCAGTGTCCTTACCCACTGGACCACCAGGGAAGTCCCTAGCCTATTTTTTTTTTTTTGACAATTATTTCTTTATCTGGCTGCCTCGGGTCTTAGTTGAGGCATGTGAGTTCTTTCAGTTATGGCATGTGAAATATTAGTGGGAGTATGTGGGATCTAGTTCCCTGATTAGGAATTGAACCCAGGCGCCCTGCACTGGGAGCACAGAGTCTTAGCCACTGGACCACCAGGGAAGTCCCTATAGCCTATTATTTCTGATAACTGACCTTTTTGTAAACAGCTCACTCTCACACTAGTACCAATCCTTCAGTCTAGAGGCAGGAAGAAACTAGTAGACTAGCTCAATGTTTTTCCAATTTCTCTAACTCCCACTCACTTGAAAATTTGTTTGTATGTCCCAGAACAAGCTATAGTTTAGACCAGTAGTGTGAGGTCTGAATCATGTACTGGATATTGCTGACCTTCAATCCTACCCAATTTCTAACATTTTCAGTCTATGTGTTCAGTCCACGGAACAGAGCGTATATCTTGGTACTAAAAGGAGGATAAGGCAAGGAAACACTGAGAAAGGCTGTAAAGACTTTTTATGTGGAGTACAAGGAGACTATCCCAAACTGATGATTTACTGTATTATTCTCAAAAGGTCTTTTACTATATACATGCTGTTTATTGAGGCTTCCCTGGTGGCTCAGATGGTAAAGAATCTGCCTGCAATGTAGGAGACACAGGTTCAATCCCTGGGCTGCAAATACCTCTTGGAGAAGGGAATGGCTACCCTCTCCAACATTCTTGCCTGTAGAATCCCATGGAAAGAGGAGCCTGGTGGACTGTTTATTAGATAATGAGAACAGTGGTGCAGCAAGATCATTCTGTAAAATATAGCCTTTTTTTTTTTTCCTTTTTGGGAGGGCAGGTTAGGGAGGGAGGGGGGCGGGCAGGCCACTTCTATTGGTCTTTCATTTATCTATTTTCATCCATCTCAGTTCTTTGGCCCATGTGGGCCTCCCATTGCGGTGGCCTCTGTTGTCGCAGAGCACTGGCTCTGGCCGCATGTGCTCCAGAGCTCCGGCTCGGTAATTGGACACATCGGTCCAGCCACTCTGCAGCACGTGGGCTCTTCCCAGGCCAGGGATCGAACTGGCGCCCCTTGCACTGCAAGGCAGTGTCCTTACCCACTGGACCACCAGGGAAGTCCCTAGCCTATTTTTTTTTTTTTGACAATTATTTCTTTATCTGGCTGCCTCGGGTCTTAGTTGAGGCATGTGAGTTCTTTCAGTTATGGCATGTGAAATATTAGTGGGAGTATGTGGGATCTAGTTCCCTGATTAGGAATTGAACCCAGGCGCCCTGCACTGGGAGCACAGAGTCTTAGCCACTGGACCACCAGGGAAGTCCCTATAGCCTATTATTTCTGATAACTGACCTTTTTGTAAACAGCTCACTCTCACACTAGTACCAATCCTTCAGTCTAGAGGCAGGAAGAAACTAGTAGACTAGCTCAATGTTTTTCCAATTTCTCTAACTCCCACTCACTTGAAAATTTGTTTGTATGTCCCAGAACAAGCTATAGTTTAGACCAGTAGTGTGAGGTCTGAATCATGTACTGGATATTGCTGACCTTCAATCCTACCCAATTTCTAACATTTTCAGTCTATGTGTTCAGTGAGCGGACATGTGATGTTGGAGTCCATGGTTCTGGTTGACCAAACCAGTAGTCCATGCTTTATACCTCTTGTGTGACAGTCACTCCAGTCCTTCAGATTATGAAGCACATCCACAGCACGGACAGGTGAACAAGTTCAACGTCCACAGCCCCCTAGAAATGACGGCATCTACTTATGCTAGAAACTATGCTGACCATCCTGGGATGAGAATTTTGAAATACTCTTAGGTGTATCACACTTTTGCCTTCAGCTTCCCAGATCTTTTAGTGATCCCTTGAGCCACTTCTTGCAGAAGCAGCTCAGAACTAGAAGTGTAAATTAGTTGTCGCAATTCTGGAGACCAAGGTTCCCACAGCTGTGATAAAATACACCTAAAAGATACAAAATCCTAGGTGCATGAAAATTTGCTTCAAGGGAATTCCAAAAATGGATATAAATAATTTAATTTTCACATTAAAACCCAGAATCAACTGGTCCATTGTGGTAAATACCTGTTGAGGCCCTCGAGATATGTCATTGTTCTACAGGGCTGAAATGGTCAGGTCTAAAATCAAACAGCAGGGCTTCCCTGGTGGCTCAGTGTTTAAAAAAAAAAAAACCCTCCTGCCTCCTCGAGACACAGGTTCGATTCCTGATCAGAAAAGATGCCACATGTTGCAGAGCAATTAAGCCCTTATGCCACCAACTAATGAGTTTGTGCTCTAGAACCCCACAGCCACAATTACTGAGTCCATGTACTGCAACTACTCAGGCCTGGTGTCGATGTTCTACAACAAGAGAAGGCACCACAACGAGTAGCCTGCACAGCAACAAAGACCTAGCACAGTCAAAATTAAAAAAGAAAAAAAAGAAGAAATCATAGCATTCAAAGCTCAGCTTCACTGTATGTTAGCTACAGGACCTGGAACACCTTGGTTAACCTTTTAAATCCTCAATGACTCTCCTGAAAAGGGGACTATAATAGCACCTACTCTTAGGGCTTTTGTGAGGGTTAAATGAAATGATAAGGAATGGACAATAGTATGAAGTGTTTAGTACACTGATTGCACATGGTATTGTTAGGCAAGAAGTTAGACAAGAGCAGTGAGAGGCATCCCCTTCAGCTAAGCACCCGGTGACCACGTAATCCCACCAAATAATTTAGCACCCCTAATACACCCCCATCAGTACTCCAAAATAGTCAAGGACCTGAAAAATTTCCCACTGCCCACTGGTAGGACCTTCCCTACTCAAAACACATGCACTCACCTCGCACTATCATGTACTAAAGTAACCTTTGGCAGCCATTGGACTCATTAACTGCACATAAATATTCCATGAATACATATATCTAATTATAACAGACTGAAGTATGGGAAGGACATGCATCGTAGAGCATCTTGTTATATAACCTGAAGCTGTCAATCCAAACTGTCAATCAGTGACCCCTTGGATTATGAAATGACCTTGCTCTGTACCCCAGCCCTTTAGAACTATTGTCTTTTCGTGTGGCCCACCCCTCCCTTGAGGTGTTCTCTCTGTTCTTTCTTTCCCTGTCGTTAATAAACTCTCTTGCAATGGAAAGACCCAGTTAATTCCCTGGACAGAGAGTTAAGATCCCGCAAGCCTCACAGCACAGCCAAAAAAAAGGGGGACAGGGTCGGGGCAGGAACTTTAGTATGTTACCAAAAAGAACATCATGACTAAATTCCATGCAATGTTGGCATCAGAATTTCTTTGAATCTGATTATTATATTAAGTCACATTCCAATGAGCCCAGAGTGTCTTATGGGGAAAATAATTACTCAATTGCTAGTAGTTGGCAGACATTCCATTAAAAAAAAAAAAAAAAAAAAGATTTAACTTGCCTTTGCATTCCTCATTTCAATACCAGTTAAATGAAAAGTAGATTGTGATTAAAATGGAGACATTTTATGCACTAGCATTTACAGTGTACGTTTTCTAAATTATACTCTGTTTGGTCTTGTTTAACAGAAGGTTTAGTTCTTTTTGGTTTTTCCTTTCCACATGAATTAAATTTTAAACCTTCTTTTTCCAGTGAGAAAAGTATTAAAGTTCTACCCATGCCCCTAAATGACATATGATCTATGGATGACTTCACTGCTCCCCATTTACAGACTTTACACTCGGAAACTACTTGGAAAAAGACTTACTGCTTAAAAACTGACCTCTTTGTTTAAAATGTTCAAAGAACACAGAAGTTGAAGAAGAACAAGTTTGTTTCAAATTCAGAAGCACACAAGTAATGGGTTGATTTAAAAGTTATGTGTTTCAAGAAAAGTCACAATAGAACAGCTTTAGTTTGAAGTCATGTTTAGGGATTTTGGAACATCTTTCTGGATTGGATTTAGAATACAGTATGTAAATAAGAGAAACTTTTTAAAAATAAGTTCAGAAATATTTTAATGGTCAACCTTGTAGTATCCAAGCCTGCGGTGACCTAGAGAAAATGAGATCCATGATTTCTTCCTACATTTGCCAAATACTGACTGTATTACTAGCACTGGTCACAACATCTCCCAAGGTATCAGTCTCCTCATCTCTAAGCCATGGGATTGGACTAAATGACTTCTAAAGTCCTCTTCAGTGCTGTGACTCTGTATTGAAATCAAATAGATTATGGGAAAATATAAATCACTGTGATCTGAAAGGAATGTGAAAGAAGATTTTGATAGTAAAGTATTCTGAAATACCCAAACCTTATTGAATGAGAATTAGGCTAGAATGCAAACAACATCTGGATGTGATTGTTAAAAGCCAAACGCAAAAGGGGAATCCAAATTATATTAGATGTTACACTAGCATCAGGACCTTGGGAAAAGAAACTCTTCAAAAACAAGACAGAAATGGCCCATAAGAGTGGTTATTATAAACTAGGGTATATTCAAAATAGGGAAAATGATACTGAAGTCTAGAGGTCTGACAAACCCAGGAAGATAAAATACTTCAGCAGTATAACGCTTCACGTTGGGCGTAATTGACTTCATAATGTTTTATCCTAAATATCATACAAATTTATTTCTCCATGAAAGTCTAAATGATAGGCATTATCCAGACAAGAGTTCTGTCTTTAAAATGTTAAATTAGATTTACTGCATTTGTCAGCCTGTTAAGCATTTTTATCTACCCTTTTCAGTAAAAACAGTTTTAGTGGCTATGACTACTAAATGTTCCCAAATTAGATAGGAACATTTTCACTGGTGGGGTTTAAATATTTGCTAAGTTTTTCTTTCTTCTAAATTGATACAAACTGAAAACCTCCCTGGGGCCATTTTTATCCATGCATCACTCCAAGTTCCCCAACAGCAGAATCTTTTGAGGCACAGAGCAAGTTGCAGTCTCAGGGCTGTGGAAAACAAAAGGTGATCATAAAAACTACTACTCCTACCATTTACTGGGAACCTTATACATAAGCCCATCACATTCAAAGATGTATTAGATGGGTGTTATCTCTGTATTAGAGTTGAAGAAACTTAACTAAAGCTCAAAGATGTTAATAACTTACCTAAATTCATGGTTCTGATAAGCAGCAGGGATAGACCCTTAACCCAGATCTAGAGGTCCATGCTCACTCCACCAGGCTGTGCTGTCATTGGCAGAGGCAGACAGGACAGGAAGTCATATATGCCTATAAAATGTATGTATGTGTGTGTGTGTACCTATGGGCACAGACCCATTTCCCTGCAGTGAGATTCCACTGCTTCTGCTTGAATCAATTGCCTGTAGGAAGTCCCATGATCCTCAAAGAATTAATTACTCCAGCAGCAAATCTGACAGCAGATCCTGGCTGAATATTTCACTTGGAGAAAAAGCAAAAAAAGAACTACATTAGAAGTTCCCATCTAACTTACTTCACATGTGTTAACGTCTGCAAACTTCATAGGTGCACACTCTTTTAAGAGGCACACAGTTTTCTGCTCATCCACTTCAGAGCCTTTCTAAAATCGCCAGTTTTTCACAGGAGGAAACAGGCTCACAGTGAGCAGGTATCTCATTGCAAGATCTGCATGGGTAAAGGCTGAACTATCCTCCTGTCCACACTTCAGATCCAGTCCTCTTTGCCTCCTGAGCACAGCATCCTGGTGGTGCGCCATCATGTAGATTCTCAGAGCCTCTGCTGTCTCTCTCGACCAGGTCTCTCAAGTTTCCTTTAACACTATGAGATGACCAAGGCCCCTGCCAAGTGCTGTACAAAGTATTATGGAACCCAAGGAAGAATTTTCCAACCCTTTCCAGTCTATGACTACTAAATTAATGATAGGAACATTTTCACTGGTGGGGTTTAAATATTTGCTAAGTTTTTCTTTCTTCTAAATTGATACAAACTGAAAACCTCCCTGGGGCCATTTTTATCCATGCATCACTCCAAGTTCCCCAACAGCAGAATCTTTTGAGGCACAGAGCAAGTTGCAGTCTCAGGGCTGTGGAAAACAAAAGGTGATCATAAAAACTACTACTCCTACCATTTACTGGGAACCTTATACATAAGCCCATCACATTCAAAGATGTATTAGATGGGTGTTATCTCTGTATTAGAGTTGAAGAAACTTAACTAAAGCTCAAAGATGTTAATAACTTACCTAAATTCATGGTTCTGATAAGCAGCAGGGATAGACCCTTAACCCAGATCTAGAGGTCCATGCTCACTCCACCAGGCTGTGCTGTCATTGGCAGAGGCAGACAGGACAGGAAGTCATATATGCCTATAAAATGTATGTATGTGTGTGTGTGTACCTATGGGCACAGACCCATTTCCCTGCAGTGAGATTCCACTGCTTCTGCTTGAATCAATTGCCTGTAGGAAGTCCCATGATCCTCAAAGAATTAATTACTCCAGCAGCAAATCTGACAGCAGATCCTGGCTGAATATTTCACTTGGAGAAAAAGCAAAAAAAGAACTACATTAGAAGTTCCCATCTAACTTACTTCACATGTGTTAACGTCTGCAAACTTCATAGGTGCACACTCTTTTAAGAGGCACACAGTTTTCTGCTCATCCACTTCAGAGCCTTTCTAAAATCGCCAGTTTTTCACAGGAGGAAACAGGCTCACAGTGAGCAGGTATCTCATTGCAAGATCTGCATGGGTAAAGGCTGAACTATCCTCCTGTCCACACTTCAGATCCAGTCCTCTTTGCCTCCTGAGCACAGCATCCTGGTGGTGCGCCATCATGTAGATTCTCAGAGCCTCTGCTGTCTCTCTCGACCAGGTCTCTCAAGTTTCCTTTAACACTATGAGATGACCAAGGCCCCTGCCAAGTGCTGTACAAAGTATTATGGAACCCAAGGAAGAATTTTCCAACCCTTTCTCATGTCTGCCAAGGAAAGGAAGAACTTGAGTTTCCATGAAAATAATAATATTCTAAGGTACATGCTTTTTTTCAAAGTAAACTCAGTCCTTTTTCTCCCTGGTTAGAAACAGAGTGATTCTAAAGTAATTGCAAAATACTATCCCCACGCCTCAAGATACTCTTTTCATTTCCAGGCCAATAAAGAATCCAACTATTCAAGAAAATACTCTTGTTCCAAGAGTTGTCCACCAAAATGAAATTGTAATATTGGCCGATGGTTAATTTATGAGTCTGCTTAGTCTCATACTTTTCCGACCCTTTCCAAAGTATTTGTTGTACATCTGTATATCCTTCAGGCCCTGTTCAATTTCTAAAAATAGTCAACTATTTCACTATAAGCTTAAACATGCCAAATCTACACAGATCTTATCATAGTTGCCTACCCAAAAAGGGGGAGGTGGCAGCAGTGGGCAGGAATGGAGGGAAACATACAAAATATAAACTGTACGATTATGGTGTCTTCACAACTCTCTGGAGAGAAATAATGAGAAAAAGAGGAAAAGAGAGAGAGATGGAGGGAGAACATTATTTCTGGATAACTTGGAACAGCTGGAGATCACAGCTATCAAGGAAGTAGAGTAGACAAATACTTTCCTGGAAAAATTTCCTCCTTGAAGCTGCTCTTCTGCTTTTCCTCAGTCTATCCTATGGTGCATTGCCTTGGGGCAAATGTTCAGGTTCCTGGTCCTAAAGAGACTATGACCATCTAACTTACTTCACATGTGTTAACGTCTGCAAACTTCATAGGTGCACACTCTTTTAAGAGGCACACAGTTTTCTGCTCATCCACTTCAGAGCCTTTCTAAAATCGCCAGTTTTCACAGGAGGAAACAGGCTCACAGTGAGCAGGTATCTCATTGCAAGATCTGCATGGGTAAAGGCTGAACTATCCTCCTGTCCACACTTCAGATCCAGTCCTCTTTGCCTCCTGAGCACAGCATCCTGGTGGTGCGCCATCATGTAGATTCTCAGAGCCTCTGCTGTCTCTCTCGACCAGGTCTCTCAAGTTTCCTTTAACACTATGAGATGACCAAGGCCCCTGCCAAGTGCTGTACAAAGTATTATGGAACCCAAGGAAGAATTTTCCAACCCTTTCTCATGTCTGCCAAGGAAAGGAAGAACTTGAGTTTCCATGAAAATAATAATATTCTAAGGTACATGCTTTTTTTCAAAGTAAACTCAGTCCTTTTTCTCCCTGGTTAGAAACAGAGTGATTCTAAAGTAATTGCAAAATACTATCCCCACGCCTCAAGATACTCTTTTCATTTCCAGGCCAATAAAGAATCCAACTATTCAAGAAAATACTCTTGTTCCAAGAGTTGTCCACCAAAATGAAATTGTAATATTGGCCGATGGTTAATTTATGAGTCTGCTTAGTCTCATACTTTTCCGACCCTTTCCAAAGTATTTGTTGTACATCTGTATATCCTTCAGGCCCTGTTCAATTTCTAAAAATAGTCAACTATTTCACTATAAGCTTAAACATGCCAAATCTACACAGATCTTATCATAGTTGCCTACCCAAAAAGGGGGAGGTGGCAGCAGTGGGCAGGAATGGAGGGAAACATACAAAATATAAACTGTACGATTATGGTGTCTTCACAACTCTCTGGAGAGAAATAATGAGAAAAAGAGGAAAAGAGAGAGAGATGGAGGGAGAACATTATTTCTGGATAACTTGGAACAGCTGGAGATCACAGCTATCAAGGAAGTAGAGTAGACAAATACTTTCCTGGAAAAATTTCCTCCTTGAAGCTGCTCTTCTGCTTTTCCTCAGTCTATCCTATGGTGCATTGCCTTGGGGCAAATGTTCAGGTTCCTGGTCCTAAAGAGACTATGACCATCTACTCTCCTATTTGTTCTATAGCCAAGTTAGGCAATTAAATCTCTGCATGCTACTTAGGTAATTTGGAAACCAATGACCAAAGATATTATCAATACCTCTTGTCCCTTGCACATTCCAATAAATCCAATTCCTCCACAGAACTTCCCAGTGGTCCAGGGGTTATAAATTCACCCACCAATTCAGGGGGCACAGGTTTGATCCCTTGTATGGGAAGATCCTATAAGCCAACGGACAACTAAGGCTGTGAACCACACCTACTGAGCCTGTGCCCTGCAGCAAGTGAAGCCACTACAATGAGAAGCCTGTGCACCAAAACTAGAGTAGCCCCTATTTGCTACAACTAGAGAATGCTAATACACAGTAATGAAGACACAGAGCAGCCAAATAAATTATTTTTTTAAAAAGAGCTTCACTCTGGGGGTTTCTCTGGTGGTCCAGTGGGTAAAGAGTCCACCTTGCAGTGCAAGGGGTGCTGGTTTGATCTCTGGTCTAGGAAGATCCCACATGTCGCAGAGCTATGAGACTGGTGTGTCCAACTATGAGCCAGAGCTCTGGAGCACACACACCCAAGGCCAGTGCTCTGCAATGAAAGAGGCCACTGCAATGTGAGGCCCACAGGGGCCAAAGAACAAAGATGGATGAAAATAAATAAACGAAAGACCAATAAAAGAGGCCAAAAAAATTAAAAAAAAAAAAAAAAAAAAAAAGAGCTTCACTATGATTAAAAAAAAAAAACTCTGAAAGTCATTCCAGATTTTCATCTTGGGAAGACAGATCAGCTCTTATATTGCAAGCCTGGTTAGGGAGTTTCTTGCTTTTCAGTATATCATAAACACAACAAGGAGTATCTCTGGCATAGAATCTATCAGTAATCACTGAACATTTTCAGTGGGAGGATTTTGAGTCTCAGATTCATGTCTTTTACAGACACTTAACTGATTTTCTTTAAGTGAAAGGCAAAGAAAACTAATTTAAATGTTAAGCAAATTCTAATTATTACCTCTTAATAACAAAACTCTCCCTTAAGGTGATATCCCTCATCTAAGTCATGGTCTCTGCTTTAGCCCCTCACTCAAATATTTAATAGGTCAGTTTCCTGTATAAACCTCCCTAGATCCTGTCTCATGTTTCTGGGCTATTTACAAGAACAGATAAAGGAAATGACTCCTCACTTTGTTCTTTTACCCATATGGCACAGATATGTCTGAGAATGGAAGTCACAGGTCCTTGGGCAGAGAACAGAGGAACAGGAAGAGAGAGATTTACGATGGTCAAAGTGTGGGATGGTGCGGGAAGATAAGAGAATAAAGTAGTCTCTTGCATGGGCCTTGTTCTCAAGGATGATTAAAAATAAACAGCTAATCTTTCCTTTTGCTTGAGTGAAAGACTTATACTGATATGTGGGTGGAGAGGGAGGCTATTTCTTCTCATAAGCACTCTTGAAATCAAGTTAGTCAAAACAAATGTTTATTGAATGTTTACTAGGTACAGGACTCTATTATTAATTCCACCTTCTGTACTTGAACCAGTTAAGAATTATCTAATGTTTACCTAATTTTTACCTCTCTTCTTACCTAGAATCTCTTCTAACCTAGAATCTTGTTTGGCTCCTATTGTCCATTTAATTCTATGATAATATAAGATTATATGAAACATTTGTTGTTAGTCATCAAAGTTGTTTCCCCCCATACGTTCATTGGGTAGCTGTTGTGGCACAGATTTACCAGGCTACACATCATGGTTCCCTGCACACTTCTTTTACCAACAAGCTGACTCATTGTGCAGGTCCAGCGCTCTGTGCAAGTCTCAAGGAACACATGAACTTCCCAATCCACTCAAATTCCATTTTGGGGAACTTTTATATTGCAAGCCTGGTTAGGGAGTTTCTTGCTTTTCAGTATATCATAAACACAACAAGGAGTATCTCTGGCATAGAATCTATCAGTAATCACTGAACATTTTCAGTGGGAGGATTTTGAGTCTCAGATTCATGTCTTTTACAGACACTTAACTGATTTTCTTTAAGTGAAAGGCAAAGAAAACTAATTTAAATGTTAAGCAAATTCTAATTATTACCTCTTAATAACAAAACTCTCCCTTAAGGTGATATCCCTCATCTAAGTCATGGTCTCTGCTTTAGCCCCTCACTCAAATATTTAATAGGTCAGTTTCCTGTATAAACCTCCCTAGATCCTGTCTCATGTTTCTGGGCTATTTACAAGAACAGATAAAGGAAATGACTCCTCACTTTGTTCTTTTACCCATATGGCACAGATATGTCTGAGAATGGAAGTCACAGGTCCTTGGGCAGAGAACAGAGGAACAGGAAGAGAGAGATTTACGATGGTCAAAGTGTGGGATGGTGCGGGAAGATAAGAGAATAAAGTAGTCTCTTGCATGGGCCTTGTTCTCAAGGATGATTAAAAATAAACAGCTAATCTTTCCTTTTGCTTGAGTGAAAGACTTATACTGATATGTGGGTGGAGAGGGAGGCTATTTCTTCTCATAAGCACTCTTGAAATCAAGTTAGTCAAAACAAATGTTTATTGAATGTTTACTAGGTACAGGACTCTATTATTAATTCCACCTTCTGTACTTGAACCAGTTAAGAATTATCTAATGTTTACCTAATTTTTACCTCTCTTCTTACCTAGAATCTCTTCTAACCTAGAATCTTGTTTGGCTCCTATTGTCCATTTAATTCTATGATAATATAAGATTATATGAAACATTTGTTGTTAGTCATCAAAGTTGTTTCCCCCCATACGTTCATTGGGTAGCTGTTGTGGCACAGATTTACCAGGCTACACATCATGGTTCCCTGCACACTTCTTTTACCAACAAGCTGACTCATTGTGCAGGTCCAGCGCTCTGTGCAAGTCTCAAGGAACACATGACTCATCCACTCAAAATATTCCCCAAATTGCCCATGCCTCTATAGCTTTAAAATTTGCCAACTTTTTTGTGGTGAGTCTGAGTCTTGAATTTGCTTTTATTTTCCCAAACATGGAGATATTAATAAACCAGCAACCCAGTAGATATATATTAAATAGACTTGTTTCATTCCTCTTCTAACATGTTTTTACTTCTGAGAACTGAATTCATTTTCTCCCTTTTCCAGATGGTATATAAAAGTGATTTTCAAGCAGATTCATGGCTGGTATTATCTGATATTTATTCAACAAGAATAGCCCGGCTTCTTAGACTTCCCTGGCAGTCCAGTGGTTAAGAAACTGCACTTCGATCCCTAGTCAAGGAACTAAGATCCCACACTCTGTGTGGCCAAATAAATACATAATAAAAAAATAGGAGCATTCTAGCCTGAGTAGTTCAGCCATCTGAAAGAAATAAATATTAAAAATAATATCCCAGCTTAACAAGAGAAAGGTTAACTCCCTCTGCTTGATACTGTTATTAGATAAAAAATAAACATATATTATAAAACAAGCAAGCAATCAGGAATAAGTAACAGTTTTGTAGTGGACTTGGTGAGGATAACACATTTACATGGCAGGCAGGGGAGCCACAGGATGGAGAATGAAAAGAACCAGTGATGGTTGAAAGAAGCTGTGCAGACCATTGCCATCTCCTCCCTCTGAGTCTAAAGTGAGCAGAGAGTCACAGTGCAAGTTAAATGAAATCATATAAGTAAAATGTTTGGAAGGATACCTAGCCCACAGCAAGGGCTCAATCAAGGTTATTATTACTATTGGCTTCTGTGTGCCTGGCACTATGGGAGAGCCTAGGGTAGCGTGGGAAACAAAGCCAACTGGGAATCAGGCTTCATGGAGTTCACAGTGTAATGAGCAAAAGGAACAACGAACAAAATGTATATAAATGGGAAATCGGACAGGTCATGTGACAGGATTAAGCAGAATGTGGAGAGAAAAAGGAATGCGTAGGTGCTCTTTTCCCCAGAGCAGCAAAGACAGGCCTGAGGTGGAAGCCTTTGCACTGGTTTGAGGATCTCAGCTGGCAAAGTGCTTTCACCACTTTTCTTATGTTCCTCTCCAAAGAAAAGTAATGTCTTCCCCTTGCCCTAATTATACCGTCAAGGTTACTCTTGAGCCCTATTCGCTCAGTTACAATTCTGTAGAAACCAAGTACAGTCCTCAGTTATTCCTGTATTTTTTCTGACTAGTGATTAAGAGTTATGGTTTTGGCATCAAAGAGATTTGGGTTGAAATCCCACTTATGAGCTGTGTGCCTCTGGCCTTTTTCTTCATCTTTGAAAATGTGAGAAATAAAACTGCCTACTTCATAGATGGAGTTAGATAAGTAATTTATGCAATGCCATCATCACCATTACTGACATACAGCAAGTGTTCAATAAATGAGGAGTATTTATAATAAGAATTACACATTTTAGGTTATACAGCAATTTTAAGTGGGTTTATTCTTGAACAACCATGGTGATGCCACTTTTTTGCATTATTCCTGATTGTATCTATTTCACTTTCCTCAATCCAAGCACCTCCAAAAAAAAAAAAAGAAGAAGAAAGAAAAAATGCTCAAAACTCATACGAAGGGCTTCCCTGGTGGACCAGTGGAAGGGGCACTGGAAAGATCCCCGGCCTGGGAAGAACCCATGTGCCACGGAGCAGCTGGACTGATGTGTCTAACTATCGAGCCGGAGCTCTGGAGCACATGTGCCCAGACCCAGTGCTCTGCAGCAAGAGAGGCCGGAGGCCCAAACAGGCCAAAGAAACAAAGATGGATGAAAATAGATAAATGAAAGACCAATATAAGTGGCAAAAAAAAAAAAAAAAAAACTCATATGAATATATATTCCTCAAGTTGTTTGAATGTGAGCCTAATTTGTGGAAACCTTAAGGAACTACATAGATCAACTGTTTATTTTTTTAAGTGTTTTTTTTTTTATGATGCAGACCATTTTTAAGTCTGTTACAATACTGCCTGTTTTATGAGTTGGTTTTTCTAGCCTAGAGGTGTCATGGGCAGAGTCTGGAGAATTTCTAGGAATATACTGGGCCTTAGGGTATAGAGAAATTAGTGAGGATGGAGACAGTGATTCAGATGATCCTCAAACCCCAGATAAGCTTTTGAGGCCTAGAATCCGTCCTTTGGAAAGCGATGTTAGCTCGGATGGGGCCGAAGAGTGGGTGAATATGATGATACCTAAGGGAGGTATATATACTAACCCTAAAGGAAAGAAGTTTGTCTCTAAGAAAAGTTACAGCCAGGTGAGCCAAGACTCGTCCTCCAGCAATGAGGAATTTGTGACTTACTGCCGGCCGCCTCGGCAGAGTTCCACCCATAAGTGAAGCTTGAAAGCTACTGGTAAATAAGGAAAGCCCTAATAGCAACATTCCAACTTTATCTGTTTACTTTCCTAAGAATAAGTTAGCTTGGTCCTTGACCTGAGTAACCTGCTCTGGTCTAGCTCATGTTGTAAGCTCACATGACATAGAAGCCAGGAGCAATGTTTTTTCTTTAAGTCATAAATTCAAATAAAATAAAAAAGATTAAGTTTGCCCTTTGAATAAATATGATTTCTTAGAATGTAAGTAAAAGCAGAAGTAAAAATATATGCAGCTGTGATTAGCTTTATTGTTTTCTGTTAAATTTTGAATGCTTGCAATGACTTGTGAAACAATGTAACAATGATTGTACTCTTGATAGAAGATAGGAGGATAGTGGAAGGGGCACTGGAAAGATCCCCGGCCTGGGAAGAACCCATGTGCCACGGAGCAGCTGGACTGATGTGTCTAACTATCGAGCCGGAGCTCTGGAGCACATGTGCCCAGACCCAGTGCTCTGCAGCAAGAGAGGCCGGAGGCCCAAACAGGCCAAAGAAACAAAGATGGATGAAAATAGATAAATGAAAGACCAATATAAGTGGCAAAAAAAAAAAAAAAAAAACTCATATGAATATATATTCCTCAAGTTGTTTGAATGTGAGCCTAATTTGTGGAAACCTTAAGGAACTACATAGATCAACTGTTTATTTTTTTAAGTGTTTTTTTTTTTATGATGCAGACCATTTTTAAGTCTGTTACAATACTGCCTGTTTTATGAGTTGGTTTTTCTAGCCTAGAGGTGTCATGGGCAGAGTCTGGAGAATTTCTAGGAATATACTGGGCCTTAGGGTATAGAGAAATTAGTGAGGATGGAGACAGTGATTCAGATGATCCTCAAACCCCAGATAAGCTTTTGAGGCCTAGAATCCGTCCTTTGGAAAGCGATGTTAGCTCGGATGGGGCCGAAGAGTGGGTGAATATGATGATACCTAAGGGAGGTATATATACTAACCCTAAAGGAAAGAAGTTTGTCTCTAAGAAAAGTTACAGCCAGGTGAGCCAAGACTCGTCCTCCAGCAATGAGGAATTTGTGACTTACTGCCGGCCGCCTCGGCAGAGTTCCACCCATAAGTGAAGCTTGAAAGCTACTGGTAAATAAGGAAAGCCCTAATAGCAACATTCCAACTTTATCTGTTTACTTTCCTAAGAATAAGTTAGCTTGGTCCTTGACCTGAGTAACCTGCTCTGGTCTAGCTCATGTTGTAAGCTCACATGACATAGAAGCCAGGAGCAATGTTTTTTCTTTAAGTCATAAATTCAAATAAAATAAAAAAGATTAAGTTTGCCCTTTGAATAAATATGATTTCTTAGAATGTAAGTAAAAGCAGAAGTAAAAATATATGCAGCTGTGATTAGCTTTATTGTTCATTCCTGTTAAATTTTGAATGCTTGCAATGACTTGTGAAACAATGTAACAATGATTGTACTCTTGATAGAAGATAGGAGGATAGCTGGGCACCGCTTGGAGAACTGGCGACTTGCCTGTTGTCCACCTGGGAACTTGGCTAGCCCCCGACCTTTCTCCAGCTGGAGAAGTGGCAAGGGGGACAAATGGCTAAGGGTTTTTCCTATAAAGGGAAAAGATTGTACGGGAGCTCACTCACAGAACTTAGCTGTGTCTGAGATGAGACTGAAGCTCTCCAACTCTGGGGTAAGATTTTTCTGTTATTTTGTTGATTGAATTCTGAACTCTGAACTTTGATGCAATGTACTGATGCTGATACTTGAAGACACGGTTACTGATTAATGTTCTTTATGCTAATAAACCTGATCTTGATTTGAACTCCACGCCTTTCTACTGTTGAAGTTCTAGTCTCTTAAATTAGAGGGAGTTACATTGTGTAGGCAGAAGTTCTCCCAAAATAGTATAGGGGTAATTGAGCATTTCCTCACATCTATTAATCAGAGATAAGTGACTACGCAGTGCCCACGACAGAGGCATGTGGGATCTTAGCTCCCTGACTAGGGATCAAACCAGCACCTCCTGCATAGAAGGCAAAGTCTTAACCACTGGACCCCTAGAAGTCCCTGTTGGTTCCCTTTATGTGGCTGTCAACCTCCCCCATATCACTAAGTAGCTGCTGGTCACTAGAAACATTCATGTCATTGTCCACATAAATGCTGACATTTCCCAAAGCAAAACTTATTAAAAATAAAAGAGAAAGGGATCATTCTCTCTACCAACTCCTTTCATAAGAGAACAGTTCAACTTTTTCCAGTTTTGTTAGAATGGCGACATATTCCTTCTTTCACATTTTTTCTTAAAAAAAAAAAAAGGATAATTATTGCTATAAGAAAGGAGCAGTTCTCACTGTGAGGCATGTGGGTTCTAAGCCAGCATCCACTCTTGCTGTATTTCATCATGTGGGCCTGAGGGCCTTCACTCCCCTTGTACAGAGTATATAGATTCACCCTCCAACAGTCTACCCTCCAGACTGTTCTATAATAACTGTAATGAACTCATATGAACTGTTGGAAATACTGTCCTGTGCTATTTTATACCTAGAATCCTACTTTGCTGCATCTGCTTACCAAGTCCACATGCACACATAGGGAATATGTATCATTATTTTGTTGTTCACTGTCGTGTCCAACTCTTTGAGACTCCATAGGCTGTAGCATGCCAGGCTTCCCTGTGCTCCTCTATCTGCTGGAGTTTGTTCAGACTCATGTCCAACGGAGCTCACTCACAGAA